>JAMLFY010000002.1:34068947-36468947 GCA_030441495.1 Dalbergia oliveri | reverse complement strand
TTCATGCCTTATTTTTATCTCATTAATTTATTAATAAATTTAATTGATAGGTATTAACGGTGGAAGATATTAATAGTATAAAATATTATTACATCGTTAACCAATTAACAACAGACCATCAGTTGTATATAGTTTTTTAAAGTTTGAATTAAAATTATTTATAAAATTAATTATATGGCAATATTTTATTAATTTACGGTGTAAAAAGTTTGCACCTTGTATGAATGTCAATTATTACTATGTATTTTTTAAATTAAACTTATACTATCATTAAATTACGGCCGTTCAAATAAAATTGAAGGTGGAGATGAAGAGACTTCGCCGAATGGATTGACTCACAACTCCATCAGAGCAAACGCCATGAATAAATGTAGGGCAATTATTTTTATTTTATTTTATTGGGTGGATGGGAGAAGTGTAACGCATCCAATCTATTGCGTTTAAAAGGGTTGGCCCACCTAGAACAAAATGAGAGAAAAAGGCACACACGCATGGAGTGACGGTGATAGATGAGAAAAAAATGTCTTTTCCTACATATATTCTTAATATATATTTTTTTACTAAATACTTAAAATAGTCTCTTAATATTTTTTATTTTAACTGTACAACCGATACGAATAGATTAATTTGTCCTACTTGAATTCTAAGTAATCAATATTAAATTTTTACATTTTGAGAAATTAATTTATCTTTCAATATATTTTGAATAGACTAAAATAGGTATTTATTTTATCCTTTTTATTTTAGGTAAATTATACTTATATTTTTTTAAATTTGATGAAATTCACCTTGATTCTCTATTTACTCTATTTATAAAATTTACTCAAAGAGATTATTAAATTTGCAAAATCATTATACTATCCTCCCTCTGTTGGACAATGAATAGTGCATATGAAGAAGTCAATATCACAAAAACAAATAGAAGAGTGAGGGATAAATATCACCAAATTTCAAGGAAATGTTAGTGTAATTTATCATTTTATTTTAAATAGAAAAAATTTTTAATTAAAAGAGTAAAATATAACTCATCCCTTAAGAAATGATTTTGCCACGCCTCCCTCTCCTTAAAAACTTAAGATAGTCTACACTTTAATCCATTTTCAATTTTTTTTCATTCATTCTTTATTTTTTTTCATGTTTTTTTTTATTGACAAGAACACCCCTTATTGATAAGTATACATATTGATTTGTTTTACAAAATAATGTGACTTATACTCAAATAAAACATTAATATATATGATTTAATTTTTACTATACTACGAGAAAAAAATAATAGTAATGATCATTTTAATATTTTTTTAAAAAATAAAAAATTACATGTTTTTTAGCTATTAATTTTAGAATATCAATATTCATAAAAATAAAATTATTCATAAATACTGTATAAAAAGATGAATTACAACGAAGGTAATAAGAAGAGTTTATGATTTTACTATAAAAATCATGCATTGACATTATAAAATTAATAGTCAAGAAAAACAAAAACATACAAAATTTTGAACTTTTCAAATAATAGTTATTAAAGTTATTTTTATTATTAATAATTTTTTTCTTAATAAAGTAAAGATTTAAAAAAGTAAATTATATATATATATATCAATATTGTATATTATCACAAATCACAAATATTTTATTTTATAAAAAAACTTAATATGTATAATTATTAATAAATGGTAATTTCATCAAAAATAAAATAATAACCTTGCGAGGAGAGAAGAATATTTGTTTTAGAAATAGAGGAAAGTTGAGTGTAATATTATTACCTCTCACAATCTTTAATATACAATGCTAATGACTCCCAACCAAATGTTACCTATGGTATAAACTCAAGAAAGGTAAAAATGTAAAGAAAAGAGAGGGAAAACATAAAATGGGTCAAGATAAAATTTTTAAAATTATAGGAATTAAAAATATATTTAAGCCTTTTATATTTTAATTTACCTTTTTAATATATATGTGTGTATGTGTCTAAAAAAAACAAATATTATTATTGCAAAAATAAAGACCGAAAATTATCAATAAAAAAATTTACAAATCATCACAAAAAAAGATAAAATTATATTTTATCAAAAAAATTTAAAAAATTAAATACAAAATAGTTATAATATTTTGATAAATTTGTTCAGGTACATGTTCACTTGAAATTATTATTCTATTAGATACCATTTTTTTTAATTTTTTTTCAACTCTACCTTACCTCAGAGAACTTCCATTCTGTGTTCCCATCTCATCTACATCCTCCTCCCCCCATTTTATAAGTGCTATTGTCCCCGACATGAGTGACATGTTGTAGGGATTCTTGCATAGCCTGAAATTTGCATAGGGCGAGATTCTCTACCTACACTTGCGAAATCTCACATTGGGCAACATTATGTTCTTGCATTGACAGTGCATGATTGTAGAGATTGCGCACCAAAATCTCGCTTTGTCTGAGATTTTGTGATTTGAAATCTCCTTTGATTTGAGATTCTTTCTTTGATGCACATGCAAGAAAATGACCACTTTTGCAACTACTTTTCACATAGTGTTGCCAATTTTTGTAATCACGAACTCAAGGTCTGATTGGGAGTGATGGATGAGAAAGGAGGGCAAGGAAAGGAGGGGAAGATTGGTTCAAACTTATTTGCGAGAGTTTTATAAAGAGAAATTGGCATGACCAATGAAGAACATGAAAACCCATTCTAGCCATCATGCATAGTGAAAATGGTAACCCCCAAATTGGGGGTCAAAGACAAATGCTAAGAGTCCCTCTTTTATCCCCCTCAACACCCAAACAACAAAGTGGCATCCATTATCCACTCATCTTCTCACTTCTCCTCTCTATTCTATTAATGACCCTTACATTCCACCCTCTTTAATATTCCAAACATAGCATAAGGAGATTTTGAATCCCATATTGAGGTACTTTAACCCTTAAACCCTATTAGAGATAATTACTCACTCAACCCATAAAAAAAAATCCTACTAACTGATTAATTTAATTTCAATGGTGTATATACTAGGGGTTATTTATATATTGCTGTGAAGGTATGTCTTTTGTAGCTTTTCTCCAACCACTTAGCGGATGTCGATGGATTTTATATATAAAATTCATAATAAAAACTTACCCTGTTTTTCTCCCTACTCAAACATACCTTATGTATATACCTTATGTATATTGCTTTTTGACGACTGAATTTGACTTGTTTTCATATCATTGTGGCCACTAAAAATAACTACTAGAAATTTATTTTTTTTCCATGGACGTTGTGAGCATTAACATGTCTATAGAAGCTAATAAAATTGACTGATATATGTGGTTATACTCATAGATGGTTTGTATGTGTTTTGAGGGTGGTTCGATCAATCGCTACGAGGCAAGAAAGCTAATGGAGAAAGAAGGAAAGACCCAGGTGAGGAAGAAGGAAAGGGGTCTCTAGAGGAAGAAAGGAGAGAGCCTCCCTGTCTCCCCAAAGTCCTCCCCCCACTCTCTACTCTTTTTTCCTTTTTTATAGGAAAAACTCCACGTGCCAGGGAAGGGGACCATGCTTCCTAGCAAAGGAAGCTTCATTTTTCCTCCAAAGTCCCCTCACATTACATCAAATGTCAATCTTCAATATTTTACTCCAAAACATTAGCCCTCTACTCAACTAAGAGGTATGGCACTTTGTTGAGCATTTTCCATTTCTTTCTCGACTTACGTTGTCTTTTATTGTTTGATCCAATTCAATGTAAAGCATTTCACGTTTTGTAAGTTTTCCTACTTATATATTCTTTATTGGGTTTGGCTTCACTTAGCCCCCAACCTTATTCTACCTGGTTTGGTCATGACCCGTCAGGGATCTTTCCGCCATGCAATTTGGAGTAGGCCCTATGTAGCCTTGCTTGTTTTCCTCAAAAGTATGCCTATGCCATAATTGTATTTGCAATGGGATTTTCAAAACATTTTTGTCCAATAGTTTCTGCTTAGGTGCTCAAGCCATCCCTTCTAGGGTCCCTTGCTTATGGCCTCCTTGCCTAAGGGCGATTGGGCCATCACTTGGATTTCCTGCTTAGGGTCACTCCGGAGGTGAGCTATCACCGCGGGGTTTCGCTTAGGAGTCTCGCCTAGGGTCTCTGTTGAGAGGTTCTTGCCAGGGGTCACCGCCTAGGGTGAGCCATCACCGTCAAGGTCTCTACCAGGAATCCCACCTAAGGGTGTCTGCGAGGATCACCGCTTGGGGGTGAGCCTTCACCACTTAGGGGTGAGCCATCACCACCTGGGTCTCTACCAAGAGTCCCTCCTAAGGGTGTTCGTCGGGTCACCACTTGGAGGTGAGCCGTCATCGCTAAGAGTGAGCTATCACCGTCGGTCTCTTCAAAGGTCACCGCTTGGGGTGAGTCTAGGAGATTGCTCCCAATATATTAGCCCCCAGCTTAATGAGGAGGTGCAGCTCCTCATTGAGCATTTGCAACTATTTTTATACCGTTGTGGACTTTACTACAATTTCCATCTCCTTGTGGCATGATTGTTTTTGGGCCAAATTTTAGCCCCCAGATAAGGAAGCTAAATCATGTCATAGGGTGGTAGACTCTCGCCTGTTTACATGGCATAAGAGCTTAAACGGGTGTAATTTTTATCATCAAGCGGTGGTGGTGGCCTCGCTCAGACGCCAACAAAGGCACACTTAGGTGGCAATTTTCTTCACCTAAGCAGTGGTATGGCCTTGCCTGACTACGCGGTGTAAGAAGCTCACGCGGGCGAATAAAAGATCATCACCTAAGAAGGTGGTATCACCAAGCGGTGGTATAGGTTCGCTTCACCACACGCGTCAGAAGCTCGCGCGGCAACAATGTTTATCACCAAGCGGTGGTTTAGGCTCGCTTCACCACACGACATCAGATGCTCGAATGGACAACAACTAGCTTCACCACGCTGCGAGACTCGCACGGTGACAATGTTTAGGCTCGCTTCACCATGCGGTGTCAAAGGCTCGCACGGGAGACAACTCGCTTCACCACGCTCGTCAAAGGTTCGCGCGGGTGACATTGCGCTTTGAGCGGCTTCGCCGTTTTGGTAGCATCTCCCTTTGGGCGGCATGTCTCTCGCATATCCTTCAAGTCATTACATAGTTTCAAGTTGTAAGTCCTCAAAAAACTTTATCAAAAAAACAAAAGGGTGTAGGAGAAAGCAATATTAGGCAGCATAGGCATATTACACAGCACAAACCAATATATCATACAAGAAAGCATTTTATTCATATTGGGTTAAGCAAACCACATAAGCTCCACAAGAGTTCATATAGAGTAATACAACCTCGTATTCCGACCAACCCATTTAGCTCCAAGGCAAAATGCCACTTAAAAGTAAAAGGCAAGAGTTATTATAATCAGTTTCCGCCCAAACCATATTTAGCAAGTATTAGAAGGGGATCATCGAATAAGGAGTGAGATAAGTGTATGCTTCGAAGTTGGACCATAGGGGAGTGCACGGTTGGTGGGACCATAGCGGTGCTGGGCTGCTAATTTCCAGTCACCTATCCTTCGCGTTGGACGCCAATAAAGGAAGTCATTTGTCTCGCTGGAAGACCTTTGTACATGGCTCCCGTACTTCCTGACCTTGGTGCTTTTGAGATCTGGAAGTCATCGTCCTCCTCCCTTTGGATCTCCTGAAAGCATCCTTGTTCTCTTTAGCTTCATGGTGCGGCCTTGGTTCAACAGAAACCTTGGCTCCTCCACCAGCCTGGCGTTGGCGGAGCTCACGCGACATCCTCTTGGAGACGCGAAGTAGTAGAATGCCTCGACGTCGGATCGGAATCGAGGTCGAGGTAGGGAGAATCGTGCTTGAAGATGGGGCACCATGAGTCGAGGTCAAGCTTGTCCTCCGACTTGTGGGCGTTAAAGCCGAAGTCGTCCCAGTCAGGGGGAGTCGAGATCGTGAAGGAGTCGGCGGCGAGGGGGTGCGTCTTCAAAGTCCTCCTGGAGAGAACTAACACGCAGTGGAGGCCCTCAAAGACGAAGGTGGCACCTACAAAAGCATCAAACGCGACACAACTTAGCGCTCCCTGATACCAACAACGTCTTCTCCAGTGAGGCTGATGATAGAGCCATCTGGAAATCATGGATTTTGGGATTCTTGTGATATCTCCTTACCTCCCAAGTGGAGTCGCCAAATGTTTTGGGGTGGTTCGATCAATCGTTACGAGGCAAGAGAGCTAATGGAGAAAGAAGGAAAGACCCAGGTGAGGAAGAAGGAGAGGGTCTCTAGAGGAAGAAAGGAAGAGAGCTCTGTCTCTCAAAGTCCTCCCCCCACTCTCTACTCTTTTTTCCTTTTTTTATAGGAAAAAACCCACATGCCAGGGAAGGGAAGCCATGCTTCCTAGCAGAGGAAGCTTCCTTTTTCCTCCAAAGTCCCCTCACATTACATCAAATGTCAATCTTCTATATTTTACTCCAAAACAGTATGAAGCTCACTAAATACTAGATCATAACATGTATGACCTTCTGTTTCTTATGGCTCTTATATGCTGGTTGATGGTTGATGTTGATCTTCCCTAAGCATCTTCATCTGTTCTGTTAGTCTGGCAGATGTTCATATTTTTGTCATGCACAATTGCAGTTGGAACTGACCTTAGCCAATTTATTTACGTTAGCAGATTCACCGCTGCATCATTTCAAAACTCAAGCACACCACCAACAAAACTGGAGACCAATTTGCAAAACGTGAGCAAACCAAGACAGGTTGTTCCAATTATCTCAATCCCAATTTGTAATTCTTTAAATATTATTTTCTTATTTTGGATCCCGGTGTCTGGGTTCCCCATATATTTATTCCATAACTTGAACCAGCATTGTAATTTGAGATTTGACAATTATTTCTAGAACATGTGCACTTGGCAAATATTTCTCATGCTTTTTGTTTTGCACCAATGTACAACAATAAGCCGATCATATGGAATGCTCCCTTCAACATTGTTTCCGGCTAAAAGAGCCCAGTGCATGTATATGAATCATAAAGCTAGTATATATGCTTATCACAACATTTACGTACTAAAAAAGTGCAACAAATATAAACCATTAATTTTAGAAGTTTAATCCATTTAACACCATTAATCTGGGTGCCCAGGTCACGACACCGTCAGCAATTTTCAACAGTTGGGAAATACATGTACTTTTAACACCTTTTGTAGTGAACCAGCACCATTAAAACCTTTTGCATGATTATTTCCTAATTTTGAGCAGGGAACAAGATGAAAGGGTAGTTTAATCAATACTATCAGATGTCTCAAACTTAAAATGCCAAAATCATTCAACTAAGCAGTAGCTTAAAAACAAGTAACAGACCAAAATTGAAATCGTCTCGGAGCATTTAACAACCAAAAGTACAAAGTGGGTCGGTATGTAAAACATGTCTGCCTCCTCAACAATATCTAATCTCCAAGCCAAAATATGACAGCTTAACGCTTCTTGGAGACACCAACAGTTTTTCCCCTACGGCCAGTGGTCTTGGTATGCTGGCCACGAACACGAAGGCCCCAGTAGTGCCTCAAACCACGGTGGTTTCTGCATAAGAGAATGAATGTGAGTATCAAGTGTAGGTAAGTTCCAGACTTCCATGACTATAAAGATGCTTAAGGAATTGACAAGTATAATATATGGCTTGCATATCTCGGACAGATTTGTCCCATATTAAGATCATAGGAGTGTCAAGGAAATTCCAACAAAATCTAATAATTCTACGAACACATCATCCAAAATCACTTAGAGGATAGTCACTGGCTTTTTGCAACCACATGGCCAACAGGAAACCAAATATACATCACTGATAACAAGTCAGGGAACAAATTCTTATAAGAGATAAACTCCATTAAGATTGTGATGAAAGATTAAACATAGCTACCAGGAAAGTGAGAATGATTCCTTTGTCGATATCATATATAAAGATGTGGAAAAAACTCCATCATGACATAAAAAGGATCAGTTGACAAATGACAAAAAAACAATCATATCAATGTCAACAACAGATCTGCACCTGACATGATTCAACCAAAGACTGCAAATGCAAGTTCAACATGTTGTATATTTTAGAACATGGACCTAGCTACAGTATCAATGTCAACAAATGCCTATTATATTAAGAAAAAACTATCAATGGCATAGGTGTCACCTTGCATACACAGGCCAAAAATCCAACAGACTTATAAAATCTAGAAAAGCAATTAAAGTCTGAATTCTATTCAATTCAACTCAAAGTTCAATATAGTTTAAGAGCTGGTAAGCAACAAAAAGTGAGACCTGATTTTCTTGAGTCTCTCCAAGTCATCCCTGAGCTTCATATCAAGTGCATTAGAGACCACCTGAGAGTACTTTCCATCCTTGTAGTCCTTCTTCCTGTTCAGGAACCAGTCTGGGATCTTGAATTGCCTTGGGTTGGCAACCACGGTCATCAGGTTATCCAACTCAGCAGCACTCAACTCACCAGCCCTGATCAACAACATCAACAAAACCATACCTATTACACATTTTTTGACTCCTCCAAAGTGCAGAATACAATTTATATGCTAAAGGGTATAACTTCAACCATCAGTAAGAAAATTAATTACACATACTATGACATGTGTAACATAATATTTATATTTATATTTATATATTATAAAATCTTAAATCGTTGATCTCTAAAACACACATGCAACTTTTAGAGGAGCTAAATTCTACCAAAAGAACATGAAACAACAAAAGTATAATGGAAAAATTTAAAGTACCTCTTGTTCATGTCGACATCGGCCTTCTTGCAAACGATGTTGGCGAATCGCCTTCCAATACCCTTGATGGAGGTGAGGGCGAACATTATCTTCTGTTTCCCATCAACATTGGTGTTCAGCACACGCAGAATGTGCTGGAAATCCTCGTTCGCCACCAGAGACTGTATATACAATAATAAAAATAAAAATCGAATATTAGAACTCAACAAGCCGAATTAAGACACTAAGACCCAATTACAAATTACGATCTTACAATAGCTAAAAATTGCATCTTTTAAAAAAAAAAATCAGCAAAGAAATAACATCATCACTCACACACTCTCACAGAGAGAGAGAGAGGGAGAGAGAGGATCAAGACGCGAACCAACCATTTTGGGCTGCTGACGAAGCTGATACTCTTGGGCTGATTGAGGATCTGATGATGATAATGGTATTCTAGGGTTTGTGTGAGCGGATTTGATCACTATTTTTGTGTGCTGCGCTAACTAGGGTTTTTGTTGAGAGTGAAGTACGACTGGAATGACGAGTTTACCCCTTCCATAAGGAGCAGTACGTCGTCGTTTTACCTTCTGCACGCTCTTGGTCCCATTCGCTGGCCCATTTTCAGTCTGGTGCTCTAGTCTTACTGGGCCTGTGGGCGTTTTTCTATGTTTTGGCTTTTATATGATGACGGATTGGTTAATTTTGATGTCCTGACTGAAAAATTAATCAACATCAACTAATGTGTTTGCTTTTAGCCCCTCTTTACCTCCAAACAAAATATTTATAAAGTTTGAAGTTTGATTCCTTGATAGTGCAACTAGCTTATCACAACATCTAATATTTGTTTGTTATATTTTCTTAGGTATATTTTTTTTAATAAGTATTTAACATTTAGTAAATATATTAAAAAAATAATGAATATACTGTTTTAAAGGTATAAATATTAATATTTCCATTTAATAATTAAAAAATTACTATAAACTTTAAATTAATAGAAAAATTGTTAATTTCTTACAAAATAATTTTTTTATTATTCTTTGAAAGCTTTCACCAAAGGATGCACGTTTTTTTTTCCTAATCAAAGATGAAAATTGAGTATGAAATTAAAGGCTTTAAATCATCATCAAGTTGGATCATGGGTATGTTATTCAATGAATTCTACTGCACTCCTTAGTAAATATAGTGTGTGGTGTGCCATCTAAGATAAAAAAGAGTGCATCATAGTCCTCCTTCAACCGCCTCAACTCACAACTTTTCCACCACCACCAAACCCTCCTCTTCAGTTAGGCGATACCAATCCTTCCGACAAGTCTACAAAGTCCATCACAAGCGCACCTCCATAATATATTCATTTTTACCCTCTAACCAAACTTATCTCTAAGGGGTGGTTGTTTCAAGGTTTTAAATTATATTTCCATAAATCACATTTGTGAGAATGATATTCTTGAGAATATTATTCTTATGTATTTTTAAAAAATTATTTGTTTAATATTAAACATTCATGTGATTATTTGTTAAGATTCCGAAAATAAATTTAAAACTTGTTTATTTTATAATCTATGTTCTTAAGAATATATGTAATAATTTCTAAAGTACCCCTAGGCATGAGATAGTTGAGGGAGGAAAAAATCAAATAATTGAGGAATAGTTAATAATTGTGCTTAATAATTGTGATTCATGTAACACCCTAATAATTAACCCAATACACCTAGGTTGTATCTGATTAATTACTAGACTTTACTCTTTACTTCAGTCTTTTAATCATATTTTAAAAATACTTAGTGAAATTACGAGCCATTATTTTTTAAACATAATTGAAAACGTGAAGCGCATAACGTGAGCAATTCAGCGGAATATAAAAAGACATATTAGAATTTAAATATATCACATCACATCATATTGGCTTCATCATATAACATCCATAATTACTTAACACATAGATATTTTACCTACCACCAAGAGTTAAGCTAGGTGTAGGCAATCAAACCAACATAAATAGTATATGGATTGAAAAATATCCATTAACGACACCTACTAATAACACTTCAGAGATAGGAATAGATATTCAAGCTCACACGCAAAATTTAGCGATATGTTCCTCAAGGATAATAAGCTGGTTCACCAGAATCAAGTACATCTACTAGGTGAGAGCATCAACGGAATCACGAATATCACCATCACTTTCTGAAGACGAGATGGAAAGAAAAGAAAAAGGAGTGAGAAACTTATAAAAGAATCTCAGGAGGTACTCATCTCATATGCATCCTGTCATCATCATCGTCCTAGGAACCTCGAGGTTATTATGAAATAGTGAGCATGCTAAGATTGATTTATTAAGTTCGAAAATATACTTTATCGAGATTCGTCCCTTTTATCATGCGTCTTATAATGCATCATAAACTTAGCATGTCATATTTATAATGAACTTTTCCTTTCATATATAATAACATAGTTATGCATAAAATCACATCATATTCCTCATCATCATTTCATAATACTATGCATAGCAGAACATCATATTTCTCATTATCATCTCATAAATACTATGCATAGCAGAATATCATATCCACATAATGCATTTACTTAGTTTCTTAGGTGACTTAAAGTTACTTTCATCATCATTTTCCTGGGCTACCCTATACTCCACCCTTTTGGGAGTAATCTAGGTTATGAGCTCATACCTTACTAGTCGTCACTAGCATATACTTATCCCTTTTGATAAGTTAAAATCCAACTCTATCCTTTTGAGAGAACAGGTTAGGAGCAAGAATCACCTTTTCATCACTTCTAGTCTGATGGGTCCAAAGGATCATTTTCTTATATAAATTTAAGTCATCATTAAATCTTTGCATGTTATATCATAATACAACTCTCAATTCATAATCATCAGGATGCATAAACATTCTCATTGTTTGCAACAGCAACTATAACATGCAAGTCAGGAATCATTCAATGATATCAAATACTTAATAAGCATCAAATCACTACATAGACTTATCAATTCAAACTTCAAAGAACCATCATCATAAATTCTTACCGAAAACCGTTAAACAACCGAAACTTTAGAATCGGTAACCTCAATTATCAAATTAATTAATCTTGCATCTAAAGGATTCATTATCATCATTACCATTAATTATAAGCCTTAAGAACATTATTAAACTATATGGGACAGCATAGGCACCAAGTTATATTTAAGGCTTCACGTGCTAGAAATTGCATTTTTAACCCTTTTCTCGTTACCGGCTTTTCTTATGGTGCTAAAATTAATTACTAAACCAATTATGAATCATTCTCCCTTATCTAAACATAATAGAACCTGGTTCTTAGGGCTACTGAATGTTCTGACAGAATGCATAAATTTCATTCTCTAGAGTTCTAGAAATCTTACTTTTACGATTTTTCTGGAAGCTAGTTTTATTTCTAACATGCATAGAATCATTCCCTCAGCTATAAACCATGATTATCACAACTTCAAACATATTAAACCATCATTATACAGTAGTACTAAACTTAGATCAGTGGTTGAATCATGAACCTCACATAATTACTTAAAATCAAATTTTAAGTACTTGTAAGATACTAGTTTCCCGTAAAATCCTTACAAAGTCTTAAAACTCTTTTAGGAACTAATTCTTTTTGTTAATTTTGAAATAAATTATAGAACTAAATCAATAACTATTTAAAATCACTTTGGGCCTACCTTAATTATGAGGCCAATTTATATATTGAAAGAATCTTCACGATTAAAATTCTCACTTAAGATAAAAGGAGCAAGTCTTGAGCTTTATAGATTCAGGTGATAACTAGAATCATAAACATGCTATGCAACCTCATTTTAATCTTGTCTTTATAAAGTGATAACTTGGAATTATAAACATGATATATAAGACTTGAAATTTAAACATGATGTGTAGGTCCATATTATTATATTCACGAATTAAGGTGATCTGCTTGAAATATAAATATGATTATGCAAACTTAGAAATATAAACATGATGCAAGAGCTTGAAATAAATAAGAAACTGGAGCGCGGAGTCCGCACTAGACCAGTGGAGAGAGAAGAGAATCTTAATAAAAGAAAAATAAGAAGGGAGCCGGTAGTCCGCACTGATTCTGAAGAGAGAAAAGAATTCTTATTACATCTTATTAAGCTCCAAACTCAAGACTTCTTAAAGAATGAATTCTTTGACTCCAATAATCTTAAGAAAATTGAAAGTGAGTTTTAGAGTTCTTATTATTATCGTTCCAAGAACTTTATTTCTTTGCTTGTGATACTTGGGCAAGTCTTTGGGCTCTAAGATTCTTAAGTGATGACATAATAATAAACATGTCATGCGTTAATTTTTTTAGCCATTATAAAATAAAGTGAAAGTATAAAATAAATATGAGATGCAACATTTTATCATCTTTAGAGATTAAGTGACAACTTGAAACATAAACATGAAATGCAAGCTTGTAAATTTAAACATGAGAATGCAAGTTCATTTATTCATTCTTGAGAATTTAGTGATGACATAGAAAGTAAACATGGTTATGCAAGGCATAAACTTAAACATGGATGCAAGTTCATTTTATTTCTTTACTAGAGCTCCTCCAAGACTTTAGAGAAATATAAATTCAATCCAATATATCTTAGCAAGACAAAGTGAAAAATACATCTTTTAAGTTCTAAACTCAAGATTTTTATTTTTACATCATAAAAACATTATTCTTTAAAGTTTTGCATCAAGTGGAATTTTCAAGCTTTAGAGGCCTAACTTGTGATGGATTTACAACCAACACTCAAGGTCCTCATCATCAAGCTATCATCATATTCCCATATAGACCTTATGGCCGAAATGTTCAAAGGAAAATAAAGAAGAAAACCGAATGGAAAAGCTAGAGAAAGTCCATGAAATCATCATTTTGAACCAAGACCAACACTTAGCAAAGCATAGAAATAAGCTTAAAGACAATTCCCTACCGAATGTGGTTTGAAGGAAAGGAAGAGAACTTGATTTCTTGGAGTGAAATGAAAGAAAATCTCTTTGAGAAATTGAAGAAGAAGTTTCAGCCAAGGGGGAGGAGGAAAGAAATTTTTTATGCTTTGTAAAAACTAGAAATTGTGCAATTATGAGCAAGACTTCTAAGACTCCTTAAGCATGCCTATTTATAGAGATTTTGGAGCTCATGAATGGACAAATGGAGGAGGCATGGGTGGCTAAATTTAGGGAGGACAAAGGGAGGAAAAATCATTTTCATTTTTGGTGGCTTAAAACATGGAATCATGAAACATGATTCCTTGTTTTCATATCTTGAGTTTTGTGCCAAGTTTGGCAAATTTTCTGATGCATATAGGCCATATAATTTCGGCCATTACAGCCCAAGGAGGATAAAATTTGTGTGTTCCATGTATTATGTAGGTGTAGGTAGGTATCTTTGTAAATTAGAGAATTTACAATTAAGGGCTTAGGTGAATTAGTAAGCAATTTGAGTGTTTTTAAGCAATTATAGGTTCTAATCAATCAAAATAAATAATTTTGACTCTAGATTAGTAATTAGAATTTAATAACCTTTAATTAGAGCCTAATATTGCTTAGGTTTCGCTATACGAATCAAAAATCTTGAAATTCGCAAAACTACAAGAGATGGACAAAATGGTAATTTTACTTAAAAATTGCCGAGACCACCCGAGCTTAACTAATGGTTAATCATAGCTTAAAAACATGTTTTAAAACATTTTAGTGAGGTTTTCAGTCGCATGCAAATCGAAGTTAAATACCTATGAGCATTTTGGTCATTTCGCACGTTGGAGCTCAAAATTAGGATTCTTCTCCTCTATTAACACACATAACACAAACAATCCCTTATTATCATCAAAACATCCCCTTGAGGACGGGTGGCCCACGATCCTCATTTTCTAAAATAACCTAGGGGCATTTTGATCATTTTACACGTACAGAAAATTTGGTTTGCAACTCTCGCACGAATTGCTCCTAACCTTTCTTCTAATGTTATATTCCTTTATTGAGAATTATTCTTTTAATTATATGAAAAATTACCTAGAGTAATTCGGTAATTTCTAAATCACAGTAAAAATTTACAGGAAAAATTGGGTGTTACAATTCCCAAGTCATGGGAATTTTTTCCCGCCTTTCAATTTGGGAATGATGTTTCATTAAATCATAGGAAAATATTTTTCCATGGAATAATTAATACCCGAGAAAATTTTTATAAAACTTGTAACAAACATAAGAATACATCATTTTTAACTACCTATTCCCAGGAATAATTAAATATACCTCGCAATAAACACCCCTAAAGTGAGAAAGTGATATTATTATCACCATTGGATCTATTGATAGAACCCACATACCATGCATTTTATTGATCCAAAGGTGAAAACCCTTTCACTTTCTCACTTTATGATGTGTTTAGTTAAAGAGTAAAAATAAGGATATAAATTCCCTAACCTATTGTTTGGATCTAGAGAAAAAGGGTGGAAGGAAAACCAATGAAAAGAAAATGGCTAGAAAAGAAGATTTTCTTCTATTGGGTTCTGGGTAGAAAACAAATATGAATGAAAAATAGATGTGTGGGCCTTAGCTAAATTTTTTTCTTCTCTCCAGTGAGGAGAAAACAAGGGAATAAAATCTCGAACTCACTTTTTTAATATTACCCTCTTTTTTCACCTTGTAAAACATACTCAAATTAAAGACCAAAATAAAAAATGCTCTTCATTTTCACAGCAGCCTTCTTCAGTCCTTTTTTTTTTTTCCATGGAGACAAATTAACAATACCACACTTTCTCATTTGCAAACACCAACAAAGGGCTTCTTCTCTTGTCCTGGTTTACATGATGAGTCCTATGCTTACGGATTAGTTTCTAGCTTTGGCATTTGCTCTGTTCATGCCCTTTCTCTAGCAACTGAAAAATCGAAGGGTTCAATCTTAATGGTTCAATCCTCACCACTCACTTTCCGTTCCCAACCTTCATGACTATAAGGTAACCTTTCCTTTTTCTTTCATAATTTCCTTTATGTCCTATTTCTTTTTTTAAAAAAATATTTTATGTTCTTTATGAGGCTTGCAATAAGGAATAAGAAGGACAAAGCCATAATTGTAGTAAATAAATTTAGCTACATATACATCATATTTCATTTGGTGTGTCATAGATAAAATCTAAAATTAAATGTAGCTTCTCAAATTATGAGTAAACTTCGATAAAAAAAAGCTTAGGGGAATTAATTTGTTCTGCAATTACATATTTTCCCATTTTTATGTGATGAAATAAGTTTAACACATTATATGAACAAAATAATAGTGAAAAAAAAATTATTTTACAAAAATAAAAAATAAATCACAAAATAAAAAATAATAGAACACTTAAAAGAATATATGTAAAAATATTAGCAGTATTTCACATAAAATACTAACTATGTATGTTGTGAAATAGTAGCCTGTTTCTATTGTCATTAATTATTACCCATTAATTGTTTAAAAATTATTGTTACAATAAATAATTAATATTTAAATATAAATAATTATATTAAATAAGTTAATTGTGCATAGATCTAAAAATTTTATAATATTAAATTTTTTTAAAAAATGTTGAATTCCAATATATTTTCTTTCTTAAAATATGATAAAGGTGTAATTGTCATTTAACATAATTACATTTTCTTTCCTTTTACTTTTCCTTCAAACCAAAGAAGAAAAGTAATATCGATAATTTTCTTTCCCTTCATTTTCTCTTCATCCAAATAATTTACGCATGAAACTTATCCAAAAAATTTTATCCTTACTTTTACTCCCCAACCAACTATAAGCTAGATGGATTGTCACTTTAGATAATCCAAATCATATTCCTTTAGCCTGTACAAGACCCAACTAATAAAATAAGAAGCATGATAACTAGGTTAAAATGACACAATTATTCGGACAACACTAATTTCTTCCAAAAAAATGGCATCCTCTCTTCTCCTCTTCCTCAATTCTCATGTCTCACAAGAAACTAAACCTATTCTAAAACAACCCTCAGACCAAACACCCTTAGTGTTAGTACAGTTAGTCAATTATCAAATGTAGAACAAAAATGTTGGTGGGAACTGTAAAGTGTAAACTAAAATACAATAAGCTGGTGTTATTTGTTCTTCTTTAGTCTATAAAAAACGGGAAGCCTCAAGGCTTGTCTTTTGCACTTTACCTAAATTCCACTGTTTGGTTCATAGTTAAAGTTTTTCACTGTGAATTTCTGTTGGGTTTAAGATTTGAGACAAAATTTGTTGGCTAGTTAACACTTTAGTGCTTTATGCAGGAAAACAGTAGCAAATGATTCATTCTTGATGTTTACGAAAAGAATGTCATGTCATGTTGCTGTTGGTTGGAAACCTTGTATATGGATTTTGATTGAGTTCTTCTATTATTCTCGTTAGTGCTCAAATTGAGATGAACCATTTATGTTAAGCTTGCAGAGATCATGATACTGCATAACTAATTTGGGGAAGATAAGAAACGACTCCATCAGTTGAGAGCTACAAGGAATTCAGACCTAATAAACAATGGTCTACCATACAAGGCCTTAGGCCCAGAGTATTCTTTTTGTTGGCCCAGGGTGGTTTTGTTCAGACTTCGGAAACTCTTCAAACCCAAAAACACATTCTAGAGGCCTGACGTTGATTTACTCCATAGCCCTCGAAATTTCATAAAATTGGTTCATTTACCATTCAAATTTTGTCACATTTAGTTGCCAATTTAGTGTATTATACTTTGAGTTGGATGATTTTGCACGGTTGGTGATGCTGCTCATGCCTTCTGCGATAGAAAAATATTTGGGTAAAAAAATGATAGAAGTTTTTTTATGGGTGGGTAAAAAATAATTTTAGGTTTTTTACTAAAAAGACAAAAAACTGCTGTTCATCCCTTTGGTAAAATAATATTTTTTATTAAAAAGATATCTTTTAGGTTTTTTAATATTTTGGGCAAATTTTTAGTGAAAGTAGACTCACTAAAATAGTACAAAAGATTTGTTTTTAAAAGCTATAATTATCATCTTAAAAAAACATTTTTTTATAGAAAAATATGTTTAAGAATAAATTTCTCTCTAATGTTACATTTAAATACAAATTAATTTAATATTCATGTATGAAACAATTGTTATTTTTGTGAAATGTATTTTTAAAACATGACTTACGTAGGATTTTGTTTTGTTTTGTTTTTGGTCATGAGCTTACGTAGGAATTTATGGATGAATAACAAACTGTGCACAAATTCGGTTGCTACATTTATTTATTCATTTTTTTGGTTCGAATTTGAGTGCCACATTCACCATTCGTAAATTTTTGGGGTCAATTGAAACCCGGAAGTGAAGAGCCCATAGCAGAAACAGAAGCACATGGGCCTTTATTTCTTTATTTTGGAATTCTTTACATATTAGTAAGCCCAGTTCTTCCCAGGCTAATTCTCAAGGGTGGAAAATGTGGCGGCCTGGGTTGGCCTGGGATCATCATCTGTTGTCATAAAACAGAATAAGATAGATTCACCCAATTTTGTTATTTAGGATAAAAATGTCAACTCATCCTATAAAAAAATAGAATTAACAGCAACCTATTTTTAATTATTTTCGTTTCTAAAGTTGTCCACCTAGCCTACTTCATCACGTATTGGCCATAAAACGGGCTAGGGGTTGATATATTTTAGTTATTTGGGGTTAAAAGTACTAATCCACTTCATCAAAAAATGATGGGTTTGCTGGCCAATTCATTTTGCCACTCTACTAATTATTATAATGCTGACTCAAAGGTGACCACTTGTGAAAAAAAAGACTACCACCCAATTTTTATAAAATAAGTTTCTTTCATTTTTTTTCTCATGGGTCTTCTAAGATATTCATAGACGAATGTATTGACTAATTTTCTCGTATACAATAGGCTATTTAAAATGGTAGATACCATGGTTTTAAAATTACTTCATTCTCATAATGAAGATCAAACTCTCAACCCACTAATTAAGGAAGAAGATAATCCTTATTACTTTACCTTGATCCCGTGGTTAAGGTTTTTTTTTTTCCAGTTGGTAAAAAGCATTTAATTTCTATATAGTGTAGGGCAAAATATGTGTCAATAGAATTTGGAAAGAAAAATTAAATTACGATGAGCAATTACTCCTCATGATAACTATTCAATATTATAAATTATCATTTTACTCAAATTCTATTTGATTAACGGTGAGTATATAGAAACTGATCTATAAAAAAATGTTTCCTCCCTAAATGAAACCAAACCATGCATACCACTGCTGCACTATACTAATAGTAAATTTCAATCTAAAACAGAATAATACATTTTCGTTTTATCCGCACTTTAAATCCAAAAGACTTCCACATAAAGAGAGATATTATGGATCAAAACCATAATCAAGCTTGCAGTTAATACGTTAAACTTTTCAATTATAGTCATGTTATTTGTAAAATTGTGAAGCTATTGGTATAAATACATGCGACTTTGTTGACAGGGTTGAGTTATCTCTATATATATATATATATATATAAAGCAGGAGAAATAATTAGTGTATGGAGAATATGAGAAAATACATACTCTGATTCATTTATTAATTGATATATAAATTCTATAGATAATTATTATCTCACTTTCGTATATTTTTAATATAATAACTAATTTATCTATTAATGAATAAAGTAGGACAAATATTTTACCTCACTACAAAACGACCACAGATTTTTGATAAAGCAAACCACGGGCTCCTCAAAACCGCAGGAGCCAGGAGGCCAATGCTAGAGTCACGGACTCTCATTCTGACTCGAATCTACTATCACTTCAAAATCCACAGTTCATTTCACTAGGCAACCCAGTTCTTGTTTTCTTTCTTTCTTTCTTTTTATTGTACAGCTGTTATCATTATTACCTGTGTGGTATGCCTTTTAAAATTTTAATCAAGATTAAGTTTAAGCTATACATAAAAACAATATTGGATTATAAAAGCGGCAAGTGAAATATCATACGTATTGTTTATTTACATGCATGGCACTTACTAAATAGTTTCTTATTAGTTTGTGACTTTAATTTCAACTTCAAGTCAATGTTACAACAAACAGAGATTCCATTGCAGTCTTTATTATCAGAATCGTAAGAGGTAACTTGTGAACTTTTTTACTTTCATCCCGTTTGAGAGAAGGCAAGATCCGAGTGCCCAGGGAACGAGGGAAACCGTGTTTGATGGATGGGATACTTAACTAGAAGTTTTCTCCATATCCCCATATATATACTGCAACCTAAGAAAAAGAAAAACTTCGATGAAACCCACGTAGCTTTTGTTTTTAAGGAAATTGACACCAAAAGCCTAACTTCTCTCTGATCTGATTTGGCTTTAAAATTTATACCAAACTAAAAAAAAATTCCGTTTGAATTGATAAATGGGCGCAACCTCCATCGGATGAAGTTTGATTGATGGCTGTCAACATCATGAAAAACGATCATATTGAGACTCAACATCTCATTGCCTAATTAAGTGGCTAAACAATATTCAGATAAAATGCGTGTATAAAACATGTGTGTATTAATGATGAAAATAGATAAATAATTCCTTGATTTGGAATATTACTCTCTTGAGTAACATGCATTCTCGATCAGTAAATGTACGTACTGGCGAAAATGACCCATTTAATTTGCTGGGCAATTATTAATGATACTTTTTGGCAAAATAGAAGGATATATATAGATTAGAACCACTAAGTTGGCCATTAAGATTATTACATATAATGCATATATAGTCACACCATTTATACTCGTTAGCACTTGTCTGACAAGTGTGTGAATGATGAATAAGACCTTCACGTACTAAAACCTCATGCAATTAATTGTTCCCCCATCTTAACATGCATGTGAGGGCGTGGCCCCTACCCTCCTCTCCTTGCTAGCCAAAACGGCAACAACCCTAACCCGAAATCACGGTCACTGCCAATTAACTGTTTCAAGAGCCTTGGTGACTCATAGAGAACTGTACACTAGAGTTTTCGTGGTGTGATAGATACTATTGTAACGTGACCCCGTGAGAATTCAAGAGAAGCGGTTTCTTTTTCTTTTCTTTTTTTTTCAAACTTATGATTTTTCACTTGGGGGATCGATATGTAAACAGTAATCGAAAATCTCAACTATATTTTCAGTGTATATGATAGATGTGATAAAGTAATTAATAATAAAATGATCGATATCCTTTGTCTAGATTCTATAATACTAAAATTCATAGTTATTAAATATGAATTTATTATATTTCTTATATTTCTAATCTAATTAGACATATTCAATAGTAATATAATGGCAACCTTCGTTTATTGACAAGCTATTCTCCCAGTGTCGCAATAAAATTTAAAAAACTAAATGCAAATATCACCACTGTTCACCAAAGACATGTCACCATTCACCACAACAGTACCAATGTAGGCATTCCTTATACAAAGAGAAGATATAAATTTGCTTACCTTCAAATTTAAAGTACTATATATTCAGCAAAATAAATGAGAAAGTACTTCATTTGTACATTAATTTTTAAAAGGCATACTCGACACTTTTGTTATGTTATATTCTATATCTTATTTTTTTATATTATTTTTTCTCTTTCTACTATAGCTTTTAATTCTTGACATCGGAAGACCTTTGTGAGAGGGGATACGTAGAAATATCAGTGTGCATCTATGTCTTTTTTTTTCTCAAAACATACATCCAAATACGCATCATAATCAATTCTAATAAGCACAATTCTAAGAATTCTTTTTAGGTGAACTTACATAAAAACTAGTAAAACTTATATATGAGCAAATATATATTAAATAAAGTTTATTATAAGTCTCATTTTTATTATGAGTGTATTTAAAAATAATATGTTAGACTTGTATCAATGCAACAATTTCTCTTAAAAATAAGTTTTGTGTTGCACCGTAGAGGAAAATAATCAAGTCTTGCTTCGTTGTCCATGCTATCTACCAGTGTGTAGCAACCGAAGCCCCCAATCACTTCATAAGTTCAAACAACTTGAGGAGGACCACTTGCCATTCACTCATTAATAGCCCACCTCCATGACACATTCCTTTCATGCTAGCTTTTTCTACCGCGTCAATCCTGTTAACTCTTCACTATAACTAGAAACACACTATTCCCACACACATCATCACCATTTATAACTAGGAACACATTTTCGCATGTCTGATTCATCCTTTTTCTTGTTTTGGTTATAAGCACAAACTTTAGAGCATCTCTGAAGTGAAATATGCATCATCCGCAATCAAGAAGATACAAAACATGCATGGGGTTGATCTCAGAAAGTATTGTTGACTGTTCAGCTCTACGTGCATGCAGTGAGAATGATGCAACATAATAATGTAATTCCAAAGCAATGGCTTCACATGACAGATTCATACAACTGCCTCACCTAAAATTGGTGGTTGAAAACAACCAAAATTACAATAGCTTCAGACTCTAGGGCGCTTGTCGCCCCTGTCAAGTGCGCTATTGTAGAAATATGATGAAATTTTCCAACTAGAAGTTGCTGCAGTTGGGAAATCTTCACCAAAGAAACTAAAGTATGAAACAACTCTCTATTTTATCTCTAAAATTAATTAAATAGCAAAATTATTCCTCTTTGTTACCAAGCCGGTCATCCATTATAGTGTTTCTTTTTCTTCTTCCTTTTTTTTTTTTGGGTAATTAAGCCTCCACACAATAGCTCTATCAATTTTGCATCAAACAAATTAATCCATCAAATGTTATGGTAATGTTATCTTTCATCTCATCATCTTATTTATTTCCCTATTAACAAAACGACTTTTCTATGTTTAAGGTGAATCTACACTAAAATTTGTAAGTGAAATTGCGTGAAATTTAATTTTTGGACATTATAATAGATTAAGAAATGATATTGTTTTATTGATGAGAATGAAGAATGAATAGATCGATTGACAAAATAGAGGATAACAATATTACGTCAATTATTTTACATGGTCGCATTATAGTATTTAACAGATAGACAGAATAAAAAGACTAAAATATGTAACATTTGAAAAGATTATGAACTGTGTTGGCTATTTTTTCTTTTAAGTTTAATTTACTAAACTCAAAAAAATCAATAAACTCACTTAGGAGGTTTACACTTAAAAAAAAAAAATTTAAAAAATGTATTTGATTAGGGTAAAAAATTAGAGAAAAAATTCATAAATAAATTCTATGTGTAAAATGAGGTTCATTAGCAACTTCATTTTGAGATATTGAATCCTGATATCAAAGTTAGCCATTATTTTTTCAAGAGTTAAGAATAGTAATTGATATCGTTTATTTAATAAAAAGTTAATAATAATTAGAAAATTTTATGATAAAATAACTGAGGTTCTAATATTATCATCTCTTAATCTACTCCAAAGGTCGTAATTCAAGTCCCTTTGCTTTCTTCTCAAGCCATTATGTTTTGTGCTATTCTTCATATGAAAAGTCTTCTCCTTTTTTTTTTTTTGGTTGTTTTGATAAAAGTTTATCTATGGCTTGCAACTCAAATAAGTTTCCGCATTTCTCTATTATTCTTTGGAATATCTTGCATAACGCACTTTAATTTCTTTTTAATGATACACTTTAATTTATAGTTTGTGATAAATATTTATTAATATAAATAAAGAAATATTTAGGTGTAGTAAAAGTAAGAGATATGCGTTCTTATTTATTTATTAATTGATCCATAAATTTTATCCTTATTATCGTTCCTACCTTTTCTATATTTTTAATATAATAATTAATTTATCAATCACTAAATAAATTAAAGTAAATATTTTATTTTATTTTAAAAATACTTAAAAATTTCTTATATAAATATTACTTTTTAACTTGAAGTTGTTATCCACTGGAATGATAACCCACCCCCATTCCCCACTAGCAGCAACAGATTAACCATCCACCTTGACCAATTTTGACTAGCAACGGCAGAAAGACTAACGACCAAACGCGACAACCACGATATTGAAGAAGCTCCCCGAGAACTCGTGAGAGAAATGACCTGCACAGGCACACCACACTACTTCGTGACTAGTTTAAAACCATACCGTTAACAGAGTCATATATAGAAAAATAAAATATTAAAACAATACGAAAACAAGTATAAATTCATAGAACGAGCGAGCCGTTAGAACTTAGAAGACCCATCTTAGTTCCCAAATCAATTTTCTTTAGTTTAAACTAAACTAAACCCCAAACAGCCCACGACGATTGCTCAAGTACGGACACTGAATCTGAAACCCCTCCGACAGCATGATACATTTCGAACTTGTCCTTTTTATTAATTTTCAAATAGTTTTTTATTATCATAGTTAATATATATACTTTATTATTAATTTATTATATACTACTATATTATCTGTTCACCCCATTCGCTCATAAAGGATCCTAGAAGAGAAGACCGTTCCTCGACCCCTCAGTCGTCTTCCCCCACACACGCCATCCCCTCCGATTTTCCCAGACGACATTTTCACGAGACGTCGTTTAAGTTACGTTCCACGCACTCTATGAGATTCAAATCCACACCACAGAACCCAAATCATCATAATCATAAACACTACTGAACCGAAGAAGAAACAGCCACCGATTTTTTTCTTTTCCTATCATACCAATGGTTGCCGGCAAGGTTAGGGTAGCGATGGGGTTCCAGAAGTCGCCGTCGCCGTCGCCGGCAGCTCACACTCCTCCCTCGCATAAGAAGCAGCCTCCTCCTCCGCCATCCACGGCGTCCTCTGCCGCCAAGTCGTCCTCGTCTCACAAGTCCTCATTCTCACGCTCCTTCGGCGCCTACTTCCCACGCTCCTCCGCTCAGGTGCAGCCCCGGCCTCCGGACGTGGCGGAGCTCCTCCGCCTCGTGGAGTCGCTCCGCGAGAGCGAGTCGCGCCTGAAGACGGAGCTCCTGGAGCACAAGCTCCTCAAGGAATCCATCGCCATCGTCCCGGTCCTCGAGAACGAGATCGTCGCTAGGGAAACGGAGATTGAACGGAGCAAGAAGAGAGCGCAAGAGCTGGAAGCAGAGAACGAGAAGCTAAAGAGCGAGTTGAGGGAGCTGAAGCTCCGAGTGGAAGAAGAGAAGAGAGAGAGCGAGAAGAAAACGAAGGCGCTGGAGGACGAGATGGCGGAGCTGAAGAAAACGGCGTCGTTCGATAGTGTTAGCAGTAGCAGTAGCAGTAACAGTAACAGTAACAGAGTAGTGGCATTGGAGAGTGATGAGCACTCTTCTTGTTCGCAGAGGTTCGGTGAGGTTCCGTTGAGGTCGAACGTTATCAAGAGCTTGAACAAAACGACGTTGGATCACGGAAGCATGAACCAGAAGCATTTAGAATGTGTAGAGTTGTTGAAGAGAGATGCTGCGGAAACTGAACGGCCGCGTCACTTGCGTTGTAACTCGGAGGAACTCGCCGATTCTACTGACTCGGTTCTTGTCACTGCCGTCAGATCCCGCGCGCCTCGAGTCCCCAAACCGCCGCCGAGACCGTCCTCTTCTTCGCCGCAGTCGCCGACGAGCGGCTCCTGTGATGAGAACGGTAGCGGCGAAAGAGAAAGCGATGCCGCAACCTCCTCCTCCGCCGCTGCCTCCTCCTCCACCACCGCCGAAGCTGGCGCCTCCACCACCTCCTCCCCCGCCGAAGCCTGGGTCCAAGGCTGCTGCTGCTCCACCACCTCCTCCCCCGCCGAAGCCTGCGTCCAAGGCTGCTGCTGCTCCGCCGCCTCCTCCGCCGCCGCCGATGAGGGGAAGAGCGGCTTCGGCGAAGGTGAGGAGAGTGCCGGAGGTGGTGGAATTTTACCACTCGTTGATGCGGAGGGACTCGCAGTCGCGGCGGGAGTCGACCACCTCCGCTGAGGTGCCGGCGACGGCGAATGCGCGTGACATGATCGGCGAGATCGAGAACCGTTCGACTCACTTGCTTGCGGTAAGTGAATGTGGCTTAAAACTACGGATTTGCCATTGGCCATTTGTGTGTCCAGTGTCTGTCGTACTGTCTGATATGCGTGTGCAGTGGCCTTTATTGCTTTAATTTGAATTGGATTTCTTGATAGATAAGACAGTAATCTGATTCGAATTTGGATCCAAGCCGTAAATATGATCCCAAAGTAGTGGCATTTTTTTTGTGGCGTCCCGTGTTTCAAGGTCAAACAGGAAAGGGAATTTTCTTCAATTACCGAAATTTAGTGTCGCTAGGGCTTAATTATATGCTAGTTGCAACTAGTTGGCATTAAGGATTTTTTATTATCACCCAATTTTCTTGCATTGTCTGCTCAATAAACTTATTTGATTTTCACGCAGATAAAAACAGATGTCGAAACACAAGGAGATTTTATCAGATACTTAATCAAAGAAGTGGAGGGTGCGACATTTACAAACATTGAAGACGTCGTGCCTTTCGTCAAATGGCTTGATGACGAGCTATCCTATTTGGTATTTTTTTTTCTTTTATGTTATGTTTGGATTGGTGGGATTGGATGAGTGGAGCGAAGTAAAATGAGATTTTAATTTGGTCAATTGTTTGATTTATCAAATTTGAATGAAAATGAATAGATTTCTATCTATTTTTCTCAATTTTCTCCACAAATTCAAATTGGAAGGAATGAAATAAAAAAAAATCCAAACAAACAACGGATTGGAGCAATTATTTAATTTTGCTTCACTCCACTCCATTATATCTCACTCCGCTCTACTCTACCAATCTAAACATACCCTTAAAATTGGTTTTTATGATTTTTGTTTTGGTGAATTAGTTTTATGATTTTTAATGTTTTGTTCTGTTTAGGTTGATGAAAGAGCGGTGCTGAAACACTTCGATTGGCCAGAACAGAAGGCCGATGCTCTGCGCGAGGCTGCGTTTGGGTATTGTGATCTGAAGAAGCTAGAATCCGAGGCTTCCTCTTTCCGCGACGATCCACGGCAGCCCTGTGGTCCTGCCCTCAAGAAGATGCAAGCTCTATTTGAAAAGTATGTCAATTTCTGAACTCTATTCTCCTTTTGCTAATATAATTATAGCGAGATTGATTTACCTATTCTGTGACTGTGAGAATTGGATGCAAATATTGTGTGTTTTAATTTTTTTTTCCCTTAAAAAAATGTGGTTGTGGCAGATTAGAGCATGGGGTTTACAACATCTCAAGAATGAGAGAATCAGCAACAAAGAGATACAAAGTCTTCCAAATACCTGTTGATTGGATGCTTGATAGTGGCTATGCGAGCCAGGTAATTTCCGTGAAGATTGTATGCGTCGAATAGGCCAATACAAAATATACGTGACCGATAATCTTTAACTTCATTGAAAAATAATGGGCAAGAGTTGTTTGTTGGTTGAGGTAGTGGTATTAAAGGGGCCAGTAGTAAATGTTAAGGTTGTGTCTGTGATTAACTTAACTAATTGTCTCGAGTTCATTGAGTGTTAATAGCACAACCAAAATACTATCTAGTAGACTTAAACATAAACAGTGTTGGACAGTCAGTAAAGTTTACTACAAAGCATATTTAACAAGATGCTGATAGCAAAATGACAAAACAATGGTTAAGACTTCGACTTACTGTTTCACTGTCCACGTGAACTTCCAGATCTTTACTACGTATCTGTTTGTCTGCTTCATCTGTTTAGTGAAGGAAACTCTTATATTGACCCTTCATATGTTAATAGTGTTCAAATGGCACACTATGAACTCGAAAGGTATTGCATTCCATGTGTGTAAAAGAATTATGAATAATTAGGTGTAACAACGAAAAGCCCACATGCTTTTACACGAATATTCTAGTCAGATCGCAATTTATATTCAGCAATGGGTTGGTAATAATGTTATAGTAGATTACAACTACTAGTTTTCTTGCTTTGAAGTGAAGAATAAAGGACGGGTTTAAATTCTGAAATGTTGGTTAGCTCATTTGATTTAATGTACCTGCAATGTTAAATTGTGGCAGATCAAGCTGGCATCTGTAAAATTGGCCATGAAGTACATGAAGAGAGTCTCTGCTGAGCTTGAGACAGTTGGTGGTGGGCCTGAAGAAGAAGAGCTCATTGTCCAAGGAGTTAGATTTGCATTCCGAGTGCATCAGGTAAAATATTTTCTCAAGTATATTCCAACAACAGTACAAAATTGGGTCCTATTCTAAAACAGAGAAAGCACATAGGGGCCATATAGATAATAATGAATTATTGATGCTTGGCAGTTCGCTGGCGGTTTTGATGTCGAGACAATGAGGGCATTTCAAGAATTGAGAGATAAAGCGAGGTCATGCCATGTTCAATGCCACAGCCAGCAACAAAAATTCCTTTGTAGGTCTGCGACATGCTAATGCTGGAGCAAACTCAGCTTCACAGAAATTGGTAGCCCCATCCCCCTTCCAAATTATCTGTAAAGATAGTGACATTTTGTTTGTGAATAGAATGGCAAAGTATTTATAGCCATTCATAAAGTAGAATGCTCATAATTCATCCATCCATTCATTTATTATTACTGGGAAACCAGACAGTAACTCCAATTTGTCTCCACCCTGGAGTGGACATGTTGCTCTTGTGAATTCCCTCGAAATGACGAAATCCATTCCACTAATCTAATCCTGCGTTTCTCTTTCGTTTTTATGTTGATTAAAATCTTTTATGGCAAATTAAAATCTTTACAACCTTTTATTTGATTTGCCCAACTGCTCGTAGCATGAAGTATAAAATAAGTAGAAACTTAAATTGTAGTCTACCAAATAATAGACATTCTAAGCTTCTAACTCTCCTAAAGAAGATGGGCATAATGATAGTATAGCAAATGTAGTCTACAAATAAGTAGTTTGTAATAGCACCGCGTCAAAAACAGTTTGTGATAGTACCTACTTTCCTGTTTTGCAAATTCATACTTTTATAGCTACTGCATCTGCAATTTAATTCCTCATGAAAATAACTTAGGCTCGTATTCCACCATTCTTTTGCTAAAGGTGATAATGCCGTGAAAAAAATTACGCGAAGTAAAGACAGATAAGTTATCGATCATAGCTCGGGTAGTGGAGTACGGCGTAAGTTTTTGCTTGGATAATTAGTTAACAAATAAAAATGAAAATATTTAAAGTTTTTTTTATAAATTACATTCTTATAAGATTTGTGAAATACACCTCACACCTCTATTTGTTCCTTGCACTACACCCTCTCTCTTAAATTTTAAGTATTTATATTACAATTTCACTCCTCATTCACAAAATCCTGTTAATAAATTTAACAAAATAATATTTTTTTAATATAAACTGTTTTTAATTAATAAAATTATAAAAAATATATGTACCCTCTGATAAGTTTAATGATATTTTTATAATTTTATTAATTAAAAACATTAATATCACAAAAATATCATTCTTTAAGTTTATTATCAGTGTTATGTGAATGAGAGTGAAACTATAATATAAATATTTAAATTTGACAAGAGGGATGTGAGTGTTAAGTGAACAAATCCTTGAGTTGCATTTTCATAAATCTTAAGGAGATGTGAGTATAATTTACCTTTTTTATGTATCTTATTTTTTCAATTAAGATTTTCTTTTCAAACAAATTCTTATATGGTACTTATTAACTAAAACCCTGACTTAGAAGGCATTGCCATGATTTCTGAAAGCAGATTTTGGGATGTTCTCTGTTTGTATTGTGATTTAATGATAATCTCAACCCAGGTCAGGTTTAGAAAGGAGAGCATTTAATAATCTAAAATATGTTGTGAGAGTTAAGTCATGGCCTATTATATTTGGGACATCTAAGCATATTAAGAATTCTACCTACCCTCATGATAGTCTTCACATCTATTGCTGTGCCCGTCTCTTTTGACGCTTGACTTCAGCATCTCTCATTCACTGGTTCCTCAATCTCATTTATCTTGTTGTTTTTCGAGATAAAAGCTATATATTCTAGTCCCCATTTTTTTTTTTGGGAAAAATACTATTTCAACAGTAAAAAATGAGTATTTAATTAGGATCCATTTTATCACCATTAGATGTGATAAGAACTTTAACTTTTCCACTATTCATCACATCATTGATAAATAACAATAATCATTTTAGGGCGCTTGGAATTACCTATCCTATTTGCAGGGGAGCTACCTGATTGGCTGATTACCCCTTTCACGGACCTCACCCATCAACCCCAAATTAAGAGCCATCACCCATTTGCATGAGTTTCCTCCGATTACACAGTGCACTTATACATTTTAACTCATATTTAGTTATGAAGTGCTAGTATAATTACTTTATTTAATATTAAATATATGTTAAGTGGTAGGATTCATATTAAGAATGTCTTTATTTCTAAATAGTACTATTCTTTAAGTCAGTTGTTGAACAAAGTGCTTAATGTGATAAGTAGTCTAGCTTATTTACGAATTTTATTTGAAACACTACAGAACGGAGATGTGTGACTAGGTTAGACAACTATATCTATGCGCCAAGAATTCAAGAATACTTTCCTTGGTGCCCACCCACTCCTCAACAACTAGGGCTAATCAGGTTGGTTTGGACTTAAAAAAAGAAATGAATCCAAACCAATCATTATTTTAATTCATTCAATTTCAAGATTTTATTTGTAAAATTCAAACCAAACTGATCCTATCAAATTCAGGTTGACTTGGATTCAATAATTTGATTTACTTCTTTGTTTTCTTTTAAATTTTTATCCAAAAAATTCAATAAAAAATATTATAAATTATTTTATACAACTAAATATATGTTTTTCTAATATCCAAAGGCTAGAAGCCAAAAACATATATAGTATCCAAATAGTACAATTATAATATCACAGTGTTTAAAATTGAAGCTTCTGGATATTACATTATCACAACATATATAGTATCATAACAACACAATTCTAATAATACAATAATTTCAAATTCAAAACTTAAACAACACAATTCATATTTCATGTTCATAAAGTCTCAAACACATTATAAATTAAAGACATTCAAAAGAGACACAAAGTAAGCTTGCATCTCTAAATCCAATTCACAATTTTGAACACTTCATCTATTTTCAGTAATTTAAAACAAAAAGAAAAAACTATTTTATTTTGACAATGATTTATGACATATAATAGAAGTGACCTTAGAAAATAAAATGTTACCTTGATATATAGCAAAAACATTATGTGATTGGTTCAAGTTGGGTCTTATATTGGAAAATATAAATTTGATGACCGAGCTAATATGTGATTGGTTCTAATCAAAATCTAACCAATTAACTCAATGACTAATTAACTGGACAAATATAATTGATTTGGATTCATCAAATTTATCGATTTGGTTTGATCCTTACACCTCTATCAAAACTAAACAAAATATTTTAGTTGATTGTGTTTGTTTCATTTTTTATTTTTATTTATTCTTGGTATATTTTCACTAATAATTTAAACGCTAAAATACGTGTTTAGTCCTTATAAAATACTGTTTCAGTTCATCTAAAATTTTTACTTTGATTTTTGGCCCTTCTTTTTTTTTTCTCTTTTTTTGCTTTTTGTCATTTTAAATTTTGTTCATTACAAATATTGAAAATATTATTTTTATCGTTATAAATATTTTAATAACATTCTTTCGATCATTATATATATGACTTTTTTACATCAAATCTATGCGAAAATAACATAAAAACATAACAATGTAAAGGAGGAACCAAAACCAAAACAAAAAATATTATAGGAACTAAACATATATTTAATCCTAATTAAAATATTATTTTATACTTTTATTCTCATTTTCAAAGTTAATGTTAATTTTTCATAAAAATAGACATTCAAATATAAATTTAGAAGTAGTCATTCAAGATTTTCATACAATGTATTGGTACATTTTATGTTTTTAAGATATATTTAAGATCAGTAGTTTTTTATCTGCCAAAAAAAATCACTTGGTCAGTTTTTAGCTCACATAGTTAAAACCACCCAAAAGCGAAAGAGATGGATCAGTGGTGAAATTAATTAATTAACCCGAATCCAGTCCATCTTAATTTGACTCCGTTTCTGCGCTGTTTATGTGAAGAGCAGAGAATTGAATTGAAATGCCTGAATGTTGTTGTTCACTTCCGTTTCTAAATCTTCAAATTTCACCCTCTACCAAACACCGGTTTCCCACCTCTGATTTGGGCCGAAACCATTTTCCACAGCGTTTCCGCCCATCCATTTCTCTCCCAAATACGTCACCAAAGTTGCAACCTTGTCGAATTTCTCGCCCGACAGAAGCAGCCACGTCAGCTCCCATGGAAGCCGAACGAAGAACAAGCGAAAGCTCTGCGCCAAACAGTGCCCCAATGAAGCTCTTGTTTGTGGAGATGGGTGTTGGATATGATCAACATGGGTCTTGTCTTCTTTCCCTCTTTTCCTTTTTCTTTTTTTCTCTTCTGATTTTTTTTCAAAGGTTATGTTTTGGGTGAGATGGGATTTTCACACTGATTCATTAACTAAAAAACAGGCAGGACATAACGGCTGCAGCAATGAGGGCGTGCAGGGATGCCATTTCTTCCAATTCAATCCCTGCTTTCCGGAGAGGTACTTCTTTGCTTTGGCTTTTCAGTGTGTGTTGGAATCTGTGTGTGTGTGTGCTCATCAATAAACATTTATGCACATAAGGGCATCATTGTTTGTTTAAATTTTGTATTTTTGGTGTGTTGTTAATGTAAGGGTTGTTTGATGCCAAATTCCAATTTTATTGCTATGTTGATTGTTGAGTTTGATTTGAATGTTTGATGATGGGATTTAGTTGGGTGGGGGTTGAGGGTGGTCCAGTTCTTCTTAGTTAGTTGGTTGTTTGTTATAGTATGAGGCAGCGTTAGGATTTTGTGACAACTAGGAAAAAATTGAGAAGTCTTGTGAGTTGTAATTGTAGTGAGCCCACTTACATTGAGAAAGGAACATGCCTCAATGGCTCAATGTAAAGTGAAGCCAATGGAAATTATGACGTACCTAGAATTATGTGACCGAACGACTGAATTATGTGTCTTGTAAGAGCTGCAGCACTCACTAGTTTAGTTAGTCATTTTCATTCCTTTCATTTATGTATGAGTGTCATTTTCCCTTTGTAAATAGCCTTCAGAAGCATTTGCACGATATGCATACTATGTAATCTACACTATGTGGCTAGCTTTGCCAAGGACTAAATTTTAACTACTTTCCATGACTCTCCTCTCTACCTGCTTGTCCCAAATTACTATGCTGTATAAAAGGGTATTATGCTTTCGAATTGCAACAAGTTCAAGATGGAGAATGGAGATTTCATTATAAATCAGAAAAGACTACATGAGCCAGAATGTTATCACGATTTCGAAGTATGCTTGATAAACATGCTTATGTGTGACATTGTTCTTGCTGAATTTTAACCCATGGATGTTTGCATCGTCCACTAACAGCATTTCTAACTGTAACTAGTACCTTGGGGTTCTAGTTTTGGTGTTTATTAATAATCAACTACTAAGTTGGTCTTGATCTCCACCCCATTAATTCAAGAGAATTTTTAGCTAGGAGTGTACCTTACAGTCATGTGCCCAATATGACCAAAATTGCCCCTAATTGGATATCCTCATGGAGAATGTTTCTGTATGATTTTTCACCATTGGTTAAAATTTTCAAAGCATCTGCTTTGACAATTACATGCAATGTTATTCAATTATAATAAGTGTAATTTGGTTTAGGTTCTATCCCTGGTGTCAGTTTTGATCAGATGAAGTTGCAGATCAAGCTAGGGGTCCCTCATTCTCTCCAGAATTCCTTGGATATCGAGAAAGTCAAGTCTGTATTTCCCTAGTGAGTACCTTGGAAACTAGTGCCTTATTTTTCCTATCTTGTTTTTCTCTTCATGTATTGCTCTGATTATCAATTAGAAATTTTGTAATACGTTTCAATGCATTTCATTGCAATTGGGTTGGGTGTGATAGTTCAATCTTTTATTTTACTTTAGTGTCTGGTGAGATTGTATAATTTTCTAAAGGAACCTTATTCATTCTCTCTGTTTATATTCTTTCTTAAAGATATATGTCTTAAAGTTATGCTTGAAGCCTGGAATCAAAATATAACTTTGGTGTTCTGAGATGCTAATAAACAGTCATTCATCTGTGCTTTTGCTCATTTCGTTGCGTAGTTTGTATTTTGTAATCTGCTATGTTTGTTTATTCAGTACATATGGTTGTTCATTGTTTACAATATACCAATATCCCGCACATAAATTCTGTTGTAATAGTACTTTTTAAAATCTTTCATCTCTCCCCGTCTGACTGCCTTGACCCCAAAATCATTGCAGTGGAAAAATTTTGAATGTTGAGGTTGTGGATGGTGGTTTGATTTGCTCAAGTGGAGTGCATGTGGAAGAGATGGGTGACAAGAATGATGATTGTTACATTGTGAATGCTGCTGTATATGTGGGCTATTAACTTCCAGCTTTTAGGTAGTGTTTGATTAGTGGAACACTGGATACACAAATCTGTTTGTGATAGACAATAGGGAGAAAACTTTCTATCCCGGAATAGAAAAACACAAAATTTCTGGACCTCCAAAAGTGAGAAGATGATCAAGGATAAAGGAAATTTAATATTTTTTTCTTCCAATAATACTCATATACATCGTTATTATTTATGTCTCCGTCTCCATTGCTCAATTTTTCCTATATTTCTTTCTATCTCCTTACCAAACGCTACCTTAGAGTTTGTTCTGATTGTGCTCCCAATAGTGAACTTCTACTTTGATAAGTGATTTTCATGATTGTGACTGCTGGATAATAACTTATTTCTCTCATGAATTTGTTCATCTAAAGATAAGTTACCAGTTAATTGAGATTAATTTTGATGAAATGTTAGTGTAAAATAGTTTTATACCACTTCTATTTAAAGATTTTTAAGTTGGTGATTGAGCCAAATACATTATTAAATGTTAGAGTAAATGTTTTTAATACTGATAGTGTATTTAAATTAAATTTTAACTAAAATTAAATATACAAGAGAATTATACATCTATATTTATCTTGAACCATTATAACGGGATTTTTCTCATTTAGTTACAAGTTAGCTTTTCTTCAAATCATCAGTTATCATTTAATGGACATTATACAATTACTGAGATATTTTAATCTTATTTATAGATAAAAGTATAAAATTGAATGGATAAAAAAAATGCGCATTATCAAAATGCCAGTTTTTGCTATGGGCCTATGGCATTTCTATTGAAGTTTCTTCCAGAAGAATCTTAGCCTAAAGCTATTAAATGATGATACCTCCGGATTGGATATCTTGGCTGAATATATAACAGTAATATATGATCTTATCTTACTTTAAAATAAAAATTAGATTGAAGTTTTAGTGAACTTTATAGGCTGATTTAAGAGGAGAAAAAAAGGTTCAAGGTATTAGAAAACACACTCTGATCAGGCACCGAAACAAACAAACAAACAAAAAGAAAAAGATACTTTGAATTTGGACAAATATATCAATTTGGGTAGAACTTGTTAGCAAGTAAATCAATGAGGTGTCCCATTTTCAAATATGTGGCATAACTCAATGAAAATGTGGTACACAGAACGAAACACTGCTCGGCTGGGAGGTGGAAAAAGACATTCGGCGTCAAATATGTCAAATGTTTGACAATGCTCGTAGTTTATCACACACGTATCATCTGCATGCTGATTTGGCACATCAACAATGACACATGAGGGCCTTCTCAATTGTGAGCCATCTCCATGGCCATGTGCTTTCAATGTCTATAAATTACTAGTCCAGGGTGAGTTTCAGTTATGTTCATGAGTTACACTTTTCCTTCCATCAAACTCAGTCTTAACGAATTGAAGAAGGAATATATAAGCCAAGCTCCAATGGAAGGTGGTCAAAAGGGAAGCTCACTACAAGAAATGAAGCTTTTGTTTGTGGAGATGGGTGTTGGCTACGACCTTCATGGGTATTTTACTTTATTCGAACCTTCTAAAGCATGAAGTTCTGTGAGTAAAGTGATGAGAAAAAATTCATGGACGAAAAATTAATAAGGTTTTTAATTAAAAAACTAAATATGAGAATTTATTTGCACCCCCAAAAAAATGAGATTTCATTTCCTTAAATTTTTTGTTATCAGTAGGAACAGCTCACACTTTCTTCTCTACCCTGAAGAGAATTTTAATCACATGATGTGCCCTTTTCGCCTCCTTATAGTTTTTCTTACATTGGCTTTTGGTCTCTTCCAAAGTTGTTTTCTAAATGATATTATCGTTGAAATATGTAACAGGCAGGACGTAACAGCTGCTACTATGAGAGCATGAAAAGATGCAATTGCTACTAATTCAATTCCAGCTTTCCTAAAAGGTTTTTCTTAATTGGCATTTGATTCTTCCTAATTATTAGTATTGAGAAATTTTAGATGCACAAGGAACACATGAATATATTCTCTATCCACTAATAAAGTGATACTTCAATTAAAAATGGACGTTAAAGATGGGTTCTGAAATATCGTTGGCTAATGGATATAAGCATATTAGGTGTATCTAAATATTTCTCGGATTAGTATTGATATCATTTCATTAGCAGTGGTCCCTTCCATTAATTCCATCGGTATTGTTCAACAAATTGAATGAATTTGATGTATGTAGGCAGCATCCCGGGAGTTACATCTGATAACCTGAAACTACATGTCAAACTTGGGTGCCTCATCCTCTCCAACAACGCTTGGATAAGGACACAATTAAGTCTGTTTTCCGTAGTGAGTACTCTATAAAGGAAACCTCTCAAATCAAATAATCAGATATTTGTTTTCCAAGTTCTCCTCTTTTATGAACAAACATGTCAAGGAATGTTTCATTTGAAAAAACAGTTTGTAGTGGACAAGTTGCGGGCTTTGAAGTAGTGGATGGAGGACTCGTGTGCCCAACTGAATAGTTGGCCGAAAAGAACGATGACTGCTAGATTGTCAATGCTGCTGTATATGTTGGCTACTAGGCCTTTCTTGGTCTGGTTAGTCAGTTTCACTTCTTTTTAATTTATTAAATTATTACCGTCCAATTGACATATTTTAATTCCTTTTTTTTTCAAAAAAAAAAATCTGTTCCCAAAAAGTTTTCTTGGCAATTTTGCTTCAAATAACACTAGTTACATAATTCAGAAGTAATAAGTTGAAATTGAGCTTGCTTAACCTTTGTCAATGTTATAAATGATGTGCAGTGCAGGAGTCCTTCTACGGGAAACTTGCATGTTGAAGTGTTGGTGCTTCATTAAAGTTTAGACTCACGAAGAGAGGTATAGAAATGGAGTATACTGATGTATTAATGGGGAAGGAAAACTGATACAATACACATAAACAGAGGGAATCCTGAGCACTATAGCAGCTCAAGCTCTCCTAACCCAAATCCAGTAAATGCCTGAATATCCCCCCTTCCCTCACACTCAAAAATATACCATTCTGTTCTAACAGAATCATCACCATGCCCTCCTCACTACCAACGTGGCACACCCACTCTCTCACCAAAGCAAGTTAGTTATGCAAGTGGCCCACATGATTCACCCACAATCTCTACTCTACCATTTCCCAACTGCCCCTATACTCCTTTCATTTGTACATTTTAATCCCACTAGAAAATTGGTCTCTAACATAAAGCTACAATGAGAAGTATATCTGCCCTTGCTTGTGTCTATTTGGAGGCAAAACTAGTATTTTTCAACTCCTTATGTATTGAAGATTATTGTATAGGCTGGATACCCCTTTCGTTGTTTCTGAGGAAAACATAATTAGTGCTTTTGTTGCTTATGGTTAAGTTCAGTGGTTGTCATAAATTAATAATGAAAGTACCATAATACCAATTAAATCGTTAAACATCTTGAATTCTCGATTTAACAGGGGAAAGTCAATGCGTTCTACAGCTTGTACAATTTATGGTATGTAGTGATACAAAACAATTGATTATTATAAAATAAGTAGTAGACATAAACATAACTATAGCGGATTAGGAAAAAAATATTAATAAAATAATTAGAAATTAAATAATTTTGTATCAATTGGAATCCAACTTAATTGATTTGGAAGATTACATATGGAGGTCTAATGGAAGGGACAGCAAGATAAATAGTACGATCGTTAATGTAATACAACTAGTTGATGACTATTTACCTATTTAATATATGTGTCAAGGCTCCATGTGCTTCTTTTGTCATTTTCAAATAGAAAAATGCTACTTGTACTTATGGAATTTAGACAGTGCAACCACACTCATCCACTATTGAATGAGATATCTACTATTTGAATAAGTTCTATCTTATCCAATAGGAGATGAAGTTGGTCGTAGTGTGGGCTTACATAGGAGTATAAATAACACAACTCTTTCAAGCACAAAGATAAATCTTCCTAAAGTATACACTATGGTAAGTCTCTGCAATTCATTCATTTCATAAAGTAGATTCTCCAAAAGTCCATGCAATCCACAATATCAGCGCTCTATGCTGTTCTGAATCTACCCTATTTCACAATTTGAATATGCAATGTGTGTTCTTTTTAGCTCCACGGCTAAGTTGTTAGATTATGATTTATGATCATTTCCTCAGAAACCTATAGATTAGCTCATGTTTTGTGCACTCTAAATAATGCCAGTTTATGCAGTGCTAGTTAGGTACACAGCTCTGTGTCTTTTTTTTGACAAGTATCAGTTGAAATAGATTTTTAACTGAATTCATATTAGGATTTCAATTGCTTTTACAATTATTAACGATTATAGAACAATATATTAAATAAGAAACTGAAACTTTTTCCTAGAACATCAAAGTAAACTGTTACAAACACGATTCAACAGGAACTGTACGTGTACATCAATCAATGTTTAAGTCCAATTGCATTTTGTGATTCGATAAACATTAGTTTCGTCACTCCATTGTAAAGTGCTTTTTCCCTACCAAAATAAATAGTAAATTGCCTTTCTTTTTCGCTTTTTCAACTATTCTTCAAGGGTCATATATTACAATTGAATTCACCCCTTTTATGAGTTATCTTCCAATGTAATAAATACCCTACAACTTCACAAAGTCACTGAATAAGTGAACATATTAGTTATGACTAAGCTATGAAGAAAAGGATGGCTTGGTGTGGAACTTCACATGGTGGTGAGAACTGCATTTAGGAGTATGTTCCAAGTATCAGGTAGTCCTGGCAGGCACCAGTGGCTGCAGTCATTGCCCGCTTGATCCCCGGCATACACAGAAGGATGTGCATCTTTTCTTAGCTGTGAGAGCAGTGTTATGTCAAGTAGATAAACCGGGTACTTCATGTTCCTTAGAACTGTGTTCACTATGGTAACTTCAGGAGGTAGAGGTGATGGATAAGTTGACCCCTTATATGGTTCAGTTTCTCCCTACAACTCTTCTCGCCACTGCTTGAATCATAAATTATGTTTCAGTTAATCTTATAAACCAAGGAGTGAATTTTGAAAAATGATTGATAAACACAGGAAGATATATGATCATGTATAGAAAATCAGCTAATGCTGCTATAGCTTCAATTGCATGAATCAAACTAGAAAGAGAATATTTGCCTCCCCTCTCTATTTAAAATTACATGTAGAAATTAAGATGAGCTTAGGAGTTACTAATTACCTATAATGGGTGGGAGAAATGCCTTGAAAGAAGACTTTAGTTTTGGAGGGGTCAACGTTGAGATCAACCCATCCAGCCCATGTGGTGAGCCCCTTATGAAATGCCTCCAAACGGTCCATGTCCCTGAGGAGATTGGGACCATCTCTTATATAATCCCATCTGCAAATAGCAAACAGGTTTGAGTGAAAAAAACAAATGGTACACGGAATCAATGAGGGTGATACCTCAGCAATCTTAATAAACACGACTCTATTGTGTTATGTAAGTGTAAAGATGAAAATCCTTATATTTGATTTCTACGTATTTATAGAGCACATTTAATGAGCGCTCCTAAAACATACATAACTATTCATCTTAAATTTTTAATATAATTTTTAAATATTATAAATTAAAACAAATGGTTGTGCACGATTGTGAAGCATAACTCCCAAAAAATGCATTCACTCTGATGTAGTCTATGTTTTCACGGTGCTAAGTAAATTTAATTTACTTTCATACCCTTGAGAGTCTCCTCTATGGAGCCACCAATGCCACGTGTTGAAGATCAACATGTCCGCGCCTATCCATGCATTACCAGCTTGTATGGAGTTCAATGAAAGTACTCGCCCAACGCTTTCTTGAACTATGTCCACCAAATATGGTGTGCGGTATAACTGTACGGTTACTTCATAGTCCTGCACAAATTCACCAACACATACCATCACCAGTCTCGCCAAAGATGAAAAGAACATTTGACAATAGAAGGCCGAAAAATTTGAAAAGCAAAACAAGTTGAACTTGGAGTCACGAGGGTCCTTTCATTCATTCATTATAAAATGAGAAACATAGAATGCATAAAATATTCACGTGGAAATGGTAAACGGCCTACAAACATAATCTGTCATGGCCAATTTTTGAATTAAATAATAAAATATCAAACAAACAATAAAAAAGGAACATGGTATGACTGGTATGAAAAATGTTAATTCCTATATAATTTATTTTTCACCAATTGCCCATAGACATAATTAAATTCCAATGTTCGATACAGAGATAAAATTGGGAAATTTAGTTAATTTTAGCAGGCAATAGTTTGCGACTTCATTGAACCTTCGTGTTCACGTGTCTCAATCTATAGAATTATTGGAATATTGGACTATAAACATTTGACGAAAACGTTGACTATATAGCTGCAAAACTTAACCCTTTCTAAGGAATCTCGTGAAGTATCCTCAGATTGTGTACTGCAGGCATCAATGTCGCGTTGAAGTTATCTGGATTTCTACCCTTTGCCAATATAAATGGAGTTGCTACTAAAAATTGGTCTCTAATTATGATTTCTTCTATTTTATTTTTCACTTATTTACTACTATGTGTTATTTAATTATTCAGGTCTGATAATGAACCATTTTTTGGAAACATTATGCATTCTATGATTTGACATGCCATGCCATGAATGGCATTTAAATATGACGTAATAACTGAAGCATGATCCGTGATTGATGTCAATTAAACAAAAAAAATGACGGCAAATAATTGCAAAGAGCCTCCAAGTTGTAAGCACAGGTTGGCATGCTCTCCCTCACAACCTGACAAGTCTTACTAATCTATCATTGTGGCAAAAAGTGGAGCAATTCAGTATTATTTTAACTTAAGTATTCACTTAATTATCACTAGTGATTTTACACTGAACCACAAAGGAGACGAAGAGAATGATGTAAGAAAAAAAAAGAAAAAGAAAAAGAAAAAAAAAAGCAAAACCTGGAAGGTCACAGTAGATAGTGCTCCTTTGTAAGAAAGGGCGGTATTGGCATTAGGCACTGAGGTGTGAATCATACAGGACAATGACTGCCACATGTTCAAACTGAGTGAATCACCCACAAACATTATCTTCTTGCTCCTCCACATGTTTAGAAAATCCACCCCATCGAACCTACAACAAAAAATTTATCAGTCACATAGCACAAATTCCCTCACTGCCGCGAGAAAAAAAAGGGTTTTAGTACCATTTACTCATTACTCTGAGGGAAAATGATCAGTAGACTAATAGCATAATATAGTAATATTATTTGTAAGATCATATATGGACTCTGTATTCTCTTGAACGTGTGGTTTGCTGCGCAGAATCAAATTGAGTTTTTATTCAAACTCATTTATCAAACACTTTTAAAACCAACTTCATTGGTCCACTTCCCTCTACTTCACAGTTCACTGTTGGTAGAGAAAAGGAGAAAAGCCAAAAAATATTATCAAAGTTATGCCCTTCAAGTTCAATATTTGTAAGAAAAGAAACTTCTTCTCAAGCTAGGTTCCATATTCTAAAATGGTTACCATTGTAATTTGCAATATTTCAAATGTGGAAAAAAAATGTAGAGAAACAAGAAGGATTTGTTTTGAAACCGATGGTGTATATATATATATATATATGAAACTACCTGGGTAAAGCACATGAATCAGGCTTCCAAGAGTATTTGAGATACTGATTATCGGGTCTTCCATTCTTTTGGCAATCAAAGCCAGCAGCTATGAAGGGACATCTTGAAGAGTCATAAAGAGGATATGAAGGGTCAACCACCCAACTTCCCATGAACAAGTTGCACCCACCTAAATCCTTTCTCCCTGATCTCAAGTCAGTCACATTGTGGGACTTTGCTGCTCTTGCTTGGTGCATGGACACAAGCAGAGCCTGGCAAAACAGAGAGAATAGAAACAGGGTGTGGAATTTGATACCCATATGGCACTATGTGTCTTGAAGGTGAGAGAATGAAATGAGAATGGCTGATTATAGCACTTGTATGTGCTTGTAGGTTATGTATATAAATACTTGTTTGTGCTTTTCTATATTTACATATTTACTAGACTAGAAATATAGGCCAAACACACCTCGGTCAGTCCCTTGAGAGCTCTGACAAAGGGTCCAACAAGTAGAGGTGGCAAATGGGAGCATGGTGGATAAACGACCATCACGGTTGGGGGTAAAAGGGGCGAGCTGGGCTGGTCAGGTCTTGGTTATGGGTTGCAAGTGTCGCCCGTCTCGTAAAAATTTTTTTTTTGGGGGAAGGGGTTTGCCCTTTTGATTATATTTATAGTCATTTGTCAACTAATGCCAGCTTGCTTTTAAAAATGGAGGATTGTCGATAAATCCGCAACTCTAATTGTTTTGCCACCCTTACCCTCAAGTTTATCATATGTCACATAATCCTTTCAACAATCCTCCATCAATCTAGCTTAAATCACTCGCTGATTGGAAATGATTCTAACAAGATTCTCCATAATAATCTTATAAGACATAATTCGATGGGGTAATTTTGTTATATAAAAGGCTCAAGAGCCCCAAGTACCATCCAACTCATAATTCCCTATGTTCACACCTCCCAAACTAAACATATTATTCATTTATGTAGCGTTTGGTGGGGGATATAGGTAAATAGGACAATAAAGACGTGAGACGAGACATAAATAATAAATATGTATAGGGGTATTATTGAAACGAAAAAATATTAAATTTTTATCTTCAATTTCTCTACCTTTTGGAGGTAAATAAATTTTATGTTTTTCTCTCATGTTCTTGTCTCCAGATCAAATAATTTGTGTTAAGATCTCCATATTTATGTCCCTATATCACTGACCAAACACTACCTTAGGCATCATAATGTCTTTACAAGTACCCATCATTCGCACAATGCTAGGAGGAAACCTGCGCTCTTGTCGTTCTCTTGGTAAGAACAATATACATATAGATGAATTTATACTAGTATAATTTTCTAACATATCTTCAATAATTTTTTGTTGACACTCTTTTTATAAAGTTTACAATTGAATTGATAAGAACTATATTATGCGAAAAATTTATTGAAGGTGTAGTCTTGCACCGGATAAAAAAGGAGAATAAGTCTATATATGTTAAAAAGTTTTAAAAAAAAACATAACTTCAATGAATAGAAAATAATAAATTATAATAAAAAATTAATTGTTATTAAATATTTTAATTAATTTATCTCCACTCCAAAATTAAATTTAAAATGCAAAAATTTAGTTGATTAGAGTCGTTAAAAGTAATTTCCATTAAAATTTGATTCTTATATAAGAAAGTTTTAGTAAAATGAGTAAGAAAATTTAATAATAAAGTCTTATATATTATTATCAGCTTTTAATATACAATTAACGACTCATCAATTTTTACCTTCCAAAAATTATAACGGTATAAGACTTTGTATAGTGATATTTTCAATAACTTTTTCTATCATATATACAAGTCCTATCAATTCAATCATTTCATTATAATTATTTATTATGCTGATTATTTATGTTAATTTTTTTAAAAATAGACATCAATAAGTCTATCATTGTCTAATTTTTATTTGTGTACATTGAAAAAGTACTTATCACGTTCTAATTTTTTTTTTACGGATTTATTAGGTTGATTTTAATATATAGATAAAATAATTTTCGATTTTCAAGGAAAAGTAGTGCCTGGTGGGTTCACATGGTGGGTGCAAGAGGATACCTGATTTCAATTTCTTACACTAGTTGGCATATCTTGGAATCTTGGATGGATTTGTTGTAGTGCATGGTTGTTGATGTAACCTGTGGGTTTGAGATAAGAGCTTGTTTTATGGGGAAAATCAAATGTTACTACATTATTGGGGATTGAATTGTTCTTTTGCTTTCCATTGGCCTTATGGCTCCATGTCACGGGGCATAATGAATAAGCTTCTGTGACTTTCACATGCTTGAATCTAGTGTCTCTAAAGCAAATAATTTAAGTGCATAATCTCATGCACTGATATGACAACTAATTTTGCTCTGTTGAAATCTTCACATACGCAGGAAGAAGACCGAGATGGCGCTATGAATAACTTGAGTTTTAATTGGTGTTTATTAAACAAATATATACGTAAAGACTCATTATTTGGCATGAAAAAGACTAAATACCAAATAAATCCCCTAAATTTATATTAGGGAATAAGTTCTCTCTAGATTTTAAAAATTTTAAATTGGTCACATTTTAAAAAATAGACAAATTGGTCCCTCATCTAAAAAGACCAATTTGTCCCTTTTAAATTATCCAGAAATCAATTTGTAACTTTTGAAATGTGAAGACTAATTTGGGATTTTCAAAGGTTGAGGATTAATTTTAAAATACAAAGGTTAGAGATATGTTTGGATATTTAGTCCATGAAAAAAGTTTGCATTCTATCAAAGACAATTTTGTATGAATAGTTTTGCCAACATAAAATGTTTTAGATTGAATTCAATAAATAAAAAAACTAATGTTAATAGAATTTTACTTTATAATAAATCAACTTAATTCAAATCAGACCAGTTATATTCCAATGAACTATGAGTATTACAAATTTACACAAAATAAAAAAAGTTTTTAACGCGTAAAATTTTGCATTCATTTTATATTATTATTTATCTTTATTTTTTATGGAATATTAATCATCCTTATCTAATTTAACTTATACACAATTTGATATACAGTGTTCATATATGTATTTCAGATTGTAAATTTATGTAGCTCAAGTTGTTCAAATTTGGCGACTGCACTTACTTTCATCCTCTTATACTTCTCTGTCATGAGCGATTCTGTGCCTGAAATACTTGTTATTTAAAAACTTGTAAGATCACCTTGGCCACAAGTTATAGTGGCTACTGGTTAGAACTCGAGATATGCGGGTAAAATTCTCAATGTTTTGTGGTGGATTTTGTTAAGGAATTATACTATACCGGCCATTAATGGACCCTCCTACTAAACCTTTGTACTTGCAAAAAGAAATCCTTAAGTGCAAGAAATAAAAGATAATATTTACCTAATTTATTTATTAATTAATATATAAATTTTTTCAACTATTATTATCTCTCACCTCCTTCATTTTTAATGCAATAATTGATTTGTCAATTACTAAATAAAACGCAAATATTTATCTTCCTATAAGTCTAATTATTTCTTGCTTGGAAAACTTCCGACATGCATTGAAAATAAAGGGCAGTGTCTGCGTTATTGCTTGGCATTCTTATGTGCTTCAAAGATAACAACAACAATCAAAAGAAAGAAAGAAACAAAAGAAAATACTTTTCAATATATATAGAGAACCTGAAGTAAAAAACTGTCGCATGCAAACAATCTTAAATATTTTAAACTAAAGTTTTTTTTCTCTGGAAAAAAAAATAAAGTTTGAATTAAGCAAGAGGTATATAATATAATATAATAATTAATAGTATTTGAGTACGAATTGAAAAGTGACATGTGTCAAAATTAAAACCTAAAAGAATATAATAATTTTGCTAATTTTAAAATAAAAATAATACAGTTTTATAAAATGAGTAGCATAAGAATGATTTGTAACTTTAGCCATTTAATTAAAAAAATTTAATTGATTTGTGAAATCATGAAATAAGCAGTGAAAATTGAAATACATTAAATTTTATGTGTTTATATTTCTTTCGTTTTTTACAAACAACTACAACAAAAAAGGTTATTAACAAAGTACTTGAAGAAGGTGAAGCCTCTGTAAAAGCTTTCCCAAAAAGAGCAGTAGCAACATTCAACAAGGGAGTTGGTGGAGTTGAGTGAAACGATGTCGTCAAGAAGTGGCACTAATTATGTTATCTTATTGGGTGTACAAGCTGGGACTAGTCATGGCCACTTGAATCAAACCCGAGTTCAATTCAACCAAATTTTAGATCACTAGGTCATTTCTATGAGCTTGAAATCTACTTGACAATGACTGGATTAATGACTTGATCAACTTGAATATTAAACATTCTATAAAGATTTAGATATTATAGACATTAAAGATATAAATCTTACAAGTAAAAAATAAATTTCAAGAGATATTTTGTAATATATATTTCAAAACAAATCATAGAATTATAAAAAAAATAAGTTATCTAAAATATATTAATTCAAGTATAAAATATTATAATTTATCATTAATTATTATATAAAATATAGCTATTAAAAAATTATTTGACTTTGAAACTGGTAGACCAATTATGTCATCCCTGATCCAAAACATGTAAGTAAATTTAAGAACCAAGCTTGACCAATAAATTTTGGGTTAAATCAGGTTAGCAAGTCAACTAGGCCATGAACCCCTTCATTTTCATTGACGAGAGTAGAGAAATCATCCACAAAACTAAGGAAACAAAGGGCTCTGGCAAGAGAGGGAGGCATTAGAACGCGACTGTATTGTCTCAGCTTGTATATAGCATTTAACATTTTCCCCGCTGCATGTATTTAGTGAAGTCCCTTAGCCCGCATGTTTGAGTATTTGGAGAACTGTTATATGAGTTTCACTGGATTTCGTGCACCTGTCTTACCAACAATGCAACCCAATTACAAGCGGATACTACACAACATACATCACCTTGCTTGAAATTTACGGTATTGATAGACACTAGACAAAGATCAAATTAACGAGTTACAATCTTAAAATGAATGAGGGATATCAAATTTTGTAATGAGAAGTATTCGATTACTTTTTTGTAATAATTAAAGTGGGATGACATATAAAGTAATGGCAAATTATCTTAGATGCTACGTTGCACAACGTACTACGTGCTTAACCATAGGCAATACAAGTATGCATAGTCATTTTCGATAACTAGGGGTTGTTTGGCAGCATGTTTTTAAAACTGTTTTCCATTTTTAAAACAAAAGACTCAAAAAACCTGTTTGTCAATTTGTTTTACAAAATTTGTTTTTAAAAACAAAAAACACTTTTCAGGTTTTAAAAATCAAAAACCAAGAACAATTTTTACCTGTTTTGTTGTTTTATTGTTCTAAAGCCAGATGAAAACACGGTGGCATTTTTGAGATTATTGTGAACTTGTGTTCTCAAACAAGCTTCAAAGTCTTGGAACCAAAACCATTTTGGGGTTGTTTCTTTCTATTATTTGTCTCAGCCCCAAACTCCATCATCATCAACGCCATCCCTCAGAGACCCCCAAAGCGACCGACACTCCACGGCGCAGGTTAGGGTCCGGCAAAGGCCCTCCGACCCAAGACGCGACCATCCGATCTCCGAAGACCTGCGACCAACGAACCCGATCCGCCGAATCTCCTTCCAACCAACGCGACGCGAAGCTCGACAGAACCAGCTCCCCTCGCGAAGCTCCGCGAACCGCAGCTCCCCTGCGAAAGCTCAGCGCGAACCAGCTCCCTTCGCAAAGCTCGCGTGAACCATCTCCCCTCGCGAAGCTCATCGGCGACAAGCTTTTGCGACCCAAGACCGCCGCCACCAAGCTCCTCGGCGCCCAAGACCACGATCTCTCCTCCGTAACCGCCACTCGTCGATCCAAGTCTGTTTTGTCCTCCGTCCTCCACCGCTTGAGTACCTCCCTCTTTCTTTCTCTTACTCTCTTCTTTTCAGCAGCATATTGGTACATATTGGTACATATTGTTGCAGCATATTGTTGTTGTTGTTGTTGCAGCATATTGTCAGTATGGTTGTTGTTCTTTTTTTCCTTTTCTTATTTAGAAAAAATTGGCTCTGAAGTAGAAAGTGATAGGATGAAAAAAATTTTGGAATGGGACTTGCTTGGTATAAGAAGATCTGATTTGGTAAAAAATCAATTTGTGCTTTTCACTATGGAGCATAACTTGGGTCGAACTTGAATGGTTGTGGAATAAAATTCTCTATGTAGAAAGGAGGATGCTCTTTGCAATTTAGGCTTAAATGAATGATATTTACCCTTTTCAAAAGCTTTCCGTGGTTTGTGATGGATCAAGTATTGCACAGTGGGGGGTGAGGACCAAAGTTGAAGAGAATTGCTTTCAATTAATTATGATCGTTGGATATGGACATAACATTGTTGATACACTCATGTATGTGTATGGGGGAAGCTTTCCAAGCATTTCTTTTGTTTTTGTTGCCTAAATATGGATGCTAATTATACTATCGGTAAAAGGTTACTTGTGGTTGAGTTCCTTGTGGTTGTTCATTGTGACACGAATATGATTATGTAGATTGGTGTTTATAGCATTTTCATGTTTAGTAGTTGTGTATATTGCTTTAAATAGCACCCATATAGAAAATTTTAGATGTTCATGATTGCGGAATGAGGTATATAGAATTGCCATTTGATGGAAATTAGCATGTATTCTTTTGAATCTTTAACTGACTTGAGAAGATACTAGGTTTAATTTAGCTTTAGATTTTGGGATTTTAGAAGTAAGCCCGTTTCATTTTTTAGTTATACTCCCCTTAATATGTTCTTATTTTTATATATCCTCTTTTACTGATTTGTTATTACCATTGTAGATGGAAAATGAGAAAAAAGCGTCACTTTGGCCCTCTTCATTTGTCAAAATTTTTATAGACGTTATGGTTGATGAGGTTAACAAGGGGAGTATGAGGAATAATGTGTTTTCACCTAAGGTGTGGCAAGTCATCTTACAAAACCTTAATCAAAGAACTGGGCGTGAATATGACATGAAACAAATTAAGCAGAAATTTAATAGGTTAAGGCAACAACATGGAATATTTTCTCATTGCTACAACAAACTGGATTTGATGGAATGCTGAAACTAATCCTGTCACTGCTCCAGAAGAAGTTTGGTCAACTTACATTCGGGTATACGTTTAGATAGAAGTTTGGTCAATTTATTCATATTTATACATTTTGAGATTTAGCGTCCATAATTTTTTACTTTCCTTATAGGCACATCCTAATCCTGCACCTTTTAAGAAGAAAGGTTTGGAGAATTACAATTTTGGGGGTGATTTTCAATAAAAGTAGTGCAACAGGGTGCTTCATCACTCATCTACTCAAGATCCACCCAACACGGATGATGAAATTGAGCTTGATAATAAATTTTTGCATGATGGGGTTCATGTAAATCTAGATGATGATGATGAGGAAGATGATAGCCCAGGAATAGAGAGAGTTACTCGTAGTGGTAAAAGAACAATAAAAGTTGCTAACCGCAAGTCTAAGAGAGAGAATAGGAGCATCCAAGTGGAAGATGCACTTCAAGCATTCATTGAGTCATCTAAGTTGAAAGCAGAAGCTATGGTTGAGGCATCTAAGAAGAAAGCTGAAGCTTTAATGGCTAGAACTGAGAGGTATAGGGCAAAGAGTGTAGAAGCCACTAGTTCTCCAGTTGCATGAGCTGAGTACACTATGGCTAGATGTATAACAGAGCTTGAAAAGATGGATAATGTCTAGATGACTGTTATATGAAGGCGGTGGAAAAATTCAAAGATGTGATTATAGAGAAGCATTTTTAAGTATGACTGGGCATAGGAGAAAGGCATGGTTAGATAGACTTGAGTGACTACTTTTATGTATAAGTATTTGTGTTGAAGATACTTATTATGTATGTGTTTTTTAAATTTATGTGACTGGTTTGTTTTGACATATTATTTTGTTGTTAAGAACGATATGTAATGTTTAATATTAGTACTTATTAAAATGCATGTTATGTTCAATGTAAGGTTCAGTTGTGATGGAAATTGATAATCATCCTTCAGGGCGTGAAAGTATCTCGGAAGATACTTTTGAAATATCTTCATCCTCATTGACTCGAGTGATGATGAATCTGAATTTGCTGAATTATTGTTGCTAAATTTGATTGCTGATTATGAGTACCAATTTTATAATAAAATTCCTGTTAGAATATCGGCATTAAGTGGTCAAGAATTTGTTAGTGAGCTTTTGAAGGAATCTGGAAGTTTTGCTTTGATTTATTGCGTATGGAAAAAGCATGTTTTGTTGCTTTGTGTGAAGAATTGAGAAGCAAACATTATTTAGAAGACTCAAGAGGTGTGTTTTTAGAAGAACAAGTAGCAATGTTTTTGTTCATTATAGGACATAATGTACGTCATAGAGTATAAGATCGGTTTCAACATTCAACCCAAACAGTTTCTCATCATTTCAAGAATGTTTTGAGAGCAATTTGTCACTTAGGTAAAGAAATCATAAAGCAAGAATCCAAGAATTGCCTGAGCATATCCAAAATAATCCAAAATATTATCCGTGGTTCAAGGTTAGTCCTTTTTCTTTCCTCGCATATGGTGTTTGGTGCTATTTTCTTTTGTCAAATTAAGATATTATACTAAATTTATATGTTTGTGTCATATGTTTGTATTAGAATTGTATTGGTGCGATTGATGGAACACACATAAGTGCATGGGCTCCAAGCCAATAAGCAAACATCATGTAGAAGTAGAAAGGTCATCACACAAAATGTTATGTGCATATGTGACTTCAATATGCTATTCACATATGTATATTCTGGTTGGGAAGGTAGTGCTCATGATTCAAAAGTTTTTCTGGATGCACTTACCAATCAAAATGCAAATTTTCCTTGGCCTTCCGAAGGTGATATATTTATATTTGATACCATCATTTTCATTATGTGTTAAATTACTCTTTGTTAATTGTTATCTATTGATGTTGTCGGTATTTGTGTTAATACTTGTTCATTGCATTAGGTTCATATTATCTTGTGGATTCTAGGGTGTCCTGAAGGTTTCTCCCACCTTCCAGAGGTGAAAGATATCATGCACAAGAGTTTTATGGACGAGGTCGACAAGCTAGAACTGCTAAGGAATTATTTAATTTTAGACACTCTTCTTTAAGAATGACAATTGAGAGATGTTTTGGAGTCTTGAAAGCAAGATTTCCCATTTTAAGGCGAATGCCACCATATAAGCCTTCTAGGCAACGCCTTATTGTCGTAGCATGTTGTGTAATTCATAACTATGTGCGTAAGTGGGGAATGCGGACAGATTATTTAGAGAATGGGAGGATAAGGATCATTGGATGTTGAAGCTACAAATAATAATGTAAATGTAGATGGAAATTCCAATAGGGACAACACAACAAGATGCTGATGAAGCTGCAAGGGAAATGGCAAGATATCGTGATCAAATTGCAAATTGGATGTGGCTACAAGAAAATCATGATAGGTTATAAATAGATTTATAAATGTAAATTGACATCAAGTTGTGTTAAGACTATTTTTAGAATAGAAATTTGTATTAAGACTTTATTTATTAAGTATCTATGGAAAATATTATCTATAAAAAATAATAGTTAAAATTTATCATTTATAGTAATGCAATTTGCCAACGTTTTTTGTTTTATTAGTTTTAAAAGTTGTTTTTAAAAATAAATTATCCAAAGGGTTTTTGTTTTTTGTCACTATAAAACTTTTCTTGAAGTTACATTGCCAAACAAATTTTTCTGTTTTTTTGTTTTTAAAAATTGACCTGAAACTTGTTTTATAAAACAGTTTTAAAAAATTTAAAAACAAAACACTTCCAAACAACCCCCTAGCTTTTAAATGAGGCAATAATGAAGTAATAATGGAGATAAAGAAGCACTTATATAATGTAGTAGGATATCTTTAGCCATGCTTCTCTCATATACTTAATAAACCGGATAAGAAGCTTGTAGGTTAATGCCGCAGAGACCTTCAGGGTTATCAACCTCCCTCATTAACTTCATGTAGCCACCCTCGCCCCAACTTTGACCCCAAGAATTCCTTATCAACCAATACTTACCATTAGTGTCCTCACCATAGCCAACTATAGTAACTGCATGGTTAAGCTGATTCCCACAGTCACCGGTGAAAAGGCCTCCTTTGTAAAACTGGAATGCTTGCCCTTTAGCTTCAATGCCTACCGAGACAGGTTGCTGGGCCACAGCCTTTAGAAGTTCCTCCTCGTTCTCCTGAGGCACATCTTGGTAACTGCTAATCTTGCCCACAGGAGAGACCGTCTCATCTTGGCAAGTCCCATCATTGTTCTCATATGGGTAATCGGCTTCACTAGCAAGTCCTTGGCCTTGCACTATGTACTTAAAGGCTGAATCCACGTCGTATCCACTGCAGCCATCATCGGAGGCACAATCCACCAACTGTTGCTCAGACAACGAAGGCAACTTGCCAGTTTTAATTTGGATAATGCCTTCAACTGCTGCAACTGCTGAGAAGGCCCAACAACTCCCTGGCAAATTAATTAGCAAATTAAATCAAACATTACAGTACATGACCAAAACAAAAAAGGATATATATATATATATGTGTGTGTGTGTGTGTGTGTGTGTGTGTGTGTGTGTTTAGGCCACAAATTTTATGGCCATACTAATAAGTGTTTGAGACAATCATCACGTACGTACCACATTGAGCTTGGTCCTTTATGGCATTGACAGCTCCTTTCTCTCTCCAGTCCAAGCTTGGCTCCACATCGGCAAGACTCACGTTTTGGTACACAGGTTTGTCGTCGATCTTGGACAAACCGGCTGGTTGTTGAGTTCGTGGGTTGTAGAGAGCTCCTGTGTGAGAGGCTAGGAATTCGTCATTGGTTAAGTCAGCAAAACGGTTTAGGCTCAACTTGAAGGTCTTGTTTCCTTGGTTGTTGAATGTCTCTATGAAGTCCAAGTTGTGCTTGAATATCTCTCGGCGTCTGGCCTTCTCTTCATCGTGCTCATATGTGCGGCCATATGAAGCCATCCATTCCTCATGCTTTTGGGCAATGGAAGAGTGATCATAGAGTGTGCGGGACGTGGCACGAGATGTGCAGGTCCACAAGAAGATGAAAATGATGGCAACAATAGATTTTATGTCTAGCCTTAAAGCCATTGCCCGCAGAAGAGAACACAACACAACACAACACAGAGGTGTCTAAACTATAGCAATTTCTTTAAGTGCTTGGCTGTGAAGAAGCGAGCATGGATTGCAAGTATAAATACAAGTTCAGGATCCTACTGTCCGGCAATCAAGCCAAACTGACTGGTGTTGCCGTATACGTTGGTTTAATTTCATTTGTCGTTGTATGTTACGTATTGCATTTCTGGCATATTGCTTTGCTTCATTGCCGTCTCATATGGCTGGGATTGATATCAAATGTGGAATCTTCATAGTCTGTACACGATGAATTTTTGGGAACTAGGAACAAGTTGCTTTTCTAACATATATATGAGCTAATCAAGGAAGAAGAATATTCAAGTCAATGCCATTTTTTTTCCTGAAATTCATTACTTAAAAGTCTTTTTCTTTAGTCTGTTTTTATTTATCGGCTTAATTTCCGCTCGACCAGCATTTATAGAGCTCTACATAAGCTTAGTCCTAGACTCCTAAGTTCCATGCTCAATTATATCTCCTCGATGGAATGCTATTGACTCGAAAGTCTAAAGAGGTCCTTGTTCTTTTAATTTGCAGCTTTACGACGTTTTGATGTTGGAACTAGAATTAACTTAGAATCTTAAATTGTGTAATATGGTTGTTAAAAAATGAATTAAGAAAAGAAAGAACTACATGTACGGTGGTGGGAACTTCATTATCCGGCAATCAAGCAGGCCACTCATGAGTTTCACAAATGGCGGTGTTGCCGTGTTGGATTTTCATTTGGTTTGGTTTGGTGTGTATTTCATTTCTTTCTGCCATTGCATTGCTTCCTTGCCTTCTCTAGCTCGTTTGGGTTGACTTTCAAATTTGGAAGCTGGATTTTCACGTGTTTAATTTGAAGGGTTTTGCTTCATCACTAATGAGGCATTTCAAATCAGTTACATGATGAATTTATGTGCACTAGGAAAAAAGGTTGTGCGTGTAACATATGAGCTAATTAATTAAAGAAGAAAAATTAAATCAATGCCATCGAATTGATTTTCTCTTATAAACTAATTAATAAGTTGATGACTTTTTTTCCCTAAAAATTATAACAATTACATATTTACAAAGAAATAGAGCCAAAACTAAAATAAAAAATAAAGAACAAATTTTATGAAATTTTTTTTTTGTCTTGATGGTTGTTAGCTATGCAAATGTATTCTCCAATCAATGAATAACTCAAAGCCATGTTTCTTGTAGAAAATACTTGTCTGTTGATTGATTTTTAATCAAAAGAGAAAAAATGTGTTGACTGATTTTAATTTTGAAAATGGATTTTTATTGACAAACATTTTTATGCATAAGATTCAAGATAACAAGACTGGTAAGGCTTACAATTCAACAATAATGAAGGAAACACCGATTTCTCAGTTATACTTGTTGATTGTTGCATGGATAAAAAGAATTGTTTTTTGTATTTTTTCTATTTTTTGAAAGACATTTTTTATCCATTAAAATCCTAAGACTGTTTAAATGACAAAAGAGGTCAACCATCAACAAAACCGTACCCAGCCCAAAACTGAACAAAACTTCACGGAAAAAAAACTTCTGACTCAAAACAAAACACCCAAAAGAAAAAGGCCCAATTACTTTGAAACCCAAAAGACAAGAAAAGCAAAAACAACCCACACAAAAAAATAATAACAAAAAAAGAGCAAAACAAAGTCTCAGATTTTGACCCCAAAAGTTAGATTCGTGAACCTAGTTTTCCAAACCCAAACTGCAGCAACATAAAAATGGAAATACAGAGATAAGCAGCGGTGGTAGGCGGCGGTGCAAGAAACGGAGGCTGCGGGTGGCTCCGCCGCGGCGGCGGCGCTGAGCGGAGGAAGCAGCGGAGCTTCGCGGCGCGGTGTGGTTCTGGCCGAAATGCATGGCGGTCCGCGACCTGGTTCGGTGAAGGTTCTGGTGGGCACTGTTCGCGGCTGCTGCTGTGCTCCCCGTCGACGTCGCGGCTTCCGATGGTGGCAGAGGCACTGGTTTTAGGTACGACGAAGGTGACGTGGAGCGAAGGTTCTCATCGGCGGCTTCAACCGCGTGCCAAGGTCGCGACCCCTGTGGCTGGGTTTTCACGGTGTCGGGATTGATGGTTTGGATGAGAATGGTTGTTGGGTTTCGCAGGGTTTGCTACTATTGCCGTGGTGGAGGTTCCAGCGAGTGGCAGTGATGGTTTGTGTTTGATCTTGATAGTGGTTGTGGGGGTTTGGTGGTAATGTACTTGATGACGATGGTGGCTGTTGTGTGAGGAAGGTGGTGATGTGAGTGGTTTGGGTGATAGTGGTATGTGGTCCTTGGCTGGTAGTGGTTGATGAGTTGTTGTGATGGTGGGTGATGATTGAGGGTGTGATTATGGTGGTGATGGGTTCGCAACGATGATGGATGAAGGAGATGGTGATGGGTTGTTTCCGATAGTGGGTTGGTGGTTGATGGTTGTGAAATGGTTCAATGATGATGGTGGTGGCTGTGGGAGTTTGGTGGCAGTGTGCTGGCTGTTAGAGGCTATGGGGTTTGATGATAAAAGTTGCGCTGCCGCCTCTGATTTTTGTCTGTGATTGTCATTGTCCCCGCCTGATAATTTGCTCATATATATACACACACCTGCTAATTAATTTCTCTGGTCCTGAATGATTTTGCTCATGTTTCTGATTGAGAAATCTTTCCCCAATTTATTGTGATGAGCGGGATTCGATTTGATTGAGGTTGTAATTTGATTCTGATAATTATTTCTTGATCCTCAACAATTGAACCCCTTTTGTTCGAGATCTCCCTGGTCCAGCATCCCATCCTTGATTTGCTTCATGTTTCTTTTACTTTTGAACAAACCAAGAAAATAAAGTAGAACAGACAAGAAGACCCATGGCTGGAAACCTGAACTAAAGGAATGGGCCAACACACTCTTTCTCCACTCTTTTTTATAAAGGAAAAATAAATAAATAAATAAAAGATACGGATAAAATATGATGTTCACACTCATGTCAAACATTAATCTCATCTCAACATTATTTGTCACCTGGAATTTTTTATAATTTATGATGTCTTGCCCAATTGTTAAGGGCAACTTGTAAAATACCTTTTTAATTTTCATGTGCAATTGACCTAACTGTTGCAGTGTTTTGCTTTTCGGCTCCAAAATGTGATAGAAGGATCAACAACAATACAAGTTGAACTCTCACTCACAATTGTATCCCTCTACCTTGTTGCCATTATCCCCCCACAATGAACACATATGTAATATTTCTCAGCCATTTTGCTCTCTCACAAGCTCACCAACATAGGAAGATGAAACAATGCAATCAAAATTGCTCACGATTTGACACTGAAGCTGGTAGAAGCTATATAGCTGAAAGGGATGCTAATTGAACTATAAATCGCTAGAACTTATAGCAATTTCAAACTAACTAAAATCGCTATAAGTTGCATCGATTCTTGTTAGTTTGAAATCGCTGCAACTTGCAGCTTACAACAATTTTCACTATACAAAGAAAGCTCATATTTGTGTAGTTAAAGTTGCAAGTATTTTCATAGATAATTTTGTTTTTTATTTTATATCAGTAAAAACCCTGAATAGCAATGCTACAGTGGAAATAGCAACTCCCGCTTTGTAGTATGTATAGGTAAGCTGAAACTTAAGAGTACTTAACATTGGCTGGAGGCCAAAAAAAAAAAAAAAATCATCTGTACTACTGCTCTATAGTTACTGAAGTCCATTAGCCAGTGTTTTTTATTATTTGAAGAACTCTTATATAAGGTACACTGGATAATTAATTATGTGGCAATTGTCTTACCTGTAATAATGCAACGCAATAATAAGCATATTATATATATACTGCACAAGGGACACATGCTTGAAATTTTACTATCTTATGTGTATGTCTACACACACACGTGCAATTGTAAGTAGTATTATATTTTGACATGCTAGATGGCACTCGTGCATTGCATGGAAAATTAGTTTTTAAAATATTCCTTAATTTAAATTTATTTTAATTGTTCATCGGTCTTTCTTTTTTATATAAGAGATGTATCTAGTGAGAGGAGTGGTATTATATGAGAGTGAGAAGATTAAATTGGGTCGTATACTATCATAAATAGTTAGAATTAAAATCATTACACATGATAACTTAAAAAAATCACATGACTTTATGTTTTAATCTTGACCATTAATGTAAGATCCAATGATCCAAATTTACTTTCTCACTCTCATATAAAGCTATACTTCTCACTTGATCTTCTCCCTAACTTTTGAGTAAAAGTTAATACAAATTGTTTTATTTATAATATATTCCCTTAATTACATGTTTCTTTCGCGACAACTTGCATTGACTAAATCCTGGAAAATGACCTCTCTACAAAGTGTGAATAAGGCCATGTATATCCACTTCTCCTAGACCCCACTAGGAAGAAGTCTCATACACTAATCCACCCTTTTTATTTAATTTATATGCAGTGTCAATATTAAAAATTTATATAAATATTCAATCACTTATTACCGTATTAGCAAAATAATTAAATTTAACTACTTGCTAACTATCTTCAAAGTCTTATAAATATAAAGCATATAAATATTTTATTCAACATCCTAAAATGCAATAAGATTTTTTTCATTCATCTAAATTTGAGTTTATAGATTAAAAATAGAATTTATTTTATATGCACCATTGATAAAAAAAATAAATAAACATACATCTAATCATACATAATTGTATCAACTTTTACAAATTTAAAAAGTAATTAAATGACAATGTATGAAATTCGTCTATATCATCAAGGCAACAATGTTAATTTTTTCAAAATAACAAAATATACTTTAAAACATTCATTAACATCTAGTCATTTTGTATTCACATATCATTAAATTCAATTTTTTTTATTGACATATCATTAAAATTGTTTGATTCTTATTATAATTATCTTAAGCATCATATAAAAAATATAATATAATTGACTTACACTATAAATTAGTGTATGAAATTTACTATTAAAATAAAAATATAACTCTATACCAAAAGAAATGCATCTAATTATATATTTTCAGGTTTTTCATATACAAATAGGTAGTTACGAATTTTTAAAATTTAAATTTAATTCTATTATGATTTTTAATAGTATATTCAATTAATACATTATTAAAGTTATAAATTGAGTAAGATAATTTAATAGTAGAACATAGTTTAAATTTTATTACAAATAAAGAAGAAAGAGGAAGTGAAGTGATTTTAGGAGAAATAAACATCCATATTTTTTAAATATAAAAATGGATAGTTACAAATTTTTAAAATTTAAATTTGATTGTAGGTAGAGGAAAAAGAGAAAGTTGAGTAATCTAAGGGGTTGTTTGGAAGTGTTTTTATTTTTAAATTTTTTAAAACTTTTTAAAAAATAAGTTTCAGTTCAATTTTTAAAAATAAAAAAATAAAAAAATTTGTTTGGCAATGTAACTTTAAAAACAGTTTTATAATGATAAAAAATAGAAAATCTGTTTGAATAATTTTTTTAAAAAACAACTTTTAAAATTAATAAAACATAAAACTGTTTGGGTATATGCAAAAACTTCAGCAAAAACTTCACCATAGCAGACATTCAGCAAGCTAACCACAGTGGGTACATGCAAAAACTTCAGCAATTTTTCTCAACTCATTGTCAATATTTACAAAGAAATTTTTGGGTATATGTCCCACATTCAAGTGAGAAGCAAAGAAAGAGAGAAGGAGGGAGTCTTGGTAGATCTAGACTGGGGTCGCGGACACGGCGGATGAGGCTGGGTCGCGGAGGAGCTTGGTCGCGGTCGCGGAGCAGGCGACTGGGTCTTGGGCTAGCGGAGCATGGCGGATCGGGGTCTTTGACGTCAGGTCATGGAGCACGGCGGGTCTGGGCGTGGCGTCGCGGAGCACGGCGATCGCGGGGGCTTGGTTCGCCAGGTCAGGGTCGTGGTTCTTCGGTTGCAGGGTCGTGGTTCTTCAGTAGAGGGCGTCGTTCGCCTGGTCGCGCGAGCTGGTTCGCGGGTCATGGGGGCTTGGTTCGCGGAAGCTGGTGGCGGAGGAGCTTGGTTCACCGACGAGGAATGGAGAAGCGGCAGGAGGTGAGAAGAAGGTGGAAGAAGAAGGGTGGATGAGGGTGAACAAAGCAAGACAACAAAAAAAACCCCAAAATGAGAAGGTGCGCGGAGTCGAAGAGGAAGGGAAAACACAAACTTCAGATATTCACAAGTTTGCCACTCGTTTTGCCTATTTTAAAACAACAAAACCAAAACAACAACTCAGAACTATTCTTGAATTTCAGTTTTAAAACCTGGTATGTGAGTTTATTTTTTTAAACCAACTCTTACAAAACACATTGCCAAACAAGTTTTTGTAGTCTTTTGTTTTTAAAAACTAGAAACAATTTTTAAAAGTTATTGCCAAACAGCACCTAAGACTTCATGTAATAATTTTTTGTAATATTCCTTTTATGTATAGATATATGATATATGATTTCAAATGGGTTATGTTGGGACATGAAGTAATGGATTACATTAAGCAAAGCCATGTGATAATACATAGTTATCGATCACTTATTATTTATTGCTTATTGCGCGCGCGCACACACAAAAATGAAAATGTAGTACTTAATAATTGGCTAGGCCTAATATACTCCTCTCATCCCTAGCTTTAACTTTACTTAAAAAACTGGATAAGAAGCTTGCAGGTTAATGCCACAAAGACCTTCAGGAACACCAGTCTCCCTCTTCAGTTTCATGTAGCCACCATCACCCCATTTTTGGCCCCAAGAATTCCTTAGCAACCAGTACTTATCACCATTTTCCTCACCATAGCCAACTATAGTAACAGTATGGTTAAGCTGATTCCCACAGTCACCGGTGAAAATACGATCTCCAGAGTAAAACTGAAATTCTTGCCCACTAGCGTCAATGCCGGCCGTGACAGGTTGGTAGGAAACTGCTTTTAGAAGCTCCTCCTCGTTATTCTGAGGCACATATCGGTAACTACTTATCTTGGCCACAGGAGTGACCGTCCCATCATGACAAGTCCCATTTTTGTTCTCATATGGGTAATCTTCTTCACTAGCAAGTCCTTTGCCCAGTGCTACGTACTCAAATGCTGCGTCCACATAGTATCCTTTGCAGCCAGTAGAATTGGAGGCACAATCCACCAACTGTTGCTCAGACAACGAAAGCAACTTGCCAGTTTTGATTTGGACAATGCCTTCAACTGCTGCAACCGCTGCAAAGGCCCAGCAGCTCCCTGCATATTAGCAAATCAAACATTAATTAATACATGACCAAAGCCAAAAAAAGGATGTGTGATTCCAATAATTCATCATGTTTAATTAGGGATCAAATTTATGGCTATACTAATAACTTTTTGAGACAATCACGTACGTACCACATTGAGCTTGGTTCTTTATGCTGTTGACGGCTCCTTTCTCTCTCCAGTCCAAGCTTGGCCCAATGTCGGCAAGACTCACATTTAGGTACACAGGTCTGTCGTCAATCTGGGACAAACCGGCTGGTTGTTGAGTTCGTGGCTTGTAGAGGGCTCCTGTGTGAGAGGCTACAAATTCTTCATTTGTTAGGTCAGCAAAATGGTTTAGGCTTAACTTGAAGCTCTTGTTTCCATGGTTGTTGAATGTCTCTATGAACTCCAAGTTCTGCTTGAATATTTCTCGGCGTCTGGCCTTTTCTTCATCGTGCTCATAAGTCCGGCCATACGAAGCCATCCATTGCTCATGTCTTTGGGCGATGGAAGAGTGATCATAGAGTGTGCGGGACGTGGCACGAGACGTGCAAGTCCACAAGAAGATTAAAGTGATGGCAACAACAGAATTTTTGTCGAGTGTTAAAGCCATTGCTCACAGTACAGAACACAACCCAAAGGAGTCTATTTTGTAGCAATGTCTTTAACTGCTTGATTGTGAGAAGTGAGCATGCATCGCAGAGATATAAATACAACTTCAGAATATTGTTGACCACATGATTAACGACAACATTAATTGCAACTTCATAATCCGACAATCAAGCCACTCATGAGTTTCACAAATGACGGTGTTGCCGTGTTGGTTCCATTTCGTTTGAAAGGTTCTCACGTGTTTAATTTGATTAGTTTTGCTTCACCACTACGGGGCGCTACAAATTAGTTCTGATGTAGTCTGTACACGATGAATTTATGTGCACTAGGAAATAAGTTGTGCATGTAACAAATGGGCTAGTCAAGAAAGAAAAATTAAGTCTTTTTTTCTTTTTATTTTTCTCGTCAACTAATTAATAAGTTGATGACATCTTTTTTGGGTAGCTATTCTGACTCTAGATGTCTATATATTCTCACATTTATTAAAGCAAATTTCGTTTAATTTTCTCTAAAATTTCTAGTATGTGTGTATATATATATATATATATATATATATATATATATTGTAATACCCTAATTTTAAATATATGAGAGTGCAAAATATTATATGCTAATAAGTGCATTAAAGTTAATCTTAATTTTTGTCATCTTTATTATTGAAAATTAATATGATTTGATGAATTAAATTAGTCATATATTTAATGCATGTTTATGCCATTGTTAGTAAATCGAAAGACGCTTATGTGCTTGTTAACCTACAATTTTTAATTTTTAATGTTAATTGGTTCATTGATAATATAAAGTACTTTAAATTATTTAACAAAAGGTAAATTTGTAAAGGAGGAGTTACTGAAAACTTATAAAAAAAGAGACAAAAAAGCTAAGTGATATTTTGACGGCCTAAGCCATAGTTAACCGTTTTAATTTTAAACTAATCATAAATTAATTAAAATTAAATTCTTAAATAAAATATAACCAAAACTTCCTAAAATCAGAAATGAATGGTCGGATCCCAAATTAAATTTTCCTCTTTCAAACTGTAATGTCCTCTTCAAATCACCGCAAGAGGTCGAGTATCGGTGTTGTTTTATGCTCAACATTGATTATGTTCAAATCCCCACATAAACACTTTGCTTTGAATACATTGATTTGAACATAAACGCTCTTGCTTTCTCCTCCCTGAAAATGACATTACTCTTTGAGATTTAATACAAAGCCTCACATCAATAAGAATTAAAAGTTTTGCAATTGTTTTAGTTTATAAATATATGGGTTTTGGTTGTCTGGGTTAGGTATCTTCAAAAGTGGGAGTGATCTATTATATGAGTAGTTTTTAGGAATTGACCATGTAATAAAATATTTATAAAAATGATTTGCAACTTTATCCGTTTAATTAAATATTTTTGATTGATTTATAAAGTTATGAACACAAGCAATGAAAATTGAATCACATTAAATTTTATGTGTTTATATTTCTTTCGCTTTCACTGCCCAACAACTACAATAAGAGAGGTTATCAACAAAGTACTTGAAGAAGGTGAAGCCTTTGTACAAAAAGCTTTGCCAAAAAGAGCAATAGCAACATTCAACAAGGGAGCTAGTGGAGTTGAGTGAAATGACGTTGTCAAGAAGTGGCACTTATGTTATCTGTCCTGGGTGTACAAGCTTGGACTAGTCATGGCCAGTTGACTAAAACAAAGTTCAATTCAATCCGATTTTTAGACCACTAGGTCATTTCTATGAGCCCGAAACCTACTTGACAACAACTGGATTAATGATTTGATCAACTTGAATTTTAAACATTCTATAAAAATTTGGATATTATAGACATTAAAGATATAAATCTTACGAGTAAAACATAAATTTTAAGAGATATTTTGCAATATATATTTCAAAACAAATCATAGAACTATAAAAAAAAATAAGTTATCTAAAATGTAATAATTCAAGTATAAAATATTATAATTTATTATTAATTATTATAAAAAATATAGCTATTAAAAAATTGTTTGACTTTGAACCTGGTCGGTCAATCTATGCCACCCATGATTTGAAAAATGTCCAGAGTCAATTTGAGGACTCGAGCTTGACCAATGAAATTTGGGTTAAATTAGGTTAACAAGTCTGCTAGGCCATGAACCCCCTTCATTTTCATTGACGAGAGTAGAGAAATCATCTACAAAACTAAGGAAACAAAGGGTTCTGGCAAGAGAGGAGGCATTAGAACGACTGTATTGTCTCAAGAAGCGTTCCGAGTTTCCTTTCTTCGATGATATCGTCACTGAGACATTTTGACACCGTGTGAGAGAGTTGCATCATGAAGACACTTCCATGGGAGAGTTCATATTCGACGGCAATGTACATTATACGGTATCAAACACTGGAGAAAGGGATTGTGACTTGCAGAAAATGAGAGAGAGTAAACAAGGAAGAGAAAGAAACAAAGGCTGAATGAATCACTCAAACTTTATTGATTGAATTAGAGAGCATACACTTAAGTATTTATATAAATCTTCAATTACAGCATGTGTTAAATGAGTTAGTTTCTAAGCTAACAATTATGATACCCTGGTTTTAAATAAAATGGTTAGAAAATTTTTTCGAACCAAGAAGGGTGCCAATACCCTTATCTCATTCAGGTCCTAAATTTCGCTAAGTTGGACCCTACATGCCCTTGGAGGGCTATATGATAGAACCATTTTCTTGGGACCAAAAGTCCCGGTAATTGTTCCCTAGAGAAAAATAAGTTAAAGAGTGATTTTTAATGAATTTTATGAGACCTTTAACTATGTCGTTTTTGGCTTACGAGTTTACAAAATCGTAAGATTCACGGATTTGAACTAAAACCCAAAAATTAGATTTTGATTTGTTGAGATTTTGATTTTTCTAATATTTTATTTGAATCCAAATGAGGGGTATTTCCTTATTTACATTTATGTTTTAAAGTTATTAACTTAAAATTAAGAAAGGTGAATATTCTATAGCGCAGTGCTCATTAGCGCTAGGGTCAGGGAAGGTAAGGCGGTGCAGGGGACAATTTCGTACTCTCTGAGCGTTGCAGTGGTCAACAAAAAATATAAAACCCCATTTCGGGGTCTAGAACATTCATACAACACAAAAACATGACCCCTTCACCCCAATGCGAAAATCACGTTCCCAACCCATTTTCATCATCAAAACTCCATTTTCTTCCATTTCTTCCAATTCTAACTTCAATCTTTCATTCCTAAGGCTTAAGGTATGTTTTTCTAATTTTACCCTCTTTTCCCCTTCAATTTCTTCTTGTCCTTGAGGGTAAGGGGATGTTCATCATAGGGGTGTCATGATCTTCTTCTAGTATGATTGAAGTTAGATTTGAGTATTTGGAGGTTAATCTAGAATCTTATTGCTTCAATGATAGATATGGGTGATAACCCTACTTCCAAAACCCAGTTGGTACCGTTCCTCATCTCCCCACTTCAGGTGAGTGGGTTCAAGCCTATGACCTTTATGTTAAGCATTATAGTTATTTTTAACAAAACATGAAAAGGAACCATGAGTTTAGAGTTTATTTTGTAACAGTTGAGATTTCTATTGTTATGAAACTGTGATATTCAAAATAACATAAAAGGTGTTCCTGAAAAATGCATGGGACCATGGTTGTTAAAATGATTTCATATAGAATTGTTAATAAATGCAACTGCTTGAGATATATGGTTGTTAGCACGATTTTTATGTTGAACCAATTATGAATATGATTACTTGGAGAACCTTTTGTCTATTGGAAATACGGTGATGGTTTTAGAATTCCTAAATTTATGAAAATGTGAGATTTGGATTGGATTTAGAAACTTAGAAACAAAGGAGCTTTAGAATATGAGTCTGTGTATAACTTGGAACAGTTACAGCTACATATTTGTGGATTGAAACCACAGTGTCTTCAACGGGTGATCCCTTGGGCACGGTTTCATAACCATAGATATGCTAAGGTCAAACCTAGAGTCACATGGATTCGGAGCTCCCAAAGTAATTAATGATTTTGTGATTTCCAGAACTGTTGATTCACGGGATTAAGCTTTGAACCCTAGGGTAGAAGACTTCATGAAATATTGTGAAAAGGATTTAGAATAAGGAAATTCTGAAAGGACAGAGCTGCAAGTTAACGTAAATCATTAGCCTTGGTACCAAGGCCCACGAGGGCAAATTATCAGAGAATAAATCAGTCCGAGGGATGCGGTTCACTAGGAACCATTAAGATCTCAGTTGGGGCTCTTGTTCACGAGGAATGAGCACCCATTTTCCAGTTCCTGATAGTCTGTTCCCTTCTTATAATTCTTTGAGAATAATATGTTTTTATGATTTTAGCAAACTTGTGATTTTATTGGTATTATATGCAATAAATATAAATGATTTGTGAATGTTGCATTAATGGTATTTATGTAATTTCCTTTCCTGTCCCATGTATGGTTGTGGGTGAGGATCCACTCCTGAGTTTTGAATACAAAACTCACCCCTCTTATTTCCCTATTTTCCAGATAAAGTAACTCCTGCATATTTTACTCAACTTCTTCCTCCTCAGCAACTCTAGAGTGTCAGTGGTAAGCTTCACACGGGTGAAGCCTTCTATATAGAATAAGATGCTCCTGTAGATGCAGGGATCCGGACTATAGTGCATGATATATGTTATGTATATGTGTTATGTTGGACTGTATTATATGATTTCGCTACTTATAAAGGTTTTGTATATGCTAGACTTTCTTTATACTTGTTGACCCCATGAATTCAGAACTCCAGAAAACAAAATATGGGACTGTTTAGAAAATTATGACTATATGTTTTAAAGACAGGTGATTTAAATGTAGAAAAGGTTTTATGATTTTAATAGTTTTATAATTTACTGTGCATATAGAGAAATCTAGGTCACGAGGCTTACGTGGGAATGAGATCTTCCATGTGCCGGTCACGTTCCCAAGTCAGGTCGTGACAATAATAATCTGTTATAATAGTTTTGGTGCTTGACTATTATAGCAGAGTATTAACCGAAAGCTAATCTGAGAACTAACTCTTCAAGATGTGCTCTCTGTCATCCCTTCGCAAACTCAGAAGGAGGTAAGAAAACTCTGAGTTTGGTCTTGAACTTGTCAAAAGCTGCATATAATGGTTTGGTAAGTATGTCTGCAATTTGGTCCTCGATTGGTACATGAGAGACAAACACTTTCTTCTGAATCACTTGGTCTCTTACAAAGTAAAGATCCAATTCAAAGTGCTTTGTTCTAGAGTATAGAATTAGGTTGGCGGAAGTAAGACTTGTGCTAAGGTTGTCACAGGAGACCGAAGGAGACTGAGTGCAAGTTATGTATAGCTCAGAGAGAGAGATTGAATCCAAGTAAGTTTAGCCAAGTGCTGCCATACTTCGAAACTCTGCCTCAGGACTAGACCTGGAAACCACATGTTACTTTTTGCTCCATGAGACCAAGTTGGTGCCTAAGAAGATGCAAAAACCACTAGTGGACTTTCTATCATTGATGTATGAGACCCAATTAGAGTCACAGAATGCTAGTAATCTGAGGGAAGAGTTTTTGTAGCAGCAAACCTTGAGACATGGTGCCTGCAAGGTATCTTAAAATTCATTTTACAGCTTTCCAATGCTCATCAGTGAGGAAATGCATGAATTGACTGACTTTGTTTACATCAAAGCAAATGTCAGGTCTTGTTAGAGTTTCATATTGCAGTCCTTCCATTATTGATCTGTAAAGGGTAGGGTCAGCAAAAGGGAACCAGTGGCAGAAAGTTTAAGGTTGCTGATCATTGGTGTAGGCATGGACTTGGCACCTTACATTCCAGCCTTTTGAATCAAGTCAGATATATACTTTTGTTGATTCGCAGCATATTACCAGTGATAGTTTTTGTGGCCTCAATTCCAAGGAAATAACTCATCTCCCCTAGGTCTTTTAGTGAGAATACTTGATGTAGTTGGTTGATCAGTGTTGAAATCTCATTTGCATTGTCTCTAGTGATCAAAATATCATCAACATACACTAGTATGAATGTAGTGGATGTTGATGTGAACCTGGTAAAGAGGGAAGTATCTGACTTGGTATTAGTGAAACCAAAGGATTGTAAGGCTCAGCTGAGCTTTAGAAACCAGGCTCTAAGGGCCTGTTTCAAGCCATACAAGGCTTTGGTGAGTTTACAAACTAGGGTTGGGTTAGAGGAAGTGAAACCTTCAGGCTGGATCATGAGTACATCCTCATGTAAGTCACCATTAAGAAAGGCATTGTTGAAGTCAAATTGTCTCACTTTCCAACCTTTTGACAAAGCTCAGTGAGAACAATTCGGATGGTTGGCTTGATGACTTGGACTGAAAATCTGATCATAGTCAATGCCTTCTTTTTGGTGAAAGCCCTTGGCTACTAGCCTTGCTTTGTATTTTTTAATGGAGCCATCAAGGTGTCTTTTAATCCTAAAGACCCACTTGCATCCAATTGGTTTGGCATTGAAGGGGAGGAGGTCAGGTACCAGGTGTTGTTTCTCATTAAAGCATCATATTCTTCTTGCATGCTTTCTTCCAATGAGGAGAGTTGAGGGCCTGCTGCATTTTTCGGTTAGGAGTCTCTAGATTTGGAGATAGAAACATTAGTGCTGCTGCATAAGTTTTAGGTTTGAAAACCCCTGACTTGGCCCTAGTTGTCATGCTGTGGTTGTTGACTGGTACAACACCAGTAGGCCAAGTTACATTGGAATTTGCCATTGGAATTCTGATCTCAATCTGTTCAATAGGTGCAGGAGCCTCACTATTATCAGCATGATGACATGAGACCTGTATCACTTAGCAAAGGATTAGATGTACCAGTAGATGAGTAATTTGAATCAGTTGGTAAATTAGATGCATTGGTAACTATTGTGGGAGTGGTTTGAGGATTGTTGGGAACTTTTGAGATAATTGGGATGCTTAGGAGGAATTATTGACTGAGAAATTAAGGTTTTTAGGCCGAGATGGGTGGGAAAAAGATCATCATATGGTAAAGAATTTTCATCAAAGACAACATTCTTAGAAACATAAACCTTTCCAAAGGGGACGGACATTTATAACCTTTGTGATTGGGAGCACAACCTATGAACACACACTTATGAGATTTGAAGGCGAATTTGTGTTGGTTGTGAGGTCTTGGGTTTGGAAAACGGGTTGAGCCAAAGGTTCTGAGGAAGGAATAGTCAAGTTTGTGACCATGAATCAACTCAAATGGGGATTTGTGGTTGGTATTGGGTGATGGTAGTCTATTGATGAGGTATACAACTGAAGTGAAAGCTTCATCCAGAATTTCAATGGGAGAGAGGCTATGGCTAACATGGCTAAACCAGTTTCAGTGATGTGTTTGTGCTTTCTTTCAGCACATCCATTTTTGGTGGGAATATGAGAATAGCTTGTGAGAGATGCCATTGGTTTTAAGAAATTGGGTGAAATTGTTGGATAGATATTCCATGGCATTATCAGATTGGAATGTTTTTATTTTGTGACCAGTTAGGAGTTCAATCATGACTTGTATTGTAGGAAGGCTTGAAATACCTAAGATTTACTTTCTAGGGATAGAGACAAGAGTATTTAGTAAAAGCATTTATGAACACTACATATTATTGAAAACCAGAGTTGGAAATTATGGGTGCTGGACCCAATACGTCAAAATAGACCAATTCAAGCGGTTTATTATATGCATGAGAAACAGGAAAGTGAGGTAATTGGTGAATTTTTGCTATACAACATGAATCACATGTGAAAGAAGCAGAAACTAAAATTTTATTGCTTTTATTCATTGAACAATTACAATCTTGAAGTACTTGATTTACAATTGAAACAGAAGGGTGGCCTAGCCTTTAGTGCCACAACCTATGAGAATCTAATGTTGAGTTATTACATTGGGTATGAAAGGCGGAAGCGGGTGATGTTGTTTCTTGGAAGAATAGCAGACGAAGACTTGGGGACAACTATATTATCAAAGGTGTAGATTCCTTCTTTAAGGCTGCCTTTGAGTATTGTCTCCTTGGAAGCCTGAGATTTAACATAACAGTGATAAGGGTAAGTTCAAAGAAGACATTGTTATCTTGAGCAAACTTAGAAACACTGATTAAATTCCTTGTTATATGAGGGACATGCATAAGATTGGAAAGAATAAAGGCTTTTTGAGACATTTTGATTGCAAGAATGAGTTACCAATGTGACTAATTTCCATACCTTGGCCGTTTCCTATTACCACCTGATCTGGACCTTCAAATTCAATCCTTGAGCAGGTTTCTTTGATCATATGTGATGTGTTTTGTGGCGCCACTATCGGGTGCCAATCTGAATCCAAGATGGATGCTAGGTTGCCAAGTATGCTTGAGGGTTGTGAAATGAGGCTGGTGGAGGCTGAGACTGTTGTTGAGTGGCTGGTTTCACAGGGTTTGTAAAGTTGGGATCAAACCTCTGGTAACACTACCACACTATATGGCCGACTCTTCCACATAGTTGACATTGAGCCCTTCCATTATTAGACCAGTTGGAGCGGCCTCCTCCTCTGATGAATCTGCCTCTTCCTCTTCGGCCAAAGGACCCTCTGAAGCCCCTCTGAAGTTCTCACCAGGTTTAGGGTCACCTAGGGAAGTTCTAGCAAGGTGAGCCTAAACTACCCTAAATTCAGGTTTCTTGAACCTTTCCAGCATCTCCTCTGGGCCATTTACAAGGCTTTTAGCTCATCAATTGAGAAAGGTTCCACTCTTGACATTACATTTGTGATGAAGGGACCATATTCTTCCCCTAATCCATCTAGTATCACCTCTATGTGTTCTTCAATGGTAACTGGAGCACCTACTCCAGCTAATGCATCTACAATTTTCTTGATTTTCAACAAATACTCTAAAGCTGTGTTACCTTGCTTTCTTGCGGCCTTGAGTTGGATTCTTAACTGCTTGACCTTGGATCGTGTCTTTGATGCAAAGTAGATTTCAATTTTGCTCCATATCTGATGTACATATTCACATCCAACCACCCCTGTGAATGTTAGATTGAGTGATGCCAGGAAGCCAAGTTTCCAAATGTTGATCTTGATTCTCCCAATTCAAGTAGGATGAGGACACATTGTCCAGCACACAATCTTCTTCTGTTGCGTATCTTTTTGGAACCTTTTCTTTCACCAAATGATCTACCAACTTGTGAGCTTTTATTGCAAACAAAGCTTGGTGCTTCCATGTCAGGAAGTTGTCTTCATCGAGCTTGATGGAAATTGGATTTGCAAAAGTCTTTGCCATGAATTGTTGAGCAGCGGAAGAGTTACCAGATGCCATGGATCCTTCACATCTTGATACCATGTAAGGTATTAGACATTGATATGGAGAAGGGGTTTGTGACTTGCAGAAAATGAGAGAGGGTAAACAAGGAAGAGAAAGAAACAAAGGCTGAATGAATCACTCAAACTTTATTGATTGAATTAGAGAGCATACACTTGAGTATTTATATATATCTTCATTTACAGCATGTGTTAAATGAGTTAATTTCTAAGCTGACAATAATCTATTATAACAGTTTTGGTGCTTGACCGTTATAGCAAGGAGTATTAACTAAAAGCTAATATGAAAACTAACTTTTCAAGATGTGCTCTCTGTCACACATTAATCTTTCGGATATTTTACATTTATCCTTATTAATAAGTCGAAGATTGTATATAGCATTTAACATTTTCCCCGCTGCATGTATTTAGTGAAGTCCCTTAGCCTGCATGTTTGAGTAGTTGGAGAACTGTTATATGAGTTACACTGGATTTCGTGCACCTGTCTTACCAACAATGCAACCCAATTACAAGCGGATACTACACAACATACATCACCTTGCTTGAAATTTACGGTATTGATAGACACTAGACGAAGATCAAATTAACGAGTTACAATCTTAAAATGAATGAAGGATATCAAATTTTGTAATGAGAAGTATTCGATTACTTCTTTGTAATAATTAAAGTGGATGACATATAACGTATTGGCAAATTATCTTAGATGCTACGTTGCACAACGTACTACGTGCATAACCATAGGCAATACAATAATGCATAGTCGTTTTCGATAACTAGTTTTTAAATGACGCAATGAAGTAATAATGGAGATAAAGAAGCACTTATTTAATATAGTAGGATATCTTTAGCCATGCTTCTCTCATATACTTAATAAACCGGATAAGAAGCTTGTAGGTTAATGCCGCAGAGACCTTCAGGGTTATCAACCTCCCTCATTAACTTCATGTAGCCACCCTCGCCCCAACTTTGACCCCAAGAATTCCTTATCAACCAATACTTACCATTAGTGTCCTCACCATAGCCAACTATAGTAACTGCATGGTTAAGCTGATTCCCACAGTCACCGGTGAAAAGGCCTCCTTTGTAAAACTGGAATGCTTGCCCTTTAGCTTCAATGCCTACCGAGACAGGTTGCTGGGCCACAGCCTTTAGAAGTTCCTCCTCGTTCTCTTGAGGCACATCTTGGTAACTGCTAATCTTGCCCACAGGAGAGACCGTCCCATCTTGGCAAGTCCCATCATTGTTCTCATATGGGTAATCGGCTTCACTAGCAAGTCCTTGGCCTTGCACTATGTACTTAAAGGCTGAATCCACGTCGTATCCACTGCAGCCATCATCGGAGGCACAATCCACCAACTGTTGCTCAGACAACGAAGGCAACTTGCCAGTTTTAATTTGGATAATGCCTTCAACTGCTGCAACTGCTGAGAAGGCCCAACAACTCCCTGGCAAATTAATTAGCAAATTAAATCAAACATTACAGTACATGACCAAAACAAAAAAGGATATATATATATATATATATATGTGTGTGTGTGTGATTCTAACAACTAACTAACTCATCATATTAGGCCACAAACTTTATGGCTATACTAATAAGTGTTTGAGACAATCATCACGTACGTACCACATTGAGCTTGGTCCTTTATGGCATTGACAGCTCCTTTCTCTCTCCAGTCCAAGCTTGGCTCCACATCGGCAAGACTCACGTTTTGGTACACAGGTTTGTCGTCGATCTTGGACAAACCGGCCGGTTGTTGAGTTCGTGGGTTGTAGAGAGCTCCTGTGTGAGAGGCTACGAATTCGTCATTGGTTAAGTCAGCAAAACGGTTTAGGCTCAACTTGAAGGTCTTGTTTCCTTGGTTGTTGAATGTCTCTATGAAGTCCAAGTTGTGCTTGAATATCTCTCGGCGTCTGGCCTTCTCTTCATCGTGCTCATAAGTGCGGCCATATGAAGCCATCCATTCCTCATGCTTTTGGGCAATGGAAGAGTGATCATAGAGTGTGCGGGACGTGGCACGAGATGTGCAAGTCCACCAGAAGATGAAAATGATGGCAACAATAGATTTGATGTCTAGCCTTAAAGCCATTGCTCGCAGAAGAGAACACAACACAACACAGAGGTGTCTAAACTATAGCAGTGTCTTTAAGTGCTTGGGTGTGAAGAAGCGAGCATGGATTGCAGGTATAAATACAAGTTCAGGATCCTACTGTCCGGCAATCAAGCCAAACTGACAGGTGTTGCCGTATACGTTGGTTTAATTTCATTTGGCGTTGTATGTTATGTATTGCATTTCTGGCATATTGCTTTGCTTCGTTGCCGTCTCATATGGGTCGGATTGATATCAAATGTGGAATCTTCATAGTCTGTACGCGATGAATTTTTGGGAACTAGGAACAAGTTGCTTTTGTAACATATATATGAGCTAATCAAGGAAGAAGAACATTCAAGTCAATGCCATTTTTTTCCCTGAAATTCATTACTTAAAGTCTTTTTCTTTAGTCTGTTTTTATTTATCGGCTTAATTTCCGCTCGACCAGCATTTATAGAGCTCTACATAAGCTTAGTCCCAGACTCCTAAATTCCATGCTCAATTATATCTCCTCGATGGAATGCTATTGACTCGAAAAGTCTAAAGAGGTCCTTGTTCTTTTAATTTGCAGCTTTGCAACGTTTTGATGTTGGAATTAGAATTAACTTATAATCTTAAATTGTGTTTCTGTTTATATAGAATTGTGCAATATGGTTGTTAAAAAATAAATTAAGAAAAGAAAGAACTATATCTACTTTAATAAGGAGAAATTAAATATATTTGACAAATTTTAGAATTAACAATCCATATCATATAAGTTAGGAAATAAAAAGAGATTATTTTATTATTTTTTTTTATAGAATTGGAATGTATAGTTATAATTTTAATTTTATATATTAGTTACAAAAAATTACCATTCAATTCCAATTCCAAACTTCAATTTCATCCTAAATTCCATATGTCAAATAGTACCTAAAAAGAATGCTAGAGGAAAATTGAAGAACAAAAAGCATATGCATGTCCCTCTTTACCTCTTGTTGTCCTAATGAAACATGATTAGACGGGTAAAATTAAAGAACTAAATCAAGTTAAAATACACAACTTAGCTCAGCAGGTATTTAATATGCTTCAGAAAAAAAAAAGTTTGGAACAAATACATTCTCCTCAGACCTCATTCATTGATTTAAATCCCTACGGCATCACTAGCTACCCTCGAAAAAGGAATTTAAAAAAAAAATCCCTATAGCATCAACTGCTGAAATTTTGAAGTAGTAACCGGGTGGAAGTTCTTGGCGGCACCACCGAGTTGTAATTAGATATTGGATTAGAAAAATACTTTTTTTATTTTTCATTAGATTTTATTTTGAAAAGTGTCTTTAATTATCAAAAAGTACTTACAAGTTTATGGATAGAAAAATAAAATAAAAACACTTTTTTAGGGCCAAATTAGAAAAGGGCAATTGTAATTAAATAAAAAACAAATGAATTCGAAAATCAATGATTTGGATTTCCAATCCAAATGCATGAAAAGCCAAGCCAAATTACAAATCTTTAAGATCATTAGCATCCAGGATTGTTTTGCTAGCATGGCTAAATTGTAGATCTCGAAAATTCGTTCCTCCTATTTCCTTGGGCTTGCACAATTTTTCCTCCAATGAATTTTTCATGCATCTAGTTGATCTCTTCACCAAAATTTTGCCACTTAGATTCCCAATTCCTTACATAGCAGCAAAGGATTACTTGCGAAACAAGACAAAGAAGAGGTGCCTAGGTGGGGATGAGAATCTCTTTATCTCATTTGGACAAAAAAGAAAATTTCAAACCTATATGGAGTTGGTAAAGATAATAGGTACATTGGTCCCTTTACTAAAGATCTCGAATTTGAGCTCTATAAATGAAAAAAATTATTGTTGAAGAACCTTGACACCCTTAGGAGACCTTAAGGTTTGGTCCAATTAGTTGAATTCCTAATAAAAAGGAGTGATACCTATGATTCCATATATCAAGACAAAAAAAAGATAAAAAAAACTTTCAAACCTTGTAACTTCCAAACTCTATCTTTCAAAGACATAAAATTAAGCATTAGTAGTTTTTTTAGATCCAAATATTACTAAGTGAAAATAATGAAATTGACATTGCACATTTGCACATTTGCATGAGATGTTCTCTCACCCTTTAATTTGATTCACATTTGAGCACAATAAGGATGAAAACCTTATCATCAATAGTATATTGATAGACCATCACATAGAGTATTGATTCATCCTCGTTATGCTCAAATGTGAATACACTATGTAATAGTCTATCAACACACTATTGATAAGGTTTTCATCCTCATTGTGCTCAAATGTGTATAATCCTAAAATTAAACATAACTTTGTAGGAATATTTTAGAATCATATAGATAAATTTTGATCAATTTTATCTATGTGATCCAGATCAAATTAAAAAAAAATATGATATGTATGATTCTAAAATCAAATAAATTTTTTTACAGCATCCCAAGATTACATAGATAAATTTTGGCCATTTTTATATATAGTTAATCACAATTTGACATTGCCAAAATTAAAGAAATAGAGAATACAAGTGTAATCGTGCTTCAGTTAAGCCTAAAGGATAAGGATTGGAAATGCGGGGGATCAAACCCTGCACCTCTCGCATGCAAAGCGAGCGCTCTACCATTTGAGCTATATCCCCACTATTTCTAGGTGGACAATATTAAAAATTAACAAGAACAAAATGTCACTATTTTCTTTTATCGAAGTACACAATCTCATCGAAATTCAACAGTGAAATATCCTCACAGCGGCTGCTAGCAAGGCTATCACACACCTTCTGCAGCAAGGTACATCATGCATAAACTGGATGAGATTTGATAGTGTATCCACTAATCACCAATAATGTATTAAAATAATTTTTAAATTTTATTCAAATTTCACAAACTTTAAAAGTGGCTGAAAATTATTTATGTGATCCTAAATATCCCTGAAATTTTTCATTCAATTTTAGAATTATTTTCTTTAAAATGCCATTCAAATTTAGAATTATAAAAAAATTATTTAATTTCATATTATACAAATAAACTATTAGAAATCATTACATTGCACCACAATTGATTACCAATGCAACATCAAATTTCACCCTTTAAATTTGAAAGTGCTTGTTACACCTTACTAAACAAGGTGCATAAGTTCAATAAAAAAAAAAAAGAAGAAGAAAGTGCATAAAAGCTTTGGACTTTCTTAAAGCCATACCTCAAAAAATATAAACTTATTTATCTGGAACTTAATTTACTTCAACTCACTTAAAGCTATTTCTTAAAGCCTTGGACTTAAACTCATTTATTAGTTATCTTAAAAAAAGCGCATAAAAACCTTGGATTTACATAGTTTAATTTTAATAATAATTTAATAATACTAGTTTAAGTCTTTTATACAGTTAAAAATATAATTAAATGAATCTATAAACATGGGTCTCATGGTTTTTTCAACTCCTCTCACTCTTACACACAATTATTTCTCTAATCATTGGAGTCGCTCCCCTAACATAGAGGTGAAATAATGACTAAGGCTTCTCGAACACCATCCCACATACATACATGATACATTCCAAACACACAATTTGTATAACTCAAAAAATCCTCCAAAAGCACTGTTTTGAACGATCACACCAACCCCCAACTTTTCAAAATTGTAAGCCTAGCAGATTTTTTACTTTTTATTTTTTTATAAAATTATGCATGTTTTGCATTAAGAGGATGCCATGTTGAATGAGGTCAAAAATTTCTAGTCATTATTTTACATTCACATAAAAACTCTTTATCGGTTACATTCACATCCAACTTTTATAATTGATAAGGACCACAAGACAAATTATTTTTTGCCAACAGTACATGTCCACCAAAATTATTGTAAGGAACTAATTTGGAGGTTTGTTTATTTTATTTTATTGCTCAAGCTCCAGAGTTATTAAAAAAAAATCTTTCTACAAATATAGAAAACCCAAATATTAATATATTTATTAATGTATATATCTAAAATTTAAAACTTAAGAAAATAAATTTAAAATATGAACTTAAAGATAATATTGAATGTCACATATTGCATTTGGTAACAGCTGACATTAGATCTCTTTTCATAAATATTAAAAGACTGAGGCTTTGAACAATGATATATATTAGGGTTTTCTGACACATGACAATGTACATTAATCATTCAGATTTTATAGTATGACTATATATTATCATTTAATTTTTTTTAAAAAAATGATCAATATATTATTATATATGTATAGAGGTTCACCATCAATCCAAGTTTGTACTAAAATTACTCTTTCGTAAAATGCATCATATTTAATATTTTTGTTGCTTATATTATGGATATATGTACATCCTAAAATTTGAGTTAACTTAAAAAAAGAAAAAGAAAAAAATATCTATTTACATTATATACCTCTTTTATAAAAAAATAAATTAGTTGACATTTTTAATACATTATATATTTTTAAATTGTTTCATGTATTATATGGATATTTATTTCTCAGATAAGATTAATTTAGTCTAGAGTATATCGAACATTGTAAAACTAAAAATCATTTAATATATACTGGTAGATTTGAGAAGATGCAATCCCATCTGGATTCAACATTGAGATATTCTAGCAGTGCTTTTCAAAAATTATTTATCTGTGAAATAGTGTACAACAAGTCAATGTAACTTTTACTTTCGGATATACTTTTAAGTTTATTTAGCTGAAGCTTATAGTATATTTAACATTGGCTAGAGGAAAAGAAAAATGGACGAAGTCCATATTAGCCTGCATTTTTTATTATTTGAAAAACTCCCATATGAGGCACGCTGGATTCTGTGCGCTTGTCTGACCAGCAATGCGACCCAATAATAAGTACACACTACTACACTAGCGGCATGCTTAAAATTTTAATATCTTACGGATTGTGATAGAGACAGTGTTAGTGACAAGTAGTATTAGTTAGTAGTTAACACTTGGATAAGAGTTTGTTAGTTATGAGTTTGTTAGTTGGTTAAGCAAGCTAGCTCATTAGCTGTAAAGACAGTTATCATTGTATTTTGTATATATACTTATCCCTATAAAACAAACCAGTTACTCAATGAAAATTATAGACTTGAGTTCATCACAAATGTAACGCGGATGAGGCAGGGGAATGATCATGATGCGAGAAGGCATGGACAAGGAGCGGCTCCTACCTCCAAGCGGAGGGGTACATGAATGAACCGATTATACACCTGAATGAGAGGATCCTGAGTCCTGTATAAGTATGGGACTACACAATTAAGGAGGCTTATATGAATTGATTGGTACTACCTATGCCACAAAGATGCATCTTTCTTTTCGGTAGCCCATCACGAAAGAACTCAAGGTTAAGTGTGCTTGACTTGGGGTAATTTTGGGATAGGTGACCTCCTGGGAAGTTTTCAGGAAGCGTGTGAGTGAGAACAAAGCACGCTGAAAAACACTGTGTTAGTTTGTGGGGACAGTCGACAATCCATAAAACGCAGGGGATGTTACAACAAACACAACACTTTCTTTCCTTTCTTTCTCTAAAGCTTCCTTTGCACTCTTTGCATAAGTCTTGATACCTTTCATGGTATCAGAGCGCATGATCCATGGGAACCATTTCACCTTCCACATCAGCACAATTTGTGCCCAGAACCTTTGCAAACCCAATAACACTGAAGCTTCATGAAGATAACTTTGTGCCATGGAAGAAGCAAGCTTTGGCCAACATCAAAGCCAACAAATTGAAAGATCACTTGCTGAGGAGCAAGATGCCTGCAAGATTTGCATCCATTGAAGATGAAAGATTTGAAAATGAAAGTGAAGAGTTCCAAACTGGGAACAACAAGATCAGCACTTGGTGGCTTGGTTGCTTGCATCAATGGATCTGAGTTTTAGCAACCGGTTGGCATAATACAAGTTTGCACACGAGATTTGGGAAAGTCTTGAAGACTACTTCACTGCAAGAGCGAAGATGAAGATAAAGCAGCTAAAATCGCAATTGAAAGCGGTCAGAAATTAGGTCCAAGCGCAGAATACCTTGGTAAGATCAAGAAAATATTAGACTCACTCTTTGTACTAAGAGCACCCATTGCAAGAAAAGATTACATAGAAGCGGCACTTGAAGGCCTTGGTGAAGAGTCAGTGCTTTCATCACTATGGCCATGTCCAAAGCCAATTATTTGTCAATCACTGTTCGAGTCCTTGTTGTTATCACAAGAAGATCTTATGGAAAAGTTCAGGAAACTGGAATTGGTTAAGTTCAGGTGAACTTAGCTCAAGCTAGTGGAAGTTATGGCAGAGGACACATCGGTGGAAGAAGGGGCCGAGGCAGAGGTTTTCGAGGTGGTGGAGACCAACTGGTCAGGTGGCTCATGGCCACAATGCCAATTGTGTGGAAGAATTGGCCACATCGTATGGGAGTGTTACCATATATTTGATCAGAATTTCACAAACCCTAATACCATGGCACGAAATCCGCCCCCTCCTCCTCCTCCCTCCTTCCACAACCCCAAGCCAGTTCTTCTCTACTCCTCAAGCTATGCTAGCAACCTCAGCCAAGCAACGAGCCAGGCTTGGCACCCGGACTCGGGAGCCTCTCACCATCTGATATACGATCCAAACAACTTGATCGGAGGATCTGAATTTAGGGAGCAACCCAGGTCTTTGTTGGGAATTGTACATGTATGAACATAGCTCACATTGGCATCTCTTTCTTACACTCACCCTCCTCTAACCTCACCTTCACTCTCAATGATATCTTACATGTTCCCTCTTTACCAAAAAATTAATCAGTGTAGCCAAATTTACCGTGATAACCATATTTTCTTTGAGTTTCATCCTGAATATTTGTTTGTTAAATCAGGGAACACAAAGACACTTCTACAAGGCACACATAAGAGGGTCTTTACCATCTTGATAATATACATGTACTACAAAATACACCTTCAAAATTTTCTTGTTTTAATACCTACACTAAGTCTAATTTGTTGTTTGATCTTTGGCATAGAAGGTTAGACCATGCATCCAATAAAGTTGTACATCAAGTTCTTTCTTTGTGTAATGTTTCTGTTTCATGTAATAAAATCTCTAATTCAAATTCTCTGTGCAATGCTTGTTGTTTGGCCAAACACCACCAACTTCCTTTTGCACCTTCTACTACTAACTATGCAGACCCCTTAGATTTAATTTATTCTGATCTTTAGGGTCCTGCACCTATTAGTGGAGCAGGAAAGATACTATATCTCATTTATAGATGCTCACTCAAGATACACTAGTGTCTTCATCCTACAAACAAAAGCCCAAGCCTTTCAAGCCTTCACCCAATACAAAACCAATATTGAAACCAAGACTGGCCTCAAAATCAAGTCCATTCAACAACAATGGCAAAGAATATTTGTCCAATGCCTTCACTAAATACCTGTCACAAAATGGCATTTCCCATAGACTAACTTGCCCTTATACTCACCAACAAAATGGTAACATTGAAAGGAAACATAGACATATTACAAACTGGGACTTGCCCTCCTTGCCCAAGCCCCTCTCCCTTTGTATTTTTGGGAAGATGCCTTTCTTTCAGTCTACCTTATAAACTCCCTACCCTCCCATGTCACTGATCACAAATCACCCTTTGAAATCATAAACCACCAAATTCCTAACTATAATTTCCTAAAGATGTTTGGCTGCACATGCTACCCACTCCTTAGACCCTATAACTCTCATAAACTTGATTATAGATCAAATAAATGTGTTTTTTTGGGCTATACAGGAACCACAAAGGGTACAAATGTCTATCTTCTTCAGGAAAAATTTATGTCTCATGAAATGTCTTATTCAATGAATATGAATTCCCTTATACTGACCTATTTTCTAAATTAGAAACTGCATCCCTACATAATAAATCATCACTCACACCCACACCCAGTCAAATAAACCTCCATGTACTCACACCTACACCTGTTACTTCACCTAATATGTCACATGCCAATGCTGAGACTAATCCTACACTGACTGAACAGCAACTCTTGTATGCACCTCTACTTGGTTCTCTGTCTAGTTCCTCTCCAGGTACTAATGAGCAATCAAACTCTCAAAACTTGGTAGAAATTCCAGGACACATCCATCAAACTCACCAGCCATTGGACCAGCTCAATCCAATCTAATGCAGCACCTTCATCCCTAGAGACCTCTTCCTCCATGTCCATGATCTTGAAAACATCTCCAACCTTTGGTAGAAGTTGAAGTGAAAGCAGCAACCCAATAGATAATAATTCACCTCAACTTACATACAAGCAGGACCAGCCACTGTAAATAACCACCCAATGAAAACCATAAGCAAATCTGGTATATCAAGCCCAAAACTTACTTGCCACCCAATCCACAAACAACCTACTCCAATCTGAACCAAAATCTATCACCCAAGCTCTTTCATCCTCTCACTGGAAAGATGCAATGCAGGAAGAGTATCAAGCCTTACTCAAAAACCAGACCTGGGAATTAGTCCAACCACCTCCCAACATAACTCTAATTGGGTGCAAATGGGTTTCAGGGTCAAGAGGAAGCCTGATGGTCTCTACAAAAGTACAAAGCCAGGCTAGTAGCCAAAGGCTTTCATCACAAGAAGGACTAGACTTTGACCAATTATTAAGCCTATCATCAAACCCTCAACAGTTAGAGTCATGTTGTCTATTGTTCTCACAAAAGGATGGAGCATTAGACAATTTGACTTTAACAATGCCTTCTTAAATGAGGATCTAGAGGAATGTGTGTATATGACTCAACCAAAGGGTTTTCATTCCTCCAAACCTGGTTTAGTATGCAAATTGTAGAGAGCTTTGTATGGACTAAAGCAGGCTCCAGGGCATGGTTTTATAAACTCAGCACCCTTAACCAGTTGGTTTCACTGCAACCTAGTCTAATCCTTCTCTTTTCACTAGATTCACCCCTACCTCTACCACATACATCCTAGCCTATGTTGATGATATTCTAGTAACAGGCAACAACTCCAAAGAAATATCAGCCTAATTCAGCAAGCTGAATCATGTATTCTACCTTAAAGACCTTGGAGAATTAAGTTTCTTCCTTGGCCTGGAATGCAACAAATACAGCACTTGTTAGATCATGGTAACACAGACCAAGTACATCAAGGAATTACTAACCAAAGCTAGAATGTTGGGCAAAAGGTACTCCAACCCCTATGACGACTTAGAAAATTTCTGCAGTAGAGGAACACCCTTCAGGAACCTTCCCTCTATAGATCAATGGTAAGAGGCTTGCAATACGCCACCATCACAAGGCCTGACATAGCATTTGCAATGAACAAAGTCTCACAATTCATGCAATGCCCTATGGAGCATCTGGAAAGCAGGTGAAAGGATCCTGAATACCTGGCTGGAACAATTCAACATGGCTTGCAATTTCACAAGATGAAGGAGCTGAGAATAATTGCTTTCTGTTCTAAATTCGGCCTTAGATATTGATGATAGAAAATCAACCAGTGGGTTTGTGTCTACCTAGGCCCAAATCTGGTAAGTGAGCAGGTGAAAACATAAAGCAGTGTCAGAGCCTAAAAGGGAATTAGAAGCATGGCTGCATCCCTGCTGAAATCCTTGGCTGAAAATCTACTGTTGAATTCAATAGACCTTTCTGCCCTCCCATCATCCTATGTGACAACCTAGTGAGTATTGTCTGCCAATCCAATCTTCAACAGATCAAAGCACTTTGAGCTTGATCTTCACTTTATTCGAGACAAGTTACTACAGAACAAAATCCATGTCCAACACATACCAGCCTTGGACCAAGTGGGAGACTCTTAACAAAACCATCTCCAAGTGCTTCATTTGATAGATTGAGATCCAAACTTGGGTTGTGCTACACACTCCCCTTAGTTTGGGGGGGGATGTTAGTGATAAGTAATATCAGTTAGTAGTTAACACTTGGATAAGAGTTTGTTAGTTGGTTAAGCAAGCTAGCACATTAGCTGTAAAGACTTTATCATTGTATTTTGTATATATACTTATCCCTGGAAAACATACCAGTTACTCAATGAAAATTACAGATTCAGTTCATCACAAACACAACACTTTCTTTCCTTTCTTTCTCTAAAAGCTTCCTTGGCACTCTTTGCATAAGTCTTTGATACCTTTCAGAAAGATCAAATGAGTAATACACTTAAAAACAAAATTATAAAAGATTGCAATTAAGTAGTATTCTATTTTGTAACATTTCAAATGGGTTGAAGTAACGTATTACATTAAGCAAAGGCGATTCGATAATGCATAGTTATCGATCACTTATTTTTTATTGAGCACAGGAAGTAAGATATGGGGAAATGAAAAATTAGTACTTAATAATTGGTTGGACCATATATGTTTTAGCCATCCCTCTGACTTATACTTAATAAACCGGATAAGAAGAATGCCGCAAAGCCCATTAGGGTCACCAACCTCCCTCTTCATTTTCTTTCTTTTTGGGTTAGAGAGGTTTGGGCCATTTTTTTTCTTCTGTCAATGGGGGTTTAGGACTAGAGTTTTGTTTTTAGTCTAGCTTGTTTTAGTGGTTTTTAAAAGCAAAAAAGAGTTGGACCATTTTAGAATTTTTTGGCAAAAATATTATTTTTTAAATCTATGCAATAACTTGAGATGTTGATGTATGAGTTATTATTCTCAAGTTTCACAAAAATATAAGGGGTTATTATATAGTTTACACTATCTTAAGTCCTGTGCAAAAGTGAGTTTTAATTTCTTCATAAAACATCATTTTCATAAATAAAATCAATCTACACACATTTTATTCCACGTAACAACTTGTGATGTTGATGTATGGTTCATCATCCTCAATTAAGTTTCACAAGAGTGTAAGGATTTATGTTATTCCTTCATTTATGCAAAAGTGAAATTCTTTTATTTTGTTTTTAATAAAATTCATCAATACACAATCATTTTTCAAAAATGACGTGGCTTTTCCTCGTTGCACTAGAGGATACGTCGAAATAGCCAACAACTAGCAAGCCAAAATTAATTTTTCAATTAAATTTTATTCTCTTTTAATTTAATTTTCTTTAATTTAATTTAATTTTTATACATAATTGCAATTTTAGGGGAAAAATAAATATTATTAAAATTATAATTAATTTACATAATGAACTTTAGGGTAACTGTATTTATACCAATATTATTACAATGTAGTAGAATTCATTTTCACTATTTTTTTATCATAATTAGACTCTAAGATTCAAATCTTTTTAAAAAAATTAATTTTACAAATTAAAAGGTTTTCTAATTTTTTTCATAATTAAAATTGATGGCAACTCCATTTTTATTACAATTTTGTTGTCATTTTGTTATGACACCCTCCGAGAACGTTGTGACAATGACCCATTTTATGAGTAGTTTTTAGGAACTGATCAACATGTAATAAAATATTTATAAGAATGGTTTACAACTTTAGGTTCAAAAGTTGTAAATAGTTGAAGATTTTAAATCACGATAAATTTTATGTGTCTGTATTTCTTTCGCTTTGATTCCAACAACTACTATAAGAGAGGTTATCAAAGAAGTACTTGAAGAAGGTGAAGCCTCTGTCCAAGAGGCTTTCCAAAAAGAGCAGTAGCAACATTCAACAAGGGAGATGGTGGAGTTGAGTGCAATGACGTTGTCAAAAAGTGGCACTTATGCTATATTTATTGGGTGTACAAGGGATTAGTCATGATGGGTTGAATCAAACCCGAATTTGACCTGATTTTTAGTGACCACTAGATCATTTCTATGAGCCCAAAACTTACTTGATAATGACTGGATTAATGACTAGATCAATTTGAATTTTAAACATTCTATAAAGATTTGGATATTATAAACATCAAAGTTATAAAATTTTACAAATAAAAAATAACTTTTAAGATATATTTTGTAATATATATTTCAAAACAAATCACAATACTATAAAAAAATATCAAGTTATCTATAATATATTAATTAAAGTATAAAATATTATAACTTATTATTAATTATTATAAAAAAATATAGCTAGTAAAAAATTGTTTGAGTTTGCACCGGGTTGGACCAATCTATGCCATCTCCAATTTGAAAAGTGTACGAAGTAAATTTTGAGGACCTGAGGCTGAACAATAAAATTCGGGCTAGATCGGGTTAAGGAATTGGCTAGGCCATAAACCCCCTTTATCTTCATTGATGAGAGTAGAGAAATGATCCACAAAACTAAGGAAACAAAGGGTTCTGGCAAGAGACGGAGGCATTAGAACGCGACTGTGTTGTCTCAAGAAGCGTTTCGAGTTGCCTTTCTTCGATGAGATCGTCATTGAGACATTTTGGCACCGGCTGAGAGAGTTGCATCATGAAGACATTTCCATGGGAGAGTTGCAGTATTCGAAGGCAATGCACATTAATCTTTCGGATATTTAACATTTATCTTTATTAATAAGTCGAAGCTTGTATATAGCATTTAACATTTTCCCCGCTGCATGTATTTAGTGAAGTCCCTTAGCCTGCATGTTTGAGTATTTGGAGAACTGTTATGTGAGTTACACTGGATTTCGTGCACCTGTCTTACCAACAATGCAACCCAATTACAAGCGGATACTACACAACATACATCACCTTGCTTGAAATTTACGGTATTGATAGACACTGGACGAAGATCAAATTAACGGGTTACAATCTTAAAATGAATGAAGGATATCAAATTTTGTAATGAGAAGTATTCGATTACTTCTTTGTAATAATTAAAGTGGGATGACATATAAAGTAATGGCAAATTATCTTAGATGCTACGTTGCACAACGTACTACGTGCATAACCATAGGCAATACAATAATGCATAGTCGTTGTCGATAACTAGTTTTTAAATGAGGCAATGAAGTAATAATGGAGATAAAGAACTAAATAAGCACTTATTTAATATAGTAGGATATCTTTAGCCATGCTTCCCTCATATACTTAATAAACCGGATAAGAAGCTTGTAGGTTAATGCCGCAGAGACCATTAGGGTCACCAACCTCCCTCTTCAGTTTCATGTTGCCACCCTCACCCCAACTTTGGCCCCAGGAATTCCTTAACAACCAGTACTTACCACCAGTGTCCTCACCATAGCCAACTATGGTAACTGCATGGTTAAGCTGATTAAGCTGATTCCCACACTGGCCGGTGAAAAGACCTCCTTTGTAAAACTGAAATGCTTTCCCTTTAGCGTCAATGCCTACCAAGACTGACCACTGCCTTTAGAAGTTCCTGCTTGTTCCCTTGAGGCACATCTTGGTAACCTCTAATCGTGGCCACGTGATTGGCCATTCCATCATGGCAATACCCAGCTCTGTTCTCATATGGGTAATCTGCCTCACCAGCAAGTCCCCCGCGTTGTACTATGTACTTAAAGGCTGAATCCACGAAGTATCCATGACAGCCATCATTGGAGGCACAGTCCACCAATTGTTGCTCAGACAACGAAAGCAACTTGCCAGTTTTGATTTGGACAATGCCTTCAACTGCTGCAACTGCTGAAAAGGCCCAGCAACTCCCTGTAAATTAGTAAATCAAATAAACATTAATACATGAGTACATGACCAATGCCAAAAGGGTATATATATATATGTGTGTGATTCCATTAACTCATCATGTTTAGGCCCCAAATTTTATGGCTATACTAATTAGTGTTTGAGACAATCATCAAGTCCGTACCACATTGAGCTTGGTCCTTTATGGCATTGAAAGCTCCGTTCTCTCCAGCCCTTAACTGGGTTGGCATGGCTCCTTCATTGGATTTTTGAAAAAAAATCCAACTCCTTTCTCTTATATTAAGCCAAGACCTACGTACTCATGTTCTTTTATGCTCTCTACAAAAAAAGAGAAACACTTTAAGCATAGTAATCAAAATCAGCTGAACCGAAGGTTAAACAGTGAACTAATGATTGGTTTCATTTGATTCGATGGTTGGATCGGTATTAAACCAATCAAATTTGGTCAAACTTGAGATTAAGCTCAGAGACACATCTGAAACTACTACGAATTGAACCGGTCATGACTCCTTTATACCACGTGCGCCTAGCATACGCCGCTTCTAAAGCATGTCCACACTATGAGCCCCATGAGAAATCTTGAATAATTCTTTAAAATTACATTATAGGGATCCAAGCTTGGCATTACTAGGAAGGAGAGCATGCAACAAACTAAGCCAACCTTAATGTTGTGCTTTTATGTGCAATTAATTATATATACTATATTTTAATTGCACTAGATTGTATTTTTATACAATGATTTAATAAAATTTTAACGATTAAATCAATAATCCATGATTGAACGTAACCTTTGACTTAGTGACCGATGCTTCAACTTAGTCAATTATTAAAGTCTTATAACTATGTTTTCAAGTCACTTTCTCCCAAGTGGTCCACCTAGCCCCATACCTTCTTCTTTTAGTTTTGGAACAAATTCAAGGTTTTTTAAATTTTTATTTTATTTTTTAATTGTTTGGCCAACTAACCCACATAACCCACCAACTCGAGTGGATTAAGCCGGTTGGCATTTTCCTGGTTTGCTAAAAAGTGGGCCAACCTAGATTTAGCATTTCAACTTGTAACAACCTATATTGGCCAAACCACATGAGCCAAGTGGGCCCACTTTGATAGCTCTAAAAAATTTCCTTTCATTTTTACTCCCCAACATCCCTAAAGGTAAATGAAAGCCATTTGTAAAGAAATAACTGAAAGCTTATTAAAAAATGTATAAAAAAAAGTGTTATTTTAGACTACTAAAGCTATAGCTAACCGTTTTAATTTAAAATGAGTCCTACGTATCCTCCCCTCTTCCTTAATCTTCACCGGAAAAACTAACATTTTGTTTATGTTGATTTTTTATTTTTATTTTTTTGCTATTTGAAAGTTAAACATTAATCATCATTTGCATAAAAAAAAAGAGATGAATAAGCTGCATAAAAAAAAATGAATTACATGAAATAGGAGACTTGGATATAGATATCAGGCGAGTTCTGTAATAAGGATAATAAGTTCGGGTCCATGTGATCCAAAATAATATAATAATAAAAATAAATATTAAAATTACTTTTATCTCCTTTAATATTATTACTGACTCTCCTCTTTCTCTTTCTTGCATTAGTCCTTGATATTGTGCCCCTTCCCCAGCAAGGTCCTAATAAATATAACTAATACCATTCCTCCCATAGCTTCTAAAATAAAAATATTTAAAAGTTTATACTTATTGAGATAAAGTTAAATTACTTTATATTACTTAAGATCATCTTAATATTACAAATTATTTACTAATAAAATGCATTATAATCATTGGCATTATTTAGCAGGGCTTGATGGGGAGGCTCCCTTTATATATATATATATATAATTTGTCTTGTTATATTTGATAAAGACCCACTAATGCATTTCATGATTCTTTTTTTATTTAATTTGTGACGGAAAAAGAAAGGACACTAAAACTTTTTCTATGTTGTATGTGTTGTTTCATGGCATTCTATTTGCATATTTCTATTTTAAAATTTATCTAGCTAATGTTTCAAGAAATGACAAATCTATCTAATTAGTGTGTACAAAAATCATCTTACTTTAAATGCTATCTTATATGAATAGTCATTATAAATATTGTGTAATTTATAACCATACCATGAATTGTGATGTAATTTAAAATTAGAAGAATTGGGCTAGGAAAATAATAAGATATCTCATCATAACTCTATTTCCCCCCCCTAATTTTTTAGTCATCTTCTGCAACCGATCAAAATCTTAATTTATTATAAGTTTAAAATTAAAAATAGGAAAAAAAAAAACATATTTTACCCTCCCAACCCAAAAATAAGGCCATGGGCACTTTACCTTGAAAATTTTAAAAATATATAGATTGACCTTTAAAATTTATCAACTGGGCATTTTATTATCTATTGTGAGTAGAAAATAATGCATTATAATCATTGAACTTTAGTTTATGCACAACTCAATACCCTAAACTTTCTTGAACATTTACTATTTACATTAACAATAGATAAAAAATTAATAAAATGATTGATTTGTGGTAAGTGTTGATTTGACAAATTTCAAAATATTAGGAATAAAGTGCACGTAACTTATAGTTCAAGGATAAAGTGCTAGCTATTTTCTCTAAAAATATTTTATTTCTTTGATTTAAACATAAATTTAATTTTACATTTTCTTAAAAATTTAAGAATTAACTCTCAAAATTAAAAACGCAAATGTTATTATGAGCTATAAAATTAATATAATAATTAAAACTCTAACTTTATAAAATTGGATGATAAAAGACGAACGTTGTTGTTATAAACTAAATAAAGTATTACATAAAGTTAACTTTTTTTAGGATATCATGTTCACTTCTTTCTTTAAACTTGACCACTAAACAATTAAATGTAAAAAATATTTTGATTAAAAATAAAATTTACCTTTTATTAATTCTTAAAAATAAAATTATAAACATTATGATATCATAGGGGAAAAGATTGATGTAGTTATTTAAATTTTAATCTAATTAACTTAGAAAAATAAAAGATAATTACTCATATACAATTAAATTATTACAAATTAGATTAGAGTAATTTTTTTAAAATGAGAGAGTGAGTTTTAACTATAAATTAAATTATTATTTGAATCATATAGCAATTGTAAATTGAAAAAAACTTTTATTACAAAATATAATAACCTATATATGTAATAATTACAAGTTAGTAATTATATTAAATGGAAAATGCAATGAATTTGAACTGGTTTGAGCTTGGAAGCTAAGTCCCTAGGCCTGGACCCAAGCTTAGAAAACCTTAGAGGTTTAGATGATTAAAGAGCGTTTCTTATTAAGCACAGTCCAGGTAAAAATCTTATGCAAATAACTCGTGAGTTGGAGTTTGCAATTGGGGACCACATGTTTTTGTGGGTATCCCCCATGAAAGGGGCAGTGAATTTCGGTAGCAGGGAAAGTTGAGCCCTCGTTTTATAAGCAGATTGAGATCTTAAAGAGAGTTGGAGCAGTGGTCTATAGGTTGATCCTGTCTCCAGCGATGAGCCATACACTCTATGTTCCATGTCAGCATGCTTCGGAAGTATATGCTCAATCAGTCTCACATGCTCACTCTGCAAACGATCCAAGTTGATGAGAGCTTGTCCCACGAAGAGGAACCGATTGCGATCATGGATAGGCATATCAAGGAGCTTCGCTTAAGGAGGTAACCTTAATGAAAGTCATCTAGAGGAACCATTCTTGGCAAGGAAGCGACTTGGGAAGTTGAAGAAGCCATGAAAACCAAGTATCCCCATCTTTTCCACCTCAAGGTATGTTTGTTTAGATTTAGGGACCAAATCTCTTTCAAGGGGGTAGTATGTGATGTCTAAGGTCTACGTGTCCCTATAAGTTTAGCAAGGCCTTAGGAGTCCCCTAGGACCTACTTGTGTCAGGGAAGGCCCCATACACATGAAAACCTAAAAAGTTCATAATTAGGCTTTCTTGAGACGACTATAGAAAACATAAAAAGTGCAAAATCAGGCTTTCCCTAAAACCGCTATAGCGTTATAGAGTTATAGCGATTATAGATAGTATAGCGATCAGGCAAGGTGGTTTAGGGTCCACGGGTCTCTAAAGACCACTATAGTGGTCAGGTGTGTCTTTATGGATGGATTTTTCCTTGTCAACGGCTATAGTGGTTCAAGATAACTATAGCAGTGGCCCGATATCAGGACATGTCAAGATGATACATTTTCATTAAAATGCCCCCTACGCTATATAAACACGTCCCAGGCTCGACTTAGACACTCTAGCTACAGCCAACACTCTTTGTGCCTCTCCCTCACATTTTTCATTCATTCTTCCTCCTTCTTAAGCTTCTGGTAAGTGTTTTCCATGGAGTGTAGCCAATTTCTTCATCTTTTTTATCTAATTTATGAGTTAGGACGTTATCATGCATTATTTTCTCACAATATTCTTCCTCCCAATCATTCCAAATTCAGTCTTGGCAATAATGTCAATTGTTTATGTTTTCATTATATTTTTTTGGCAATTATCGAAGCCAATCCTACTCCCCAAAGTCAAGTTGTAAGTGGAAGTACACTCATGGATACCAATAATGAGTGGGTTTAAGCTATGACCATACTTTTTTGTCATTATTAGTACTTTTCAATCTTGTACCAATTATTTATGAAATATTTAGAATGATTTATGCTAAGAAATTAAACATGCTTTCATGGATTGTAGTGATTTCAGAAAATTATTGTTTTCGCAGTTATCATGAAAAAAATATATTTAGAAAAACTCATAGGACCATATTTATTGTATGTATGTTTTAGAATTATTTTATCAACTAGAAAGTTTGCATGAACACCAATTTAGTATATGAACAATAGGAATAGTGACATATTTTAAATATTAGTTTTTAGCCAATAATTAGTAGAAAGGAACAGTGAACTGACACGACATATGATCATTAACCTCGTACCAAGTGATTGTCGAAGGACTAACTTAACCCAGTTCCAAGTAAGGGAACCCAATGTAGTGTCCGTTTTGGGACCTAGTTAGGTGCCCATCAGACTTCAGCTATTAACTCAGGAAGTAATATATTCAGTTCTTACTCCTATTTCTCTACTAATTATTATTCTGGATTTTGTTGAACTATGATTTTCAATATAGTTATGTAATTAAATATTAAAATGTTTTATGTCATGTATATTATATGTGTTATTTTGTTGTCCTATGTGAGTTGTAAGTGGAGATCTCCTCATGATTTGATGAATTCACCCTCTCTTTTCCTTCCTTATAGATACATCTACAAACTTAATTGCACCACAAGATTCACCTCAATAGTGTTGCAACATCTTTTGGTGAGCTTAATTTGCTTCAATGTGAAGCTTATTATAAGTTCATGTAGTTATAGTAGTGCTTCAGAAATTTGTAGGTAGGATTCCAACATATATAATATTATTTTATATATCTTCTGAATTTCAGCTATTTTATTAATTATATTTGGCTACGACCCAGATTATTGCTACTATACGGTTTCAAATTCAGGATTTTTATTTTGAAAGTATTCCATAATTTTGAAATTCAGTTGAAATAAAATTATTTGGATTATATATTTTTATTATTTATGTATATTAGTCGTAACACGTTCCAAAGCTTCTATAGAGACCAAATTCCTAATATGCGATTCACTCAAGCTGGTCGTAACATGTCAAAAGCAAGAAGCACATTGAGGATGGGCAGATGGGGGTTGCGCTACAAAGGAGGAATGGGATTGAAAGCTTCACACCACTACACAGATCTATATGAAGATGCTCTTCTTGTTGGTCCGTCCTTTGGGCCACTGCCGCGCATGCCTGTGCCGCTGAAAATTTGAGCAAAAGCATGCAGTGTTGGAAGAGAAAGAGGGAGTGGGACGGCTGTCGGAGGAAGATGCAAGTGGAGGGAAGGGAATTGACCGCTGAGATAAGGAAGCCAATGGAGAAGGAGTTGGATGGTGGAATCAGACGATGGTGGACCTAGAAGAAGGGAGTTTTTGTCTTTTTGAAAAATAAATGAATTTAAATATTTTAATTTTAGTAATATAAATAAATGTGTTGACTTTTCAACCTATATATGTCAAATTTTAACTTGACCAAATCAGCACAACTCCATTCATTCTAAAATCACGCTATATGCAAGAACGCGTAATTGAGAATTTTTGGCTTTCTTGAATTATCGAAAAAAAAGATGCTTGTTGCACCTTACCAAAAAAATTGCGTAACTTCAATGAGAAAAAAGAAGAATGCACGAAAGCCTTGGACTTTCTTAAAGCCATATCTCCATATAAACTTATTTATTGTGAAATGGTAGTCCAAAAAATGTGCATTCATCTGTTGCTAATATTGGTGCATGTATTTAGTGAATTCCATTAGCTTGCATGTTTGATTATTAATTGGGAAACAGAAATGTTATGTAAACAGAAAACTGTCATACGAGCTACGCTGGATTACCGTGTGCACTTCTCTTACCAACAATGCAACCAATTAGCAAGCAGACATACTAGACAAGCAAATCGCATGATATTTTACTATGTTATGACAGAGATAAAATGAGTAACATTCTTAAAAGGAAGAATATGAAACTTTGTAAGTAGCATTTCTATTTTGTAATAAATCAAATGGGTTGACATATGAGATAATGGAATATTACATTAAGTATAGGTAATGCGACAGTGCATTGTTATTGATCACTTATTTTTTATTATATTGAGCACACACAAAGTAATACGAAAAATTTAAAAAGGACATAATAAGAGGTTGGGTGGGATATACGCTCTAGCCTCCCCTTGGCATATGCTTAATAAACCGGATAAGAAGCTTGTAGGTTAATGCCGCAGAGACCTTCGGGGTACCAACCTCTCTCTGCAACTTCATGTAGCCACCCTCGCCCCAACTTTGACCCCAGGAATTCCTTATCAACCAGTACTTACCATTAGTGTCCTCACCATAGCCAACTACAGTAACTGCATGGTTAAGCTGATTCCCACAGTCACCGGTGAAAAGGCCTCCAGAGTAAAACTGGAATGCTTGCCCTTTAGCTTCAATGCCTACCGAGACAGGTTGCTGGGCCACAGCCTTTAGAAGTTCCTCCTCGTTCTCTTGAGGCACATCTTGGTAACTGCTAATCTTGCCCACAGGAGAGACCGTCCCATCATGGCAAGTCCCATCTTTGTTCTCATATGGGTAATCGGCTTCACTAGCAAGTCCTTGGCCTTGCACTATGTACTTAAAGGCTGAATCCACGTCGTATCCACTGCAGCCATCATCGGAGGCACAATCCACCAACTGTTGCTCAGACAACGAAGGCAACTTGCCAGTTTTAATTTGGATAATGCCTTCAACTGCTGCAACTGCTGAGAAGGCCCAACAACTCCCTGGCAAATTAATTAGCAAATTAAATCAAACATTACAGTACATGACCAAAACAAAAAAGGATATATATGATTCTAACGACTAACTAACTCATCATGTTTAATTAGGCCACAAATTTTATGGCTATTACTAATAAGTGTTTGAGACAATCACGTACGTACCACAATGAGCTTGGTCCTTTATGGCATTGACAGCTCCTTTCTCTCTCCAGTCCAAGCTTGGCTCCATATCGGCAAGACTCACATTTTGGTACACAGGTTTGTAGGACAAACTGGCTGGTTGTTGAGTTCGTGGGTTGTAGAGAGCTCCTGTGTGAGAGGCTACGAATTCTTCATTGGTTAAGTCAGCAAAACGGTTTAGGCTCAACTTGAAGCTCTTGTTTCCTTGATTGTTGAATGTCTCTATGAACTCCAAGTTGTGCTTGAATATCTCTTGGCGTCTGGCCTTCTCTTCATCGTGCTCATATGTGCGGCCATATGAAGCCATCCATTCCTCATGCTTTTGGGCAATGGAAGAGTGATCATAGGGTGTGCGGGACGTGGCACGAGATGTGCAAGTCCACAAGAGGATGAAAATGATGGCAACAATAGATTTGATGTCTAGTGTCAAAGCCATTGCTCGCAGAAGAGAACACAGCAAAGAGGAGTCTATTCTATAGCAATGTCTTTCACTGCTTGATTGTGTGGAGAAGTGAGCATACATGGCTGGTATAAATAGAATTTCAGAATCCTGTTAACTATGATTAACGACAACATGAGAACTTTATTATCCGCCAATCAAGCAAGCCACTCATGAGTTTCACAAATGGCGGTGTTGCCGTGTTGGTTTTTCATTTGGTTTGTTTTGGTGTGTATTTCATTTCTTTCTGCCATTGCATTGCTTCGTTGCCTTCTCTAGCTCGTTTGGGTTGAATTTCAAATTTGGAAGCTGGATTTTCACGCGTTTAATTTGAAGGGTTTTGCTTCATCACTAATGAGGCATTTCAAATCTGTTACAAGATGAATTTATGTGCACTAGGAAAAAAGGTTGTGCGTGTAACATATGAGCTAATTAATTAAATAAGAAAAATTAAGTCAATGCCATCGAATTTATTTCTCTTCTAAACTAATTAATAAGTTGATGACTTCTTTTTTGGCCAAAAAGCTATTGTGAGTCTCGAAATCTATTGTCACTTTTATTTGTGCTATTTTTATTTGATTTCTCTAAGAAAAAAATCCTTCTATTTTGTTAGCTAATATAAAAAGATTTATTATAAGTTGCCACCAAATACAATATTAGGCTATTTACAAACTATAAAATATGGTGGTTTCTCTGATGAAGCTGCAAGAGACAACTTCACTAATAATGAAGTTTTGTGTTGGATCTATGAGCATATGACATTTATGGAAGATAAGGTCCACAACTAAAGAGTAGACAGATTGCATCATGGTGTGATTATCAAGGAAGCTAAATTTATATATAGTATACCAGCTAGAAATGGTATTCTTGCGTTGCGCAGGTTTTCAATATTTTGTGAAAATTATTTTTAAAAAATATCTTTAAAATAAAGTTGTGATATTAATAAGAGTTAGATGTAGTAAAAATTGATTGATTTTTTTGTTTAATTACAATAAATCGGTTTGAATGTGTTTAATAAATAATAGTTGATTTGATAATGAGCACTTTAAAATATTTTTACTTATTTGTTTGTACTTCTTACAAAAATGGTCAATAAAAAAATAATTATGACATGAAGAATGAAGTCAATTATGCTTTTAAAAATTATTCTTAGCATTTTTTTAGAATGACAAAAGATATCCTCATCTTACCTTTGAAACCTTAGTCAATGTTGAATATTAACAAAAAAAATAAAACTTATATCTATGTATCTGTGTGTGCGTGTGTGTGTGTGTGTGTGTTTTTGTGTGTGTGGTCCTAATAAATATAACTAATACTATTCCTCCCATATCTTCTAAAATAAAAATGTTTAAAAGTTTGTACTTATTGAGATAAAGTTAAATTACTTTATATTACTTAAGATCATCTTAATATTATAAATTATTTGTGATAACCGAAAAAAAAAAAATTAAAGTGAGGACCACCGTGCCTTATATGGTATAGACTACCATAGTTCTCTCTCTCTTTATTTCTTTCTTCCTTTCCTCTCCCCTTGTCCTCCCATGACCCCCTCTCTCTCTGTTTCCTTTTCTTCTTCCTCTGTTTCTTCTCTTCTTCTCTTCTTCGTCTTCTACTTCTTCTTTTCTTTTTCTTTTTCTTTTTATTTTCAAAAAAAAATCATCATCACCTCCATAATCATCATCACCTCCATAATCATCATCTCCTCCTCCTTTTCATCATTTCCTGTCTTTCTTCTCCTCTACCTCTATTTCTCTCTAAAATCTATTAGAGAACTTGAAGTTTTTACAAGAAATTGGAGTGAATTTCTTCACTAATTCTTCTTCTTAATGTAAATAAGCCTATACTCTGCTCTATTTTATTTATTAAATTTTCTAGTTAATTTAGGATTAATATTAGAATTTTTTTATTCTATAAATTAGGGATTTTAGTGATATTTTAAACAATATTTGGATTGGGTAAATTGTGTAATTGGTATTATTGTTTAATTACTAATATTTTATTTATATTGTTTCTAGAGTTATAGAGCAATTAAGCGTCAACTGTTGGATTGGTGGCACTTGGAAGTTGATATTCAATTCTGTGAAATAGTTTGTGAGTAGATATTATGTCTATAATTATTTTTAATTATTCTAAATTAGTTAAAAATATATTTTAGTAAATTAAAGGCTGAGAAATAATTATTTGGCTATGTTATATAAATGTTTGGTGAAAATAGATTTAATGTAAATAGGTTATATTTTATTTGAAAATTTACACATGAGACAATATGATATAATTTAGAAATTTGATAAAGAAATATTAAATTTCATAGATTGAACTAATTGAAAGCTATCGACCCCTGATATAAATTTGAGAAATGATTCATGAATAGTGGGTATGACCCATTTTTATTGATTTGTATAAAGTAATTATATATTTTGGGGAAGAATTTCTAGGGTTGGAGCTAACGACGTAGGCGTTAGCCTTGGTGCACCTTGATTATAAATTTAGGATCATACAGTGGATCCTTCTTCCTATGGCTATCCGCATGGGTAGGACCATTCTCTTTAGGATCACACGAAGGAATGGCCGCCTTAGTGTAAATCCTTCTGTTTATCCTTAATTTGATGATTCCCTTTTTTTTTATAAAGTGGAATGTTTTCAAGAATCTTATTCATAAATAAAAGGATTTGTTGAATTTATATGAACTATGAAGCTATTATTATTTTATTTATGGATTATATATTGTCTTATGTGGGTTATAGACATCATGTCTACCATTGCAAAACTCACTCGTTGTTTCTCTCTTTTCCAGATAGGTGGTTCAGGTTCCAATCCACGGCTTCTTAGTAGCTGATTGTCTAAGTTTGTGAACCTTCTTGAGAAGACCTTTTGGTACAATGGAACCTATTTTTGTTGAGTTTTATTCTTAGAATTGTTTAATGCTCCATATGTTAGGGAGGTCCTCGAATTAGTTTTGTTTTTATGTGTATATTTGTGCTTAAGCATGCATAGTTAAGATTTAGATATGTATAGACTATATTTTAGAGACTATATTTTAGAAAGGATTTGTAAACTAAGTTTAGATATATATCCTGGAAGGGCACATTCTGAATGTCCATATGTCTAGATTTAACTGAGAATATTATATATTGTATTTTATTTGGGAAATGATCGAAAAACAAAGCAAACTTCTTTCCTAGAAAATTTGGTATGTTAAGGCTTGCTGGGAAAGGTATTCCATGCGCATGACTAAGCTGGGTTGTAACATTATTTACTAATAAAATACATTATAATCATTGGCATTATTTAGCAGGGCTTGATGGGGAGGCTCCTATATATATATATATATATATATATATATATATATATATATATATATATATATATATAATTTTTCTTGTTATATTTGAGAAAGACCCACTAATACATTTCATGATTCTTTTTTATTTAATTTGTGACGGAAAAAGAAAGGACACTAAAACTTTTTCTATGTTGTATGTGTTGTTTCACGGCATTGTATTTGCATATTTCTATTTTAAATTTTATTTAGTTAACATTTCAAGAAATGATAAATCTATCTAATTAGTGTATACAAAAATCATCTTACTTTAAATGCTATCTTATATGAATAGTCATTATAAATATTGTGTAAATTATAACCATACCATGAATTATGATATAATTTAAAATTAGAAGAATCGGGCTAGGAAAATAATAAGATATATCATAACTCTATTGTAATACCCCAGATTTTCAAAATATAAATAAAAGATCAAAAAAAATTTTCGAACAAAGAAAAGTGGTCACCTTACTTGTTGTTTGGGAATTTCACTAAGTCTGGACCCTACATACCCTTGGAGGGCTATATATTAGAGCTATTTTCTTGGGACCAAAAGTCCCGGTAATTGTTCCCTAGAGAAAAATAAGTTGAAGAGAGATTTTTAATGAATTTTATGAAACCCTCAAGCACTTCATTTTTAGCCTGTAAGTTTATGAAATTGTAAGATTTTTTGAATCTAAACTAAAATCCAAAAATGAGGTTTTGATTTATTGGGATTTTGATTTTTCTAATATTTTATTTAAATCTAAATGGGGGGTATTTCCCTATTTACATTTATGTTTTAAAGTTAATGGAAAGAAAACAAATGAAAATGTAAATAAGTGAGTAGTGGGGTAGTACAATCCAATACATACCAGGATTAGAGTCTCTGGAGCTTCTGGAGACCGCCAGGCGGTCATATGACCACCCAGGCGGTTAACAGAAAGTGAAGTCGGTGTCTAAACTTCTGGAGGCCGCCAAGGCGGTCATATGACCGCCCAGGCCATTAACAGAAAGTGAAGTCGGTGTCTAAAGCTTCTGAGTCAATGCTGAAGGTTTTGGAAGCTCTGGGACCGCCCAGGCGGTCATATAACCGCCTAGGCGATCAACAGAGAGTATAAAACCCCATTTGGGTCCAGAACACTTCAAGACGGTTCTCTCCCTCCCTCACTCGAAAATCTCAGTTCTTAACCCATTTTCACCCTCTAAACTCCATTTTCTTCCATTTCTTCAAGTTTAATTACGAATCTGTCATCCCTAAAGCTTAAAGGTGCGTTGTTCTCTTGGTTCTGCTTCATTTTCTTCAAGTTCTTTGGAGTTATGGGTGGTTCCCATGCTTCTCAAGGGAGAGAAGCTTTCCACCTTGTTAGAAAGGGGTTCTTGTGGTTTTAGAGGTTAATCTAGAGTTCTGCGCTTCCATGACATATAGAAGCATCATTTTCACCTTCAGAGATCTGTCAGTGTGGTTTCTCCTTTTCTACCCTCCAGGTGAGTGGGTTCACACCTGTGACTTCTATGTTATGTATTAGAGTTATTTTCATGAAAATTATGATTTACTGTATGAGGATTTGAAGTTTACTAGATTCCATGTTTAGAACTCCTGGTTTTAGAGCATGAAAGGGTTTTAGACAAAACTCATGGGACCATGGTTGTTGAACTGATTCTATGTAGAATTGATTATATGTGTAACTATTAGAGGATTTTATGATTATTTCCTGGATTCTGAACTGGTTTATGTTGATGATATGGTTTTATACCTAGATACGAGGTTTAGAGCAAAAGGACTGAAATGATGGTTTAAACTATATGATCTTAGAATATGATATCGAATTTTCCAGTTTATGGTTGGAACTATGTTTAACAAGTTAATGGTTTGAATTTAAAGAGTTTTGATGATTGAATGATGTTTTGATAATCAACAAAAGAGTTTTAGAGCATGAGTTTCCACGAGATTCAGAACGGTGGCGGCTACAAACTCTCTGGAGGTTTGGAATCTCGATGTCCACAAGGGTGATCCCTTGGACATGGTTCACACCAGTTATGCTAAGGTCTGTTGGAATCGAATGGATTCAAGATTTCATAATATAACAAGTTTATTGTTAATAAGAAATGATATAGAGATTTAGACATAAAAGGATTTTAGAGCATGAGTCTTCGTGTGACTCAGAGCGTTGGCGGATACATATTCCATGAACTTGGAATTACCAAGTGTGATTTCATAGTTACAGTTATGCTAAGGTCAAACTGCAAGTTAGAGAGATTTAAAGCTCTCAGGAAGTTTATGAGCCCACGAGGGGCAATCTATTCAGAGAAATTATAAGCCCACGAGGGGCAATCCATTCAAAGAAATACAAGCCCGAGGGGCAACATATTCAGAGAATTACAAGCCCACGAGGGGCAACATATTCAGAATTATAATCCCGAGGGCAATCCATTCAAAGAAATACAAGCCCACGAGGGGTAACATATTCAAGAATTACAAGCCCACGAGGGGCAACATATTCAGAGAATTATAATCCACGAGGGCAATCCATTATGAACCCACGAGGGCCTGGTTCACGAGGAACCATTGAGATCGGTCCACGGGACGTGGTTCACAAGGAACTACTAAGATCTCATTAGGAGCTCTTGTTCACGAGGAACTGAGCACCCACTTTCTGTTATTGTTTATTGTTATGATATTTCCAACTAGACATTACTGTTTCTCTAGGAACTATATTATTATGAGTTTATTTAATATCAGGTATGAAAGTTAATTAATGAAAGAACTTTTGAATTGGTAAAGTAATCATTTGAATGTATATAAATATATGTACAAAAGAAGTTTATGAGAACTTAGACAAGAAAATAAATCAAAGGATTGCTTTATCAAGTTTATGAAATGATGATTTGCATATATGTGTATGTAATATAATTGCATAAGACTTTTTGAGAAAAGTACTTTTGAGCTGATATATGGACATATAATTACATAATATTTCGAGTATTAGTAATGTTATCATAATTTCATGCATGGTTTCTTTGATGTCCCATGAAAAGGGTTTCAGGTGAGGGCTACTCATGAGTTTTGGTGACAAAACTCACCCCTCTCATTTCTCTTATCTTTAAGATAGAACCACTGCCAGTCCTACTGAGCAAGTAAAGTGTTAGACGGTAAGCTTCATCCGGCGTGAGGCATGTATTCCAAGTTGTTTAGAGTGCTCCAGTATATTGGGGAGATCCGGACCGTACTGCATGATTTAAGTTTTGCATGTATATGTTGTGTTAAATTGTATTATAAGATTTTGTTACTTATAGAGATTTGTATATGAATTAGAACTTAGAAAAGGATATGAGATTGAAATTTGGAAAATGATGACTATATGTTTTAAAGACAGGTGATTTGTATGTAGAAAAAATTTTATGACTTAACCAGTTTCAAAATATTACGGTGCATATAGAGGAATCCAGGTCACGAGGCTTACGTGGAAACGGATTTCTCACGTGCCCAGGTTAAGTCGTAACATCTATGTTCCCCCCTAATTTTTTAGTCATCTTCTGAACTGATTATAATCTTAATTTATTAAAAGTTTAAAATTGAAAATAGGATAAAAAAAGATGTATTTTACCCTCCCCAACCCAAAAAATAAGGCCATGGGCACTTTACCTCTAAAATTTTAAAAATATGTAGATTCACCTTTAAAATTTATCAACTGGGTATTTTAGTCATTATGTTAAAATTGTATCTATTGTGAGTAGAAAATAATGTATTATAATCATTGAACTTTAGTTTATGTACAACTTAATACCCTAAACTTTCTTGAACATTTACTATTTACATTAACAATAGATAAAAAATTAATAAAAGGATTGATTTGTGGTAAGTGTTGATTTGCACGATTTCAAAATATTAGAAATAAAGTGCACATAACTTATAGTTTAAGGATAAAGTGCTAGCTATTTTCTCTAAAAATATTTTATTTCTTTGATTTAAAGGTAAATTTAGTTTTACATTTTCTTAAAAATTTAAGAATTAACTCTCAAAATTAAAATCACTATAATAATTAAAACTCTAACTTTATAAAATTGGATGATAAAAGACGAACATTGTTGTAATAAACTAAATAAAGTGTTACATGAAGTTAACTTATTTTAGGATATCATGTTCACTTCTTTCTTTAAACTTGACCATTGAACAATTAAATGTAAAAAATATTTTTGATTAAAAATAAAATTTACCTTTTATTAATTCTTAAAAAAAAATTATAAACATTATGATATCATAAGCAAAAAGATTGATGTAGTTATTTAAATTTTAATCTAATTAACTTAGAAAAATAAAACATAATTGCTATACAATTAAATTATTACAAATTAGATTAAAGTAATTTTTTAAAAATGAGAGAGTGAGTTTTAACTATAAATTAAATTATCATTTGAATCATATAGCAATTGTAAATTAAAATAAACTTTTATTACAAAATATAATAACCTATATATGTAATAATTACAAGTTAGTAATTATATTAAATGCAAAATGCAATGAATTTGACTGGTTTGAGCTTGGGGAAGCTAAGTTCCTAAGGCTTGGACCTAGTTCAGAAAACCTTAGAGAATGTTTAGATGATCAAAGAGCATTTCTTAAGCAGGGCAAGTCTTATACAAATAATTGTCTGTGAGTTGGAGTTTGTGATTGGGGACCACGTGTTTTTGAAGGTATCCCCCATGAAAGGGGTAGGGAGTTTTGGAAGCAGGAAAAGTTGAGCCCTCGTTTATCGGTCCATTTGAGATCTTAAAGAGAGTTGGATCATGGTCTAAGGTTGGCACTGCCTCCATTTATCGAGCCATACACCATGTGTTCCATGTTAGTATGCTTAGAAAGTATATGCCTAATTAGTCTCACATGCTTACTCCGTAAACGGTCCAAGTTGATCAGAGCTTGTCCTAAAAAGAGGGTTGCCATCATGGATAGGCATATCAAGAAGCTTCGCTTAAAGAAGGTAACCTTAATGAAAGTCATTTAGAGGAACCATTCCGGCAAGGAAGTGACTTGGGAAGGTGAAGAAGCCATGAAAACCAAGTATCCCAACCTTTTTCCACCTCAAGGTACGTTTGTTTAGATTCAGGGACCAAATATCTTTCAAGGGTAAGTATGTGATGTCTGAGGTCTCGTGTCCCTATATAAGTTTAGCAATGCCTTAAAGGTCCCCAGGACCTACTTGTGTAGGGAAAGTCTCATACGCATGAAAACCTAAAAAGTGCATAATTAGGCTTTCCTAGACGACTATAGAAAACATAAAAAGTCAGAATCATGCTTTCTTGAAAGCGCTATAGTAGTTATAGACGGTTATAGCGATTATAAACGGTACAACAGTCAGGCAGGGTGGTTTAGGGTCCACGGGTCTCTAAAGACCGCTATAGTGGTCAGGTGTGTATTTGTGGATGACTTTTTGCTTGTCAACGGCTATGGCAGTCCAAGACGACTTAAGTGGCCCCAATATCGGACGTGTCAAGACAACTTATTTTCATTAAAATGCCCCCTATGCTATATAAACACATCCCCAGGCTCGACTCAAACACCCTAGCCGCCACCAACACTCTTTGTGCCTCTCCCTCACATTTTTCATTCGCTCTTCCTCCTTCCTAAGCTTCTGGTAAGTGTTTTCCATGGAGTTTAGCCAGTTTCTTCTTTTTATCTAATTTATGAGTTAGGACGCGTCATGCATTGTTTTCTCACAACATTCTTCCTCTCTATTATTCCAAATTCAGTTCTTGGCAATAATGTCAATTGTTTATGTTTTCATTATATTTTTTGGAAATTATGGAGCCAATCCTACTTCAGAGTCAAGTTGTCAGTGGAAGTACACTCCAGTACCAACAATGAGTGGGTTTAAGCTCATGACCATACATTTTGGTCATTATTTGTACTTTTCAATCTTATACCAATTATTTATGAAATATTTAAAATGATTTATGCTAAGAAATTAAGCATGCTTTCATGGATTGTAGTGATTTCAGAAAATTATTGTTTTAGGTTATCATGAAAAATTTATATTATTTTAGAAAACTTCCTGGACCATATTTGTTGTATGTATGTTTTAGAATTATTTTATAAGTTAGAAAGTTTGCATGAACACCAGTTTAGTATATGAACAATAGGAATAGTGACATATTTTAAATATTAGTTTTTAGCCAATAATTAGTGAGAAACGGAAAGTGGTTAAACAGGATCATTAACCTTGGTACCAGTGATCAGAGGATTAGCTTAACCCCACTTAGTAAGGAACCCAATGTAGTATCCATTTATGGGACCTAGTTAGGTGCCCATCAATTTTAGCTATCAGCTAGTATAATAATATATTCATTCAGCTCCTATTTCTCTACTAATTATTATTATGGATTTTGTTGATCTATGATTTTCAGTATAGTTATGTAATTAAATATTAAAATGTTTTATATCATGTATATTATATGTATTATTTTGTTGTCCTATGTGAGTTGTGAGTGGAGACCTGTTCATTGGGTTTTGATAAACTCACCTCTTCTTTTCCTTCCTTATAGATACAACTACGGGCTTAATTGCACCACAAGATCCATCTCAATAGTGTTAGCATCTTTTAATGAGCATAATTTGCTTCTGAATGAAGCTTATTAGAAGTTCATGTAGTTATAGTAGTGCTCCAGAAATTGTGTAGGTAGATTCCAAACATGCATATATTATTTTATTTATCTTCTGAATTTCAGCTATTTTATTAATTATATTTGGCTACGACATTGATTATTGCTAGTACACGGTTTCATATTCAGGATTTTTATTTTGAAAGTATTCCATAATTTTGAAATTCAGTAGAAATTAAATTATTTGGATTATATATTTTTATTATTTATGTATATTAGCCAATCACACGTTACCAGAGGCTTTCATAGACCCAATCCCCGTGTGTCGGTCACGTTCTCTAAACTGATCGTGACATGTTGGAAGCAAGAAGCACGTCGAGGATGGGCAGATGGGGTGGTGCTACCATGGAGGAATGGGATTGAAAGCTTCATACCACTACACAGGTCTATATGAAGATGCTCTTCTTGTTGGTCCATCCTTTGGGTCACTACCGCCCATGCCCGCGCCGCTGAAAATTTGAGGAAAAGCATGCAGTGTTGGAAGAGAAAGAGAGAGTGGAACGGCTGTCAGTGGAAGATGGCAGTAGAGGGATGGGAATTGACCGCTGAGATAAGGAAGCCAATGGAGAAGGAGTTGGATTGTGGAATGAGATGATGGTGGACCTAGTAGAAGGGATTTTTTGTCTTTTTGAAAAATAAATGAATTTAAATATTTTAATTTTAGCCATATAAATAAATGTGTTGACTTTTCTACCTATATATGTCAAATTTTAACTTGACCAAATCAGCACAACTCCATTCATTCTAAAATCACGCTATATGCAAGAACGCGTAATTGAGAATTTTTAGCTTTCTTGAATTATCGAAAAAAGGTGCTTGTGGCACCTTACCAAAAAAAATTGCGTAACTTCAATGAGAAAAAAAAAAAAAAAACTGAATGCACCAAAGCCTTGGACTTTCTTAAAGCCATATCTCCATATAAACTTATTTATTGTGAAATGGTAGTCCAAAAAAATGTGCATTCATCTGTTGCTAATATTGGTGCATGTATTTAGTGAATTCCATTAGCTTGCATGTTTGATTATTAATTGGGAAACAGAAATGTTATGTAAACAGAAAACTGTCATACGAGCTACGCTGGATTACCGTGTGCACTTCTCTTACCAACAATGCAACCAATTAGCAAGCAGATATACTACAAAAGCAAATCGCATGATATTATACTATGTTATATGACAGAGATCAAATGAGTAACATTCTTAAAAGGAAGAATATGAAACTTTGTAAGTAGCATTTCTATTTTGTAATAATTCAAATGGGTTGACATATGACATAATGGAATATTACATTAAGTATAGGTAATGCGACAGTGCATTGTTATTGATCACTTATATTTTATTATATTGAGCACACACAAAGTAATACGAAAAATTTAAAAAGGACATAATAAGAGGTTGGGTGGGATATACGCTCTAGCCTCCCCTTGGCATATGCTTAATAAACCGGATAAGAAGCTTGTAGGTTAATGCCGCAGAGACCTTCGGGGTTACCAACCTCTCTCTGCAACTTCATGTAGCCACCCTCGCCCCAACTTTGACCCCAGGAATTCCTTATCAACCAGTACTTACCATTAGTGTCCTCACCATAGCCAACTACAGTAACTGCATGGTTAAGCTGATTCCCACAGTCACCGGTGAAAAGGCCTCCAGAGTAAAACTGGAATGCTTGCCCTTTAGCTTCAATGCCTACCGAGACAGGTTGCTGGGCCACAGCCTTTAGAAGTTCCTCCTCGTTCTCTTGAGGCACATCTTGGTAACTGCTAATCTTGCCCACAGGAGAGACCGTCCCATCATGGCAAGTCCCATCTTTGTTCTCATATGGGTAATCGGCTTCACTAGCAAGTCCTTGGCCTTGCACTATGTACTTAAAGGCTGAATCCACGTCGTATCCACTGCAGCCATCATCGGAGGCACAATCCACCAACTGTTGCTCAGACAACGAAGGCAACTTGCCAGTTTTAATTTGGATAATGCCTTCAACTGCTGCAACTGCTGAGAAGGCCCAACAACTCCCTGGCAAATTAATTAGCAAATTAAATCAAACATTACAGTACATGACCAAAACAAAAAAGGATATATATATATGTGTGTGTGTGATTCTAACAACTAACTAACTCATCATGTTTAATTAGGCCACAAACTTTATGGCTATACTAATAAGTGTTTGAGACAATCATCACGTACGTACCACATTGAGCTTGGTCCTTTATGGCATTGACAGCTCCTTTCTCTCTCCAGTCCAAGCTTGGCTCCACATCGGCAAGACTCACGTTTTGGTCGTCGATCTTGGACAAACCGGCTGGTTGTTGAGTTCGTGGGTTGTAGAGAGCTCCTGTGTGAGAGGCTACGAATTCTTCATTGGTTAAGTCAGCAAAACTGTTTAGGCTCAACTTGAAGGTCTTGTTTCCTTGGTTGTTGAATGTCTCTATGAAGTCCAAGTTGTGCTTGAATATCTCTTGGCGTCTAGCCTTCTCTTCATCGTGCTCATATGTGCGGCCATATGAAGCCATCCATTCCTCATGCTTTTGGGCAATGGAAGAGTGATCATAGAGTGTGCGGGACGTGGCACGAGATGTGCAAGTCCACAAGAAGATGAAAATGATGGCAACAATAGATTTGATGTCTAGTGTCAAAGCCATTGCTCACGGAACAGAACACAGCAAAGAGGAGTCTATTCTATAGCAATGTCTTTCACTGCTTGATTGTGTGGAGAAGTGAGCATACATGGCTGGTATAAATAGAAGTTCCGAATCCTTTTAACTATGATTGACGACAACATGGGAACTTTATTATCCGCCAATCAAGCAGGCCACTCATGAGTTTCACAAATGGCGGTGTTGCCGTGTTGGTTTTTCATTTGGTTTGGTTTGGTGTGTATTTCATTTCTTTCTGCCATTGCATTGATTCGTTGCCTTCTCTAGCTCGTTTGGGTTGAATTTCAAATTTGGAAGCTGGATTTTCACGCGTTTAATTTGAAGGGTTTTGCTTCATCACTAATGAGGCATTTCAAATCAGTTACAAGATGAATTTATGTGCACTAGGAGAAAAGGTTGTGCGTGTAACATATGAGCTAATTAATTAAAGAAGAAAAATTAAGTCAATGCCATCGAATTTATTTTCTCTCGTAAACTAATTAATAAGTTGATGACTTCTTTTTTGGCCAAGCTATTGTGAGTCTTCGAATCGAGAAATTCTTAGGTGCTTTTGGAGTAAGATAAAATATTTGTTCTACTCTATTTATTAATTGATAAATCAGCTATTGCATTAAAAATAAAAAGGAAGTAGTAGACAATGATGACCAATAAAACTAATGTATCAATTAATAAATAGATCAAAGCAAGTGTTCTTCTCTCGGTACATCTAAGTATTTTTTCTCAAAGTCTATTGTGACTTTTATTTAAGCTATTTTTATTTGGATTCTCTAAAGAAAAAATTCTTCTAATTTGTTAGCTAATATTAAAAAGATTTATTATAAGTTACTGAAAATAATATTGTGCGATTTACAAACTATTAAATAAGATGGTTTCTCTGATGAAGCTGCAAGAGACAACTTCACTAATGAAGCTTTGTGTTAGGCCAATGAGCACACGATATTTATGTAAGATATGGTACACAACTAAAGAGCAGAGTGATTGCTTCATGGTGTGATTACCAAGGAAGCTGAATACATACATACATACATATATATATATATATATATATATATATATATAGTATACTTCAGTCCTTGCATTGCACGGGTTTTTAATATTTTGTGATAATTATTTTTAAAAAATATTTTTAAAATAAAGTTGTGATATTAATAAGAGTTAGACATAGTAAACATTTTTTTTGTTTAATTATTCTATGCAATAAATCCGTTTGAATGTGTTTAATAAATAATGGTTGATTTGATGATTAGTGCTTTAAAATATTTTTACTTAGTTATTTGTACTTCTTACAAAAATTGTCAATAAAAAATAATTATGACATGAAGAATGAAGTCAATTATGCTTTTAAAAAATTATTCTTGGCATTTTTTTAGAAGGACAATAGATGTTCTCATCTTACCTTTGAAACATTAGTCAATGCTGAACATTAACAAAAAATAAAAATAAAACTCATATGTGTGTGTATGGTCCTAATAAATATAACCATGTACTATTGCTTCCATAGGTTCTAAAATAAAGATTTTAAAAGTTTATACTTATTGAGATAAAGTTAAATTACTTAATATTACTTAAGATCATCTTGATGTTACAAATTATTTACTAATAAAATGCATTATAATCATTGGCATTATTTAGCAGGCCTCGAGGGTGAGGCTCCCTATTTTTTAAATTATATATATATATATATATATATATATATATATAATTTGTCTTGTTATATTAGAGAAAAACCCACTATTACAGTTCAAGATTTTTTTTTTAATTTGTGATGAAAAAGAAAGGACACTAAAACTTTTTCTATGTTTTATGTGTTGTTTCAAAGCATTCTATTTGCATATTTCCATTTTAAAATTTATTTAGTTAATATTTCAAGAAACGATAAATCTATCTAATTAGTCTATACAAAAATCATCTTACTTTAAGTTCTATCTTATATGGATAGCCACTGAATATTGTGTAAATTATAACTTATATCATTGTGATGTAATTTAAAATTAGAAGAATTGGGCTAGGAAAATAATAACATATATCATAACTCAATGTTTCTCCTCTCGACTTTTTTAGTCATCTTCTGCCACGGATTACAATCTTAATTTATTAAAGGATTTAAAATTAAAAATAGAAAGAAAAAATGCACTTTACCCTCCCCCAACCCAAAAATAAGGCCATATGCACTTTACCTCTAAAATTTTAAAAATATGTAGATTGACCTTTAAAATTTATCAAATGGGTATTTTAGTCATTATGTTAAAATTTTATCTATTGTTAGTAGAAAATAAGTGCATTATATTCATTAAACTTTAGTTCATGTGCAACTTAATTCCTTAAATTTTCTTGAACATTTACTATTTGCATTAACAATAGATAAAAAATTAATAAAATGATCGATTTGTTGTAAGTATTAATTCACACAATTTCAAAATATTAGGAATAAAATGCACATAACTTATAGTTCAAGGGTAAAGTCCTATTTTCTCTAAAAATATTTTATTTCTTTGATTTAAACATAAATTTAGATTGACATTTTCTTAAAAATTTAAGAATTAACTATCAAAATTAAAATCACATATGTTATTATTATGAGCTATAAAATTAATATAATAATTAAAACTATAACTTTATAAAATAGGATGATAAAAAGATGAACATTGTTGTAATAAGCTAAATAAAGTATTACATGAAGTTAACTTTTTTAGGATATTATGTTCACTTCTTTCTTTAAACTTGACCACTAAATAATTAAATGTAAAAAATATTTTTGATTAAAAATAAAATTTACCTTTTATTAATTCTTAAAAATAAAATTATAAAATTATGATATCATAAGCTAAAAGATTGATGTAGATATTTAAATTTTAATCAAATTAACTTAGAATGTAAAAAATATTTTTGATTAAAAATAAAATTACCTTTTATTAATTCTTAAAAATAAAATTATAAAAATTATGATATCATAAGCTAAAAGATTGATGTAGTTACTTAAATTTTAATCAAATTAACTTAGAAAAATAAAAGAAAATTACTCATATACAATTAAATTATTAAAAATTATATTAGAGTAATTTCTCGAAAGAAAAAAATTCTTCTATTTTGTTAGTTAATATAAAAGGATTTATTATAAGTTCCTACCAAATACAATATTATGCCATTTACAAACTATTAAATAAGTTGATACAAATTAGTTCTAATGTAGTCTGTACACGATGAATTTATGTGCACTAGGAAATAAGTTGTGCGTGTAACAAATGGGCTAGTCAAGAAAGAAAAATTAAGTCTTTTTTCTTTTTTTTTTCTCGTCAACTAATTAATAAGTTGATGACATCTTTTTTGGGTAGCTATTGTGACTCTAGATGTCTATATATTCTCACATTTATTAAAGCAAATTTCGTTTAATTTTCTCTAAAATTTCGCGTGTGTGTGTGTGTATATATATATATATATATATTGTAATACTCTAACTTTAAATATATGAGAGTGCAAAATATTATATGCTAATAAGTGTATTAAAGTTAATCTTAATTTTTTGTCATCTTTATTATTGAAAATTAATATGATTTGATGAATTAAATTAGTCATATATTTAATGCATGTTTATGCCATTGTTAGTAAATCGAAAGACGCTTATGTGCTTGTTAACCTACAATTTTTAATTTTTAATGTTAATTGGTTCATTGATAATATAAAGTACTTTTAATTATTTAACAAAAGGTAAATTTATAAAGGAGTTACTGAAAACTTATAAAAAAAGAGACAAAAAAGCTAAGTGATATTTTGACGGCCTAAGCCAAAGTTAACCGTTTTAATTTTAAACTAATCATAAATTAATTAAAATTAAATTCTTAAATAAAATATAACCAAAACTTCCTAAAATCAGAAATGAATGGTCGGATCCCAAATTAAATTTTCCTCTTTCAAACTGTAATGTCATCTTCAAATCACTGCAAGAGGTCGAGTATCGGTGTTGTTTTATGCTCAACATTGATTATGTTCAAATCCCCAGATAAACACTTTGCTTTGAATACATTGATTTGATCATAAACGCTCTTGCTTTCTCCTCCCCGAAAATGACATTACTCTTGAGATTCAATACAAAGTCTCACATAAAAAAGAATTAAAAGTTTTGCAATTGTTTTGCCTTATAAATATATGGGTTTTGGTTATATGAGTTAAGTATCTCCAAAAGTGGGAGTGACCTATTATATGAGTAGTTTTTAGTAATTAAACATGTAACAAAATATTTATACGAATGATTTACAATTTTAGACGTTTAATTAAAGATTTTTGATTGATTTGTGAAGTCGTGAACATAAGCAGTGAAAATTGAATCACATTAAATTTATGTGTTTATATTTCTTTCGCTTTCACTGCCGAACAACTACGACAAAAGAGGTTATCAATGAAGTACTAGAAGAAGGTGAAGCCTCTGTACAAAAAGCTTTCCCAAAAAGAGCAATAGCAACATTCAACAAGGGAGCTGGTGGAGTTGAGTGAAACGACGTTATCAATTGAATTTCATGGTTGATTTTTCTTTCCCACTTGTTCTCTCTTTTTAATATCAGTTTCGAAAATTATTATGATTGTGTTTTTAAGAGTTGTTGATTGTGTATTTGTTTGCGTGTATAATCTAGATATCATTGAGGTATTGGGCCAATTGATTTAATTACGTTCAGTTGGTAGGTTACAAACGATAATGCATTGTTATCAATCACTTATTTTTTATTATATTGAGCACACGCAAAGTAAAGAGGGACATAATAAGAGGTTGGATGAGATATACGCTCTAGCCTCCCCTTGGCATATACTTAAAAAACTGGATAAGAAGCTTGAAGGTTAATGCCGCAGAGACCTTCAGGGTTACCAACCTCTCTCTGCAACTTCATGTAGCCACCCTCGCCCCAACTTTGACCCCAGGAATTCCTTATCAACCAGTACTTACCATTAGTGTCCTCACCATAGCCAACTACAGTAACTGCATGGTTAAGCTGATTCCCACAGTCACCGGTGAAAAGGCCTCCAGAGTAAAACTGGAATGCTTGCCCTTTAGCTTCAATGCCTACCGAGACAGGTTGCTGGGCCACAGCCTTTAGAAGTTCCTCCTCGTTCTCTTGAGGCACATCTTGGTAACTGCTAATCTTGCCCACAGGAGAGACCGTCCCATCATGGCAAGTCCCATCTTTGTTCTCATATGGGTAATCGGCTTCACTAGCAAGTCCTTGGCCTTGCACTATGTACTTAAAGGCTGAATCCACGTCGTATCCACTGCAGCCATCATCGGAGGCACAATCCACCAACTGTTGCTCAGACAACGAAGGCAACTTGCCAGTTTTAATTTGGATAATGCCTTCAACTGCTGCAACTGCTGAGAAGGCCCAACAACTCCCTGGCAAATTAATTAGCAAATTAAATCAAACATTACAGTACATGACCAAAACAAAAAAGGATATATATATATATGTGTGTGTGTGATTCTAACAACTAACTAACTCATCATGTTTAATTAGGCCACAAACTTTATGGCTATACTAACAAGTGTTTGAGACAATCATCACGTACGTACCACATTGAGCTTGGTCCTTTATGGCATTGACAGCTCCTTTCTCTCTCCAGTCCAAGCTTGGCTCCACATCGGCAAGACTCACGTTTTGGTCGTCGATCTTGGACAAACCGGCTGGTTGTTGAGTTCGTGGGTTGTAGAGAGCTCCTGTGTGAGAGGCTACGAATTCTTCATTGGTTAAGTCAGCAAAACTGTTTAGGCTCAACTTGAAGGTCTTGTTTCCTTGGTTGTTGAATGTCTCTATGAAGTCCAAGTTGTGCTTGAATATCTCTTGGCGTCTAGCCTTCTCTTCATCGTGCTCATATGTGCGGCCATATGAAGCCATCCATTCCTCATGCTTTTGGGCAATGGAAGAGTGATCATAGAGTGTGCGGGACGTGGCACGAGATGTGCAAGTCCACAAGAAGATGAAAATGATGGCAACAATAGATTTGATGTCTAGTGTCAAAGCCATTGCTCACGGAACAGAACACAGCAAAGAGGAGTCTATTCTATAGCAATGTCTTTCACTGCTTGATTGTGTGGAGAAGTGAGCATACATGGCTGGTATAAATAGAATTTCAGAATCCTGTAACTATGATTAACGACAACATGGGAACTTTATTATCCGCCAATCAAGCAAGCCACTCATGAGTTTCACAAATGGCGGTGTTGCCGTGCTGGTTTTTCATTTGGTTTGGTTTGGTGTGTATTTCATTTCTTTCTGCCATTGCATTGCTTCGTTGCCTTCTCTAGCTCGTTTGGGTTGAATTTCAAATTTGGAAGCTGGATTTTCACGCGTTTAATTTGAAGGGTTTTGCTTCATCACTAATGAGGCATTTCAAATCAGTTACAAGATGAATTTATGTGCACTAGGAAAAAAGGTTGTGCGTGTAACATATGAGCTAATTAATTAAAGAAGAAAAATTAAGTCAATGCCATCGAATTTATTTTCTCTTGCAAACTAATTAATAAGTTGATGACTTATTTTTTTGGTCAAAAAGCTTTTGTGAGTCTCGAAATCTATTGTCACTTTTATTTGTGCTATTTTTATTTGATTTCTCTAAAGAAAAAATCCTTCTATTTTGTTAGCTAATATAAAAAGATTTATTATAAGTTCCCACCAAATACGATATTATGCGATTTACAAACTATTAAATATGCAAGAGACAACTTCACTAATAATGAAGCTTTGTGTTGGGTCTATGAGTACATAAGATTTATGGAAGATAAGGCCCACAACTAAAGAGTAGACAGATTGCATCATGGTGTGATTACAAAGGAAGCTGAATATATTTATAATACTAGTCGTTTTGGCAAATTGATGTACCTGATAATAAAAATAGTTTGTTTATCTTTATAAAAAATAAATAGTTTATTTAAACACATCTTATAGAAAATTGAGTATATAAATTTATTTTGAAATAAGTTAATAGTTAAATAATTAAATAAATTGATAAAATATAAATTTGTCATCCTATTTTATATTTTATTTTGAATATCATATTTATAAGATTAAAAAAATCTCGATAGATGACCTATAACAATAAAGAGTCTATTTTATGAAAATTTTACACATTTCATTTGAAAGTTGAAATTGTTGAATAACGAAAGAAATAAATGAATAATTTTATTATACCATGAGTTATTTATATGGATAATAATGGATATCCATAAAGAAAGAACGTGTCTCATGTCCCCATCCGTTAGAATTTTGTTTCTCATCCCCCATCCTCATTCAGTCAGGGTCCCAATACTTCATTATCCGAGGATTTGAATTACTACTCATATTCATGGATTTATTAAAAAAATTCAAAAAAGAAAAAATTTTGAATTCGAAACATAAATATCTATAATAACAAATATTAGTAATAAACATAATCCAAATTAAAAAAAATGTATATATTATGCAAATCCAATATAGATCATTGAAAAAATAAAAATGTGCTATCTCCCGCCTCATTTAACAAATATAGACTCCACCCCTATGAAGAAAATTTGTCCCTATTCTCATTTCTATTGTGGGTAATCTTATCCCATGTGTACCCACTTTAGCGATTTTTTTATCATCCCTAGCCATTTATATCTTTTTAATAAGTTAAAATGTTTTATTTATAAAAATAAAAATATATTTCCCAATTAATAAAAAATAATTAATAAAGTCAATTTATGTAATTTCAATTACACCTCATTTCCTTGTACATACTTTTAGTAAATTAATCATATCAATTTTAAAATATATGTTATAATTAATGTGTTATAATTAGTAAAAAAAATCACATATAATCCTAATTTATATCATCTCAAGTATTGAAGTAGTATATTAATTGCACAATTATTTTCAATAAAAAGTGATATAATTATTTAAATTTTCAAAATAATTAATAAATAATTAGTACCATTATCAAAGAAGTGTACATTGTGAGATTGATTTTTTAAAACATATTTTAATGTTGAAAATTGAAGTATTTTTTCAAAAAAATTAATATGAAACAATTGTGGAATTAAAAAGTTGGAATGCGTAGGTTATAAAAAATTAAATATCGTATAGTAAAGCTGGTATATATATATATATATACATAATTTTCAAAAATTCTACATTTGAAGTTAGAAACTTCCTCTCCCTCGACTTTGTTCTTATTTAGAATTTCACCTCTTATCCCCCTTGTCATCTTTGTCATGGGTGTCCATTCCTTATTCCTCGCGAAGATTTGAATCCTATCTAATATTCAGATTTATTAAAGAATTTTCAAAAAACAAACAAATTTCAAAATACTTTAAAATTTGAAACACAAATATCCATAATGAAAAAATACTACTAATACAACATAATTCAAATGGAAAATAAATATACATACATAATGCAAATTAAATCCAATAAAAATAATTAAAAAATAAAGGTGTGCTAATATTTTCTTGTTATCATTAATTATTATAATTATAATAGATTTGTTAATATTTTTTTGGTAATGTAATTATAATAGCTTTGTTATCTTTAATACTATAATTATATATACATATATATAATTTTAATGGTATAATACATTCAATTATCATTTTATTTATATTATTTGTTGTTTTTTAAATAATTTTAATGAAGAGAGATATGAATGTATGATTAGAAAAAATAATTAATAATTAGAAGGTAAATTAAATTTAAAAACTCACTTTAAATATTAAGATTATAAAAATGGCAGGACATAATTTTATTTATTAATGACACATAGAAATCTATCAACGAAATGAATCGTAGTTATTAGTATTATAAATAGATTAGAGAGTATATTAAATCCTTTGAAAACACGTTAACTATGATATTAAGTTTTATTAAAATATCAAAACTAATATAGTATAGCGTGTATTATTATATTTTTATTATCAATATTATTACAGTATAATGTAGCAACTTTTATATATTATAATAATTTTTAATAAATTATATATTATACTAATTAAATCTGACATGCAAAAATAAAATAATATGTAATTAATGTTATTCTTTAAATTTTTAATTTAAATTTGAGTGTGATTGATTAATTAAAGAGTGACTGGTTGATCATATTTATGTGTTAATTTGTGGTGTGTTAATTTGTGGTATTAAATTTTTAGTTATAATTTATTGACCATGATTATATTTGTTGTGATTTTAATTAATAAAATAATTTAAATTAATACAACCACTATGTCAATGATAGTACAAATTTAAGATTGACTCAATAATATCGATTTAACATATCTTCTCTAAATTCATGGACCTTTAAAGCTAACATAGATTATGACAAATATATATATCTCATTAATTTTTACAATATATTATTCTAAGAATTTAATTTTCATACATTGTTAATGTAAAAAGATATTTTACACAAGTATTCAATTATATAAAATTAAAGTATTCAACCATTAATTACCATATTTAAATATAATTTGAATCTAACAAAACAAAAAAATATCATATTTAAACCATATTGAAAGCCTTAAAAACACCTCATGAATCCCATTTAAAATAAGTGAATAACTTTCATACTTGAAAATTTTATATTAAAATTAAATGATAATAGAGTATCTGAGTTTATAAAAATACTCAAGTATTAAATAAAGAAAATTATCTGAATTTAAGCCAAAATAAATATATCTTAGTAAATATTTTATATTTTTAAAAGTAAAAATATATTTCAAAAGGTAAACTAAATTATTTACATCAGTATTGAATTAATTCAAGAGGATTTTAATTTATTTATCTTGATAAACATGATTTCAAATAAAATATGTAATTTTAAAACATCTATCTATTATTTATGATTGACATCATTTTAATAGATTACATTAATTACAAATTGATAATTACATATTGATTGAAAACTATCATATAAGTTAATTTCAAGTTATACATTCATTGATAATATATAAATCAAGTGTTTCAGATAAAATTATAATACATTTGAAAGAAACTATAACTATATGTTAAGCCAAATAATATAGTCATAAAAAAATAATTTAAAATATATTAGAACCAAAAAACTATTTTATAAATTTAAAATATAGAATAAAAATTTGCAAATTCAACCAACAAAAAAAAATTTACAAAGTGATATTACAATATCTTCTGGGTTTTGAAATTGAGTTATGAAATGAAAATGAGATTATGATTTATAATTGATATCTCATAATTAATTATAATTGATGTGATTGATATTTATTAGTTAAGTGTAATGAATATAAATTGAGGATTCAAATTTCAAATGAAAATTGTGGACTTGAAATTACTTAGAAGTGACACTTGTAAAAGTTTCCTTTATAGGAGCCTGAAATATTAGTATAATAGATACTAGATAGAAATGGTATTCTTGCGTTGCAAAGGTTTTCAATATCTTGTGATAATTATTTTTAAAAAATATCTTTAAAATAAAATTGTGATATTAATAAGAGTTAGATATAGTAAAAATTGATTGATTTTTTATTTAATTGTTCTATGCAATAAATTCGTTTGAATGTGTTTAATAAATAATAGTTGATTTGATAATGAGTGCTTTAAAATATTTTTACTTATTTATTTGTTCTTCTTACAAAAATGGTCAATAAAAAAATAACTATGACATGAAGAATGAAGTCAATTATGCTTTTAAAAAATTATTCTTGGCATTTTTTTAGAGACAAAAGATATCCTCATCTCACCTTTGAAACCTTTGTCAATGTTGAATATTAACAAAAAAAAAAAAACTTATATATGTGTGTGTGTGTGGTCCTAATAAATATAATTAATACTATTCCTCCCATAGGTAAGATAAAGTTAAATTACTTTATATTACTTAAGATCATCTTAATGTTACAAATTATTTACTAATAAAATGCATTATAATCGTTGGCATTATTTAGCAGGGGCTGGACGGGAAGGCTCCCTATATATATAAAATTTGTCTTGTTATATTAGAGAAAGACCCACAAATACATTTCATGATTCTTTTTTTTTAATTTAATTTGTAACAGAAAAATAAAGGACACTAAAACTTTTTCTACGTACTATGTGTTATTTCAAGGCATTCTATTTACATATTTCCATTTTAAAATTAATCTAGTTAATATTTCAAGAAATGATAAATCTATCTAATTAGTGTGTACAAAAATCATCTTACTTTAAATGCTATCTTATATAAATAGTCATTAAATATTGTGTAAATTATAACCATACCATGAATTGTGATGCAATTTAAAATTAGAAGAATTGGGCTAGAAAAATAATAAGATATATCATAACTTTATGCCCTCCTAATTTTTTAGTCATCTTCTGCAACCAATTAAAATCTTAATTTATTAAAAGCTTAAAATTAAAAATAGGAAAAAAATATGTATTTTACCCTCCCCAAACCAAAAAATAAGGCCATGGGCACTTTACCTTTAAAATTTATCAATTGGGTATTTTAGTCATTATGTTAAAATTTTATCTATTATGAGTAGAAAATAATGCATTATAATCATTGAACTTTAGTTTATGTACAACTCATTACCCTAAACTTTCTTGAACATTTACTATATACATTAACAATAGATAAAAAAAAATTAATAAAAGGATTGATTTGTGGTAAGTGTTGATTCGCACAATTTGAAAATATTAGGAATAAAGTGCACATAACTTATAGTTCAAGAATAAAGTGCTAGCTATTTTCTCTAAAAATATTTTATTTCTTTGATTTAAACATAAATTTAGTTTTACATTTTCTTAAAAATTTAAGAATTAACTCTCAAAATTAAAATCACAAATGTTATTATGAGCTACAAAATTAATATAATAATTAAAACTCCAACTTTATAAAATTGGATGATAAAAAACGAGCATTTTTGTAATAAACTAAACAAAGTATTACATGAAGTTAACTTTTTTTAGGATATTATGTTCTCTTCTTTCTTTAACCTTGACCACTAAACAATTAAATCTAAAAAATATTTTTGATTAAAAATAAAATTTACCTTTTATTAATTCTTAAAAATAAAATTATAAACATTATGATATCATAAGCGAAAAGATTGATGTAGTTATTTAAATTTTAATCTAGTTAACTTAGAAAAATAAAAAATAATTACGATCCAGGCAGAAGTCTTATACAAATAACTGTGACGTGAGTTGGAGTTCGCAATTGGGGACCACATGTTTTGCGGGTATCCCCCATGAAAAGGGTAGTGAGTTTCGATAGCAGGAAAGTTGAGCCCTCGTTTTGACCCGTTTGAGATCTTAAAGAGAGTTAGAGCAGTGGTCTATAGGTTGGCATGTCTCCCAATTTATCAATCATACACCCTGTGTGTAACACCTTACTAAGCTCTAATTCTTTCACCTTAATTTTTAATATTATTAACTTGTAATTTGAAATTTTACGAGAATTTTTTTAAAACTCTATGATTATTTCTCATTCAAAGTCCTATCCTGGAATAATATATACTAATTGTAAATCATGCATCTGTAGATTCTCAAGAAAGAGAGGTGAGTCACAATGAACACGCTTAAATACCAAGTCTTTCCTAGCCAGAACCTTTCCAAATTATACTTTCAGTAATACACTTTCTTCCAGCAACCCAAGGGTAATTTTTAAATGACAAAGAATATTTCTTTTCTAACATATTACTACTATTTGTTAATCAGGAATTCTCACAATTTAGACAACCATTATTTATAAAAACATACTTCACTACCAATATCAATTCATAGGTACAATACATATTACACATTCAAGATACGTGAAAGAAAACTTTAATGCAACAATATAACATAACCAAACCTGGTAACAGATAGTAAAGATTCTATCTAGTACACATAATAGAATCTGATTATTTAGAAATTAAGTCCAAGGCTATATCCATTTTATTGCTGATGACGATCCATGCTATCAAAAAATCAAAGAAAGGGTGAGAAAAGTCTCCCAGTAGGGTGATATTTCAGGGAGTCCCACTTTATCCCAAAAATACTAAGAATAATGCAGGTGCAGTAAGATGCAATTCTTTTATATTAATTCAAATTATATTTTACTAATATCAAGTAAGATGGAAGTGCATATATAATATCAATCATAAAAAAGTGCATTAAAAGAAGTGTAATAAATAATCATAAGTATACTGAACTCCCTTTTGTAATATCTTATTCCATTCTAATGGTTATAGTTGGAATGTTTGTTTCATATTGGATCTGTAAGAGCTCTTATTGCTAGGGCATCCCCTAGTAGATCAATGAATGACAAGTTCTTGTCTGCTAGTATGGCTGGGCCCAAGGCATCACTACAACCTTCACCAAGTCCTTTTCCGCTAGAAGGCGGAGTCTGAGATGTTGTTTAGTAACTACAAGACTAGGTGTTCACTAAGTCTTTCTCCGCTATAAGGCTAGGCCGAGATGTCACTTATTTATATATCCATTTCACATATTGCATGCAGGATACATAAAAAATGAAAATTACATAAAGTTTCCACGATTTCTTTCATATTTTTATATAGGTCACAAGATTTTCCATATTTACATATAAAGTCCAAATAACATAGGATTCCTAAAATACTCATAAAACCCATATTTCTTTGTAATTATCATTGAAACACCAAATCACACTATTATAATAAATTTATTTCCTATATAATAAAATATGCTTAACTTAGTTTTTAATCATATAATAATTTAATTTCAAGTAATAATATGTTACTAATTTCATAAGCCTAAATACATCCAAAATTATTTCAAATCTATCTTTAGAAAATATGTAGGTAAATTACCTTTACATGTTTAACATAAGTAAGAAAAATATTTTTATCTATATAAAGATATAATCATAGGGTAAATTAAATAAAAGAGCAATGAAATCTTCAAGAAATATTTAAAAAGAAATAATCAAAATTATACCCAAGCTTTTGGAAATCACTTCAAGCAAGATACATATCATGTTCCTAATGGGACCTTAACTTAAATATTTGTAAATAATATTTCTTAATGTTCATTAATGTATATATTCAAGTCAAATATTTATTGTTCAAGGTTCATATAGTCCAAGGTCTATGGTTCAGTCCAAGTGTTATGATCATAAATTGCATCAATCAAGTCCAAGTGAGTCTTAAAGACTCATAATAGTCCAGATAATGTCTATAAATTCATAAGTCCATAACAAAGGTCATGATTAATATAAATATATTTTAGTATCTTTTTATATCTTATTAAGTCTTAATGGTCCCAAAAGAAACATAACACATAAACCAAACAAAATATTACATGCTCAAAGGTTTAGAATCCATTCATTATAATGAATTAAATAAAGTATTTTTTATGAACCAAAAATGTTTCATAATCAAATACATAATGAGGTCAAAACCATGTTATATCACCATAAAATTTCACAACTTGTGCACAAAGCTTTATTAAATGAAAATACATGGTTCAACAAATTTATACAACATTTAAATATTTGAAGGAAGCATAATCAAATCTTAAAATGATCTTAATCATAATTTTTAATCATATAAGTAGACAAATAAACATGCATTATATATACATAAATTAAGTATTTTATGTCACCATCTTTAAATCATTCAAAGATATTAAAAATAATAAACACAAACTTTCAGTATCATAATAACATCATATATGAAAATTATACATGAAACTTATTAGTGAAAGAAAAACCCTTACTTGTTCTTGGAACTTTAGAAATTTAACTACACTAATACTAAACCAGCAACTTCTTCAACTTTTGTAAACCTTCTCTAAGGGCTAAAATTCATGCATAAAGGCTGGGAAGTATTGATGTTAGATGGAGATAAGAAGATGTAATAATTTGGAGGTGATTTGCTAAAAATTTGTAAGTGTTTTTATGTGAAAATGAAGAGATAAATGGTGGCTATAATTTTTTTATAGATTAAAAGGTTGAAGAATGTCAAAAAATTATTAAAAAAAATGAGAAAAAATTATAAATACACTTAAAATATAATTTTAATAATAAATACTAATACTTAGTAAATTTATATAATATTAGCATAATTGCACAAAAAATAACTTATCGTGGGTGTAAAATAAGTTTAAAAAAAAATCATAGAAAATAACTCCAAGTCTTGTAAATTTTTTTTTTTAAACTAAGTTATGGTATTGGACAAAGAGGACAACGAAATGGACCTCTCCATTAGACTATGAATAATATTAAAAATCACATTGATCTTTAATTAATTAATTTTAACTTAAATAAATCTTGAAATACCTAATTAACTACTTAAGCTTTAAGATAATTTTCCTAAATTTTGATTAATCTCACTAATACTCTTAAATCAATTAAATGACATCTAGAATAGTTTAGAATTCAGTCTCATAATATATATATTTAAAAAAAATGAAATATATTTTTTATGACATATTATCTAAAGCCAACCATTTTTTACTTAAAAATTCAACAAATATGGGCTTGTCTCCTTATCTTATTAAGACAGCTCAAATTCATATGGAAGGCTGCAAAAAATTTATATATTTTATTTATAGATAATTAATTATTTTAATTAACTCAAAATAGACCTAATTATGATAAAAAAATATATTAAAAATACTAAAAATTATAGAAAAAATTCATGAAAATTATAGATAACTTATAAATAAGGTAAAAGCATGTTCTTGACAATATATTAAGGAAAATTAATTTTTATGATTATTTTATGAATTATTTAGTATATATAACTTTAAGATAAATACGTAAAATTCGTCATTTTCATATATTAATCATTCAAGACAACTTGTCACTAGTGGACACCAGGTTAAGACCTCTAGGCTGCCAAAGAAGAAGAAAAAAATAATTTAAAAGTAGTTAAGTAAATTATTTATTAATTAGTTCCTAATAAAACTAGCAACAGTGTAAAATACCAAATAAAATATAAAAATTATATGAATTTCGTAAATACTTGACTCTTTCTGATTGTTCTTAAATATTTCCTGCCTAAAAAAAATCCTCATACTTTCTAAATAAAAAGCTATAATAAATCAACATTATATTAAGGAAAATTAAGGATGTTACACTGTGTTCCATGTCAGTATGCTCAGGAAGTATATGCCTGATTAGTCACATACTCACTCCGTAAATGGTCCAAGTTGATGAGAGCTTGTCCTATGAATAAGAACCAATTGTCATCATGGATAGGCATATCAAGGAGCTTAGCCTTAATGAAAGTCATCTAGAGGAACCATTCCGGCAAGGAAGCAACTTGGAAAGTCGAAGAAACTATGAAAACCAAGTATCCCCACCTTTTTCCACCTCAAGGTATGTTTGTTTAAATTTAGGAACCAAATCTCTTTTAAGGGGGTAGTATGTGATGTCTAGGTCTAATTGTCCCTATATAAGTTTAGCATGGCCTTAGGGATCCCCAGAACCTACTTGTGTTGTAGGGAAGGCCTCATATGCATGAAAACCTAAAAAGTGCATAATTAGGCTTTCTTGAGATGGCTATAGAAAACATAAAAGTGCAGAATCAGGCTTTCCTGAAACCGCTATAGCGTTATAGAGTTATAGCGATTATAAACAGGACAGTGGTCAGGGTGGTTTAGGGTCCACGGGTCTCTGGAGACCGTTATAGTGGTCAGGTGTGTATTTGTGGATGGGTTTTTGCTTGTCAACGGCTATAGTGATCCAAGACGGCGCAGTGGCCCGAATATCAGGTACGTGCCAAGACGATGCATTTTCATTAAAACGCCCCCTATGCTACATAAACTCATCCCCAGGCTCGATGTAGACACCCTAGCCGCCGCCAACACTCTCTGTGCCTCTCCCTTACATTTTTCGTTCATTATTCCTCCTTCCTAAGCTTCTGGTAAGTGTTTTCCATTGAGTTTAGTGAGTTTCTTCTTCTTTTTATCTAATTTATGAGTTAGAACGTTATCATGCATTGTTTTCTCACAACATTTTTCTTCCTATTATTCCAAATTCAGTTCTTGGCAATAATGTTAATTGTTTATATTTTCATTATATTTTTTTGGCAATTATCGAAGCCAATCCTACTCCCAGAGTTAAGTTATCAGTGAAAATGCACTCTTGGGTACAAATAGTGAGTGAGTTTAAGCTCGTGACCATACTTTTTGGTTATTATTAGTATTTTCAATCTTATACCAATTATTTATGAAATATTTAGAATGATTTATGCTATGAAATTAAACATGCTTTCATGGATTGTAGTGATTTCAAAAAATTATTGTTTTCACAATTATCATGAAAAAAAATATTATTTTAGAAAACTCATGAGACCAGATTTGTTGTATGTATGTTTTAGAATTATTTTATCAGTTAGAAAGTTTGCATGAACACCAGTTTAGTATATGAACAATAGGAATAGTGACATTTTAAATATCAGTTTTAGCCATTAATTAGGAAGAAACATAACAGTGAATTAACGACTCAGATCGTTAACCTTGGTACCAAGTGATTCAGAGGACTAGCTTAACCCCAGTTAAGTAAGGAACCCAATGTGGTGTTCGTTTATGGGACCTAGTTAGGTGCCCATCAGTTTCAACTATCAGCTTAATACAATAATATATTTAGTTCAGCTCCTATTTCTCTGCTAATTATTGTTATGGATTTTGTTGAACTATGATTTTCAGTATAGTTATGTAATTAAATATTAAAATGTTTCATATCATGTATATTATATGTTTTATTTTGTTGTCTTATGTGAGTTGTGAGTGAGACCTTCTAGTTTTGATAAACTCACCTCTCTCTTTTCCTTCTTTATAGATACAGCTACGGGCTTAATTGCATCACAAGATCCACCTCAGTAGTGTTGCAACATCTTTTGATGAGCCTAATTTGCTTAAGAGTGAAGCTTATTATAAGTTCATGTAGTTATAGTAGTGCTCAGAAATTGTGAAGGTTCCGGACATGCATAGTATTATTTTATTTATCTTTTGAATTTCAGCTATTTTATTAATTATATTTGGCTACGACCCAAATTATTGCTAGTACACGGTTTCATATTCAGGATTTTTATTTTGAAAGTATTCCATAATTTTGAAATTTAGTTGAAATTAAATTATTCGGATTATATTTTTTATTATTTATGTATATTAGTCAGTCACGTGTTACCAAAGGCTCCCATGGAGATCCAATCCCTGACTGCGGTCACGTTTCCTAGGCTGGTGTTGACATGTCGGAAGCAAGAAGCACATCGAGGATGGGCAGATGGGGGTTGTTCTACCATGGAGGAATGGGATTGAAAGCTTCACACCACTACACAGGTCTATATGAAGATGCTCTTCTTGTTGGTCCGTTCTTTGGGCCACTACCGCCCATGCCCACGCCGCCGAAAATTTGAGGAAAAGCATGCAGTGTTGGAAGAGAAAGAGGGAGTGGAACGGCTGTCAGAGGAAGATGGCAGTAGAGGGAAGGGAATTGACCGCTGAGATAAGGAAGCCAATGGAGAAGGAGTTGGATGGTGGAATGAGATGATGGTGGACCTAGTAGAAGGGATTTTTCGTCTTTTTGAAAAATAAATGAATTTAAATATTTTAATTTTAGTCATATAAATAAATGTGTTGACTTTTCTACCTATATATGTCAAATTTTAACTTGACCAAATCAGCACAACTCCATTCATTCTAAAATCACGCTATATGCAAGAACGCATAATTGAGAATTTCTAGCTTTCTTGAATATCGAAAAAAAGGTGCTTGTTGCACCTTACCAAAAAAAATTGCGTAACTTCAATGAGAAAAAAGAAAAAAAAAAAACAGAATACATGAAAGGCTTGGACTTTCTTAAAGCCATATCTACATATAAACTTATTTATCTGTGAAATGGTAGTCCAAAAAATGTGCATTCATCTATTGCTAATATTGGTGCATGTATTTAGTGAATTCCATTAGCTTGCATGTTTGATTATTAATTGGGAAACAGAAATGTTATGTAAACAGAAAACTGTCATACGAGCTACGCTGGATTACCGTGTGCACTTCTCATACCAACAATGCAACCAATTAGCAAGCAGATATACTACACAAGCAAATCGCATGATATTTTACTATGTTATGACAGAGATAAACTGGGTAATATTCTTAAAAGGAAGAATATGAAACTTTGTAAGTAGCATTTCTATTTTGTAATAATTCAAATGGGTTGACATATGACATAATGGAAGATTACTTTAGGTATAGGTAATGCGACAGTGCATTGTTATTGATCACTCATTTTTTATTATATTGAGCACACACAAAGTAATACGAAAAATTAAAAAAGGAAATAATAAGAGGTTGGGTGGGATATACGCTCTAGCCTCCCCTTGGCATATACTTAAAAAACTGGATAAGAAGCTTGTAGGTTAATGCCGCAGAGACCTTCAGGGTTACCAACCTCTCTCTGCAACTTCATGTAGCCACCCTCGCCCCAACTTTGACCCCAGGAATTCCTTATCAACCAGTATTTACCATTAGTGTCCTCACCATAGCCAATTACAGTAACTGCATGGTTAAGCTGATTCCCACAGTCACCGGTGAAAAGGCCTCCAGAGTAAAACTGGAATGCTTGCCCTTTAGCTTCAATGCCTACCGAGACAGGTTGCTGGGCCACAGCCTTTAGAAGTTCCTCCTCGTTCTCCTGAGGCACATCTTGGTAACTGCTAATCTTGCCCACAGGAGAGACCGTCCCATCTTGGCAAGTCCCATCTTTGTTCTCATATGGGTAATCGGCTTCACTAGCAAGTCCTTTGCCTTGCACTATGTAATTAAAGGCTGAATCCACGTCGTATCCACTGCAGCCATCATCGGAGGCACAATCCACCAACTGTTGCTCAGATAACGATGGCAACTTGCCAGTTTTGATTTGGATAATGCCTTCAATTGCTGCAACTGCTGAGAAGGCCCAACAACTGCCTGCAAATTAATTAGCGAATTAAATCAAACATTACAGTACATGACCAAAACAAAAAAGGATATATATGATTCTAACGACTAACTAACTCATCATGTTTAATTAGGCCACAAATTTTATGGCTATTACTAATAAGTGTTTGAGACAATCATCACGTGCGTACCACAATGAGCTTGGTCCTTTATGGCATTGACAGCTCCTTTCTCTCTCCAGTCCAAGCTTGGCTCCATATCGGCAAGACTCACATTTTGGTACACAGGTTTGTCGGACAAACTGGCTGGTTGTTGAGTTCGTGGGTTGTAGAGAGCTCCTGTGTGAGAGGCTACGAATTCTTCATTGGTTAAGTCAGCAAAACGGTTTAGGCTCAACTTGAAGCTCTTGTTTCCTTGGTTGTTGAATGTCTCTATGAAGTCCAAGTTGTGCTTGAATATCTCTCGGCGTCTGGCCTTCTCTTCATCGTGCTCATATGTGCGGCCATATGAAGCCATCCATTCCTCATGCTTTTGGGCAATGGAAGAGTGATCATAGAGTGTGCGGGACGTGGCACGAGATGTGCAAGTCCACAAGAGGATGAAAATGATGGCAACAATAGATTTGATGTCTAGCCTTAAAGCCATTGCTCGCAGAAGAGAACACTACACAACACAACACAACACAGAGGAGCTGAGTCTGAGTCTATGCTATAGCAATGTCTTTAATTGATTAACGGCTTGAGTGTGAAGAAGTGTGCATGCATGGCTGGTATAAATAGAAGTTCCGAATCCTGTTAACTATGATTAACGACAACATGGGAACTTTATTATCCGCCAATCATGCAGGCCACTCATGAGTTTCACAAATGGCGGTGTTGCGGTGTTGGTTTTTCATTTGGTTTGGTTTGGTGTGTATTTCATTTCTTTCTGCCATTGCATTGCTTCGTTGCCTTCTCTAGCTCGTTTGGTTTGAATTCCAAATTTGGAAGCTGGATTTTCACGTGTTTAATTTGAAGGGTTTTGCTGCACTACTAATGAGGCATTTCAAATCAGTTACACGATGAATTTATGTGCACTAGGAAAAAAGGCTGTGCATGTAACATATGAGCTAATTAATTAAAGTAGAAAAATTAAGTCAATGCCATCGAATTTATTTTCTTGTGTAAACTAATTAATAAGTTGATGACTTCTTTTTTGGCCAAAAAGCTATTGTGAGTCTCGAAGTCTATTGTCACTTTTATTTAAGCTATTTTTATTTGATTTCTCGAAAGAAAAAAATTATTCTATTTTGCTAGTTAATGTAAAAAGATTTATTATAAGTTCCTATCAAATACAATATTGCGTCATTTGCAAACTATTAAATAAGGTATTTTATCTGGTGAAGCTACAAGAGACAACTTTATTGATGAAGCTTTGTGTTAGACTAATTAGCATGTAACATTTATGGAAGATAAGGTCCACAACTAAAGAGTAGAATGATTACTTGTTGGTGTGATTACCAAGAAACCTAAATATGTAGTATATTTCTTATTAGGCTCCATTACTCTAGTCCTTGGAAAAAAGTCAAAAAACCACCACCGGTATAACTCTCCTCTCCTTTTATCCTCCCATGACATACACAAATAAGAAAACTAAAAAAGGTTAAAAAACACAACAAAGTTGTCTAAGACATTGATTATGAGAAATTCTCTCAAGTCTATAGCTTCATTGTACACTATGCTCTTCCTGCTGTTATTTGGTTTCTCTCGATCCATCAATCTTAGAGACAAAGGATTGATAAAACAAATTTTTTTTGAAGGGGATGGGGGTTTGTCCTAAGCAAAAAATGTAGATTGTGGTTCTTGATCTTACAAGACATGATGCCTCTTTTTGGTCTTTGAAGGGATTTGTGTAAAAATTGCTCCATAAAGATGTTTTCTTTTGGACTTTTGAAGGATTTTTTTTTCTTTTAGACCTTTGGAAATGAAATAGTGCTTAATTTGCTCGAGAATATAAAGAGATGTAGGGGAGTAAGCACATGGTAGGCATTGCTTTAGACGGAGGACGTCGATGACAGCTAGGGCGATGAATGGTGGGGGTAGATGGTGATAAGGTGGGATGGAAGGGAAGCAGGTGAAGGATTGAAAGGAAAATTGATAATAAGTGAAGGATAATGTTGTAACCATAAAACTATTATTCTTAATTTTAAAATTTGTTATTTTATTTTATAATTTTATATAGTTATTATTCTCTCATTTAATCTAGACTGTTTAAATAAAATCTGATGACAATAAATGATAGACCATGCAAAGCTCTGGAAGTAAGAGCCCCACCCCAACAACTCTTTAATTTTCTCATCTTTTAAGTCTTTAATTTGAAAAATAAAACACAGTTAGTAACATAAATGAAGCCAACATGTAGTCCCTTTCTACTCACACAACTTGTCTCCTTAATGAAAGGTCCAACACATTGCACATGTTGTCATGTGCTCATCGGTCTAGCACAAAACTTCATCAATAAAGCAGCCACTTGCAACTTCATCTAAGAAGCCACTATTAAATAATATCCTTAATTTCATATCTTAATTTTTTTCTTAAACTTTAAATATGCACATAATAAATATATTGATATTTTGTTTTATTTTATGTTTATAGAAATAGATGTGTTTTTTATTATTAATATTAATATTTTAAGTATATTATCAATTTTTTTCAAATTTAAAACTTAACTTTTTTGCATATACTAAATTTTACTCTTCAATAGAAATTTTTGTAATATTTTTATCCTTTAAAAGTATCTTTGGTGATTTTAAAAATTCCAAGAATTTGAAGAGAAAAATCTAAAGGATACAGAGGGTCTTTGTGTTTTATCTTAACTAGTCGATTTGATTGGTGCATTGCACTGGGTGATAGTTTGTTGACCATTATAAAAAATAAATATCAATTTATTTAAATATGTCTTGTAAAAAATTGAGTATATAAATTTATTTTAAAAATAAGTTAATAGTTAAACAATTAAATAAATGAACAAAATATGAATACATCAATCTATATATATATATATATATATATATATATATATATGTATATATTATTTTGAGTATCATGTTTTTTAGGTTGAAAAAATCTTAGATCAATGACCTTTAACTAACAATAAATAACCTATTTTATGAAAATTTTACATGTTTCAAAAGTCAAAATTCTTGAATAATGATAGATTATAAGTAGATAATTTTTATTATATCATGAGTTATTTATAGGGATAACAATGAGTATCTATAAGAGAGAGAACATGTCCCCCATCCCCATCCTCGTTTAGAATTTTGCCTCTCACCCCCATCCTCATCCCAATCACAGGTCCCCATTCCCACGGGGACTTGGATCTATCCTTACCGGTGTTTGTAGGTTTATGAAAAAATTCGAAAATGAGGAAAATTTTAAAAATACTTTGACATTCGAAACACAAATATATCCATAATAACAAATACTACAAACATAACATAATTCAAAATAAAATGAAAATACATAACACAAATTCAATAAAGATAATTAAAAAAATGAATGCATGCTAAGGTTATATATATATATATATATATATATAAGTAGATAAGTAAATCATTTATATAAATTAGGAATTGACGAATTTCATGGGGCGGGGATCTTATCCCATGAACATGCCCTGTTTAACAAACAATGACTCAACCATATTCTCATGAAGACTAAATCTCCATTTGCGAGTAATCCTCATAGGTACCCACTTCAACAGATTTTTTTTAATCCCTAATCATTTACATCTTTTTAAAAAGGAGGGAAGTAATGTAACATCCCAAATTTCATCTAGGCTAATTGACTTGATGAATCCCAAGCAATTGATTTACCAACAAGATGATTGATCTTGGCGCCATAGTGTGAACGTCAACATTGATGATTTATTTTTTATTAATATCATTAACATAGTTAGAAGACATAAAAGAATGACCAATAATAAGTAGTATTAAGACATAAACCCTAATTTAAGCATATTAAACAAGGACAAGTTAATTATGAGATTAAATTCCCTAATCAATATTTTCATTACTAAATTACATTAATCAAGAAGATAGTATAAATTTCATAATAAATAAAAAGTCAATAAAATGTCAAAAAGTCAAATAAATAGTAAGGAGTTAATTAGAAAGATTAATTAATCCTAATTAATTATTAAGATGAAAAATGAGTAGAACCAATAGAAATTGGACAGGTGTCATGAAATATAATAAATAATATTAGAATAATCAAGTGTGTCTAAAGAAATATGTAAAGAATTATAAAAATACCATTTCTTAAGAAAAATTATGAAAAATACCCTTGTCTTGGATTAGGAAATTACCACAATACCACTACTTTGATAATTATAGCAATGCCATTGCACAAATTCCTAGGCTTGTCTTTAAGCAAAAAATGAATCTAAGCCATTAGATTAATACTAAAAAGAGTTAAAAAGGTGAATTAACTAAAAGTAGCAAATCTCTAGCATAAATTAATATTTGATCAGTATATGTTTCTACAGATAACTTATTTAATAGTATCAATAAGATACTAACAAATAAATGATTTAAATATTCTAATCATGGATTAATACTCTAACTAATACTTAGACTAATTAATGAGCATAGGATTCCAATTAGATGAATAGAATATATTAAAATAAGGATGAAACTACTTATAGTTAAGATTCCAAAAAAGTATGTTTAACTAAAAATAGAATTGTGGCACCATTTCTTAATTAAATTTTAATCTAATGACAAGACCAAAATTAAATCACATGCATCATAATCTCATGCACATTTTCAACCACGTAAATGCATATAGACAATCATATGCTAAAAGTAAAATTCACTCGTTAAAATATAAGATTACATGATGTAAATCTATGGTATATGCATGCATGAAAAGTTGGAAAATTTCACACCTTCCATGCATACACCAAACCGTGACTGTGATTGGAGGCATGGGGCAGAGAAATTCTTGATGTGATTAATGCTAATAATGACAACTTTGAAAACTTGATATAAATCACATGTCAATAGGTAAGCACTTTTAGGCATGGTCTAGCCTGCATTAGGAAGCATATTAAGCATGAAAACTAACTAGATAACTCAACTAAATCATAACTAGTATTTACTCCAACTAAATGGCCAACTAAATTGTAATACCCGGTTTTAAATAAAAATGGTAGAAAATTTTTTCACTAGGAAGGGTGCCAGTCACCCTTATCTATCATTCTGGGTCTTGAATTTCACTAAGTCTGGACCTACACGCCCTTGGAGGGCTATATATTAGAGCTATTTTCTTGGGACCAAAATTCCGGTAATTATTCCCTAGAGGAAAATGAGTTGAAGAGAGATTTTTAACGAATTTTACGAACCCGCAAGTACTTCATTTTTAGCTTGCAAGTTTATAAAATCGTAAGATTTTCCGAATTGAACTAAAACACAAAAATGAGATTTTGATTTGTTGGGATTTTGATTTTTCTAATATTTTATTTGAATCCAAATGGGGGGTATTTTCCTATTTACATTTATGTTTTAAAGTTAATGGAAAGAAAACAAAACAAATGTAAATAAGTGAGTAGTGGGATAGTACAGTCCAATACATACTAGTATTGGAGCATCTGGAGCTTCTGGAACCGCCCAAGTGGTTCTATGACCGCCCAGGCGGTTAGCGGAGAGTGAAGTCGTGTCTGAGCCTCTGGAGACCGCCAGGCGGTAAACGGAGAGTAAGGCGGTGCGCCAAAGTGGCTGGGGCCCAGCGGTCATATGACCGTAGGCGGTGAAGCGAACATAAAAATCCTATTTCGGGGTCCAGACCATTCAGACATAACCATCTCCCCCAAACTTCTCTTAACTTCGAACAAACACCTTTCTAACCCATTTTTCACTCATAAAACTCCATTTTCTTCCAACTCTTTCAAGTTTAACTTAGAATCTTCAATTCTCCAAGCTTAAAGGTATGTTATTTTGCTATTTTTGCTTCATTTCCTTCAAGTTTTCCTAGCTCAAGAGTGGTCCTCCATGTCTTCTAAGGAAGAGAGGTTCTTTACTTTGTTAGAGATGGAATTTGAGTATTTAGAGGTTTTTAAAGGTTGATTTAGAGTCCTATTGGTTCCATGACAGATATTGCCTCATTTCTTTCCAGGAGTTCTATTGGTGTGATTCCTTCTTGTTCAACCCTCCAGGTGAGTGGATTCACATCTATGACTTCTATGTTATGCATTAGAGTTATTTTCATGAAAACTATGATTTACTGCTTGATTTAGAGAACTATTGTATAAGGATTTGAAGTTTTCTGATAGATTCTATGTTTAGAACTACTGGTTTTAAAGCATGAAATATGTATTTGATAAAACTCATGGGACCATAGTTGTTATACTGATATTATGTTGATTTGATGATACACGTGATTGATAGAGGTTTTTATGTTTATTTCAATGGATTCTAAAACTGGTCTATGTATATGTATTAGATTTATAATCAGATATGAAGTTTAGAAAAGGAAATAGAATTTTGATGCAAACCTTATTTGAAGCATGATATAGAGTTTTTGAGTTTATGACAAGTTGGATGGATTGAAAGGTGTTTTAGATGTTGAATCAAATGGTTTTAGAGCCTGATTCTTCATGAGGTTCAAAACGGTTGACGGCTACATATTCTCTGGAGATATGAAATCATAATGTCTACAGAGGGTGATCCCTTAGGCATGATTTCTCAGCCACAGTTATGCTAAGGTTAGACTGTTAAAACCAGATAGATTAAGAGCTCAGTGAACTAAAAGGTTTTTAAAGATTTTCAGATTGATTTATAATAGCTGTAGAGAAACGGCTGCATGTTAACGGGTAATATCCGTTAACCTTGGTACCAAGTATGCCTAGGCTAGAGATAACAGAAAACACATGTTCTTCCCTTAGCCCGTGTTGGGGGGAAGGAATGAGGTCTAGAGGGTAGAGCCCGTGCTGGCACCCTAGACAAGTCTAGGAAGGTGGAGCCGTCTGGCACCCTTAGACTAGACAGTCTCAGACTAATATCATTGTTTCTAGGAGCTACTACACTATGATTTTATGTGACTAGATAGGAAAGTAAATTGAAGAAATTCCTTTTATTGAGTTATGAAATGATAATTTGAATATATATACATATATATATGTAGGTACATGTGATTATGTAAGACTTTGAATATGATTAATGTTATTATGACTCCTTTCATGCATTGTTCCTTTGGTAGCCCGTTAAAGGGGTTTCAGGTGAGGGCTCACTCAAGTTTTGGTATCAAAACTCACCCTCTCATTTCTCTTGTCTTTACAGATAGAACCACTGCTGCCAGTCCTACTTAGCAAAAAATCAGGAGTCAGCTTCACTCGGGGTGAGGCATGTATTCCAAGTTGTTTAGAGTGCTCCAGGTATGTGCAGGATCGGACCGTATTGCATGGTTTAAGTTTTGCATGTATAGGTTGTGTTAAATGGTATTATAAGATTTTGTTACTTATAGAGATTTGAATATGAAATTAGACTTCTGAAAACGGGATATGAGACTGAAATTTGGAAAACAATGACTATATGTTTTAAAGAGATGATTTGTATGTGGAAAAGATTTTATGACTTAACCAGTTTTAAAATATTACGATGCATATAGAGGAATCCAGGTCATGAGGCTTACGTGGGAACCAAATTCCTCACGTGGGTCACGCCAGGTCGGGTCGTGACATAAATCAACTAAGTGAAGACAAAAAACTATTCCAAATAGTCTTACTTCCCAGTTTTGACAGCCTATAAATGGGGGAGTTGTGTGATTCATCTTGTTCTTTACACACTTGCAAACTCTAATTGTTCTTATAGCCTTTCTCTCAAGCTTGTTCTTCTTCTCCTCCTTCTTCATATTCTCCAAGAGCTTTCCTTACAAACTCTCTTCCATTCCTTCCTTTTTCAAGCTACAAAGAACCCACACCAAGCTTTGCATGAGCTACATCTTTTGGCTCTTGTAAAATATTAGCACAAACACTAGCTTTACAAGCATTTGTCAAATGAGTTTTTTTTCTTCTTCACCTCAAATTCGTGGGACTTATTAGAGATAATGACTCATTTTAATCCTCAACACTAGAGATAGGAGCTTCTTCCTTATTTGTTGAAGCATTGTTGGCTTCTAACCTTGTCCATGGTTAAGAATGCCTCAAGCTTGGTTTTGACAAAAAGTTTTGAATGGTTATTGTAAAATATGTTTTGAGGATACAACATGCTCCTTTTTGTTTCTGAGTGCTTTTACAATGTCTTCATACTCAAATATGACTTAAAAATATGGTATGTGAAACTTGATTTGATAAGATGACTCATTGTATGAAAATAGTAAATGCTAGAATTTCTGTTATTTGGTAGCAAATATTTCAAAAGCAGTCTCCATAAAATATGAAGTATCTCGAAATGAAACTATTTTTACCATACACATTATGAAATACTCTCCAAAAAGAATCACCTAAAAAGGAGTTTTCTAACCCAAGATATAAATTTTCAAAGTAGAGCCTAAGGCTGAAACTGTGAATTTGACCTTTCATCATAAAATAAGTGTAACTCACTCTAGAGAAATGCAAATAATTTGATTTCAACTTTGTTAGAAATCTAACACATATAGGAACACGTCCATGTATGCTATGCACATAGCTTTGCACCACAAAATTACAAAATGAGAAATAAAGTTGTAGGACAATGTGCTGAGAGTCTGAAAAGGGTAACTTTGTAAGGGCATAATGGAAAAATGACAAGCAGGTTTTTAATGAAATTACCTTTCATGGAAAGTTTGATAAGTTAGGAATTTGGAACTGTCTTTTGAGGGGTGAAACACCAAGTGTAAAAAGTTATAAATTTTCTTATAAAAGATGTCAGATCTGGAAAATGGAAGAATCAACCTTGTAAAGAGAAAGTTTAAGGAATTTAAATTGTAATGATCTTTAAGAGGAAAACTATGAATAAAAAAGGTTATGAGGAACTTCAAAATATATATAGAAGCTCAAAATACCCAAGAATAATATTTAAATGCATCAAAGGTATTTAAAGAATGTTTAAGGTTTAAAGAGATTTAAAAGAAAAGAGATTTATAAAAATAATGAGAAAGACATTCATAATGTATATATACCAAAACCTCCATGATCCCTTTAGGAACACTGGGGACTTGACTTGATAACTTGGGGTGCTTAATATGAGATTTGTCTATGAGAATCCATATGAGATTTTACATGAGATTATCTGCTGATTTCTATGAGATTTACATGACATGACTACTATTTTGTCAGGAGGCTTAGCATCAAATGTCTACTATTTGATATAAGGTTGCATATGAGATATTTTTTATGTTACATGAAGTGATATACAGTAATGTGAATGTATAGTGATGAGTTGTGAAATGATCAGGATGAATGATTGGTTATGCCATGAATTATTTATGACCGCATGGTGATATACATACATTCATGTTTCAAATGAAATAATAAATGGACAAACTCACTGCTTAATCCTCAAAGGGGGTTAAGGTATTCGTGATTTCACTCAATTAGAATAAAAGTAAAGCCCGAAAAGTAACAATAAAAGTCTAGAAAAGTATACTTGAGCTAAGCTCACGGCTTAACCCCTAAACTGTTGAGATTATGGCAATAGAAAGAAAACCAAAAGTTTGTGGCGAGGGCCACAAGTATAAGCTCGTTATTCTTTAGGGTGGTCTAAAGCATTAATGCTTTCATCCCATGAGTAATTGATAAATATGTTAATGTAAGGAAATGAGAATGGAATGAAAGAAAGATGGTGATAACGAAACAAGTAAATGTTGAGGATGAGTAATCATGAAATGCATGCATCTGCTAAATTATTATTGCTCATTAGTGATTTTATATGATATGCTTGGATGTATGATTGATGAATGGCTGTATGGATATTTTTGTTAATGTTATAAGAGTAGTTTAAAAGCAACTGCACTTCGGCTCATTATGTTTCCAAAAAAATCTAATAATTGAACCATTCATATATATGTCTACCTTTTTATAACAAACTTAAAGTAATTGGGACGACAATGATGACACGTTTAGTGCAAGTAGGAACTCCTTGAGAAATCTTGTATTTCTCACTCCTATGTTCTTTTTTGTTATCGTTACTAAAGACACACGAGTCCACTTGAAGCAGAGCTCCAAGTGAAGGGAGGAGGCAACACGTGAAGATTTTCAGACCTCCTAAGAATTAGAACATTTTTTATTTCAATTATGTTATAATTGTTAGAAATAGACCCATAGTAGAAGGATTTATATTGTTATTTAACTTATCACTCTGGTATATGTCATAGTATGACTCATGTATCAAGTAATTACAATTCAGTTCTTGTGGCGATTATTTTACATTTAGTTTCTTATTCCGCTTTATTAAATTAAGTAAGCACGCAAAGTAACTTTGATTATCATTTATGTAAGTGCTATGTATTTTAATTCTCGCTAGGTGTAAACTTTCAAAAAGTAATTTGTAAAAAACAAAAAAGCCATCCACTATTTTCTAAGTTAATTTCAAAAGAAAATAAATGCAATGCATAAATGATAACTAATAAAATCCAAATGCGAACTTAAGCATAGTTGGGTCCTTTAAGGTGTTAGAAAAGTCAAATCATTCATTAGCCTTATCTATATATAGTTGATGATACTATTCATGTTTAAGAATTTGTTTTAGATAGAAACTTCTTCTTGATTATAGAGAGAACTTAGAAAGAAAAACACCTATTGTAATCAAAAGAAAGACCCCTAACAAAGATAGGGTGAATTTCATTAATAAAAAATAATGAGAAAAACAAATAGTACTGAACTATTAAAGAGGACAGACGGTAACTCTTCTAACAGTTGAAGGGAGGATTGGCTTGTCTCTTAAATAAAATATGAATAATTCAATTATTATTCTTGTCTTGTTCATATTATTTTATACTATTAGATCTTTTTTTTCCATTTTTTTAATCTTAATTTTTAAGAACCTGACTTAGTGTCATTACCTTTGAAGCTAGAACAAAAAAAATGGAGAATGCATATTGAAGTTTCAATAGTAAGAAAGTATTTGAAGTTTAAGTTAATATATTTTTTTAATAAAGATTATTCAAATATATATATCTCTGTGTGTGTAGGTTTTTTTAAAATTGAAAAACATGTGGGAGCAGTTGCGATCTTTTGTTGGAGAAAATAATCTTATTTTTGTCTTACTTTACTTTTTAATGATACATTATTGATATATGAAAAGTAATGAGGTCAAAAAAAAGATCTGAACTAAGACTTTTTATTGAAATTCGAGACGCCCTTAGTATTAAAACATAATCAAGGGAAGTCTAAAAAGATAACCATGAAAGAAGAACGAATGCTTACAAATTCGTTTTTATAAAGGGAAAAAACTACGAACAAAAAAATAAAGAAAAAATTGAAGCCGTATAGAAAAGGTGTAGTGAATAATTTGTTGATAAATAATTGATAAGTAACAATCGTAGCAAAATTTGAGTACAACCACATGAATTTGAAATACATATTAATACTAGTCGTTTGATCGTGTAATAAGAATGATAATGACAAATAGTTTATTGACCATTATTGAAAATAAATAATAATAATTTAAATAAATCTTATAAAAAATTGAGTATATCAACTTATTTTGAAAATAAGTTCACACTAAAATAATTAAATAAATAAACAAAATATAAATGAGTATGGATATAAAATGAGTCATTCTATTTTATATCTTATTTTAAATATCATATTTATAAGGTTGAAAAAAATCTGAATAGATGACCTTTAACTAACAATAAAAAATCTATTTTATGAAAATTTTACACGTTTTGATAGTTGAAATTGATGAATAATGAAATAAAATAAGTTGATATATTTACAATATTATATACTATTAATATGGATGACAATTGATATCCATAAGAGAGGGCATATGCCTCATGCACCCTATTTGCGTTTAGAATTTTGTCCCTCTTTCCATCCTCATCATCCATGTCACGGGTCCCTATTCCCTATTTTTCATAAGAATTTGAATCTATGTGATATTTGTGAATTTATTAAAATAATTATAAAATAAAATTTAAAAATTATTTTGATATTTGAAATATAAATATGCATAATACTCATTCCCTTTCAAAATATCTGTCCACTTTCAGACAACTTCATATTTTAAAATATCTGTTAATTTTATGTTTCAATAAAACATTAATTTTCTTCTTGGAATACTACCCCTAATTAATTTCACGTTTTCAAAACATTCCATTTAATGTTAGCCTGTTATTAATTAATATGTAGGGATACATTAGTACATTCACTATATTTTACTCAATTACTAATATCATTTATTATTTTTTTTAATATTTTTATTTGTCCAAAATTGACAGAATATTTTGAAAGGAGTGGAGTAATAAATACTACGAATGCAATATGCTCCAAATTAAAAATAAAAATACATACATAATGCAAATTCAAGAAAGATAATTAAAATAACAAATGTGTGCTATATATAAATAAATAATTTATATAAATGAGAAATTGCAGATCTCCATGGGCAAAGACCTCATTCATTATTCCTATCCCGTTTAACATACGGTGACTACGCCCTTGTCCTCATGAAGACTAAATGTGTTCCCATTCTTGTCCTTTTTTTCAAGTAATTCCCATGGGCACCCGCTTCATGATCTTTTAATTATCCTAGCCATTTATATATTTTTAGTAAATTAAAATATTTAATTTATAAAAAACATAAAAATATACTTTCCAATTAATAAAAAATAATGAATAAATTTAATTTACATAATTTCAATTACACTAAATTTCCTTCTGTATCATTTTAGTAAATATTCTTCAAATGAATGTTTTTCAAGTTCCTCCATAACTATATACAAAATAAAGACCTCATTTCTTAGTAGTTATTGAGTCTATTATATTATCGTAAATTACCCTTTGACTTTCATTATTAAAGATAAGTACCCATTAAGGTTACCAACAATTACTCTCTGTCATATTCTAACTATTCAGCTAAGAGATGACTCTAAAATTAATTGAGTGGTGAATCATTGAGTATGACATGGGTTTAAACTCTTTCAAAGACCTTCCATTTAAATTAAATAACTTTGTAACTTCAATTAAAGATAAATTTTTTGGCTATGAACTTAGGATAGAAAAATATACAAAAATAAAAGTTTTTTTATGACAAAATGAAACTCTTAATTAATGATAGTAAACTAATGATATATAATAATTATGATTATAATTTTTAAAAAAAATATTAATTATTAAAGTTATGAAATTTGTGGGTTCTATATTACTCTGGAAGCTACACATAGAAAACCTAAAGGAGTATTGAATATTAGTATTATAGATTTAATTAAATGTTAATAAGTCTTAAATATATTTAATTTTTGTAGTCCAATCATGCTATTAAATACTAATGATTGTCAATGATATTCTAATAATATATCATAATTGCAGTTTTATTTTTTAAAAAAATTAATTATTAATTTCTTAAAAATTATGGGCCCTAAATTATTCTCATTGTGACACCTAAAAAAATTTTCCTTATAAAAATCTGAAATAATAATTTTATAGATTTTCAAGAAACAAACTTACTTAATACAGCAAGTTTTCAAATTTAGTGGATGTAAAAATTGTTTACATGAATCTAGGTGTCAAAACTTTCCTTGAAACAAAACCTGCTTTATTAAATGTATACATTATGAATTTATTTATATGTGAAATTGTAGTACACAAAGGCAAATGTATTTATCCTTCGGATATATACTTTTAGGTGCTTGCTCGTATGCATGTGATTTTTTATCTAAAAGATGAGGATGTGTGTGTTGAGCCAATTAATAAAGCACATGTGGAAGTGGGACAAGTGACGATCAACTTCTCTTATCACCACACCCCATAATTAACATCTTCTTTAGAGGTGGTCTGTTTAGTTTGAAAAAAAAAAAAAAAAAGCAAAGCCAAATAGAAAAGTAATAAAAAGAACTGTGCTTTAAACACAACAGGCAACCTCCCTCTCCAACCCAAAAAACCAACATCCCGATTTTAGCATTTTGATTTTGATTGAGAAGATTATACATATATACAAGCATTTAACACCATATATGCCAAAAAATATCATCTTTATTACTGTCTGAAGGTAGTTACTGAAATCCAATTGCCTGCATGTTTGATTATTATTTATGGAAAACTATTAACCACCAATGCTACCAAATTAACAAGAAGAAACTACGCAACCAACTTGCAGGACATTTTACTATGTTATGATAAACAATGATCAAATGAGTAATAATCTTAAAAGGAAGAATATCAAATTTTTTAAGTAGTATTTCTATTTTGTAATAATTCAAATGGGTAGACATAAGAAATAATGGAAGATTACAAACGATAATGCATTGTTATCGATCACTTATTTTTTATTATATTGAGCACACACAAAGTAAAGAGGGACATAATAAGAGGTTGGGTGAGATATACGCTCTAGCCTCCCCTTGGCATATACTTAAAAAACTGGATAAGAAGCTTGTAGGTTAATGCCGCAGAGACCTTCAGGGTTACCAACCTCTCTCTGCAACTTCATGTAGCCACCCTCGCCCCAACTTTGACCCAGGAATTCCTTATCAACCAGTATTTACCATTAGTGTCCTCACCATAGCCAACTACAGTAACTGCATGGTTAAGCTGATTCCCACAGTCACCGGTGAAAAGGCCTCCAGAGTAAAACTGGAATGCTTGCCCTTTAGCTTCAATGCCTACCGAGACAGGTTGCTGGGCCACAGCCTTTAGAAGTTCCTCCTCATTCTCTTGAGGCACATCTTGGTAACTGCTAATCTTGCCCACAGGAGAGACCGTCCCATCTTGGCAAGTCCCATCTTTGTTCTCATATGGGTAATCGGCTTCACTAGCAAGTCCTTTGCCTTGCACTACGTACTTAAAGGCTGAATCCACGAAGAATCCACTGCAGCCATCATCGGACGCACAATCCACCAACTGTTGCTCAGATAACGATGGCAAATTGCCAGTTTTGATTTGGATAATGCCTTCAATTGCTGCAACTGCTGAGAAGGCCCAACAACTCCCTGCAAATTAATTAGCAAATTAAATCAAACATTACAGTACATGACCAAAACAAAAAAGGATATATATGATTCTAACGACTAACTAACTCATCATGTTTAATTAGGCCACAAATTTTATGGCTATTACTAATAAGTGTTTGAGACAATCACGTGCGTACCACAATGAGCTTGGTCCTTTATGGCATTGACAGCTCCTTTCTCTCTCCAGTCCAAGCTTGGCTCCACATCGGCAAGACTCACATTTTGGTACACAGGTTTGTCGGACAAACTGGCTGGTTGTTGAGTTCGTGGGTTGTAGAGAGCTCCTGTGTGAGAGGCTACGAATTCTTCATTGGTTAAGTCAGCAAAACGGTTTAGGCTCAACTTGAAGCTCTTGTTTCCTTGGCTGTTGAATGTCTCTATGAAGTCCAAGTTGTGCTTGAATATCTCTTGGCGTCTGGCCTTCTCTTCATCGTGCTCATATGTGCGGCCATATGAAGCCATCCATTCCTCATGCTTTTGGGCAATGGAAGAGTGATCATAGAGTGTGCGGGACGTGGCACGAGATGTGCAAGTCCACAAGAGGATGAAAATGATGGCAACAATAGATTTGATGTCTAGCCTTAAAGCCATTGCTCGCAGAAGAGAACACTACACAACACAACACAACACAGAGGAGCTGAGTCTGAGTCTATGCTATAGCAATGTCTTTAATTGATTAACGGCTTGAGTGTGAAGAAGTGTGCATGCATGGCTGGTATAAATAGAAGTTCCGAATCCTTTTAACTATGATTGACGACAACATGGGAACTTTATTATCCGCCAATCAAGCAGGCCACTCATGAGTTTCACAAATGGCGGTGTTGCCGTGTTGGTTTTTCATTTGGTTTGGTTTGGTGTGTATTTCATTTCTTTCTGCCATTGCATTGATTCGTTGCCTTCTCTAGCTCGTTTGGGTTGAATTTCAAATTTGGAAGCTGGATTTTCACGCCTTTAATTTGAAGGGTTTTGCTTCATCACTAATGAGGCATTTCAAATCAGTTACATGATGAATTTATGTGCACTAGGAGAAAAGGTTGTGCGTGTAACATATGAGCTAATTAATTGAAGAAAAATTAAGTCAGTGCCATCGAATTTATTTTCTCTCGTAAAATAATTAATAAGTTGATGATTTCTTTTTTGGCCAAGCTATTGTGAATCCAAATTGAGAAATTCTTAGGTGCTTTTAGAGTAAGATAAAATATTTATTCCTTTCATTTATTGATTGCCAAATCAGATATTGCATTAAAATGAAGGGGAAGTAGTAGACAATAATGATCCAGAACTAATGTGTCAATTAATAAATAGGTCAAGAGGGGTGTTCTCTTCTCTCCGTACATCTAAGTGTTCTCCTTGAAGTCTATTATGAATTTTATTTAAGCTATTTTTGTTTGGATTCTCTAAAGAAAAAAGTCTTCTATTTTGTTAGCTAATATTAAAAAGATTTATTATAAGTTCCTACCAAAAATAATATTGTGCGATTTACAAACTATTAAATAAGATGGTTTCTCTAATGAAGTTGCAAGAGACAACTTCACTAATGAAGCTTTGTGTTGGACCAATGAGTACACAATATTTGTGGAAGATATGGTCCACAACTAAAGAGCAGAGTGATTGTTTCATGGTGTGATTACTAAGAAAGCTAAATATATATATATAGTATACTTGAGATAGTCCTCTTGCGTGGCACGGGTTCTTAATATTTTGTGATAATTATTTTTAAAAAATATTTTTAAAATAAAGTTGTGATATTAATAAGAGTTAGACATAGTAAACATTTATTTTTTTTTTAATTATTCTATGCAATAAATCCGTTTGAATGTGTTTAATAAATAATGGTTGATTTGGTGTTGAGTGCTTTAAAATGTTTTTACTTAGTTATTTGTACTTCTTAGAAAAATTGTCAATAAAAAAATAATTATGACATGAAGAATGAAGTCAATTATGCTTTTAAAAAATTATTCTTGGCATTTTTTTAGAATGACAAAAGATGTTCTCAATTTTAGTCAATGCTAAACATTAACAAAAAATAAAAATAAAACTTATATATGTGTGTGTGTGGTCCTAATAAATATAACCATGTACTATTCCTTCCATAGGTTCTAAAATAAAAAATTTTAAAAGTTTATACTTATTGAGATAAAGTTAAATTACTTAAGATCATCTTGATGTTACAAATTATTTACTAATAAAATGCATTATAATCATTGGCATTATTTAGCAGGGCTTGAGGGGAAGGCTCCCTATTTTTTAAACTATATATATATAAAATTTGTCTTGTTATATTAGAGAAAAACCCACTAATACAGTTCAAGATTCTTTTTTTTTAAATTTTTGATGAAAAAAAAGGACACTAAAACTTTTTCTATGTTCTCTGTGTTGTTTCAAAGCATTCTATTTACATATTTCCATTTTAAAATTTATTTAGTTAATATTTCACAAAATGATAAATCTATCTGATTAATTAGTGTGTACAAATATCATCTTACTTTAAATTCTATCTTACATGGATAGCCATTGAATATTGTGTAAATTGTAACTCATCATTGTGATGTAATTTAAAATTAGAAGAATTTGGCTAGAAAAATAATAAGATATATCATAACTCAATATTTCTCCTCCCTACTTTTTTAGTCATCTTCTGCCACTTATTACAATCTTAATTTATTAAAGGATTTAAAATTAAAAATAGAAAGGAAAAAAATGCACTTTACCCTCCCCCAACCCAAAAATAAGGCCATATGTACTTTACCTCTAAAATTTTAAAAATATGTAGATTGACCTTTAAAATTTATCAAATGGGTATTTTAGTCATTATGTTAAAATTTTATCTATTGTGAGTAGAAAATAAGTGCATTATATTCATTGAATTAACTTTAGTTCATGCGCAACTCAATTCCTTAAACTTTCTTGAACATTTACTATTTACATTAACAATAGATAAAAAATTAATAAAAGGATCAATTTGTGGTAAGTGTTAATTCACACGATTTCAAAATATTAGGAATAAAGTGTACATAACTTATAGTTTGAGAGTAAAGTGCTATTTTCTCTAAAAATATTTGATTTCTTTGATTTAAACATAAATTTAGTTTTACATTTTCTTAAAAATTTAAGAATTAACTCTCAAAATTAAAATCACATATGTTATTATGAGCTATAAAATTAATATAATAATTAAAACTCTAACTTTATAAAATAGAATGATAAAAGACGAACATTGTTGTAATAAACTAAATAAAGTATTACATGAAGTTAACTTTTTTTAGAATATTATGTTCACTTCTTTCTTTAAACTTAACCACTAAATAATTAAATGTAAAAAATATTTTGATTAAAAAAAAATTTACCTTTTATTAATTCTTAAAAATAAAATTATAAAAATTATGATATCATAAGCTAAAAGATTGATGTGGTTATTTAAATTTTAATCAAATTAACTTAGAAAAATAAAAGATAATTACTCATCTACAATTAAATTATTAAAAATTATATTAGAGTAATTTTTTTAAATGAGAGAGTGAGTTTTAACTATAAATTAAATTATTATTTGAATCATACCGCAATTGTAAATAAAAATAAGCTTTTATTACACAATATAATAACCTATATATGTAATAATTGTAAGTTAGTAACGATATTAAATACAAAATGCAATGAATTTTAATATATATATATATATATATATATATATATATATATATATATATATAGGTAGAGAGAGAGATTTTTATTGGGCTCCATTACTTTAGTCCTTGAAAAAAAGTTAAAAAACGGCCACTAGTGTAACTCTCCTTGTCTCCTATCCTATCCTCCTCCCATCACATACACAGATAAGAAAACTAAATTAAAAAAAAATACAACAAAGTTGTCGGAGACATTGATTATAAGAATTTCTCTCACGTCAATAGCTTCATTGTACACAACACTCTTCTTATTATTATTTGGTTTCTCTCGTCCCATCAATCTTAGAGAAAGGATAATAAAATGAAATTTTTTTAAGGGGATGGGGGTTTGTCATAAGCAAAAAGAAAGGAGATTGTGGTTCTTGATAGACATGACACTTCCTTTTGGCCTTCGAAGGGATTTGTGTAAATTATGAAAGTGCTCCACAAAGGTGCTTTCTTTTGGCTTTTTGAAGGACTTTTTTTTTTTTCCTTTTCAAACCTTTGGAAATGAAATAGTGCTTAATTTGGTGGAGAAGATAAAGAGATATGTAAGGAAGTAGGCAGCATGCATTGCTACAAATGCAGGACTGGGGTGGTGAATGGTGGGGGTAGATGGTGATGAGGTGGGATGGAAGGGGAGCATGTGAAAGATTGAAAGGAAAATTGATAATAAGTGAAGGATAACACAAAAACCATAAATTATTCTCTTATTTAAAATTTAAAATTTGTTATTTTATTTTATAATTTTATATAATTATTCTCTTATTTAATCTAGACTCTTTAAATAAGATCTGGTGGCAATAAATGATGGACCATGCAAAGCTCCTAAAGTGAAAGCCCTACCCTAACAACTCTTTAATTTTCTCATATTTTAAGTCTTCAATTTGAAAAATAAAACACAGTTTGTAACATAAATAAAGTAACATGCAGTCCCTTTCTGCTCTTTTAACCTAGAGAGTGTAGAGAGAAGATAGAGAAAGAAAGTGAGACAACCCTAGAACAAGTATGAAAGATTCCCTTTTAACCTAAGCTAAGTGGGTATATGTAAAATATTATTACATTGTCAAAATAGGTGAAGGATAATTTGGTCCCTCAAATGTTTTGGATTATTTAATGGTCCTCATTTAATCTTGTCAAAATTACTAAATTAACCCCTCTTAAATTTTAATTCCTTTCAATAATGCATTCTTTTCCCTCACCTGCCCTCTTCAAGCAATCACCACCACCGTTGACGTCATTGCTGGTGCCACCCATTGCCTACACCAGACATTCTACTCTTCCATCCATATTTCTCAACCACTAGGTAGTTGTGCTCTATTTTTTATACAACGATTAAAGGAATGGTCTCTGCAAAACAAAGGTTAACATTCACTCCTGACTACAAACGTGAGGCATAAACGGGGCAATTTCCTCTCATTCTTGGCAACACTTTCACCTCAATATTTTCAAGATCTCTTATGGGACAATAAACAATAAACCACATTTCCAAATCCATCATCATTGTTACTTGTGATAAGCCACCGCCACGGGTTGAAGTAGAAGATCCATTGCGGGCACAGCTTGTAATTAAGTGGATGCGAGAGAAAAGTTGTTATATCGCGAAGTCATGCTATTTGGTTCATGTGCCACTCCACCCTCACCTTTTCCTTCTTTTGCTTTGCCGGTGCCACCAAAGGAGTTGTACACTGTCAAGGCTCATTGTCAAAATGTCGGATTCTAGAAGTTTTTGTGGTGGCAATATTGTTGGTGTTAGCCAGGGCGAGAAGGGCGACGTGGCCTGTAAATAAGTTGGACATGGTGAAGGCTTGGCTGAACAGTGGTTTGAGGGAGGCTGTTGTTATTTCGACAACGGGTTGAGGAGTTGATGATGGAATAGGGGAGAAGGACATTGTTGTAATTTCAAAAATCATTTTTAATTTTATAAATTTATTAATCATTATATTTTTAAATTAAAGTTATAGTACCATTAAATCAGCCATTCAAAGAAAATTAAATGGTGGAGATTAAGGCACCATTTCATGATCCACAAGAGGTGATGACCAAATTATCCACCACCGTCAAAATAATAATAAAAAAAGAGTTGTTTTATGAAGTGATCTTGTCATAGGGACTGCTATAGTACTTGGGACCAATTTTTGCTCATTTTTGCTTCCTGATGACTCCTGCAGTGGTCAAGTACTCGCACAAGTCCTGCTTTGTACACTTCCAAACCTATTTTGAGCCTCCAAAATGTTGGAATTAGATCTTGGACCTAGAAATAAAATTTGTAACCCTTTGAATAAGCTTTCCAAAGTCACAAGAATCATCTCAATTGGGCATATGTGAATTCAGATATTGACAAAAATTGAATTGCACGTAAGCTTGGACGATATCAGAACATTAGTTATCTTTAATCTTGCAGCTTTGATTTTCACTAATAGGTTCTTAGAACTTGATTCTGAGCTAAACACGTAAGTTATAGAAGACTTATTGAGCTTTCTAAAATATTTTATTTATCTTAATCTGATTTTTGTAGGGAGAGATATGAATTTTCTATTGCAATATTTTCTGCAAATATGCTCAAATGAGTTCCAAAACTTTTCTATTTGGCTCACTAAATTCTCCCAAATTGAACACGGCCACAAGCTTTATGCACCTCTATAGTCTTCTTACACCAACATGTGAAGTCCCTACTAATAATACTCATAAAAGAGGATTAAGAGTACACGGATCTCCAAAATATATTTAATCGTTAAAATGACACACTTAACCATGATTTTCCTTAATGATGCATAATAAGGACTAAACCCAAATCAACCAAATGTGAATCATTCTAGTATACAAAATGATGAAATGCCTAGAGTTGTATAGAGGAAAAGAGGTACATGAATGCAACACATCAATCATGTATAACATTCGTAGTTATAAGAAAATATTAGTAATGACCAAAATATAAGGTCATGAATTCAAACACACTCACCGTGAGATGCCGAGTATGGTACCGACACTAACTTGGCTTCAGGAGTGAAAATGACACAAATATTTGTCATAGAAACATTAAAAACCATAAACAACCATAAAACTTGACCAATATAGATTTAGAAGTGATTAGGAAGAAAAATGAACATGAGAAATTTGTGCACAAAGGTATCATAGTTCATAAACTTGAAAGAACATGGAGAAACTTGAAAATTCATGAGAAAAACATTTACCAGAAGGATTGGAAGGGAGAAGAAAAGTGAAAATCTTGAAGGAATGGTGGAGGAAAAGTTTGGGAAAGACTACGGTTTGTCTCTTGAGATTGGCGAAAAGTTTATATTGGGTGCAGTGTCATCAAAACACAACTATGTCGTTTCATGTGATTTTTCTGTATTGGGGGCTCACTTGGCAAGGATGTTAGAACACCCACCATCCCTCACCTAACAACACACTCACTATAGTGAGCCTGGAGTAAGGCCTTCAATAGAAAATTTATTATTTTCTCTATTTTATATGGTTTCAGTCATGGGTTTAGTTTTGGGGCATCTTAAGGTTATAATAGATTTGACTTAGGCCACCTAGATGTGGATCATTACAACTTAGTATTAATATTTATATTATTTATTTATATTATTATAACTATTTATTATTATTATTATTATTATTATTATTACCTACTAACAAGACAAGTGGTGTGAAGTATAATTTATCAAAAAGACTAGGGTGAAACATAATTTAGTCAAATTTTAAGGGTGATTTGTGTGATTCATTCTTAATTTTAGAAAAATTCTTATATAGACCCATGTGTAAGAATTATTCCTTAGACACACTCACCAAAAATAGTGTGGGACCTATAGATGAGTAAATATATATTTAATAAAGTTGATGAGATTTAACTTTATTGTGAGTGTGTCTAAAGATAACTTGTTAGATTTGTGTCTATGCAATAATCTCTTTACTTTTAATTCTTTACTAGTGTAATAGTATGTGCGATGTATGGGAATGTTAATTTAATTATATGTAAAATGCATGATATGATTGGAGTAAAAATTATCATGATAACATGTTATATACATGAACCACAATGATTTAATGCAATCAAGTTATGGTTTAATTTGCCTAAAATATACAAAAATTAAGTAAGGTTTAGCTCTATAAAAAACAAAATATTTGTGCAACATTAAATTGAAATGGTTCAACAATTCAAACAAAATATTGATATATGGTAGTTAACAATGATGTCGGTCTTCTAATATAATTTTTTTCATAACTTGTATTATGACATGCAATTTAAGAAACAAGTTAGAATGATGACTAATTATTAGGTGTAGATGAGAATTTAGATTTAAGTATCTTCCATGACCCATGCAAAATTAAATAAAAAAATAAATAAAGTAAATATATATAAGCTGAATTACTACATCTACATGACTTGTGCAATGTGTGGAAATGATATCTAATTTAAAATAAAAAGTATTTGAATTTTTATTCACATTTGATAAAAATATTTCAATAAAAGATAATAATCATTTAGTTTAATGAGTAAAATTTATATTTTTAAAATAGACTTTGTATATATAATAAAATTATATATTTTTGATGAAATAGATTTTTAATGAGTAAATTATTTTTTTTCCTTCCAAAAATTTAGTTGCTAGAATGGCAAGACATAATGATGGTAACTATAATAAAATGAATTGGCATGACTCATTCATTAACATTCACTGCAATTTCAGCTAAGATTTTGGCATATATATATATATATATATATATATATATATATATATATATATATATATATATATATATATATATATATATATATATATTATCATGTATCATTGCTCATATTGTGCACACACACATATGAATTAAAGAGCTCATACTATACATTTATAATATTATGAGTCGTTAATAAATTTATCTATGTCCATTTATATATTAAGCATCACCCATTTTATATATCAATATTTATAAAAAGTTATTTTATCAATAAATATTTAAATCTTATTTATCATGATATAAAAATATGATTTATTGATTTAAATTGTATATTTTGAAAGTACTACGAAGTAAGTTAACCAAAATTTAAAAACGAGTATATATATATATCATTATGTGTCTTATACACATGTTTTATACAATTGAAATCATCTAATTTGATAAATATAGTTTATTAAACATTCATAATTTATGAAAATCGAGACATTCTTATACACTTCAAATTATTTCAAGCAAAAAATATTTATATATATTTGATTGTTCAACCTGTGTTATGGAGAGAGCATCACCATTATTAAATTCCAATAAAATTATTTTTTCCCTTAGGATTGAGACCATCCCTCAAGTTTATGAAATCTTAAAATTAGCATGTGATATGATTATTAACAAAGTGACAGAATGTCAGTTAGCAGGTGCCATCAATACTAAGAATTTGACAAACAATATTACAATTGGGAAGCTAGGATTTCAAGTTTACAAAAATGAGCACACCACCACATGCGAATTAATGCACATGATAATTGTATATGCTGCAAGCATGCTGAAATTATTCATTACTCTCTTCATTCCATATTAATAGTCGCTCTAAAAAAACCATGCAATTTTAATATATTGAAAAGTTAATTTGTATTTTCATTCCCAAAAGAGACATGTAAGTTAGGCATGATCTATTTAATGTATTTGGGCATAATAATATCATCGATTATATAAAAAAGGTTTGTGTATGTATATACATGTTGCAGACTCCTTTGCAAAGAGTAACGGAATCAAGACATGCTAATTATTACCTTTATGGTGATATATGAAATGAACTATATGTTTTTACACGTGCTATGATAAGTTGTAACTATACATTGAAATTACTATTCATACTTTTTTATATGTAAGCAAGCTGAAATTTTTGTTTTTTATTTTCCAATAGAATTACTTCTACTTTATTTTTTCCATTTATCTATATGTAAGTTCTATAAACCTTTTATATTTTGAGCATTTAATTATTAAGCTTGATCATAATTGTTATTATGTGGTGTTACATTAGCACACCAAATTGAAATAATTTGCTATAGTAATAACATCAGTACTTTTTTTATTACTTGATTTAGCCTGTAGTTGATATCAATTTATCGAAATAGTGTATGTAATAGATTTAGTATACATTAACATTGGTCGATAAATTATAGGGAATAGACAAATCTATATGGATCCAATCATATTATGGAAAATAGCATACATACTGATATATTCAAAGCTTACATAGAAAAATATAATTCTACATACAACCATTATATCATTTGCTTGTTACAGACTACTATAAAGATGAACAAAACCATATCAAAGAAGCTTACAAAGAATCCTTTTATAATATAATAGAAATAGAAATATCTGATTTCGTATATCCTTTAATTCCAAGCTTCTGTGATAACATTTTATAAATTGATGGAAGGCAAGGTGATATTATCATATCGCAACCAAAATATAGCTATTTAATCCAACATTTCTGAGGAATCATCTTTGATGGTCCATGGTTGTGATAGTATTTAGACAAATGAAACCTGCACGACATTAATATTAAATTACTAAATTTTTGATATGAAATGGAAAACCAATTCTTAGGAGGACACAAAGCAAAGCTTTTACGTAATACCTCCTTCATTGAATATGATCCTGTTAAAGTAGTTCTAGCCATTTCAAATTTAAATTATATGTGTGAAAAATTATGGCCTTTGGATTAAGCATGGTTGATAAAAGGAAATAATAGTAAAATATAAATATAAATTAATATTGAAAAGTTGTCTTGAGCAACAAAAGCCTTAGAGTCATATCTCAACAACTATTACAAATTACAGAACTACTCATCAAATAGATATAAGTTTATAGAAACTTGGAATGAACAAAACACTAAATGAGAACACCAAAACACAGGTCCATAAACAAAATGCTTTGCCACTAATCCTTAAACACAGTGACTCAAAGACAGCCTGGACATGTTTCAATCTTTTTCTTGTTTGATGACTTTCCTCATCTTAGTTGAGTGAAAACTGAAATCAGTAGGTGATTCATCAAAGGTTTTGCAATCCATTCTACTTCAGAAAAATTTCATTCTATAAAACACAGTAGGCATAAAACTCCATTCCTGAAAAAAGGAACAGAGTTGTTCACAAACAATCATATAAAATTGAAGCAAGAATGAAAATGATGGAAGAAACAATCTTTTACCAGCATAGGTTAAGCTCCAAAGTTACCACACACAGCAAGACAAAACCCAACAATGGTCGGTCAAGTAAGTGTCTGACCACCAAAAGAACTAAGGAAAATCAAACAGAAAACCAGCAAAAGAAATAGCATCTGGATATAAATCAGGTCCACAGGTGCATCCTCACTTTATGAATCCTAGTAAATCCAATATCTAGGATAAATTAGGTCCACAAATGCATCCTCACATTATACAGCAAAAATTTAGAAAATGACAGGACCATGAACTGCAAAAATGCGACCAAAAAAATGGCAATGATTCAATCAGAAAATACAAATTTGGATGTTAATTCATCAGTAGCCTATTGATATATATATATATATATGTATCATCTAATGCTATTTCATTCGATTACAGAATCTCTTGCCTTTAATCCCTAGTTCAGAATTGTAACTGAACATGACATGCCATTAATTCTACATAATTTATTCCAAGTTTCTACAAAACAAATTACATCAAAAAGGAAATCAATTCATTATGAATTGACTAATAGTTTATTAACTCATTTGGTTTATACAATAAAGCATTACATAGGTAAGGTTTAACTCATTATGAATTTGCAGAGATTTGTTCAGGAGGGTGCTAAGAGAAGCAAAATACTTCTGAATGGTAAAACACTCATAAAACTCAGGAACCAAATTAAAATTCAAAAAAGTAACCTCAAATAAGAATGCAAAATCTCAGGCGAGAATAAAAAAGGTAAGGAACAAAGGCATGATAAGATGCCTCAATGAGAGCATACCTACCATGGTCAGCAACTACTTGCCTGTTATATCCAGCAACAAAAAACCTAAAATAATAGATAAAAAATCAATTAATGAACAACTTTTCGATTAATCAATAATTTATACCTTTTTATAAGCAATGTAGAGATTAATTCCTAAAATGATAACTTCATAAACCAATCATACCTCATACATCGTACCATTTTCTGAATAAACACAAACATCAAATAATACATCAAATAAACATAATAATCGCGAGACATATTTTAATACCATTTTACAATAACGTGTCGAATGTCTACTAACTAAGAATAACAAACATTATATAAAAATTATTACTTATTAACAAAGGATTCAATTGTGGGAGGAAAAAAACTGCAAATAATTCATTCTCGATAACATAAAAACTTCAAATATATTAAAATCAAAATCAAGAAGAATAAAAAGAATACTATATCAGACAAAAGTGACTAAAATAAAATTACACTTCAAAAATTGCATTTTAATGTAAATAGAAAAGCTTGTTAGAACGTCAAGTCACCATTCTCCCATTTGATGCTCCTCGTTACTGCCGCGAACATCACCATATGCCTCTTTCAGCCATCGTGTTAGTTGTCATTAGCCGCGTTCCACTATGCCACCGCCATTGCTTCCTCATCATTGACCCCTCTCGCTCCTACACCATCACAACCATCGCTTTTTATCACCGCGAGCTCTATACGCCGCTCCCATCCACTGTGATTTGGGGCTCAACCGCTCAACATCGATCGTACCATATTTCTTGTGTTGCCACCTTGCTCCCATGGAGGAAAGGAGAATAAAAAATCTGCAATGGTTGTATAAGAAAGGGAAAGAAGATGATTAGACACATAGAGAAGAAGAGAACGTGATTTAGGGGAAAAAAGAAGAGAAGAAAAAACAAAAAGAAAGATGAAAGGAGAAAAAAGAAAAGAAGAAGAAAAAAGTAGTGTATATTTGGATGTGTATCGAGCCACACAAAATTTTATTGAGCCACTCAAATGCTACACACGGGATTAAAGCATGCTTGGGGCAAAGACAAAAGTAAAAATAGATGGGATCTGAGGCATTTAATATATCATTATATATTAAAATATAAAAATTAAAAATAGAAAGTAGTATTTTCAATTGATTTTTTAATTTGAATTTTAAATTTATAATAGTTATTATTTATGATGATGATTCGACAGAAGTATGTGTAATTGGCTAATTACTTATTGGAACTGGTAATTTGGGTGGCTAAAATGGAAATAGAAATATGGATATTGATTGGCCAAAAGGATGGCGACCATGTGGTTTTAATTAGAGAGGAGAGAAAAAATGAAATAAAATAAAATATTTGGAGGGAAATTAAACTCAACAAGTTAGAACACCTCATCAATTCCACTAAGTTATAAACCCTCTTTTAGAATAAGATAAATGATATGATATATAGAAGTTAGGTATACGAGCTTTAATCCGTTAACCAATCCATTTAACCCGTAATCGCATAAAAATGAACCGGACATTTTTTAGCCTATCAATCTGTAACTTTTGGACTTGCACCACTTAAACTGCGAGTAAACCAGTTAGGCCTGAGGTTTAATGCACCAGCCCACAAACCTGCATTTCTTGTTTCAAAATAGAAATATTTATAATTTTAACCAATACATCTAGCCCAAATCATGAAACCAATTTTCTCGTATAAAAAGTTTAGAAGCCCAACCCATACACCCTTCAAAAGACCACAAACTAGAGAAAAAACAAGTCTGACCCAAAAAATATATAAAAGAAACGAAATGAAACGAGATGGTTAAGTGGAAAAAGGTTTGTTTGTCTTGCCTCTTGGACTCTTGTGTTGCAACTAGGGGCTGTTTGGTTTACTGTTTTTGCTTTTCCACCTTTTGTAGTTGTTGGGCTTTGCCCTGTTTGTTCTGTAATAAACTATCCGGACCCAAAAAACAAAGAAGCAAGCGGAGCGGACAAGCTCGCGGACCTACGGGCTTAAACGGGATGGACACAGACCAGTGTGTTTTGAAGTCCATTTAAGAAACGGACCAGCCCGGTCCGGCTGGTTTAACTATACATTGTTGCGGAACGGGTTAAATGAATCGGGTCAGCCCGCATATCATTGATATGTGATATGATAGAGGATAAACGGAGTCATTAGTGTTGCCGATGAAACAGAATTTCGGTGGGTAACCCTTTCTGTAGGGTTTCTCTCTATTCTGTCTCTCCGCTGTCTTCGCATAGCATTAGAAGCTCACACTCTAACCAAAACCCTCAAATCCCTAATTCCCAAATCCCGTCGCCATGGATTTCCCCAAGAAGCGCAAGACAGAGGAGAACGGCGACGCCGATTCTCCGTCGCCAACAGAACAACAACCACAACAGCAACAGCCATCACCCTCGTCCGCCGCCGCAACCACCACCACCCCCCTCACCCCAGAAGACATCCGCAAGATCCTGCAGCCCTTCACGCAGGACCAGCTCCTCGACCTCCTCCAGTCAGCCTGCCTCCGCCACCCCGACGTCCTCGACGCTGTCCGCTCCGTCGCTGACCGCGACTCCACGGCCCGAAAGCTCTTCGTCCGCGGCCTAGCCCCCCATACCACCACCGACACCCTCCGCTCCGTCTTCTCCGCCTTCGGCAACCTCGACGAGGCTATCGTCATCTTCGACAAGAACACCGGGAAATCCAAGGGCTATGGCTTCGTCACGTTCTCACACGTTGACGGCGCCCTCATCGCCCTCAAGGACCCCAGCAAGAAGATCGATGGCCGCATGACGGTCACCCAGCTCGCCGCTGCCGGAGGCCCCGGCGCCGTTGCCGCCACCGACATCGCCGCGCGGAAGGTCTATGTAGGTAGCGTCCCTTCGAAATCTCGTCAGAGAGGCTCCTCAGCCACTTCCTGGCGTACGGCGAAGTGGAAGAAGGACCCCTAGGGTTTGATAATAAGAGCAGCGGGAAGACCAAAGGGTTCGCGTTCTTCGTGTACAAGACAGAAGAGGGTGCAAGGGCTTGTTTGGCAGAGCCTACGAAGATCATTGATGGGTACCATTTGTTTTGCAAGTTGGCTGTGGATGGCAAGAAGGCGAAGCCACAGAACCCTGCTTCTGGGTTTGCAGGGGATGGCATTCAAGTTCAGCATCAGCAGCATCAACATCAACAACAACCTTCTTCAATGCTCCTCGTTTGATTTCGCAGTATGGGGGATATGGTGGTGGTGGTGGGCATGGGAACAGTTATGGGATGCAGTCTTCAGTACCGTCGTTTGGGAACGACCCTGTTCCAGCTGGTGGTGGGTATGGGCAAGCGATTGGTGGTGGTGGTGGTGGTGGTGGTTATGGGGGTTCGCAGTTCGGTGGGCCGGTTTCCGGTGACTATGGTACGAGGTTGCCCCCGAATTCAGGTGGAATGCCTTCAGGTGGGTTTATGGATGGGTCGCATTATGGTGGTTTTCCCTCGTCTGCGCTTCCTTCGCAACAGCCGCAGCCTGTGCCGATGCCAAGACCTGCTCCTCCTCCTCCTGGAGGGATGTACCAGGCATGCCGCCTTATTATTGAGGTAAATTTTGGTGTTTTGATTTTGATTTATGGATGTCGGTGATGTGTGTTTGCTGTTATTGGCTGGTTTTGTGTGCTTGTGGTGGTTCAAAATGTGCACTTGGTTTTGTTGATTGTCTGAATGTTCTTCTGAAAAAGGTCTGGCGTTTATGTTATCTGATGATTATTCGCTCGTCGATTTTGCTGCATTTTGTCAATTTGTTTGTCTTCCCTTTTACTGAAAGCTAGCTTGCTTGCTGGTTAGTGTATGCCTAGCCAAAAAGTTGTACAAATACGTCTATTTCTTCTAGCTGAATTTGCAATAGGTGGTTTTCAAAGAAGATAAGCTTTGTTATGGGGTTCTAAATACTCATTTTTTAACATGTATTTTTGAGTGCCTTTTTCCATATTGAACTAATTAATGAATTATTAGTCTATATCTTTCTATTGAAATGAGGGAGAGAATCCGTGTTATGGGTTTGTGGTTAGAATGACAATTACTCTTTCCACCGTTTTATATTTTTCTAAACTGTGCTTGTTTACAGGAATTTATGAATGGCTTTTCCATGTTACTAATTTGCATTTCTTAAATTGATTGACGATTTGAATTGTATGTAATATCTTTTGTGGAATTTATTTGGACGCATGGTTCTCCTCCTGTAGTTGATGTTGAATCAAGTTTTTGTTATTTGTTGATTGTATTTAACATTATAGTTATGCTTTTGACTTGCCAGTTCATTGTGTTGATAAACATGTTGATCATTGATTTGAGTTTTGAATAGGTGTTTTGTTCAGGTTTGTGATGGCTTCTTGGACGCTATTCCTTTAAATGGTTGTGCTGATTTCGTGCATGCAGACAATAATACTTTGGTTTTGGTTACATGGACTGCTGTAAATTTGTTGCTGCTTCACTACCTCTGCTTCTATGTGTGATGGTTCCATTTGTGATGAGTGTTAGTGAAAGCTTACCTAACTTGGCATAGAATTTGAATGTAGTACTTAAGTTGTTTTCTGTAGAACTTGTTTCAATTTTCTCTCTTAATTTAAGTAAATGACAAGGTGTTTACCTATAATTTTGAAATGTCATTTTTATTGCTGGCCATGTTCCTATGTGCATACATATGTACTTGTGTGGTTGCTGTGGTGGCTTCAGTTCATTTGAATTACTTTCTTCTTTTTTCCCTTATTTAACTTCAGTTCCTGGAAAGTTGAAAATATTTGTTTTTTGATGGCGGGTCAGTGATATATATATATATATATAAGTATTTAACTTCTTTCTAATTTGTTTTTAGGCTAAATTCAGCATAAGTCGTAAGAGTTTACCTTTTCAGTCTATGCCTTGTCTGTTGTAGAAATGGAAGCTCAAACTTGATTTTGCAACTGCAGTTTTTTTCTTTTTGGGTGAACTAGGTTCCCCTAAAATTTTAAGGATATATCTGGGATATTTAAAGACAATGGCAGAAAATAACTAATAGCGAAATGGGATGGAAAAACAAAGATGGAATCTTACACGTCACCCTCTTCTTTGATTAATTGATGAAGGAAGGGACTTTCACCTAAATTTATTCCATTATCTTTTTTACACACCCTCCCTCCCAAAAATTTGTGGGACAAAAAATTCCGAGCTTAAATTCTCTGTTAGTTCCACTTTCCTGTTTAGAACACTTTCCAACCCTCTTAAATAATTTGGCTATTTTATTCGTTGCCATTATTCCAAATGTAGCCTATGTTTCCTTCTCTCCCTCCTATGAGCAAACCATTTGCCAAACAAAACGAAAGCTAGAGAAGGGAAAGAAAATAACGATAATTGTCCCTTTGTGTCTCCCGTGAATTGAAAGTAGGATTGGAATATATAATGCAAAACAGAATATGTTTGCCTCGACTTTCACTGTGCTACCCTTGAATATGCAGTATTATTTGTTTGGGCTCTGCGGTAGATATATTTTCAGCTGAACAAGTAATTTGTTTTGCTATAGCTGCTTGCTTCTTCTTCTTCTTCTTTTTTTTTTTTTTTGGTATGGTACTTGCTTCTATTTTTGTATGTTTATTTTCTGCAAATCATCATTTTGGGCCTCCTAATTCTTGTTGTCGCTGTTGCTGCAAGTTATTAGCAACAAATTCTTGTTTGTTTGCTTTTACTGAACGGTTCTACATTGTTTTCTAATTTTGATGGTTTATGTATCAAACCCTGTGAATATCCATATTTGCTGCTATCTAATCATTTTTGAGGTGGTTCTCCTGTTCGTTTATGACGTGTAGCCCGGCCAATACCAATTTATATGTATTAGGTTTTTTATGTTAGGACCCAGGACTTTCTGATAATGTTGAGTGAGGGGGTGCTATTCTTTGTATCATTCTCTAAAGTGAGACAATTACTTTGTAATAGTTTTATATTGAATTACGAGTGGTGCTCTTGAGAGGAGTTTGGGACTAATTGTTTTATATGCCTTGCGCTTGGTTCATTTATTTATACAAAAATTTCGTTTATATTTTTCGCTCCGTCGTTTCGGATATAAATAGATCGGAGAGAATTGCAAATTTGAGTTAAAAAAATTCTGTGTAGCAATGCTGGTTTTTCAAAAACTAGTTTAACTTGTGAAAAAATAGGTTTAAGGCAAATATTTGTCTCTAATATTTCTATGTTTTGCTTCTTCTTAGGTTTAGGGGTTTCCGTCTGTTTGCTTTTGTAGATACCGTTAACTTCAATTCCCTTTGGCTAGGCCTTACTTTTGGCTATTTAGACGTCATCTGATTGAAAAGTCAATTTGAAGGGATCAACTCTTCATAGAAAATAATATTCACCAACAATGACTAGTTATTTTATAAGTGAAAATATAGAGGTTGAATGAAGAATTAATTTAGCAACCAAAATGAAGTTATGTGAAGTAAACCGCATAAGAAAAGGTTACATCGTGTAAAACTTTCAACTATTAAGTAGTTAACGGTTCAATCAATTTAACCAGTTAGACTTATTGTCGAATACTAGTTACACAAAGGGAATCGATGTTACATTACTTAAATCAATCAAGCATTGGCATATTTAAATGTTGGTCTTTTTTAATATTGTTGAATGATATCCAAGACGCCAAAATCACAAAAGCAGAGAGAAGGCGTCAATTTTCGGGAGGGTAAAGTTGTGGCAATACTTCATCCTTCATTTTGGTTCATACGCCATCAAACCATTCGATCCCGTCAACTTTTTCTAATGCCAAATTCGTGTCTTCTTGTTGTTCAGGTATATATGTGTGCGTAGAATTTGAATACGTAGCAAAGCCTTCTTCAATTTTGAGAAAGAAAAAGTATTGCTTTTGCGTGGCTCAACTAATGTGCAAGATCAATTGATCAGTAAGAATAGAATAAATACCCCCACTTCATACCGGGGTAAGAGGTCATTGCGCATATATCCATGCCACAATTCTTAGGGATGACGAAACCATGGAACCTTTTCCTCTTTGTAAGATGGGAGAATCAAGCAGCTCCCTATCTTCTGAAAAACAGAAAAATTTGTTATTTTATACTTCTATTTTTCTTGAGAAGCACAATCGAATGTGTAAATAAATTCTAAAGGCAAAGTTATCAAATTTGCGGGTTTACTTAAACTTATGGATCCAATATAAACTTGACTCATAATCTTGCAAGAGTCTACTTATTTTAAAAATAATATCAAAAAAAATATTTATAACATCTAATTAAAATAAATATATTTATGATAAAACAAATATATATATATATATATATATATATATATATATATATTCAGTTGCAGTATCATAATAAAGTAAATACAAATTATAAAATATGAATTTAAATCACAAAAGATATAACAGATCAAGAATTTTAGGATATGTTTGAGAGCATAAAAATTAAGGGAGTGAAATGAAAAGGCAATAACACTTTAATAAAATGTGGGTTTGGAAGCTCTTAATTGAAAGGGAATGGAATGGCTGTCTATGGCCTAGATGACCTCTCCCTCCCTTTGGAAACAGCACAGCTCCTGCACCTCCAAATCGAGGGTGTTGGAGGAACTGCGATGTTTTGTTAGAAAAATTTTCCTCCAGCCTTGTTTTATTTACCATTTTATCTAAACCTTTTCTTACAAAAATCAAAATAATAAAAGCACACACTTACGTACCACAAGGATAAAATTGAAAAACAAAGTTACTTGTCATTCTATTCCGTGCATTCAATATTAAAACTTCCAAACAAGAGTACTATAACTCTCCTCTCTCACTCCATTAATTTAACACCCAAACAATGAGATGGCATCACTCTAGACATTCATTCTATACTTTTTATTCCTTTCCATTAATAACTATTCTCTCTCGTTTTAAATGTCCCAAAAAAAAATCAAAATAACTTAGGTCAACGTAATGTAAGTTCAATTTTGAAATGTCCAATTATGAGTGTTTATTATGAAATTTCATGGATTGTTGTTTAAGAGATCAAATTCTAACTAAAAGAGTAACATCACGAGTTTATCTCAATTTATTTGAGTTTTCAAACAAGTTAATTTTTATGGGAAAAAAAAATCTTTTTTCTCCTGGAATTTTAATCAAACGAAAACTCTATTGTTTTGGCTCATAGAAAGGGAATCTTGAGGGAGTGAAGTTCAAAATTGTAAAAGACTAAAGATGTTTAGAAGGAAAGGTAATTCGTCGAAACAGTAGGACTGAGCTTAACCTTGCATCTCAACATTGAAAATTTTCTATCCTCCATTTGCTTCTCATAATAATTTCTTTCACTCCCAATGATGTGTGACCGCTTGTATTTCGTGCTACTCCAGTCTTCATCAAAAAGGCATTCGCGCTGTTTGGCAGCATTATATCATAAAATTATTCTGAGTTACTTCGAGACTTCTACTGTAGTATTGTAGCATTCACCTTATTATTTTGGTTTCCCATGGTAAAGTATTATTATTGATAACATTATATGCCAAGATTTTCTTTCTTTTTTTTTCCCAACCAGAATTGTTGCCTAATTGGGTTGCATTATTATTGACGGTTAAATATATTTCATACTATCTTGAGTGATCGAATGATGATTTTTCAATCACTCTTATCTTTTATGACCATTCGATCACTTTTATCTTTTAATGGATTCTAAATAAACTTTGTCAATTTGTTTTTTTGTTATGTAACATGACGCTTACTTATGCATAAATTTATGCTCCTATTAATTTATTGAAGACAGTTGATAACAAAACATGTTTGTGTGCACGTAACTTATTTTGATAACAAGCCGTTAGTCTTTGAAGAAATTTTCTTCTACCATCATGGTTCGCAAATCACAACTTTAGAATAGAACCGGATATCTCATGGAAAGAGAGTCCTCCCCTTTCTAAAATCTCCGAGTAGCCATGGCCATTATTAAAGTGAATTTGGAAACACATTGTGTTTTTTTCCTGAGTTCGTAGTCCTGTTGTTGTACCATTTTTTTCGCTATGTAAAGTGAAAAGTTTTTATTTTTATTGGTCAACATACACAAATGTTGCAGTAAGAAATGGATGATTTCTTTCATCAAATTGACCATTTTCACATTCTATCCTTTGCTCTCTCAGTTATTATTTCCATATTCCAATGCAGACTTTCTGTCACCAAATTCTTCATCAATCTCTTCCCTTCTTTTGTCTCTTTGATTTACAGGTGAATCCAATGCACTTCTTGGAGATTGTGAACCTGAATTCTGTGGGCCCATCATTTTTTGCCTTTTATCCTTAAACCACTGCAACAGTTTCAGTGCTCTCTTCTGCGCTAAAGGACTCCCTAATAGAGCCACTTCAAGGAGTACAGGGACAATACCTGACTGTGCCATTTTTTTTCTTTGTGATGAGTTTTGATGAGCTAGAATCATCAAAACATAAGCTGACAACTCTTGGCATTTGGGTTTATCAACCCATGATAAGACCTCAATCAAGCATTCCGGCACCGTTGAGCTGTTCTCTATTGCTTTCTTTCCCACCAGAGTCAATGCCAAGTTCCCAACACAGGCAAGTGCTTTCTCTGAAATTTCCTTCATTAAGGACAGTTCCAAGAGGATAGGTACAATTCCATTAGAAACCAAAGGCCCTGAATTTTCTAACACGCTTGAGAAGTTGTATAAGGCTTCCAAACATGATTCTTTGGTATCAAATCTTGAGCTTGACTTGAGCATGTCACTAAGAAGTGGGAGAAAGTGCAATGAAGCATGAGGGAATTGACTGTTGGCTAGATATGACAATGAAGATAGCAACTCTGCAAATACATTTGTTGTTGATTCATCTTCAAGGTCAATTTTCATAGGCAGCTTGGATAATATACCTGCCTCCACTATCAAAGCCTTGTTCCTGAAAAAAGAACAAATGTATCAAGAGAAAGGGCAAAACATGTTTCCACTAGTGCAAAGTTAGCAAAACAAGTCAGCAAAAACTACTCAATATATAATTCAACTATCTGCATTCTTCAATCATCTCTGTGTGTGCGTGTGTGTTTTTTTTTTCCAAAAAAAATGGGAATGACGCAATTTGCCCATAAAATAATTAATAAGATTTTCAAAGCAACCAGATTAAGTATAACATTTAGTATAGTGTTGATAGCTCAGTTGATAAGAGCTAGGAACGACTAAGAGTAGCAGGATTCAATCCCTGCATATGCCCTCTGTCTCATTTTGTCTTGCCTTATCTTCATCTCCCTCCCACGCCCTATTATGGACTTCTTAAGCGCCTCATTAGAAGGTCAGGCAAAATCAAGTCATCATTAATCTAATTTAAAGATGTACTGGAAGCTGAAGGTCAACAAAAATTAATTTCTATGCATTAATAATATATAACTTTTTTACAAATTCATCCAATCATATATTGTTACATCATCAAAAGTGATCAAGTTTTACATCTATTACTTGAAAAGTCATGTACAAATGGGATGATTTGATTAGATAATAGTGTAAAAAAGTTTTACATTATCAGTTGCATCAAAATTAAACTCTGAATAAAAGGCTTCTAAATTTGTTCTTACTATCTTTAAAAAAATCTGATTAATTACCCTACACTTTATGATCTTAACTTATGGGTCGATTCAAAAAGAAAATATCCTTTAGCTCATCCTACAACCTAGCAACTTAGTAGTTGACAAAAAAAGTCACATTTTGGTGATCTAATTCCAGTTAGGTTTCTTCCAGCTAATGTTGACATTGATAGTGATATTTGGGCAACTTCGGTCCAAAATTATTTGCTTAATTCCATTCATAAATCCCATGGCACACACCACCTTTAAGCTACGGAGTCTTAACCAAACGTACCAACCAAGACCAACCGCCACTTTATATTCACCAATCTTGTCCTTGCTCTCCAAAGGTCAAAATATGCCACAGATTTGTCCATGTCAAACAATTGGCAAAAAAAAAAAAAAACCAACATTTAGTATGAAATCATCCACCTTGTCCATGATTTCGGGAACAACTATTTAGTGTAGTTCAATCCATATACAAATTCGCCCCTAATTTATTTAGCATGTCTTCTCTCTGCATAGACTAACCAGAAAAAGTTTACTATGACGGATAGGCAATTGCTTTTGAATTTTTTTTTACCTATAAGCATGTCTTGGGGTAACCATTTGAACCGTTCATTTAAACACGACACTTCAAATTATGGAAGCCATATCTCCTTAACAAGAATTGGCCACCGAATTTGTATGTTCGGGATGATGTTTAGATAAAAGTTTTTTTTCTTTCTTTCCAATGTGATACACTAATATTACACTAATCTTCAAACTCCTGATGTTATAGATAAAATTTACATAAAGTGGCAGTCTACTTCTACTACAACCAATCACTTTTAGGTAATAACTAGTGTCCTTTGTAACTATCAATTCAACTATTAAGCATTTATAACACATTTTGGTAAGTCATTGAGCTACATACATGAAGAGATGCACACAGCAGAAGGAACCAAAAACATAAGAATTCTAAAACTTACTGGTAAGTTCCATTAGCTAGTTGAATCAGCGCCTTTAGTCCTGCTAGCTGCCGTGTAGCCACCTCGGACCCCACCATAGATACCAACACTGGCACCACCCCAAGCTCAGTTATCAACTTTCTGACCTTGACATCTTCTTTAGCCAACCTTTCAATTTCCTTCGCTGCCAACTCTTTCTCTTCCCAGCTCCCAAAGTGAAGCTTCTTCACAGTGCTCTTCAACATGATCACACCCACACGCTCTTCTTCCTTCTCCATCATCACCTTGCATTGCAATGCACTACCTCAAGATATTCGACCTTGCTCCTGTTGCAGTTTGGTTTGCTGCATGATGTGTCATGTTGATATAAGGGGTAGTGTGCTTTGAGGTGAAGAAGTCATTTTTGGGTTCTGAGGTGTTGTTTCTTCTTGCAGTTTTGTTTTCTGTTTCTGGATTTTTTGAGACACACAGGACGGCGGTGGGGAAAGTTAAACAATGAGACAATATGAAGAGAATTCTGTGACGAGTGAGCTTATAAAACAGGGGAAGCACAGAGCTTATGCAGAGTCAACTAATGACAATCTAAGATGTAGATATTTAGCTGGGATGTAACATCTAACGGCGTTTGTTTCGAGGTTTGAATTATGTTATAATTACATTATTAAGAATGATATTTTTAGGGATGTTATTTTGAAATATTTTAAACAAAATTATTTGTTTAGTGTTAGACATTTTTGAAATTATTTGTTAAGATTTTTATAAATAAATTTACAACTTATTTATTTATAATATATATTTCTGGGAATGTATGTTATGATTTTTAAAATATCCTTAACAAATTTATTATTATTATTATCCAAAATGAAAATTACTTTTCCAAAAAAAAATAAAATCAACAATTAATAAAAAAATTTAAATTGAGAGCATAATGGATATATGAAATACAAATGAGCATAGGTAAATGAAAATTGCAAGGAAAAAGTCAAATAATTAAAAATATTTTTATATTTGTGCTTAATAATTGTTATTCTTAAGTCATGGAAACTTTTTATTCTTACCTTTTATTATGAAAATGAGATCTCACTAAATTATAAAAAATCTTTTTCTAGGAAATAATTCATATCTGCTAATAATTTTTTAAAACTTATAACAGATATGGAACACATCATTCCCAAGTATTTATTCTAAAAAACAACTAAATATACCTTAAAATAAACACCTAGATTATTCATTTGTCAAGTAATGACAACATGACATTTAAGATAAATTATGATAGAGTAAGTTGGTTTAGTTGGTAAAATTATTTGTAGTGGGTGTAATGTAAGGATTTCATATCAAATTTTGTCTTTGCGAAAGAGGCCAATTTCAAGGAACGGAGATGGTTTGGTGAAAAAGAAAACCTAAAAGTTAATCAAAACAGTAAGTTTCTACACATGAAGATGATTAAAACTTGATTCACAAAAAAAATCAATTTATTCCGAAAAGAAAATCCTAATTATATTCATTGAAACACGCAAAAGTTTAGAGGTTAACCGTTTTGATTGAAATTCAACCGGAATATAATAAAAAAAATATATGTAAATATATACATATGATTAATTAGAATATAAATAAATATATTAAATCATTAATATTAACATAATCAACCAAAAATATTCATAGGTCTATAAAAATAAACATAATCCATATATAATTTTCTAGCTTAGCCTCACAACACGCACAAATCATTTGAAAACAATATTTATTAACGGAGAGGTTATGATGAGCTCTAAATAATCGAGAGAGAAGAATAATAACTCAATAATTTTTGTTAATACCCTTCTTTGGTTCTATATTTTTTTTGTTTTTGCTCTGTAGCGCCATAGATATCAATATTTAAGATTTGAAAAAAAAATTCAAAAAAAAAAAAAACCGTCCAACCTTCCTTATCCTTTCCCACTTTTTGCTTTAACCGATTTTGACTTTTTCGCTTTGAGCTTAATTCTACCTGCCTGACCGTTCCCTGCGACTGGTCTTACCTGTCCTTCTGTTTATTTTCCCTTCTATGGTTCCATGGAGTTTTTGTTTAGCACTCCATTATATTTTTCTAGAGTTAGTAAATCTAGAAGAAAAAAAATATATTTAATTAATAAGATTTTTTTTATTCACTACGACGCTTAGCAGCCATTCAATTAATAAGATGCGACAACATATATGTAAAGTTATAATATTATACTTAAATTTATATAATACTTAAATTTATATAAATAAAAAGATTCAATATAAGTATAACCTTACATAAATCCAAACGATAATATCGAACTCTTCATTGGTCCCAATTAGACTCACGACTCACGAGTCACAAATATGGCTGGCATTTTACTTCAATAGCAGATATAAAATATGTAACGGGTTTGGTAGGAGGGAGTTAGGGAGGCCCAGCCTGAATGTTCCCCCATGCAATCATAAATTTCTGGCCAGTGCACTAGTGTCAACGTTATTGCACAAAATTTTCTTGTCCAAGTTCTTCGTCGTGTACACATTTTTATCTTAATCGGTGGCTGTGATATACTAGCGTTGTTGGTTGATTGATCCAGCGATTTATTAAGTTCTCCACTGAATAAGGGGTGAGGCAAACCAAGTGAAGAACAATTATTCATTAATTAATTTCATTGACTCTTTGATTAGGCTCACAAAAGTGGTAAGTTAAATACAAGCCCTCAATTTATTTATTTTTATTAAAAGGCATTTCAGACCAAACGATTTATTGATGTTCTGTTCTGGACTACCTGTATGGACTTATTGCAAAATAAGCAAGATAGTGACTCTAAGGCTCATTACCACTTGCATATCTCTATTTAAGACAAAGGAAAATCCTAGAAAAGTACGCATAATTTCTTATTATATTAATGTCTTTTTAACACTTCCTGACTTGAGCATTAGAGCCTTTATAGGTACCTACCCTTTTTGGGACATGGAGCTCAGAGGAGGAGGACCAACAACATATTCGTGTTCCCAAGGTCACACCAGGTTTACCAGATCCACTTTACTACTGACAAACGTATACCATATAGATTTGAGTCAGGAGAATCAAAAGGGAACTGTGCCTTACAACTAGGTGCACCATTGAGAGGCAAAAAAAAATTAAAAAAAAAATCATCACCAATATGTCTTATCCTGGACAAACAGTGCTAATAATAAGTTGCCACAAATAAAACTTGGTACAACTTTCTCCTATGGATTATTCTGTTCCCACTACGTGTCCTATGCAAAGGAAACCCAGGACTTCTATGTAGTCATCACACTTTGATAAACACAAGCTTACATGGTGTACACACATACACAGCCACAGGTTGAATCAGAATAAGTTGATTCTAACGTAGCAGCCATGCCAGGGTCAACATGAGCCCTGTTTAATTTGGAGCTCAGTGACATTACAAAAATAAGAAAATACTTCCAAAAGATATACACAATAATATATATAACACAGCATGCAAAAGGGTCACCATCAACCTGAATAAGAGTCATGGTTGCATGAGGAAGTGGATGTTTCAACCAAGCAGATTCTTCTCCGCTTGCTTGGAAGTGATGCTCTTAGTGAGTACTCAAGTGAGTTATTAGCCTTATCCAGTACAGAATTCAGTGCCTTGTGAACAGTACTTGCAAGAGCTTGGCATGCCTCGTTGTTAACTTTGCTCCATTTACAACATTTATAGACGAATACATTCTTCATTCTGCCTTCCAATGTTGACATTTCTGCCCTCACCAGCTGCAGTTGAAGGGCATCAAGTGTGTGTCTTATGTCAGAAAGTATCTCAGGTCGGAAATCACAGCATATAGATGCCTTATAAGACATGGATCCATCTCCTCCTCCATCATCATATGGTTCAACTTCAACTTCATCAGAATCCGTTGGGATTAGAAGCCCTTTACTTGCTTCCGTAGCATTCTTCTTCAATTCCTTCACTTGGCTAATTACTTTTGCCAGTAATGTGGCTTTGTCCGTCTAAGAGTAACAATTGAACCCAAAAAATAATAATAATAATGAAAAATCAAAGTCCTGATAGCAAATCTCTCTCAAACAAAAGGGAGGATAATAACAAATAAGAAGTTGCATCACTTTTTTCACTAGCAACTGTAGGAGCAAGTCCAGTATGTGAGGAGTGATTTGCTGTGAAAGTGAGAGAAATAAATTTTAATTGTTGATTTTTATATAAACAGTTAAGATTAAAATATAAAGTTATATGATGATTTTAAGTGATCAATAAATAAATTTTAATCTTAATTATCAAAGTATAGTTATACAATCTAGATTTATCCATCTCTTTCAACTAATCGTGACAAGGACGTTATCCTCATAATTCATAAATGAATAATACTACTGTCTACTGGTGTTCAGCTTCAAATTATAGCCTCCTCTAGCTTTCAACGTGACTTCAACCAAATGCTTGTCAGAATGATACTTATAACTCAAGTTTATTGATCATTTGAGAATAGTGAGTTTAATCATTTCCTGAACTCCACTACAGCTGAGGCAGAATCCAGCAGCTGAGATATTTAAGGTAGCTTGATTATGCTATCAGAATACTGAGGATTAAGGAAGACAAAACGTGGTGTTAATGTTTAACTACTCTTGATTATCCGATGCTTATATATATATATATATAATAGTTTTCCTTGTCCCACATCACCAATATCAGTTAGCCAACAAACATAAGATGGCTACAACAAAACAAGACAAAACATGCATGCCATTATCACATAATAAACTCAAGAAATTGACTCTGTCATGCCACCCAGAACAGCTGGCACGTCTACAACACTTGATATGCGAATATCTTAATCAATCCGATTCTAGTGATAACATTTCTGCTGCCCTTTTTTAAAGTTTAGATAAAGACCATCAAATTAAAATACGTAGTCAAAATTGACATTCTACGGTGCTTGGTGTCTTATAATTTTGTTCAAATACATGACTTCTTCTTTTGTTATTCTGGCTGAAATACTTCCTAGAGTGCAAACCAAACAAAAGCAGAAATCTATCAAGATTCAACAATTGAAAAAATCAATAGTAGCAGAAACTATTTGGAGACCCAGCACAATTAAATAAATAATATAATAAAGACAACCAGAATAATATATCTGCGGCCAATAATATTCAGCTGATGATGTGGGGCATAAGGAATAAACTTTATTTTTTAAGAAAATAAGGGTAACAAGATGAGGTCCAATCCAAGACAGGAAAAACTCTATACTCGGAAGAGCACTATAGAGTAACTTATATTCACTTCATCACAAGAAAATGAGTGGAGAATCAAATATGCATGCAGAACCCTTTCTTACTCCACTCAACCTATCAATTGGGGTTAAAATAAACATCTGATGTATGAATATGAAATATACGTGAGGTTGTGTGTCATAAATAATAAATAATTCCACCTTACATAATAAAGTTATGCACCTTTGGTAGTTGACTTCTAGCAACTCCCATACCCAGTTGACCAAACAAGGACAACAATGATACAATCAAAAACCCTCAAGATAATAACAATAATGTGCTTCAAATAATCAAATCTCAAAATGTTGTGATGTTTATAGTATACAACAGACTCTGAGCACCGATTTTCTTTCAAAATAATCATCCAACATGAAAGGTAAATACACATTCACAGCCACAAGCATTAAGGCATAAATTGAAAATAAAATTACGGGGTCACAAGGTCAGTGGATTTAGATGTTAGATCAAACCCTTATCATTAGATCAAAAAGTGATGACAATGGTACAACTTTATTTCTTCAAAATTTCTCATAATCATATTTAATATAAGGGGTTGCACTCATGACAAACTAAATAAGGCAATATGTTAAGCTAATCTAATCCTAAGAGTGATGCTTGCCATATAAAGCACACATGAAGATTATGCATGATACTGGAAATCTCTTCAGAAAACCAGAGGTTTTTTTTATGTCTAGCAGCATTGGTTGATAACTTAATATATGTAATTTCTTTTATTTCCATAAAAACCCAAAATCTTGTATCCAAATCTCGCCTTATAGCTTATATTGTCATCTTTCTTCAGACTCATATATATTGGTTCTAGGGGAAACTGAAGCCTAAATTCATACCTCACTCAGTTTCAACTTTTCATTAAATCCATTCTATCCTTATCTTATCACCAACAGCGCATATGCGTTGTATAGAAACATTTGCATGGTTATGCAAGAACTTGGCTAGCTACAAAATCTAGTGCTGATATTCTTCTATAGAGTAATGATATACATTCAGAAAATGTATATATTGAATCTTTGACAGAAATTAAAGTGGTTATTGGATAAAATAAAATAGTACAATCCATTAATTCATTTAAAAGTTAACAATTATGACATATGATTCTAGATATAAAATTTTGACAAAATTTCTGTTTATCTGAGATTTTCCTTGTAAATCCATGATTGTCATAACCTTTTACTTAGAACAGTTATTAGTTATATAAAAGTCATGTTTTGATGAACATGCTAAACCAATAATTATACAATCAAAGTGAAATCATAGAACTCAAAGGGCAATGAATTTACTGTGTGCTCTTACAAATAGATCACTTAAACAACAAATTGAAATAAAAAAATAAAAGCACACATACCTTCTCAGTAGAAGGCACAAAACCACGTAGAGTTGCAAGATGACCATTTATTCTCTCCCTCCTCCTCCTCTCAGCTTCACTATGGCTCTTCAAAGCTGCCAAAGCTTTGGCCTCAGAGTTCTCATTCTTTCCTATCCTTGCAGTTGCTGATGATCCATTCACCGGCTCTCCCTTTTCACTCCCCAAAACCAATGAATATTGTGATGATGCCAACCCACTTGGCGGAACAATACAAGCGGAAGAAGCTCCATGGTTATCATGCAAAGAATTAGGACTAAACAACCTCGAAATACCAGAGCCATCAGCAGATGAAGAATTGGAGTTATAAAAGGAGTAAACCATTGACCTGATGATCAACCTTGAGGTGGAGCAGTAGTTTTATCACTTGAGAAGCAGAAGGAGGAAACTGGGTGGACGAGTAGTGGGGGCGAACCAAAAAGAGAGCTTGTGGAGATGTAACCTTTGTGACCCTGACGCTATGCTGCTTTGTTTGTTGATGGTGCTGCTGGTCATAACTTCCATTACGCAAAGGGCAGAAGCTTGAGGTGCTTTAAAGGGAAGATCAGAGGGAAAACATCCACATTCTCTTCTTGATGTTTTTGAACTCCACCATTTCTAGGTGGGAAAAAAGGCCAAAAATTAAAAGGATCGGTGTTTAGAACTGAGAGTTTGGTGAGACTTAACTGATCTGGCTTGGATTTCTCTGTGTAAAGTACAAATATAGAAGGGACACGGCTGTTATGTGCCTCAAAAGGTGATGATGGATTTCAAGGAGGTTTCAGAAAGAAGAATTAAAGATAGAGATCATCACAACAGGGTACTGTTTTTGAGCTGATGTACACATGTATAGAGGAGAAAAGTTTTGGTTCAGTGTTGACTATATTTATAGTGTCAGTAATTTAGTCTATGTAGTAATAGTAATACTAGTATTACTATATGAATTGTTCACGGGTGGAAACCAACCCCAAGGTTTGACATTTTTTCTTTTCTTTTCTTTTCTTTCTTGCATTGGTGTTTTAGGCGTGCAAGGCTTAAATTATCACTGTGATTATTGGTATTGAAATAAACAAAATTATTGGACTATTAATGATTGAAAATGATTTTATATTTTCTTTTCTTTTAATAAAATTGTGGTTGGATTATTGGAGCCCCTGTGGCATTGCCGCATTTCCTTATGATGAGAAAAAGGCACCGGAGGGCTGCCTTTCTGTGTAGGTATTTCACTAATTAAATATTTTTGGCTGATCATAAGTTGAACACCTCATCTTTTCACGCATTTATAATAAAGTTAATGAGAAACGAAAAAGAAATTCAATGAGTTGTAGCATTATTTTAGTCACTAATCTCTTAATTTATTTGCATATTAAAATTAAATATTAAATATGACAATTTTTATATCGTGAAGGTCTTTCTATGATTATATGTGAGGATTGAAATCTTGATAGAGAAACGAAGAAAGTCATTGTGAATGAATACTAAGATTCATTATATTTTGTTACAATCGATATATTTAGTCATGAATACATTTCTAGGGTACTGGAGAAGTTAATAACAAATTTGTCAATATAATATTAGTCTAATTAGAACTAAAATTGATGTAAGTGTAAGTACGCTACACGTCAATTATTGATTTCATGGTTTCCTTTTTGTTAGTACCATTAGTAACTCCTCAAATGTAATTCCTAGAATAATAATACTTTGTGTTGTATAATAATTTTATACTAATATTTATAATTTTTCTTTTATTTTTTAGGACATCAATCTCTACTCTCATAAAAAATAAAAAACATTATAAGTGTTGATTTAAAATTGTTGTACAACTTTATGGCATCCCAATAATACTCTTCCGAGAATCCCATTGATTACCTTAGTGCCAACGCAGACATGTTATGAAGTCATTTATTGAAACTGTTGTTCATTAGTGCATTTCTTTCACTTTTCTTAAATCCTTTTTGGTATTATTTGTTCCGTTTAATCTGTTAACTTTATACCAACGCAATTCAACAGCTGTCATTGACAGAGAAGGGCTTATTTAAAACTTGAGAAATGATGCCCATCTAGAAAATAACACGTGTGGAATTCGTTAGCCCTCGTAAAATTCTTCTATTCGTCTTTAAATAATTATTTATTTTAAAAATTTAAATAATATTAATTATTTTTTATTAATAATATTCCTATTAAATATTATTAACTTATCAAAAAAAGATAGAAGAGAAAACTGAAGTATTGAAAAGGAATAATAGTAATTTAATAAATTATTTATAATTTTTATTAATATTAATATTTTATTAATTATTTTTTTAATTCAATAAATATTTATAATTGAATAATTATTTAAGGGCGGAGTAAGTAAACAAATTGCATATAACGGTCCAGGGATTTTTTTATTTGCAAAATGGGTCAGAACCCCATTTCAGCTATCACTGAAAACCTTCTCTACTATGCCGTCCCACTGCTAATTGCACTGCCACTGGCTTTCCAGCCACCAAGCCTCCACTCCCCATGTCAACACTGTAACGCCATAGGCCCATAGCAAATATCATCTGATATCCTATGTGAAAAACTACTTGGAAGTCTAGCAAGGGAGCTTCTTCTCTTCTGTCAATGATATGTATTTCAACCAGAAGCAGGGACGAGGAAGTAAAACTACTTTTCTTATCCATTTTATTTATTAAATTTCAGCTTTTTACTTATTTTAATATTACATTAATGAGTCCCACAAGAGAAGGTTTCCACTTTCCAGAGATAGCATAAATGGGTTTCTGACCCATTTTGCAAAGTAAGAAATGCTTGGACCCTTATCTGCAATTTAATTTTGTGGCACATTTTTTAACTTTTATAACGACCAACGTTGGTCCCAAAGATGCACGGACCAATGAATCCCTGACCAAGAAAACAAGCAAGATGGCGAGTCCAATAAAATAAAAAAGTTGAAATGGCTCGTCATTTTATTTGTTTTCTTTCCATGTTATAAATATGTTATACAATCATATTGCACACATGTCATTTTTCTTAAAACTTTCTATTTCACCTATTTTTCCTTTATCTAGATCTGTCTTCAATTCAACCAAGTAAACAGTGAAGAAAATAGAAGAGATTTATTTATTGGTTTGCACGTCTTATAATTTGTTCAATATATTTAACTTTAGTGTAACAGAGAGGCAAGAACGATAGGATGATAAAAATATAATTTCTTACAAACATTGCATCTAGGTAGTAAATATTACATCAGTATGTAGTAATGTAGTACAACTTCTTCAATATTCTAATAATTTTCTTTTTAAAAGGCGAAGACGAAGTAGCCCACATCATCAACCTAAACATTTTCAGATTCCTATATAAATATTATAATTAAAAAGAGGGAAAGGGTGATTGAACTAGAGGAGATTGGCCAGTTCCACAATTACCTAGCTTAATCTTATGTCGGGGCGACTTTCTTCTAATGGTAATGAAAGGTCCTGATTTGATTCGATGGACACTCCCAAATGGTCCTTACTTGCTAAAATTGTCTTATGCTTGGTAATGTGCATTTTCTTTATTTTATGGAACATGCATGGTGTCTACATTCAGCTTATTCTGATTGATGCTAATTCATCATTCATATACTATAGCAATAGTTTATGAGTTTGTTTATGGATTGCTTGTACTTTGCTTTCATTGTAATTGACTAGATAAGGCAAAAAAGAAAAAATTGAAAGAGACTCCCTTGTCTTAGTAATTTGAAGTCAAGGGTGGGGATTTTCAAGTCACATGCCTAAATTTTTGTGCTGTAATACATGTTAACATGTATGTAGTCGAAAGATGTGAATTATGTCGTGCTATAGTAGTGGTAGGTCACTTTCTGATTAACATTATATTCTGGGTTTGGTGGAATATGAGGCTAGAATTCTAATGAGGCTAAGACAGTTCATTCAAATATAATATGAGGAATCTAGTAGAAACCTATATAAAAGCAATTACTCCAATTATCGGGGTAGCTAAGAATTCTAGTTGTCATAAAAAATAAGTGACAAATCCAGAAATTTTTTTCTTTTATAAGGACAAATCCAGATTTGCTACTCCATGTTACATTTGCCATCGTTCAATATTGGCGTTCTGTAGAAAGAGCTGCATTCTTTGGTTTGAGCAGTTTCATTATCTTGAGTTTATGCTCTTGGCACATACTACTAAAGTGTCCTTTTTTAAATCGAGAGGTCGATCATTACTTGAAGACGTTCATATCAACAATTATTTAAGAGCATTTTGACTTTTTAGATGTTATTTTCCACGAACAATAAAGTAACATATAATTTTCAATCATGCTGGAGGATTAAGTTGTCCATAACAATAAAATATATGTATTTTGAAAACAAGTGCTAATAATAAGTTACTTGTGACTTGTAATGTCGGCTGGGATTTTCAACAGTATTACAGATAAATTTCTTTAACCCAGGTTACATCACAGATTGATTTGGACGTTCCATCAAAACCTTATAATATGACATTTTTATTTGGTTGTAAGTCTAACTAACCGAATCAAACAGTTGAACTGACATGAACAAGTGTGACATTGCGGATTAATTCAATAGCCAGAAAAAACAAGCGCCTAAAATGTGGAATTAGTTATTAATTATACCATACATATGTAAATTAGTTTTGCAATTCATTTGTAACTTGTTTTTGTATCAATTTAGTTTCCATATGCTGATTTGAAAGCAAGGAATAGCTCAGGCTAAACTCACTAGTCATCTATCACTTAGTTTATAGATGGACTGAAAATCACTAGGCTTTATCTGCATACAATGCAATTGCAAATCTATTATAAACTTGGTTATTATATATCTTTTCCTCATGTGTGCCGTTCTTGCATCCATGGTTTACCGAGACAAAAATATAATAAATAGACAAACCTATTTGATCTTAGAGATAGAAATAGAAACAAAAAAATATAAAATTTTTATACCTCCAAAATACAAGGAGTAGAGAGACATTATACAAAGATAAAAATTTAATATTTTTATCTTCTAATAATATTCATATACATATTTATTATTTATGTTGTCATCTCCACTATTTTCATTGTTCCTATATTTCCATCCATCCCTGTATTTCCAGAACAGTAAGCAATAAGCAAACTTAAAGATTTTTCTGGTGTCTGGTATCTCATTGGATTAGACACCATTTATATATCTATATATATTATATGAAACAAGACCGGTGTCATGTATCTGTACTCTCACGGCTACGATGCTCTCATATTAATGGATACTCAACGAGAAGGGAAGGTCTGCTATGGCACATATTGCTAGTTTTTTATGTTTATTGAATATATTGGTTGTACTGAGATATCATATGGCAACTTCATTTTTCGTTTTACTTCAGGAAGGTCATTTCCAGAAAGCTGATGATGTATAATTATCACTACTAGTAGATGCTGTCTTTCATTCTTTTCATATTAATGCTAATGACAGAGACTTGATGGTTGATACAGATATCACCTCACATTTGTTACCACCCGTTACCTCGGACGTCGAAGACCGGGGAAGAAGGACGGAACACAGACCCGGGAAGCACATGGTGCTAATTGCCAAGGCGATGTCAACCAACGTCCTCGGGCTTCGGCAATGATGCAGAGGCGTGAAGCTCCAAGGACGGGCGTACCTACAAGCCTAAGAGGTTCCTTCCTGAGGTAGCTCTGAAGTACCTCTTCGTGCCTGGGACAATGAGCCCAGGACGAGTGCGGTGCGAGCACAAGATGAGCGCGGGTTCAGATACACATTCTGGAAGAATCACCCCTAACGGTTTTTTCGTATCTTCTGAGGAATATAACTAGTTCTAAATCACCTATTTTGATCGTGAGTATAAATAAAAAATGGAAAGCACAACAAGGGTAAACCATTTATTCCAATTGTTATTGCCCATTGTTTACTTCCCACGATGACTTGGGCATCAAAGTCTTTTTGTAGGCATCCATCCCCGGTTCCAAAACCACCACAAGGAGAGGAGGAGCTGCCAACCAAGCCACCATCCACATAATTGGAAGATCGTCCCAGAGTTGCGGTACATAACAACATTTAAACAAATTCTACTCTCTGATTACTTAAACTTTGCTGCATAAATATTTGAGTTGAGGTGTGTATTTCTAAGATTAACACCTAGTATAATACCATATTATATGCATGTGTAAAATTAGATTAACAATATATCAAAATTGAACTCTAATATTTTATAAAAGTTTTAAAAAAATTATATTATTATCTAAATATATATTACTATATTCATGATTTTTAAAATAATAAATAATTATATAGAATAAATACTGACATAATAATATATTATTAAATAATTATGTAAAAAAGTATTTACAATCTCATCATAATTTTTTTTCGCCAAGTGATCCGAACCAAAATTATGGAGCAAAATGAAGTGTAATTATTATGAAGATCTAGTAGAATGGTAACATGTGGGTCTAGAGTGGACTGCCAAGGAATTGGGTGCAAGGATAATGTGCACGAGGTCACTCCTTGGGAACTATCCCTCTTGTAGTTTGGTAGGCTTCAAGAGGACACTCGTCCCCCATGTCGATGAATACATTGAATAGGGGCAACCCAAGAAGACATTAGATGGCCTTCCCTGACTTTGGCCCTGGACCAACTACTCAAAGCCCAGACAGTAGAGAATTAACCACATTAGGCTAAAACCCGTTGCATGGTCCAAACTTTGATGTTACCCAAAAAGAAATGAGAGGAAGAGTAGTAACTCTGATGGCCCGGAGCAGGAGTCTACACCCACTAAAAAGCAATACAACCATGTCAATCTCTTCAGAAGTCATAACAAGGCCATATTTATGAGTAAAGTGTCACTTTAATCCTGAAAATTATGAGTGCATTTTACTTTAGTTCCTAAAATTTTAAAATTAATATTTTAATCCCTAAAATTATATTTCGTAGTCATTTTATCCAGTTAAACAACCGTTACATTTCGCTGACATGTTAAGTGACATGACATGTCACGTATCACTTAACATATCACGTTAGGAACCAAAGTGACACTTCATATTTTACTAACCAAAGTACACCTTTACAACTATGAAATAGAGATATTTTCTCTAGATACAAAGGAGAAAACAAAAAAAAAAAGAAAAGAAAAAGGCAATAGAACAATGAGAAGAGGCAAGAGAACACATAGAACGAACCCAAGAGAGAAAACACACGCCTAGAGTTAAACCAACAGAGACCAGATTCGATGTCTTGCCAAGCCTATGGACAAAGAGCCTGAATCATCCTCCAATTCTTGTGTTGATGGCCTCTGTTCACTGCCTAAACTACACGAATAGGTCCATCTTTTCCCATTCTCACATTACTCTTTGTTTCTCAATTTCTCTCTCATTTACATACTCAAAGAAGGATCAAAGCGTTGATTAGTGACTTAATCGATTTTCAATATTTTGGATTGGAACTCCAACATCATATCATATTTGTTATCTGTCTTTTGTTATTCCTTGATCTGTTGATCAATGATCTGTGTTTTCTATATTTTTTTAATGGTTGAGAACTATCTATTCTTTTGATTTTTATCTTTGATCATGTTGGATGTTCTTTCGATCGTATATATAACTCTAGTCCATTATCCACATTACTTATCTTTTCTATTTTTGGTTGTCACATTCACATATAGGATGTTCGGATTCCTGTTTGCATGGGTCAAAATTGATCTTGACCCCCTAAAATTGATTCTACAAGTTTTTTTTTTTTAATCTTATTTGGTTTCTATTTAAAATCAATTCTTGGCTAGAATTGATTATAGGAGAAGTGAAAATATTTGCTTTTTATCATAAGCAATTTTAAAAAAACTATCAAATATAAATTGCTTCATTTTAAAATCAATTCTATAAATGGAGAAGCAAACATGCTTATAACTTGTCAAAGGAATCTCACAGCTGTTTTGCAGGTGGGCCAAAATGGTTGAGCCGAAAATAAAATAACAGCTCAAATGGGTCAGTGGCTAGGTCTGACCGAAAAGTGAGGGCTAGCCACTTCCCTCTTCGGACCATCAGCTCATAAAATACGCTAGCCCAAATTCACTCTTCTAATGCACAACATTGATTTCCCAATCTTACCCTCGTCAATAATCGCAACTTTGCTGATTTCATGGAATTTGACAAAGACACGCAGAGGTACTGCGGTAATTTCACATTTGGTCCCCTGCCTCCAAATTAAAGTCCAAATTCGAGGGAACAGGATCCAATTCCATTCCCACATTGCAGCAAACACCATCAATTCAATTCAATTCACCAATTTCATTTTCCATGCAAATGCAATGCAAGTATTCAGAAACCCAAAACTATGCCAATCACTCCAACACCACCACCACCCTCTTTTCAGATTCTTCAGAATCGAACCCACTTATCCATCACCACTGAATCACCTCAATTCGAATATTCACAATCACCACACCACCACCACCAGACCCCTCTGCACTTCTTCTTCTATTCCTCCTGATTCCGATTCCAAAGACGCGAAAAAATCCGTTCACATTGATGCAGGATCTTCGAACCGCAAACCCATTAGTCTATGGCCAGGGATGCACCATTCCCCTGCCACACACGCTCTGTGGGAAGCCAGATCCAAAATATTCGAAAACAATGCTCAATCTTCGCAGACTCTTCAGCCCCTTCCCAAAACGCCCTCGCAGAGCAGGACCAGCATCTTCTACAACTTCTCCTCTGATCACATACTTCGCGAGCAGTATAGGAACCCCTGGAATCGTATCAGGATGGGTAAGCTCGTCGAGGATTTCGATGCTCTAGCAGGAACCATTGCATTCAAGGTCTGCTTTTTTTTTGGGGGGAAATTAAATTCTGGGTGTCGTTTGTTGCAAGCTTAAAAATCTTGGGTCATGTTTATTTTAATGAGACTTGTACAAAGTTCTTTTTTTTTTTTGCTTGTGTTAATAATTTAATGTATCTAATGGTACTTTGGAAATTTGGTTGTTTGAGTTTTTGTTTTCTTGTGTTTTGGCCTTTGGGACAGCATTGCTGCAATGAAGATGGCACAACAAGGCCTCTTTTATTGGTCACTGCTTCTGTTGACAAGATGGCTCTGAAGAAACCAATCAATATTGATGCTGATTTGACTATTGTTGGTGCGGTTACATGGGTTGGTCGGTCATCCATGGAGATTCAGCTGGAACTGACTCAGTCCGCACAAGGTACTACAGGAGTAATTCAAATTGATTCTGATTTCCTTAGCCTTTGTTTCTAGGTGAGGTTATGTGCTCGCAACAATCAACACTGTGATTTTGATTATTCTGGTGACATGTTATTATATATTACTTATGTCACTTCTCTTATATTCAGTTCAATTTCTTTTCGTGCGTGCGTGCGTGTATTTTTTTATTTTAGTCCATGTTTACTTTCATTTAATGCAGCACGAAGTTATGGTCATAGATAGTATTTGAAGTCCATGTGTATTTAGCTCAGAACTTCAACAGCCTCATTTAATCTCTTACCAGACATGCATTGCTTGTCATCGTTTATATCTCTAAAACCACTGACTTATTCTAGTATAATGAAATACTATTGATGTACGGAAAGAAAAAAAATACTAATTGCATTTTTGTGTTATTCTGCAACATATCATTGTTTGGTTATTAGTTTCTCCCAAATTGGCAATGAAAACCATGCAGGGGCAAAGTGTTACTGCATTTTTGTTTTGTTAAATTCTACAATCCTATTATGCTGTGATATTTTGCCTTAAATAAAAAGAAAATATACAAGAAAAATTGAAAATCTCTGTTATGGAGTTTAAAAAAAAAATTATATTACTGGATCTTGTCTCTTATAAGTATAGTTCAATGTACAAATACTAATATCTCAACAGCACATAAAAATTGTGTATTAGTCCTTTTCATGACACCCTTCTGAAACTAAAACTTGCTGACAGGGAATCCGAGTATCTCAGACTCATCTAAACTTGTAGCCAACTTCACATTTGTGGCTCGGGACTCTACCACAGGAAAGGCAGTTCCAATTAACCAGATCAAGGCTGAAAGTGAGCAAGAAAGATTGCTCTGGGAAGAAGCAGAAAAGAGGAACAAATTAAGGAAACAAAAGAAAACAGAACAAAAAGATGGAGATGATGGAGACACTGGTAGGCTCAGTGCACTATTGGCTGAAGGGCGTGTGTTCAGTGACATGCCAGCATTGGCCAACAGAGACAGCATCCTTTTGAAGGATACTTGCCTACAAAACTCTTTTATCTGCCAGCCACAGCAAAGAAACATCCATGGTCGTATCTTTGGGGGTTTTTTGATGAGAAGGGCGTTTGAACTTGCCTTTTCAACAGCTTATGCCTTTGCTGGTGTGGCACCTCATTTCTTAGAAGTTGATCATATTGATTTTGTTAAACCTGTGAGTAGCCGGCAAGGTCATTATATCTTTCCATTATAATGAACTGAATTTTTGACATGCTCTTGGAGCATATTTAATGTATGCTCCATAAACATGTACAACCACTCATTTTTAGTTTTTATATAACTTTTAAATATTAAAAATTAAAATGAATGGTTGCGTTATGTTAGAACACGTATTAAATAAACATGTACATCCACTCGTTTTAGGTTTTCATATAACTTTTAAAACATTATGAATTAAAATGAATGGTTATAAATGTGCTTTTAAGAGTATATAAGAATTTTCTCATTTCTTGCACATGATTGAGGTTAAAGATCAGTATCTTTTGGTTGTTATGTTCAATAATAGAACTCTCTAGGGAAACATAATCATCATGATCTCATTTATGTGATCATCTTTCTAGAAAGGTACTTTGCTTAATGCCATATCATCATCACTCTGGAACATGGTTTGGGTAGAATAAAATTAAATTTCTTGAAATGTTTATAGATTCAATAGAAAAGAACAATCGTAAAGAAGGCATTGAACCGAAAACAACTTGATGCAGGTGGATGTTGGAAATTTCCTTCGTCTCAAGTCTTGTGTTCTGTTCACTGAGCTTGACAACCCAGCCGAACCTCTTGTGAATGTTGAAGTTGTTGCACATGTTACGAAGCCTGAGCTGCGGTCCAGTGAGGTGAGAACACTGGCCTCATAGTTGGCAAAAGATTCTGGACGCTTATAAATTTCTTTATTTCCCCTTATATGGAATATATGAGATGTCCTAATAGAGAAATAGACTTTCTTTGTCGTTGTGTGTCTCAGAAAATTCTATTTTTTGCACAGTATTTTTATAAAGAGTGAGACGAGGAGAGCAAAGATTCCATGGCATTGTTTTCTGCAAATACTTGTCCAATTCTATGCTACAAATTCAGATGGACAAACTAATATTGGATTTATATATATCTATGTTATCTATTATAATATAAAAACAAATGTCTCATTTCTGTTTATGTACGCATTCACATATATTTAATCATTTAACTTCATTCCATGCTTCACTTGTAACAGGTATCCAACAGATTCTACTTCACATTCGGTGTTGATTCTGAGGCCATTAAAAATGGATTGAGGATTAGGAATGTTGTTCCTGCTACAGAAGAGGAAGCACGAAAGGTACTTGAACGCATGGATGACGAGAGCTCCCGAGTTTAGTTAATCACGATACTAATCTTCTTGTGATCAAAGATGACAAACAAGTGTAGAGAAAAAAGGAAGCTCTGAATAATACAGTTTCTAGTAGAATTTTCTTGTGTCTGAAACGTTCTCGCCGTGAATTGTAGTAGAGGGCGAATATCAGTTATTTACTTTACTCTCTCTGGATTGTGAAGGAACTTCTACGTTCCCATACCACTGCAGCATGTAAATTTTAATAACAAATCACAATTCTCTAACTTACATGGATATGAAAAATCCAAAATTTCTGTCGTTGATCATTTATAAATACAACAAAAAAGCATCCCAAGAGTTTTTATTTTTTTTGAAAAAAAAACAGTTCTCAATTTATTATATAATCTAGGCAGTAAACATATACAGGGTAACCTAGGCATGAAAACAAGTGCCAATAGCATGAGCTCTTCATCATTCGAAGTTCGGGTAAGCCTGGCTTCAGTTGAGTGGAAATTATGAATGAAAATGTCACTTCCCATGATGATTTTTGGACAGTACAAACAAACCCATCTATGACCAAACATGTATAAACTGATTCAAACTGTTGCAATTGGGTTAGGGTCGGATTTGGGAGGTTAGTCAGATTCTGAGGAATCACTTGGCTGCTTACCAGCAATCACAGGAAAAAATGCTGGCAGTAAAGGGTTTGCAGGCATTACAGATTGGCGAGAACCAACTAAAGTCCTCTCGTTTGCTTTCCCAACTTCCTTGCATACGCCATCTAGTATCGAAAGGAAATCCCTCACAACCATAAAAATTCTAAACGGATGAGCTTCTTCCTTTGCTGAATTTCCATGGAAATACCCAGTTATCTCCTTTACTGATGTGAGAGCAATCTTCTCTTGGGTCTGGATTCTTAAATCTCTTCTTCTCCCTTCTCCAAGAAACTTTTCATTGCCTCAGAAAATTTTTGGCTGGTTTCTTTCAAAGGTGACTTCTCATTCAATTGGACAACTTCCACAACTTTTTCAATTCCTCTGGCGAGTTTAGCAACATCACTGCTAAGCATGTCCGAATCCATAGCAGCTGCTTTTTTCACATTGGTGAGCTCCCCACTCAAGCCTGAAACAACTTGCAGTCCAAGCTTCCTAAAGTATACTTCATCTTGAAGACTATATTGCTGGTTGTTCTCTGAGGTTTGGTGATGGTTAGAACAGGAAATATGAGAACCCTCAGTCCTAACAATTTCCTGTACAACAAAATGCAAGAGTGTGGTCTTTCCGTCGGTTCCTTTGATGTCAACTAGCTTCAAAAGTGTGTCCAGTTTGAATGCGTGTGCATCACCGCGATTGGTGCCAACATTCATCCGGTTTCCAGTTCTGAGCACCGCCTCAAGTAACTTCAGAAACATTCTGCTATTCCTCAATTCCTCGCAAGCCACCTGTGGAAGAGAATGAAATATGAGAACTGCAAGCACACGAGTACAAACTGCAACCCACAAGAGTTAGAATTTGTTTTTCTTAATGGAATAAGAAAGTTTACTCCACATTTCCACCAAAAATCAATCATGGTACGCACAAAATGCATTCAACCAACTAGATAAAGTCTCCTTTATGCCTTCTTGGTATTGTTTATTTCCTGATCTCCATTGCCAGTGATTTCTTAGCAAATTTGTGACTTGGTAATGTTCTTTAGACCAAAAAAGAAAAGAAAGGAATAATTCTGTTTTCCCCATATAATACACTAGTGATGAGGACTAAAAGTTATTTTCACAAGCATTTTAAAGGAGAAACCATTTGGCTGATTTGGTAGTTTGTCATCTGGAGGTTCAAGTTTGATGACTTATTGAAGAGAAACATAACTCCTTCCATATTGATATGCAGTTACAGTTTACAACCTCCATTCCAAGTTCCAACATTACCAAATAACTAACACTTGTAGGGTATGTGAGCTTAGTCCTTTTAGCACCACATTAATAAACCCATCATGAATTGTGGTTAAGGAAAGCTGATTGTAATCATAATAAGAATAGTAACAGCTAATGTTTCAGCCTGTGTGATTAATACTGAAAGCTAACAGTTTCATACTATGCCAATAAACAATAAGCAAACAAAATTATTACATCAATACAGAGACATGGGAGAGAGAGAAAGAGTACATACCTCCAGAGTTTCAAAGGACTTATTAAGGTATTCTAATTCTGAATCAAAATTAGCAATGTAGAGCATAGCATCCACTCTCTTAAATGCAAAAGGTATATCAAGCATGACTTTAAGAAATTTCTCAGCTGGGCCGAGCTTGAAGGGAGATTCATCTTGGCACTCCTTCAGCTTAGATTCTTCATCTTTTGTTGGTGCCATCTTCAATAAACTTTCTAGCAGTTCAGTTCCCATTGTATCACAATTGCCTGTTAGCAGCAAGATGGAAGTTTTAACACTTCACTGAAAAGTAATGCCACTTATAAATAGCAATGTCTTTACCCCAAAAAAAAAAATAGCAGGTCCATTTTATCTTATTTTATTTTGGGGTAGAGGCAGTGACCATGGAACACAATATGGAAAGTGGGTTTATGATTACCTTCCCTTAGGGCTTCACAAACTTCGTCAATAGTTACATTGAGCGCCCTAAGCAAAATGGCAATGTTCTGAGACTTCTTAGGGTCAAGCACCCTATTTTCCGATGGCATGGGAGAAGAATGAACCATTTGACGCCGAACATTATCTCTAAGAGCAAGTGCAGGATTTTCCTTTGTATTATTCACCATAAACAGCGTCTCAATCATGTCCTCGTTCAATCTGCGGACCTCAGCTCCATTAAATCATTAAGCTTTCCACACCAACAAATAAATAGAACAACAATAAAATAAAAACAACAACAACAAATCAAAATGAAAAAAAAAAGTCAAACAAACACACACACACACACATATATATATATATATATATATATATATATATATATATATACAAAACAATTACAAACACAATACGATGTTGACAAACATTCATCAAGATTGATAAAGTTAAATTTAAAAACACGACATAACAATAGTATGTCTTACTGGAAAGAACTTGGTCTCAACCGATCCCAAACCATGGCCCTGTCGGAACTGGCCTTAACTTTATCCCAATGCAAAGCTTTCAACTTTGGCTTCGGAGTCTGCTCACTCTCGCTCCTATTCACCACCGGTGTCTCCCAAAACCGTGGCGGTGGAGGCGGAGGTGGCGGTGGCGGAGGAGGAGGCAGTTTGGTCGCCGGAAAATCCTTCGGAGAAGAAGATAACGAAGAGAAAGAGGGAGAATGCGACGCAGAAACAGGGTTCTGACGAGGCAACGATCTGATGCTTCTGGGGCTCAAAGGGGAACTGGAATGAGAATTGGAGAGAGAGTTGGAACGAGGGTAAGAAGGGGTTCTCGAAGTGAAGCTTCTGCAACCAAGTTTCTCCAAATGAAAAGCCTTCAATGAGCGAGAACTCCATTCCCCAAGTGCTGCAACAGGTGAAGGAGGACTCTGAAGTTGTTTGTTCCCAGAAGACCCTCTCGGAGAAAGAACTCTTCCTCTTCATCTTCTTCATTCTCATTCTTCTTCTCTTCATTGTCCTCTTCTTCACTAAGCCATGGTCGGAAATTATGGCGCGGAAGTGGAGGCAGTGGTTTTAGCTCCGGCGAGTCTCCGAGTTTCCTGTACGCCGGCGGCCTGACACCGCCGTTGCTGCTCCTGCTGCAGCTCGAATCCGACGGCTCCGAACTCGCCACTGTGCCGAGGTAAAGGTACTCGGACCTCGGGCTCGACGCGTCGCCGCGGGGCTTCTGGTGGTGGTGGACGACGCTGTCGGAGGTGGCGGCGTTCCGGGGTACAGGCGGAGGTTGTCGGATCTCGAGGCTTTGTCATCGTCGTCATCGGCAGCGGCGGAAGTTGCGGAGCGGCGGCGGCGGTGGAGGGCGAATGCGGCGGCGGCGGAGAGGAGGGCGAGGGAGAGGAGGGAGAGGGAGAGGGCGAGGGCGAGGGCGAGGGCGGGGCGGTGGGTGGTGCGGGCGGAGGGGTGTGGGATGAGGAGGGAGGAGATGTTGGCTGGAAATGTGGCCACCATGGGTGGTGATGGAGGGAGCGGTGGTGGAGAACTGTAGGAAGGGAAGAAGTGGTTCTTTGGTGAAGAAGGGGATGATGGAGATGATGGAGTTGAAGAGAATGGAAGCTTAGGCTGTTGATGTTGTGGTTGTGGTTGTGGTTCTGGAGACGGAGTTGGTGGTTGTGTTGGCTGAATGGGGACTGCAGGGAAGAGTGGCTGGTGGAGGAGCCGCCGCTGAGCGGCAGCGGAGGAAGAAGAACAACAACATAACAGAAAGGAAAACAAGAGAATGCTCCAAGTGTGGTGGCACATGGCGATGTTGTGATGATGCATAAAGTTTCTTCAAGTATGAGGTGATGAGTATTAAATAATGTTGTTGAGTCTGAGGTTGATGTTAAGGAGGGGGAGAGAATGTTGCAGTTCTAGTGTTTTCTCTGTACAAGAGAATGGTAGTAAATTAAAGTAGGAACCAAGAATAAATGGCAATGGCATATGGTAGTTCAAGACTTGTAGTTAAGTCGGGGCATCAATATCAAATATCAATATCAATATTCTCCTCCTCTACTTTCACATTTTTTGTTTTGGCTGTGTGTGTTTTTATCTTGTAGTGGTTGAAAAAGGTTGTGAAACGTGGTGCAGTTTGATGGTACAAGTACTACATGTTATGTTAAGAGTGAGAAGTGAGAAGCTGTAGTGAAGATGGGAAGAAGATGGTTAGTGCTGCGGCGTAAGAAGTGGGTGAGGGAGATTATAGCATGGAAGGGTAGTGCGGGAGAGGGGGCTCTTGAAATGAAATGAACAGAAAGAGAAGGGGATGCAGAGTCGGTGACAGTGACGGTCACGAAGATGGTGGTGATGATGAGCTGTGTTGAAATTGCGGGTGCTGGGGGGTGCAACACATAAGAAAGGGATGTTATTTTTTCTTTTTGATTATAAAATGTGAGAATTTATATTACCACACTCTCATATTTTAAATGGACTATTAAATATGTTTAATTTAAATTTTATATTTTATTTAAAAATAAATAAAAATATATTAATATGATATTTTAGACTGTAAATAATATTACTCGGAAGGAAGGACGTAAGCAATGAGTGGTGAAAAAAGTGAAACGGGAATCGGGGGAGAGGGGCCAGCACTCAGGAGCCAGGCTATGCTGTGCTACAGTAGTATGCTACCTATGCTTTCTTTCTTTCTCTCTCTTACTATCTAATCTGTCTGAAAAGTTGTGATCTTTTCACTCTTGTCCTTATTCTGTTTACGGTGATTCGTGACGACCAAAAAATCTATACCTATTTTCATTGCATTTCTTACCATTTTTTTGTTTTATAAAATAACATTTCTTCCATTTTTATTCACTTTTAAATATAGTTTTTTTCTCAATTTATTTTCATTTTTTATCACTTTATTTTTATTGGAGGGGCATTTGACTTGAAAATATAATTTTTTCAAAAATATTTTTCATAAATTTAAATATTTCTTAAAAATGTTATAAAAATTGGTCAAGTAATGAGCGATTTAGATAATATACATGAAATCTTAAATTCAAATTTCATTGCAATAATATAATTTTTGAAATATGAAAAAAATAATTCTTAAAAAATAATTAAATTTTCAAAAAAAATAATTTTATTTGCTTATGAAAGTTAAAAAAATAACTTCTAAATAAATTAGTTTTCAATTTATCATGAAATAATATTTTTAAAATATTGATAATATAAAATATTTTATATCGTAATAATTTATTATATATTACTATTATGGCAAATTCTAATATGCACCGGATTATGTATGGTGTGTGGTGCACCAATTAAACAAAAATGGGTGCATCGTGGTCCTTCATGTTCCTTCTTCTCCTTCCTCCTTTTCTTTCTTCCTACACGCGTCACTTTTCTCTTAACCATCTTCTCTTGCATGACACCCTCACTGAACATTCACCCAGCACCCTCCTTTTACCGAAATAAAGCCGCAGACACCACCCGTTACCTCATTGGAACTATGCATCGTTGGCCCGTCGTTCCAGAGCATATAGCTTTAGATCTAAAACCATAAACTTTCTGGATAAATTGAACGTAATTGTAATAATAATGGCCTCGGGAACCATTTTAAGGTAATATAAATTGATTTGATTTTAAGGAACTTGCTACCTCACTGAAACTTGTTTGCAATATTGGCCTTAGGCCTCCATAGGATATATCTACTACCTTATCGGAACTTGTTTGTCAATTGATTTTAAGGAACAATTTGTCTATTATCCTATTAAAGAAATAGACTAGGTGGACAAGGATAGGTTGAGGTTATGGCCTTGTGGGGGTAAAGACTTGGGAAATATGAAATCTTAGGTAAAAGAAGGGGAGTAAGAAGACTAGCGGCCATGAGGAAGTGAAGGGTCTTCTTCCGGCGCCACCACCACCGTGAATGAGTACGCCTTCACCAGTTTACTCTTTGTTTGGCCATCCATGGTCCTCAGTCGCCTACCCCAGCCAACAAAGCCTCCGCCGGAGTCGCCGTAGCCTGTTTACCGGCAGTCATCTTGTGGAAGCAATGGAGGCCGCTGCCGCTAGAGAGGGTGAGAAGCACGTGGGGGTAGAACAAGTGCACAACGAGAAATGACTGAATGAGTGGTTGCGATGGTGATGAGATGGAGGAGGTGTGGCCAAAGAAAGTGACGAGTGATGACTGATGGTGGTGGTGAGACGGATGGTGTGGGTTGATGGAGAGGGCAAGGTGCATGAAGGGGAAGAAGGGATGCAAGCGCAGCGCTACACCCTCGTGTGCAATTAGCCACACTTTTCAAGGCCTTTACCCACATTTTTGAATGTGGCTAATTGCAAATGCACCTCACACCATACTTATCCAGTGTCCGGTGGAAGTCACCTATTATCTGCATATATGAATGACTCTTGATCTAATAAATACAAAAGTTACTGATTTGATTTTATTGATATGGCAAGATAATAATCTGCAAATTATACTCTTATTATCGAGATTTTGTGAAATTCATTTCATATCTTTCTTATTTATAAAATTTATTTAAATTTATTAAAGTATTATATTGATCTCTCTGATGTTATAAAATTATCATATTATCCTCCCTTCTATCACATAATGATTGTGTGTGTATAAGAATATAGTGTCATCTAAGTAAATAAAAATAAATAATTTTTACTCAATTTTAATAATGTAAGTATAATTTGCCCTCCTAATGTAGTATCACTACTTGCGCTTCGCCTTCCATGGAATTCAAACTTTGTTTCATAATTATTAATAAAAAACATATTAAACTTCAATAGCTCAATACATTAAAACCAATCTCTCTTAATTTCGACATACATAACCGTCTCGAAGGAATTAATTACTACTATCAGGAATGGATATCTTGGGAAACTAAGAAAAAAACTATATCAATGTAAAACTTTTTTTATACTAATAAAATTATCATATAACTAATCATAAGCTAACTTACTTTTGGTTATTGGTTACTTTAAATTACCAATTCTCCAAAATGAATGTATAAGTTTAAATGGATGCAGTAGCAGAAAAACATTTTTGAATTACTTTCACGCTGTTCTCAATCAAAAAATATTCATATGAAATTAATGTTTGAATATTTTTAATATTTGAAAAACGCCCATCCATATATTTTAATTTACGAAACGAGCCTAGTCCACGTCGTTCAATTTGGTAAACTGTAGATTTTGATGTTGGTCTCGCAACACTTACCATAGAAGGAGATGTTAAATAGGGTCATGTGCTCAAATTTTCCCTCAAGAATCTGCTTCTTTTCGCCCCCACTTTCTGCACTTCTACTTAGGACAAGAAGGAAGAAAGAAACCTCAGCTTAGGCTTTTGCTCAACTTTTCTATTCCTTTGTTTCGTGGCTAGTCTACTTCAAATTCAATTGTATCTGACATTGAAGTTTGCTTCTCAATCAATTTATTGATTTAAAAATCAACACAAACTACGAAAAACAATTTTATTGTCGAGAATTTCCTCCTAAGGCCCACGACCTTCCACTTTATACTTTGTGCTGCTGGGCACCACTTAGATCCGAATCAAGAATGAGCTTGCCTCCAATTCTGAACAATCCAATTATGAAGACAAGAAGGCTTTCAATTATGGTGACTACTCTCATACAAGTATTGGTCAATGTCTTTGATGGAGTTGAAACATGAAGTGTTTAGAGTAATAATACATTGCTGTTTGAAGAGTTATGATCAATGATTTATTAATTTTAAAACGAGGATAAGTTAGGTATTTGCATTTTATTTTTTAAAAGAGAAACAACTTCATGGAAAGAAAATTTTTCTAAAAAGAAAAATTTTAACCCCAAATTTGGTGAGAGATAGTGTGTGTGGTCCATATCGGCGCCATTGAAGAATCCTAATCCAAAAGTTGGTCGATGAGCATTCGTTATTGTAGCAGTGTGGTTAGTCTCTAATTTGTAGACCGTGGAGTGGGGGATCTGTCTCTAGTTCAGGTGATAGGTGTGGTTAAGGGAGGTGTGCTCTTCGTTTGGGAGACGGTGAAGCGCGTGAGTCACTTGTTCAGACTTCGTGGTAAATCACGTCCAACATTGGAGGCACACCGTCGTGGTGGAATGGCATCTGAACTCCGTTGTTCGCGGTAGTCATAGGAAGTGTGGCCCGAAAGGCGGCGTCATGAGCGAGAAGACAATGTTATTTTTCTTATTTCCTTTTTTTTTCAAGAATTCGTTGGTCAGAATTATATAGAATGTATAGTGCTTTTAATTTTTTTCTTTTTTTATTTTGTCAATTTTAATTGTTTTGTAATATTTAATTTTATTTATTTTTTTTAATTTGTTGGTTTAATTCTTTGTTATGTACAGTACATTTTTCAATTTATTTTTTTATTTCTTTTTTGTTAAATTTTAATTCTCTTTCATATTTACTTTGTAATATTTTTTATTTTTGGTTAATTTCCTTTCGTATTACTTTTTTTGTTTTTGTTTTAGTTAATTTTTACTGTTTAATTTTTGTAATTTTTTATTTCATTTTTTTTGTTGACTTTAGTGTATCCAAAATCTTTAAGGGAATAGTGCCTTTTTTTTAGTGATTTTTAATTTTATTTTTCGTCAGCTTTTTATTTTGTTAATTTTAATTTTTTGTAATATTTAATTTCATTTATTTTGTTTAGAAATCGGATAGACAAAATTCTTTGTTGTGTGTAGTGTATTTTTTAAATTTATTTTTTTATTTCAGTTTTTAAAATTTTAATTGTCTTTCGTATTTATTTTGTAATATTTTTTATTTTTAGTTAATTTCCTTTGTATTACTTTTTTCTGTTTTAATTTTTGTTAATTTTTACTGTTTAATTTTTATAATTTTTTATTTGAAATTTATTTTTTTTGTTGAATTCGGTTTCGTCCAATTAAGTTAACAATGGTAATTTTTTATTTTTGCCTTTCGTATTATTTTATTCTGATTTTTTCAAATTTAGTTATAATTATTTTACTATTTCAGTTTATGCCATATGGTCTTTCCGCCTTATTCTTCCCAACAATTCCACTTGGTCCCATCTTATTAGCACACCCCATTCTGGCCCACCGCGCCACGTGTCCGCTTCCCATTCGCAAGCAACTACAAGCGTAGGCATCCACCGCCACTTGCATATGAGATCCCCTTCAATTATATGGTCCTTCAGACATCAACTTCATCTCAAAGCAGATGGGAAAGAAATTGATCTCAACTTCATCACTGTGGTTAAAAAATGGTGGTCACAAACTTACCAATTATTGGAGTAAAACGTCATGTCAAAAAAGAAAAAATTATTGGAGTAAAACGTTAATCTCTTTCAATTTTGGTTAAAATAGTAAGTTATGGTGAAGACTATGGTACACCAATTAAAGTGTGATATACTACACACTAGGCATTTAGTCATATTTATAAAGTGTGGCTAAATACATTTAAAAGTGCGGTAAATGATTTTACACACTTTATAAATGTGGTTAAATATCTAGTGTGTGACTTCTGACTTGATCAGGTTGCATGTGTGACTTGACCACAAAATAAAAGCTACGGGAACCACATTGAAAGCTACCGAGAGCTTGGAATTTACCATAGTGAACTCAGATAGTCCAGAGTTCTAAACACGACACAAGGACTTAGGTGTTGAAGCTGGATGAGGAGACAAGCCTCTAAAAATTTCTCTGGAAATGGAGGAATCCCGCCTGCATTGCTCTAGGAACTTGCAAGTGACTGCAATCTAGCAGGGAGACAAGTCATGAAATGAATTGAGTATTAAATTGAGCTCAACCTCAATTCTTCTTCCTCATTTTGGCCTATATAAATGAGTTAAGAGGGAAGGTTGTCGATAGAGAAACATTGAAGCTTCACAGATAGTAGTTATTGTAAAAGAAAGGAAGTTTCATTAGTTTATTTTGTTTCAGAGATAGAGTTAAGAAAAAGTTATATAAGGTAAAAAATATCTAGAAGATGTAATGAAACAATGGATCTCGTAAGCATATTGTAAAGCAAGTTATTAATGTAATTGTAAGATTATTTTGTTTTGTAAATAGTTAAAATATCTATTCTATTTACTTATTTTATTTCTAAATAATTATTTTTTTAATTTAATTATGAATCAGGTTATTTATTTAGAGATTTTACAAGTTAGAAGTGTGTTTTTTTTAAGTTGTTTGTTTGAATTTTTTTATAAATTTAATGTGATATTATGCAAGATCGTCTAAATATAGTGTGATATTAATTTTTTATTCATTAGTATAAATAGATTAACCAGTTAATTAAAAAAAAATTCAAGTAAATAAAAATTTACAATTTTTTTTACTTTTCATTTTAAACAGAGATCAAGAAAGCTTCAGACTATGAGTTCTTTGGAAGCACCAAGGAACGAGATCCATGAGATCCTACACAATTCTGGTTTCTATCATGTTTCGCAGATTAGTAGAGTAGATATAAATAGGTCTCTAATATCTATATTGGTAGAAAAATGGAAACCACAAATTCCCACCTTCCATTTTCCATGTGGAGAATATACCAGCACGTTGGAAGATGTTTCTATACTACTTAGGCTTCCTATTCAAGTTATGTTAGTCATTAGTTTTACTAGTGGAAATTCAACAGTAATCTAACAGAACATATTATATGCTTCTTGGTGGTTGGCCTGATTCGTTTAAAGTAGGTGTAATTAATTTAAGGTGATTGGAGCAACATCTAAGATAATTCAACAACAATCAAACACTTTTGATGGAAATGTATTCCCAAGGGTATATTCTCGCTTTCCTAAGCAATTGTGTACTCCCTCAAAACTAAGCGACGGTTCATAGAAAATATCTATAATTGTTGCGTGATTTGAGCCATGTCAAGTAATTCAGTTGGGTTGGCATGCATTACCATCCTTTATTGCAATTTATGTTGAGCTATGGTCCAAACTACTGAAAATATTGGCATATGGCTGGTATTGTTATAGGCATGACATGGTATATGCTCCCATATTTGGCTCCAATACCACTGACCCTATCAGTTTCCCACTTGCATCTTGGTAACAACTATATTTAATTTTTTTTATCAAAATTTTCATAATTATAATAAAGTAACATATTTTCTTACAGATGGAGAAAACCAAGCTATTAACAAAACAAAAGATTAACAAATCTTGAGATATTAAGACAAAAATTAGATCAGATGCAAGATCATCAAGTAGTAATTAAAACACTTAGTACAATGACATTGTAAAGTTACAACTTACATTATTTCAATGTCTCATATTTTCATTTTGTAATTTTTATGGCAACCATATAGGCGTCTTGAAGTTGAGACCATTATTCCAGCGAACGCCAAGGCCATCAATCCCTGGATATCATTCCACTTATTTATTTTGAAACTTTAGAGTGACTCCCATGTGATTGAGTAATACGATGGTTTGGGTTGTCCAAACAATTCCTCATCCACCTCCAAGTTTTGAGGGTTATCATAAGAAGGATTTAAGAGGGCAAGATGACAACACTGACTAGTGTTACCCATCAACCATGGTTAGAAATGTGACTATAATGACAAAACCATCTTTAACAAGGAGCCCCCTTTATTGATTACCACCCCACGGAGGAATATTGGTCCTGGTATATTAGTCATTATCCCCCTCACTCATCAAATGTGGACGACCAAGCATCATCATTATCACCATTCCCACCACCCGCACACACCATAATCCCCGCATCACCTTGTGCACCTGACTGACACAACAAATGAGCCCATTAACCTCGAGGTTCACATCACACAACAGATGGAGCCCATTAAGCTGGGTTTAGACACAACAAACGCACCCAATTAACCCTTGGGTAGCTCGTGAGCTCGTGAGTATTTTGTGTTTAGTTAAGACAATGGGAGAGCATCCACTTTGCCCAGAAACACTAGGATTCCACAAAGGTTTACAAGCACTTGGGGAGGAGCTACTTGTCAGGAAACGTTGGTCAATCCTCCAACTATAATATGTTGGACCTGAATCGAGTTACAGCCCGAGCAGGAGAACAATGTCTATCGACCACATATTATGACATTTGAGACATCGAATGGCAAGTGGGATCCCATAACTTTGTGGGCGATGAATAATTTGGGCTTTATGGAAGGTTATAGCGAAGGAGTAGGTGAAGGCGGAGGATGAGGTGATGATAGAGAGAGGTAAGGGCGAGTAGGTGAGGGTAGAGTTAGGAAGTGAAACCGGATATTTGTTACGTTTTCAGCCGCCTGATCCATATAGCCTGCCACCAATCTATAGCTAATAAAAGGGCAAGAGGAAGGGGAAATTACATAAACGAGGGTGAAGATTATGTATTTTTAAATTTTTAATAAAATTACTATTCCTTCTTTTTTTTTATTTTGTGTAATTCCTTGTCATGTTGTACTTGTTTATGTTTACTCTATCCATTCTATTTCATAAGTTAATGTATGTTTGTAATGATGGTTAGTAGCGTTGGAGAATTTAAAATAGTTGACATTTTTGGAGATTAGTCTTAATAAAACTCATTAGATATTATAAAATATTTTTAAAATTTTAATATTTTAAAATATTAATGCACTCTATATAGTCACCAATCATACTACAACCATTAAATTGAGAATAACACATAAAAAATCACTTAATTGAAAATAGTACATTGGAAGTATAAACAAAATATTAATAAAAGTACAACCACTTAAAAATTAAAACCACATCATTAATGATATAATAACATGAGCCATCACTACGAACTTGAGTTAAAAGCGTGTGAACAACAGTTGTGACCTTGACCCTCACCTTGACAAAGAGCACAATGCCATGGGCCCACATCTCAGGCATATCTATTTAATTCAGGATGGGTAGATTTAGGTCACCCTTCATTGTGCATTTTAAGATGGGGTTAGGACAAATCCTTGGACCTATACTGAGGCCAAGTACTTGGGTGCCCTTCGACCCCAAACTCCTTCTTATACACTTTACAAATTTTTCAAATTTTTATCATCCTATACACATCATCGACATAAGCTCTCTCAGTCAATGTGACGGATGTCACAATTAGTTGCAATCACATGACAACAAGGAATACAAGTTGTCGGCTCGGATCGCTCTTTAACATGGAAGGACTTAGCTGTTTGTCAAATTGAGTGAGCATGAAGTCTCTGGATGCCTATTCATTTACTTGCAGTTGTCTCACCATAGCTTCTGAGAAAATATGTCCAGGATTTTAAGCACACGCCTCGTGCCTTTTCAAACAAACAACTTAGCCATTAGAAAGTACATTGCTCGAACTGATTTTAACATTACAAGCCTCTTTTAACATAGCATTGATCCACTTGACTAAATTTGTGGTTATGTGTCCCCACCATATCCACCGTCAAATGCTAGAACCTACTTTTCCCGTTGAATTTCATCAAGCCAGTTTGTATATTGCTCACCATGTTCAAGTATCTACCCATAGTAATGATTAAATTCACGTTTAATTTAGAGTACCCTGCAAAAGACAATATGATTGATTAAATTAGTAAAAACAGCTGAAAACAATAACTTAATAATGCATTCACAAAAACAACAAAGTGTTGATTACCCATGCTCACGACAATTTGATGCAAGTTAGGTGCCTTGAATCTGCGCAACAAATTGGTAGAGATGTACCTTATGCAATACATCTAGAATGCCTTTATAAGTTCCCACTAACCATTGCTTCGGGCTATTGCTTTTTTAATTGACTCATGATGATTAGAAATAATTCCAGCTTCTTCTCACAACATGTCTATGCAAATTTAGCACTGGCATCGGATCATGCTGATAGTGGGCCTCTATGGCATCCATTTGAACAATTGCTCCATAATCAGGAGCACACATTGCCACACATCATTGCGGCAACTCTTCAAATGAGCATTCCCAACCACCAAAAACCTTTTTGATTGCCTTTTGCTTTGCTACCCACACTTTTCGGTATGTTGTCATGTCCAAGCCGAGACTATACTTCTTCCACAATAGATTTCACTGGAATAGATGGGTCATATTACTAGTGGCTCTATGAATTGTGCAATTGTGTCTGAATCCAACTTTGAATGTTCTTGCGAACCTCTCGCCTAGAGGAAGTGTGCGGTCCATTGTACTTCCAAATTTCCCAATAATCCTTATTCTTCCTCAAACTTGCCCTAAGAAGCCATTTGCAATCTTTCTCATATTGTAAGCATCGGCAATAAAATGTCTTTGGTTATGGCTCCAACACTTTGTAATCCACTTCATTGTTTATGCTTGTACCTCTTAATTACTTTAATAACAACCTCCCTATTATCAAATATCATTCCAACGAGAACTAACCATCTACTCTAGAAGTACCTACAAATCACCAACATAAAACAATAAAATACTAGAAATTAAAATGGAAATAATAAGCATATGACAAAGTGTTGCATACTTGTGTTTGCATACTGAAACTCAGGTGCATTATTACTTCAAGATTTAACACATGCATGAAAGGTGGATGTTGGTTCAGATGTTGCCTACCCAACACATTTGACACGTCCTCTTTGTCCTCATCATCATCCTCTCCTTCACTGCTTTTGATATTCTTCTTCATCACTTTTTTCCCATTTTGCTTGTTGGAATGTGCTCTACTATGAGCCTCATTCAGAGCAACAACAACTTCAAAATCTACATACAATAACTCAATGGCACTAATGTTTAGTTGATGTTATTGATGTGTCCAAAACATCTGTTGAATGTTATCCTTCGTTATTGCAATTGCTTGATATTTTATGTTACCAAAACTCAAGATCGAGCACCTATATCTTATTAATGCCACTGTCTTTATAGTGTTGGGGTTTATTGATTGACAAAGAAAATCTTGTAGCTCCATAAATGAGAATGGGTAGGGAATAGAAAGATGTTGGGGATTCTCATATAAATGTGATACTTTCACTCGCATTTGTAAGGATAGGACTATTGAAATATACTATTATCATGACACTACTACTCTTTTTAATACTCAATTTTTTTTTTACAAATACTTTTCTATACACACTCTTTTTTTTGGGAAAAAAACAGTGGCACACTCATTTTTATTTTGATGGTTACGATAGCACTTTTTTAAAAAATGGTGGAACACTTTTTTTTTTCATTTGCTTCTAAAACTCAGAATACCACGAGAAAGGATGAGTGAAGCATTTCCTTTGCTTCCAAACTCAACAATTTAGAGTTAAAAAGACTGGAAAGGACACCATGAGAAAGAAGAAGAACATTGAAACAGAAATAAAGAAAAGGTGTTGGATGGATTGAGAGGGAGGGAATGGTTAGAGAGAGAGAGAGGCCGGATCAATGGTTAAAGGGAGGACGTCCTTAGTGTTACCATCTCATTCAGTTTATATAGAGGGAGTAAAGAAATTTATTAATTAAACTCGGTCCATGTTTAAATATTATTATTTTATTAAAATATTATCCTATTCAGGCTTTTTAAAAAAAATTTAAAATTATTATTTTACTTTGCATTAAATTCGGAACATACGAGTTTAATGCGCATAAATATATTATTTTATTAAAATAATATTTTATCCGTGCTCAATTTTATATAAATTTATATTTTATTTCATAGCTAAACTCATATAGTTCGAGTTTAGTGTGGTTGACTTACACCATTTTCTTCAAGATATCTAAAAATATTAGCTATGAAGTAGCTGCTTTCATGTTTCATAATTCGGACAATCCGATTTCGTTGTAAAATTACACTCCTCTTCGGACCCATATACCCCTAAAAACATCCCATTACCTAATAAAATCATAAAATAATCACACAAAATCCGTAAAAAAAAAATGACCGTTAAATAATTAAATTATTTTCCTCTATCACTACTTGGGATTAAGATCTTCCACAGTACCAAAAACAATTAAAGAATGTGCAATTTCTGGTCTAAATTAAAGACTCCGACCGTTCAAATTGTACTTTTCATCAATATTTTATCAAATTCCAATTTTGTTTATAGGGTTAAAATTAGTATTTACATTCGTAATTTTATTGATTTATTTTGACCTCCTTATTCTTTTATTGGATAAATAGCACAAATCTTGTTTGAGATTTTTAAAATGGACCTAACCAGACCCTTACTTATATAACTAAGGTTAACTTAAAATGTTCAAATATGAGCTTTACCTTTTTCCAGAGAGAACTAAATTTGGAGGAAATAATTTTCCGCTAGAGTGTATTTGGTTGGGAGTTAAAAATATATAAATTTTTTTAATGAATTTTTACCTCTATTTTTACTCTTAAACTAATTGTACCTTTTAATTATAATGAGAAGTTGTTATGTGACCATTAAAAGTAATCCGTTAGTGGTGTGAGTATATATATATATATACATAAAATAGATAGATCAAGAGTTGTTATATGCTATTTAAAGAAAAAGAGAAATTAAATATAATTGAATAAATAAAATTTAAAGGGAATAATTTTCTTTTAATTATAATAATAAGTTATCATATGATACTAAGAGACATAAAGGTACTTTATTATTTTCTTCTAAAGAAAATTTAGCTGAGGATAAGGGCTGGGATCCCACCATGAGGAGGAAGACCCCAAAGTCTTTGATTTATAAATAATATATAAAAGTTTGCACAGGTGATCATATTCCATCTACCCCGCCCTGTCACTGGGTTAAGTTACAACGAGGAATAACATTGGATCACGGATATTAACTGTGCAATACTTTCCCTCTAGCCACTTGGAATTGGCTTTGTGACAACTCTCTCTCTCTCTCTCTCTGTGTGTGTAATCACGAGAGCGTATGTAATCAAAGAGGTGTCCCTCATCATGGTTTCGTCCAAGTAATAATTCTTCGCCGTGGATGGGGGACACATTGGACTAATTGGAGGAATTTTCCTTAGATCACATAATTGGGCACATTGGATTAGGGTAGTAAGCACAGTTAAGCTTTCGTCCTCTTGATCCCTCTCACTACTGAAGGATTTTCACTGTCTTTTAACTCCATGGTTACTTTGGGCGCTGTGTTTTATTTACTATAACCTTCGAGAGGTTGTTGTAGCCTTGTTGGTATTGAGCGATTTCTCCTTTATATTTGGCCAAATGCAAATGGTGACAATTTTGGGAAGACACGGTCTTGTGACTTGATCCCACTTGCGCCTCGATCAACTTTTTGTGCATGCATATGTGACCACATCGAATTTGTTGAGTCTTAAGTCAAGATGCTACATCGGAATCCGTTAACCAAATTTAGCAATTGATCGTAACAGATCAATGGGACACTAGTGTGTTTTATGTCTTTGCGTGGCCTCAAGTAGCAATATGTTACTTCTGGATTATTTCATTTTGGAGGGAATGTTTGCATGCGCTATATATTATCACATTGTTAAGGAGATTTAACTTTATTATAATTACATCAAAGGTCATATATGAAAATTTTATATAAAATTTTTACGCTAATAATATATTAAAATTAATTATTATATACTTCAAATTTAATTAATATTTTTCTTAAAATACGTTGGATCGATAATAATACTATTCTATCAAAAAAATAATAATACTGTTTTTATTTCTGATTTATGCTCTTTTTACGCACTTTAATAAAAATCCAGAAAAAAACATTTTTATTATTATGAAAATTAGAAACTGCTATTAAACTAGCTAAAATATTAAACCAAAAAACCTAGCTAAAATATATATGATACATTGAATAGCATTAAATAAAAAATTTTAATTCAAATATATTGTGTTATTTAATCGACTTTTTTCTTTCCATATGATCTTTTTAAAGACAACTAAATTTATTAATATGATAAACTATCGAAACTCTATTTCATGCATTGAATGGAAACTGGAAAGGATCAAGATAGATCCTCAATAACTACCATTATAAATAAATTTTATCAAATAATTTAAAGATTTTTAACTTCTTACTTTCTCATTTTACCATTATTCTTTCTTTGATGTACCTGTATGCGAATGGAAATATTGAATGATCTCAATTGGGTTCAGTACCGTCGTTGTCTTTGAAGTTGTATACCTCTGCACCCTGCACTCTGCACATTAAAGAAAGGCCCACGAGTTGCACCTATCATTTATATATTATTATTTATTTTTGGACTTATCTGATCTCTACCGTTAATTTTCTGTTCGGCACCGCTTAATAAAATCGATGCTTTTTAACTTTCATTTGCAAAATTGTCTTTTCCTTGCAGTCATTTAGAATATTTCATTCAAGGCATTTAGCTATATAGCTATTTATATACACATAAATTGATATGTATAAGTTTTTATTATTTAATAATTATAATTAATAATGTTTTTGTATTTTATAAATTTACTCATTAATTTTTCCTTATACTTTCATGTATGCTGAGGTAAAGTGTGTGTATATGTTTTTTTTTTCTTTTCATGTGTGTAAGAAGTATTTTTTGTTTTAAATTTTCAAGCAATTAAGTAAATTACATAACTACATAAATCTAATCTATTATTTTCGACTTAAAAAAAAATCCTATACCAAAATCACCCATAATAGAAATTGTAAGCTTATAAGTGGATGATCACATAAAAGTTAAACATCAGTTTTAAAACCTGTATACTTTGCAAGGTGCCGCACGTTACGTAACCCTGTAACCTCCACATCTATGCACTAATAAAAATAATGATTGATACTGGCCAAACATGGAATAGTACCAACAATTTATAGGTGTTTCACGTGGAGTCTCTAAATCTTGAAAGCTCACTTTTTCTTGTTGGAGGGGAAATATGAAATGTAGAAATTGTCATTTCATATTAATCACCAATGCCCCACCACTTACAAGTAAGGGTTTTTTTTAATACATTTAGTCTAATTTATATCAATATAATATTTTAAAAAAAATAATATAATATTTCCTATAAATTTGTAAGCAGATTAAATATCAAATCAAGTTCAAGATCAATAAAATAATTAACGTGCAATCTGCCGTAAAAATGTAAAATTAACTAGCAAAATAATATGTAAAATAAATAATCCAAGTTTAGGTGTTTCAAAGTCTCTAAATTAAAGCTAATTTTTTCTTTTATCATATATGAAATGTAAATATAAAATACCATATAAAAATTATTTTCTCTACAAGTAACACCCACTTCTGTTTTTCAAGTTATTACACACACAAACATATAAACTATTTTTTTATACCAAAATATTTGTAATTTCAAATAACTTTGCTGGATCATGTTGTTTTAAAAATATCTTATGTATAGTATAAATATGCTTGATTATACTAAAGATTTCATTATTTCCTATCCTTAAGACATTAATCAAGGTATTGAAATATAAGTTCTTAAATAAAAATAAAAATATTCATATATCGAAATTATAAAAAAAATATTTTGCATTTTGTGTATAAGCAATTAGACACATTTAGTAGAGGATAACAAAAAACATTCCTTGTGTTGTGTTCATCAAAAAATCCATATATCCTTTGTGTTACACCATAAATTTTATACTATGAGTCAATCAAAATTAAATCCATTTTCCGTAGTTTTAAGGGTGTATTTGTTTTTAGTTTTAGTTTTCTGATTTGTGAAAAAAAATGAAAAATGAAAACTCAAAATTTCAGTTTTCAATTTTTAGTTTTCCTTCACAAATCAAAAAATTGAAAGTGAAACTGAAACTGACAAAGGAAATAACTTAGTTTCTTTTGTTTTTTATTTTTTGGGGTCTGAGGTCGTTGCCTAATGTATAGAAGAGTAACAGATGTTAAAAGGGCCGGTTGGAGTTGGATGTTAGGCCCACATTCATGTTGGGCCGGGCTCGGTGTGACGTGTGAGGTGTGGTGTTGTGTCAGAACCCGACCCGACCCGACCGGAAGACATGATTGTGAATCCGGAGAAGAAGAACGAACAAAAAGGCCAGCTAGCTTCGTTGCAATCATCCAATCAGATTGGGGGCAACTGAACCGAATGGAATCGAATCCCTAATTGGTGCTGTTGTGTTGTGTAGAGTCGCGTGCACGATCGTATAATAATAATCGTAACAGAGGGAGATTTGTGAAGAATCTGAATCAGAATATCTGAGTGTGTGGAAGGTAATCATGGGGAAGAATCAAGCCTACAAAGCTATGCAGAGGGCCAGGCTCGGCGGAGCCTCCGCCGGCCCTGACGAGGTTGAGGACGGCATGGTTTGTACCCTTTCATACTATCCATTTACCCTAATTTCTCTCTCTCTTTATGGTTCTCTTTTTTAATTATGTTTGTGTTGTTAATCCTGTTTTTATTTTTCTTCGATTGTAATTGATGGATCCCCGGTTCTTACACTTTGGGCTATGTTCACTGCTCTATGTATCCCCCTTTTTTTTTCTAATTATATAATTAAAAAATGAAAATTAACGGCATTTCTAGTAGTTAGTTTCATCCAACAAGTTGAAGAAATTTCAGTGTGATAGTTTATGCTTGGTTTTACACTTAGGACTGAGTTTTTGTGTAGTCTTAAAATTGAGGGTATACAATAATTTAGGGTGTAATTTTTTTTTTTCCATGTAAAACTCAATTCTGGGACTTATTTTCACCGCTACTTTGAGGGGGCACCAAATTGGCCCTTAATGTCATCATTTTAATGGTAAATCCATTGTAATTTTACATATGGAGCTCATCCATCAATATTTCCACCTCATTGTTACTCCCTAGCCAAACATAGCCTTAGGGTATTATTTAGCGGTCCATATGAGTCTGCGTGCTGGATGCGCTTCGTCGCTACTCGAATGCTATCTGAATTGTGAAGTGAATATGCATAATGTTTTAACAGTAAATGCTGTTGTCTAATGCTGGTTCACCTCACCTTGTCAGCAATGCTCTTTTGCCGAAAAATTATCTGGTAGACAGTATTTGCTACAAGCACTAAAATTGTTGTTTGACATGCGTAAGGTTGTGTGGGCCACTTAGAAATGCACCTGTCTTTAGAATATGCTGCTGCCCATGTCAAATAATGATTTGAGTGCCTATGGTTAGATTGTGTTTTAGTTAATTACTTCTTTAGAATACCTATGTATTGTTTCTCTGTAGTCTGTACACTATTGTTGCTGGTTGAATTTTTCCTGTGAGTTTTATAGAATCCCCATCAAATCTCTCATCAGATTGGAAGTTGTGGTATGATATGATCCCACAACCCCAATTTTACCTTCAACACACTGCTAACTCGCATGCTACTTGTCTTTTTCCTACCATCCTACTTAATGGGAAACCTTTTGAATTTAGAGCATTTCTCAACAACAGAGGGTGTGGAATTCACTCCTTTCAACTCATCAACCAGGACAATTGCCAATTTTAGGAAAAAATATGGCTGAACTAAAACAATGGGGAACAGCTCCATTGTCAACTTACGACAAGGTTCTCAGTTTTGACATGGAAACGCGAACTTGTAGAGTGATATTATATGCCCCAAGCTTGAAACAGACCTTGTCGCGGTTTTTTAATCTTTTACATTTTTTTAATCTAAGTTCTAAATCTTTCAGTTGCCACTGGTAGTGAACCTTTTCAGAACTAAGTGAATAACAAATTGTTACACATGTTTGCACCTCAATGCTGTTTTCTACAACAATCATATATATCTACTGTTTATTTATTTATTTATTTTTTACAGTGGAGAATTGTATTACTGTGGTTTGTAAAATTTGTTTAAAGAAATGATTTTCTTGTCTTCTTGTATATTATAGGATTTTGTGCTTTATAATACTTGAGTGTTGGAACTCTTTGTTTTCTCGTGGACCTTTATTGATGAGGACAGTCGCAGGTGGATGGTTCATTTCATTCACCAGAGTGGCATGCTGCTCGTTTGGCTAGCCTTAACACTTCTCACACAATTACCTGGGAAGAGTTCAAGAAGAAACAAAAGGTAATATTCACAAACCTTAAATGTTTACTCTTGTAAATGAATTGAAAATTCATTCCTTTCTTTTAGTGCTTGAATTGTCTCATTTTTCAACATGCATGCATTGCCATCTTCTGCGTCTGTTGTCTAGGGCATGCATCCTCTTGCACCTGATTGTATAATTTTGAAGGGTTGTTTGCTATCCCATATGCCCTCTTCTGAAGACTTCAGATCAGTCCTAAATTCTTTTTCATCTAGCCATACCTCATAAGAGTGGGACTTTGTAGTGATATTGTCTCTAGCCACTAGAGAAGCATGTTGTCAAGGACACCTGAAGAGCAGGTAAAAGTGAAATACTTATCTTTCCCATTAACTGAATTCAGGGGGCCATCAGCTAAAGCTCTCGCATGCTTTTATATGATTTTTCTAATCCTGGCCCCTAAATTCGTTTATGATTTTCTTTCCTTGGGGAGATCTTTGCTAAAGACTTATTATCTATTTAAGTTAATAAGTTAATTACAGCATCTTTGTGGTGTGACTGTTATATTCTGGATTTGCATGTTTATTTCTAGGAGACTAGTTATTTCCAAAATCTCATTGCACTTATTCCATGCATCAATTTTCTATGGAAGTGGCTGTGTTATTTATCTTGTGTTTCTTTAATGTATAATAGATTGGACTTGTTTCCTATTATATTTACTAGGAAGAAGAAATGAGAAAAGGGGAGTTGGAAGCAGATGCTGATAGGATGATGAGAGAGTACAGAGCTCAACTAGATGCTGAAAGGGCTCGCAAGCTTTCCCAAGGAAGAAATCACTCTGGTAGTAAGTCCAAACATTCAAAAGGTATGTGTGGTAAGGTTGCAGAAATGTGGTGTGTTTTGCTTGCACTTTTCCCACTCCCAGCTGCTAAAGGTGACTGTTGCATGTTTTACTTTGCAGATAAGAGGGACAGAATTTCAAAGAAGCACAGCAGCAAAAAGAGAAAGGTGCTTTTGGTTTCTAAAACATCTAATTCTTTGATAATGTTTTTCCTAGAGAAGAACTGAAAGGTTTTATGCTAAATTTTATGTTTTTGTTACCAATTTGAATAATAATGTGCCTAGCCCTTTAAATTTTACATGACCACTAACTAGTGGCTGTCTTTCCTTTTAGTTCTCAGTGATGTTGATAATGGAGTAAGTACAGCATAAGCATAACCTGTTGGCCCTTCAGTCATGTTGGAAATTTTGGTTAAGGCTTGTGTGTATGTCTTTCTTATGAGCTTAGAATAACATCTTATTATACCTTTAAGGTCTGGACACATTGTAGGTTTTGGTGAAAATTATTACTTAGGCTGAAAGAAACTGATGTCACACTACTGCTTCCTCTTCCCTCAAAATATCACTTTCTTTTTTTTTTTTTTTTTCCCTACAAGTTTGAAGGGATTTAAATTTTGCTCTCTCTGGCCATTGTTATTTTTCGTTTTATGGATGATACGTTATGTACTACATGTTGCTTTACATTGATAGCTTTGCACCTTGCTTTACGTATGGAAGTGCTTTTCTAACTGAAGCCGTTGGTTATCTTATAGGTTGTTTCTTATTTTGCATAACCACTCTTTGTTAATTGTTATAGCAAACTTATTCAAATTATCTGGGCTTTGGTTCTATGTTTAATTGTTGAATGAATGACGCTTCTTGTCTGTCTTTTTGAATGATGACTTACTTCATTTGTAGTTGTGCAAATGAGCCAAGCAATCTTTAGTAGATGTATCTTTTCACTTATGTTATGAGTGTGTGGTTTGTATGCATCCTCATTGTCTCTCTTATTGCAGCATTCAAGAAGATCTTCTTCATCTAGCTCGTTTTCATCATCCTCGGATTCTTCCAGTAGTGATGAAGAAAGAGTGTCAAGAAGATCCAAGTCCAGGTCTAAAAGATCAAAGAAGGAAAAGAAGCTCAAGTCAAGAACAAAGGATTCTGGAACTGATGATGAGGGTGATGGTCCAGTTCGCCTTTCCAGATTCTTTGGGAGCGTCAAGAGTTAATAGTGGTTGATTGCATACTTGGTTGTGTAACATAAAATTGTTTTCTGCAAATAGTAAAATTCTGGTTTGCTTTATTTTCATGATCAACGTATTTCTTTACAGATTTGTAATTTCATGTTATATTATCTGTTCTCTTTCAGAAATTATTTTACCTCAGGTTAATCTGTGAGATGGAATGACCATTGAGTTTAACGAATACAAATTGAACAATTGATATTTAACATAACGCTCCCGAATGAAGAGGAAATGATAATGAAAGTATTTGAAAATATGTATAGGAAATAAGGAAAATAGGAGGGCATGTTACTGAAAGACAACTTTGCATGTTTGATAGTTCTGAACGTTGAATATGCATATTTGAACGCTATTCCTGAAGCTAAAGCTCCATTGATGGGACAGTGATGGTTATAAGAGATCAAACTGTGATTCACCAGTCACATGGATGATAGAGTTGTGAATTTGAAGTCTTAATGCTGCAATCAATTAACAGTGTATTTGAAAGTTCAATCATCAATGAAAAAAGACCAAAAGAGTTAGACTCCCACTTGAGCCCAAAAGAATGAAAATAGGGTTTTAAACACTGGTTACTTAATTGCCAATTAAACTCCATTTCAGTCAAGATCAAGGTTTAAAATCTGTCGAGAAATTCAACTAGTAAAAATTAGAGAACTAGCTGCTATAAAAAAAGTGGTCTAATCAGAGAAAACAGTATCTAAATTTAAATTGAAAAAAATGAGAATAATAATAGTCATGACTTCTCTTGTAGTGATATATTTTAACAAGACATCTAATTAGTTGAGCAACAATCCTCCATTCTTTGCGTTCAACCGATTAAACCTCATTTTGAAAACAGCATTAAGAATAAGTTCAAGATATATATATATATATATATGGATGCTGTAGAACAAATTACCCTTATCTTGGTTTTGCTTCAAATAAAAATAAAATGAAAAATCATAGTACACATTTGATAAAAGAATGCTATTTTGATATCTACAAAATGAATTTCTCGTTAGTTATCCACTTTACCACCATTGAATAAACTTGTTGAGGAGCTTGTTGAGTTAAGTAAATAGAATTTGCAAGCTCATCTAATGAGGCTTAAATGAATGTCACATAAAACATCCATTTTTTGACGTCAAAATATCATTTTTCTAATTGATAAGTGAAAGGGAAAAGGATTTATGAGGAGTTGGCTCAAGCCAATTAATTGGAGAACAATATGAAGCAAATAAGCCAATACAAATAGCACCTTATGATTGTTGCAGTCTGCCAATCATGCCTCTAATAAAAAACAATTCAACCGAACTCCAAGGTCATCTGGTTTCAGATGATAAAATATATATACAGAAATCTCTTGATCTATGGACATAGACATAATAACACTGTTCAAATCCCAAAGACAAACATCACTACTATCACTGCTACTGATACTCAGGGTTAAACGCTAGAGCCTCCCGGTAAATCAGTTCTTTCATCTGCTCCTCAGTTAAAGCATGTTGCTCAAAATCAAAGCTGAAGGGAGTCAAGCACACAGGTTCATCACTAATGTCATGCAGAGATGTCAGGTAGGGGTGTGCCAGGGCACCTTCAACTGAGAAAAAAACAACATAAAGAAGGAAAGTTAGCACTTAGCACTATGACAAGACCTGCATTTCATTGACTGTCACATAATGAGCATGCAAGAGAACTGTAAGAAGCCTAACCAACCGACTAAGCAGAACAGACCACGTTAATGGTTGAAAGTAAGCCGTAGGTTTGCATTTGGGAACAGAGGAAATGATGCACAAACAATTTCTGAAGGATACATAGATCAATGCATGTTTGCCATCCAGAAAGTAATCGTAAAAGCATTTATGGTGCAATATGTGGAGGTAAATTATCAACCTAGTATACAATTTCGGATGGGACTTTTAACAGGTATTGTTGATGCCAAAAAGCATGAAATTTAAGAACTGTGCATAATGATATTGTATGTTATCCTAGTATACAGAATCGTCAGGCAATGAGAACATACCAGTGATCCTTTGTCTAGGATCAAAAGTCAACATTTTTTCAACAAGATCTATAGCTGCAGGATGGACCTGCAAAACTTTTCTTGGAAAGATTGGCGGCGGTAAAGAGGTAATTGCCTAATGTATCTTTTGGCATTTTCATTCAGAAATCCCAAATCAGCTTCTGATGGTGTGCCAATCAGCTGTAAAGTATGCAGCATATCAGTTATATTGATTCAGTGATTTCAATGCAGGCTATTTGTCAAAGGCAAAATGCATAGATCATAAGGTTAAAAAAAATGCAGATTTTGGCATGCATTCCACCATTTTGGTGATAGGCTCTGACTGTATTCAAGAATGGACAAGATACAATGAAAATAATAAAAATTACCCTGAATTGTATTCCAGAAAGACACTGCAAACGAATTTCAATTTGCTTGAATAATTTGTAATCTCAAAATCTAAAACGTTAACCATTTCAACCATAAAAACAAATGTAAATCAATAAATTTTCAACTTCTTCAAACACCAAAGACTTCAAAATGGGTTACCTCCATAAGTAGACGCAATTGATGCACATGATCTCTGCCAGGAAACAATGGCTTTCTATCCATCAGCTCCATGAAAATACAACCAACAGACCATACATCAATTGCTGCTGTGTAATCAGAAGAGTTTAACAGAAGCTCTGGTGCACGATACCATCTTGTAACAACATATTCAGTCATAAAATCAGTTTCAGAGGTGACCCGAGCCAGTCCAAAATCACAGATTTTTAGGTCACAGTTGGCATTCAGGAGAAGGTTGCTAGGTTTCAAGTCCTGTGCAGAACATTTGCTGAATGAATGTACTTTAATCCACGAAGGATTTGATACAGAAAATACTGCAGCAAACAAAAATGTTTATATAGGTATCAATGATAAGCTTGAATAATTTCTACAAACAAAAGAAAATAATAATAAAATTATCCAATCCTCAAAAGGTCTTTCCAAGTATCTTAATTTTGCAGTAACAATGTGACAGGATGTGAGAAAGTGTGTTGTGCAACTTGGTGATGGAAGGCAAAATGGGAGTGCAGGTGAGAGAAGGAACAAGAGAACAAAATCTCCAATGGAATCCTAAATTTATATCTTCATTTTCAGTCTGTAGAACAGTATTTGCCACAAAAAAATTGTCAACAAAGACCTTCCATGGAATATAAATTTGATAACATAGCATGCAGTTAAGACAAACATTGGGATAATTTAGAAGGACTATATTTAGATGTGTACCTGACAGTGCTCCTCTGACAATGCTTGATTTGAACGAATGATTTGGTGAAGGTCAGTGTCCATCAGCTCATATGCAATGTAAACATCATTAAATGCATCCCTTTGAGGTGGTGGCACTATATCCCTGATTGCAACAACCTGCACAAGAACTAAAATAGGTAAATTGAATAAAAGAAATATTGTTAATGCTCCAAATTCCAAGAGTAAGGACATTTCCCCTCATAAAATTATCCAGTCATCCCCTCTCCCAACCTCCTCCCCAGAAATATATGTCAATCCATTTTATACAGGGCTTTAAATCAGCCAAGAGTGAACACATTTGCCTTCCTTGTGATCAGAACTACAACGGGACAAAAATCAGTAACCCTGCCGTAAATGCCACATTTTTAATTGAATATGTAGAAAAGCACCTTATTTTCATTCGGCACTCCACAAGCGACAAAATAGATAAGAAACGCTTGCACCGTACATCAATACCGGGTAGAAATGGAAAAGATCTACATCAGGGTTGAGGATAAGGCATTACGCAATCAATGATTGCTAGAATGTCAAAGAAGAACATGAGTTAATTACAGATCTTCTTTCTGGATAAGATTTTGTCGTATGCCTCGAACCGTTAACTGTTAAGAATTATCAAACTACATTTTGGCACCAGCAGCCAATCCCACATTTATAACTAGCGAATAACATAACCGTCAATAACTTCACTTCTTGTAAGCTAAACACCAGCCATGCAAGTATGTTGTAGCTAGTAGCTACACACCACATCATTGAGCAAATATTGTTCTTTGAATAGCTTCTAAGCTAAAAAGTGTTTCCCAGCTGAAAAGGAACAATCTTTAAGGAGAAACATTCGAAGAACTGAAACACATTAACCAGGATCTAATTAAAAAAAATTAAATCTCAAACCCTGAACACATACACATATCTCTCACAACAACAAAAAAGGGGATTCATTCATTCAATCCACACATATAAAAAGTAAAAAATAATTTATTATCATTTGAAAAAAAATAGCAAAATTATGACTGACTCACGTTTTCATGATCCATATGGCGAAGCAGCTTGATCTCACGGAGGGTTCTCTTTGCATCAATCTTGTTGTCAAACGCATTGGCAATCTTCTTGATGGCAACATGCTCATTCGTCTCCGAGTTCAGAGCAGAGCTATATATATATATATATATATATATACACACATTCAACAAACCCCATCACACACAAAAAAGAATAAAAAGAAAAGAAAAAACCTTTATTTAACACCAAACAAGAAAGATCAAATTTTTATTGAAGAAAACAAAGGAAACAAGATAAAGATGGAAACTTTTGAGGGTTGGATTTGGCGTACCAAACGATGCCGTAAGCGCCTTTGCCGATAGGCATGATGGGGGGTTTGTATTTGGCGGTGACTTCGAAGATGTTCCCGAATATGTTGTATTGGATGAACCTTCCGCCGTGGCTCAGCGTCGCCGGAATATTCTCCATCACCGCCGTCGCCGGCGGCGGCTGCTGCTGGGGTTCCTGCTGCGGCGGCGCTGCCGCGTCGGACATCACGGTGTCTGCAGGCGGAGCAGCTCCTCCTTCCATTTCTCTCTCTAGCTCTTTCTCTCTATATCTAGCTTATTGTTCTTGTTGTCCTTGTTCCGTCTATAAATGGGTTTTTGGTATTTTTGAGAGAGAGAGAGAGAGAGAGAGAGAAAAAAAGGAAGAAGGGTTAATGCGTAATATCAATATTGGAAGAATGAATGAATGGAAGAAAAAAATGAATGATGGATATATATGACAAATATGAATATGATGGGGTGATGCAATTGCAGTTAGATTTGGGACTTGGGAGTAAGAAAGAAAGAAAGAACCTGATTTGTGTGTGTTGTGAATTCGTGATGCGTTTTGGTCAAAACAGATCTATGCTGTGTTCCATGCACTATGCAAATGCTATGTAATCCTCTCTCTCTCTCTCTCTCTCTCTCTCCCCTAACTTCTGCGAAAACTGTCACCACCCTCTATCTCTCTCATCTGGCAACCTTTGTCATTTAATTTTTTTTTCGGTTTTGTTTTTTGTTGTGATTTTCCCAAAGCTTTTAAGCTCTTCTCTAGTTTATGTCTTTTATTGTAAAGCATTGCTTAATCAATGTGTCTAATACTTTCCTACTTTGTTAATATATTTTTATTGGTTAAAAAGGAAAAAGTGTTGAATCAATATCTCTATTGAATATTCACTTATACGGTGTTAAATGCATTTACTTTTTTATTTAATATTTTTAAAATTTTCATTTCCTAATTATTTCTTTATTAGTCATTTCCTAATTATTTGTACCTTAATTAAGAATTAAAAATTGCATTTGATTGTTACCTTAATTATTTTTTTAGCATGGTATGACTGGGGTATTTGGCTACGAAATTAAATTCATTTCCTGCATTTCTGCCCAAATAAAACATGGCTTTCTTTCTTTCTTTCTTTTTTTCCCTTGTGAACACTTCTCCCCCTCAATTTATTCACTATTGTGTACTTTCTTTTGGTGCATCGAGAAATTGGAATTTTCTTAAATGATATTCACCTTTACAGCAATGTAATGAGAACTTACACATTTGGTTTATTAAAATAGAATAGAGATGGAAATATATATTATTACAAATTACAAATAAGAGAAATACGCTCTTCCAATAAGTGGGATTCCAAAGCCAATCTCATCATTCTCCATTTTAATTTATTTATATATATGTAAAGTTTCCTGTTATTACATTGGTGTAGATTTCGGAATTACCAAATAATAATTAGTTGCCTGAAAGACAAATCTAAATATGGCTATTTTTATTTTTAGTAATCCAAACCTTAGTGACGATACTTACTGTACTTCATGGTGCAAAAGGAAGGACAATCCTTATAGGTAACTAGATACTTATCTTAATTGAATTGCGTTAATTGTCCAAAATACTCTGCCAAATCTTATAAGTTAAATGTCTCGCCGTGTTATTGTGGTATAAAAACTTGAAAATTTTCATGCACTTTCAAATTAGATATGAGTGTACTCCGTAAAAAATAGATATGAATGTCTACCACCAAAAAAAAAAGTCTGAAAAGATTATGATTATATATATATATATATATATATATTGGTGTAACTTTAAGTATAGATATACCACTTAATAATTTTTTATAAAATATTTTTTTATTTATCTAAATGTTGAATTATAATTACCTATTATAAAAATTATTTATGCTAAATTCCATAAATATTGAACATAAATAAGAATATAATCATATATCTCTTATTATTATTTTAAGCATATATATTATATTATTTTTAATATACATAAAAAATATATTAAATAATTTTATATTAATTTAAAATTTTATAGATATAATTGATATGAATGTAAACTTCTAATCAAATAGAATTTTTTTTTTAAAACTTAGTCAAATAAAAAGTTATTCAATGGTGTAACAACATTTTTAAGTTGTACATGTATAACTTAATCATACCCCTTCTATTAAGTAAGTGATATGTAATAAAGTACCACTTCTCATAAACAAGTTTGAGATCAGTAAGTGATGTGCAATTAAATAAACCGTCATTAACAGATTAACTCAAAATTCTATTATTTCGGATCTCTTAAAGCTTAGTACAATAATTTTCTTTCCCTTTTCAAGTACTTCAAGCGAAAATCTATTCGAGAAACTGTTGTCATTAGTAATTACTAATTTAGTTGGGCTTTGTGGCGCCAAAATTAATGAACATGATACATATAATGGTTCAATAGATTTTTGTTTTTAAAGTGACTACAATAGATTTTTCAATCAGATGCCCCTTGACTTTTTAATATTGCGGTGTGTGACTACAATCTTTATCCAACCTAGCTTAAGCCTTTGCACCTCTTTATTTTAGGAACACCCCCCCCCCCCCCAAAAAAAAAAAAGAGGGAGAACCAGCGATAATCAAGACTCTAACAACTTTTCAAAAATATTTTAAAGATTTTATGGTCCAAAAGGTTATAATTAATGAACTTCAAATGCACCAGAATACTTTCATAAAATTACAATAAAAACAGTGAATTATTGTTTAACCTTATCAATTATATTGGAAGTTAAGTTTTTATGGCACAAGGAATGCCAAACGAGACTTTAGCTTTTACTAAATCAATCCAATAAAATGCAAATTAAAAATAATGAATAACAATATGAGTCACCACTTCCACTTTGCTGGCACTATTTTCTCATCTTTTCGATCGTAAATCCGTTTAGTTTCCAAATTATGATCTCTACATTCACATAGTTTGTACTTTGTAACAATGGTTAATAAATCATACAAATGCTATAAAATTACAACACATGACTTTGATGATTGGAACAATAGTGGTTCAGATTCCTTGGTATGTATGATGTTCTACCATGTGAATGAAGGCAACACATAAGATGGAAAAGCATCATATTTCGTTGCAAGTGCTTGGACAGAAGATGAATCTGCAACCTCCCCAAAACCATGGAGTCCAAGTTCCGTTGCGTGAATACCACCAGTGATGAAAACTGATTTGAGTCCAGCAGCATTAGCACCCTTTATATCATGATGGAGAGAGTCACCCACGGCAATACAGTCAGAAACATCTGTGCCAGCCATGGCCATGGCTGCTTTGTATATTATCTGTCAAATTTCATTTGTTACAAATACGGTCAAATACATTGGAGAAAGGATGTATATGCAAATGCAACAGAAGATAATATATTGAGATCCACAAAAATGTTAGTTGTGTTATCATATACATACAAATGCAGCAAGCCAAAAAAATTACAATTGGAGATATATTTTAATAGCATTTTGAAACATAGATAAGAATCATGTAGAAACAATGACTTGAGATTATTGGGAATACAGTGTAGATATATTTTTCCATTTAATGGAAGTTACTGGACACAACTTAGCTTGACCTTATGATCAAAAACTGTGAATTTACTTTTGCATGTTAAGATTGCAACTTTGCAAGCACATTGCGCATTTGTAATTATAGGATGCAGTTAACTCGAAAATCCTCAAGGCATTATACACACTGCTTAATCAATTTGGAAAAGTAATACTTGTGTGTACCAAATGATAAGGCCAGTCAGGGAATAAAGTGACGAGCTAATACGTGCTGTAGATGTAATCTTGTATCTTTGTGTGGATGCAATCTAAGCTAAGCAGTCTAGGTACTAAAAGCGTAGATTACACACAGAAGAAACAGCAGTCACAGTGGAATTATTTTAGCAAAAATGGTGTCATCACCTCATCAGGTTTGCCCATCCACTTCACTTCACCCCCAAGCTTTTCATATTTGGCTGCTAGTGTACCTTGTAAGTTTAAAATACAGAGCAGAATATTGGTATAAGGTGAAAATGAAAAGAAGAAAACGAAGAAACCCATATTGTAACTTTGGACTAAAAAGGTTCATAATAATGGCTACTTGGGGGTATGCTAGATTCAGTACAAAGAAGAATATAAAGCAAATTCACCAGGCATGACACGCAAGTCTCTTGCTTCCACAGTTACATAATCCGGATTGGCTACCACCATGGGAATTCTTTTGGCAGCACAGAGTTCCAATATTCTCTCAAGGTCTTCAAGTTTCATTGACCGTGCATTCCCATTGGCACTCCCCAAGGCTTCAGTGCCATGAGCCAAAACAAACTCAGCTTCTTCAACATTCTCCACAACTTGCAAGTCTAAGCCCTAGAAGACGTTATTAATACATAATAAGATTTAAAAGCCCTTGTCTTATACTATTTCTGTCCATCATCCCCAGATTTATAATTGAAAATAATTTGACTAGGATAAAAACAAAGAGACAACCTCTGTAATCTACTAATACAACAACAACCAAAGAATTTTTCCAAAAGGTGGGATCAGCATCATGGATAAAAGAACACCATCATGTTTTGAATCTCAGAATGCAAGCTAAATCACATTGCTGCTCAACACACCTCAAGAGATATTGCTCCCCGGCCACTCCACGTGAAATGAATACAGACCTCCCAAGTGCTGCAAACCATGGATCATCTCTCCTGTTTGAAACAATCTATCAAAAGAGTAAACATGCATAACCACATAAGGATGGAATTGATGATTGAACATTGCAAAGACGGACAGATGTTGTATACGTAACATCTTCTCGTGAGCAAAAAGCATCAGATGGAAAACCTGTAGTATGGAAGCAGTTAAACATGCCAAAGAAACATGAATTAAGGCAGCGAACAATATGAATAAAAGGTATTTTGAGAAACCTAAAAACCGGGTAGGGTATCTCATTCAACTAGAGGACGACATAACACTCATTTATCAACAATTCAAGCCTCTGGCTGAGATTAACTATCAAAGACTCAAAGCACACCAGGTCAAAAAGGAAGTTAAGGAACAAACATAAAACAAGAGATCATGTAGGTTGGTTGGTAGAAGTAGAACCAACCTTTGCAGGTACTGATGAGTGAGTTCTCCACTAGTGATAGCTCCCACAAAGAGAGAGGCATCAAAGCCAAGACTCTTTACTTTCTCAATAGTGACCGATGAACGCCTTGAGGAGTTGCTTATGATCACCATCTTACCACCACTCCTTGCTATATTCTCTACTAACAAACATTAAAATTGACACACAAACAAAAAAAAAAATTTAAAAAAATGGGACTTTAGATTAGGACCATATATACAATAATATAGGATAGGGTCTGTGCTGTAACAACAAACTAACAATTAACAAGAGGCAAAATTAAAATGAGAAAATAATACAGTACATGTTGAAATAGCACCAGGATAAGGTTGTTTTCCATCATGGAGGACTCCGAACTGATCCAACAGCCATACCTGCAACGCGAATTGAAAAAACATAATGACATCACATGATGGAAATCAATTGAGCAATATTGGGAAAGAGGAATGGAATGAGGGACGGAGTACCTTAAAACGCGGCGTTTCGGCGGCGAGGTGTCGGAGACCATCTAAGCTCTGAAACTGAAATGGCCGAACTTGAAGGGGCGGAACAGAGCATCTGGGTATCATTTCTCTTCTTTCTTCTGTGATTGATTCGCCACCTTCTTCACCAAACCCAATACAATACGCTCTCACTCTATACTCTATACTATACACAATTGACAGCGTACACTAAGATAGATTGTACGAATTGAATTTGAAATGCTGAAGTGAGGCTGAAATACAAATATTTAGGTGCTGTTTGGTTGGTATTTTTTAAAACTGTTTTTGAGTTTTAAAAATAAAAAACTAAAAGAAATTGTTTGTTTGTGTGTTTTGTAAAACTTGTTTTTAAAAATTGAAAACCAACATTTGCATTTTAAAAACTAAAACACAAAAACAGTTTTAAGTTGTTTTGTTGTGTTATTGTTTTACAGATGGAAAAACGGTGGCATCATTGAAATTATATTGAACTTCTGTTTTCTTCTTGGTTAGTCCTGTGGCTCCCATTTTGTTCATTTTGGGTTTGTAATATCAGCATTACAACTCTCTCTTGGTCCCTTGAGAGCTCCTCAGGCCACCTCCTAGCCCAGCAGGCCGCACATCCGCTTCGAGGGCAGCCCCTCGGCGACTAGCCATCTTCGCGACCGCCAACCCCTCGACCCAGCCAACCTGAACGACCCAGCCAACCCCTGAGAAGCTCCTCCTGGAACCAAGCTCGTCCGCGAAGCTCCGAGCGAAGCAAGCTCCGGTCCACGCGCCAGTCGGGCCAAGCTCCTCGCGACCCACACCCCAGATCCACTGCGCTCGAAGACCCCGGTCTTGCGCTCGAGATCCCACCCCTAGACACGGCGCTCGGACGCCCCATGCTCCAGCCCCACCCACCAGGTAATCGTCCTTCGTCCTCCGCCTTGAGTTCCTCCCTAATTCTTCTCTTCTCTGCTTTCTTCATTTTACTAAAGCCTATAGGTTGGGTGTCTTGTGGGTTTTGGTTTTTTTGTGAGTTGAAAGAAGCAAAAATGATGTATACTGAATATTGCTAAGTATTTAAAAGAAATAGTGTTCTCATATTGACAATCAATTGATTCAACGTGATTTGTATTATAATTGTAATTGTTGTTGTTGTTGTTGTTGACAATCTGGATTGATTCAACGTGATTTGTATTGTATAATAGTGTTATGCATATTGTTGTTGCGAGTTGTAATTGTAATTGATTTGTGCTGTGTTATTGCTAAAGCTTATTCGAATAATGCAATACATGCGGAAGGCATAGGTTGATTCACGAGGAGCTTGAGTTTTTGATCTAAATAAAAGAAAAATATGATGCTCAAAGAGTTTTTGATCTTGAATAATTGATGCTCAAAAAGAAAAATTGCAAATTGCATATCATGACCAAATTATAAATTGGATGTAGTTAAAAAAATATATAAGTTATAAACATTTATATATGTAAATTGATATCAAGTTGTGTTAAGACTATTTTTAGAATAGGAATTTGTATTAAAACTTTATTGATTAAGTATGAATGAAAAATAATATTGATAATAGTTAAAATTTATTATTTATAGTAATACAATTTGCCAAACAATTTTTATTTTATTAGTTTTAAAAATTATTTTTTAAAAAAATTATCCAAACAGATTTTATTTTTTATCATTATAAAATTGTTTTTGAAGTTACATTGCCAAACAAGTTTTCTATTTTTTGTTTTTAAAAATTGAACTAAAACTTGTTTTATAAAACGTTTTAAAAAATTTAAGAACAAAAACACTTCCAAACAACCCCTCTCTCTTATTTTTTTCATCGTTTTTTCCTGTGAAGAAAACAGAGTTTGCCTTTTCATTTTTTGATTTTTTTTTTCGGGGTTCAGTATTTTATGTGTAGGGTGGGTCTTCGAGTACCTAATGTTTTCTTGGGCAATTTTTGTTTTTGAAAATGTATAGGCCCACTGTTTATTTTGGGCCATGGGTTAAGAGAGGGATGAACTATAACCTATTGATAGTTTTAAGTCATTTCAATTGGTGAATTACTAGCCTGCCTGCGGGCACCCACCCTATTCAACCCACCCCACATTCCATATCAATATTTAAAAATAAAATTATTAATATATAAATGTAATTATATACATGCATATACATGTGTACTGAAAAAGTTGAAACTCTAATATCCTAGCCTAATTTACTTCATTCCTTCTCTCCTATTGTTCATGTTGCAACCTCCTACGTGGTTTGTTGTTTTCTTGCTAGTACAATCCTTCATGTACTAAATAAATATTGACATTTGTTATACTTTAAATAATTGTGTTTGACTTATTTAATTGTTTACTTATTTTTTCAAACATATAGATAGCAGGTAGGGATGGATATAAGTAGGGGTAGAAAGAGTTAGACTATAAATAAGATATAGGCAAGGGAGTTAAACTTCAACTCGACAGGCCATCCATAAATATATTAAAAAGTGGTTGAGGCTTAATGTAATGACAAATCTGTTTGCCTTGAGACACCACTCATCACAAGGTAATAAGGAGACATGGGCATAATCTTGCAAGATATGATCTGAGACCACTTGCTTCCCCTCCCTCCCCGGATGCAATATATATATACAGAAAAAATAGAAAAGATCAATGAAGAAACTCTAATACGGAATAATCCTTCCAAAAATAAGTGGATATCAAATGTAAAGAACTTCCAGACCAAAATAAAAGTGTATATAAGTACTAGTAATTAATTATTATTTTTATTGTAAAAAGAATTATATTTATACGACAATTTTACCAGCATTTAAGTGTATGAATCAAGTGTCCCATATTAATAATAGTAATAATAATAATAAAAGAGCGTATGAATCAATTAACAATAAAAATCTTGTTAATAAAATGTGAAAATCTCTTAGTGACAATAAAAATTGAGTGTGAGGGTAGTGGCTTTTACATTGTCATTTAGGGTATCTTTGTATTGATGAAAATGGATTAGCAGAGGAAAATGAGATGTAATGATTTAAAACTTAATTATTTGATTTTTCAAGAAAAAAAAGGTGGGTGAAATAGATTTTATTTAATTCCATCCTTCTTCTCCCCCCCAAAAAAAAAGATGGAATTCATGGAATCCTTATCTTTTGATCTTTTACTCATAAAATTATCGTTTCATTATATTCCATTTAGTATTCAAACAATTGATTGGAATATAATAAACTACAATCTAGTGGTTATGGTTGCTTTTTCCTTTTGAGTGGTAATCCTGTATTCAACTCTCACATTTTCCTCAACTTTCTCCTCTAGGACGAATTCTTAGTCTTAATGACTTTGTTAAAAAAAACAATTGTTGGAATATCACTCCATTCTATTACTTAAATATCCAAAAAATTAATTGGAATAATTATATCACTCCACTTATCTCCATTTTATTCTATTCCACTCCACTACTTATCATTGGTTCAAATTCATCAATTTGTATGGTCTTTAAGTAATAAAGGTAAGAGTCTTGATAATATATTGTTTAACTACCGTGTAAATCAATGTATTAAATCGATAAACGTTTACATATATATTATGTGAAACTTTAACATTGAGAAGATCAATTGCCCATATTAATTGATAGAGTAGTCCAAGTCTACAACAATAGGCCTGAATAAATTATGATAACTTTTCTTTTAACTAATAACCATTATTGTTGATACGTAACATGACCTTTTGCAAACATTTTTTAATTGTGATGAAGGAAGAAGAACGCAAGTAAATTTAACAAGGAACTGTTCCCCAACGGCCAACGGTGACCGGAGGTTATCTCATGATCAATGTTTTCTTAATTAGATGAGACAGGTAAATTACAATGGTAAAAATGAAGTCATCTACCGTTGAAAATGAATGCCCTTCACCCCATGTTCGTATTCAAGTCAACAGCAGTAGTAATACACTAATACTCCAACAACAATAACATCAACGATTTGAAGAAGACAAGGGAAGGATTAAAATTTGTAAACTATTCAGATGCAGGTTCTGGTCGTGGTGGTGGTGGTGGGGGCGGCTCATTTTTAATTGGCTTCCCTCGCTCTCTTAGCTTGGCCATTTCTTGTTTCATGGCTTCTTTCCTCTTCTTGCTAGCCAACACCTTTGCCTGAACACCACTCACATTCGGATCCTTTTTCTCCTCTGGTGGAGGCGGTGGAGGCCTTCTTCCAGCGGCACTTGCTCTTTGCTCATCACTCAAACCCAACTCCAACACTAGCGCGCCACTTAACCCCATCAATGCCCTGCATGCAAAATGGTAATACCAATGCATCATTCATTATGTTGACAACATTGTTTGGAAGTTACACTTATTCTCTACTTGACCCCCAATTTATTTTGAGGGTCAAAAACTAAGAGCTTTGAGTAGTAAAAGAGAAACACATTATCCTTGACTAATCATTTCATTGCCTCCTCTAAAATTGCCTTCAAACAAAGGTCATTAAATTTAGGCTAGTCACTCCTTGCCACTTCCTTTGTTGCCATCCTTCCAAACATACCCTTAATATTTTAACACGATCATGTGGTGCTGCGTTATTAAAAGAGTTTAACTATGAAAAGTTAAAAACATTAAACAATATATAACAACAGAGATAAAATTCTTTGCAAGAACTTATAAACAGGTGATTATGAATGAATTGATACCTGCGTGGCAGAGTGTGGTCGTGAGAGGGAGGAGGGCGTTGATCATGATTAGAGATGGAAGAGGCCTGATGTTGATATTGGCGGCCAACGCAACACACTCTTGGAGTTGGAAAGCAGCCATTCTTCCAAGAATTTAGGGAGGCCTTGCGGGCTTTTGCGGAGAGAGCTGTTGGGGCAGTGGTAGGAGCCGGTGGTGTCAGCAAATGAGCCATGCTCCGATTGGTTTCGACTCAGAATTGAATAATCAGAAAGCCTATATTGAAAATCAACATTTCCGGTTTCAGAGGGGCTATCTCGTGTGTCACGAGATGAAGAAAATACCGAGGGGCATAGCGCTGAGTAGGACTAGGAGGAGTGGACGTCATTTGGAGTATCAGAAATGTGATTTGATTGTGGAAACTCATTGGCTTGTTCTAGATAAGGTTCCATCCCTCTGTCTACTATGGAGTGTGGACCCTCCCCACCCTTGACGTTGGCTTTTGCCTTTTGCCATCGTATATTCATGTTTTTGAGCATTGAAACGTGACCGCTTTCGTAGACAAACCATTATTATGTCAAAGATCACAATAATCACATCCATTAACCATTCACCCGGAACATGAGATTCTTCTTGAATGAAATGGGAACATCAGTTATATGACGTATAAGTAGAAAGATAAAAGGAATTTATATTTAACGATCAAGTGTTAATCAGGTTGCCCGTTTCAACAACAAAATGAAAACAACTTATCCGCCATGCTAGATCAACTATTTTGATGCAAAACACATGTACTTCATCGGGAAAAAAACAATAAGCTTCAAATAGTAGAGAAACAAATTACATTGAATATAGAGTCAAAAATGAAATTCACATTTTTGGTAGACTAAGTAATAAATTTGATCCTCCAAAGTCTCACCATTCCGACTATCTAGGTTCAAGCAACCCACTAGCGGCTAAAAAATAAAAATAACATTCACCTAACTCGTACTACTGGAAATAACAGAGGAATCCTACACTATACTATTATTACATTAATGAATGGACTTTACATGTCATAATACAACAAAATGTGAAAAAGTTTACACAATCAATTGATGTCAACAACCAAACAACCAAAGTGTAATTAAACTGCTGAGAGGCTAGCCCATTTCCCAAGTTCATATGGATCAGCATAGTAATACAGCTTAATCCTATTGGATAAAGATAGCCCTACTGCCAATGGAGAAATTCTGTTACCAGAATCATCTTGTTCTGATGGGCCATCTGTATAAGCTGCAACATCTCCAAGTAGTTTGAATGAAATTCTGCGAGTTTGTGTCTGCCTAGGAAAATCAAAGTACATTGGTGTTCCTACCCTGGCCTCTGGTAATCGATACTCACCAATGGTTACCATGCTATGGTATTCCTGCAATCAACCCTACCATCAGATTGTTTTCACCCAACAGTACACATCACACATTAAGCCAAAAACAAATAAATGAAAGATGCTATCTTACACAAAAAATGAAATAAATAGGACAATTACAATAACTGCAATGCTATTTAGAATCTCAAGATAGATGGTAATGTAAAACAGATTGACCAAAGACGAAGAAACCATCAAACAGAATGATATACCCTTCAACAAAACAAGAAAAGAAAATAGAACAGAGGCGGTGAATGTTTTGCCGAAGCACCAGCTCCAAAGAAAGTTAACCATATATAAATATATAATGCAGCTTGAGCTCAAACATATTATATGGATTAGAGAGGCATATCTTGTCCATGCCATAAAAATTGGTGGGTCTTAAAATATATCACGCATCTTAGTATGTCTTAGGACTAATAATGGTGAATATCAGAATACAGAAGGGAAAAACACACAAAATGACATATATGATCCTTACACATCTGGCAGATGCAAAATCCCTTCTCATTCGACTTCAATCCCCCATCTCCCAGAAAAAAAAAACCCACCCCCTTTTGAACTAAGTAAAATGAAGAGAATCGCTTCTTTCCCTGTCTTCCTACTTGTACTGAAGAGATAGTAGATATTAACATTGGATCGTACATAAATTCAATATGTGAACTTTTCCCTCCTTATAAATTAAGTTTTACTACCTTCGGATTAAAATGTAATAAGAATACACTATTCTTCTAAGATGCAAGCAAGCAAACTCAAGAATAGCATGCTATTCGATGGAGGTATAATAACGAAACCAAATACAAGTCAGTGATTCGTGAATAAAGCCTATTTTCAAATTTGAAAAATCATTCTTATATGTTAGGGACCCAAAATATGCAAGGATCTACTCTAGGAGGAATAAGGGGACTGGGAGCAGGCCAACAGCGCCTGCTGCAGGAAATAACAGCAAGTTGCTGACAGTTGAGAATTAGGTGAAGAAGAGGGAATTTTGGAGGGAAAAGAAGTCAGTTAGTTAGCCTAGTATAAATAGATGTAATAAAAGTTGTTTAGTTGTTGAATTCATTTGTACTCTGTTCATAGATTTGGGAAAAACTCTCCCTCTTAGCATTCTTGTAATCTCCCTTTCTCCTTGGTGATTTGCCAGGAGTGTTGCAATAAGGATTACCATTTCTCTTACATGAGAATTAGGCCTATCATTATATTACAGGGTAGGTGCTGAAGTGCTAAATAAGGAAAAAGACCCTTTGAAGTGAACTTGTCTTTAAAGTGAAAGAAAGTAAGGATATATCACCCTTAGATCATTTTGTGGGTTATGATTACAATGCACTTTATTGATCTATGGGTGAATACACCACTACTTTCTCAGACAAATTCACATTAAAGGATCATTTTCCCTAAATAAATATGCCAAGCATTAGAAATTGGATGAACAAAATCAGATTTCCTCCAAATCATAGCAACTGATGGAAGGAGCACCAGGATGGATATACCCAGGCAAAGGAAAATTACAGAAGCAGTATGATGCTGATTCAGTCAATACCTGAAGAACAGACACTTGTATATACAACACTGCTGGTGCAATGTATCTGTCATCCAAAAGTGATGAAAAATTCTCGCTATGTACATCTGAAGAAGGTGAATGGGCAACCTGAGGCTTTATTGCACTAAAGGCATCTAGACGGAATCCAGCAAGCAAGGGAGAAGCAGGAGATAGATACTGCTCCAGGACAAGATCATTTTCCATCAATCTTTCAGCTTCAATTGGAACCTAAAAAACATCCATGGTTCATCAATAATGATTTTGAGATGGAGGAGACAACTTCAGAAACAAAATGGTTATCACAAAAGGATTAAGAAAAATTGGATAGATTTTACCTTGAACCTATTTAGCTGTGGAGCTCTCTCCAACCACCCTCTCAGGTTCAATTGGTCAGGGCTCTGCTGTGGCTTAACATCAACTTCCTTTCTGATGGGGCTACCAACCACTAAAATCCCCTTGGCATGAAGACAGGGTTCACTCTCAGCAGAGCCTCCGAAAGAGGCCCGTCGAGTTTCTTGTGCAAAAGGATTCTCATCTAGAGACAACAGATTGAAGTCGTTTCCAATATTTATAGAACTTGAACCAGGTCGCTGAAGGCGTAAACTTATCCAAATTATGCGGCACCGAACAGAATTCCTAAAGGGAAACTTTACATGTCGAGGCACTTTATGCTCTGTTCCTGACTTTTCAGGTCCACATAGTTCTGAGGAAGACTTAATCATAGATTGTACATCCCATTTTCCCATAAGTGATCTTTCTTCCTTGTGTATTTTATTACTTGCCCAAATTTGCACCTGTACCAGTATAATCATCGAGTTTATTTCTAAGTCCAACAAACAATAGAAAGACAAATATAGAGCACAAGGCAAGTGAAAAATGGGCACTTACAATTGGAGCATCAGCCATAGAGTAGCCACATGGACTGACTATCAACATAACCCCGCTAACATCAGACATATTACCCAGGACAATACCAAATTCAACAGAGGTGGCACTAGATGGTGCTTTCCAATATGATAGCCGTGAACCACAATTAAATGGAGCGAGCAACGACAAAAATGGAGCAGAATTTGCTGCTGTTTCTACCTGCAATACATTGTAAAAGGTTGCTTGTAACATAAAGATTTTTAGAAAAATCAAATAAAATGTGATTTACAGGCCGCAACAAAAAGGGACTAGATCTCCAGAATTTGAAGGGCCAGAATCACATTGAGGAGGCAATGTGGCACTTTACCAAACATGCACTTACTACAAACAAGGGGTTAATCAGAAGCCAGAGTTAATTCAAGCAGTGAAAGTGGTTTGATATTCTTATTAGAAAGCTTCCAATTAAATTATATATTGGTTCACTCTTGTATTTGCTAGTCTTTTGAATCTTTTCATGACACAGCTTGTATATTATTGAGTTTGGATGATGTTATGTGGGCATATCACTGGAAAGTTTTTGATTTTGACCTAGTGCTCTAGCAAAAGGATACCATGTAATTGTAGGACTCAAGAATTAGCTATATAAAATTATATGAGTGGACAACTTCTAATTTCATGATTAATAAATCTTTCACACAATTCCTTGAATGGCAGCTTAAACGCAAAGTTCTTGTGTTAATTATATTATATGCAGTGCTTCCCTTTCTCTTGCAACAATGGATGTCAATGAACCATCCAATACTGCACTTATTCAAACAAGTCATATTTAAACCCATCCTTGCTTTAGTTGTATAAGTCTTGCATCACAGAATAACACTTTCTTGATAGAAACAGCAACAGGTGGCTAGATAGTCCATGTCAAAAAAAATCAAAACAAAATGCTGCAGGGCCCAGAATCATACTGGATGTAAAAAGCTGGCAAGGGGAAATTCAGCTAGGGATTCAAAGCCATTCAGTAACAGCTGCACTGCTTTGCCAGCTGACTGGTTATCAGAGGCCTGATTCTTTTCTAAAAAATAATCCCAAGATGATCCAATGATTTGCTTCAAAGCATTGTAAGCAGCCTTTTCCACACGATCAGTTCTTCGTAAGCTAATAAGAACCCTCATATAGTCCAAGATCAATGCCTCAAGCACAATATCTTGGCAGCATTGTTTACAATTATACCATCCCGTGCTAATAAACGATTTATAGGGAGGTCAACCTGGCCAACATAGCTTGATACAGTTTGGCTTGATGCACCATTATAGTTCATGAACTCCCTCGAGTTATAACCTGCAAGCAGAAGTGCTCCTCTCCCAGCACAACAAACTCTGCAAGCCTTCCTTTCACATTGAGAACACAAAAATACCGGTTCCGAAGGCCCAGCAGATGACATGTTAGATGAATTGACGGCCTTTTTAATTTCAGCACGCACCTCACACTTGCCACCAGAACAGACTTCCCCAATTCTGGTAATATTCCAGAAGTCCATTGCATTATCATCAACAGTCCCAAGACCAATAGCAGCAATGAGTTTATCTTCAAGAGAAGCTTCTCCAAGCAGCGCAAGAGTGCTTGCAACTTTAGATAATCGTCCTATGTAAGCTTCATCGAGCAATGTATTAGGATTTATAGTTGCAGGATCCATTCCAACAGATAACAGAGCTCTATCCCTTTCAGCAGCAGAAAGACTCATCTTAAGACGTTCAATTTCAAGTTTCATGGCTTCTAGGAAGTCAAGTTTCTTTTGCTACCAAAAAAAGGCAAGATAATTGATTGATTAGATTTTTAAAGATAGTATAAGAACAAATATTAGGATGGGCAAAAGTCGAAAACTTATAATAGTTCAGTTCAACATCAACAAAAGCATAACATACCAAACTTGGCCCTGCAAGAGATTTCAGGCAGTTTAAATATTGCTCAGCGCTAGAATCCGAATATGTTGTCTCTTTTGAAGGAATTTGACAATCACTTTTGGTGCTATGATATTCAACAGTTTGATCCAAGAAATCAAGGGGGTCACTTTCCTTATGAACATCAATGCCAGTAACTGGTTGAGCAAGTGGGTGTGGAAGTGGGTCTTCCCCAGACAGAAGGTCAATCAAAAGGTCAGCAGAATTGCTTCCTTGCACAGGTGGTGACACGTTGTCTGTAGATGAAGGGTTAACTGGATTCACCTCTGAACCCGATAAAAAGGGATTATGCTCATCTTGAAACTTCTTGACATGCTCAATTAATCTTCCACCAAGGCCTTCATTAGTAAATACACCCTTCCAAGGAAGAGAAACACCAAGGATCTCAATCTACAGGCAAATCACATCATTAGCTAAAATAGGAGACTTACACTGAAAACCAAATTTACATCCCTACATTGAAAATACAACCAAAAGTGAATCAGAAAGTTGATTTCTATTACTATCTTATTACAAACAATTCAAAATTAGATATTATTTGAAATGGATTAACAATATTAATTTTAATATTTGGGCAATTAAAAAATTGGATATAGAATCACAATACTGATTGATTTTCCATAGGAATTTTATGAAGCACGCCAGCAGCAGCAGTAAGAGGTTAGAGGCCAGTGGGAGCAGTCAGAGGTTGCCAGCGGCTGTGGCTGAAGGACGCCAACAGTGAGGGTGGTTGGCAGTTACTGACAATGACATGGTTGGTGGTGCCCGCAATGATGTTGCTGCTATGGCAACAAAGAGTATGCCAACAACCATACTTTATCATGTATTTAAGTGACAAAGATAATGAACAATTAAGTATAAAATATTGATTTTAGCATTTGTCTTTGGCATTTGAATTTGTAGTTCTTAAAGTCCCTAAAAATTGAATATAGTATAAACTAAATGGATCTCATGCGTGTTTTTCACATGTGAGAAGAAAGATAGACACAAATGCTCTGAATAAGGGTGCATAAGTGGGGTCCTCGCAAAATTTGTGAAGCCTTGTTTATGGTGTTTGTGTCCATCTCTCTCTTCACAAACTAAGTAATTTTCAATTCCACAGAATTTGACTCATAATTGAAATCCCAATCCTAATGTATGAACTTCCAATTCCAATTCCAAGGGCAACTTCATGTGCCAAACAGCCCCTACTATCTTATAACACAATTCAATTTTTTTTTAATTGTTAATTTAGTACAAACAATTCAAAGTTTAAATATCCATTTATATCTTTTCTATGTAAAGAATTATTAGTATCATATACTTTAGACATAACTTTTAAAATTTTAATTCTTTTTATATCTTCAATGCATCATGCTGGTGTTAATCTAGTTCATTACAATATACAACCAAGAAAGCTCCAAATAGATCTAATTTTGATTACAGCCTAAGCCATGTGAAGCCATGTGAATAAGGATATCCTATGTGAGAGAAAGGATTTTTTGGGGAGTCAAAAGGCTATCTGAAGGAATTCAGCCCATAATATTGATTATAGATAAACCTATTAAGCTAAACTATATGCCATGTTTGCACTATCCTGCTTTTACTATTTGCTTGATGAAACCGTACATCCATGCAAGCCACATGGACAAGCAACAATAACTGCCAAGGAATATTATAGCTAGTCAAGCCATAACTCAGTGGAGTGTCATACTTGTATGTTGAAAAATATGTACCTCACCAAGAGTCAACGGATTCCTTCCAGAAACAGTAGGATAAAAGGTTAGAGCCACTACACGAGTAAGGAAATCCCACTCTCCCTCAAGTTCCTCAAAATCATATAGTAATGACAAGGGTGATGCATCTTGGGCATGCAGGCGAGAGCTTGCTCCAGTTATAGCCATATCTTCTGAACTAACTGCCCCAGGTAAGGGTATTAATAGGTTTGTCCCACTCGCACACCGCGGTATAGAAGCACCCTGCCAACAGATGCCAAATGGGTTCAGATCTCATAACTTTATTCAAATTAGATGATTAGCTCCATTCCATAACAGAAAGTAACAAACTGCCTTTCACTATAGCCACACAGATCAAGCCTTATTAAAACTTTGATTTTATATTTAAAAGATATCACAGTATGTAAACAACAAAATGTTTAAACTGTCACAATAATATTGAAATATCATTTGAACAGCTCCTTTTGGAAAACTGTGTTGTCCACACAACATAAATGTGAACTAGCCCTCTTATTGTTCAGTTAACATGATTAAGACTATGTCTTGCTGCAGTACTGTCAAAAGCATAGATGAATATTATGTAGAGTGAGATGTAGATAAGTCATAATACAGACCTCCAAGACCAGTTTAAGCCCATCTAAATGGCGTCCGTCCGCACATCAACTGTTGATGGATAAGTTGAATCATCTGCACCGTGAGATATTGTGAGAAGAAGCTGACAAACATGGCAAGGCTCACCAAGATAAATAAAGATTTCAACTACATCTGCAGGCTGTGGACAAATCTGTGAAAGGAAAAGGTACATTAAAGAGAATATTTTAAAAGAATTCAAACATGAGAGAGTGGTTATAACTTATAAGCAGTACAGGAGTATCCCTCAAATGGAAGAAAAAATTTAGCATACCCAGACTAGGTTTTTTCCCTTGAAACTCAGAAGACTAGTTTCACCACCAGAAATAGGAAATAAGTTTTCAACTGGCTTGAGAATGAATCCAGACGGCCGAGACAATACCTATGGTGATCAGATAGCTCAGTTATTGATAACTATTTTCAATTAAAACCACAAGATGGCAACATTATTTAATTCTAATGTCCATTTGGTATACAAGTCAACAGTTAGTAGAGTCATCATCCAAAAGCAGAAGTGAAGAAACAAAAATTAGAGAGAGATGTGACATAAATAAGGGGTTCTTAAAGGAGAAAGAGGATGCGATTCAGTAACTAACATGAGATTAATTATGAAACTGCAATTGCTAGGCACTTGATGTATGAAAAAGAAACAGAAAGCCATCAATCAGTTAACTTCGACAGTTGACAAGTCACATACTTGTAGAGGTTGCAGAGAAAGTGATGGAAGATGCTTGAAAAGCCTCATTCCAAGAAACATTTCTAACTGCTTTTGACGAGAGCTATCCACAAGAGCATTCTTAAATCTTCTTTGCAGAGTAATTTTCACATTCTGTGCAGCAGAAAACTGTTTAAATTTTCCTCCTGTATCTTCATTGAATATGCTAAGTATCTGGCTGTGCATAGCTTTAGATCCAGTGTAAAGGGTCGCATGAATATCCCCAGCAAGAAGAAAAAGGTCAGCTAGTTGAGATACAGGAGACAAATAGTTGATCTCTTGAACTCTTCAAACGTCATATCAAATCTCTTCCATGGTTTATCAGGACACGGATGCATCCATGTGGTGGTTCTGGTGTTATGGTCAATATAATAAGTTTTTCCTGTCACTGCATCAGAACGCTTCTCCCACCCAGGTGGCAGTGGAGCAGTATATCCACCATAATTATTATTCATTGACTGATAACCAAACGCAAGATCGCTGTCAAGTGATATTCCCAGCCGTCTACACTGCTCCATGAAGACTTGGAGGGAGCCAAAAAAACTAGCAGCATTGGTTCTATCAGAGAATCAGCACAGTTAAAACGTATTACCCCATTTTGGTGTGTTCTTAAGCAGAATGCACCTTCAAAATCATCATTGTAGATGACTTCACCTCTACAATCATTTATTCGTTGCCGCAAAGGCAAATAATCTCCTTCAGAGAAACCTATGGATATAGTGGGTGCTTTTAGAAGTTTCCATAACCCTTCAATTGTCTGCTGTTCACCTTTTAATTTTATGCTGGCATGCCAGTCATAATGTATCAAATGGACCCGAGTATTTGAAAGCTTCCCAGTTGATCTAATAAAGTTTAAAGACTCCTCAAAATGCTGAACCAAAATGGACTCCGACTTTCCTTCTCCATATCGAAGTAAGTTAATGCATACAATGGGAACGAAAGCTTTTCGGTTTGGATTCTCGCCGACACGTGTATTTAGATTCCGAGTATCATATCTCTTACTTAGTCTTTGATAATACTGCACACTTCCTTTATAAGGATCACTATCTGAAACATAAATTTCAGCTTCTGCAGCCGTGATTTTCAGTTCTGCACCCCACCACATAGGAATTGTGCCCCTTCGCCACACGTATGTGTTGAAAGGTACACTTTGACCAGCTTGTTTAGGAACCCAAACAAGTTGCTCACATTCCACTTCATTTCCTGTTAAATGGAACTTAATTAACGTTTAGTGCATGCAATACTAAGGCACATGTACTAATGTTTATCAAGACAAAACGGGAATAAACAAGGAAAGCTGCAGCAGCAGGCAAAGTCATGAATTCCAGTGAAATTAGGGATTAAGAACTTCTTTCCCAATGTTTGTAATTGCACAAATATGTTAATACATGTCAAAGTGAAACAACAAAAGGTTCTGTTGAACAAAAATATTAATCAAAAAAAAGTAGTAAAATCAACAGAAATGAAACCATCGTGGACATTACTGAAAACTTATAACATTTCAAGCTTAAGTTAGCAAATCATAATCAAACAAGATTTAGTCAAGATAAATGATCCCCATGTAGTTAGCCTGACAACATTTCGTTTGTTTATGAGTTACTTGAATATAAAATGAAAAACTCTCAAGCCCAACAGTTGTTGGTAATGGTAGGTTTCTTCACCTGTACTGAAACATGAATTTAGCCCCCTTGCCAAGTAACGAGTACCAGGGTGTAGTCTGCTCCGACGAGCTATGACAGCAACAACACCTTCTAGTTGACCTGAGCTTCCAAAACTTCAACATTCTGCAAACCCCTACACATTAAGACCAAGTAAGATAATAGAATGTAAATAAATCCCTACGCACCTCCTAGTTGTTACTTTATCTGTTTCTCATAAATAATAACTAGGGAGCATATAGATTATTAGCAATGCACAACTACATTTTCCTCTCAAATCTTTCTCCACATTCATAGTCATCATTGCCCATTCCACATAACCAATACACACACAACACAACCACACATTAAAGGATGGTGATACTATAGACCCAGGATTATCTGTGCCCTAACACGTGGCAACATATTCACTATTGATTTTTTATAGTATCTATAATTCTATATATTATAATGTTAAATTATATTTTGAATGGTGTAGAGTTCACCATGACCCCGAGTCTATACTAGCATCACTCCACATTAAAAGACAATAATTCAAATAGCAAGAAATCACAAACAATGAAAAATACCAAGCTGGAAGCAAAACCTGCAGGAGCGTAACACAATGCCTCGGCAATCCAATGCTGACAAAAGGCTGCGAGAACCACCCGTTCCAAACGAACTCCTGGTCCGGCTCTCCCACGGGCGACCGGCTCGGGAACGGCCTCGTCATGTCCCCAGTCTCGCAGAAGTAATGCTTCCCGTCAATATCAAGCTCGGTCAATTCCTGAACATTCTTCACCTCACCCTTCCCCTGCGGCTGCGCATTCTGCAGCGAGATCTTGATCCACTGGCTCTCCGCCACCGTGTAAACGCACCCTCCACCAGGCAAATACGGCACGCTAGCGATTAACCTCGTCGCCAGAAGAAGCAGCGCGTAGTTCCCCAACGCTGCGTAGCCTAAGATGGCTCTGGCGTAGGTCTTGGTCTTGCAAACCCAGCGCGATCCGTTGGTGACGAAGTCGAGAGCCTCGTTCTGAGACCTGAATAGATCGAACCCTAGCTTTGCATCGTAGCGGAGGGAGCCAGTGGTTGGATCGACGTAGATGACCTGAGTGTCCGTTCGAGTTGAGAGGCTCGCGATGATGTAGACTTCGTCGGAGTCCAATGTCACCACGATCACCGACGTGTCCCTCGCGGTTCCACAACCGCCGCCGCCGCCACCAACGCCTGCAACAACGATCGCAAAAAATTAGGAATCAAACGAGAGAAAGATAGATAGATTGCAAAGCAAACAAGATCGATCGGGAAGCTGAGTATGGGAGCGTGTTCTTTTGAGCTATGGATTGTGTCTCGCTCGCTCACTCACCTGGTGATTCCATGGGTTACCAGAGATGAGGAGTCAACAGCGGCGGTAGGAGCTTGATCGTGGCATAAAGGAGAATGGATTGAATCTGCAAACGGGATTTGTATCCGACTAGAAGAAGAAGGATGATGAGGGGTAATCCGGAACCCTCGCGGATCCGGTCCGCTTTCGAGTCTCGATGGGTGTGTGTGTCCTGTGAATTGAAGCGGGGGGAACGTGGATGGTGAAGTTCGAGATGGAAATGTTTGCCCTCTGACGACTATGGAAATTGTACGCTTTCTCGTTCCAACCGAGCTAAAATGAATTCCAGCCAAAAGGGGAAAAAATAAAATAAAAATACAACATAAACTGTTACTTTTCATGTGAGTCTTTTTTTTTCTTCTCTTCTAACAAAATAAAACTTTGTTTTTAAGAGTATATTACTATTACAATTACAATTACAATCGGGTCAATAAACATATTTCGATTATGAATTGTGTCCTCCTAAGTTTTAACTTTCTCTGATAATATTTTAGGGTAAATATCAACAAACTACGATTGAGATTTGATTAAATTGTCCTTCATCTCATTAAACTTAAATAATTAATAAAAATAATTATTTCAATTTAATTTTCTTTTTTGTGTAATATGTAATGAAAAATACAAGTTATAAATATTCAATAAATTTAATTTCTATGCACTAATAATATAAAACTTTTTATAATATCATTCAATTATGTATTGTAATATCAATAAAAGTAATTAAGTTTAATCCCAATATTTAAAAAGTTATACAAATAAGATGATTTAATTAAATGACAGTGTAGAGTTTTTTACATTATAAACGTATAGAAATTAAATTCAAATTCAAATATTTAAAAAAATAGTATCATATTTTGTTAATTCTATATTTGATTAAATAAATAAATAATTATTAAAATTAAATTAAATAATAAATTATATCAATATAAATTATAATTTAAAATAATAAAAGCTGTTAAATGTTTATAATAACTACAAATAATAAATTTGTAAATAATAATGTTTACTTTAGATCATAAATAAATAGTTAATAGATGTTTTTATTTTATTATTATTATACTTTTTTTATAAATATTTACTTAAGATTAAAATTATTTGTGACAGTGAGAGAATAAGATAATTAAATATTCTATAACATAACATCTTGTACAATTTCATGTTAAACACTATAAACAGTATTAAAATTTAAACAAATTTAATATTGCCGGACATTATCCTATCGAACTTTGTGCTATTGGTCATACAAAATGTATCCTTGGAATGCCTTCAGGATGGGGCAAAATATCTCGATTGTGTAACATGTAGAATTGAATGCAGAAACTATGCGTCTAGTATATTATATAATAGCGAGTAATCACTTAGTTATGTATTATTTACTTTTAGCGTATTAGGTGATAATAGGTAAATGCAATTGTTATGATATCAAGACTGTGCACATGGTGAACTATTATCCATACACTTTACAAATGAAGAGTTCTTATTTCCAGACATGAATTTCAATTATGCCATATCTAACAACCAAGACAAATCCAACTATATCTTTGTCGATGCCTGTATTTCCTCCCATCTTTCCCTTTTCAAGTTTCTAGCACTTTAATTTGTTTGTCTTGGGAGAATGGAAAATTTCATATCACATTTGCAGACGGGTCTTTTTATTTTTAAGACTTTTTTTTATTATAAAGGCTTCAGTTTCTCTTTTTGTTCACTACAGATGTTTATCATTCATGTGTGATGTTGTTTGAAAAATGACAATTTAAGAACTTCACAATGATAAAAGGGAGATTGCTCTTACTTAGTAATGGTAGCTGGTGAAGGCTTGATGACACCCTCAATGACTACCTCCTCAAGAACAAGTTTCGGGTATTGGTTCGATTGATGACGTTCGTGATTCAGAATGGCTAAAGGATCGTTGCCTATGGGCATGGCAAGGGTGAATCTTTTGTTCGCGATTTACGTAAAGCCTCTCTCCTTTTATTGTTTTATCTACCTTTATATTAACGTATTCTTTAACACCTCCTAAGCTCTAATTCTTCCACCTTAAGTTTTAATATTATTAGTATTTTAAATAATAATTAGATAACGTAATATTATTATCTTGTAATCTGAAATTTTATGAGAATTTTTTTTTTAAACATATGATTATTTCTCATTTATAGTTCTATTCTGGAATAATGTATACCAATAAATCATGCATCTGATAGATTCCAGGAAAGAGGTGGGTCACAATGGACACGCTTAAATACCAAGTCTTTAGCCAGAACCTTTCCAAATCACACTTTTAAGTAATACACTTTCTTCCAGTAATCCAAGGGTAATTTTTAAATGACAAAGAATATTTCATTTCTAACATATTACTATTATTTGTTAATCGTAGTTCCACAGTTTAGACAACCATCATCTATAGAAATATACTTCACTACTAACATCAATCCATAGGATACAATACATATTACACATTCAAGATACATTAAGGAAAACTTTAATATAACATTATAATATAACTAAAGTCTAGTAACAGATAGTAAAGATTCTATCTAGCACACATAATAGAATCTGATTATTTAGAAACTAAGTCCAAGGCTACATCCATTTAACTATAACGATCCATGTTATGGAAACATCAAAGAAAGGGGTGAGAGAAGTCTCCAGGTAGGGTGATGTTTCAGGGGAGTCCCATTTCATCCAAAAATACTAAGAATAACACGGGAGTGCAATAAGATGCAATCTTTTATATTAACTCAAATTATATTTTACTAATGTCAAGTAAGATAGAAGTACACAATATCAATCATAATAAAAGTTCAGTAAAAGAAGTGTCATAAATAATCATGAGTATCCTGTAAGCTCCCTTTTATAGTATCATGTTCTTTTCAAATGATTATAGTCTGCAAGGTTTACTTCATATTAGATCTATGAGAGCTCATTGGGCGTCAGCATAGATAATGAATCCAAGTCTTGTCCGCTACATGGCGGGCCAAGGTATCACTATAACGTACACCAAGTTTGCTAGGCAGAGCAGGAGGTGTGTTTAGCAATGCAAGACTAAGTGTACACCAAGTCCTTATAAGCTATGCGGGCAGAGGTGTCACTTATTTATGTATTCATTTTACATAGTGCATACAGTATACATAAAGAATAAAAATTACATAAAGTTTACATGATTTCTTTCATATTTACATATAGACCACAAGATTTTTCATATTTACACATAAAGTCCAAACAACATAGGATTCCTAAAATACTCATAAAACCCATCTTACAATTATTATTGAAGCACCAAATCACACTATTTTTATAAATTCATTTCCTTTATAATAAAATATACTTAACTTAGTTTTTCATCATATAATAATTTATTTTCAAGTAATAATATGTTGCTAATTCCATAAGCCTAAATACACCCAAAATTATTTCCAATCTATCTTTAGAAAATATGTAGGTAAATTACCTTTATATGTTCAATATAAGTAAAAATATTTTTATATATAAAGATATAATCATAGGGTAAATAAAAGAGCAATAAAATCTAAGAAATATTTAAAAATAAATAATTGAAATTATACCCAAACTTTAAGAAATCACTTCAAGCATGAATCTAGTTAGTTTATATGTCATATTCCTAATGGGACCTTAACTTAAATCTTTGTAAATAATATTTCTTAATGTTAATAAATTTATATTCAAGTCAAATATTTATAATCTAAGGTCCATAGTCCAAGATAAACATAACACATAAACCAAGCTAAATATTACATGCTCAAAGGTTTAAAATCCATTCATTATAATGAATTAAATACAACACTTTTTATGAACCAAAAATGTTTTATGATCAAATACATAATGAGGTCAAAATCAAGCTATATTACCTTAAAATTTCACAACTTGTGCACAAAACTTTATTAAATGAAAATACATGGTTCAACAAATTTAGACAACATTGAAATATTTGAAGAAAGTATAATCAAAATTTAAATGATCTTTAATCATACTTTTCAACCATATAAGTAAACAAATAAATATACATCATATACACATAGATTAAGTATTTTATGTCACAATCTTTAAATCATTCAAACATATTAAAACCATAAACACAAACTTTGAGTATCATAACAACATCATATATGAAAATCATGCATGAAACTTATTAGTGAAAGAAAAACCCCTACTTGTTCTTGGAGCTTTAGAACTTAGCAATACCAACGCTAGATCAGCAACTTCTTCAACTTTTCTAAACCTTCTCTAAGGGTTCTAATTCATGTATAAAGGCTGGGAAGTGTTGAAGTTAGATGGTGATAAGAAGAGGTGATAATTTGGAGGTGATTTGCTAAATATTTGTAAATATTTTTGTGTGAAAATAAAGAAAATGAAGAGAGAAATGATGGCTATGAGTGTTGATAGATTTTGGGCAAGAAGAATGAAGTGTGAGTGATGTTTAGAGGGGTGCTATTTATAGAAAAAGTTTAGGATTAAAATATTACTAATTTCATAATTTATTTATCATATTTGATTAGTTAAATATTAAAACTAACACTAAATAATTTAATAAATTCTCAATTATCATTTAAAGACATACTAAAATGTTAATGAAATGATTAAAATCATTTATTAAATTTTAATATATTTAAATATAATTTAATAATTAATTATTCAAAATAAGGTAAATTTGCTTATACTAGTTCATCTTAATTAAGTTAATTAATTAGTAAATGACTTATTTTTTTATTCAAACATCATAATAAGATTATTAGAGATATAATACAAGTATTCACGAAATTTATATAATTTTCTATAATTATTTATATTTTTTTTGATATTTTACACTATTGCTAGTTTTATTAAGAATTAATTATTAATTAACTAATAATTTATTTAACTATTATTTTTTTTTCTTCTTTGGCAGCCTATAGGTTTGAAAAACATGTCTAATAGAGTTATAGAGGGTGGAAAGTTGTCTTGAATGATTAATATATGAAAATGACAAATTTTGCATATTGATCTTAAAGTTATATATACTAAATAATTCATAAAATCATCATAAAAATTAATTTTCCTTAATCTATTGTTAAGAACATGTTTTTACCTTATTTATAAGTTATCTATAATTTTCGTGAATTTTTTCTATAATTTTTAGTATTTTTAATATATATTTACCTTAATTAGGTCTAATTTGAGCTAATTAAAATAATTAATTAGCCATAAATAAAATATATAAATTTTATATAGCAGCCCATGTGAATTTTGAGCTACCTAACATGATAAGGAGACAAGCTCATCTTTGTTGAAATTTTTAGTCAAAGTTTGGTTGGTTGTTGAATAATTATAATATGAAAGTTTGACCATTTAATTTTATTTTTCAAATATATTTTTTTTTTCTTCCATGTGGCTGATCTAGGTGTTAATTAATTGGTTTAGTATTATCAGCAAGATAAATCAAGGTTTAGGAAAATTTATCTTAAATTTTAAGTGATTATTTAGGTAATTTAAGCTTTAATTAAGTCAAAATTAATTAATTAAAGATCAATATGATTTTTAACACTATCCATAGCCTAATGGAGAGACCTATTTCATGGTCCTCATTATTTAATATCATAACTTAGTAAAAAATTTTTTTACAAGACTTAGAGTTATTTTTAGGACTTTCAGAGTTTATTTTATACTCACAATAGGTTATTTTTGAATTATGCTAATATTATACAAAATTACTTAATATTTATATTTATGATCAAATTTATGTTTAAGGTATATTTGTAATTTTTTATCATTTTTTTAATAACTTAATGACATTCTCTAAGTTTTTCTAATATTTCTATTAGCTTTTTCTAAGCTAATTATGTTATAAGTTTATTTTCTATCCTCTAATGGCATCTTTTGTAATTTTAATAAAATCCAATGGAATAATTAAAATTTTACATTTTGGTGTTAAGTTCCAGATTGTACAACTATTAAGTTTTGTAATATTTTAATTATACATTTTTTTTCAATAATTATCCTTAAATATTTCTTGCCTAAACAAAATCGCATACTATCAAAATAAAATGTTATACTATATTAAGAAAAATTTGGGATGTTACATATTCTATTTTATTTTGTTTGAAGTAGATTGCCCCTTTTAATTATCCTGTGATTTTATAATAAACTCTCAAAGTCACTTCTTACTTTGATGCATCCTTTTTATTTTCTTCATGGATAGTGCATTGCACAAATAAGAACAAAATTAAGCACACTTTGGAAGCATTTGCTTCTATCTCAACAAAAAATACAAAGACACTAGTAGGAGTTATTTAGTTGTGGAGATACGTAAAAAAAAAAAAATTCTCTCTAAGACACAAAATACCTCCAAAATGGAGGGATAGTAGAAATAGGACAAGAGACAAAAATTTAATATTTTTTCTTCCAATAATCTCAGCGCAGATGCCTGGCAGGGTAAATAATGTCCTTATTATGTATTTTTTGTCATGTCTCTATATTTCCACACAAAATACAAAGACTTTTCATATATCTTCTCTATTGTCTCTATCTCCAAAACTAAGATAATGTTGGGTCATGACATGCACTTGCTACTAATGGATTTGATATGTCAATTAATTTGATATGTCAAAGCTAACTCACTTGTTCAAGATTTCGTAGCCTTACTTCATTGTGTTTTATTCCTTTTCTTTTTCTCATTTTATTCTTTTATGTTATGTTTTACGTTTCAAAATCATCTTATGTATTTTGACAATTTAGATTGTAAACATAAAGATTTAGAGATCTTAAATTTTGTATTGCGTGACAATTTTTTGTAGTTACCTGTTTTATGTGGGCAGGTAACTGAAAATCTCACTTAAAATTTCCTATGAAAGCAAGGCTATCTGTAGAGGCAAAAGATCTTATCAATAAGCTTTTGTGTAATGTCAACTAGGGGCTCGGGTCAACTGATGCAAATGAAATAAAGGTGTTGTAGGGTGTAGCCCTTTTTATATTGTTAGTTGTTAATTAGATACTTGGATATGGAGGTCACCATCCTATTGTATTCTTCTTCAACCCTTTTGTGTGGACAGGATAAATTGTATCAAATGGGAGCTATCTATTCTTGAGGTCAATGATGAGCTAGATACTAAATTTTGAAAAGTTTGAAGAGGTATTTGAGTCTTTGAAGAGGAAAATTGGCCCCAAATTGTGAAGGACCATACAAGGTTGCAAAGGTCTTAGGCAAAGGAGCATACAAATTAACCACCCTAGAAGGAAAAGAGATCCCACAAACTTGGAATGCGGAAAATTTAAGAAAATTCTATGTACAAATGCCAAACCATGTAATTAAAAACTACAGATTGGTTAGGGTACTCTCTTCTTGTACCAGGGTTTTTCCGATAGAGTTTTCCCAAGAAGGTTTTAATGAGGCCCAAGCCTCGTAGGCTGGATTGGACAAAAAGCCACTAGTTCTTTATTTAATGGATTCATCTTGACAAATTTATTTCAACTAACTTATCAGGCGCGCTCGAGCCCTAACTTCAATACAATGAGTATAACCTAACTACCTTAAATAGTAGACAAGGGACATACCTCTCGCTAAACTTGCTTCTTAACGGGCATCAATGTCGGCCACTTGTCTTTAAAAAACTTTACAATGGTTGCTTCCTCAGGTGTGAGATTCTGAGCACGATAGGCCGGGAAACATAAGAGGTTTGCCAGGTAAAAGGGAAGTGGAGCCCAGTCCAAAAGAAAAAATGGGGAGAAGCCCAGCTTGTTCGGATCTTGAAGTAACGAGGCTTGAAGCCATGATAGGACTCCTCATATATTTCAAAGCACTTCTTGTTAACCACGGCCCGAAGAGGCACCATGGCTAGTTTCTTATCCTCCCCATAGAAAGTCATAAGCATGAAAAGGGAAAAGAATACCTATTGCGACAAGGGATCAGAGAAACCACAAATCATCTCAAAACCTCAGAGGATCGCCTAGAAGTTAAGGTGAAGCTCAGAAGGGGCCACCTTTATCCTGTTAAATAAAGTCACTTCAAACTTAGAGAAAGGAAGGGTGACTTTCAAGCAAGACGTCACCGCATCGTACATCCATAAAAAGTCATCCTCCCTTCTTTGGGCGTCCAAGACCCTCTCTTCCAACCTCGAAAGTTCGATCTCGTGATGACTCGCCAACTTGATGTCCGAAATATGGGGAACTCCTTATATTTTTCGAGCATCCTTGAATTCATGATGTTCCAAATTCCGACTATCTTGGAGGAAAAAAGCTCCACCAAACCACGATCTAAGGAGTCAGGGATCACAAACTTGTCCTCCATATATCTTACAAGGGAACTAACACGGAAAGCGCCTAAAATGGGGCGAAATTTCAAAACCTAAGCACAAAAATAAACCTACCTAGAAGTGGTTCCCCTCTATTTGCCAAGGCGGCGCCGCCATAAAAAAAGCCATGAAAAATGAAGGCAGCTATGACACCAGGAAAAACCCAAAAAGATAGGAAAGACAAAAAACTGAATACCAGAGATAACAAGGGAGAACATTGAAGCTTCCGGAAAGGAAGAAGTCGAAAGTCCAGAAGCGAGACACGGTGGCGCACGCGAGACAAACAATTCGAAGGAGGCGCTTGCAAATAGCTGGAGACAAGGAGAAATGAAACCAAAATGTGAGAATGAAAAAAGTGGTAAGAAGAAAAGGAAGACGCTATTTATAGGAGGGAAAGGAAAAAACCGCCTATAGGAAAGGAGACGAACCGTAACCGTGCCTCGAAAATTGCATTGAAATCCACACGGCACGTAACCCTTGGAATTGGAAGAGTGAAGCGTCACATCGTATTAATGAGGCACAGGCCACGAAATGGTTACAAAGAGCCACGAGGGAACATGAAATTACCTCGAAGAACAGCTTGGGAACGTAGGGCACACAATCCAAGGATATCACCAACGGCCTGAGTTCGGATTAATGTCAGAAGATAAGGATGGCGAACTCTTTTGAGAAGGAAGGCCTCGGGCCAGCACCTAGGCAATAAGGCGAAAATCTATAGTCGAAAGTTACGAACTCGACTACCAGCCCTGAGCTGGACAACCAAGTTGGGGCAACTGTTAACATTGGATGTCCTGGCTGCCAGACCTTAGAACGATTCAAGGTTCCTGACCATCGAGGGTGACGAATATCAACGTGTCGTCCTAACCCTAGTCCCGATAAGCGATCAAATGAACAAAAGCGCGTAACAAACACAAATTTTGTAAAATCTTCCAAAAAGATCTTGTGCAACGGCGCATTCCTTCTTGTTGTTCTAGATGCCCATGGACTAAAATAAGGGGAAACCTGGAATCACCCGGCACAAGCTCGAAATGAGCATGGTATCTAATATATCTTCTTGAAGGTGTATGGTAGCGATTCATATGCCTTCCATACTATACAACTCGGTCCTAATCTGTAACACTCTAGTAATTAACTAAATACACCTAGGTTGAATTTGATTAATGACTAGACTTTACTTTTTGCTTTGGTTCTTTCATCATATTTTGAAAATACTTAGTGAAATTACGAGCCTTTTTTTTTAACATAATTGAAATCGTGAGCGCGCATAACATAAACTATTAAGCGGTAGTAAAATAAGACATTTAAGAATCTAAATATATCATATTGGCTCTATCACATAACATCCATAATGCACATCACAACATATATACAATAACCTCACTCAAAAGGTGAGTTAAGTTCATACATCATATCTTACATATTCACACCATAGGAAACTATTTATAAGGAAATCATGCCCCTAAACTAGATAACCTTAAACTAGATAACCTTAAAAGCTGAGGAAGGCTACTCTAAACTTGGATGCATAACACTCTTAAGACTACTTAAAACTCTCTAGGGCCACTGTCTTGGAAGCGGGAAGAAACCCGATCTCCTACGAGCTTCCTCGAAGGGGGCACACGAGATGCACCAGGCGGGTCGCATGGACGGTCTTCTTGCTAACCTCGGCTGAACAACTTTCCTTACTACCTCTCTTACACGTGGGAGAGTAGAGAGCTCTCAGAATAAGCATAAGTAGGGTCCTCTGAAGGATGAGTTTCAGAATATCTCGTTCGTGGATTATACTCTGGAAAACCATGGACAGGATGAGGCGGGATAAGAACGTAACATTCTTTCATCAAGTGGACGTGCATGTTCGAAAACCATTTCATCGCCATAGGGAGAAGTAGGAGAAAAACGATAACTAGGGACAGGATGTGCAAATGGACGACCTACGTAAATAAAACACGAACCGAGCACCTTCCTTCAAAGTGATACAAATGATGCACCGGATCATAGTGGAATTCCCAAGTAGGGGTGTCAACGACAGGACGAATGTCGCCATCTAAATCTGAAGACAATGACGGAAATAAAGGAAAGGAGTGAGAATTTTACTAAAAATTCTCAGTAGGTATCTCCTTCTACGGTGTCATCATCAAAGTCTCCAGGAATCTGGGTTATTATAAAATAGTGAACATACGAAGATTAAATTTTAAGTTCAGAAAATACTTTTACCGAGATTCGACCAATTTTAATTATGCGTCTTATAATGCATCATAATCTTAACATGTCATATTTATAATGAACTTTTCTTTTATCATTACATCATATTCCTCATCATCATCATTAATATAACATGCATAGAAGAACATCATATTTCTCATCATCAACTCATGTATGTTATGCAAGAAGAATATCATAATAGCTACACATGGACATGGTGCACATAATTTATTTCTTTAGTACCTTAGGTGACTTTAAAATCTTATCATCCTCATTATTTTCCTTGGGCCACCCTATACTCCACCCTTTTGGGAGTAATCTAGGTTATGAGCTCATACCTTACTAGTCGTCACTAGCATATACTTATATTTTTTGATAAGTTAAAGTCCTGACTCTATCCTTTTGAGAGAACAGGGTTAGGGGGCTAGAATCACCTTTTCACCACCTATAGTTTGATGGGTCCAGAGGATCATTTTCTTATAAATTTTAAGTCACTAATAAGTCTTTGCATGTTACAACTCGCAATTCATAATAATTCTAACACTTTCTTATTTACAATCTTATTATGGAATAATATATATCAACTATAATCATGCATCTGGAGATTCCAGGAAAGAAAGGTGGGTCACAATGGACACACTTAAATACCAAATATTTCCTTAGCCAGAATCTTTCCAAATTGCACTCTTACAGTAATACACTTTCTTCCAGGTAACAAAATATGTCCTTATTTCATGCATAAGTTTTCATTGTTTGCAACAGCAACTATAACATACAAACCAGGGAATCAATCAATGACACCAAATTCTTGATAAGCATCAAATCACATTTTAAGTACACATAAAATTACTAGCTTCCCATAAAATTCTTACAAAGTTTTAAAACTCTTTTAGAACTAATTCTTTTTGTTAAACTTGAAAGAAGTCATAGGACTTTAGGCCTAACTTAACCATGGGACCGATTTATAACTCGAAAGAATGTTCATAGTTAAATCTTTCACTTAAGATAAAAGGAGCAAGTCTTGAGCTTTAGAGATTTAGGTGACATCTTAGAATTATTACCATGCTATGCAACCTTATTTTAATCTTATCTTTATAAGGTGATAGCTTGGAATTATAAACATGATATGCAATTCCATTTCTTTATCTTTAAGATTTAAGGTGATGACTTGAAAATTAAACATGATGCAAGAACTTGTAACATAAACATGATGCAAGAAACTTGAGCGCGTAATTGCATAGGAGTGAAGGGAGAAGAAAATCTTAAGCAGAGCGCGGTAGTCCGCGGACCGGTGAGGAGAAGAGAATTACATTTTTTTTTAAGCTCCAATTCTCAAGACTTCTTAAAGAATAAATTCTTTAACTCCAATTATCTCATTTCTTCGCTTATGATTCATAGGCAAGTCTTTGAGCTCTAGGATTTTTAGGTGATGACATAAAATAAACATGTCATGCATTGATTCTTTTAGCCATTATAAAATAAAGTGAGAGCATAAAATAAACATGAGATGCAACTTCTTTATTATCTTTAGAGATTAAGTGACAACTTGAAATTTAAACATGAAATGCAAACTTGAAATTTAAACATGAGATATGCAAGTTCATTTATTTATTCTTGAGAATTTAGTTATGACATAAAATAAATATGGTTGTGCAAGACATAAACTTAAACATGGATGCAAGTTCACTTGATCTCTTTACTAGAGCTCCTTCAAGACTTTAAGAAAATTATGATTTCAACCCAATATATGTATCTTAGCAAGACAAAGTAAAAATACATATTTCATATTCAAACCTCAAGATAAAAACATTATTCTTTAAAGTTTTGCATTAAATGAAATGTTCAAGTTTTAGAGGCCTAACTTGTGATGGATTTACAACCCATATTCAAGGTCCTCATCATCAAGCCATCATTTCATTCCTTCCTAGGTCATTTGGCCGAAACCATGAAAGGAAAATAAGGAAAGAAAAACTGAAATTTTAGAAGCTTTGGAAACTAGTGAAACCTTCAAGTTTTAGATATCTAACTTGTGAAAGCTTTGCAACCAACACTCAAGAATCTCATCATCAAACCATGGTCTCATCATAAGCTAGGCCATATGGCCGAAATACTTTAAAAAGAAGGAAGAAGAAACTGAAAATGAAAACTTAAAAGAAAGCTCATGAAAACATCATTTTTGAGCTAGAAACATAACTTGTCTTAGCATAAAATAAACTTAGAAACACCTCCCTACCTAATTTGATTTGAAAGAACGGAAGAGAACTTGGTTTCCTTGAGTGAAATGAAGCAAAATATCCTTGAAAAGCTGAAGGGAGAATTTGGCCAAGAGAAAGAAAGAAAGAAAGATTTTGGTGCTCCTAAGACTAGAATTTGTATAAGTTATGAACTAAGCATCTAAACTATCTTCAAGCATGCCTATTTATAGAGATTTTGCAGCTCATAAATGGACAAAGGAAGGAAGAAAATCTGACCAAAAATTAGAGAAAAAGAATAAGGAAGAAAAATCATTTTGTTTGGTGGCTTAAAACATGGAATCATGTTTCCATGTTTTCATGATTCTTTGTTTTCATTCTTTGGATTTTTGTGTAATAATTTTTCTGACTTATTGCTCAATAATTTCAGCCATTACAGCCTTGTGGAAGAGGATTTTATGTGTTCCATGTATTATTTAGGTGTAGGCAATGTATTCATGCAATTTAGAGAATTTACGGTTAAGGGCTTAAGTGAATTACTAAGCAATTTGGGTGTTTTAAGCAATTTTAGGTTCCAATCAATCTAAATAAATAATTTTGACTCTAGATTAGTAATTATAATTTAATAAGCTTTAATTTGAGCCTAATATTGTTTAGGTTTCGTTAGACAAATCAAAAATCTCAAAATTTGCAAAACTCACGCAAAGGGCAAAACGGTAATTTAACCCAAAACTCCGGGACCATCGAACTTAACCAAGGGTCATTCATAACTTAAAAACACCTTTTAAAATATTTTAGTGAGGTTCAACTAGGCACGCAATGGAGTTAAAACGCGGGGCGTTTTGGTCATTTCGCGTCGGAACTCAAAATTGAGATTCTTCTATTAACACACATAGCACAAACAATCCTTTATTATCCTCAAAACATCCCCTTGAGGACGGGTGGGGCCCACGATCCTCATTTTCTAGTAAAATAACCTCAGGGGCATTTTGGTCATTTTACACACAGAAAATTGGGGTTTGCAATGCTTGTACGAATTGCTCCTAACTTCTCTTCTAACGTTATATTCCTTTATTGAGAATTGTTTGGTCTCAAATTTTATATAATATTTACCTACGGTAATTTGGTAATTTGTAATGACAGTTAAAATTACAGTAAAAATTGAGGCGTTACATAATCCACCTCTTTGGAAGCATTCGCCAAGTATAAATATAGAATGGATAGTGAAAGGTAAGCCATTTTTTTTTATCCTTTATGTTAGTTATCCTCTCTTCCAATACGCAAACTTACTTGGGCGTCGAGTCCTATCCGGTATCCACCCGATGTTGAAGCGGTGTGGAGAGGAGGGATGCCCTCTGACCATCTTCCATTCCACCCGGCGGCCATCCCATTGTTCCAAGTGCGTAACATATATTACACACAAAGGGGACCGTGGTTGCGGCATTTTATGTTTTGTTCTCTAATTGTTTCAGACAAACTAAACATACCAAAGAGCTGAGTCTTTTTTTTCCCTTTCTTTTTTACGTTTTGTTATGTGTTTGCAAAACAAATTTTATCTTTTAAAAAATTTATAAATTAGTAATCTTAAGCAACGTATGTGAATCTTTGTCGGCTTTGATTGTCTTTTCAGCACCAAGTAAGTATATTTCACTATATTTCACAAGTCAATTTCTTACTAAGCTCTTCCCTTGCAAGTCGTTCCAATATTATCCTGGTTCCTAATACGTGGCGAGGAGCATAAGAAATTATTCGATGAACTTGGACATCTTTATTGATTTGATGTTGGTATAAATATGAATTTCCTCCATCCACGAAAGATAAATCATTATTAATGCTAGTAATTGTACAAGTTATTAGGATAAATTTTGGAGATCAATTTTTCACGTACTATTAATTAATATAAATTACATTTTTATAATTGCACATTTTCCCCATAATATCACTTTATCCGACATATGAGAGACTTAGACGCCTAATGAAAATCTTTTTCAAGTCTTAATATTATCTTTCTATGCACATGAATCTAAAATAAACTCACGATCTTATGTTTAGATTACTTGAATTCCTTTCACTTAGATCGATACCTTGTAATAATTACACAATATATTAGAAATATTATTTAATTTTAATTATTATTCTAAATGTTATACATATAATGTCATACAATCATTGATAAATTGGTATTATTAACTTTTTTACATGTATCCAAGTTAATACATAAAACTTTACGCATTATTGATTCATAATATAAGTTGCGCTGATAACTTGCAACTACTACTTGAGGAAGATTTATAGAAAGAAAAATGTTAGACAACCATAATTCCATAATCATATTTAGAATTTTATATTCATAATGATATAATATAATTATTAACTTTAGATGAATTAATAAGTTATATTACTTTATTTTATCTAATAATAATCTTTATTTCTATAAAAAATTCTATATATATTTTTTTTATATGTGTAACATTTATAGAAATTATAAATATAATAAGTGATTATTTTCATGTTGCATTATTCTTAATTGAATTGCCTTTGATTTTGGGGCAACACTTAATTTATTTCCAAAAATACAATTCTTAGATTTTTTTTAAGTGCACACTATTCTAGTTAGTCATTTAATATTTTTAAGATAGACTTTTTATCCTTCAACTTTACTTAATTTTTAAATTTGGTCTTTGATTTTTATTTTTTATTTAATTTGGTCCTAAGTCATTGTTATAACACATAGTTGACATGACATAAATGGTGTTGGCATGACACACATGTGGGTTGTACATATTAGCATTTTGGGTTAATTATGCTATTAGATGGTGATTTAAGACCAAATTAAAAATGATTTAAAATATAAAGTATAAAATTAAGAAAAATAAAATATAAGGAAATAAATTGAAAAATTTAATAAAGATAAAACACAAAAAGCCTACTTGACCTGATTTTTATCCAAAAACATGTAACTCTTTCCTTTATCAAGTTTTGCTGGATTCCATATTGGCGAAAGGAAATTTGGGTCCAGGTGGTCATAGATATTATTGGAATAAAAATAAACATCAAAATTACTCTTTAATCCTTATCTTCTTCCTCTCTTTCCTCTTTCGCCTTATATATCCTGCAGTCAAAACTCCAATTTATTTGCCCTCATCCTCCATTTCCTCTCTTGATTTTTTTTCCTTGGGCACCTGTTCCACATCACGTCATTCTTTGTTGAGTCTTTGACCATATTTACAAACTCCACGCCCATCTCCAATAATTGATATTTTGTTTTATAATTTTGTAACTAGACTAATTCTCTTTTTTTCTTTTTCATTTTTATCCTGGATCTTACTCACCACAACGACTTGGTGTCGAGTTTTTTGACTGTTGTTGTGGATTTGCATAAGATGGAAGGTGTCAGGTGGCTGCCATGGGAGTTCAACATCGGAGGTTCGTCGTTGTCGCGGCGGAGGAGGTGGTGTTGGAGGAGGAGGGTTGGTGAGAGGGAGGCGGTCGAAGGACATGCCGACGGAGCTCGAGGGCTGAAGCTGGAGACTAGGGGAGATTGTGGCGGTGGCTGGACGACGGTGGGGCACGGGTGATGGCGTCGTGGAGGGAGGAGGATGGGAGGGAGAAGAGGGCGAAAACGGCGTGGAGGGAGGTGGTTTGTGCGTGGGGCGGGCGCACCATTACCATGGCGTCATCAAGCGCATGTGCTGCCTCGTCTTGTGACTTCCTTTATTGCTTTGCCTGCCCTATGCATCTGTGGTTGTCTTCCTTGATATCTTCCTTTCCTAAACTTTGAGCTTCTTCATATTTGATGTTACAGCTTCGTGTTGTTGGAGATGGTGGTTTGCGGGTTTGCACTTCACTACTACCCATGGATGAATATGGAGCTCAACGTTTGGGATGTGGTGATGATGCAGCCCATCTCATGACACCGACCTCATGCCGACGGTGACAGTGAAAATGGTGCAGAGTCAAGAGCGATGGCACTGGAGAGAGGAGGTGAGGTAGGTGGAGAGCTCAAGTCATCAGGTATGGAAGGGGTTAGACAAGGGATAAAATAGATAAAACATTAATGAGTAGCTTCTGTAATATTAAAAAAAAAAATCTAGCATGATATTATTACAACCATTAGATCTAAATTCTAATGGATCAGATTTTGGGACCACTTGAACCCAAACTATTTTTTTCCTACCATAGACTCTGCCATAAAACAAGTTTAATCTTTTCAAAATTCAATATATATATATATAAAAGAATTCAACATTCAAAAAAAAAAACTCGGCCAAAAAAAAAAGAACTTAAAAAAAAAAAACCCAACTTAAAAACAAAAGAAAGGGGATTCAGGGTCTAAAACCCTTCCTCATTGTCCTGGTTGATGAGCATTGTGATGATACATTGGACATGAGAATATTTTTCTAGTTTGCTATTGATATTGCTTGGAGCAATTTCTAGTTGGAATCCCTATTCGTTTGCTAAGTTCAAACCATGGGTTTAGAGCTTACAATTGTTGGATTCTGCTATCTTGTTCTAATACTCTATGCTATTGGAAATGCTCAGTTGTTGAAATCTTTAAGTCATGCTAGTTTGGTTCTTGCTTGTATTTCTTGATGCTTGTTGAATTTGGTGCAACTTAATTTCTATTAAATTTGTGAGAACCACTATTCCTTGAGTGTTGTGAGTGTGCTTAGGATGCTGCTTTTGGTTTGAAGTTTTGTGCCTACCTAATGGTAATTACTTCTTCGGCATTTTATTTCAGGTTCTCCATTCCTTAAATCATGGTAAACAGAAGCGGAAGGTCTGACACTGGCTTCTACATCTGGACTTAAAAAGAAAGCGGACCAAAACGGAAACAAAAAGTCTCATGCTCTGCCCACTTCGACACCACTTGCTTTCCAACGGTGAAGGAGCTCGATTCACGGCCTTCGTCGTCATAGACCTTCAGGAGAGAGGATTTCCTTTGGTCGCGCCAACCCACGGACATGGTTCAGACCATTGAGTACTATCATGGTCTACCTTTTGTAACCAACAGGATTGCGTTCTTAGCTTGGTGAGGAATTTACGCCAATGCTGCCTTTCCTCGGGAAGATGGCAAAGTCTTTGTCAGGCAGAAGTGGATCTCCTTTGAGCCCCATCAACTCCGTTCTATCTTAGGGCTTAGTGCACCTCCACCACATTATGAATACAACCAATTGTTGCAAGGGGAAGTTAACATGGAGGCTGTCATAGCTCGTATTTGTGGTCGAGAACCCATTCCATGGCGGAATTGAAGGGTGAGTTCAAGAAATTCTCCTCGATATTTACTACCTGTGGCTCGAGGGTGGTTCCATTTCATCATCGCTCGTCTCTTGCCGACCTCCAATTCATCATTTGTCCACAAGGACAAGGCCATCCTCATCTATGCCATCATGGAGCTCAAGGCCATCGATGTTGCCTGATGATTCATGCAGGAATGCTTCGCACTATTAGTTCTGGCTCCCTTTCTTTCCATCAATGATCCAAGACCTTTGCGCACAAGCTAATGTCAAGTGGCAAAACACCGAAGAGCTTATCCATTCAAAGGAGCCATGGCATGATTTTTATGACCGTGTTCACTTCCCGATCATCCGCCTCGTCAGGATCGCCCGCATCGCGTCCTCAGGACCACGTTGAGCGTCTAGCCACTATTGAGCGTAACTGAATGGCTTGCACCGTTTGATTCGGTTCCAGTATGATTATTATCATCAGAGTTTCAAATGGTTGGCAACACAGGCTGGGTTTGATGTCTCCACACTAGCAGTCCTGCTTATCAATGAGGAGGATACTAGTGATGCTTCCGATCTTTCACCGCACGACTCAACATAGCCACTTGCCCAGGGCGTCTTTCTTTCTTGCCTTTTCTACCTTATTTTCTGTTTTTTTATGCTTTTTGGTCATTGTGCTAAAGGTGAGGACACTGTTTTATTCAAGTTTGGGGGTATTTAGTAGACTTATTAATACTTTTGTTAATGTTTTAGACTTCTAGTATTGGTTGATGTTATTCTCATGTTTATCTTCCTGTTAGAAGTTATTTTTTGTTTCTCTTTTCTTTTTGTTATTCCTCTTTTGGTTTTAGTTTAAAAAAAAAATGTGTGGAATGAATGCTTGTTGGCAACTTAAGTTTTGGCATGCTAGTTGTTAAAATTGAATATCCAATGATTGCATGGATTATGGATTGACCTCATTTTTTGGGAATACACATGAGTTCTCTTGATGGTGTTTAACTTTGTGCTTCAATTGTGTATGAATGTAGTTCCCATTTGTTTGTGTGTGAGACCTTGGAATTTGAGTAGATTGACATCTTTGGAGAAAGTGTATGAGTGGCATGTGTGTTGATTTGTATTGTTGTAAGTGTTGTTGTAATATCTCTTGAGGTGAAATCCTAGGCAATGCATGATTGAGAAAATGATTAGGGCATTCCTTGGACCGTTTGAGCCTTTGAAGCTAACCTTGATATGTGATTATCCATAGGTCCCCTTTGAAGCCTTGAATATGTTTGACCTTTATTTTCTTCTTTTAACCACATTTTTTCCTACCAATAACCCCTCTTATAAAAAAAAAAAAAAAAAAAATTCATTTACCCTTGTTGAGTGTATGACATGTAAAATTCTTTTGATTGGAGCCAATTGTTAGTTTTCTTGTGCATTTTGTGAGTTGAATCAATAGTGGAGAATCGTCAATAAAAGCGAAAAAAAAGTTTAAAAAAAAATAAAATCTGAAAAAAATAAAATAAAAATAAAGTTATAAAAAAAAGAAGAAAAAAAAATGCGTGAATAATCAGTTGCATAGGTCCTTTGCATTGAATCTCACAAATTGCAACTTTTAATTTTGTCTTAGATTGGCTCAAATCTTAGGATTTTCAGGTTTATGCATTTCAACTTTTGATTTATATCCTTACCTTTCCTTCTTAACCATTCACCCTTGGCCTCACATTACAAGCTTTGAAAGACCCTTTTGATTCTTGATTGTGCATTTGTCTACATTAGTGGAGAGAGAGGTGAAAACAATCTTTTTGATATAATGAAATATGCATGTGCTTTCTCAGAGACCTATCCAAGCTTGTCTTTCGAAATTAGGAAGAGATCTTGCATGCATGCTTGTTGGAAATTCATTTGTACATGAAAGTTGCATATGAGCGACAACATGGTCTTGGAAGTGCATGTGTGGTACTTTTCTGAGGTTGTGAAATAGTTCTTGAGGATATGTATGACATTTTGACCCTGGCAATGCTTGAATTTGAGTTGCTTTCATTTTTGGGTTGCTTGCTTCTTTGAAAGTCCTTAAGTGTTTTGCTTTGTTTTGGATTATTTTGCTCGAGGACTAGCAAAAGCTTAAGTTTGGGGGTGTGATAACTCTAGTTTATGGAGTTATTTAGCTTCTAATTGGGATTGAAATCGCATGACTTGTCCTTCATTTTCCAAGTGAAACACTTAAAAATAGGAAGAATTAGCTCATATTTGTTTTAGAACTTTTGTTGAAAAATTCGATGTCATAAATCAAGATTATTGGGATGAATTGCATAATTCAAATTAAATTTTCATTGAATGATTTTTTGACAGAGAAAATTGTAGAAGTTTGGAGCTTGAAGAGAATTCAAGTTGAAGCTAAGAGGAGGAAGCAAAGCATGAAGAAAAAGCCATTAAATTGAAGTTTTTGCTATTGGGTCGCGACTTGAGTTTTGCTGGGTTGCAACCTACGGCGCCTAAACATTAGATCAGTTTTGTGAGTTAGGTCGCAACCTGACAATTTCTCCGGGTTGACCAATGCGGCCCAAGCCCATTTTTAGTAAGTAATTACCCAATAGACAGGATGAGCGGAAACAATTCCCTTTCCTCCTTTCGCAGTTTTAGAGAGGAACCCTAGGTTTTGGAAGGAGACAATACTAGAGAAGGATTCATCTTGAAGATTGAAGACCAAGGGCTAGGAGAAGGATTGAAGCCCCATTTGTTCATCTTTTCCTCTCTTTATGTCTTTAGTATTCATTATGTCTCTTGAACTAGTTTGTGTTTTGTTCATTGTTATGGATAGCTAAATTAGTAGCTAGGGATCCTTTGAATCCCTCTATGGATTTTGGATGTTTGTAATGTTGCTTATTTGAATTTTGATGATATTGGTTTTGGTTACCCATTTCTATTCTTAATGCTCTTATATGTTTGGCCACCATCTAAGTTGATTTGGAGGGTTCTCTTGAACTAGACATAGGAATAGAGATATTGGACCTTGGTATGGGTAATGCTTGTTCTTTTACACTTAATTGGCTTAGGTGTTAAGATTAGTCAATGGGATGGAAACATACCCATTGACCTTGCATTGTAGATGTTTGATATTAGTTCTCAATGGGTTGATTTCACACTAACTCACAAGGACACTTAGTGTTTTAGGTGAAAGACACGATTAATGAACTAGAGATAGGCGTTTAGCTATAATTGACATGCTAATAAAACCAATTCCTTAATGTTCAATTAAGTAATTTGCATATCCAAGGGAAATAGAGGGTGAAAAAGGTCCCCTAGGCCTTTTAACCTTGGTTGTTTCTCAACTTTAATTTGTGTTAGTGTTTTTAGTTACTTGCTTTTTAGAATTTCTTCATAACTTCATTAACTCATTTTGCTAAGGTTAACACCTAGTTTAATTGATAGCATATTTATACAATCCATCTGGAGACGATATTCTTAATTCACATTATACTACTTTCAACAATGCACTTGCGGTATTACCCGCTTTGTGCCTATCAATTCCACTAACCTAAAACTTATAAATTCCCATGATTATGAGAGCCTTAAACAAAAATATATATGAAATGAAAAAGTATAGTACTTAGGTTTTAGCAAGGTTATTGAACTAAAGAGTTTAAATATATTTATTTTTTGTAATAAAATCATAAACTCACAATAATTGAAGGGTGATGTCGAGATTTTAAAAACCATTGCTTTAGGATGAATGCACAAATGAAGAAAAGAGTGGGAGGACACCCTTGTATGGTAGCGTGTTTTATTTTTTTATTTTTCCTTCAAACATCAGAATTTTATATACTTTTAATTTGAAAACTAATGATTTTGTTTTTTGAAATATTGAAAATTGGCAATTCTACCATTGCCTTTTTGCCCTTATTACGCCTTATATTGCCCCTGTAATTTGCACTCTACTCAAATGTTATTATTAGTTTTTATTATTTTTTTAAAACTAAATATACCATTGAATTCGTTCCGCAGTTGGGGGAGGAAGCAGAAAGCGATATTAGTTAGTCAGCGAGCGAACGTGTGGTTTTTGTGTCGAGAAATTCGGATTGGACCAATCTCATTCCGTTCCATTCCATATTTGCCAGAGGTTCAAGGTTTCTTGTTCTCCCAACAACAATGGCCTCTGCGTCCTTAATCAACTCGTTGACTTGCTCTTCTCGTGCTCCCATTCACTACTGTTTGACCCGCACCACCACCACTTCGCTGAGATTAGGTAACAACAACCGCAACTCTCCGAGACAATTCTCAACGAGAAGGGTCTCTTCTGCTTCCCCCGTTCTCTGCGAAGCTGTCTCCGTTAAGCCCCAAACCGAGATTGAGGGTCTCAACATCGCTGAAGATGTCACCCAGGTTACTTATTATTGTGATTATTATTATTATAAGCTCTAAAATTTTTGATTTCATGGTCAATTTGAAAATTTAGGTGATTTGATGCCTTTAATCTCAAACGATCAGTCATAGATTCATTCCATCTCAGTTTGCTATGTTTTGATCATCCAAATGTGCCGTGAATGTGTTGTCTGTAGAGACTTTTGAAGTTTTGTGATTTCCTTTGCTTCTTGTTTATGCGTGAGAATTCAGCACTCGATAGAATCTTGATCTGTCTGTGTTTTTTTTTTGGCTGCTGACGTGGCACAGCTCATAGGAAAAACGCCAATGGTTTACCTGAACAGTATAGTGAAGGGCTCTGTGGCCAATATTGCTGCCAAGCTTGAGATTATGGAGCCCTGTTGTAGTGTCAAGGACAGGTGAGAATACGATTCGTTGCTTGTACAAACTTTGTGAGACTCATATATTACTTTTTTATTTTCTTCTTTAATTTTTAATGTTTTGCAGTCTTAGTAAAGGATGTGAATTCATTCACGAGTTGTTGCTCGGATTTTGCTGTTGACCTCTTGTTGTTCGGTTTTATTGTTTCAATCTTTGTTTGTCTCGTAGATGAAAATTGCTTGACAATAAGTATTGCATATCAAGATGAAGGTAAATCTACCTTTTTTCATGATAAAAGTGAAAAATAGGTAAAAGCACTTGGTTGTGTATTTACTATTAGCCTATTAGGTGATAATATCTGTAAATTATTAGCTACGCAAGAAACACCAAAAATAATATGAGGTTGATGATGATATTTCTCAGACTGCATCCTGTATATGACCACATGAGTTCTGCATATTGAAGGTAAAATTTCAAATTTTATTATTGCAGGATAGGCTATAGCATGATACTGGATGCTGAGCAGAGCGGAGCTATAACGCCTGGGAAGGTAACATATGATAGAAAGGATATGTGTTCATTTATTGAGGTCATTCATAGTATGTACAACTTTCTCTATATTTCTGGCCACTTGTCCACTATGGCTAATGCGGACTACCTAAACAACTTATCCTTCCCATGGTTGGCTTTTGTCAAGGGATTATGCTTGCCTTTGCTGGATTATGTTATGTTTTTTAGTGTGATTGCATCTGAGCAATTTCCTATTGTTGTGTGAATTTATACCCTAATCCTATTATAAGTGTGGTTTGTATTGGCATTGGCACTAAGTTGCGTGATCTTGTGACATGTTATGTATTGGCAAATTTACCGGTTTTGATAGTTCTAGCACTGCAGCTTATTTTGGCCATGTTGCCTTGTCAAACTCTTTGCTCTGGGCTGCAGTGAAGCAATTTATTTCCTTTACTGCTATACTGTATTATCAATGTGTGAGCATTATGTGGTTCTAGTGGAAAATCACAGTGGCCTCCGTGGGGTACTACCTAGAATGTGTCATGGTTTCTTTTCTTGCAGATTAACTGTAAAAATTGTTGCTTCAAAATTGTATTTTTTTTCATTCCGAGTTAACTTGTTTCCTGTGTGTTTTCACTTTTCAGAGTATTTTGGTGGAACCTACTAGTGGGAACACAGGAATTGGTCTTGCCTTTATAGCAGCTTCAAAAGGATATAAACTCATTTTGACAATGCCTGCTTCAATGAGTTTAGAAAGACGAGTTCTTCTAAAAGCTTTTGGGGCTGAGCTTGTTTTGACTGATGCAGCAAAGGGCATGAATGGAGCTGTTCAAAAAGCTGAAGAAATTTTGAAAAGTACACCCAATGCATACATGCTTCAACAATTTGATAATCCTTCTAATCCTAAGGTAAATGATAACAGTTCATTTTATATTAAACTTTATTAATCATATGTTCTTACAATACTTATGCAGGGTGCATCATTTGCTGCTATAGTTATGGTTTAGCCCATGTGTTGTACTCAACATTGATAATTTTTTATTCTTTTACTTATCTTTAGCTGAAAACCACCCTGCTTCAAACAGCACTACAACAGTTCCAAATTCTAGTTAGTAAAAATACAAAAGCAAGTCAAGTCAAAGGTTAGGGACAAAGATTTTCCCTTAATGATCCATGCATTTCACCCCAGCCAAAGGCACCAAATGCAGCATCATTTCTTTGCCCTACATTTTCTGACCATAGCCCCTGAACTTGATTAGAAGAAAATGCCCATAGTTCTGAGGGCATAGGCAAGATTCCCCACACAAACAAAAGAGCTTACTTTCTAAAGTCCGTGGTCTTTATCTAACAGCTGGACTATGTAGTGTTAAGTGTGTGCTATTTATGAAGTGTGGTATCCCATCACACACCCATTCACAATAAAAGCCTTGGATAATTTGTGCAGCTGTAACGCATCATTACTCATTAGTGTTATTTGTATTGAGAATGGCTCTTCAAATAACTGACCTAACCTTAGAACCCTACCTGGTGTGATCAGGACTTCAGCAAAACCCATCCTTAGGTTATTTTAGTTCCTTTGGCATTAGCTTCTAAATTGATTTATAAAAGGAAAAGGGCTTGGGGAAATGTTCAAATTGTAATTATAAGGCAATTTTTGTTTGCCCCCATTGTATTTAGTTAATTGAGTTCTACTTCTACCATGGTTGGCTGCAGTATGGTCTCATATATGAAGTTGGATTCAACTATGCAGATACATTATGAGACAACTGGCCCAGAGATATGGGAAGATACAAGGGGTAAGGTAGATATTTTTGTTGCAGGAATTGGAACTGGTGGAACCATTACCGGTGTTGGTCAATTCCTAAAACAGCAAAATCCAAAGATAAAGGTAAATCTTTCTACTGGCATTGTCTTACTGTCTTTTAATTTCAGTTAACATAATGAAGAGAAGTAATTGTCCTTGAAATAACTGGTTCTCTGTATTCAATATACTAGTCATGTATTTCACCTGGAGTAATAATTTATTTGAGGAAACCTTTCTGATATGTTCGATTCCTTTTGACATTTTCTTCTTTATGTATCAGGTCATTGGTGTAGAGCCTTTGGAAAGCAATATACTTTCAGGTGGAAAGCCCGGTAAGAAAGCAGAACAAGTTCTACATATTCCAAATCCAATGTTATTCTTTTTAAGCAATTGTATCTTGTTTCTTTTTCCCGCCATACCACAGGACCTCACAAGATTCAGGGTATCGGGGCTGGTTTTGTGCCTAGGAATTTGGATCAAGAAGTACTTGATGAAGTTATAGCGGTCTGTTCTTATTCTTTCCCTTTTCTTTTTCTTTTTGGTTATGGTTAAAGGTGTCTTGTTGTTTACTCCTTTACTAAACTCGGTTCATTGAAAACATTAAGGACACTTGCTTGAGCTTGTCTGGTTTTGAATTTTGAGTGGGAATGAAAATGTCATTACTGCATCTCACTGATACCATCCAATGCTTTGATTTGCCAACTGGTTTGTGGCAAGTTTTGATGATATTCACATTTGGCTTTTTTTTTTTTTTTAAATTGTTTCCCTCTAGGTTTCAAAGAATATGGTGCACTACTATATAATATAGATAGTTTTTTGCACATATAGGAGAGGACAAGAATCAGTTGTGCGAAGTTGGTATTGACATTGGTTTTTATAGTTGGTTTACTATTCACCTCTATTAGCATTTGCCATGTCTAACAGCATGGGGAAACCATATTGGCAATCATAAACCTTTCTTCATCCACTGGCATATGATTTCTGAATTCTGGTGGTTGCTACTCCTTCTCCAATTCAAGACTGTATTACACATTTAAAGCTGCTTTCAGCTGGACTAGTTTGTATGCTTGTGGAATAGGAATCACCTGACCAAGATAAATAGTCAAGTCAATGTTTCTCTTGGTCTGTACTATAATTGACTCACCTTCTTTATGAATTTGGCAGATATCAAGTGATGAAGCTGTTGAAACTGCGAAGCAATTAGCACTCCAAGAAGGCTTGCTGGTTTGTGTTATATGTTCATCTTTTCAACTGTTTCTGTCATTTGAGTTTCTTAATTTCTTTTCAGTGCGCATATAATATCCAATGCACAAGTAGCTTGAAACGTGCCAGAGTAGCTTGAAACATTTATGCACAAGATAATGGCATTTAGCACAAGCACCATGTTAGATACTAGTTATTTTATGTTCATGAAGGATCCAATTATGATGGTATAAAACTTTTGTATCATATTTAGCATCCTATTATTTTATATTTTGTATCAATATTTATGCACAAGATAATGGCATTTAGCACAAGTACCATGTTAGCTTGAAATATTTAGCACAAGATAAATGAAAAGTTCCATCTGTTGGCCTTATACTTTGACTCTTACATGCTCACTTCAATTGGGAAACAGGTAGGAATTTCTTCAGGAGCTGCTGCTGCAGCTGCATTGAAGGTTGGAAGAGACCTGAGAATGCAGGAAAGCTTATTGTGGTATGCACATTTCCTCAAATTAAAAAAAAAATCATTACATGAATAATCATACAAGGAATTTGATCCTCCTGGAATGGGATGTGAATTTATAAAAACGTCACGTCACACACATGGAATATAAAATGCATTATATCTTCTGCCAATCTGATCGTATTTTGTTTTCTTAACAATCTGACCTTCAAAGAAAAGCTAGATTTTGGTTCTGAAGGACAAGTGTGCTGGTTATTTGTATCCGATATTGGTGTGTTTGTAAAGTATACAGTTGCTTGTATGATAGCATAATGTTAATTTTCATCCATTGTCATATATCATGTCAAAAAAAAAAAAATGACTGTCATATATGGTTATCTTCTCCTCTTGTTGGCCGTCATTTTTTACTTGTACGTTTGTGTGAAGGACCTGGAATGAAAAGTTATCTGGATTTATCCATAATTCTTCGTGTAAATCCATCAACTTGTGATTTATGGATGATAACGAGGAATGAGGAAAAGAATAAATGGAAGGATGATTCTAGCATTCAGACAAAAGACTGGCAATGTTATTTGTTTGCTATAATGTTGTTAATGTTATTTGTTATCTTCATCTTTTTTTTTTCCCATTTAAGCTTGATAAAGCTTCAGATATACAGAATTCAGTCACTTTTTTATTTACATCTCTCACTCAATGTTTGTTTCTTGCAGGTTGTATTCCCAAGCTTTGGTGAAAGATATTTGTCTACTGTTCTTTTCAAGTCAATTCGAGAAGAATGTGAGAAAATGCAACCTGAGCCATGAGACAGCTTTGCTTGTTGTCATGCACATTCTCCATATCACCTACCGTGTTGTAAAACATGACAGTACATTTTCCATGTTATGCATCTTTTTCTTTTCTCATTTTTGAATTTTAAGAAATTAGATCACTCCATACTGGTCATTGACTTGACTTGCCACACAGATTAATGGCCCTTGAACAGGACTTTTTTTTTTTTTTTTTCGGGGCATAACTTCTGGATGTAATACTAGCATTACAATTCAACCCATTTAAAACAATTGATGGGTTGTCTTCCTTGTTTAAAATAATTGATGAAACTTGTTTTCTATTCACCCTCTCCGGACTCTACCTAGGTCACCAATTCAACCTGTGTTTGTGTGCACTGGTTGTGTGTTATCCAAAGTATCATCACTCTGTGGGAGCTATTAAGAATTGGAATAAGGCCGGCGGGTATGAGTTGATGACTAGCCTTTGCTTAGCCAGCTTTGGCGCTTCAACCGTCGTTGCAGACCTAAAGCCAACCCACTCGGTCAAGCTGGCCTTGCCCTAAATATGACTGCCCCGGCATTCCTCAACTTGGCCACCATAGCTGCATCATGAGGCACGACAGAGCCAAGCAAAGCAAATGAGCCAGCCATGGTTTTCAGCTTGTCCTTGGTTCCGAATTCTGACGCCATCCTTGAGCAGAACAGGAATACCGTTCAAAGAAAGCAAAGATGCTGGTGCCTTTGTTTGGAACTCGTAGTTAGCCTTAGCAGCCTGCGATAAGGCTTCTGGATTCACCTCCATGACCAACCTTAAGAAATCTTGCCATTTCTCCCAAGTAAAACTAAACCAATTTTCTGGACAAAAGCTGGTCTTGCTCAAAAGTCAGTTGAATGTCGCTTACTGTCGCTTCCTTGATTGAGAATGGTTGCGTTGTCACTACTACAAGGTTAGAGAATTAAGCTAGAACAATAATTGACATGTTTGGGAGGAGGATGCTCCTCCGATTTAGGGACAATCTGCTTGGTATATGAGCAGAGCAATTTGTCCAAAAGTGATACGGAGGCCCTTTTTACTGTTTTTGGGTTCTTTTCCACTAGCATGTTGACTTCAATTTGTATCTACTTAGAAAGCAAGAGGGAAAAGCCAGTGTTATTTGAAAACTAATTTTCACAAGTATGGTTGTTATTTTTTAATCAATTGATTAGTCTATATGATAAATTATTTCACACCGTGAGAATAAAAGAAAATATTTACTTCATTTTATTTATTAATTAACATATTTGTTACTATAATACAAATATATAAGGATAATAAAAAATAACAACCATCCATAAAATTGGGGTGTTAATTAATAAACGGCACAAAACAAATAATTTTTGTTACTCTCGAAAATGTTTTCTAATCTATACACTACCTCTAGAAGACAAAAGAAAAGTATACTGAATTGCATGATTAACATTTATTACCCGCTCCAAAAATAAACAAGAAAAAATAACCATAGTTGGTTTATTTGCGCTCCGTTTGATGACATAGTAATCTCAAATGTTTTAAAAAATAAGTGATTATAGGTTTTTGTTATGATACCTGAATTTAATAATTATAATTTAATCATAAATATTTAAAATAGGTTTAATTAATCCATTCATTTCTATAATTTTATTAAATTTTTAATTAAATTTCTATATTTTAAAAATTTTTAATTAAATTTCTGTTCTAAAAAAATATTTAATTAAATCCCTAACCTCGTTATCTCATACAAAAATGTCAAAGTTGAGAGAATATTCTTGATTTTACATATGGCACAACACGTGACAAGCATGTGCCTGCCAAGACTTCTCCTTCGCATCACATAAGCCATTTTTCCTCTCAATCCAGATCTGGAATCCATCTAGAACCGCAGCCACCAAGCAGAGGCCGTGAATGTTGTCTTCGCTGTCTCCTATGGCGTTGAGTTCTCCCGCGCCATCAAGCAGAAGCAGGCGGCGCAATAGGAGGCCGAGCGGTCCAAGTTCGTTGTGATGAAGGTCGAGCAGGAGCGCCGCAGTCATCCGCGCCGAGGGTGAGAGCGAGGCTGCCAAGCTGATCTCCGACGCCACTGCGGCCACCGGGATGGGGTTGATTGAGGCCTCCAGGGAGAATTGAGGCCGATTTGCTAATCGTTTGTCCCGATCTGCAATTTTTTTTGCAGGTAGTGAAAAGAAAAAAAAAAGAGAAACTAACATTATTTGGGGTGGTGGTGATGATGGATGATGAATTTGTGTGTTTTGGGATTGAAGGAGGAGACTCAGATTTGCATTTTGTCAGACAAGAGGAAAGATGGGAAAAGAAAGTGAGCATGGCTTCTTCTTGATCTTCCACTCAAGTGTCTGGTTCAATTGCTGAAAACATCATCACCGTCTCATTATTCCATAAGACGAAGAAGAAGAAGAAGATTGATGGAAAGCAGAAGCAGAAGTTGAAGTAGACACAGAAGCATACATTTATTGAAAGAGAGAGAGAAGAGAAAGAGGTCGCGATTGTTCGCTGTTGTTGTGGATGCGTGGAGAGCTATTTGACAATTTGAGAGAGAGGAAAGAATCACGGGCATCAAGCAACTCACAAAGCCAGAGAGGGGCAACTAGGAAAGTGGTAATCTTGTTCAATGCCCAGGAAATGTGAAATGAAAACCAAGGAAGTGGTATTCTTGTTCAATACCCAGTTCACAATTTTGTTACGGGTGATCAATTAAACTTTTTGTTTTTTATATTTAGACTCATTGAAAATTTTTAAAATATAGAAATTTAATTAAAAATTTGATGAAATTATAGAAATTAATGGGTTAATTAAATTTTTAAAATATTAATAAATTTAGTTAAGAGAATACATATTAAATTTTTAATTATAAAATATTTTAAAAGTATCAGTATTGATGAATTTTATAGAGTATAGAAGAAATCTTCTAAAATTTAAATTTTATATATAATGATAATAGTTAAAAATTATTTTTTTAGAAGTTATTTTCTTTTAGATTTTAAAAAAAATTGATAACTGATTTTTTAAATTTTAATTATTTTTAAAAAATTATCCAAATATACTTTATTCTTTTATATGAGAAAAGTGATTTTCACAAAAAAAAAAAAAATCATCCAAATGCCGCCGAGTGATTAACTCAAATGCTTAAAAAGAATAATAAATTAATTGAGAATTCATCAATAATAATAATAATAACAACAAATCAATATAGAGAGGAGAAAAGTGGGAGTGTGGGTGGAGGAATTTGAAAGGGAGGGAGGGAGGCACCTTGGCATTGTGGGCAAAGAAAGAAAGAAAGAAAGAAAGCCCTACCTAAGCAAGCAAGTGACCTGACCTGACCTGAGTGGCATGCAATGGACGACCCCGACGTTGGGCGTTGGCTGCTGGAATTCCTTGCTCACCAGACAAGGACAACAAGAGGGCTCGCGAATACCCTAATCAACAAAATCGCTCCCGCAATCCCTATTTCAAACTCCGATTTCCGCACCAAGAAGACCTTACTCCTCACCATCCTCCAACACGAGTTTTCCACCGTCTCCATTCAAGAAGACATGCTCCAGAAGCTTGAGGTGCTCGAGGAACTCCACCGCCGCTCCTCTTCTCCCGTCCCCCCTCCCTCTCCGCCGCCTATTGCGCCGTCGCCCTCCACTGCACCCTCAAGCACCTCCATCTCGAACCCTCCCCCGACTACCTCGCCGCCGTCAACAGGATCTGGCGGGGTCGGGTTCGCGAAATGGAACCCTACTCCCTCTTGTTCTCCGAGGAGTTGGATCGGTGGAGCCGCGACATTCAGGCTTCGCTTCGGGACACACAAATGATGGAGAGGTTGGGGAGCATGAATAGCACAAGTGACGCCATTGAGAAGCTTAAGCTTTGTTTGGATGAAGCCTGGGAAGATTTGGGTCCTTCTTTTCTTGAGCTCGCGTACTCCATGCTCTCTTCTTCGGACACCTCCCCCGCTGCCTCCACTCCGCACACCCACACAGGTCATCTTTGTTTTCTCCCTTCCACTTGTTTGTTTAGTTTCTTTAAGAGCGTGTGTTTCTTTGCAAGCTCTTTTTTTTTCTTCTCACATTTCATTTTGAACTGTGAAGCCACGTTTGACACCCAAAACCAAGCGCTTTTACACTTGTAATGGATCAGTCCTCTTACCTGATACATTGTATATTGAATTGGCAGCGAAAGATATGAACCCGTTGCCACCTATTGAAAATCAGAATATAGATGCTCCAGTTGAAAATCAGTGTATAGATGATGCTCCAGTTGAAAATCAGAGTATAGATGAACCAATTGAAAATCAGAGTCCAGTTGCACCTATTGAAGATGCTCCAATTGAAAATCAGAACACAGATGCACCAATGGAAAATCAGAGTCCAGATGCGTGTATTGAAAATGAAAGTGCAGATGATGTGGATTTTCGGGAGCAACAAGTTTGCCAGACTGTTCATGGTGATGATAATCTTGCCAAGACAAATACTGCATGCCAGAGCAAAGCTCATCGCCCAAGTTTTATGGAAAGAAATAACACTGCTCATACTTATGAGGTACACAGCCATGCTTGCTATGTTCTGTCTTATTATGGTGGGTGTAGCTGATTCATTTTGACTTTTAAGTAGACATCCGGTGTAAGTTTCAAGGGTGGCATCTTTAACATCTCCTTTTTTGTGGCTTCTTTCTTCCATTATAATTTTTCTGATACTCATTCTTTATTTTAATAGGTTATATATCTTTGCATTAAAATATTACGTATTGATTCTTTTTTACAGTGGGATAAATCAGCAGATGGCTTCGAGGAGGAAACATCAAGTCATGCCTGTAGAATTCAGTTGCCTAGCCCAAAGAGGAAGAAAACGTCTCCATTGAAAACGTATGAACCGGTAAAAATTGTGAGAAGGAGAAAAGCGAAAAATGGAGTGCATTGGAAGAGGAAACATTAAGGGATGCTGTAAAGAAGTATGTGCTTGTTCCAACTTAGTCAAACTATTTTTGTAACTCCATCGATTTAGAACACCTCTTATGTTTCAGGAGTCATTCTTCCATCCTCAAGGAGGAAGAAAGTTTTTCCTCCAGCCCTCTTTACACCACAAGATATATGGATTGTGCACTTTTAAATAGGTCCCACAATACCATCTGAAGGTCATAACACATGATGGAAGAAGAAATGCTCTTCCTCCGGAAGGATATCAGAATTTTCCATGTTTCAGTGCGTTATAGTGTCAGTTAAAATCATTAGATTTATTGAATGGTTATTCTTTATGCTATAGATTGAGGGGTTAGATGGATAGAACTCGACATATTTCTATAGCAGACTTACTATTTTATTTGGAGCAAGATATCTATTATACTCAAGGAATTAATTAAACTAATATGACAAGAAAATAAAGCTTTGGAATTCTAGCAGGGACTAAGGCTTATGTTTGAATACATGCCTACGGTAGAAGAGGATCACGTTTTTGTTAGTTTTCTCACTAGTGATGCTAAATACTAAGTAAGTGCGTTTATGGAAAGAAACGGTCTCTACTCTCTACTTGCATTTCAATTTGCAAAGTTTATTTATGTAAACTTGATCCTGCACTAAAATCAATCGATATGGTATGAACAATATAAAATTTTACAATATTAACTTAAAGCTATTGATCCTTAATTAATTTAGTAATATTAGAATTATCTGAAGGTGTTGTATACACACATAGTGAAGTAGTGTAGGAAGTTTCTTATTCATGGAGCAAGATCGATTGATACTCTTTATAAATAAAGCAATTTAGCAGAAGTTGATTGCTCATGCTCTCAAGTCTCTGACTCTATTTATTGTCTTTCATTGTTTATTAGGAGGAATATGTTGGTGGACTTGATATAGTGGTGAAGAAGATAGCAATATTAGTGGTTATAGGTGGCTAATTTCGTAGTGGATTCCTGCTCTTCAAACCTAGTAACTTGGCTTTGTTTTTATTTATATTTTAAAATAGGTGCCATGCTTATGACAATGTCATATTCTAGTCTTTATTTTTATTAATATTTAAAGAGTTTAATTTCTATATACCTGGAGTGTAAAATTGTTTTACACTAACATCCAATAAGGTGTTGTTACATAGCAAAAATAGTTTACTTTCACGCTCACTATCTAAAAAAGAAATCACTTTTACTTATGTAGCAACACCTAATTGGATGTTAGTTTAAATTTATTTTACACTAATAATGCAAAGAAATTAAACTCGTTTTAAAGTAGGTGTCATAATTATGACAATTTCATATTCTCGTTCATCTTGTTTTTCTTGTACAGATTTGGTGAAGGAAATTGGAAGTCAATCCTGGATTCCCACAAAGATATATTTGACGAGAGAACTCAAGTGAGTTGCTAAAGTACTAGAAAACTCTGTCTATTTTCTTGTTTTTATTGTTGTACTTTCTGAACTGTGGGTGTTCTCCAGGTTGATTTGAAGGATAAATGGAGAAACCTCACACGATATGGAGCCAAATAGGGGTGTCAATATGCTGTTCTGGATACACTATTTTGAAATTGGCAAACAAAAAATTTCCCGCATATAATGTGTTGTGATAAATTTGGAAACTAAGTTATAGTTTTTCATTTTGGGTTGTCATGATGTTGAATAGCAGGATTGGCTAGGCATTGTTTTGTTTTGTCTCTGTTTGGGTGCAACCCTAAACTCAGTTGCCACATTGTGAATTATGTGGCTTGATTAGGAGAAAAGTTTATGGCTCGTTGACAAGAATTAAGGGTCACTACATGAGCAGTTGCCATATAATTTAGTCTTTTATTTGTTTAGCTTAGAAACAAGGTGTTTTGTAGTATAAGAATATTGCTATATATTTGTCTGCTTTTATTTTTTAATTTTATAAAAGGTGGTATCTGTGCATATCCCTTAAAAAAAGGGGGAATATCTCTTTTATTTGATGGACATATCGATATTGTATGGACAGAAATAATAAATAGGCCTAACCCCTCAATAAGGGAGAGACACACTAATATAACACATTTTTTGGGGCTTGGAACCTTAACCCATTTGGCTTTTCTTTTTCTCCCTTTACCTCTCATGCTTCAGGGTGAGATTTTGAACCCCAACCCCAAAACAATTGGCGTGCACTAGCAAGGCATGATTGATGTAAACTAAGAAAAGAGATAGAGCATGGATTCATCAGAACCTCAATTTCTTAGGAGCTCAATTCCCTAAACCATAATTGCCTAGCAATGGCGACATTGGCGAGTACCCAGTGGCCATGAAGACCACTACTTGAGATGCCAGCCCTCAACTCCGCTGTGCTTCCCTCCTTCTAAAAGGGAAAGCTCGAACACCAACTCCTCCTTTGGTGTGAATGTAGCTCTGTGTCATTACTAAAGATGCTCGAAACCACCTACATTGAGTTGCGAGGCCAAGTTAGAGGTTTACTCTGCTCTGTGACGGCATAATGAGCTGTGATAAATGAAGATCGCGATAAAGAGCACCTGCGAGAACCCATCGAGATGGGATGTCACGGAGCCACCCACATTGAGCTTGGATTCTCTAGCACACACCACATACGCAGTCAAGCAATTACGTACAAACCACCGCTGACGACCCTGAGGAATCGCTTGTGATTTTTTGTTTGCTATAATGTTTTTTTGTTAGGTTCATCTCCTCCTTTTCCATTTAAAGCTTGATAAATTTTCATTGTTTACAGTATTCAGTCGCTTTTTTATTTACATTTTACACTCAGTATTTGTTTCTTGCAGGTTGTATTCCCAAGCTTTGGTGAAAGATATTTGTCTACTGTTAGAATGTGAGAAAATGCAACCGGAGCCATGAAACAGCTTTGCTTGTTATCATACGCCTGCTCCATATCACCCACCGTGTTGTAAAAGATGACAATACATGCTATGTCTTATTTTTTTTTACTTTTAAGAAATTGGATCACTCGATACATGTCATTGATTTAACTCACCACACAGATTAATGGCCCTTCGATCAACCTGTGTTTGTGTGTGTACAGGGACAAGTAGTGTCTTTCCTTGGACCCCGGGGGGCAGTCCCAAGCCCAATATAATCGGACAATAGTCCGGTCTTTATAACATTTGCTAGTTGACACAGAAAAAAAATTGCTATAAAATAATAACAGTAAAACAGAATTCCAACACTAACTTTTTTATATTATTTATTCTCTTGTTAACGCTATTGGCTCAAATTTTTGGTTAGTAAAGCATATAAATTGGTTATTGGATTAGAAATTTATTACTAACAAATTGGTGATAAATAACTAATCTGATTTTACGTGTGTATATATATATATATACACACACGCACACACCCTGATTAATTAATAAAGTCACCTTCAACTAGTTTGAAAATAAAACAAAAAAATTTGGTGTGTAAATAATACGACTGAATAAATAAATGGTACGGTGCAGTTTTGCCAAGCGGCGGCGTGAGACTTACACTGGTAAAGAAATGAAGATGCCCGGGTCAGAAATTATGTTATCACAAGTGAATTCCTCTACCACCGTGCAAAGTCCAAGCTGTATTTGTCAATGATCTCTGAACTTGAAAGCTAAAATATTGTTAACAAGTAGTTTGCGGGTCTTTTTTTTTTTTAAGATTATGAAATGTCTCAAACGAGTGAAAGCTTATATTTTAAGTTTTTTTGGCCAAACCATTGTTTTTTATTTTTAAGATTCTATAATCTAAAACCAAACACGCTGAATTGGAGTGATGTTTGCATATTTGATTTCCAAAAATATTACTCTAATATCCAAAAGTGAGTGTTTAAGAGGAATACTCATTCCATCATCATTGAATGTGATAGATGAATAGAGATAATAGAAACTACCATCATATCTAATGAGAATGAAGTGAATGTTTCATCTAAATACTCATTTTTGGATATTGAAATAACACTACTCTTTGTTTTCCACTCAACTTTCCTAAGATCAATTCTTATATTAGAATTGAATGGTTGTAAATGTGGAAAGGAAAGTGCACTTGCAATTTTCTAAGCAATGAGTCACGGGCCTAAAGCTTAACTTTTTTTACATGCACAATGCAAACAGAAGAGAAGAATCTGAGGTCGCCATTATAGCTAGAAGCTAGCAGCTAGGTGGCTCCTGAAAAGAAAAGGAAAAAAAAAATGCACGCCGAGTAAGACTCGGACTTTCTTTTCTTTATTTCTCACTAACTTTCTTCCTGTTTTTAGACCTATTATTATTCTTCGTATGATAATGAATCCGTCATGCAAATTATCGTGAAATGGATTGCAATTCTTTTTCTTTAAATAAACGCTTTTGTTATACCAAAAAAGAAAATAAACGCTTTAGAACATGAAGGCTAACGCACTATGCCCTGTGGCTGTGGATTCCAACTATGCAACGCATAAACAAGGAATGCTAGATGGAGGGGACCATCAGCCATGGCTCTATTTTTTGTGTCAATGACAATGATTTTCATTTCAGCGGCCAATAGACTTTGTTCATTCGTTAGCTAATATTTGCCATTCTACAAAAAGTGGCCTTCAATTTTGCTATTTATAAACTACTTTTCACTGCCATCTTTCATAGCGTGTTTGGTTTCACGTTGAGAAGCACCAAAATCACCTAAAGTCACGGAATTGATTTTTGTTGTCTACAAATATGTTTGGTTTCAACATTTCAAAATTAATTATGAGTTCTAGAATTAATTTTGGGATAAATGAAAATTTATTACTTTCCATTAGACTCAAATCAATTTCTTTAAAATCAATTCTAACATAATTAATTCTACATACAATCAACTCTAGAAATGTAGAACTAAACACACACTATATAGTGAAAGTGTATATCGATTACAATTTTTTTAATAGAAAAATATTTAGGTTAAAAAGAAGACTCATTTCAGTCTATAATCAAGATATTTCTAGATTCATCAAATGTTCAAGGATACTCATAGATTTAATTATATTTAAGTCATTGGGTGCATAAACAAAAGGTCAACCAAGTAACCTTATTTACAATGTATTTTGATTATCACATCAAACATATTTTATAATAATGATAATAAGGTTTAATTAATCTAAAGGTTCCTATAGTTTCACTCAAATTTCAATTAAGTCCCTATAATTTAAAAGTTTGAAACTAAATCTTTACGGTGAATAAAATTTTCTAATTAAGTCCTTGTAGGTGACGCCGTTATGAAAAAACTTTTAACATTGCTATGGTACATCTGATGAAGTTAGGTGCACCATTCATCTTGTTCATCAAAATCATTCAAGAAATATATGATGAAAATCCATGGTTAAAAATAATATGCAGTACAACACACCATATTTTGTGTGGTTCACTCTAAGATTTCCTTTATCCCTTCCTAATCCATGCCTGACATATACCCACTTGCCCAGTCCCTATATGGGTACTCCATTTTTATAAAAGTACCTATATCGGATATTTTAGGTATTGATACACGTGAGTATGCCTAGCTACATATTTGATTACTCTATTTTTTAAAAAAATTGAGTATGGTAGGTAAAGTTGGATACTCATATCCAATCCTAGGCTTACCAGTGTAATGAATTTTTATATTCTTTTTGTATTTTTTCTTTCTTTCCTTCTATTTTTAAACCATCAAGCCCTAACCTTTCCTCTATCCAATCTTTTTTCAAAAAATCGAAATGTAATATTAAATAATTTTAATTAATTTAATGTTAAAATTTTAGTTTTTATCACATGAAATTTATAAAATTTTAATATTTTTTAATATATATTTTTGTACCCATACGTATCCATCCAGAAGTATGGGTCTTGCAACATAGTGTCAACTTCTCCTCTCCCTCCTCAACGACGAGCTCCCAACCATCCGCCACTTCAAGGGCAAGTTTTTTCATCACCACTCCCTCCAAACAACAATATGTGAGATCCAAATCTAGAACCTCTGTGATGGACTCATTGTTGTGCCTCCTCCAATATGACAACAAGAACGTCTGGGTGAAGTTGTTGATCGCAGTTGGATTTGAGATGAAAATTCAAAATTGAAATTGAAATCTTCGAATGATGCTCAATTTGGTTTAGATATGGGTTCTACTTCTAAGACCTTGTGATGATGTTGTAAACATGGTTAATGAAAAGGGATTGAAGAAGCTCAACAAGTTGGTAATATTGTGGAAAAAGTTGGGGTTTGGTGCAAAGGAGAAGGGAAAATAAGAGGGCGGAAGAATTTGTTTTTGGTTAAATTTTTTTTGTGTTGTGTTAGGGTGTGCCTTGAAGTTTAGGACTACAATACCTCAATTTTAAATAAAAAGGGTAGAAATTTTTTTTGAATCAGGAATAGTGTCAGTTACCTTATTTGTCATTTCTGGTCTAAATTTCGTAAGTCTGGACCCTACACGCCCTTGGAGGACTATATGATGGAGCTATATTCTTGAGACCAAAAGTCCGGTAATTATTTCCTAGAAAAATGAGTTGAAGAGTGATTTTTAACGAATTTTATGAAATCATTAAGTACTCCGTTTTTAGTTTACGAGTTTCCAAAATCGTAAGATTTTCCGAATTTGAACAAAAACCCAAAAATTAGATTTTGATTTGTTGGGATTTTGAATTTTTTAATATTTTATTTGAATCCAAATGGGGGTATTTTCTTATTTACATTTATGTTTTAAAGTTAATGGATTAACTTAAAATTAAGAAATATAAATATTCTGAGCGCCAGCGGTCAGGGAACGGAGATGATGCAGGATACGTGTTGGGCGCTCTCTGGTGAGCATGTGAAAATATTAAAACCCCCTTCGAGGTCCAAACCATTCCAGAACGCCCTCACACCTTCTCCCTTCTGAAACACGAATTCTTCACCTCCCAACCCTGTTTCTTCACCATTTTCACTCCTAAAACTCCATTTTCCTTCAATTCTTTCCAGATTAACTTGGAATCTTCTATCATCTAAGCTTAAAGATAGTGGAGTCATTTTCTGCTCCCTAGAGGTCGGTTAGTATGATTTTCGCATATTCTACCCTCCAGGTGAGTGGGTTCATATTTGTGACTCTTATATTATGCATCAGAGTTATTTTCACGAAAACTATGATTTATTGCTTGATTTAGAGAATTACTATACAAGATTTGGGATTCCTGTTGATTGTTATGTTTTGCACTACTGGTTTTAGAGCATGAATTTGTATTTTGATAAAACTCATGGGACCATGGTTGTTGACTGATTCTATGTAGAATTGATTATATGTGTAACTATTAGATGATTTATGATTGTTTTATTGGATTCTGAAATTGGTTTATGTTTATGCTATGATTTTACTCTTAGACATGGAGTTTAGAGAAAAGAGTGGAATGATGGTTTAAACTCTATAATTTTAGAATATGATATGGAGTTTTCCTAGTTTAGAGTTTGAACTATGTTTGACAAATTAATAATTTGAGTTTTAAAAGGGTTTGATGATTGAATGATGTTTTGATAATCGAAAAAAAGGGGTTTTAGAGCGTGAGTTTCCACGAGATTAGAACGGTTGGCGGCTACATACTTGTGGAGGTTTGGAATCTCAATGTCCATAAAGGGTGATCCCTTGGACATGGTTCCAGCCACAATTATGCTAAGGTCAAACTATTAGAATCGAATGGATTCAAGTTTTCAGAATATAACGAGTTTATTGTTGATAAAGAATAATATAGAGGTTTAGACGAAAGAGGATTTTAGAGCATAAGTCTTTATGTGACTCAAGCAGTTGGCGGATATATATTCTGTGGACTTGAAATCATTGAGTATGATTTCATAGTCAGTTATGCTAAGGTAAACTTTAGAGTTATAGGATTTAACGCTCAACAGATCTTAAGTGTTCCAGATTAATTTATAGTAGCTATAGAGAAACAAGTTGTGTGCTAACGGGTAAATCCATTAACCTTGGTACCAAGTATACCTGGGTCATGGTATTTAGAGAAGACCTAGTTAGGTGCCCATTATTGTCATCCTAGACGACGATACGTAACGCAGATGTGATTAGAGATTTAGAGAATTGATTGACACACTGGGACGACGATACGTAACGCTCAGGTGTGTCTAGAGATTCCTGTTTCTCTATGAGCTATGTTATTATGAGTTTAACTTACACCAGGCATGAAAGTAATTAATGAAATGGTTTTTGGAGCGGTAAAGTAATCATTAGAAAGTATGAGAAAATTTATGATTTTAAGCTTATATAATTTTAGAAAGAAAATGAATTAGAGGAAATGAGTTTGGGTTTGTAAAATGATGATTTAAAAAAATAAATATATAAAATGTATGTATACTTGATTATGCATGATTTTTGGATATTATTGATGTTGTCATAATTCCATACATTGTTTTTGGATGTCCCATGAAAGGGGTTTCAGGTGAGGGCTCACTCATCAGTTTTGGTATCAAAACTCACTCTCATTTCTCTCATAATAAGAACAAGACAACAAATCCTACACGCAATGCAATGCCAAATGGCAAGTTTCACTGAGTAAAGCATTCTGATTTTGTCTGAGTGCTAGGTCAGTAGGTAGGGCCTGACCTAGGGTATGGGTTGTTGCATTTAGCATATCATGATATAACTTTGAAATGTATTTCAGTAACATTTCAATGATATGGATGAAGTTGAAATTTTGGATTGACAGACATTATGAGGTTTTAAACATGATTATTTTGATTTCAAAGAATAAAAATTTGTCTAGAGAAAGTGACAATTATGCTTTAAATAGACTTTTATGAACAGAATGCATATAAGAGGTCCAAAGCTGACGTGAGAATGAGATTTCTCACGGGTCATGTCAGAATCGGGTCGTGACAAGGACATGGATAAATTCAAGGTGAAGAGTGTTGATGAGGCTGTGAGAAACCTTGGCATTGGCCTTGGAAGTTAGGACTCTATTTGTGTGGTTTAAGTGTTGTGATTTTTGTTGGTTTTAAAAAACTATTTAGAAATTTCATTCACCTATTCAAGTGCTTGACAGGGCTGTTGATGGTGGTTTGGGGGTGGTGGGTGGTAGAAGAGAGAGAGGGAGCGGTTTTGGTGAATGGATAGAGATAGAATATTTCTATAATATTTTGTGTTTTTTAACAGATGCTACATTTGAGCATTTATTGAAAATTTTTATATTATATAGGAATTTAAGTATAAACTTTTAAACTATAAAGATCTAATTGAAAAATAAGTGAAATTATAGGAACTTATGGTTTAAAAGCTTAAACTTTTATACTAATCAAGGATGAGATGAGATGGTATGGTAAGAGCTCAATTCTTCCTTAACATATTATATATATATATATATATATATATATATATATATAGTAGGTACTGTAATTATTAGTTATTTGCAAAATTTAGTGTGACTATTTCATTTAAGTCCGTATCGCTATTTTATACCGTTTACGAATTTCTTACCAAGATTTGAATGACTTATTCCCTTGTTATTGCTTGCCTCGTGTTACTCTCTTTTCCTAAGGCTGAGATGTACATGACGTTGGGGGAGAGGACTAAAGGGCTATATTATAATTTTATCCCTGACAAGAATTCAACCTGAAGTCTTGAACCCTTAGTCCAAGCGAACATGGCTAACTAGTGATTGTCACAATAATTTAGTCATTGAAATGCGTTCGAGGCTTCCACGTGTAGACGTATCCCAACTTATATTATTATTTATGGCCATCTCCTGTATTTAAGTTGGTTCCTGTATGAACAACTTTGTGCCATCATATTTCTACCCGTGATTCTTGCGCCGGGCTGCTCCTTCGATAAGATTAAAAATTAATAAGATGTTTGGTTTCAGATTTTAGATTTTAATTTTAATTTTTAGTTTTTAAGCATTTAAAATTTTATGAAAAAAATATTGAAAATTAAAAATAAAAATTAAAAAGTAAAATTTATAGAGCTTGTTTAGTTTGAGTTTTTAATTTTTATTTTTTATTATTTAATTTTATAATTTTTCAAATTTTATGATAGAAATATTGAAAATTCTGAAAATTATAAATTCTAGTTTTAAATTTTCATTTTTAGTTTTCAGTATTTCCTTTATAAAATCTTGAAAACTAAAAATAAAAACTAAAAACTAAAACCAAACAAACCCATAATTTTTAAAATTTAAATATTTATTTTATAAAAATTAAAAATCAAAATCAAAAATTAAAAACTCAAATCAAATATGGGCTAAGTATTTTTCAACTAATTTATATTTTGATTCTCACACACAGCTAGATGGAGATCTAGCACTTAGCTTGTGCATCTTTATTGGAATATGCGGTTTAGTGGCATGTATTCATTCAGCAATCCCATATTTTCTTCAGTAACATGTTCTTTTTATGGGCTTCGGCACCCGTTGAATATCACACAAAAAAAAAACGTGTTTTTTTAATTTTTTTCCTTCACTTTGCCTTTTTTTTAATTTTAATTTTACAATCGCAACATAACATTTGTTGGAAACAAAAAAGGTTCCATCATTCAGTTGAGCAGCTAGAATAGGGAGAGATGAGAGAGAACTAGAAGAGTGATCAACATTTACGAAACAAGAGAAATTAAAGGCAGTTAAAATAACAATTAATATTTCGGTGGGAAACCCTTATTATTATGTTATCTCATTTTTTTTTGATAAATATGTTACCTCATTATGTTACCTATTATGTTATATAGTTCAGTATATATATAAAATAAAATATGTAACGAAGGGGCTGCAAGCTGAACCAAGATATGAACTGGTACTCTGTTAGTACAGCCCGCAATGGTGGACTTAACAAATTAAGAAAAAACACATGTTGCATGTTGTTACTCGCTTGTCGTCCTTTGCTAATTTATAACTACATGGTCACCGAGAAACTCTTATTTAGTAGTACGCTTGTATAGAAGCAGTGTGAACTAATTAAATTAAATAATTAAGATTAAACAATTATACAAACTTTATAACTGTCACATAAATATTTAATAGGTTAAAGTTTCATTTAGGTCTATTATATTTTATCAAAATTTTAATTTACTCCCAATTTTTTATATTCTATTTACGTCCTTAATATGTACAAAATATTTCAATTTTATCATTTTAATAGAATATATTCAAATTATAAACATAAAAAGATGAAGTAAATGTCAACTTACCTTGTTAAAAAGTTAGAACAAGACATACAATGTCCTTTTCCAATATTAGGTGATGACAATAAGACATAAGTGTCGAGTTTTTTACTATTAATTTACACTTTAGTTACGTTTTGAAAACATTACAGACATGGATAATTGGATTGAACCAAAAAAACTAGTGGGACTGAGGCATGATTTAATATTGTTTGGCTCTAAAAAAATTGCTGAACTCTTCAATTTGGACTCCAAAAAAACCATAATAGTACCATTTGTTAAAATAATGCAAAAACTATTTCAATAAGTAGAAGTCATAATAGTATTATTTGGTAAATATATATGCTCCAAATATTTCAAATAATAATAGTGGATATAGATATTAAATAGTATTAGTTCTACATTTATTTTATTAATTAGAGTAAGGTCATATTAATCTTTTGAATTTCAGAGAATGGAAGTCAATTCTAAAGAACAACTTATGAAATGCTCTTCAAAAGCACCATTAATTTAGCTTTTAAAAGCCCATAACAAATGCACATCAGCTTTTTTATTTAACAAATAGAAAAAAAATTGACTTATGCTTTCAATATGGTAGAGTACCCTTCAAATCCACCATAAATCGAAACCTAAGAAAACGTGAGAGATCTAATGGAATCTTTATCCTATTTAATATTATATACTTTTTGATAAATATTTAATATTGTATACTACACACATACATCTTTACCAAAAAAATATGCAAATAATACAGAAATACAAAGTGTAGATAAGAATGTGGACCTTTAATTACCACACCATACCGCCAGCCTCCGGCGTCGAATATAAATTATTCGATATGTCTGGTATTAGCCCTTAATCCCAATAAAGAATGTCAAGTGGTTGTCTAGATGCTAGCATATATATATGAGAGACCGTTGTTGGCAGTGTTTTCATTCATCGTTCATCGATATATATATATATATATATATCTGAGTCCGAAGTATATATGGAACCAGAGCAATATTTTCCTTCTCCTTCACTCTGCTTAACCAGGTATGTAATCTACTTACTATTGTTGTTGCAGTATTATCATTTGTGCATTTTTTTTTATAAGAAATTTAATTTGTTTTCCTTTTGTGTGTGTGTGTGTTAATAATTAACAAAATGAATGGATGAAGGTGGTGGTCAGAGGAGACATTAGCAGTGGTAACGGGAGGGAACAAGGGCATTGGTTTTGCATTGGTGAAGCAGCTTGCGGCCCTGGGACTGAATGTGGTGCTGACTGCAAGAGACAAGCGGAAAGGGGAAGCTGCGTTGGAGGCCCTCCGAGCACAAGGCCTTGCTGCCCATCACCTTCACTTCCTGTTGCTCGATGTTTCAGATCCCCTTTCTATCAAAACTTTCGCATCCTCCTTCCAAGCCAAATTTGGAGCCACCTTGGATATTCTCGTACGTAACTAATTATTATTAACACTTCAGTTTCAGTTAATGATAAATTTAATTTAAATACACTCACAACGTAAAAGCTTTTTAACACTATGTTATGCAATCAAATTCTCTTGCATATATAATCTATAAAATAGGGAATGAGAGTTGATCATATTTTGCTAATATGAAAAAATGTGATATAATGATCGTGTAAAATAATTTTAAAATTTCAGTATATCAAAATTAAACTGTCAAATTATCTAATAAGCTCTTGATTAATTGATTGGTACCATATATTAATCCTGACTATGTATTATTGTATATGATTTCAGGTTAATAATGCGGGTGTATCATTCAATGAGCTAGACGAGAACTCGGTGGAGCACGCAGAAACCGTGATCAAGACTAACTTCTACGGCCCTAAGTTGTTGATTGAGGCACTCCTCCCCTTGTTCCGTTGCTCTTCTTCCATCGCTCGTGTTCTCAATGTTAGCTCAAGGCTAGGTTCTCTCAATGTAAATTCATCAATTACTTCTATAGTGTGTGTGTGTATATGTGTATATATATAATTTATTCATTCATTTATTAACCACTTACATCATATCATATATAATATATAATGAGAAATTTTAGGTGCTTACAAGACAAAATAGTTGCTCCATTGAATTCATTAATCGACATATCATTATTACATTAAAAATATTATAAAAATAGAAGACAATGATGATCCATAAAATTAATGTGTTAATTAATGAATAGAATAGTAAATATTTATCTTACTTTCAAAGCACATAAAAATTTCTCATATATATAATATGTCATGCCATGCATGTTCCAACTATTAAATAACACATATTCTATAAATTATATAATATGATATTTGATTATGTATTAAACTATGCAGAAGATGAGAAACAAGGAGATGAGAGCAATTTTGGAGCGTGAGGACTTGGTGGAAGAGCAAATCGAGGAGGTGGTGAGGATGTTCCTTAGAGACGTGAGGAATGGGACATGGCAGAGCAAAGGGTGGCCATTGTATTGGACGGAGTACGCGGTATCAAAGTTGGCATTGAATGCATACTCGAGGGCGTTGGCAAAGAGGCATTTGTGTGAGAGGAGTGGTTTGGACTTGAGTGTGAATTGTTTTTGCCCTGGCTTCACACAAACATCAATGACAAAGGGCAAAGGTACTCACACTGCTGACCATGCTGCCGCCATTGCAGCCACCCTCGCCTTGCTTCCGCCACACCACTTGCCCACTGGCAAGTTCTTTTTGCTTGAGAAGATGTCTACCCTCCTCAACATTAATTCTAAACTTTGATCCAACTACTACTATTCCCTCTCTTTTTCTTGTTTCGTTTAACAACTCCCACTATTTTAGTTAGATGAATTCGACCTATCATGAGATGAACAAATTTAAATATAGATGAGACTTTAGATATACCAACTAAGCATTGGCATCAAATATTATTATTGTGTGTTCTATAAATTTATTTCATGTTTTTAATAATATTTTAATTAAAAAATATAAAAATACAAGTTTTCCTAACAAGTAACTAAAATTTAAACATACATTATAGTTACAAGTCAGTAATTCCTGAAACTTGTTAAATTGGCATATTTGGCTCTAGTAATAGTTTTTTTTTTAAAAAAATTACATCACAAATCATATTTACATTATTTTTGCACAATTTGATAAGTTTCAATTGTTAAAATAAATTTACTAATAACACTGGGTCTAGCAGAAGGGGTCAGTCCTTCATAACATGATGAACCATAGTTTAAATTTTAGTTGGGAAAAGTACTTAATTATGCTTAGCGTCTAACCATGCTTTGAATAGAATTGCCTCAAGTGAAAAGCATCTATGATAAAAAAAAAAAATAGTTAAACTAAAATTGGAATTGTAAGTGTGTGTATATATATATATATATATATATATATATATATATATAATTGACCACATAATTAGAGAAGTTATGTGCATTATATTGGTACTTAGTACATCTAGCTCCGGGTACAAATCACTCTTTCTTTTGAAGCCAACAGCAAATATTTGTCATTAGCAATGATACATAACTAGAAAACTATAGCTAGGACTATTTTACATAAAGTATGAGGATTGTTAGGTGAAATGAAAGCATCATATGAACCATTTATTTTTTCATCCAAAAATTAATAATGTCACATAATTCTAAAGTTTATTTGACTTATTATTAGCACATCGATCGAGAGCATACAATGAAGAAGTATGTTTTTCTAAGGGTTCCATTACCAATAATAAAACAAACAAGCCACTAGTAACTAATAAATTTATAATATCGATCAAACTGATTTATATCATTTGGGAAGGCCCAAGCCCTTGATATATATATATATATATATATATATATGCTTAAAGTTCTAACTGGGTGTGATTGAGTAGAATGGACTCATTCACACTTAATAAAATGTAAGAGTTCTTTGACTTCCTTTGAAACTTAAATCTTCTGACAGACTGCCCTATCCTTTGAGATTACAAGCCAATGAAAGAATTAGTCGTCGTGTTCGACGGTGGATACCTGATCCAAAGCCTAGACCTAAAAAAATATGCTTAAAGCTCATGCCTATGTGGCTTAGCTTGAACTTTAGACAATGCAACGCGTTTGATGCAAGTGGGATATCCTCGCGCAAATGATGCAATACACAATTGCACACTCTTCAAGTCCGTTCATATGCTATGGAGATGTTCTATTACTCCACCCTTTTTTCTTTTTCGTTCTTTCCTTCTTTTTTTCCCTTTTCAATTTTGAAGCCTCCTAAAAGGAGCGTTGATACTAGCCGTTCTATTCCTTCTTCATTTTGTTGGAAATTTGAATTTGTTCCATTATTTATATTTGGCTGTGGTTGATGAGAAAGCACAAAAATGAACAACAAAGTAATCAAGAATCTCATTTCCTCTCTCTCAGTGCCTCCTTCTCTTGGGCTTCAAATCCCTGTGAAGGAGGATCTGGTAGAAATATTGTAGCTGTCATCATTTTTCTGCCCTGCCCAATCCTTTTCAAAATATTTGAAAATCTCAATCCTCTGGGTGTGTGACATATATAGCACGGGTTAATTTGCTTATTATATAGCAATTTTTGGAATAATCTTATGCTGGTAGAATTGATGTAGTGTCTAACTCATATCATTCAATGCAATCAATATTAATCAGAAGGGAAAAATAAAACCATCTACACTCTTGTATTAAGAGAAATAGAAACCAAATTAAAATCATAAGGACAGGTTTACAGTGTGAACACTAGCACAACAACCGACATGCAGCCTAGGTTTTTCAATTCACTACTGCAAAACCCAATCAAAAACAAACAGCCAAACAATTTTGATAGCAATTTGTCAACCGTTACCAATACTTTATATTTCTGTTGAATCATTCTTCAAGCCTACAAGTTCTTTTCTCACCCAAGTCTATCAAACTCTTACCCTTCAAAATCAATAATATATAGCACTTTGGTCATTATAATAAGCTTCTCAAAATCGACCTATATTCAACAAAAGAAAAGAATTAGTGGAAAAGATTTTTTTTGGGATATTAGGAAAAGAATATTATTGGCGTGGTAGGCGTAACATTCAATAATAAGTTAACAACTACTGTTGTTCCCAATAATTTGATATTTTTTGGGTGTAATTACGCATATTCTTTAATTAAAGATATTTTTTGTTTAAAGAAAGTTCAAATAAACAGACCTTGATACGTACATATAACAGATGAAGAGAATTTTGTTATTTTTCTTATTTTTTATTTTTAATTTTGTTGAAAGTTGCAATTAAAAAAAAATTGATCGGCTCCACACATATTTAGGTTTTTTTGAGTTTTAGTTTTTAGTTTTTAGTTTTTATGTTATAATTTTTTAATTTTCTAGATTTTGTGAAAGAAATATTAAAAATTTTGAAAACTAAGCTTTTGTTTAGTTTCTAATTTTCAATTTTTATTTTTAGTTTTTCAATTTTCTAAATTTTGTGAAGGAAATACTGAAAATTTTAAAAATTACAAATTCTAGTTTTCAATTTTTAGCATTTCCTTTACAAAATCTTGAAAATTAAAAACTAAAACTGAAACCAAATACGCCTTTAATTAGTTTATTGAGAATGGTTAAAGCTAAAGTTGTTTGAAAGATGATGAGCAACAAACAGAAGGGAAAAAATGAATTGATCGATTCCACACATATTTAGGGTCTATTTGGTTTAAATTTCTAGTTTTCAGTTTTGTTTTTAATTTTAGTTTTTTAGATTTTGTGAAGGAAATCCTGAAACTCATATTGAAAATTTTGAAAACTATAAATTTCAATTTTCATTTCCAGAATTTTCAGTATTTCCTTCACAAAATTTTAAAACTGAAAAGCTAAAAAATTAAAAATGAAACTGAAACCAAACATCCTAAATACTTCTCTTAGAATGGTTAAACTAAAGTCATTTTTTTTTTTTTTTGGTCTAAAACTAAAGTCGTTCGAAAGACGATGAGCCACAAACAGAAGGGCTCAAGAGGGCTGAAACAAAACACAACTAAAGCCCATTACAGAATCAATCGTATACTTGGATACAACAGAAGCCCAGTAGTGCAAGCCATCGTGGAGCCCAATACGAAGCCCAACTACAATGGAGTGATAGTTTGATCAACTGAATCTATCGCCGCACCAAAATTAGGGTTTGCCGTTGGCAGCACTGTACCTCTGTGCGTCTATAAAACGCAAAACGCAGAGAGCGACAACCCTACATTCGTTAATCGCAGTGTGGTTGCGCCTTCAAAATTTTGGCTAGGGTTCTTCCTTGTAGATTCTTCTATATCTCTCTCTGTCTGCGCGACTCATCGGTCTTATCCTTTTTCCTTGGCTGTTTTACTCTTTTTCTTCTTTTTTTTTCTTTTCTTTGTAATGAGAATGAAAGCCAATTTGCAGAGCAAGAGCGTCTTTACAATAAAAATGGCGCGACTTGCCTTGAAGGTTGGCGAAAACAAGCACAAAAGGCGATTCTCCGTGCCTATCAAATGAATTGGTTTTGATGATGGCCTCGAACAAGTCGCTACATTTGCACCATAGCTTTTTATTTTTAAGAAAAAAACAAAACTTAGGCCTTTTTTCCTGTGCTCAATCTTTCTTCTCTTCTTCGTATGTTGTCCTTTGAAATTTGTGTTTGTTTTGCAGCTACCATTCACTGGGATATATTTCGTATTGAAATATTCAAAAATCTTTTCTCATTTTAACATCAAGCTAAATTATTTTCAGTGGAAGCTTGAACATACTTTTGGCTTGAACATGACTTGATAATAATATAATTAGTGATTGTGTTTTGTGTCAAATTTGGTGAAAAAAAATTAAATTTAAGATATTTTATTATTATTTAGGTTAAACATATTGATTTAACTATAAATTTAATAATTTAAAAAATAATTTCTAAATAATCATAACTTTGGTCTGGGTCCACTCTAAAATATGATGCAAGGTTTAATTTAACACAGGTTGGGCCGTGTTTACCCAACTCGAACATGGCTCCATTTTAGGCCGAGCCACTGACTAGAGCTCGAATTTGACACTAAAGCTATAAAATTTTAAAGGTTTTTGCTTTGGTATCTTGTCCCTTGTGTAATCAATGCTGATTATTCATTTTTTTAGTTGATAGATTTAAAAAATTTAGATTAATGGAACATTTAATTTATTCTTAATCATAAATAACTACAAATACTATATTCTTGAATTTTAGAAAAATAGAGAAACCTCTGATTTTAAAAAAAATTTATGAGATATTTTGAATATATATTATGAAATAAATTATATGAATATAAAAATAATATTAAATTATATAAAATATATTAAAATATACAATTTTATAATAATTATTATAAAAAATGCAACTATAAAAAAATAAATGGCTTCATATTGGATATGCTAATTGGAAGCATGACTTGAATGCATTATGCCAAGTTCTTAGACCCAAACTTGGTCCAACACTTGGGCCAGCCCACAAATCTATGGGTTTTTGTCAATTCAACCCAAAAAATATGCGTTGGGTTGAAAATATTCCGATCCACCCATTTTTAAGCAAAAAAATAAAGTACATATTTTTTAGTCTGGTATAATTTTTTTTTAAAGATAATCTGTAAATCAATGAGAAATAAGTGATGAGCAATCTTTTTTTTCGATTATATATATTATACAGGAATTTTTCTTTTTATATTGGATCATGAGTCTGGCCCAATTGGAAGCATGACCCGAATTAAACCTGAAAATTGCATTATGCCAAGTTCTTAGACCCAAACTTGGTCCAACACTTGGGCCAGCCCACAAATCTACATGTTTTTGCCCAAACCAACCCAAAAAAGCCCAACCAAACCCAAAAAATGTGGGTTGGGTTGAAAATATTCCGATCCACCCAATTTTAAGCAAAAAAATAAAGTACATATTTTTCATAGTCTGCTACAATTTTTTTAAAGATAATCTGTAAATCAATGAGAAATAAGTGATGAGCATTCTTTTTTTCGATTATATATATTAGACTGAAATTTTTCTTTTTATATTGGATCATGAGTCTGGCCCAAGTGGAGTTGGATTGAAAGAAAAAATTTGTTCAACCCAACTCACTGTCGCAGATTGAAAATAGGAAATGAATTTTTCTTCTAAAACCGAACATGAAATCCTGATAATAGAAACAAAAACTGAAAAACAGTTTCAGTGTCTTAATCGTGAATTTATAATGCCGCATAACTATATTATGAAAGCAAGACTTATCCACCCACGTGAAGTAAATGTTCGAATAGATGGCCCAGGCACCAAGCTTAGGAAAGTTACATGGGATGGTACAATGCAGAAGATAACAACATGAACACGGCATCAAAATACCTTTGGGAGTTAGTAAAGCGCTTGAACAAACCACCGGAGTACTAAATTTTCTTTATCATCAAAATTGCTAGAGACAAACGTTCGCTTACACTTGGACAACACCACTACAGCCACAGAAAAGGGAAACAAAATAGAAAAAAAATAAAAGAAAAAATAGCATTTCTAAAACTACAGCTGCCCCTAACTGCTTGAGCTTAACCAGCGAACCACGTAATAAACAACAGTTTCACCTTACAAATGACATATAACGTTGGAAACAAAAAAGGAAATGACAAACTGAAATTTTTCGACTATTCAACATTTCCCCCATGAATAGGATTGCAGAATGGTTCACGATCCTCCTTCCTTGGTGTGTTCAGAGTTGTACTTCCCTGTCATGGATCCAACTGAATTTGAGTCTGGGTGCTTCCTTGGCTCTTCCAGCAGCTCTCTCTTCCAGCCTTCTGATTCTTGGTGGCAGCCCACAAACATAATCCTGAGCTTTTCTTCCCTCACCTGAGAGTCCAGTTAGGTTCGCCACCTTCCACCTCCCCACCAGAAACTCGAGTATATCAGCATAGTCCTTGGCAGTGTAGACTCCAATGCGCTGGGCAATGGCAGAATAATTATCAAACAGGTTGTCATCTCGGCCATCATACATCAAGTGTGCTGGCATAGCTATTTTCTTCCTCATCATGTCAGCAAACGCCATTACCGTACCATCAGGATCAATCTCAAAGAGCTTTTCCACTATCTTTGTGTAGGCTGTCTCGTGACGTTTCTCATCTGAGGCAATCATACCACATATCTGTGCCAACTTCATATCACCGTGTTCCTTAGCAAGTCTGGCTGTGTTTCCATGGGATATAAAGGTCGCCCTCTCTTGGAATGAAGTGTAAATGAAACCAAGGTAGGGGCTGTTCTCAGTCCGAGGATCCTATTTATCATACATCAATCAGTGAAAACATTAAGAATAAACAGGAATGTGAGGAATACTGCACCTATGAAAAATCATATGGTGTGATGACCTTTAAGCAACATAGTAATTGGAGGTCCTATAAGATGGAATTCGGGAAAATTGCATTTTGTTCTAGTCATTCATTTTGCAAAGATCCTAAAGCCAAAGTATCATTTACCTGTGTGTGCCTTAAATACTTCAGAGAAGTTTATGTGTATGTGTATGTGTGTGTACTTGCTATAAATGTCAATAATGTATATACTTACTAAATGTGTATACTTCAGAGAAGTTTACCCGTGTGTGTACTCGCTAAATGTGAATAATGTATCTGGAATGCAATAGTTCATAAAATTTACATTTTAAGCAAATTTTCATCCACCACCCTCTGCTCCAAAAAAATGAAACATCAATGAAGGTGTTATTGGATTGAATCATATTGATTGACACATTCAAAGATGCAAGAGTTTCTTTGACAATGCACAATTGTGCAACTCATTATAAAACTAACTCCAATAGCCAATAGACGTATAGGATCTTACCATTCCAGAACCAATCAAGTACTGAATTGTCTTCTCAATTTGCCTCATGTCAACACGGCCAGACAAATAAAGATACTTGTTAAGAAGATCGCCATGTCTATTTTCTTCAGCAGTCCATGCCCTTGTCCAAATTGCCCAGGAAGTAAGGCTGGCACCTGTTTCATCACGAACTCCATCCAGAGTATTAAGCATTGTTTGGTAAGTAGGGAGAGCTTCTTCTGTGATCATGTCTCCAACCAGAACAACAAAATAATCATCAGGAATCTCCTTTGCTCTCTCTCTCAGTTCCTTCACTTGCTCTTCAAATCCATCTGCGGAGGGATCTGGTAAAAAATCCTGTGGCTGCCAACACTTCTCTACAGGTTTAAGGTGAACCAAAATGTTCTCCTCGGCCCAATCCTCCAAAGATTTGAAGATCTCAATCTTCTGGGGTGGCATAGAATGGGTTACTTGAACATGTGCTTCTCTTAGAGGCATGAAAGGCTTCTTTAGATTTTCAACCTCTCTACAAAAGAAATTCAAATGATTGTTAGAGCAATGACACAGCAATTTTTGGAATAATCTTACGCTGATACAATCAAAAACCCAATATACAAAACATAAAAACCGTACAATAAGAAATCATAGCAACAGAAATCATAAAAACCCAATATACACACTATAATAAGAAAAATACAAAACATAATCATAATAAGATCAGCTTTTCAGGATGTGCACTATGCACAACAACTGACATCGTGCCTAGATTGCTCAAATCATAGCTGCAAAACCCAACCAAAGAGCAAAACAACTTGGACGGAGCAATTAGCCCAACCATATTTATGCAACAAACTGGCACTGTTATCAATACTTCAAAGTTCAAATTCACATCAACCCCAATAAAATGATCATCATAAATCACATGTTCGTACATCAAAGTAATATATCACCAAGCTACAAACTAAGAAGGAAATACTGCATGTCAAAATCAACTTTTCAATACATGAGAGGAAAAAAAAATTCAAATCAGAAGGGTAAACACGAGGAAGTAAAGATACAGAGGTAAGTTCCAATGTACTGATATTGTTTATTGTAATCAAAGTCAGTAGTTGAAGTGGGAAACAGAAGAATCCCATGGAACATGTCTCAATCAACATCAAGCAATTAACCAAAAAACAGACTAGCTCATCACTATGGGGCCAAGGCTTAGGTAAAAACTTGTTAAGAATATTGGATTGGAAGGCGGGTTGGGAAATGAATAAAACAAGTATCTAATTTTTCCTTTTTTTAGAAAAGAAAAAAGATGTTGGAATAATAAACAACATGAGTGACACTATGATTCTGAAATTAATTATAAAACGAAACCCAATATGGTTTGAGCCGCATGTTCCCCCACCAAACAGATTATGACAACTGAAACACGAAATGCAGAGAAAAAGGTGTGAAAGGGAGAAAACGAAAGTGGTTGGGAGATAAATATAACGATGATAGATTTTCTTCAGTGAGCTCCATCCTCACCAACCAAAGAGAAAAAGACATGCAACAAAACACTAACAATAAAGGCGGAAAAATACACACAAAGGGGTGGGGGAATGATTGCAATCGAACCACTCCCAACCATTCAATCACCAAAAACAATACCCATGGAAGAAGGGGGCCATGGACGCAATTGAACCAATATCTTCGACAGTGAACAAATCAACTCAATTTTTTGGACGGAGATAGAAACTACAGATTAACCGAAAATAATAATAATAATAAACATAAAAATGAAAAAAATGTCAATTTCGAAATAAACGTGAAATAAAAAAATCGCGGCGCCGTTTTCACCGTCCTAAGATATTAATTTAATTATTCAATTCAAAAAGACATAAAAAATGAGTGAATGAAATAAAGTGAAATGAAAAGTGTGTTAATATTGGGAGAAGGAAGAAATCGGATCAGAGAGGGTAAAATGGAAGGGAGAATGGAAATAGAATCGAAATATTAATTTAAGGAAAAATAAAAGAAAATGAAGAAACAAAAAAATGAAACTGACTTGGAACCGGAGGAGCGGAGGGTGGAGGCCATGAGGAACTTGGGAGATCTGAGGCTGGCCATCTGAGGGAGTGCGAAGGACGATGATGGCAGGAACCTGTGGGCTTGGGCTTGGGTTTGGGTGGGGATAGGGTTCAGCCTCAGAGCCATTGCGTTGATTGTGAGGAAGAGGGTGGGCGGTGTCGTCTCCTCTCGGGTGCTGTGGTGGTGCCAGCAGGGAACCAGCGTCACAGGATGAATGAATGAATGAATGTCTGTCTAGTTTGTTTTGAGAGAGAGAGAGAGTCCGCTAGGGGGTGTGCGTGCGTGTGTGTAGTGTGATTTTGTGACTTGTGAGGGGAGAGAGTGAGGCCGGAGAACCCCTTGTGATGGGGGGTATATGCTATGCGCATGAACTTGTTGGGGCTACATCTGTCTTTTTCCCCACCCTCTCTTCTCTAATTTACCTTCTTACCCCCACCCTATTGATTTCGTAGTCGATTTGCATTTGGCTGTTTTTGAGTCACGAAATATGCAAGAATTTTTTTTTTTGTTGTGTATTAAATATTAAATCAACTCATATTTTATTTATTATTAAATAAGATGAAAATATTATTTAAATAATTTTTTTTATTATCGGTGAGTTCCATTAATTAATGCTTAATGCCATATGCTTTGAATTTTGTTTACCCAGGAAGTTGACATACGTGTGGTAGGTTAGAAAATAAAAAGATTTATCTATCGTATATTAACACATAATTTTGGAAACTAATTCCTAACGCATTTTGTGACCGACAATCATTTTCCTTAGTTAATTTAATGGTATCTAATCTCAAAATTTCTAACTTCAGGGGATTTATTCATTCATTAGGGAAACAAGGTTACATGGCTTTTCAAACCTTGTATGAAGTCCTATTTATTTAACTTTTACTAAAGAAGACTTTTTCTGAATCTTTACTCTCATCGTAACAGGTACTGATTTGAAGTGTGCAACACACCATACCGCAAGAAAGAAGAGCATAATGTGCGACATGCCACGCATGTGTGTCATGGGTGCCGTGTGGATTCACTTTGTTAGACATTTATTATAGCTGAATCTTGAAATGTACGACGCACCTAGTAGTACATTTTTAGATTTTTTAGATTTTTTTTATCAATTTATTAAATAAAAATTCATATGGTTATCCAACTTTAAAAAATTCATCATTTTAAAAAAGATGTTGACATTATAATTTGTAGGCCTCCTTCAAGTTTTATTTTATTTTATCTGGCAAATGTTCTTTCTGTTTGGTGGCCTCTTCCAGGTTTCTTGTTTGATATCATCCCATTCCGCTAATGCAAGTTAATTAATTCCATAAGTTTATTTCTTTTCCATGATATGGTTACCTAAAAAATAAATAACACTATTCATTCATAGGCCACCTAGACATCAAGCTAAATTAATAAAGAGGAATGGGCGATTTGATACCTTTTACAACTTTACTTTTCGTGGAGCATAAGGATGATAGTACCGTCGGTGCATTTGGGTTGCCGTCTTCGTTAAGGTAATTGAGAACAAAAATCAGTGTTCATGAAAGTCAAATTTACTGGGTTGCTCCCGCATTAATTTATTAATTAATCACACTGTTTGTTTTTTCAACTTCTTTCTCATATTCTGCGGATCTCACAATTAAAATGAATGGGAGGATTTGAGATTAATTTGAGATAAGTTGGGACTATGATAGGAGGCAGATATGGAGACAATACATGCATTAACTCTTTGTTATCCGTTGATTTTAAGGTTCTTCAAAATTATCCTTGTCATATTCTCTGAACGTCGAAGTTATCGAATAGGGCACTAACTCTTATAAGCATATTAGTCTGAAGAATTGAAGATTGTGCGTTTGGATATTCGAAAAAAAATAACTAGTGAGGACTGTATAATTAATTGATTTTTATTTTTATAAAAGATAACATGCGTATATATTATTTTATATTTAAATTTTATCTGAAAAATACCTGAAACCTCTAAAATGAAGATAATTGTAAAGTGAGAAAATGAGAAATTAACCACCATTGGATCAACAGCTACTATTATATGTGTCTTTCATGAGTTTCATCAAATGATTCAATGGTGATTAATATCTTATTTTCTCACTTTATAATAATCACTCTAACTTTATAGATTCAAATTAAATTGTCTAAAAAATGTTCATTAGAAAACTTTCTATTTTTTTCATATAATTACTTTTAAAACTTTGGATAAAATATAAATTTGTTCCATATACATAACACTAATTTGGATTTTGTCCATATATAAAAAAAGTTTTTGCCCTGAAAGAGTGAGTTTTTTTGGAGTTACCAGGGGCTAAGAACACTTGATACACCCAACCTACAAAGTCTTTAATAGTTGAGAATGGTAGGGGTGCCTGTAAGGACTTCGATGTGTAAATGATCAAATGTCCAAGAGGTTTAAGTGTATTGGGTTCGATAGCATACCTTTTTCATATTTTAGATACAAAACTATTAGTTTGTCATAACCCAACAATTTAAGCTTTTGAAACAAATATCAGAACTCTACGATCAAGTGATATAGAATTTGATTTTTACGTCCTCACTTCTAAATAACAATAATTAAATTTTAGCACAAGGTATAGTAAGCTTGTGCATTATCTATACTTCAAGTCAAAAAGAGACATTTACATGAGAGCGTATTAGATATAAAATCATTAATATGTCATAACCCAATAGCTTAAATTTTTAGGACAAGTGGTTTCATGACACTTCATGAAATAGTTCCATTTATATGTTTGGATTCCCTCTCGTTGCCACATTTCCCTCAATTTCGAAGATAGCTAAACAGTGGGTGAATTGGGTGTTGCCCATGTTTGCTTCATGGGGATTGTGCATTCATTACTATTAACAGGTAGAAATTGTCAAGGGATTTTTTCCCTTGGTATTACTGAGAGGAGCTCCAGTGCATACCTTGCACCGTCCCTTACTGCATAAGAAAGTGTGATGGGATGGTCCCTTCACTAATGGGAGGTAAAGAACTAGTCCCTTGAGCAAGGAATGTTCCTTTTGGGGCTCTTGAGCAATATTAAAATTAGGAGGAACATTTAACAATGATAAAAAAAAAAAACTAAATATCCAACAGCCAGTTTGCATTGGGGTACAAATTAACCATTTGAAAACCCCAAATTAGTCGCTCACATTTCAAAAAGGGAACAAATTGATCCTTCATACATTTCTATATAATTAAAAAGGGGACAAGTTGGTCCCTTCATACACTTGCAAATTTGTCCCCCTTTTTTAAAATGTAAGGGACCATTTGAGATTTTCAAAACCCAATGGATTAACTTCTCCCAATGCAAAGAGAACTTGGGTATTTAATTTAAAAAAAAATTGAAAATGATTATTTTATTTATATACTACTCTATAAATACCAATTTTTTCTCAAATTTTTTTCATTTCATCTCTACCCTTTCCAATATCATTCTACTTATTTAATTACACAAATTCTACTCCTCCATTTTATAAATTCTACTCAATTTTTTTATTAAAATGGACCCAAATTAGTTTGATTTAAATCATTTTCTCAGTTGCTTGCGAATCTTATTTTTAACTCATTTCATGCTATAGATGAAACTGAAATTTATGGAAAAATGTGATGAGTGTAAATTAATTGTACTCTACTCTTTACCCATATTTCCATTGTTCTAAGTTCTAATTATTTGGTACCTGAGTTATAGAAACAGATCAATGCAACTAAAATAGAGTTGAGATAATTGAAATGACATAGAATATTTAAGTGGAAAATCCCCTAATGATAAGGGAAAATCACGAACAAGATTGAGAAAGATTTTTACTATATAAAAATAAAATTACACCCTTCTCTATATATAAGGAGAGAACAATAACATTCTCTCTTATACTAGGAGAATACACCTCTCTATAAAAATAGAAGAAACTCTCATAAGACACTCTATATATTTGTGAATGACGTTGTTTTAAATTGAAACCAAATGCAATGCTTTCATTTTATAGAAGCTTGGAGTTATTGTGCAATCAATGCACACTAACTCTCTTGTGATTTCGGTGCTCACATGATAAGTTGCTATGCATGCTTAGTAATTTACACAGGAACTCTTGTGAAACGATGCCTCCTTCTTTGACTTTATTTATTTAATTTTTGTTTTACAAAAGTGGCTTTATGCCACTTACAATCTCCCACTTAAAGCCACTTTTGGTGAGCTTTCAAAACCTTTTCTCATCTTGCCAATTTTGTGCTATCTATATTTCTAATAGGCCATAGGAAGATCTACATCATTTAAACTTGTCATGTTGATCGGTTTTGTCATGACATTTGCTAGGTTGTCTTTAGTGTAATCTTCTGGATATCCACATTTCTTTTTCTACTACTTCTCGAACAAAGTGATATTGTACTCCTATGTGCTTCGTCCTGAATGAAAGGCTGGATTCCTTGCAATGTGCAAGGCACTCTGACTATCACAATACACAATAATATTTGACTGTTTGTCCAAGTTACTCCATTAACCTTTGAATCCAAATAGCTTCCTTGCAAACTTGTGTAGCTGCCATATATTCAGCTTTTGTAGTAGACAGAGCTACAACATTCTATAACTTAGACAACCAGCTCAAGCTCTCTCCTAAGAGTGAACACATAGCCTATAGTAGATTTCCTTTTATCAAGATCACCTGCAAAATCTAAATCAACATATCCTCTAACAATGAACTCTGATCCTCCAAAACATAGTGCAACACCTGAGGTTCCTTTAATGTATCTCAAGACCCTCTTCACAGCATTCCAATGCTCTTTTCCTGATCCATAAATCAACTGACCACTTAACTACTTGAGCAATATCTAGCCTAGTACAAATCATGACGTACATAAGGCTTCCCACCGCTAATGCATACGTTTTAGACATCTCCATCCTCTCCACTTCACTTATGATGCATACTTGAGGATAATTTGTAATTCACAGGAAGTGAGGTTGAAATTGGCTTACAATCTTGCATGTTGAAGCGCGCAAGATTTTTATCACATAGTTTTTTCTGAAAGCCAGATCTTCCTATCCATTATATCTCGGTGAATTTGCATCCCTAAAATCTTGTTTGTAGGTACAAGTCCTTCATATCAAATTCCCTAGCTAACTGCTTTCAATTCCTGGATTCGATCTTTGTTAGGGCCTACCACTAACATGTCATCCACATACAACAACAGAATGATGAAACATTGTTAACAAACATCTTGTAGCACGTACAATGGTCTGAACTCAATCTGTTGTATTCGAGGCGAATTATGAAGGAATAAAATCTCTTGTACCAATACCTTGTCGCCTTCTTTAGACCGTACAGAGATTTGGTCAACTTACAAACTAAGTTTTCTTTTCCTTGTTCCTCAAACCTTCTAGTTGGAGCATATAAATCTCCTCTACAAGTTCTACGTGAAGAAAGCAGTTTTCACATTTAACTACTCAAGATATAAATCAAATGCAGCACACATAGCCAACACTACTTTGACAGTGATAAGTCTAACAACTGAAGAAAATATCTCATTGAAATCGATACCTTCCTTCTAAGCAAATCCTTTTACCACCAGTCTTGCATATCGTTCCACTCGATCATTGCCATCTCATTTGATCTTATAGACCCATTTATTGCCAATGGCTTTCCTACCTTTTGGAAGTGCAACAAGTTCCCATGTCTTGTTCCTATGCAAAACCTCTATTCTTCCTGCATTGCCATCCAGAGAAGCATTTGAACTATTCAAAGCCTCTTTGATAGTTGATAGTTCTCCTTCTTTTGTCAGAAGACAGAATACATCGTGGCTTGCCATAACATAGTCTCAATGCCATGATGGTGGCTGTGTCTAGTGTGCTATCGCCTAACTTCTATATCATTGGCCACTGCCAGAACTTGCTCATCATGCTCTGCTCTACTTCAGAATCTTTTCTCTAGTTTTTGCATCTATTTGGACTGGAGTAATCTCCTTAATGCTATCATTTCTTTATTCACTTTGCAGTTTATTTTCCAAATATAACATCCCGGACAATAACGTTACGGGTAGTGGATCCCACAGGCAATACCACTTTACTCCATCAGCATAACCTAAGAATATACATCTCCTAGACTTTGGGTCCAATTTTGTTCTTTCTTGGGAGTTATACATAACATATGTCAGACATTCGAACACTTGTAGAGAAGAATAATCTGCGCTTGCCATTCCACATCTCCATTGGTGTCTTTAAACCAATTGCGGTTGATGGCGATCGATTAATCATGTAATAGGCATTTTGACGCCTTTTCCTAGAAGGACTTGGCTAAACCTTGTTCTCAACATTGCTCTTGTTCTTTCTAGAAAAGTTATGTTCATTCACTCTGCTACACCATTTTGTTGAGATGTATGTGCAACCTGAATTGCCTTTGAATACCTTCATTCTTGCAAAATGCTAGAAAATCCCATTAGTATATTCTCCTCCATTATCTGTCCTCAAACACTTGATTCTCTTTCAATTCAAGTTTGACTCTTGCTTTGAAGTCCTGAATATTGGGAACACATCTGACTTCTTCTTAATTGGGTACACACACAGTCTCCTGAGTAATCATCAATGAATGATACAAAATATTTTACACTTCCTAGGGACATTTCTGCGACTCCACACATCAGAATGAATCAAATCCAGAATATGTTTACTCGAACAGTTGACCTACCAAACTTTAATCTATGATGTTTGCTTGTAACATAGTACTCACAAAATGATAAATTCACTGATTTGAGCTTGGAATGAGATTACGTTCCGCAAGAACCTTCAAACCATGTTCCGACATGTGGCCTAATTTGAGTGCCACATCATTGTCGTTTCTTCTTGACATGCTCATGCTACTGATACATCTACCTCCTACAACGTATCTCCTTGAAGCCTGTATAAATTTATCGTGGTCTTTCTTTCATCACCATAAGAACACCTTTAACAACTTTCAAGATCCCACCTTCAACATGCGTCTTGCACTCGAGGTCATCCAATTGCCCAATAGACAATATATTCTTCCTCAATCCCTTCACGTGTCGCACTCCTTGAATTGTTCAAATTGAACCATCAAACAATTTTGTTTTGACAGTACCAACACCAGCAATTTCTAAGGCATGATCATCTCCCATGAACACAGATCCTTCTGAGATAGGTTCATAATGTAAAACCAGTCACAGCATGGAGTCATATGTCATGATGCTCTTGAATCCATTATCCAAATATCAGGAGCCGATTACTACCTTTAGAACCAACTTGCGCCTCACTACAGGATTTCTCCATCCATAGAGGTACTCGCAACACATCCTTGAGAGGTTGATGCTTCTGGGCTTTATCTACATTCTTCTTATTGTTCCAATAATCTTTCTTCAAGTGCCCTCTCATGCCATAATGGTAGCATTTGAAGTTCTTCCTTCTTTTTGACTTTGATCTACTCCAACCATGACTTCCACTAGAGTCACGCTCCATTGATCTCCTCTCGTCACCAACAATGCCTCTGATTGTTTTGACCTCTCCAATCCATCTTCCTTATTCTTAGGCCTGGATTCTTCTTCAAGAATAGCATTACATCATCAAAGGATAGACGTTGGTAGTATTATTATTTGTGATGTTGATGATGAGTTGATCATATGAGTCAGGTAGACTAAAAGAAGCTCTGCATGTTCATTCTTCATTATTTTATAATCTGATGTTGTAAGCTGGAAGAATAAAGTGTCCAGATTATTGATGTAGTCAGTCACTGATGTGGACTCACTCATCCAAAAAGTATACAACCTCCTCTTTAGAAATATTCTATTGTAAAGAGACTTAACCTCATACAGTTTACAAGAGCATCCCAAATCTCCTTTGCTATCTTCTTTTCTACAACACTAGATAATGTGAATCTGCCATTGCAAGATGCAGATTAACAACATTATCATCCATCTCCTTCTACTTTTCATCAGGAACTTCGGGTCTGCCTTCAATTGCTAGTGAGCAATTGTCCTTCCTCAAGATTGCCTTTATCTTCAATTTCCACAGGAAAAATTATTCCCATTGAACTTATCAAACTCAAATTTTGCTGCCATGGTGATTACAGGACCTGCTTCTCCACTAGACAGTCACTTTTTTTTTCACCTTAAATAGTACCATAGACGTGAACAGGACCATATATGTGAATAGCATTATATGTATGAATAGTATTATATATGTGAATAGTACTATATACGTGAACAATATCGTATATTTGTACCTTATATGGAATAAATCCAGTATACGTTAATAATACTAAAAGTATACAACTACACGTATAACTAATGACCAAAAGTAGTAACCCGTAGCGTGGACTATAACCAATGGCTCTTCAAGCACCAGGGAGAAATTTTTTTCTATGTGGAAGATCAGACTAAGCTACAACCATAGAGCATACTAAGAATAAATCCTACATTACCAAAGCTCTAATACCACTATTTGATACTAGAGTTATGAAAACAGATCAATGCAACTAAAATAGAGTTGAGAGAATTTGAATTGACAAATAATATTTACGTGGAAAACCCCAAATGATTAGGGAAAAACCAGGGCAAGATCGAGAAAGATTTTCACTATGTGAAAGATAAAATTACACCTCTCTCTATATATAGGAGAACAATACCCTCTCTTATACTAGGAGAATACAACATATCAATGCAACTAAAATAAAGTTGAGAGAATTGGAACTGACATAGAATATTTACATGGAAAACCCTTAATGATGAGGGAAAAATCACTGGCAGACTTCATGACCTGACTTGGGAACGTGATCGCATGTGAGAAATCTCATCTCCGTAAGCCTTCTGGGTGACGTGTCTCTAGATGCATAACTTATCATAATATGACACTTAAAAGATGATTTTTCTTCTAAATCAACAATCATTTCTCCATTTAAAACATAATATTTAATATTCAAGCTTTGAAAACTCTTTTCTAATTCATTCTGCAAATTTTCAAAATTATAAACTAATCAATTCACATGATATAAATCTTAAATCTGATAGCCTTTAACCATTGAAAACTGAGTCATAACTACATAACTAATCGAATACATGATTTAATTAAAACTAATAATTGAAATCAAATCTTAAACTCTTGGAAACACATAGGGAAAATACATAAACTTTGGAAATAGCTACAGTATCTCAAAATATATGCGTGGCTAAGATCCTATTTGCAAAACTACTGGAGCACTTCTACAACTAACAGAAACCTAACTAAGCCTTACAACAATGTAAATATCACCAAAATGGAAACTCAACTATTATGCTGACGAATGACTTCTGACCTAACTATGAGAGGAAGGGAGGGGGTGAGTCAACGGACTATGAGTGAGCTCTCATCCATCACTACATAGGACAACCAAGGAATATATATATGCAACAATATACATGCAGCAATATAAATTAATTGATATGTACATACATAGCTAGCTAGGAAAATACTTTTCATTTCCATAGATTCATAAACAAGCATTTATAAACTCTAGCTAATAAATACATATATAATAACAAAAGCTGTAAAGTGGTGCTCAATCCTGTTAACAAGAGCACATGCTGAAACCATAATAGTCCCTGCGACAAGCTGTGGGCACCTAACTATGTCCCGTTTTGAAATTGCCACCATGGCTCACTGCTATCGCCTCCATGGTTGTCTAATACCTTGCCTGTTGCCTCCATGGCTGTCTCATAATATATTTATCATATAAAACTTAACTAAAAATAAATAAAAAGAAAACAATAATGCTGAAAGGTGGATACTCTGTCCCTGAAGCAGAGCCACTAAATTCTTAGTATACTGAGAGTTTTGGACTCAAACAATTATAACAATCTGACTTTAGCATAACCGTGGTTGTGAAAATTGTGCCTGAGGGATCACCCACTTGTAGGCATTTCGATTTCAAGCCACAGAATATGTATCTGAGTTGCTATGAATCATCCTGAATTTGTACCTCTTGGTACCATAAAGTTGAAGTTCTAATTCAAATCTTAAGCTAATATAACTTTTCATATTCTTGATAAATCTAAAATTATAATTTAAAAACTAGGGTTCATAACCATAAAACTCTTAACATATTTATTGAAATAATAACTAGATAAAATCATATATTTTTCCAACAATAATTTTATTAGCATATAAAATATTTTCCATACACACAATATAGCAATCATGGTCCCATAGTTTTGTAAAATTCATTCTTTCATGCTAACATCATAAATCATAATTTTTCTAGCTTGACAAAATCATGTAAAATCATATTCTATCCTTTTTCTAGTTTCAAATTCCATACTTAACAATTATCATACAAGAAACATATTCGTAATGATAAAACTAAGGCTATGAAGTCAAATCCACTCACCTTTTGAAGCTAAAAGTATGTGGGCACCACCAACTTACGTGGAAAGCTGGAATGACACCAATAATTGCCATAGAGTAACCATAACTCTAGATTAAACTCTATTACTCTCTAGATAACTCTAATCTAACTCTAACAACATTGGGAGAACACCCCCACTTTATAATAATGAGAAAAATAACAACACCCATATCAAGATTGTGAAGGAATGGAAGAAAAGAGACCAAAATCAATTAACATAAACATACCTTTGATGATTGAGGGAGCTAGATTTGAGAGAATGAGAGAAAGAGAGTGAAAATGGGGAAGGGAGGGTTCTGGTTTGGAAAAAAATGGGGAAGAAGGAGTGGGGAAGGTTTTATAGAAGGGAAGGGCCTAAGCGAGTAAACGACACCATTTTGCACTATTTACGCTCCAGGGAACCGCTATAACCGTCAGGCCACCTGCCCCATCCTGTGCACTTATGACCGCTAGCGGTCATCAAACCACTGAACACATGAAATCGCCCACTAGTGACCGCTATAGCCTCTCAGACCACTGAAACCGTGAAGCCACATCCCTGTGATCGCTATAGGCCATAGTGGTGACAGTAACCCATATCAAGGTTTCTATCATCTGGCATTCAGGTTGCCTCAATACTTACTTATTTACTTTAAGTTAATAATTTATTCTATTTCTCATTAACTTTAAAACATAAATGTAAATAAGGAAATATCCCCCATTCGGATTTAAATAAAATATCAAAAAAATCAAAACCCCAACCATTCAAAATCCAAATTTTGGGTTTTAGCTTAAATCCTGAAATTTTGAAATTTTCTAAACTTGAGGGCTCAAACGAAACGTTTAAAGGTATCATAAAATTCGTTAAAAATCACTCTTCAACTCATATTCCCTCTATGAACAATTACCGGATTTTTGATCTCGAATGTCACTCTAACATATAGCTCTCCAAGAAGGTGTAGGTCTAGACTTAGAGAACTCCAAGACCTAGCGGTGGATCCCGAACTCTAGAAGCAGAGAACTTATCTACAGGCATTGTGCACCAGGTATTACAAAGACCAAGAAGATTTTTACCATGTGGAAAATAAAATTACACCTCTCTCTATATATAAGGAGAGAACAACACCCTCTCTTATACTAGGAGAATATCTCTCTATAAAATAGGAGAAACTCTTAGAAGGCGCTCTATAATTGAAACCAAATGCAATGCTCTCCTTTTATAGAAGTTTGGGAGTTACTATGCAATCAATGTATAGGACTCTCTCATGATTTGCTACATGATAAGTTCCTGTGAATGTATAATAACTTGCACAATAATTCTTAAATAAAACTCTTTCTTTTCTTTGACTTTAATTTTTTATTTTTTACAAATGTGGCTTTATGCCACTTACACTAATTTCATAAATACATATTCGTGAACAAATGTCGAATTGATACAAATCCCACGTCAATACAATCTTAGCAACGCGTATAAATTAAACCAAAACACGCAAAGTACGTGCCAGTTTTGGTTTCTGCTCCACCATCTATCTGTTTTGGCTTGGCAATTGCCTACATCAAGAATATATTGCCAGAAGATTCCGATTTTCCGCCATTCTTCTTTGATACCATCTGCGCTGATGATTGTTCCTCAAAAAGAAAAATGTGCATAGTTTGTTTCTTACCCAAGATTAATAGTATTATTAGTATCTTTCATACATGTGTGCCTATATATGTGTTGTTATGTTGTATGATACTGTTTTGCAGTGAAGTTCACATAGAAAATGACACAAAACTCTACGTGTATTGGCCGAGTCAGAGCGGCTAAACGACAGAGTCCCCGGTAATTTGCAAAACAACAGGCGTGAGCTTGCTAATTGGCTGCTATGTGTCGAAAGCATTCTTCACGTTTGGCAAAGATGATTGAAAATAAGAACTTCTTCAAAGATAAAATTGGAATATTTATTTCTTGTTCTTATGCATCTTTTGTACCCATATGATTTGAAAAGAAAAAGGTAAATTATTTGATTTGTCGTAGAGATGGGAGGCAATGCTGGAATCACAAGGAATGCATGGGGAAGCTAGAGTTGATGGAAAATTAGACCCGAAAAAATTGGCAAAATTTAGGTGTAAGAGTAGCGTGATGTAATTATAGACTATTAGATTAGATGTATAAATAGACTTTATTACTTAATTTCATCTCACAACCGCAAAAATATCTATGGAAAAACTAACAATTTTTTACTATCTGTGCTTGTAAGTCATGCGGTTTGAGCAGAAATGATGAGTTTCTAGATTTAAATATCATTATAAACAATGTAATTTTTTAAGTACAAAAAAAAAAATTTGGGCTTTCAAAAACTGTTATTAAAAAGTCACAATAATATTATTTGTTAAAATAATGTAGAAGTTGCTCTCAATCATTAGTAGCTATAATAATAGTATTTATAAATATGTTTAAAAAATCTAAAATGACAATAATAGATATAGATATTAAAGAGTATAATTTCCATATTTATTTTTATTAATTAGAGTAAAATTATATTAATAATTTGAATTTCAACAAGTAAAAATCAGTTCTAAAAGTATTAATTTTAAAGAGTAGAAGTCAACTTTTCAAAACTAACTTCTATTCTTAAAATTTAAAAATTTAATATGATCTTATTCTAATTAATTACAATAAATATAGAAATTACTCTTTAATATCTATATCAATTATTATTATTTTAGATATTTGAAATATATTTACCAAACACCAATATTGTAGCTTTTACTTAGAGCAATTTTTACATTATTTTATCAAAAAATATTATTATAACCTTCAAAATATAGCCTTTTGAGAATCCGAAAAACTACATAACTTTCTGAGAGTCATAATAATATCAATCTAAGGCTAAGTGCCCTCAAAAGCCCCCTTAGTTTTTAAAACCCGGAGCAAAAGTAACTCAGGCTTTTTATTTATCAAATAGTATATATATATGTATATATATATATATATAGTAGTCATCTGGACCATATCTGCCAAACCCAGCCGAACTCAACTCATAAGGTCAATGCTCTTAATGATGTGTCATGGCATGTCACAATTGCATTTAACACCGTCATCCAATGATGTGTCACAGTCTCGTAATGTCAATACTTCTATCATTATAGGTTGGGGCTTCTATCTTTTCACTTAATGCGGAAATCGTGGACGTGTCATGGCATGACACACGTGAGCCCGGAGAAATTAGTACAAAGACGTGGTTGAATATGCTCTCATTCTTCACCAAACATATAGCGGCCCTTATATGCCAACACATGGCTAGTCATGCTAGTAAACAATTAAACCCCAAAGGCAATTAAAGAAGAATAAAGATCCAATTCAAACCATCATTCATTTCCTATCGTGTTTTTATTAGTTTACAACGTCGGGTATAATAATTCTTGTCAAGCTATCACCAATACACTCAATCATAATATAAACTGATAACACCAACCAACATAGACAAAAAAAAAAAATGGTTAAAAAGAATAAAACAAAATAAATCACACAAATCTTGTAAAAGGCTTTCTTCCCATGGTTGCGGGCAAAGATACCGTTGAATCCACACTCATGTTTCCTAAAGATTCAAGTGACTGATATTTATCTTGCATCCTGTGAGAGCTAGGAGGGTCCTTGCTCGAGGACAAAGACCCTTTGCTCCATTTGAAAGACCCAATTCCTTGTGTGAAGGGAAATGAAAGCCTCCTCTTTGAGTCATTGTTTGGAGTCCCGCCAAACCTCTCTCTTGGATTACTGTTACCTCGTACTTTGGCCTTAGCAGAAACTGTTGGGGCCATGTAGTTTGGCACTGAAAATGGTGGGCAGCTTGTAAGGCTGTCATCATCCTTCAGTGGCACGTCGAAAGGCGAGCCAGCTCCCACTCCCCTTGGCCTTGAATATTTCGACATGCCCGAGCTGTTTGGTTGTGGAGTTCTGTATGGGGGAGTTCTGATTGGTCTTGAAGATGTCAGTATAGTTGATTTCGTCGATTTTGGCGTTGGTGTGTCCATGTTATCAAAGGCGAAATGAGGCTGCTGCCTAGGAGTGCTTGAGGCAGGTTTTGGACTAAGCTTCTGCTCTGAATATGGTCTGGGAGGTGTAAGCTGGAAATTCTTCAAGACTTGTTTTTCTTGTGGGTTTGCTGCCGGCGTTTGTCTCTCTAACCAGTTCCACCACCATGGAAATCCCCGGATCGCAAATCTGTCATCGGTGTCTGATTTGATTTCGGAGTGGCTTTCCAGAGCTGTTGGCAGAGTCATCAAATCAAAGTCATATAACAAACAAATATGGTGTTACTCCAATGGACAAGACAATGGAAAAATTAAAACCAACCATGATGTCCAAAGTAATCTCATAGGCTGTTTCTTTTAAAATTGGGTAAAGAAAATAAAAGAATGAATGTAGATGATCCTCGTTTTTAATTTTTGATGAAGAATTAAAACTATTCCTTTGTAAACAAAGCAAAGCATAAATGGAAAAGCCTAGGCTGTGCTGGTGAGTACCTGATGTGAATATGCAAATGCCATTGCTCTTTCTCTTTTGATGATTGCTTCCACCTTCCTCTGCAACCTTGCCTCTATTTCCTCTTTTGTCAGTAAGCTATCATCCCACTCTTCATTGTTACCTGCCTCAGACTACACCAAAGTTCCAAATTATCAAAATCAGTTAGTTTGGTTTACACAGAGACAAAGGCAGTTGGAAATACATGCATCCACACATTTCTGAATGAAAGGTGGATTTTATTAGAACCCAGCATGGATTTTCAAGTTACAGTGATTAACTACATACTATATTACTGACTCTGTATCTAACATGATAGGCTTACTAAGGAAGAGCATGATCATCTATAGTTGAATAGATCAAGTTGTGATTGCACAATCCAAGGACTATGTAGTGTATAACAACTATAATATACCCATACAACTTGGAATTTTCATCAAACTTACTCACCTGATAATTGGTGGAATTAAGCCATTGTGTTAACCACCCCATGGCTCAGCATGTAAAGTCCTTTACAGTGAGTGCAAGGATTAGGGATTGAATCCCACATTTGTAAGGGAAGAGGACTACCCCCATTGCATAACCCACATTAACAGGAAAAAAGCAAAAACGGAACTTTAACCATTGAGGCAATATTGCTAAGGGAAAGTTATTTAGTCCTTTAAAATTGAAGTTCCCAAATTAGCAACATGTAGTTAAAATTCAAATTGAGTTGGCTAAGCATAATTTCATGTAACCTAAGCCATACTCAGTTCCTGCCACTAAGTGAATAGCTGTTAAACTGTTGCTACTAACACAAGTTAAATGTTGCAGGCTTACAGTCAATTAGAGAGGAGGGCCCAGAGTAGGTCTAAGTTAGAGAGGGCTTACAGTTAATTTCCCCAAGATACTTGCCGCATCCTTGTCATTCCTGAATTCAGCTTGATATCGTGCCTGGTTTTCCAACATCTGGATCCTTCGAGATTGAATCTGAGATTGAACTCGCACTAATAGCTGCATGTGTTTCATGGCATTAACCGTCTGCCTCTTCACATTCTGTCCTCTTACCACTCCTTGAAGCCTCACCAAACCCTTTAGAGCTCTAAAACTCCTCCTGGCCTGCATTGCAAGAGTTAAATATAAAGGGTCAAGCAGCATTCTGCATGCAAATACTGATTTTATACTGTGTCATTCATATTCTCATGGTAAATTGGCACAATAACCAGCCTATTCAGACTCAACTTTCAAAGCTGACAGAAGTAACATGTCTATTTATTTTTGCCTGAAATTACTTTCAGACAAAGTCCATTTTTGTCCCATTTCATGAAAATATCAAATGCTTTTTACATTTTCAAAATATTGCTTCTACTTTTCATTTAATAGTTTCTATTTTAATTCCTTAACATGTGATCTAAGAGCATGCGCTAACGAAACCCCAATTCTATTTCTTGTAATGGTGCTAACTAGTGCCTTTAGGAAATTGGTCAAGAAAGAGTTGTGTTATTTGTATTTATAGAACATGAGCACCGTGCCGACTTACACCCCATCCACCATTGGATGGGTTTGGACCCCATTCAAGTAGGGTTCACACCTCATCCAATGATAGATAAGGTGTGAGTCGGATGTCTAATGCTCTATGAGTACAAATAACATTTTTCATCAAGGAATTGAGAAGTTTTTCTAATAAATTAAATGCATTAAAAACTTACAAGGTTTTACTTTTCAGTCAAAATTTCCCTTTTCCTGATGCTTGAATCAGTGTCCTAAAGGAACTTAGTAAATTCATAAGATAATGAGATCTTACCATGTAACCTCTATAAGCAGTCTGGATCTTAGTTGCTGAGGCATGTTGGTTCCTTAAAGTTGGTTCTGGTCTATAGCCAACCTCCTTGTGGTGATAAACAATGCGGGAAGAAGCAGCTTTGGGAGAGGTAGCTCGTGGAGAAGGAGCCCTTGGAGAAGCCCTTGGAGAAGCTGGCCTTGGAGAAGGAGCCCTCGGAGAAGATGGCCTTGGAGAAGGAGCCCTAGGAGAAGCAACTCTAGGAGGGACAAAAGGTAGCGTTTTGGGTTGCTCAAGAGGCGTGGGAGGCCTTACAGACAGTAGTTGTTGCTCTCTTTCAAAGTCACCAAAGATTTTCTCAATGCTGCTTGGCTCTCTGAAGAGGGGGATGAAAGAATTGGTCTCTCCATGCCTTAGTTTTCCTAGACCTTTCTTCTTCTTATCTTTTGTGGTTTTATTATCTGAATCCTGCTATATTATAAAAACAGATTATTAGGTACCACAATGTGCAGAATGGAAGCAAGTTCTCACTGGTAAGAAAACTTGTTGCAACATTAAAGACAGAGTTACATGAAGACTGACTTCCAAATAAAAGAAGCACCATTATGCAGATTTTGCTCTCTGCTCATATAAATTGGGATAAAAAACTTAAAACTAATGCATGAAACAATATAATGTAAGAACTTAGAATGGTTGGATGAAACACTTTGCATATTTCAAATTGCCTATTAGTGGTTATGAAGGAAACTGATTGACATTTGACAGAATCTTATAATATGCGGAACACAATTATGCATCTACATTTGACAGTTTCAACTTTCAATATTGCAGAAACTTGGACAGTTCATACTTCATAATAATGAAATATCTTAATATTGCTACACATCTATCTATCACAGTCTAGTGTCATTCAATTTTGCTGCAAATCGATTCACCACAAATACAGCCGTAAATGGTCAACCATTTTGTTATCTACCAGGCCAGGATGCCAAAGGAAAACCAAATATAACAGCAGCAACAACAACAACAACATACGAAAACAGAAAATCAAGCATTTCACATCTCTCTGTAGAGACAAGGTAGGAAGCCACTTACATTAGCTCCCTTCTCCTTGGAATGGTGTGTGAAAACCCTCTTTATTGCAGAAAACCAACTCCCCTTCTTTCCCATGTCAGTAGCATTCCTATCTTTTCCTATAAGACAAAATGAAGAACAACGATCATGGCCTGTGGCTGTGCATACTGTTCTATTTCTAGAATTTATTATTTCAGCTAACTCCAAACATAAGATGAATTCAGTAGTTGTAAGATTAAAATCCCATTTATATATCACATACTGCTAAGAATTATACTTCAGGCGCTCACGGTTGTGCCATGACAAGATAGATCAGAGGTAATGGACTAGCACATAAAAACACAACCAAGTTCTTCGATGACTAATATATATATATATATATATATATATATAAATGAATATCTAACAATTTACATGGAGCAGCAATATTATATTTCTCTCTTATCTAGGCCAGAAATTGTTAAAGAGAGTTAAGCTCACCAGAACGATCACCAGCAAGGAGGCAGCATCTCCTATTTAATTTTCAGGCTGTTGAGGCCAAAAAATAATTGAATAAATAAATTAAAAAATGAGAATGAAATAAAAAAAAGGGGCTTCATTCACCCAAGAAAGAGGCCCCTTTATGCAGAGGACATAAGAAGAAAATGGTGTAATTTTTAATCCAAAAAATTCTTTTCTAGTATTAGCAAAGACACCAACTTAAGGGTACATCACATGACCAATCAAAGTCGCACAGAAACAGTATGGAGTATAATTTAAGTTGAGAACGAAATTATAAACATAAAATATATAACCAATGGATAAGGTAGCATTTTGGATCTAGAAAAAGAAGAATTTTTGTTCTACGAACAAAGGGAAAGTGAGAGGAATGAAAAATCCTACATGATCTAATCAACTACAGCAGACAAGAAAGACATTAATTCATGAACATGTCAGAGAGAGAAAGTGAATTGTTTTCTGACAGTTTTAATACTCTTAAGAAAAACACAATCTTCTTCTGAGTTCTGACAGGCTCGAGAGTTGAGACTAAGTTAAAAGGATACCGAGGCGCAGGTCTCAGTTTGTGTTGATGAGAGAATTCAGAAGCAGCAAAAAAGAAGAACCATAATTCAGACATGTCCATGCTCATAGAAAACCGATAACCATAATAATTAACAAATTTAACACAACCCCAAAAGCTAAAATCTTAAAAAAAGATACTTAATATCAAACACAAAACACAAAGATCATATAGTTACCTTGTTGGTTGGCAGACCCTCCAACGTTTGCAAGAACTCCCAACTGAAAGTGGTGTCACAGGAACAGGAACAGTAGAGAGCAAAGTAGAGGAAATTCCCTCTCTCTAGCTCTTTTTTGTTTTTTTTTCTAGCCTCCTTCTCCTTTCCAGCACCACATGATTCTTCTTCCCTAGCCGGCTTTTCTCAAAGATTAATCTTTCCTATCTGAGTCTAATTGGAATCCAATTCCCTTGCTTGTATGAAGCAACTTTTCCTCTAGCTAGCCACCTTTCACCTTTTGTGTGATGTATAAAATTTTCTCTGTTTTGTGGGGGATTTTATATTTTACTTTCCATATGGTTTTCATAATGATGGCGATGAGAGAAAGAGAGAGAATAAGAGAGGGGGACTAGTTGCCCACTTTCTCACTCAATGTGGACAACTTCAACCAACTTTACTTCAATGGGAAGACTACGTGGACACCAGCAGAGAATTACATTTGCCACTTATTATAATACAGTTGAGTTTGGTACCTTAGCTCTCTATTCCTTCTTCCTTATTATTATTATTATTATTATTATTATTGTGATGGCTTTCATTATTATTACCTTACTTACCAACATTTTTATATGCATTGCATTATTGTAACGCTGAGATCTGACAAAAACACTACTATGTGTCAGGGAAAGACAAGAAATGGTAGAGATTTTTATTTTTGGCAGTGGCATGTAGCTTTCTTAGAGTGGTTTCACGGTTTCACCCCTACGCTCCTTCAAAGCCCGTAAAACACGCGCTTAATGGTGCTTGCTGCCCTTTTCTTTTGATCTACTATTTGCTTTTGTTGTGGAGCCAGTGGGGCAGTTCTGGAAACACATGCATGCACCAGTGTAGAATTAATCAGGACTCATATATATATATATATATATATATATGAAAGCTATCACTGAAATTTTGGGAAAAGGGAATTTTTGAACTTTGACATCCCATCTCAAGTAATCAAAGTTTCTTCTATCTTGTCTGATGATGTTACTTAGATTTTGATTTGAATCATTTTGTTCAAAAAAATTTAGAACATATTTAGTTTAAGTTTTCAGTTTTATTTTTAATTTTTTAATTTTTTAAAATTTATGAAAAAAATATTAAAAATTTTAAAAATTACAAATTTCAATTTTTAGAATTTTCAGTTTTTCCTTCATAAATTCTAAAAACTGAAAATTAAACCAAACAGACCTTTAGATTTTACGAAGAAATACTAAAAATTCTAAAAATTATAAATTCTAGTTTTAGTTTTTATTTTCATTTTTAATATTTCCTTCACAAAATTCTATAAATGAAAACTAAAATGAAATCTTAAAACTAAAATCACATAGGCCATGAATTAGGAAAATATAAAAAATACATTAAAAACCTGTTTAATAACTAATAAGGGATAAAAATAGAGTTATTATTATTATTATTAAGGGTGTTTTTGGTTAAGGGGTAAAAATAAAGAACATATTTTCATATATAAGTTTCACATGTAAAGTTATACATAAAACTTATTCATAAAAATTTATCCTTTTATTTTTACCTTTCAACCAAACACATCATAAGTGTGCATTTGAGAAAGTTATAAGATTAATTATTTAAATAATTGATTATTTATATAATCATTTTTTTACATAATCGATTATATGAGAATCAATTTATGTTTTGATACTTAAATTAGCTAAAAAGTGATTTTAAGATAATCTGTTTTGTTTGTATTATATGAAAAAGATTACTTTTATATGGTAAGTTATTCAAAAGGTATCAAACAATTTGTTTATATTATACAATATTTGACATTTAGAGCTACTTTTGATAAATAAAAAAGTGGCATAATTCTAAAATTATCACCTTCAGCTTATAATCAAAAGCTTCAGAAAATTGCTTATGATTATAAGCTATTTTTCAACTTAAAATTATTATCTTTGATTATAATCTGTTTTTACAATTTTTTCCAACATGATTAATTATTTAGAAACTACATTTTATGGGAGGAAAACTATTTTTGATGGTTTTCCAAACATGTTATAATAAATTAGCTTAATTCCTAAACGTGGGGTTGGTCAAGATCGTAAATGCTTTATTCAAGCCTTGTGATTTGAGGATAGAAAAAATTCTTGTTAAGAGACTCCTGGTCCTTTAAAGATTTCCATTGAATCAGGTTAGATTAGTTTAATTTCTAATAACAGGACTCAATACTAGTGGTTTTATAGAGAAGAAAATAGAGGTGAAGATTTATAAATAAAATTACTCCTAAATCTCATTCATAAAATTTTCACTTCTGTGTTAACTTTCCAACCAAACACAATGAAATTACTTGTTGCTATTCACATGTTTAAATTGGTATTCTGTTCAAAAGCTCTAATCTTAAAAATTCAAACATACTTAATCTTTGGGAAACTCTTGGGAGATTAGTCTCGAGTCAGAAACCAGACACGGCAAGGACCCTTTTTTCGTTTGAGCCCAGGCAGGGTTGGTAAGAGTCCAAAAGCACACCGTGTGGAAATACCGTCATAAGGGGCCACCATTTACTATGATGGCACCATGGAACGGTTCATATTTAACAAAGATTATTTTTATAACTAATCATTGTATAAATTTATATATGAATGATAATTTATCAATATTAGATAATGTGTGTGTGTGTGGATAGTAATCGTTAAACTATTACCATTCATGATCAATTGTGAGCGCAAATTATGGATTATTAATCAAGGGAAATCTTTTCCACAAACACATGCATATAAAATACAAAATTCTCGAGTATGATACATGTAGTTTAAAGTTCTCGAGTATGAAACTATAAAAGTCATGCTAACTTGCGTAACTGCTTTATTTTCACGCTTGATATGTTCATGGTGAAATTTATACCACATAAAGTAGTCATGAAAAATTGAAAACAAAATGATTTTAATTTGATTATTATGATAAAATAGTAAAGAGTAAAACATACATCTTAACATTAAGAGATGTAACTTAAAAGTCATCTATGCTAAATAACAAAAAAAAAAAACTTCTTTCAAAGAAAAAGGAAAAACTTGCAAATGCTAAAAGACAATGTTCTTCTTTGTTGATTATTTATTTTAAATTGGCCAAACCAATGAATGAAAAGTGAGATCTAGGATTTTATATTATCATATCTATTAAAATCTAGTTTAATCTAGAGTCAAATGACAAGGCTGCTAAGTGGCTTCTGTAATGTCCAGTTCTTCTCCATATACCGTCATTCTTTAAAGAGAAAATGGATGTTTTTCTTCCCTAACCACTTATCTAAGATGAGTTTTGTCAAACACATGTAACTAAGCTGGGAGATATTTATGAATAAACATAACATATATTCAGCTTATGCACTTTTTGCATGTTTGTCAATAGTATTTAGATTTAATTATAATACAATATCATTTGAGAAGTAGACTAAATATCCAAAATAGTTACCAAAAAATATGTAGGAGCATAAATTATTCCATCAAAATATAAAAGTTCTATATTGTTCTATAAGAATTAAAAAAGAGGAACAAATTCAGACCCGTTTTCAATTTTCATTTTCAGTTTTTCAATTTTCAATTTTGAAAAAAAAACTAATGAAAAGTGAAAATAAAAATTGAAATTTGTAGTTTTAGAATTTTCAATTTTTCTTTCATAAAATTTGGAAAACTGGAAAATTGAAAATTGAAACTAAACATGCCCCTAGTTCTTTTATAGAGGTTTGAACAATTTTTTTTTCTAAGAATAAAACCTCAAATTAGTTCTTGAAAGAATTTTAGAATATCAATTTGGTCCTTAAAAAAGTTATGGGGCATCAATTTGATCCTTAAAAAATATGTGACATCAATTTTTTAATTTTCTTGAAAGATAAAAAATCATTTCATGTTAGTCCTATTTTTTCAATCATTTAAATTAACTTAAAATAAATTTTAATTTTTAAAAGATTAAATTGATATTATAAGCCTTTTGAAAAATAAATTGATATTAGAACTATTTCGAGGATTAAATTGATATTTTATAATTCTTTTAAAGTAATTTGAGATTTTATTTTATTTTAATTGTATAAACTCATATGAAGGAATCAATCTATCTATTTTTTAATCATAAAGAACTAATGGAAGACTTTTGAATTCTTTGAGACTATTTTGCCTTCCTGTTGATATATTTCTGAGTTCTGACGCTGTAATTTGTCTCTCGATTGAGGAGCTTGCAAGTTGCAAACACTCAACGACCATGTCAGTAAGATTTAAAAAGCAGTACAGCAACAGTTTCATTCATTTCATAAATAATATTATTTAGATTCATAATATATGGATATTATATTAACTAATTTTTATTTATTATTAAATAAAATATAAGATCTAAATTAAGTAAATTTTATATCTTATCATAAAAATAAAAATATGACTATATAATATTTTATATATTATAAATATAAATAATATTTTTTTATTCAATTATATATATATATATTGTTGAAGGAGCTAGCTAGGCAGCACGCAGGGCGTGGTTTTCACTCAACGGAAATTGCTGCCCGGGGACTGTTGCACTGGCCTACCCCACAACCACGGGTACAACGTGCGAAGAGATAATGTTGCAATGTGGCATGGAAAACCTCTGTTCACAGAGGATAAAAAATAAAAAAAATTATTTATACTTATTATTTATAAAATAATATACTGACACATTCATATTTATTATTTGAGTAGATTAACTTCACTTAATTTAAGTTCATATCTTATTCAATAATAAATAGAAGTATTACATAATATCTCATATATTAAATATAAATAACACTATCCTAATAAAAATGCTGCAGCCAACATGTGTAAAAACAATTAAAGTGGCCACAAATATACATTGAATGGGCCAACCCAGCACCAGACCCGGTGGAGTTTTGAGTTTGAGTTTGAGTTTGAGTTTGAATGACCATGTGACCTGACCCCTGACCATTCATTTCATTGTTGGGGATTGAAGGCCTACACTGTGACTTGTGACACACAAGTGTCCTCATTGATGTAGCGCCACCACCATTCATTATCTATACTATTATTTGTCTGGTTGTCTTTGCACGTGAGCCAACGTCAGCAAACCTAAATATATTGCTCGTTACTAGCTTAATATACAGCTTTCATTTTCATTTGTGATGATGGATTTAATTAAATTTGAAGCAATATCAATATGAAAGTATTTTATGATGAAAACATCTAACAAGTGTTTGATTTTTATGATGACTATAAGTCATGCATGTATCGCTATTTGATTGATCAATAGGCTATAAATATGGACCTAATACCTCGACCCAATTTTAAAGAACTCAGCCAAAAGGTCTCATGACTCAAGCACGTGGCAAAGTGCTCCATAGATTCTCTATCGATTTAGCATATGTGATATATCTTATTGACTACCATTATACGATTATCAACTCACGAAATCTCTTATTATCCTATCATATTTTCTATATTATATCATATTTCCTATAAATACAAAATATATCTAATTTATACTAAATACTATGAATATCTCCACTATTCAAAAAAAGACTTATCATCTGATCACCTCCCACTATAAGCTAACCTCTCATTTATAATATACTATTCTTTTACCACTCTATGCGTTATTCATTCATTAATTTGAGGATTAAGTGTCCTTTGAAGGACCTCGTCCCCACTCACATGGATGATTTGAGCAACCCGTGCTCTTACCGAATTTCCAGGTAAGAACAATCTGGTGGCTTTATGGTCATTGAAATTAAATACAAAGTAATTAGGTTCAATTTATGATGGTAATCCTTTGTTAGGGTCATGCATGGCATGTCTTAATCTTTCTAAACTTCCAAGGCACCAAGGAAATGGGTAAAATTAGTTGCATTAACTTCCTTGCCAATGTTTATATAGGTGAGATTTAGGAACTAGGTTTATGGTTGTTATAATTTTTCTGTAGTGAAACACGGCCCGACCCAAAAACAGAAGATAGGTCTCCAATTCGTCAAACCATTTTGGATCACATTAATTGTACGGTGACTAGAGTTTCTTTAATTTGTTCTCGCTGTCACCCATAGACCACAGAAAGAATCCAATCGAGAATGAAATAAAAATAACATGAAAGTGACTTGGATTGGATAAAATACAAGTGTGTTTGAACATTCATGACTGGCAAACAGGAATCTCCACCAGCTTCAGAGTTGTCTATGAAAGATTCCTAATACGAAACCCAATTATTTGGGTTGTGTCTGTGGGAATGTAGGGGAATGTAGGGAAAATTTAAAGATTTCTTCAACTAAGAGATCAAGGCCATCTAGTTCTTTTGCATCTAGGTGGGAGTAGATAAGAAAGTGAAGGAACCCCTTTTTTTTTTTTTTTCTTTTGATGAAATGCTGGTAGTTTTAAATAAAGTCACCACTAAACTAAAGATTTAATTAATTAATGAACTTAATTTCTATAAACTAACTGACAATGTAGAATATTTTTACACTATCATTCAATTAAATTATTCTATTTGTATAAAATGATTAAGTCTCATATTTACTATTTAAAAAATCATATAAGTGAGATGATTTAATTTGATGAGGGTATAAAAAAATTTATATTGTCATTGGATAAAAATTAAAAATATTAATTAATTACAATAATTTTATGGAAAAGTAAGCTTCAATTTATTATTTTTTAATGTAGAAATATGAAAGTGTTATGTTAAAAGAGATAAAATTACAAAATACAAATTTCTTTTATGGGCTTATCATTTCTTGTGTAGGGATCTATTAGTTGACTTTCACCATTTTCTTATGATGCATTTTTTGTGTAGGAATCTATTGGTTATGCAAAAAAAGTAGCTTATAAGTTTTTGGGTTGGTATCTTGAAAATATCTGCTCTGAAGAAAAAGAAGAAGAAAGAATTTAATTAAATTGGCGGAAAAGGGCTTTTTTCATGTATGATACTTTTTATTTTGGATCTAGTCGTCCCAATTCTTTCCCCACACCGAGAAGGAACAAAAGCACAGCACTGGAGGGTCATCTGATATCCCTTTCTTCCTCTTATAATGAAAAGCATGGTTTGGTTGGTGGCCAGTGCCATCCTTCAACCACATCATTGATGCTACGCTGTCAGTCATCAATGTTGAGTTGAAGCACAAACGTCAAATCGCAAGGTGCTAAAACTAGGGATGACGTATTTTGGTTCAAAAAACTCCTCCACTACTTGTTTTATTCATTGAACAAAGAAAATGCAATTCATTCATTTCTTGCTTAATTATGCGATATATATCTTTCAGGTGTCATTTGCCCCTTGAGCTACTATACAGTATACACTAACAAAGTGATCCTTATTGTTTTGCTATTTTGGGTAAATTCCAACTGATTTAAATGGATGCTACGGAAAATCACCTTCGGGAGTGCTAGCTCCATTATATTTAATATTTATACAACAATTTCCATTTGATGCATGCTAAATTGCTACTCTCTCAGTTTTACAAAAACTGTCAAATTTTAATTTTTTCATGTTTCAGAATATGTGTAGATTTACAATTTAGGTAGCATTAAATTTTTCTTCTATTTATACCTCATTTATGAGGCTAAATTTTTGAAACTTAGAGACCCAATATTCAAATAATATATGAAAATTTAGATATTACATAGTAATTACAAAAGTTTACAAGTAAAAATAAAATTTTAGATATTTTAATGTATAGGTTTCAAAATAAACCATATCAATATAAATAACATCAAGTTATGTAAAATATATTAATTGAACTTTAAAATTTTATAATTTGTCATATATTATTACAAAAACATATATTTTTTAAATTATTTAAACATATGATATCAAATTTCAAAACCTAAACCACTTAAGATATGTTTGATTATAAATATAAATTTTTTATGATTGAATTATATGTAAAATAACATTTAAAGCTCAATCATAAAATATTTATCTATATTTTTACCCTCAAACCAATTAGTATGAATATATTGATTAAATCAAGATAAATAATAATAACTATATAATGATAGTTTTGTTAGCTGATATAATTTTATACATTTATTAAAATATTCTTTTCTTTACCTTGATATGTGCATTGTTTGGATTTTATTGGGGAGTAATATACATAGACAATCAGAGAGACTTCATGATTGGTAAAGGATACTAACTCATTATACAAATTAACACTTTAGACAAGAGTACCAACTCCTAACATCCTTCAAGGGGCCTTCAACTTCTCAATCTAGCAAAACAACAGTTGCAACTACTTAAATCATAGCTAGAACAATGCAAGCTCCTTTAAAATTCAAAAACAGATATATTTGCTGCTTAATCATGGTGAAAACAAGATATTTGAGTTCATTACAACCCCCAAGATGAAAAGCCCTTCTTTAATTGTGGGTTTAAAACTAACACATGGATAGTCCCATATAAGATACTTATATTAATCTAATTAAAGCAGATCAAATCCAAATACATGATTTCAAGTTTCAACCCATTATGAAGACGAGATCAGAAAGAAATCTGCTCTAGTATAACGTTTATTCTTGTCTAGAAATTGAAACATTGCAAATTAATATGGAATCGGGTAGACAAAGGTCTATTAGCTGTGGCAGAAGAACCATATGTAATCAAGCAGAAATAAAAAAGAGGGTAGTTGATGAGTTAAAAATGAAGCATGCGTGTATCAGAGTCGCATTACTGGTAACAAAACAACCTAACTTGGCCTTTCCGATACAAATTAGAAAACCACTATCCTTGCTTTACAAGTTTTATAATTGATGAATTCTGTTGTTTAGAGTGTCTTATAAGCAAATTAAGAAGTCTACACATAGCAGTTAGTTGGCTACGTTTGTTGACTTAAGTAGTTAAGACTCAGTTTGGAAAATAATTCTTCAATATTAAATTCACAAGATTAATGTATAAAGAAATGAAACTAACATTTATAGTGATCCTGAGCTATACAATATAGCATCATCAAGTTGACCCCACTTAAAATGGGGTCACAAAATTAAATATTTTGTAATTAGCATATAACCCAGTAGTAGAAACTAGCTCACAGGAGGCGAAAAAAGTTCAGTGAATGAATTTCAACAAAGGGTGGACAGTGCATGAACCTCCCTCGATGGTCTGAGAATAGTAGATATATACACTCTTACACCCTTATAAGCGAAAGAGATTATTTCCAAAATTTGAACCCCTATTAGTCACCAGATTCACCCCCTAGTGGATGAGATTAAAAAGGCCAAAAGAAAAAGAAACAAAAAAGAGGAATAGGTGAAGCAATGGTGAGAAATAAAAATTATCAATTGGATTGGACCCTATAGGCCATAGGGAGTTGGGCTGATAAACTAAATTGTCCAATATCAATGATCTGCCATAACCATTCTACTAAGTGGACTAGGCCCAAGATTCTTTCTCCTCATCATACTCCTCCTCCGAATGACTTCCATTTGATTTCTTCTTCTAACCTGCATCATTGCCTCTTCCTCAATTACAAACCTCCTCATTAGAACATCATCAGTCAATGATTTACCCCGGAACACCCTCCTTCCCTCAGTGCTAAGCCTAGCACTACGAGTTCTCTCTTGTGGAGTTTGCAATGGTTTTGATCTCGGGTAACTATTGCTTCTTCTAGGAGGCACCTCAGCCCTGAAAGCCTCATTGTAGGAATATATAGGTGCACAAAGACATACCCTTGTGAAGGAGGTGGCAACCCTTAGAGAGGAAGATTTTCTTAGCTTGTTCTTGTTGGGACTCGGTGTAGGAACCTGAGGGGATTTTGGCATTGTCTTCCATAGAGGGGAATTAGAGGTGGCAATATCTGTGGACTTTGGAACGCTTTTCCATATGCTAGTCACCTCCATTGCTCTCTGATACCAGGGCTTCCTACAACGTGAAATGAATCTTATGTCATGCATGAATTCTTGAGATGGTGAAGCTGCTGGATTTTTCATACCCTTCACCACATTCATTTTTGTTTTTTTTTTGCCCCTCGAACTTAAAAAGATGAAAGTAACTAAGCAAAATGGAAAATCAGGTTGAGTTTGTTTACTAATTTTTTTCATAATCTAAAGACCCCTTTTTGTATGGTCAGGCTTAGGCCGTGTAAGAGTAAAAGTTATTCTAAACTTGCATTTTCAAACTGGGAAATTCCAAATTTAGTTTCAGTGTTGAAAAGGTCAATATACAAATTCCTACCTTGGCGTGAATGACGTTTTAATTTTAATTTGGGCTTGGTCAAATTCACCACATCATGAAGGTTAAAAGACTATTATAATCTCAGTCTGGAGAGGTTAGACTTAGTCTACACAAGATTAAGACAATCAAAAGTCTAGCATGATGAGACAGTGCTCCCCATTATTTAGGTCTCGGAAGAATAAAAAAGGACTACCCAATGAACGAAACTCTCATCTTACTGTTATGCAATTTTAGAGGAATAATTAGAGCATCATATCCGGAATAATAGTATGTTACAAAAAATTTGATATAATCTCCAAGCTTGTATAGATGATCACATTTTTTCACAACTTTTTTTTGGTTAGCCAAAAACATGTTGTAACTAGTAACCCATGTGGCAGAAATTAAGCTGTAAGATAATAACATTATCAACATGGGGTGTGTGTGTTTATTATGTGTGAAAGAGAGAAAGGGAGAAGAGGAAGAAAAAGAAGGGGGCTATGGTGGGCATACCTTGTGTTGGAATCGTTCTTTGGATCTTGCATGAACAAAGAAAACTGAAAGTATGAGAGAGCTGGAGGAAGAGAGCAAAGTATTTTCATTTGTGTTGAGTTGACAGTGAATAAGAGAGCCTTTTTTGCTGCTTCAGTTTGTGTGTGACCTCTAAGATGGGGTTGGCAACGTGCTTCTTTCCTTTTTCTCATATTCTTTATTGCAACCCCAAGCCCCTCCCTTTATCTTGCTTTGGCTGCCATGATTCCTTCTGATTTTTGAGTGAGAGGAAAGATATTTGAAATTTCAAAGGCAAAATAAAAAATGTTACTACTTTTAATGTAATTACCAAGGTGGCCCCTATGGCTTCACAAAAGGGGGAAGAATAGCCTTATTTAAATTCATTCATTACTTTCTGGAGCCTTAATCATATATATTTGGCCCCCTAATCTTTATGATTGCTAGGAAGAGGATATTACAGGGGTCATTAATTGGTGCAAGACATGCTTGGCCTGCCTTTATGACAGAAAAATCATGGGCTGCAAAACCAGAAACTCTGTTCATTTTGCCGAGACTAACAAACTGATCTTACCTCATTCTTTCATACAAATACATTAAGGTAATGATAAGTGGACCAAAATTTTATAAATTAAAAAGAAATGTAAAGTTATTTGGTTTCATATGAATTTGCAAATGTTGTGTGTTCTTGCGCACGTTCAAAAGATAAACTTAAATTGAACAGGATATATACGCTGTGGCTTTTAAATATTAGTGTCTCTTTAGCGTGACTCATTATTCTAACATGTTGGGACTCAAGACCAGCAATCATAACATAGATTGGACTTCTTCTTGCTCATTAGGTGCTAATATTCTTTAACCTCTAGCTAGCATCAATTTGGAAATGCTCTGTTAGGCACAAGTTTGATTTTTTAGGGGCATAGATAGACAACTTCAAGGAAGTTGTCATTGTTGAGGGAAAAAATTATTATATTTTTATATGAAATTTTCAATAAATATGTAAATTTAGTGTTTAGAAAGGAAACTAATTAGTAAACACCTTATTTTTAACACTTACATGGGGAAAAATGCTACATAGTTATAAGTATTGTAATGTTTGCATGATAATAGTCAATTTCGTGTCCATACCAAAAACACCTAGTAAATTACACATTACGGAATTCCATCAAATTGCAGGGTAATTTATAGAACTATAGCTGCACGTATCTGCAATTAATTGCTTGCCTCAACAATGTTATCCTATACCTATCACTTTCATCTTCCTTTCGATTCAAAGTGCATCTAGAAAAGGAGCTATAATTTCCTTTCATGTGAACATCACCATTTGAAAAAACGCTCCTGTATCATGCATATATGGAAGGAAGGATTTAATTCCAATTGCAACATCTGTGAACTTTGCTGTGCAATTATTGCACAAGCTCCTGCACCTTTAATTTCTGCCTAAAGACGATAATTGGGACGTACCAATAGAGGATTTGTTTGTTCTGCTTGGACGAAAAATAGGACTTATTAATTCTTGATTCATATAAAATTAGTAGCCTTTTATACATGATAAGAAGTTTCAAATAGTGATAGCACAAATAAATTCTTCACAAATTCTGCCATACAAGCAAATTAGATAATACTTTGATCATATTCTATTTTTTCCAAAGATATTTGTTAAAGAATATTCTTAAGTATTGAATAACTAAAGAATAAAAATAAAGACAACTACTTAATATATACAAAAAATGTTTATTGTATTTTAAAAAATAATGCACAAATAAAAATAATATTTTGGAAACAAAAAACCCAATTTCTTTTCAATTAAATTCATAGTTAAGCCACATACAACAAATAGCGGAGAATAATATATCGTGAAGTTTGAAAATTCTTAAAATACAAATCTGGTTATGATTATTTTGCCACTGGATCTATTAGTATATTACGATTCATTAAAGTTGTTGTGGTGCTACATATATTTATATCACCCACAACTCCAAAAAGCTGCAACAAAGATAAAAAGACATTATGATTGAAGATGTTGGTTGGCCACTTGGCAGTTGTCATTCAATAAAGATTGCTCATCTGCCACAAGGTAAAATTATATGAAATAAGGCCACAGGCAATTTCTTATGAATCCACCAAAAACCTTAACATCTCTTTCATTTAATTGTTACTTTGTTATATACTTCTTTTCTTCTAGTGGCTGGGAGTGGAAGGGGTCAAAAAGAGCAAGAGGTTTCAGGCTTTCAGTCATCTTTTGCTTTTCTGTACATCGTAGACCATGGAAATCATTTTTGTACATACACTTTGGATTGGAACGACCAGCTTCCAATCAAAAGCACAAAAGAAAGAGATGTTGCTATTGCGGTATGGCGTCTGCAACTTTTGCTAACTTTACGGAATTTAAGGTCTAGTGAACATATCAAAGTTCTTTTCTAAGTTTTACCATAACTGATAAAAAAAACTTTAGAATTTTCACTTGATTGTTTCATTGAAATTTTTTATTTTTTTATTTTTTGTGAATAAATAGTGATTAATCCTCTCAACGTGATACTTAATAAATCTAGTTAGCTATCAGGAGCCTCTGGTTTTAAAAACCCAATGTAGGAACAAATTTGACATTCACTTGTAGACTTGAGCCAAAATTAAGTATTCATTGATAGAGTTAGAGAAGGGTCATATTAGTTACTAAATTTGACAAAACCAGATCAATGAGTGCATTATATAAGGGGACAAACTTGAAGCTTCACCACTCATGCAACATTTAAAATCAAATGGAATAGTTGGCGAGCATTGCAAACATATCATGATGCTTGCATGGCATATTCACGTGCAAGCTTTTATTATTATTGCTGTTATTGTTATTATTATTAGTTGGGGTCATTATCTCTTGCGCTCATTCATTCTGTTCAATCACCAAACCATTTAGTTAGTCCCACGCCCACTTGAGGAATGTCTGAACTCCTGAAGGACAGCAACAGTTAAGACCAACCAACTCTCAATGTATTTGTTCAAAATATAAAGAGTGAAATCAGATCCTCACAAAATTGTAGCCACTCTCCATGCTGAAAAATACAGCAGATATGTGTCTAAAACATTTATTCACCGCTACCATGTCAAAACAACCACTAACAAGCGTTGAGTGCAGTGGTAAACAAGTTACAGTCTTAGGAAAGGACCAAGGTTCAAACCTTAGAAACGACAAGGGAAGACCTCCCAGTTGCGACAGCGTAAAAATATCTCGCATTGATGTCAGTAGAAACACCTAAGACAAAAAAAAATGTCTAAAAATACTACTGTCAACTTATGAAGGGGGACAAAAGGAGCTACAGATTCTGAAAGTCACTGCAGATTGAGCAGTCTTGTTTCATTCACTGGCTATCAGGTTCACCAGAGCATTTCTTGCTCCAACCACCTGAACCAGCTTTGCGCTCCACACGCTTTCTTTTATTCTTGGGGACGTTCACATCTCCATATATGCATGACTTCAGAGTTGATTGCTCTTGAGGCACCCCGGAATTCGCTGCTATGCTGTTAAAATCTGATGCAGGAATAGAAGCAGGGTGCAGACTTTCTCCCCTTCACCTTTCTCCGCCTCCTGAAGCTTCTCAATGGGGGGATGGTGGCTTGCACTTTTAAATGTGTGCTCCTCTGTTTCAGCTACCTCGTGTATCAAGACGCTGTCTACCATCTGCAATCATCAATGCCAAAGTTTAGCATTATTATTATCTCAAGCAACGAAAAAGCATTAGTGCATGGTCAATGCTGTGGGACACCGTACACCACACACTTGACTTATCTCATTCATTCAATTTCATCAATGGCCGAAATTATTATATGGACTATCTATAGACCCCAAAACGTATGGACCACGGCAATTTCCTTCCCAAGCGCCTCTCTATCTCCTCTCTTCTCCTCCTGCCTTCCACCTTCTCTGTTTATCATTTTCGTGCAGGATTGTTCAAAAGTGAACAAGCAGCAGCACAACTAAGGATTGGAATGGAATGAACCATTACCCAATTTCCGTTTGACACTTCTACCAAAATTATACTGGAAAAGTAGTTCCAATCTACCAAAATTAGTTTTTTTCTCATCTTTAATTTGTTGGTTAATAAGATTGTTAAAAGGTCTCCATGGATAACTAGAGTGAAGGAAGGAGCAAAAGAGGGTGAAATGAAGAATGGCAGCACACAAGATTGTTATGCAAACCAAGCTTTCTTCTTTCTCTCAAAGTCACCACTTCACAATCATGTTCACTAGCAATACCTTCCTCTTTCTCCCTCCACACTCATCCAATCTTTCCTCCTTCCATTCCTTCAACAACAAGAAGTAACAACAGCAGCAATACCCAGCTTTGGTGCTCCAACAACTGCACCACCACTACCACAACCAGCAATGAAGATGGGCACCATCAAGACCTTCAGGCCAGGTGGCCAGCACTGCAACAAGCGTGACTCTGCCATCCGCCTCAAGAACCTCCACACTGGCATTGTGCTCAAAAAGGGAGGACGGGTGTCAAGGAAGACATACTTGAGGAAGAGTGGACAGAAGAGAAAAGAGGAGATAAAGATGTGTTTGGGAAGGAAATTGCTGTGATCCATACGTTTTGGTGTCAATAGCTACTAGCTATAGACACCAAAATGTATATTAGCTAGTCTATAATAATGTTGGCCATTAATAAAATTGAATGAATGAGATAAGCCAAGTGTGTGGTACACCTGACTTTAGTCGGTGTACCACAACATTGGCCTCAGTGCATATGCATTTATATGTTGGATGGCATATACCAAAACCAAGAGAAATAAATTTCAGAAATTGGCTGTGTAAGGCATGAAAAGTACAGAATAGTGCATAAATAAGATGACAGTAAAGTTTGCCATTATGATATCTTATATACCAAATTTTTGTTATGTTTTATCTATCAATATAAAGATCCAAAATAGACATTTGATTGCATAAAACACATTTCAGATCATCATCTGATAAAGAACTGACAGAAATTATGGAAGTAATAAAATTATGTAACCCATAGTTTGAGAAAACTTACATCTTCACATGAGTCCCTAGCCAAGGGTGGATGGAGGGTGACATCAGCAGTAGACAATAATCCTACAGTGGTCTCAATTATGTCAGGAATAATAGTGACTTCTCCAAAACTTGAAACAGCACTGTCTGGCATAACCAAATCTCCAAAATCAAACTCGGTTACATGCGGAGCTGAATTATAAATAGCCCCCACAGATACAGTTTCACCATTCGCTACAGAGGTTGTAGGACTAGGAGCAGAGCTAGTCTGTACATCACCATGAGGAAGAAGGCTCAAATTCTCTGATGAAGAAAATTTTGCAGCATTTTGGGACATGACCCCATCAACTTGACCCTTCAGCTTCTGGACCCTTGAATGTAAATTATCAATTGTCCAAAGGAGCTGCTCCAAGCAACTATCACCCTCACTAAACTCAAAGAAAGATTGATCATCACCAATTCCAAATCTGTCTGTTGAATCAGCATGCAGGTCTGTGATCACTATACCAAAAGAGTATAAAAAAAATTAGTCAAGTCAGATATAAGTCAAAGTGTGATTTGAGGCACAACCAAACGCAGATCGCAACTGTCAAAGATGAATAAATAGAAAGATTGCTCTCTTTATGCAAGGCTCCTCTGAAAAAAGGAGAAAAGGAAAGATCAATCAGCAAACAATAACAACTAACATAATGCAGCTGAGTAAAAGATCAAACACTTTCGTTTTCTTTATCCTTTTTCTGTTAGGGAAAATAATATAAGAAACATTAATGTCACCAGTGGCTTAACATGTTATGTAGCAGCAGCGTCAGCATATCATTACAAAGAAAAATTTCTAACCTGGATTACCAAAATCTTCAGCCGAACAGCCATCAAGATCAGACTTCTTATTCTCTACAAATAAGTAAAGGGAAAAGTCATATGCCCCTCTGAAGCAGCAGGAAAAGCAGTTGGTAAACAATGATGAAAGACATGCAAATTAGGTATCAAGATGAATGAGAGTAAAGTAGTTCGTACCAAGATAGGAGAAAAGATAATGATTTGATGTATATGATGCAATTTCAGTTGTGTCCTCAACTTTCTTTCTTTTTCTTCTTTTTTTGGCCTTACTTCTGTACCGATCACTTGAAAATGGCAATGACTTCGAACCAAACTCTTCTAATGTAAAATGATCAGGTTCCATATGTTTTCTCTTATCATATTCTGCAAGTTCTTTACTGTATTTTAATGCTTGTGACTCAATTTCCTTAATTCTTAGTTCTGTCCATTTGCAACGCCACATTAGAGGCCGTATGAAGTTCCTCCAATGATCTGTCAACTTCTTCTTCCTACTGTTGCACAGGAAATTGATATGCATAAATAAGTCAAATAACTCTGTACTGATTACTTTAACTATATTGTAATAAACATGAAATGCTATAATAACTGCAGTTCACTATAAAATACCAAAAAATAGGTACAGTGGCATACCATTATCTATTGATGATTGGCACAAGGAAGCACAAGTTATTGGACTCTAAAATGACATTACTGATTACAGATCACATAAAATATGATATAGATGTTCCAATACCAATCTTCACTAGACGCAAAACCAAAATTCTTCCAACCAAAGTTACAGCTAAGACTATGAATTTGGATTTAATAATATTTCAGCAGTCTGTAAATATGTTCAGATTTCAATTGACAAATTCCCATTAACTATCTAATTTGAACACTTGAATGCACACAATGGCTTTATTAACATCTTTAATCAGTTGTCAACAAATTCATAAGATCAGGGTTCTTTGTTTAGATATTGCCTGCTAAAACTACAGCCAAGCAAAAGAATTCAAAATTATCTGCTTTGTAAGCAAACTCACCTCATCTGAAATGTAGAGCCAAAACCATTGAAGTTGCATGCCAAGCCATTATCACCTAAGAACTCTGACTCCACTTCAGCATCACTAGGTCTAGAACCATTTTCAGTATCAGAAGTAGTGTTGGCGAATGAACTTGAATACTCAGTTGCATCAGGGTCTTCATTTTTATTTGATGCAAAATCACCCTTATTTGTCCAACTCACGATATCAACCTCCGCATCCTCCAAGACTTTTGGAATGTTAATTTGTTCATCCACAACAGGTTCCACCTTAATAGTGGGCTTCTTCTCATTGTGAGCCATGTTACTCAAACCCTTCTATTCCAACTTCTCCTAAACTGATGCAACTCTTAAATTGAATTTTGGGTTACCCTTTTTGTCATTGTCTAGGAGTGGATGAGCAGGGCCATCAGCATGTCTTCAAAAACTTAGCTCCCGTTGAACTTCTCCATTGGCAAATTGACAATGTCCAAGTTCATCCATAAATTCAACCAATTCAAAATCAACTAATAAAACACACTCTCTGATATGGATTCAACAATAAACAGTTCAAACGATAAGATAACAACTTTTCTCAAATCATAGTGTCCTATGCATGAACATCTAGTCAAAGTGCATATCAAACCAATTTTCATTTGATAAAAACAACAGCAATAACAAGTCAATCAACTACAATTTCAAATTCTGAAAGCAATGAGAAAAAAAAAATGTCAATTATTAAATACAGGGCAGTAAAACAATACTCAGCGCATTGTGAAATCAAAGTCACTAATGCCAAAACAGTTAGAAGCAGGGCAATTGTTAAGGGAAAGTACATAAGCAAGGTATACAAGCGGATAGAGATGCTAAAAACAGTTAATGAAGTTAATGCACCCAGAATTAAGAGAAAGCAAGCAACAGCTAGTTAATTTGAGTATACAGAGAGTGTGGGAAAGTAAGAAACATTGACATGTGGCGCATGTCGCAACAAAGATACAGCATCTTAGCAAAAGAAAGCAGCTAGCTGTGTGAGTATGAACTATGAGGATATACTGAAGAGGTGGATTTCACGTGCATGTGTTGAGAGGGAGGGAAGGGAAGAGAGAGTGTACCGAGAGAGAGCGATGTTGAGGTCGAGCTGAGAGGGTAGTCCGGAGTTGGCGGCGTGCGGCAGCAGCAGAAGGGCAGAGAGAGAGAGAGAGAGAGAGAGAGAGAGAGCAAAGTGAGAAGAGAAGTCTGTTTATTTAACGTTACAAACCTAGGAAGAGGAGTGGGAAACGCAGGTTGCGGGTGTGTGTAGTTGCTCTTTGCTAATGCTACTTGCTCTTCCTGGCTTCCTAGACATGTGTCCGGTAATACCCTAGATTCTACACTTGTTTCTTTCTCATTGGATCTCTTAAATTTAAGATTTTATTGGATTTATTAGATTACATGAATTTGGATTTTTATGCATCTCACTAATCAAATTTTTTAAATTCATTGAATCAAATATCAAATTATATTCATTAAATAATACACAAGGGATACAGGTACCCATGGGTACCAAAGCCAAAACTCAAAATTATTACTCTTTCTTTTTCAATTCACTATCCATTTTTCTTTTTTTTTATTACAAAACATTTGTTCATTTCTTATATAAAAAAAAATTAAATTTTTTCTTTCCACTACTACCCTCAATATAATTAATTGTGTTTATTTGCCAATAACATTGTAATAATGTAAATTTATATTTTTAATAGAGGTGATATTGTCTATTCATACAACTTTTTACTATTATTAAGATACATTTATTATGTTCTTAATATATGTGTCTTTTTATTTTTGGACAGATAGAATGAAAAGAAGGAAGTATTTACTTATTTCCCTTTTTGTCAGGTTAATTTCATAAATATCCTTATTTTAGACATACATGCCAATTGGCTGAGTGTTGATCAATTTATGTATGCCATGAACCCACATAAATCAGCTAATAGGTATCCAATTTATGTCCATTTTGATAATTAACTTAAGATCCACCTTTTATAATGAGAGATTCTTGTATAGATATGAGTTTAACATATCATATTTAGACACACAATAAAAATAGGCCACATCAACTTTATTAAACATACACTCACTCATCTATGGGTCTCACATTCATTTTTGTGGGTGTGCTTCAGAAATCATTATTACACTTCTGCTCATATAAGAATTTTTCTTTTATAATAGGCCATGATCCATCCACCATTCTACTATTTAACCCATACAATACAAGCAATATTATTTCAGATTAAAAAATGAGAGTCTAATTGAGATCCTCATTCTATCATCGTTGATGTGATGTATGAGCAAAGATAATAAGAGCTACCATCACATTCAACAATGATGAAATAAGTGTTACACTTGGACACCCATTTTTTAGTATTAAAGTAATATTTTTGCATACATTACTAGACGTAATCTATAGCATGCTATGAAGCACGAACACTGACACTAACACGAGATATATACTAAAGTTGAAAAATTATGACACAGACACAACATATATATAATTAAAAAAAATTAAAAAATAATATATTATTCAAAATATCATTTATATAAACTTCATTTTTGCTTTATTTTTTTATAAAGTCACAAGGTTATGTATTATTTTATTTTTATAACTTTTTTTATATTGTGTTTTTCTATATTAGAGTAAGAAAAAAGTAAATTTCAACTTAAATACATACAAACATATGTCATAAATGTGTTATGTAAGATCCATATGAACATGTGTCCAACACATAAATACGTCATCCAAATAATGTGTCTGTGCTTTATAGATAACATGTCTGTGATTGGAAAAAAAAAAAAAAGTCATTTTGCATGTATGTGAGAAAAGGAAGGCCTCATTTGCATTGCATGTCATAATAGGCTCATTTGCATTGCATGCTACGATAGGTTCATTTGTATTACATGTCATGATAATTGAAATTTTCTATTTAAGCATCACCATTCCTTTTACCATTTTGACATCTATGTACAAATTGGTTATTTCATAACTGATATACAAAGTGGCTAAGTAGTGTGAATCGATTTATGTATAGTGTGTACTGTTGGGAAATAATTCTATGCAACAAAAATCAACAAAGCAAAGGAATACAAGAAAATTAATGTGGTTTGCATCAACAATCTCACAAATCAATCCACTAATTTAATAAAGAATACAATTACCAATCTCAAGAAATCTTAAACAAATCTACGCTATTCATAAAACATGCCGCCTAACATCACATTCCAGGAAGATTTTTGACACAAACTATCCTCACTTACCGCCACTACTCACGAAACATAACATTATCAAAGCAACTTTTCTGCAAAAGCAAACCCTCCATCATGATAATTTTTTCTGGCAAAAGTTGCAAACCCTTCGATAATGCAATTTTTCTGCGAAGTTGCAAACCTTCCATCATATTAGTCTCATCAATTTCCTCTTTATCATCTGTGTCATCCTCATCATCACCATCTTTCTCTCCACATTCCATTTTTAATCTCCTCACATTTCTAAATAATTATCAAAACTATTATTTATAATAGTTTACACACTAACTAAATTCAACATCAATCCTAATAATTAATAATTTTCAATACTAAATAAAATCCTAATAAATTTTCTAATCTTAACAGATTTTTCAAATCTAAAAAGATTTTCTATATATTTTTTTCTTTCAAATCCTTTCCAAATATTTTTAAAATTGGAAACTATCAATAACAATCTTCAATTAGAAATTTGGATCAATTCTAACATGTACCAATCACAAATCAGTTGGTACTCAATCGATTTAGATGTATCATGCAAAATGAGAATATTTAGGAAATTAATCTCATAAAAAGGTATCCATAAATGATAATTTCTTTAATTTAAAAATGAAAAAAAAATCATAAATTTGTTAGGTTTAATTAAACTTTGTTCTTTTATAGGGTAGGTTTAATTAAATTTAAACCATACTCATAAACCTATAAAAGCTTAGATAGTAAAATATAGGTTTAATTATTCTATTTATTATTATAGTTTCATTCAATTTCAATTAGATCTCTATATAATTTAAAAATTTATAATTAAATCCTCATATTGTTTAAAAATTTTCAATTAAGTCCCTAAAGATAACTAAGAGCTCCTTAAATATTTTTTGTTTATTTCTTTCTTCCTTTCTCTTTCACACTCACACTCTATATATATCTCTCTATGAAAACACTATTTCCTTCAAAATTATCGATTATATCCCTTGTGTGTTTTGATTCTAATTCTCAATGTTCTTGCAAACTCACTGTCATGGTTAGCGAAGACTCATCAAATTCATTTAGCAAATGCAGGTCCAACTTGTGGTGGGCTTTCGTCATAGAGAGAGGAGGAGCTCCTTAATGACAAAGGCCTACACATGAAACGCGTAGGCCAATCTTAGTTATTGTCCCATTAGATTCTTATTTGGACAAAAGCATAAAAAAAAAATCAAAAGTAAGGGATTCGAATCTCTTTATTTTTTGCAATGAGATTTTTTTTTTTCATTTTTGGTTGTTTGAATTGTTTTGTGAGTTTCTTTGTGTGTGGTTTAGGTTTATCTTGAGGTGAGATAACTGATTTCTTCGTGAGATTTGATAATGTTCACAACGTTAAAGGCAAGATGCATTGATGTGACTTTTTCTTGTTGATTATTGAAAGAGGTGTTGTTGTTATTTTGTTATGTCTGTTTGGTAGTTTAGGTGGATTGGCTATGGTGGATGGTGGGGAGGGAGGATTGATGGTAGAGGAGGAAATAATGATAAATGGAGATTAAATATACTAAAAATATTTTTTTTTATCAATTGTTGTTACCTCAGGGACATGATTTGAAAATTTTATACCATATATATGTTAATGTTGTCACTTCGAAATGAAGAGGACGCGTACAAACATAGCTAAAGATTTAAAAGCTTTATAGTCTACTCTTTGAAATTGTAATTGATTAACTTGTTGTTGTTGTTTGCAAATTAAATTTGGTTTGAGGCAAGTTGTTATTCTATTTTTTGAACAAATTGCTAATAGAAAGCATAGAAGTCCATGTGCACAAGCGGCTAAAGAGGTTAAAAATAGATATTGAAGTTAATGCACACTAAATTAAAATAAACCAAGCAACAACTATAGTTAACTTGAGTATGCTAAGGGTGTGGGAAAGCAAGTGAAGATATGAAGATAGGGCAATTGATTGAAGCTTGAATAAGAGGAAGAGAGCGGTAAGGTTTCTTATAACTAAGGGGCGTTTGTGTCAAGGTATATTTAATTATTTCCGAATAACTATTTGGGAATAATATGTTCTCATGATTATTATAAGTTTTGCAAAATTATTCTTGGGCATCAATTATTCCCTGAAAAAAAGATTTTGCCATGATTTAGTGAAATCTCATTCCCACGATAAATGTGGGAATAAAAAATTCACATGATTTGGAAATTATAATTATTAAGCACAAATACGAAAATATCCCTTAATTATTTGACTCCCCCACCCTAATTTTCATTTATTCGCGCTCATATGCACTTTATTTATTATGCTCTCAATTTAAAATTTTTTGTTAATTGTTATATTGATCAAGATGAACAAATTTTAAAAAATTAATTGTTAATTTTATATTTTTTTTCTTGTATAATTTTCATTTTGGATGATGATAATAATAAATATGTTAGGGGTATTTTGGAAATTATGACATATATTCCTAGGAGTACATATTATAACAACAACTAAGCCTTATCCCACTAAGTAGATTGGCTACATGGATCAAACGATGCACAAAACTCTATCATATATCATATTTATATTGAAATCATTGACATTTAAGTCTCTTTTTATTATTTCCCCTATAGTTTTCCGTCTTCCTCTATCTCTTTTTGTGGTGCTATTCTGCATTTGGTCCACTCTCTTACTGGGATCTCTACAAGTCTCCTCCAAACATACCCAAACCACCTAAAATGATAGTTTACCATCTTCTCCGTGATAGGTGCCACCATAATTTTCTCTCTAATACATTCATTCCTTATTCTATCAAATCTTGTGTATTCACTCATCCATCGCAACATTCTCATCTTTGCTACATGTGCCTTATTTTCATGTTGACCTTTCACCTCTCAACATTCAGTCTCATACAATAAACCGGTCTTATCGTTGTAAGATGGAATTTTCCCTTAAGTTTTAGTGGTACTTTTTTCTATCGCAAATAAGATCCGAAGCTCCTCTCCACTTTAACCATTCTGGTTGGATTCTATGGTTAACGTCTCTATGTATCTCTCCATCACTTGAATGATATAATCCAAATATTTAAATTTTGTGACTTGTGATATGATATTATCCCCAAATTTCACTTTGAAGTTAGAATGTATGTGTCTCTAGGAAAACTTATACTCCATCTTACTTTTACTTATATGAAACCCATATAACTCTAAAACTTCCTTCTAGCTCTAACTTTATGTTTATTTCTTTTCTCAATTCCTAAGGACTATATCGCCTGCAAATATGATACACCAAGACATTGGGTCTTAAATATATTCTAAGCACATCCAAGACCAGTATGAAAAGATAAGGACTTAAGGTTGACTCTTGGTGTAATCCAATCCATATAAGAAAATCCTCTATTACTCCATCCCGAGTCCTTATGCTAGTTATGACCTCATCATATATATCTTGGATTGCTTGAATATGGGTTATTCAAACTCCCTTTCTCTCTAAGGCTTTTTACAGAACTTCTCTTAACACCCTATCATATGTCTTTTCCAAATTAATGAATATCACATGTAAATCATTTTTATCTCTCTGATACCTCTCTATCAATCTTCGCAACAAGTAGATGGCTTCCATGGTGGACCTTCTAGGCATAAAACCAAACTGGTTCTCGTGATACGGTCTCTCATCTCAATCTCAACTCTATTACCTTCTCCAATAGCTTCATAGTATGACTTATAAGTTTCACCCCTCTGTAATTTGCCTAGTTTTGTATATCTCCTTATTTTTTTAAATAGGAACTAAGATACTCTTTTTGCACTCATCAGGCATCCTTTTTTATCTTAGAATTCATTAAATAGCTTTGTAAGCCATCTTATGTCATTCCTTCCTAGGCACTTCCATATCTCAATAGGTATGTTATCAAGACCCACTGTTTTCTTATTTTCCATTCTTTTCAAGACCTCCTTAACTTCAAACTCTTGAATTCTATAGTAGAAAGTAAAATTTTTTATCTTTTTGTTTTGTCATCATTCTTCCCATTTGCAAAAGATTCCAATGTCCTTCATTAAACAACTTATTAAAATAGCTTTTCCATTCTCCTTAATATCTTGTTCATGACCAACACATTACCATTTTTGTCCTTTATGCATCTCAATTGATCTAGATCCTTTGTCCTTCTTTCTGACTTTTACCAATCCATAAATACCTTTTTCCCCTTCCTTAGTGCCCAATGATTGGTATAGCCCCTCAAATGCTTTAGTTTTTGCCTGGCTCACCGCTTTCTTTGTTTCTCTCCTAGCTACCTTATATTTTCCCAAGTTTCAAAATTTTTATCTAAAGACAACATTTTAAAACTCTCTTTTACCTTTGACCTTCTCTTATGAGTCTTTCTCCCACAATCAAAATTCCTTACCATTTACATCAAACCTCTAGATTTTCCAATGGTTTCTTTTGCCATCTTGCTAATCCCTCTTGTCATCTTATCTCATATTCCATTTGTCTTTCCTTGTGTCTCCCAACCTAATTCTTCTTCAATCATCCATTGAAAAGTTTTTGGCTTTTCATCTTTTAGATGCCATCACTTGATTCTTGGAATCTTCTTTTGGTCCTTTCTTCCATCGTCTTGTAAACCATATGTCCATCAGTAAAATCCTATGTTAAGTAGTCAAGCTCTCCCCAGAATAACCTTGTAGTTCGTGCAAAGGTTTATATCTGATTTTCTTATAAAAAAGAAATCAAAATAGTCCAAAGTTTTCGAAAACAAGTGTTAGGTGTGGTGAAATCCAAACCTCCGTAGTCCAAAATAGTCTTATCGTCTTCATTTACTTCTCCAAAACCATATCCTCCATGCGACCCCTCATATCCGCTAGCTTCCTTATCCATATATCCATTTAGATCTCCTAAGAAAATCCTTTCTCCTAAAGGTATGCCTTGGATTAAACCTTCTAGATCCTCCCAAAATTTTATATTGTGATGCTCTTCTAATTCCACTTGTGGTGCAAAGGCACTAATGCCATTAAAAGTGTCTCCTTCAACTATCAATTTTAGTGCTATAATCCTGGCTCCCAATCTTTTAACCTCTGCAACCTCCTTTTTTCAGGAATTATCCACAATTATACCCACACAATTTATAGATTTTGTTTTATTGGTGTACCATAACTAAAAACCCGAAATATTTAACTCCTTTACCTTTTCTCCCACCCATTTAGTTTCTTGTAGGCACATAAAGTTTATCTTCGTTTGTATCATGGTATCAAATATTTCCATCGATTTACTTGTAAGTGTGCCTATGTTTCAAGTTCCTAAACGTAATGACCATTGTGAATTAACTTATTTACTCACATTCGGATTAAATATTGGAACCCTTGCTTATTTTGCACTTGCATCGGCACTGATGCAACGGCTCTGCTCATTTGACATTGTACTCGAGTAATACAGCACGCTGCTTTGGCAACGACCTAGCATTAGTTTTGTTTCATCTTTGATCCATGTCATAAAGATTCGACAAAAAAAAATTACATTAGCTGTCGATGGCCAAACACAACCCTTCTCTTTTACTCAGGCTTGGGATCGGCTATATAAATATATTTTCAATAAAGCACATCATAGGCATAGTTAGGAATATATATTATAAAATAACAGAAATAATATATAGCTCGAAAACCAAGCATACGAATTTTGACGAAGAAGTTATAGCCATTGATTATAATTTCTTTGGTTTTATTTAACTTTTATTTATTAGGAAACAAATAATCAATGGCCCAAATTGTGTTGTTGTATATTTCGTGTGTTTCGTATTTGCGCTATAAGCTATGCTCATAAAATAAAAAAGTTTTAAATTTATTTATAGAAATCTTAACAAATAATCCTGAATGTTTAATGCTAAATAAACCATTTTTTTAAAATATCCGGAAATGTGATTTTTGATAATATAATTTCAAACCTTTAAAACAAATGCCCCTAAGAATTTTGAGCTATGGCTGCTGCCTTTTTTTTTCCCAAAAGATAGCCCAAATTGAGAAGAGAGGAACAACAAAAACAATTCAACACAACTATCAAATTGACTTTCGACCAAAAATAAAAAAGACCATCAAATTGACTTGACTTTTAGAATCTCTGAGGAATAGTAAATCATAATAGATAATAGATTGAAAAATTAGAGCCTGTTTGTTGTCATAGTTGTTTTGGGTTTTGGCCCTCGTCTAACAAAAATATAATTTTGCATTACATATATGTATTTTATAATTTGCTTGTATTAATTATTTAGTATACATAATTATGCATGCTTATATATATATTAAGCATATAAATTTCTAAAGTGTGTTAAATTATTATTTGTTATTTTATTATATTTATTTAAACTTTAATATTTTTATATATTTATTTAATTATATTCTTTAGCAGTTACTTAATGGTTAAACCAATGACCCATTGATCAAGTGCTTTAATCAAGTTGATCATCAATTCGAGTTTAATAACTATGCTTATTTTCACAATTTACATATATAGCGTAGTTTCATTTAGAGTATTGAGAAAATACTTAACAAAATAAAAAAAAATTGAATTTGAAAAGTATTCGTAATATAAAAGTTTAAAAAGAGTATCAATTACAAATTAAGTTCTTCAAGCCTTAAATGAGTTAATTGAATGTTAAAAAAATACATTGATATTTTCATCTTAATTAAATTACTTATATAAAGTTTATATTGTTTTGAACTATTGTAACAAACAAATAATTGAATGCTACAATTATTAAAATTTAAATATGAGTATTCTTACTATATTTTATAAGATTATTATACTTGGATTAATTTATTTTATACAAAAATTACTTTAATTGAAAAAATACGCATATTTTTCTTATTAAATAAAGAAATTAGTTTCTATGCCTTAACAGTGTGAAATAACTTTCACCGGTAGTTAATAAAGTTTAAAGAAAAATGATTTTTTTCAAGAAATAAAGTAATATTGAATTTAAATAATCCATGCAACACATGGATTAAATTAGTGCGTATATATACTGATGTAAAATTTTTCAATACGGTGTCATGATGTTTTAATATTTAAGATTTATATTAAAATATTATAACATCATATAGCATATTAAGTGAACACTAATTTTGATATGTTAGTATGATAAAACTAATACTTAAAAGACTGTTCTTTTTTTGTTTGGTACAAAAGAATTATCTTTAACCAATAAAATGGGTTTTACTCTTGTCATTTTCGGACCTCTCTAATTTCTACGTATCTGCTGTTAGATCCTATGTCACTGAGCACAAATACCCTCCAAGGCTGCAACTCCAAGGCTCCAACGCCAAGTTCTCGGTTTTACCTTTTTCAGAATTTATTTATTTTTTCATTTTATGCTACTTCAACGTTATGTTCTCTTGATTCATTTTTATCTTTACTAGATTATCTTCTCCTTAATTCCAATTAGAAACACAGAAGAGAATTAATTTTCCAAAATCCAATACAAGGATACGTGAGTTGTGAGCTGCCTTAGCTGGACAGATATTGCAACCACGTTCCTGTAAATGAGTCATTCTTGCAACGACGCAGGCTAATGTTTTCCCTTATCGTTATCATATGGACGCCAAACATTAAATGCACTATAAGTTGTTATAAGAATTGTATTATTTGCACTTATGGTGTGTGACATCGTGCCAATGCACACTCCCATCCAGCATTGAATGAGATGTACATTATCTCATTCAATGATAGATGGGGTGTAAGTCCATATGTTCTACACCTTATCTGGTATAAATAATATTTTCTTGTTATAAACCAAAAAAATCAGGACTGGTGAAGGTAGGAAATTTGGAAAGTTTCCTTAGAAACACTATCACATGATAACAGAAATCAAACTAACTCATTTATGTAATTCGGATTATAGTTAGTTAGCTGTAGAATGTCAGTATGTAAACACATCTCCATGTACAGAAAGAGTTAAGATAATCATTTTTACCATCACAATAAAATTTCTCTCTTCTTCATCTGACTTTATGGTATCAAATTAAATTTTTTGCTTACTGTGAGCATCCTTCTATTCTCAGCCTTCATCGTTCTCTCTGCTTGAATCTCGATCTTGCTCGTGTTCATGGTGGATGACCTCCTGTTCCGGCTACGGAAACGGATCTCAACAATGATCTATCCAGTTTAAGAAATAAATTGAACTGAATAATTATAGCCAATACAATTTGTGTAAGACCTTTCTGTGCATATTCAAATTTTTAAAATTACTTTAATGTCAGGGATTCAAGTTAACTAAGAAAGGTATGAAGTTGAGGACGGATCAACTAGCAGTTATCAAGAAACTTTTATTTGGATCCGGTCCATATAAATGAAAGAGGATACAGTTTCCCTATTCTTTTGAAAATAAAAAGGATAATGTTTCTCTTTCAATGTTCCTTTCGATTTGCAGAGGAGAAAAACCAATAATCTCGAGTGATGAAGATGAAGGGGAAGAACAAGTTGGCTCAGTGAAAAATTCTCTATTCTCAGATTTTGGGGTTGGTGGCTTCTCAGCCTCTGTGATACCTTCCAGCATTTGCAAGACCTTGCCCATCGTTGGCCTAAGCTCTGGTTGCTCCTGAATGCACCAAAAGCTTGCCACAATGACCCTTTTCACTTGCTCCAAATCAACCTCGTGTTCATTTAGTCTTTTGTCAACAATGCCCTTGATGTTATCCTTCTCAAACTCTTCAAAAGCCCAAACTGAGAACTCTTTTTTACTGTAGCTTTCTTCTGGGACTTCATAGTTCCTCCTTCCACTTACTATCTCCAGTAAAACCATACCATAGCTGTAAACATCACATTTCGAAGTCACTGAAGGATTTAAAAGCAGTTCTGGAGCTACATATCCTTTGGTTCCTCGCACAATTGAAGAGGTTCGGTGCATGTGGTCCTTAGGACTAACGAGCCTTACAAGGCCAATGTCTGTGAGTTTAGCCTTGAAATTCTCATCTAAAAAAATGTTATCAGGTTTAATGTCACAGTGAAGTATGCAGTTACAGCACCCCTCATGAAGATAGGTGATGCCCTTTGCAACACCAAGGGCAATGTTGAACCGACGCTGCCAATCCAATGATGTTCCAGGCTGATTTTCTGTCCCAAAAAGATACTGATCAAGAGACCCATTTTCATGAACTCGTATACTAAAAGCCTGTGTTGTCCTTCAAAGCAAAAACCAATCATTCTCACCAAATTCAGATGGTGGGTATTGCATATGGTAGCAACCCCCACCCCTAACTGTTTCTCTTCTAGTTCAATCCCCTCAAATTTCTTAACTGCAATGGCAGTTCCATTTCCTAGAATTCCCTTATAGACAGAACCAAATCTTCCAGCACCAAGCTTGTCCTTGAACCCCGTTGTCAATTCTTGCAGCTCCTTGTATGAGAACTGGACTGGTGCACTAGAAGCATACTCTAAAAGAGCATACTGATCATACAGTCCTCCAAACCTTGGACTGCATCTTCTACACCACAACCATAACCCAACCTGAAGGGAAATCAGAGCCAAGAGGGTAGCCAAAACAACTCCTATTACTAGCCGAGTATGCTTACTCCGACCCTTTCCATTCCCAGGCAGTGGTAGTGCGTCTGTTAGATCCACTGGTGCACATACCTTGATAAATGAAGTGCTGGGGTGGGTCGGATTCTGATAGCCACTAATAAAATCTGTTGACTTAATGTAACATGATCCTGATCCATCAGCCAGTGAAGTGGATGCAAAACAACCCCAACTAGCCAGACAATTTCCTCTACAAGATGATACACTAATAAAAAAAATCTGAGAAGGATTGAGGAGGATAAGTCAAGAATCGAACATTGTACAGGGACAACATAGTCGCATTTCCAAGACAATCCTCTAGTTTCACCTTCCTCCTGCATCCTTTCCTGCTATTATTTGGATCAATCATCTCAAAATTATGAGATGGGCATACACACACAGGAACCAAATCCTTGTATCTGCAAATACCATTCGTTCCACAATATCCAAAAACCTCACATTGATCTTCAACTGCAACCCATCTTATCTCTGCAGATCCACTTCCCTTAAAAGAGCTATAAATCCTCAAATTCCCATCACTATCCAACTTCATAATTCTCAGCTCACCACTTCCTTTTGCATAGCCACTTACAGCAGCAGCAATGAGTAAATGATAAAGCTTTGGATCATTCCCTTTATCCCAGTACACAACACTATCCTTCCATTCAAGTATCATATGGCCCAAAGAAACAAGCCTAAATGAATACAAACCAGACCTCAAAACCATACCAACTGTGAAGCTTTGAGAGGGCACGATGGTATCGGTGGGATGGTCAAAGCTGGACCACACAGCACCACCAGTGCCATTTGAGAGAACCAAGTTGCCTTGTTCATCAAGGAAGGCAGAGAAGACACCCAGATGGGAAGTTCCAGAGTCCCAAACCTTGGCGCCGGAACCATTAACAAGGCGAAGGCTGCCGGAGGAGAGGAACCGGAACGAGCCACGGTAGTCCACGGTGGCGCCATGACCTGCAGTCCAAATGACAGGGACACCTCCAGAGTAGACAATACCAACCATAAATGAAGGAGGGTATGTTGGCGGTTTTACAGGAATGAAATGAAGGGAGAATGTGTTGTTGGGAGAGGACCATGTTTTGCTTGTGTCTGAAGCATAAAGGGTTAAGCCTGGTGAGATAGCAGCAACTGAAATGATGATGGAGAGAAGAATAGTAAGTGGCAAAGCTTCCATTGCCAGCTCCATCATTCTTTGCTACTTGTTATGTGTTATTTTTCCTCCTCCTCCTCTTCTTTCTTTTCTTTTCTTTATTCTATGTAGTGGTGGGAAACTACTTGGAAGAAGGGACAATGAGCTTGACTTTGAAGTCTTCAGTCATAAAGCTTTATCTTAAGTTTTGTTTGTCAGCATTCATTAAGGTTTGAATCTTCAAGTTCATCTTTGACTTTGGTGATTGCCGTTGACATGTGCATGTAAATTGCATCTTCAATTGCTACGCTCTTTCCTTACTTTGAACACACAATTTTGGGCTTCCCTTTAAGAAAATTACCCCAAAAAAAAAAAAAAAACTTACAGTGAAAATTAAAAATTCGGATTGCTTTCTCAGTCCAACAAAATAAGCACATATTTCCACCAAACACAAAAAATATAAAATAAATAGAATCGCACTAAAACAAACCTGAAGAAATCGTCATAAGCCAAACCTCGCACAATAGCCGCGGATCTCCGTCCCCTGTCACGCCAGCTGCACGTACCGGCGATCGGCCGCCACCGTCATCAGGCCTCTCCGGCGCCGGAGGTCTTCGCGCCGCCTGCAAACAGGCCGGCGACTCCCGCATACAGCAGATACGAGATTCCCACTCGGCGTGTTTGAGCTCATTGCCTCTTCTTGTTTCAATGTTGTTTTTGGCCAGTTTCTTGTTTCTTTTCCTCTGAATGTAGATGCTTGTTGGGCCAAGGGGCCCAAAAAATGGGGTTGTGTTTGATTTTCTTTTTTACCTGCCCTTCTATCTCTTAAAAAGGAAAAAAGCTTATCATCTCAAGGAAAATCATTATTTTTGTGTCAGTTTCATTAATAAATAGGTTTATTCATTGAAAAAATTACTGAGTAACTGAGTTCAATTTTTAAACAAATGAGTTAGCAGTTGTAAGGTGTTATTAACTCAGTGTTTTTAGAATATTGCATTGTGACAACTTGATATTTAATTTTTTTTTCAAACTGTTCTTTAATTAAGATGAATCAGCAATGTTTTCTAAAATTCCTTTGTTTACTCTTTTTAAAAGGGTTTTTAAAATATTTTTTACAATTTTCTCCAGTGATTTCTTTTTAATTATTTTTTTAAAAAAAAGGTTGTTAATAATTTGCATACTTAATTGAAGTAATCATATCAATATGAATGCATTGTAATTTGTTGGTGCTGACTAGTGAGAAATTTAAACTTTACCCTTCTACTGGCTCCAGTTCTAAATTTTTTTTCCTTAAACAACCAACTTTGTTAAATAATTTTTTTTCCAATCTTTTATTAAATAAAATAAAATTTATAGCAGTTCCATCAATTTATCTTTTTAACTGTATTCTTTTTATTTGACATCATAAAAAGTTACAAACTGTAGATTATCTGATGAGATGTCACATAATAAAAATTATTAGTTTAAGAATGATTAACTTATCACTTTTTCTCTTTGTACTCCTCTCACTTTAAAGGAGTCAACTGTCTTTTTTTTTAACCTCCTCAATTGATTGTGTAATTCTTCATTTTTCTTCTTATTTATCAAACTTATGATTTTCCAAAATGAAAAGCCAGAAAAATGTCATAAGAAAAGGTAAATTAAGTGAGTCAATGCGGTGCCATACTTTGGCAATTGGTTTGCATATTTGAAAAACTCTTAAAGATCATTTGTTACAATTCACGCATAATAACAGTTATTAATTTAAGGTTATTAACTCATCACTTTTTCATTTTATAATTACTGTCGCTAAGAAGATATAAATCCATTTCTCGAATATAAAATCTAATCTTAACTCATTTACCTGATATTATAGGCCTTTTTCAAAGTTTGATTGGATCCGTTGAAAAGTTTGAACTGGTTTAAAAACTAATTTTAAAGCCTAACTAGCAATAGGACTTGTAAACAGGTTCAATCTTATTTTAAATATAACAGCAAGCATCTAGATACAATATTAAGCAGTAGGCATTTATCTTACAATATAACAATACCAAATTACAAGTATAATAAGCTAGCCAGCCTAGCCTATGAAACCCAAAAAGTCTTTATCTGTTAAGCTTGACATTTTTAACTGTGAGACATTTATTAAATTTTCACATTGTCATATAAGACCTATATAATTTTTATAAGTCTTGAACAATTCTCACATTTTGAGTTAATTTTTGGATTTGAGTTAGATTTTTTCAACTTTAAGATAGTATCAAAATCCATTTTATAATTATTATTGGGCGACTTCACACACATATCCAGTCAATTAATAGCGTTACGTCACTGAATTCTAGGATAAAAAGTTTTGGCAGTTTTAGCCGTCCAATTTACTTCTGTCCCTAGTCCCAATACCCAGTCATTGTCTTAGGAGAGCAAACAAATTGCGATGCCTGCATCCAAGATCACGTTAATGTATATTTTCTTTCGATTTTTCAACTTGGAAAATTCAACTAAGAAGTGATATTTTTTATGTGAATTGAACTATTTGTCTGAAAAAATAAAGAGCATGTACAGATTAAATTTTTTATCTACGAATTCATCAGATGTTGATTTATTTTTATTAAAATTTTATTAAATAACGGGATCAACTTGTTAACTTTTGCAAAAATAACTAATTTAAAGTCACCTTATTTGATTACATAACTGTCCTTAAATCTATATTTAATTTAGATTATTGTTATGATGGTTATACCCAATCAAACATTAAGAACTGTAATTCAATCATCGAAGACATACAATTTAATTTTGTGTACACGACATTGGCAATTTGGCGTAACTGAAAAATGCCCAGCCCACATTCGGAGGAGGATAAGACCATGATCAAGAAACCATAGCAAGGTGATAATCATCTTAGATCTAATCAAATTAATGACAAGAGGGAATTAAATAAAACAAAGAATGACACTAAAAACTAATTCTATTTGTTGTCCATGTCAATAGTCCAACCGCATTTTTTTCAATGTTAAGATTAAAATAAAAACATACATGTTGATGATTTTTCTAATTACGGTGCAATCTCTTTTTTTTAGAAAAAAAGTCTATTAAATGAACAAATTCCTGTTAACATTATAAAGGGTTTATTATAAGAGACTAATTTTGATAATATATAACTTTTGAATAATAATAATAAATGTCAAATAGGTTTAAGGGTTTAATTTTGAATTTTTGATATACTTTACATTGTTATTCAGTTAAATTATTTACACAACCTTTAAAATAATGATTATAAGAGTCAATCATATTTATTGATCTGATAATATATATCTGAATGTTAATATAAATTTCTTTTTGTACTTTAAGTACATTAAAATTAAGTCTTAAATTTAATAATGTGACTATATATAATTTGATTATTGTATAAAATATTTTACATTTTTAATGTATCAAAATTAAACACTTGCCATAAATACAAAATCTTAAAAAACATTATAATGTATGATGTTGATGCTAGTTAAAATAAGATTTCAAATATAACATTAAATAAGTTATTTTTGGAAAAAAAAATAAGGTTTCTTGTTTGTTTAAAAAGATGTATAAATAACTTTCAGATTTTAATTTTAATATCTATACAATATATAAAAAGGATTCCCCTAAAGTTAGTTATTTTGGTGTCCAACTTTTATTACCATTTTTACCCTTATTATGGCTTACACACTCCAATCGATTTTGTTTCTTTTTTCTAAAAGTTGATTGACACTTCAACCCCATCTATGTCACGTTTAAAGAGAGTTTCATTTTTCAATTTCCTCTCTTCCAACATATAACCGAAATGGAAGGGGAGTTTAAGATAAATTGCTATGGAACCATGCCTCCTCTTTATCTTGTGGAACCACATGTTCTCATTGTTTGCTTACCAGTTATAGTTCTATACATATCGCAATTAAACTCCAAGACATATTTTGAATTCCTCTCTCCCTTCACTTTCTCTCAGACCCCCTTTAATCATTTATTTCCTAATCTCTATATATGATTCTTCCCTTGGGTTTATGTAAATTATTCTATTAAATTGATTCCATTTTTTATTGTCTTATATGTGATCGAACTTGCAAAATAAATAAAGTTGTTCAGGAAATCAAAAGGGTATATGCGCTCTTTAACTCATTTGTTCTATGGTAATTCATAATCAAAGTCATTAATTTATTATTTTTTACTTTAATTTACATTTTAACTCCAGTCAAAAATAAAAAATCAAAATATGCAGGGCGTGCACAAAGTAAGGAGGGTGAACAAGAGAACAACCATGGTCCTTCATGTGTAGTGATAGAGATGGGTGTTTACGTCAGAAGTTTCTAGTCGATGACTTCATTATGGCGATGTTTGAAAAAATAAAAAGATGCAGATAGTTTGAATGAATCATAGTTGCAGTTTTTTGGTTATTTTTTTGAAATCAATTTGTGGATAATTTTTACTTTGATAATGCTATCATAGTCAGTTTTGTAATTTTTTCTAATAATTTTGTTGCAATATTTGGGAGGAAAATATATATCTTAGAAATTGAGAAAGTAAAATTTAATAATATTATTTTTGAAGTGAATGAGGAATATGTTAATATAAAAAAAAGTAAAAAATGTGGCTTGATCGACGAGTATTTATAATATAAAAGTTTTATACAATTATTTAATGGATTTAATTGTATTATTGATAGTGTAAAATTTTTTTATCATTTAATCATATATTATCATATAATTCATGATAGTTGATTTTTACATTCATTATCTGAAAAGTTATCCAACTAAATATTTTGATTGATGAAATTAAACTTTTTACACTATCAATTATCAAAATTAAACTCTTATTTAATTATATAAAATCATGTTAATAAATTATTTACTTTTTATCTTATTACTTAAAAAAATTATGTAAATAAAGAGATTTAATTAAATTGCGATATGTAACCGTTTTACATTGTTGTATCAACATCAAACTCAAAACTTTTCTGTGAAATAACACTTTTCAAAATTTCCTTAAAATCCCGCTACTTAATTGTCAATCGTTTCAATGGTCTCACCTGAAAATTCACCAAATCAAACGTCACGTTTTCTAGACGAAGGAGGATATCAAGGGACAATTAAAACACCGGCAAAAAAATTCCAGCATGATATAATATTGAATTTAATTTGTATGCTACCGTGTAAATTACTTTTCATCTAATATCGATTGGATCATTTTATTTGCACAATTTTTAAAATAGAGTTTAATTTTAATGTATTGATAATGTAAAAAAAATTCATACCATAATCTAATTAGATATTTTTTTTATATGACTTTTCAAGTAGTAGGGATTGAAAGTAATCATTTTATTGATGTGTCATTATTTGATTGAATGAATATATAAAATTTTTACATTGTCAATATATTATAATTAAATTATTTAAAATAATAAAATAGAAAATTAATATATTTGTTGGCATAATAAAATATAATTAGATAATTGTATAAAAAAATTTCACAATTAAATGAATCAAAATTAAACTCTATAATATCATGTAAAAAAATTAAGAATTTAATTTTAATTTATTAACAGTATAAAAATATTTTATATTGTTATCAAACCAAATCTTTTTTTATATGACTTTTTAATTTATAGGATGAAAAATAATTATATTTATAAATATGTTATTACACATTTAATGAATGTGTAAAAAAATTTTACACTTTCAGTATATTTTAATTATAAACTCTATAGTATTATTATATGAGTTTAATCTGCCATCCAACCAAATTTTTTCGTTAACATGACTTTTTGAGAAGTGTTATTATATTATTATTAGATATTAGATAAATGTGTTGTACTATCAGTGTATTCCAAATTCCAATTAAATCCTTACTATATTTTATTAATCATTAATAAACTAATTAATTCATATCAATGTTAGTCAAGGATGATCATCCACCAGGAAGACGAATGCGGTTAATTCATGCCGCTCTTTGACACTTTCTCTCTTTCGCCTCCAACGGTCCAACTTTGACTACTACTGCTCCTTCCCCTTCATTCCTTCTCTCTCTCAATTCACAACATTGAATAATAATGGCCTTCCCCGATTCTCTAAACCCTAGAACAACTACTTCAACGCTCCATTCCCAAACGCGCTTCTCCCTCTGATCGCTTGTGCCTTTTATTTATAATTATTTCTTTCGGCTTTTTTTTTTTTTTTTAATTTTCGCGTTTCCAACGCGCGATCACCATGAACGTGACGATTGATTCGGCGCTGCTCCTCCATTTCCTGGTCCCCTCCCCGTGGGAGATCAAAGTCTCCTCGCCGCCTCCGTCTTCGTCATCATCGCCTATTGGTTCTTCACCTTCCGAACCGGACACCCCGACGCCGCCGATCGATCGCTCTCCGACAATCTTGCCGCCACCGCGGCAGCCGACGCTCCCGACGATAAGGACAAGGTCATTTTCGTCATTTCAGAACGGTTTCAATGCTTAGTTTCGGAATCTCGCAGGGTTGAAATTTTCGAATATTTGGCAGTTTCTTTTCTTATTGCTTTGTGTTCATTTTTTTTTTTTTGTCTTTTTGTTGCTTTTTTCAAAGATGAATTGGTGAATTTTAATGAAGTGGAGCATTTTGTGGATTGAATTGTGTCTATGTCACTTGTTAGTTTCAAGGACTGTAGCTTGTCATCGCTAGTCCGTTAGTTTTGCGGTTGTGACTTGTTAAGGACGAAAACGCAGATTCTGGTTTGTAGCTTAATAAATAAGGGCAAATAACACTGAACTCCCTCCCCTGAGTTTTGGTGAAATTCATCCCTATTTCCCTTTATTTGTCCGGTGATACTGACTTCTGACGCAACCAACTACACAGAGTAATGTGCTGTGAAAGAGAGGAGAGAACAGAATAATGATTTCGGAATTCAAGGGGCAAACAGTATAATAATTTCACAAACTCAGAGACCTCCTAAGCAAGTTTTACAAATAGAAGAGTTGAAGTGAATTTCACCAAATCCTAGGAGAGGTCAATGTAATTTGTCCTAATAATAATAATAATAATAATAAGTGAAGATTTTTCATGTTAGTTGCTTCGTGGAGTAATTTTTAACTTGTTGACATGCAGTTGTGAACTTATTTTTGTAGATGGGCGTGAAAGGAGATTCTCAAGCTAGTTCAGCCTACCTCATCAAGGTAATTTCGGTTTTCTAGCAGTGTTTAGTCTGTTCCGCCTTCCCATATGAAGCCAAATTGCATTAACTAAAGCTTGTGTGTGTGTATTGAACTATTGGCTTCTTATTTCTGTATGTTTTCAAAATTTCTTTGCAGTTAGAACTGTTGGCTGCTAAGAATCTGGTTGGAGCAAACTTAAATGGCACATCGGATCCTTACGCGATCATTACATGCGGCAATGAAAAGCGATTCAGGTTTGATGATCTAGTTTTCCCCTCTTTATTGGAATTTATCTCTGTAATGGTTTTCTTCACTGTGATATTTTTGCCCATAAAGAAAGCATAAACTATATCTACGTGAAGTTATGGACCTCTTTACCATTAGTTATTCCGCAATTCAGGATGTGGATGGTGGGTTTTTGCTTTATATGTATTGCATCTTGGTTTGAAGTAATACTAGGCCTAGGTTTTACTGTATTAGGATAATTGCCTTATGTGTCAAATTGGTATAGGTTGATGATTTCCAATTTTACTTTTGATATTTTTCCTATCTATCCATTAACTCCTTGGTTTGGAGCTCTTTACCATAAACAGCCTTGTTTCCCTCACTTTTCTTTTTGTAAGAAAGTTTTCCAGTAGCTAGTCTTATTTGTACTTGGCATTTGTAAGTATAGGATCGAATTTTTATGCTAACTACATTTACACTACTCCAGAATAAGTGCAATATGTATTAAAGAAATGGTAAAATGTTTTATAGGGAAATTGACATTGTTTATTGGGCCCTCTAAGTTGATCTTTTGTTTGCTAATGCAGTTCCATGGTCCCTGGTTCAAGAAATCCTATGTGGGGCGAGGAGTTCAATTTTTCTGTTGATGAACTTCCTGTCCAGGTAGCTGGCTTATCATCGATGTTTTGATTGTAGTGGGTATAACAATTGTGTGCGGCTGCTGAAAATGATTTCTGTGGTTTTTGAGGTTCAATTCTTATCTAATTAGAATGCAGATTGTCAGTGATGTTCATACTATTCTTACCATTAAGCACCGATTTTTTTTATATTGTAAAACTTCTCGTATTTGTTTAATTATTACTTCCCCCCTTCTTTAACTGGGTTTAAGTTCTTTAAGAGGCCAAATAACTTTGCCACCTATTAGCTATACATGATTTTGAAATAACATATATTTTTGGTAGTTGATAATGCTTTATGTTAGTTTTTGCATATCTGGATTGATTTTATCTCATTGGCAATGCATTTTATTTTCTTCTAGTTCTCTGTTGAGATAGGTCTGTTGTGTGTTAGTTCTCTGTAATTGATAATCTTTAAGTTATTGAACTGGACAATATTTTGGTAATCTGCCTACTGTATACTGTCTGTATTCCTGTTTTTTTATTTCATTAATACATTATTTGTGCTAGTGCATTTTTTTTGTAAAGAAAATTCAGACCAAAAACTAAGTTTAGTAGAATACTGTAAACAAATGTAGCGGTGCATGGCAAGTTTCTGAAGCTGATCATAGTGGTCAAACATAATACTTTAAAGCATTCACTTTGATAAGGATATAAACATAATACTACGTCAAAATATGCTTCCCAATTGACAGATTAAATCTGTTATGTAGGTTTTCATGAAACTGACTTCTTTCCCTGCTGACGTAGCAGATCAATGTCACAATATATGATTGGGATATAATCTGGAAAAGTGCTGTTCTTGGTTCAGTGACTGTTCCAGTTGAAAGTGAAGGTCAAACTGGTGCAGTGTGGTACTCTTTGGATAGCCCATCTGGGCAGGTAATACCGGCTTCAGAAGAAATTGCCTTTGAATTCTAGTTTCTGTTGACTTTTAGCTATATGACCTGTTAGTACATTTTTATGCCTCACAAATACTATTATAGATTTGTTAATTGAATTCAGGTTTGTCTTCATATAAAAACAAGTAAAGTATCAGCAAACTCTTCAAGGTGGGTCTTTTAGTTTTATATTCAATTTTTTATTAATCTATGTTTAATTTTAGTGGTCCAATTTCTCCTTCTAAAATATGTTTGGTCCAAGATAGTTTAGTACAGTTATTATCATCATATGTTGCTGTATTTCTTATATTTTATTAATTGACATGACTGATAGAACAAATGGTTATGGTGGAGGGAATGCTCGAAGAAGGATGCCTTTGGAAAAACAGGGCCCAACTGTTGTTCATCAAAAGCCAGGGCCTCTTCAAACAATATTTGAACTTCTTCCAGATGAGGTTACCAACAGAAACTAAATTTGTTGGTTTTGTTATTAAGGATTTCCAGTTAGAAGTTTTTGCCTAGGTCATATACACACACACACAAACATGCACATGTGTATATCTGTGTCGTTTATTCCTTTTATGTGATTCTGCAATGTGTTTGCATGTCTAATGAGTGAAGTATCTGTTTCAGGTTCTTGATCATAGTTATTCTTGTGCACTCGAAAGATCATTCTTGTATCATGGTCGTATGTATGTTTCAGCGTGGCACATTTGTTTCCATTCCAATGTGTTCTCAAAGCAAATTAAGGTCAGACTATCCTTCTTCTACTTTCCAATGTTAAGTGAACATTGTAGCATAAGTTTCCTAGGCGAGGTGGTAGATCCATCAGTCAAATGTCGACTGCTTGATTGTAAGATTTGCTTCTTGTGTTTTAGTGAGATTGATAAAAATTGAAGTTAGTAATTTTTTATTTCGTGTTAAGGTTTTGATTTGGAGAAACAGTTGTATTATCAGTCATAGGGTTTGTGCTTGGATCTTTATTTTCTGAAAATTTATATTATATATGACTTCTTCCCCTCTTATCAACACTGCCAGTCTGTTATTTACAGTGCTTTTTCTTAAGTGTGTTTTTGTGGGAATTTTAACAGGTGGTTATTCCATTTGAAGATATAGATGAGGTGCAATCTGTATTGCCTTTTCTCTCCCCCTTCCAGTATCATATTTCAGTTATATTAAAACTTACATCTGGTGTGACCTCTTTTTTTTTCTTAAGATTCGAAGGAGTCAACATGCATTTATTAATCCTGCTATAACAATTATTCTCCGCATGGGTGCTGGTGGACATGGTGTTCCTCCTTTGGGAAGTCCTGATGGTTAGTAACTTGTTCTAACACTATTTCATTATTCATTGTCTTCGGGGTCCTTTAGTTTTCACTTTATGGTGCAATGCTTGTCCTGATTTTTATAAATAAATTAAATAAAATAAAAGGTATTGCATTGACTTGGTTCCTTTCTTGATGGGGCTATGCATCTTATCTATATGTATCACCATTACCATATTACTGGCTGACTTGGAGGCTTTCATATAGACTGGCATCTTACTATATTGCTGGCTCTCTGAGTCTCTTTTTATCGAAGTATGAAAAAATGATACTGGTCTTATTGTTGTTTCTGAATTCTAATAATCTGTCTTTCATAAAATATCATTGGTTTTAGTGAAGAAAACCTTTCACCATGTTTTGTCACAAATGTTAGCCTCTGTTAGATGACTTGATTGGATCTTCATTTTCTTTTTCATTTCAGGTAGAGTCAGGTATAAGTTCGCATCATTTTGGAACAGGAATCATGCATTTAGAAATCTACAACGAGCAGCAAAGAATTTCCATGAAATGTTGGAAGCTGAGAAGAAGGTTACTTCTCTTGCTTAATCAATTTGGTCTTCATAGTATATGAATTTTTTTACAAGATACCTCTTGTTCTAAAATCTACTAGAGATTTAAAATTAATAATAATACCTTTGCACCATGTTGTACATTGTGAACATACACTATGAAACTGATAAATCACATGCTCCAATGCATTAATTTATCAAATTATTTTGTCCCGTCATGTTGAAACTTTGAACTGACTTGTTCTAAAATCTTCAGCTCTTCTGATTAATGATACGTATTTATGGTCAGATTTTGCTCCTCTAAAGTGAGGAAGTTGGTAAAGTGCAAAAGTGATGGGTTAATCACTCTTTGATTAATAATTTTCATCATGTGTGCATCATGTACGGATCCCACTAAATGATCTAAGGGTGTTTAACCCCTTACTTCTGCATTTTACCAACATCCTCATTTAAGAGGAGCCAAATCCCTTATTTTCACTCTTTTTTTCCTTTGCATTGGTCGCTAATTTTAAGCTGAGCTTGAATTGAGTAGAGTTGCTTCTAGAAGATCGGAAGTATGATGAAGTCACGTTCCTAAGTTCTTGACACCTTGGTAGGAAGTTGATTGGGTATATAAGACTCATAACACCATAACACGACATATGACAAACTCGAGAACTATTTAGTTAAGGGTTTTTCTAATGAGTGCCCTAAGGACACTTGTTAAAGAATCAAAAGTAGTAAGTTTTGAAGTGTTTTAATGCACTTGTTGCATTGGAAACTTAAAAAACTCAATTTTCAACAAAATTTAGCACTTGATTCCTTAACGAGCACTTAAGACACTCGTTAGAAAAACCTTTTAGTTAATACTTCCTTCATTTTTTATTAATAGTCATGATGAGAAACCGTGCCATCTTAGTACATTAAAAAACTAATGTAAATTTAGGGTCAGATACATTAGTTTTTTAATGTACCAAAATGACACGGTTTCCACTATGACTATTAATAAGGAATGGAAGGAGTAGTATTTCTTTTTGCCCTACATACATATTGCTGCTTTTTTTCAAATGGAAGAAAGATTACCTTAAATTCATAACTAGAGAAGCACCAAATACTATTGATGTCCCTTTGTTTTGTCCTTTTCTTTATGGTTTCGTAATTTGTCATTTTGAAAGGGCATTGATTGCATTTATTAGCCAAAAGAAAGTGAAAACAGGGAATACAGAGGATGATGTACAAAGATTCTGAAGGATACACTATATTGGGCTGGATCTTTTATCATCATCATCATCGTCGTCGTCTAGGATTTTTTACCCCCAAATTTTTGGGTAAATTGGAAACTATTCCATGTGATTCATTGTTTATGTGGCACAGGAAAATGCAGAGTCAGAGTTGCGAGCACATAGCAGTTCTGTCAGAGGAAATAAGATACTGGATAAGGTTCCTGAAGAAAGCACGCCAAAAACTGGAAAACTTCAACCTTTTATCAAAGAAGAGGCTTTAGTTGGCATATACAATGTAGGCATGATTTTTTTTTTTTCTCCTTTTGTCTCCATGAATTGTACGAGTTTAAATATCATTTTAGTTATTAGTATATAACTAGTGGTTTTTCTCCAGGATGTTTTTCCCTCCACAGCTGAGCAGATTTTTAAGTTATTATTAAATGATGGTTCCCAATTTACTAGCAAGTATCGTGCAGAGCGAAAAGATACTAATCTTGTGGTAAGTTTTCCTAAATTGTTGTTGTAATTCTTGTTGAAGGTTGTCAATTCCTAGCAGTTGTTGTGTATGTGTCAAACTGTCAATATATCTGTCATCATCAAATTTTGCTGTCAACTGCGAGGATTTACATTCAAATTGGTTGATGGCTTGTGCATTCAATATTATTTTATGAGCAGTTGGCTAGAGATTTCTTCCCTTGCATCTCTTGTGGAACAGAGTTGTTTCCTTGGTTTCTCTGTGGGTGTCAACACAAAATATTTCTATTGTTTTGGGGAGGGGTTTGTTTCTTTTCCTTTTGCCTTTTTTTTCTTTTTTATTTTTGAAGCGGGGGAGGGGGTTCTCTTATTGATTTGCAGTGGAATTGCGGGGCTAATTTGAATGTTTTCTTCCTTTTTGTTCCTTTGTAGATTATTCTTTCAATAAAAAGAAAAAAGTGTTAACTTTCTAATAGTATTTTTTTTTTTTTTATAATTTGGGAGTTGTATAGTTATATATACTAGTTTTTAGTTTCCTCTGAACTTTGGCATTAAGGGAAGCCTGGAGTGCTTGAGTCAGTGCAATTGTTCATTGAGAAAGCACTGGTTTTTCTTGAAATATATTGAATGTGTTTACTTGATTTGGAAAAAGGTGGTAACAAATAATTTTTTCTGTACATAAGACTGTTTGTTGGTAAAAGTTAAAATTAGATTGCTTTTTCTCAGTGCCATGTTATTGTTGATGTTTTGAGCACTTGGGCGCTTGGTGGTTAACTTTAATCTTCTTGTGGAAAATTAAAGTTTCAGATTATTGTGACATGTCCACATCAATCTATCCTTATGCTATGGATTATATATGCTCTGTACGAATATAAAACTTTAATAAAATGGCATCCTGTTTTAAAGTTGTTGCTTTGCTCTATGATTGTGTTGTCTGTAGATGGGACAGTGGCATACAGCAGAAGAATATGATGGTCAAGTTCGAGAAATAACCTTCAGATCCCTTTGTAACAGCCCTATGTGTCCTCCAGACACAGCCATGACAGAGTGGCAACATGTTGTTCTTTCACCAGACAAGAAAAAACTGGTTAGACTGTTGCTTGTATTTACCTATAATGATATATCCGAGAAGAATAATGTTGATGTCACTATGTTGGTAGCTTGTGTGGTCTAGTTAGCTACCTTCACTATTGTGAATTGCAACTCTTATCCTACTCTTTTTATCCCCCGCCCCTTCTTGTTGTTGCCTTAATTTCTTCTTCTCAAAATATCTAATGGGGTGCTGTGATCACTTTTAGGCGTTTGAGACTGTACAGCAGGCACATGATGTTCCGTTTGGGTCCTATTTTGAGGTATGGAGTACTTTGAATATCTTACATTGATGCTCGGTTGTTTTTGTTACCTTTTTTTCCTTTTAATAATTTTTGTTCCTGAGATCTAAATTTGGATCATTTCATTTCTATACGATTTTTGAGTATTCACTAATTTAATAGAGAACATATGATATGTCTGGTCAAGAAAAATCACAATCATCTACAAGTCTGCGTTCCTTGTAAATATTTTTAGATATAGTTTGCATTCCTTGCAAACTATATGTTTCTGATTATTGTAAATTTATACCTAATAATTTTGTAATGGTTTGGGTGGCCATTGAAGCGAGGAAAAAGTGTCAAATACATCCACATTTGTTGTTCTCCATTTGATTTATTCAATATAACCGTTACTGTGGTGAAAATTTTGACTTAATTCAAATATAGCCACGAAGTAGTACATTTGTTTATCTGTAAACTGTAATATTGGAACTAATCCATATCTTACCTTTTGAAGGAGCATTGGCGCTGAAGTGATTAGCACATTTAGAATGGGTGTGAAGCTGCAAACCCCCAAACAAGTTCTTTACTTTTGTTAAGTTGTGTGATTGTGTCTGGCTACTGCTATGCCTAATTATAGTAGTGCCACTGGAAGAAGAAGGATAGATTTCATTTTAAATAGTGATGTAGATAAACTCTTATCGTTTGTAGCTTTCTTTTAATGTGCTCATTTGTGACTTTCCTATTGAAAGGGAGGTAGAACAAGTTTAGTCTTCAAAAATACCTATTCTAGAGATCCTAGGTGGCTATACCTTTGATAACAAGAAGGATTACAATTAGTCATCAAGAAATGGGATGAAATAGAAAGCATACTAATAATTATTCTCCCATATGTGCTTTCTGTGTCTTTTTTTTTCCCTCTATTTATTTGATGTTTATTTTTTAGATAATAGATGACAGTACGCTCTTGGTCAAACAGGTACACTGCAAATGGAGTTTGGAGACAACAAATGAAAGTTCATGTAATCTGGATATAAAAGTGGGTAAGTTTTGGTTGAAACTGATATTATCCTGCTTTACTTTTTCTTCCCCTTTAAGAAATAAATCTTGAGCTAAAACCGACCAGCTTCTGTGGATCAAAGCAGATCGAATTTTGTTTTTAAATGACAACCACAGGTCTTGGTTAATGCGTAAAACAGAAATGGTATCGAGTTATTTTGTTATTTGTCCTAAGATTCAGCTCAACAATTGTCTAGAAACTTGAATTTCAGTCCCGGAATTTGAATTAAAAAAAAAAAATTGACCTTGTTTTCTTTTCACAGTTGGTTAAATATTGGCATTTTTTGGTTTATTTTTCATAGTTATGGAGTTCAGTAGTTCTTTGTGGTATTTTTAAACTACCAGCTATGGAGTTCAGGAGTTCCCTTTGTAGTATTTTTAAACTATATGAGTAATGGACTTGTAGCCATTGGTAATATCTTGTGATCTTGCTTCTACCTATACTCTAGTACTCTATCATTAGCATTCTGAACCTTTTAATCAGGGACAAGCTAGATTTACATGGCTTGAGGGAACCAATATGGGAAACCGCTATGGCTTCCTTCGTTGAACCTCTGTTCAGGACTAACGATAAGCAAATCCTTGAATTGTTTCTACAGGTGCACATTTCAAGAAATGGTGTCCGATGCAATCGAAAATAAAGTCGGGGGCAGTCAACGAGGTTGGTAGATTCTTGATTGATCAACAAACTGAAACAATTGTTCCTTCAAACTGCAAGAGTTTTTAATTATTAATAAATAAAATTGTGGTTTATCAATGTAGTACAAGAAAGAAGTTGAGTTGATGTTGGGAATTGCTCGTTCATACATAAAGTCGCATACTTCTACTGATAATGAGACTGACAAGGCCTCTTCGTCTCCTTCGGTGTCTCTGGAAAACTAAGATTTCTGGCTACATCGGATTAGGATTTTATTTATTTGTGTAATATTGTAACTTTTCTTTTGTTAATCATTTTTGTAACATGCATAGCGAAAATATATGTATAGGCAATAGGTTTTTGTGTAGTGTCTCTCCGATTATAACACTCAGCTTGTTCTTATAGGGGATTCTGGTGTTTAATGTTTGTTCTTTGACCACGGTGAAGAATGAAAATTTATTTATTTATTTTTTAATCAGAATTTAATTTTGATACTGGAAGAGTATAAAAGGTGTTATACTATCATTCAATTTTATTTTATTATATCAATAAACATGGTTGATTTTTATACCGTGAAACTGAATTATGGAAGTTAAGGGTCTTTTTGTTTCAGTTTTTAGATTTTTGAAGGAAATACTGAAGGATGAAAACTATAAAATTCAATTTTCAGTTTTTATTTTTAATTTTTAATTATAAAATCTTGAAAACTGGATATTGAAACTAAAGAGGCCCATTGTGCATGTATTTTGTTGACGGGCCAAGGAGATAGAGGGGAATATGTAAGCTGTCTATTATTATCAATTTGTTATTCTGGACGATTGATGAAACCAAACAGTTTGAATAATAGCTAAATATCTAAAGTGTTTGGAATGGGGATAAAAATAATAGAGAAGTTTTCATGGATTAGCTCCTATATAATTTTACACGGTTTGGGTACAGAAATTTGTGGGAGACATTAGTGCATTTATCGTGATTCAACTTTGTGTCATTATCTTTACGAGGGGTAAGCTCTTTACAATTCACTCAACAGCTTATTGATAGAGCTTATTCATGAAAATTTATCTCTTATTTTTATCTACCCCAAACCAAACATACCCCCAAAATGTAAAGCTTTTTGGTGGGCACCAAGTGAATGTACATATACATTCAAAAACTTTAGATTCAAGCCCAAGAGGCAGTGTATGTCGTGTGTAATGAAACATGGGCCTGGGGCCCATAAAGAAAAGCGTAATCAGATTTATAGGCCCATGAAATCAGCCCGGCCCTTGAATATTTGCTTGGCTCCTCGCTGGTTAGCCGAGAGAGAGAGAGAGAGAGAGAGAGGGGGAAAAATGAAGACGACTTGGATGGGGGGCTATGGCGTTGCGGTGGTTGTGGTGTTGTGCGCACTGAGTACCGGTACATCAACGGAGCAACTGAGCACCAGAGAATGCGAGAATCTCGGATTCTCGGGTCTCGCTTTATGCTCCGACTGCAACACTTTCTCCGAGTACGTCAAAGACAAAGGTCATTTCAATTTCCGATCTAATCTAATCTAATCTCTCCCTAAACCTTCATTCCAAAGATTTTGTTATAAATTTTGGATCTAGTCTTAATTTATTGATTTGAATAGAGGTTAAAATTTGAACTGAGCTCGAAATTCGCGCTGCAGAGCTGGTATCGGATTGTTTCAAGTGTTGCACGGAAGATTCCAATGATGCCACTACAAAGGTATAATAATCCGTTTTGCTTTTGGGAATTAGGAAATCTAATTTCACAACTAATCATCTATTATACTGATTTCTGCAATGGTCATTTATTAATTATTAGTTGAGAAGAGAAACCTTGATGCAAATTGTATTAATGGTGTATCATTAGTGAATCAGCATTTCAAGAGGAAGTATGGTGCTAAATTTATTTATTTAATTTTCAAAAAGGTAAAAAAAAAAGAAAAATATTGAGGATGGAATTAACATCAGTTGAAGTGAAAATGGAAAAGTGAGCAATTTTTTTTTTTTGGGTAATCAAGTGATATCTCAGTATTTAAGTAGCTTTTCACAGGATCAGAGTTTTGGCTTTTGAAATTCCGAAAAAAAACCAGGAGCCTTCATGAGAATGTCTATGCAATCACTGCATTTGTTTTTTATGTCATTTCAACTTTCATCCATATGTTGCCCCTCTTTTAGAAGATGAAAGCAAGGCGATGCTCATGATTTTTTTACTTTCTTTAGGTTACATACACTGGAGCAGTTTTGGAAGTCTGCATGAGGAAACTTGTTTTCTATCCAGAAGTTGTGAGCTTCATTGAAGAGGAGAAAGATCAGTTTCCAACTGTTAAAGTTCAATATGTTTTCAATTCTCCGCCAAAGCTAGCCATGCTGGATGATGCAGGTCAAACTAAGGAAACAATCAGGTACGGCTTCTTGATCTTGGTTTTTCCATAAAATGAATATCTTGCCAGCATATTGCGAGCTTGCCGTTGGTTTTTTGGGATTGATTGATTGGAATGCAGTGACTTCTCGAATATATTTGTGTTCTAGGTGCTATCAGAAGGCTGCTGAGAATAGTAAAATAAAATGACATAATTCTGATAAACCATATAGATTTTCATGGATGTTCTATATGACTGGAATAGTCATTTCAGCATTTAGTTACAAGGTCTTCCAAAAGTGGGTAAAACAGTACTCGATATGGAATTGATCAGTAAGATTAATGTTACAAAAGCTTGTGGGTGTGTATCTGTATAATGTGGTAAGATCTTTCCATTGAACTAGATCAAGGTGAAGGTTTTAGTGCTATTTTACATGGTACCCATCATGAAAGCAATGCCTTTGTTGTGTGCTAGGGGATTAAAGGGAAAATATGACATTTTATGTTGTTTCTGATTGAGTTTTTTCCACCTGTTGCAGAATTGATAACTGGAAACGGGAGCATATACTGCAGTTCATGCGAGAGAAGGTGAAGCCTTTGGCAGATGAATGAGAAGCTTTTACCCGTTATCAGCCATGCCCCGTTCTTCATTTTAGTTATATCATGTATGTCTGAACTCTCTTTCCATTTAACAAAAAAATGAGAGTATATACGGTAACAACTTGTGCAAGTCAAACCTGTACTTGGCAAGTGACTTGAATGACATTAGACAATTGATAGCAATACGGCAGTTTTCTTTTACCTATTTTTATGGCATCTGTAGAATATGTTATATTAACTGCAGTCTTGTAATATTTCATTGGTGATAAGCTTGTTTCAATATTTTATCAGAGTGATGGTGCGTGTATAACTAATGTGATTGGATATTAAAAGAAAAGTACTAACACTGTCAATGGTTTCTCGCATGTCAAATGCATGCTTGGTAAATTGATGGAAACCTCTTTCGCAGTTCATGTCGTCCATTTCTGAAAAAATAAAATTAAAATTGTGGATATTTATGTACGTGTAGCATTTGCATATGGGTTGTGAAGCAGCCTTATAAATTGGAAGCTTTGATGTTATTGTTGGGACATCAATTTGGAGACTGGATCCTAGATGAGGAATAATTCCTCGGCTTGGTAGTTGCAGCTTGTGGGCGTTATCTAATGAAAGATGCTGACATTAACATATTAGAGTACAAGCACATATTAGCCAAGGGTTTGGTTCATAAGTATTAAGGTTTTAGCATACTTTGGCCTTTATACACATTTTTTCCTGTGAACATAAGTTTAATTGTCATTGTCACCATAAACTATCGCTTTTGAATGTCCTAGTTTTAGAGTAAGGTCTTTCCCTAATTTAAAAAATGGTAATTAGTAAGATAGATTGTTACTAACATCCTTCAATTTAACTTTCATGGAGATCGGACTCTGACATTGAACTGCAAGAAAATTAATAAATGACTAATTAACTCTTCGTGTGACCTGCGAAAATCTTAATCTAAAACGTAATGCCTTGTTCTTGGAGAAAAATGAGATTCAAGTGGGACCAAAAAAAACAAAAACTGAGCTAATTGTTGATATTTTCTTCACGCTACTAGATGCTTAAATAAGCACGCGGCGCCGAACGTTGACACTGGTACCTTCATCAAATCTAGAGAATACTTTCATTAAGCTGATAATCAGTACTTGGAATTATTATACAACTACAACTTTCAAATATACACTTAAACTAATCAGCATACGGAATTAACGATACATATATGGGCTTACTTAAAAAGCTTAACCCCATCACCCGTTTAAAATCTTATAGGCGTGGAACAGCTTCTCCCGACCAAGGTTTTTTTTCTTTTTTTTAAATTAATGCTTTTAACTATATATATTAGCTCCCATGACTCCATCTAGAAGTATGAAATTTTCAAACTACAAGACTGGTTTAGGGACATAGCAACCTTTAGGCTGCTTTGGCTGGACCAAATTTGTCAATGGAATTGAGAGATATCGTTCTCGAGTTTTGGTGAAGTAGCTGTCTTGATGGGAGCCCAGATATCTGCACCATTGCTCTCTGCAACTCCAATTGTTAATGAGACAGGAACAAGACATAACCCTCTACTCTTCAGGCTGCATGGCTCTAAACCCTGAAGAGACCACAATTTTGTTATAATATATCCCAATTTAACACCAGGAATAACAAGCTAAATTGCACTACACTGGTCATACTCCATTGTGTTGGTGCTCATGTTATGCTCACCTGCATCTTGGCTGATGAAGAGCTTTCAAGGTAAGGGGCGCTAAGCAGCTGTTATACACAGGAAGAAATTTCTTTGCATAAGATCAAGGTCAAAATATCATTAAATATGCATGCATGTGATTTGAGTATATGGAGTGACAATAAATCTAGTCAGTGATAGAAACTGGACAATAGAGGTACTGGTTTATATGAATCAAATATAGGCATCGAAACTATCAATGACACGGATCCACTGATAATAAACAATATCTTCTTTCATGGGTTGATAGGCAAGTTTCCTTCTCTTGAGAAGCCAAATCTAAGTTTTATATGCAACTTCTAATCTTTAGGATTGCATGCATGATCTGATCTAGACCCTAGGGAGCATCTGGAATGCTCTAACCTGATCATAAAGATAGCATTCAGAAATTAATCATTGAAGTATGTGATCAAGAAATTTGCATCAGGACTAGAGAACACCACGACTTAATTTAAGTGCAGGTATAAGGCATGCATGTTGTGTATGAAACCAGCTACTAGGGTATTTATGAAGAGAATTTCAGCATAAGTAGCAAGAATGGCCAAACCTTAACTTGTTTATGAAGGAAACCTATGTATTCCATTGCCTCCTTTAGGACAGAAGATGTATCCGTCTGCAATGAGAATTAGAGAGACTTTAGACTCGCAGAAACCTAGAACAACTTATTTACTCGAAAACAATAAGAGGCATGATATTGCATATATATGCCACATTAAAGATAAGATCACAACTGAAGCTTTAAACAGGAGGATGAGGCTAATTTCCAGTAATATCCACCAAATATAAGAGTATAAGACAATTAAAATTGCCAGGAACTAATTGATGTATACCTTCCCATATGGTGAAACAAGCTGCTGCAGAGCAACAATTCGTTCACTAAGCTTCTCCTTCCTCTCCTATTCACAGAAACATTAGAAATGTTACATGAAATACGAAATATAAAGGAAAGTTCACTTTCATGGAAAGCATAAGATGTATAACAACTTTGAGCATCAAGGAGTGTTCCATGCAACAAGTTAGTTGAATACCACTATTGCTTTTAAGAGACAATGAAATATCAAGGGCATTGGAGCACCTAGTTATTATGACCCTTTTGATTTCCTTTATCTATCAATTTAACAGTACAGACGAATAGAATTAGCATTGAACTAAATATGATCTCAAGCAGAACTTAGTTTAGTTTCTAACTAATTAAATACAATGAATTGAAAATAAACATAAAACAGCTACATTCGAGGACTGAAAATATGCAATGCATGATAACGACCACGGAACCATGATAAATTGCGGTTATAGTTGTGGCTGCGCTACGATGCAGAAAATTGCGGGAAGACACTATCAACATGGCCGCAATTTAAAACCACCACCGAAAATGATGTGTGACAATTTGGATATGATTAGTGTCATACACTATAATACACAGAACTTTTGTGGAGAAAGGGAATGAAACAGTTATGCAACAGCTAACACTAATTAAGGGATAAAAAAAAACCTTCGTGGTGATTGATAAATCAGCCTTTTGCCTTTTAGATGCAATGGAAGTATAACTGCTTTGGTCAACAGAACAGGGGCTCCTTTTATGTCCCATCATCTTTCTAACATCTATCCCCTCTTCTCTCTGATGGCAACAATGAAGAACAATCTTGTGTAAGATTCAAACAACATAAAAGAAATTGTAGCATCATGAATGATATGAAAACGAACACAAATATGAAAGAAACTATTAAATACATGTCTTCTATCCACTTATTACTAAGTGAGAAACCATAATAGCAAAGTCCTTGTGGTGATCCATTGATTTGATTGAACTAGTTAGTACCTGCTGCCATATATTTTTCAGTTAATTTGAAATATGTTCAATAGAATTTCTAAGTGGGATTTGCCAGAAAATGCTGGCACATTATGTGCTCGAGGTTTAGGCATTATGTGCGTGCTCGGAGAAAACTAGTATCAAGTTCCTTATATTCAACCAATTTTCAAATCAAGGAATAACATGTAGAATATTTTCTTGAAATAAGTAACTTAAAAATTAAAAGGGTACACTCATCTAAGTGAGTAGTATCCATGTGGAAAAATCCCTTGAGCTGAGTACACTAAAGAATGGATCACTGATTACCTTTCAGGATCGAAGCATGTCAGTTGGTACTACTACTAGAATAACTTATCCTTACTACCATTTGTTTTGAAAAAAAAATGAAGTGGGGAAAGCATGAAAGATATCATGACTTATAAAAGACACTAGCCAAATTAGTGGCTTAATTTGAGGAGAAGCTTGTCAAACTCCTCCAATGAAAAAAACAAAGGCGACTATGGTTTTATTTTTATTTTCTGCTATTAAAAACAAAAGAATCATTTTTTATTTTTATTAATTGATTCACAAAATTTAAAAAAATTAAAAAATGTCATTTTTAAACTAAAATTAAAAAATGTCATTTTTAAACTAAAATTAAAAAAAAGAAAAAGAAATAAAACAGATATGAAGAGGCCCAAAATTTCCTTCAATGGTTTTGCATTTTTGCTCCGGGGTCCTGACTTGAGTCCATGATGCAAATGTATAGAACCATCACGGCATGCATATAAAAGTTAAAAGTATAATAAAGATCCATTTTTTATATTATTAATTAATATATCACAACAACATGCGTTGTTTTGGCCAGAATAATCCTCACATCACACTTATCAAAGACAAACGATGTCATCATCAATAATAACCTCCCAACCCACAGATAGAAAAAATAAATAAATAAATACATAAATAAGATGATTAATTAAATATTAGATAAACATAGAAACACAAACAGGTAATTAACAGCTACACCAGACCCCGAAAATCAAAGTGGCCCCATGGTCATGATGCTACTAGACTACAAGGCAAAGCCACTGCCAAGAGGAATAAATCAACCATGCATTCAAGCCACATATGAGCTCTTTCGAACGGGCCAAGAGTCATCACCATCACAAACATGGATCCACATGTTCAACGGTTCAAACTACTCCAAGCTTTATTTCATGGTCCAAATATATAAATACCATAATAGTCAATAATTATAAGTTTAGTTACCATATCAATTATCAAAACTATTAATCTTTAAACTTTGCGATGTTGCCAAAAAGAGGCTCCAATGTGTAATCGATCTATGGTGGGCCCACAATTTGATCTTTGACAACATTTGTATTTAATCCTATACTATGTACTGTATAACACATATACATACGCATAGAAATATACCTTGCATGAATGAATCGAATACTACTTGCGTACAAAATCTTCCCAACCACTTTTGTTTAGTGTTAAAGTATATCTCAAATTGACAACATGCATAGGGACATAGGAGTAATTAATTAATTTATAGAAAAGACAAGGGTATTTCAGAGTTTGCCTTTGGCTTGGGGTTTGGGAAAGAGAGATAGTAGTAAATATAAACCCAGCCACTCATTTATTGCATATGTACTTACAACGAGAACAATCCTGATCATACATTCTTGAGTGATTCAAGTGCAAGGATGAGGATTTGGAAGCTTAAAAAATATGCAGCAAGTTTTATTTTTGAACATAATTAATTTCTCAAAATTTCCCGTAGAACACTAAATACTAGTATTCCTTAAAACAAGAGATAGTATTTGAATATATTAAAATTTGATTAAGAACTTACTGGAAACATAGAATCAGCATTGCAGAAGGAGCTGGCTATCATCTATGACTCTGAAGCAAAGAGGGTTTTTTCAGAAGAAATTAAATGGTTAAAGCAAAAAGCCAAACCAAGCCTTCTATTTGTGTGAGTGATGACTGCAAATGTTGTGGTGGGTATCTTTCAAAAGCTGTAAAGGTTGCGACTTTAAGCAGTGCCTGTGATCAGAACTTCATTCCCAAGACTTTTGCAGAAAAGCTCATAAGCTAGAGAAAAAAGTTAAGAGTTACTATAGTACTAGCTAGCATAGGCACAGAGGGTAACGAAGCAACGTACTGGTAGCAAATTAGCAAGAGAAGGTCATCAATGGAAGAAGAGAACCACACACAGAGCTGTAGGGAAGGAAGAAGAAGAAGCAGAAGAGGGAGGGGGAGCAGGTAAATGTCAAAATGTGTGCTTTTATAAAGCTAAGATGAATATAATAATATGATAATTCCTTCCGTATAACATTTATATTTATATTGTCATAATGAATATACTTGACAGCTAATATCCAACCAAGATGGACATTTTGGTTTTTCAGCTTTTATTTTTATGGCGTCCTTTTTTTCTTTTCTTTTTTTTTATTCGTGTTATCTATCATTTTAAAAATAATTTTATGCAAATCATATTTAACGAAGAAAAATTATTGATAGTATAAATTTTGTAATTATTTAACTACACACATTATATTTATGTTATTTTATATGACGGATTCTCATAAACGGTTGAAGGTCAATATACCTATGATGCAGTTGCATTTAATCACATTTAAAAAATGTGGCTAAACATTTGTTCTTTGCTTTCCACTTTTCACCCTCAAACAGTCTTAGAATCGTCCTCCTTCTCTCATTCTCCCTCTCCCACTCCCCACCACCTCCTCTTTCTTGGCACTGCATGGTGTTAATATTGGTCAACCTGAACAAGAACACAAGAAGGAATGTCAACAACACCTTTCCAAAAGGTGTGTCTTTTACCAACAATAGCAGCACAACAAACAAAGACACGACTAAAAATCAATCTTTGAATTTTAAGATTAACATATTAGGATGAATTTTTTTTCAGATTCTCAAAAATCCAATCTATAAATTGCATCACCACATCAGCACAACACTTGGAGACAAATTCACAGAAGCTCCAAAATCAAAATTTTACACTTGATGCTAACATGGATGACAAAGAACACAAGCACAAGCATCTTACTCAACCTTTTTAACCCAAAACCTTCACAAGAAAGTTGCCATAAAAAGCAAAGCGGCTGTAATAATCGAGTCCGTCAGCTGAGGCACCACGCCATCGTCGTTGGCGCCTCGTCCACCTCAAGGACCATATCCACGCCCAAACCTTTGATTGCCACGCTCAAATCACCGATTTGTTTGACATCGTCGTAACAGGCATTGGCACCATCCTCGCAGCCATGATCTCAGCGCCTCTAGCGGATACGCCGTAAAGTCGACAACGGTCGCACCCTCTTTGCCTCCAAGCAAATGCATCGCCATTGACAAAAGGCCCTCTCACCACCATCACCGTCAACGACCTTGTCACCATAAAACCAAGTTGCGAAGCCAAACTACCTTCTTCGCCAACAAGGCTTGCCACATTCTCAAGCAACATCGAGCACAAGGCCAAAATTGTGTCGGAGGATCCACGAGCGTGGGAGCAGCGAGCGATTGCGAAGGAAATGAAAACGCTTTAATCGAAAGACGAGACGAGATTCCTCTGATGCTTGTGGACATCTTCAAAGAGGTTGTTGTAAGGAGGATCTTGTGCCTCTGATGGTGGTTTGCAAAATGCATTTTCCTCCCATGTATCGTTCAGATCTTGGAGGGTGATGAATTTTAGGGAATGGGGGAAAAGGGGGTGATGATGGTGATGACAGAGGAGGTGGAGAGTGAGGGTGGCAGTAGGAGTGAAAGTTGAGACTGAGATGGGGGTGGAGAGTTTTTGGTGATTAGCCATAGAACTCATTTCTTTTAACAACATTTCTAAAATGTGGCCAAATACAAAACTGCAGCCAAGGCATTGACTCACAACTGTAGGGTAGTAATCGCCATTTTATATAGATACAAGTTTTTTTCCTTTTTAGAAACTAACTTCCAAAAAAAATAATTTGTATATAGTATTTTAATAGGTGATTTATGCTAATATGAGATAATAAGCAAATTTATTTGTATAGTGTTTATTGAATTGTAGAGGTAGATTCTATATAATTTTCACTTTACATTGAATCTCTCTTTAACAATTTTGTATTATTTTTTTTTACATTAAATCTATCTTTGGTAGAGTCAGTGTTAATTTACTTTTCCTTATCTTTGAATTTGTTTTTGACTAATTATATATTAAAAACACTATATATATAAATTTTTTCCAAAATACCATAATAATGTAATTAAATCACCAAAATCCCTTATAAAAGAAAAAGACTCCTAAGTCCCTAACTTGCATGTCTCATTTAATTTTTTTAAAAAAAAGATACTATCTTGTGGCTGCACAATAAAATGCTTTTTTTTTCAATTATGAAACGACATTTTCTGAAAAATAAGATTAAATTTGTCTACGTCAGGAATCCCCTCTTTCCCGAGAAGACAAATATTTGTGACATAAACACATGAGTATTCATTTATGAAACCCACTGTTATGACATAATAATCCGCCTGTAGAGTGGGTCAGAGTTCTAATCTATTTTTCTTTTAAAAAAGGTAATATTTATCGAAAAAAGTGGAGCGGACACTGGGGAGTTACACCCAAAAAAATGTGGAGGGGAATTTGAAAGTGGTTTCTTGTGCTTTTAAGTCGGGAAGTTTACAACTATTAATAATTTTTCCTTTGAAGCTTATGGAACTCATTATTGAAGTTCTCACTTTTTTTTTTTAATGGGACAAAGAAACAAAACAAAAACTACACCGAGGCCTGCCACAATAAGGGCAGCATTCTGAAGGAGAAAAGTCTCATACCAAATTATTCACAACACACAAAGTAGTCATCTTAATCAGTTGATCAACATATTAGTTTATCATTTTAAAAACCCAGCACATCTACATCTCCTAGCACTCACTTTGTTTTGAAAGAGACAGCAGTTTTCTTTCTAAACCATTATTGTTATTGTAAGGATAGTTGTCCTGGTCTTGATGAATAATATAAAAATTCGTACATATTTTAAGGATTGTTGTCCTAATCTTGATGCCTATTATTAAAATTCGTACATATTTTTTGGTTCAGCTAAAATTCGAATAATTGAGAATGCAAAGTCTTATAACAAATTATAAACCATTTAAACAAACTCAATCACAAAAGATACATCAAATAATCAGATAGAAAAGGATATTATCAAATTAATTTTAATAATTAGCACCGAGCATTCATCTGATTTACTAAAAACTTCTAATATATGAATACCCTTCAAATTTTAAAGTGAGTTTAAATTTAATCAATCATCTATGTATTTGATCTTATCATAAATAAAATTCATTACATTATTGTGATGATTATTTTTTTCGTAATAAAACTCTTAATTAATGACATTCAAATAATTAGCTACATTATATCATGAATAGTTACGTTTTACTTCAAAAAAATATTTTAATAATCCTTTGTTTTGCCATATTTTTTCATCAGAATAAATTCATATTATTAGTTTTTAATAAATAAATTCGTATTATTATTGACCTCTGAATAATGTACTCATTACTTTAAATATGGACTCAATTTTGTCAAATTTTTAAAATTCTTTATATTAGCATTTAATCACACGTGTGTTACTTTTCAAATAGCAAGAACTAAACACTTTTGTAATTATGATATATAAAGGTTTTATTTTGATATATTAATAATATCAACTTATTTTTACTATCATTCAATTAAATCTTTATATATATACCATCGATTAAGCAGTAAATATAAGCATCAACCATGTCCACTTATATTGTGACATATTATTAGATGATAGTAGAACAAAAATTAAAGCATCTGTGTATCAAAGTTATTATTTTCTAATTATGAAACATTATTAAAAAATTAAATAAAGGTTGTCCATTTTTAATATATAACACCCACCTCCAAATTATTACGATATGTAACTAATTTATTTTTAAATTATACTGCCAACATTTGAGCCAATGATCGACCAACTAATCCATATTTAATCCATTTTTTCTCTCTTCTTAATGGAGTGGGGAGAAAAAATACTTCATTTCAACATCATGAGTCATAACATATTATTATCAATTTCAGCATGTAACTTATTGCGTAAATTAATCTCACCCAAATTAATTAAAACCCTTTAAAACAAAACAACACCGATTTTCAGCAACTCAACAAATTCTTATGAAAATTTTCGATTTAATAATGGTACGCTACACATTTAAAAAGTACATATGGTCAATTTTTCATTTTATAAAAGTCATAATAATTGGTAAATAAAATGAAGATATATAATTCATTTATTTATCAATAATCAATTTTTATACAGCAATACTCTAATAAGTATATTTGGTTATTGATAAAAATAAAATGTAAATTTTCATCAACAAATCCCATATAAAATTACACATTAATCCATCTATAAAAAATTAACCCTCATTTTTATCCCACAATCAAAAATATCCTAACAACCAAATTGTAACATATTATTTTGTTTTTTTTTTTTATCGATTTATGTCATTGTATTAAGCCTCACTAAGCAGAAGGCACCGCAGTGGCAACATAAATAGCAACTCCATGGACAAACACAACCGAACCAAAGCCAACCTAAGAAATGCAATGTTCTGTTTTGGCGGGAAACCGGTGGGTGTCATGTCAGGCCAGTTTCTCAGCATCGGGTACGCTCTCCGACACCAGGTCCCACCCCTTCTTTTCATTTTTCTTCCATTTTTTTTTTACTCTTTCTCATTTTCTTCTCTCAAGAAACCTAACCCGTGATCCCATCCAGTGCCACGCGCGAATCCCATCCGTGTAGCCCAAGCGCGCGTCGTTCCACGTGTCGGCCAGCGAGTGAGTCGCGTGCCACAACTCTCCAATGTCGCGAGATGTTTTGCGGGACGGCGGGGCCCACGAGGCTGTTCTTCGACGACCGTACGCCCCGAAAGTCCACGATTGAACGATTTTCGTCACCCCTTGTGGGACCCACGCGCTTTTACTTTCCTCCTCTCTCAGTTCTCTGTCTTTTTTATTTTTTCTTTCCATGACTTTCTACTCGTTCTTTCTTCTTCTTCCGCTCCGGTTTCTTTTTTTTTTTTTTTCCAATTGTACATATTAAAGAATTTGAAAATGATGTCGCCCAAAATCTACTTTCCTTCTAACTTTTTTTTTTTCTCTTCGCTGTTCCACCTCGTGCTATGCATTTTATATTGATTTTTTTTTTGGAAACGATATGTATTTTTTAAATTGTTATGACTTAGTTACATGTATGTGGTTTAGTTTAACCAACCAGCCTAGTTCTTCAGGTAAATTGGTTGAGTCGATAGAGAAATAAAATTGTAGTTTCAGTAAGAGTTTAATTTTGATATATTAACAGTATAAAATAGTTTTACGCTATTATCTAATTAAAATATTTAATTTGGGTGACATTTTAGATAGTGGATATAAAAATTAACTAATGAACTTATATGATACTAGATAATTGAATGACTTTGTAAAATTTTTTACACTATCAGTAATGACAATTAAATCCTTTGATTAATTGTTTGGGTTGATATAAAAAAATATAATATATAACATATACATAATTATTAATGATAAAATTATAATATTTTAATAATATTTAATATATTGATTGAATACTTTTTTTATTATATGAAAATAAAACTTATAATTTTGATCTATGATAAAAGGGATACATTTTAATCAATATATATATATATATATATATATATAAAATTATCAAAATACTATACTTTTATCACTAATAATTAAGATGTTCATATCCCGTCCCCAACCAACCAACAGAATCCATTGGACGGGTTCGGGTTTTGAAATTTGTCCGAATACTTTAAGGGGTTAAGGGTAATCGTCAGTTAAATAAATAAAATATAAATATATATATCTTAATATATATATATATATATATATATATAATATTTATAAAAAAATTATAAGATTTTAAAGTTGAATTAATATATTTTACATAACATAATGATATTTCTACATTGATATGGTTTATTTTAAAACATATATCGTAAAATATCTCAAAATTTTGTTTCTTATTTGTAAAATTTTATAAATTTACTAAGTACAATATCTAAATTTCTGTATATTGTTCGAATTTAAGTCACAGGATACGGGATATAGTTTAGTAATTATTGAATCGGACTAAGGTTTAAAAATTGGCCTGGTTCAAAAATTATGATTTGGTCTTGTAAACCTCAACGTCCCTATACACATACTAATAATCACATACATGATATATATTATTTTTATTATTTAAATTAATGAACTAATTAACATATGCAGATGAGATTAGTATAACTTTAAAAAATAATAAAATATAATTATACTAAATTTTAAGGAAAGGTAATATAATTTACTCTATGTTATATATTATCCATATACAAATATTACATCCAACTTGTAAATGTAAGATGCTGTTTCTGTGAATGTGTGAAGAAAATGAAGTTTGCAGTTCACAATTGTCACCAGTTATTGTTCGTACGCAAAGAATTTATGTAATTGCGGAATGGTACTGGTTTAGTGGCCACACCATCATTAAAAATCCGATTATTCTAACTGAGCCTATAAGTACGAGCCTATGTCTATATCTTAGGAAACTCCTTTTGAATTTCCTCACTTGCCGAGCGGCTCTTCCAAAGAGATATTATTACATTTACAGTCATAATATGGACAATGATCTTTTAATAGAACTCAAAAGTATTTTAGTTTTGTTTTGTGTGTTGGTCGCTTTTTCGTTACATTTAACGTGTGTACTTAACCCTACACTGGCTCTGAAAAGCACTTCACTATGAAAAATTATGAATAGCTAATGGGTGTGACATTGTGCATAAGGACACTTTTAGAAAGATAATGAAAATGTGACATTGTGCAAAGTGTTGATTAGCATCCTATGCTAGGATTTTATGAGCAACACTCTCTATGCATATTTTTTTCGATAATTATTACACTCTCTATACATATTACTTCTCTCTCACAAATCAAAAAACAATAAGATAAACCATGACCTCATAACTTTATACTTAGTTCAAGAGTGGATTATTAAGTTAGGAGAAATGATAAATCCTTCAAAGTGAAATATTTAACACTCTTAATTAAAACTCTCACTCTTATTCATTTATTAAATAATCCTCATATGTTATGTAAATTATAACTCATGTCATAAGGAAATGGATTCTCTCATATGGAAATACTATATGATTATGTCATGTATAAATTTTTATTATTGATTGACAAAATAGATCCTACCTTGACAAAGTGATTTTGAATTATGAGGATTGGTAGACTGATTTTTAGGAGACTATCAATACTCTTAAGTTAATAAATATATATGGGTGGAAGTGATTTTTTTATTTTATTTTTTTATTGCAATATTTGTTGTTATAAAATTAACTCTCCAACTACTATCATAATCTAAAAATATTTCAATTTTTTATCAGGAAAATATATTTAATCATTTTATTTAAAATATAATTCACTTATTGCTACACTTACTTTGATAAAGGTATTTATATGAATATGATATAATCCTTCAAACTCCATATATCAAATCAATTAGTAATTCAATCAATCAAATGTTCACTTTATTGGTAACTAATAGATAAGAGGGTTCTTTTTCAAAAAAAATTATGGCCACGACATCTGGATCATGTTTGTCATGAGAAAGTTGTTATGAGAATAACCTCGTACATTTATAAGAGGGCTAATAAAAAAATGTGCAAATTATATATGAATAAAATGAGCAAGTTAGTGTCTTAGTTCGGGGTAGAAATAGGTCAAGTTAGGTCAAACTTTACTCTTAACATGTTAAATTTGTATTATAAATAGGGATAAATGTATTTTACCCCTATAAATTTTAGTTATATGCAATTTATATAAACTTTTAAAATGTGATGGCAACTTCTCAAACTTTTTAAACTGTGCAAAAAACCCTCAATATAATTTTGACAACTAATAAATATAATATTTATGTGCACTTAACCCATGATGTTTCTAATTTATGCAACCTTACACTTTGTCAATACTATCTCCAATTAACTTTAATTTTTTTATTATGTGCAACGGAACAGCGATGACTTAAATTTTTTGGAGTTTTTTTGCACAATTTGAAAAGTTTAAGGTGTTGTAATACTGTTTGAAAAGTAGGGGTTTTTTGCATAGTTTAAAATTAAGATCTAATAATGCAATTTTAAAAAGTCAAGGTTTAAATTACATATGACTTAAAATTCAAGGGTAAAATACATTTAACCCTTATAATTATTTGGGTTTAGCCTAATCTGTTCATAAATCTGGCATGGCCTGAAACATGTTTAGAAAGCTTGAAATTTTTTTAAAAAAATCAAATAAAAATACAAAACAAAAAAAATATAAATATAAATATGCAATTTGCACAGCAAATACATAATAAATGTGAAAACTTGCAATAAGATTTTCAAAATAGTTGTTGGTTAGGTGGTACCTTTAGCAACTTGGTGAGAGATCCTTGATTTGATTCTCACCATGTGACCATTTTATTATAATTGTACATTTAACATATATATATATATATATATAGGTTACAGGATATAACTTAAGTAAATGTTACATCATTAAATAACTTTTTATTGGTGTAAATTTTTACAAAACCTCCTGTTAGATTTGAAGTTCACATCGTATAAATTAAGTCTGTAAAAATTTAAATTAATCTAAAATTATTTGGTATAATTTTTATATACATCAAAATCAACGTAAGATATATACTTAAAATGAACAAAAATAAGAGCTACATGATTGTATTGTTATTAATGTTTAATTTTTATGAAATTTGACACAAACAATCTTTATGAGAGGTAATCGTAATTCAACGGTTGAATCGATAAAAAATAATTTCATTAAAAGTTATAAAGGGTATAACTTGATCTTAACTCTATATGTATATGTATAAAAGCTTAGTAGGTATAGGCCGGTCTCAAACTCAACAATCTTTATAAGCCTTAATTTTTAACACATTAGACTGAGTAAGCAAACATAGGCCAAGTCATTTGGCCCTGTTCCACCTAATCTTAGTCTATGAAGCGCAGATCCTGATATAACCATGTGACATGATATAAACACATAAAGAAATACAATAAACTCGTAAAATTATAAAACACGGTATGTGCACACACATAATTAAAAATTTAAGAAAAAATCACATTTTAATTATAATATCATATATATAAAGTGAAAAATTACAATACTTTTATATATTTATAAATATCAAATTATAAATTTTCACTACTTTATAATCTTCTCAAAAGAATATGAAGCAAACTCATATAGAGAGATAAAAAGAGTTTTAGGTCTAAGTTTGAGATTGAAACGAAAAGTGAAAATTCTCATATTTGTCTTCTTTTATCTTGAATCCGTTTTTTCCCCTTCTTTTTAAATTTCTAAACTTTTTTAAAACTGAAACTTGGATTTGATTGGAGTTACGTTGATGCTTTTATAAGTTGGTCCATCAAGGAAATGAAAAAGAAAAAGGTGTTTGGCCGTGTTCATGATGTATGTATTAAAGTCATGTCCATTTTATGTCTGAGTTGAAAAAAATTGTTTGACATATCAAATACATATCGTACAGGTGTCAACTTGGTGTCTACTTACATCTCATGTGCATTCGGATGTGCATACACACCATCAAATTAATGTCTTCCGTGGTCTTAATAATTACTTTTTTTTTTTTGTCAACCAAATAGCAGCTATAGTATAATAGTTAAGAGAAGCAGATTCTAAATTTAAGTTGTGAGAAAAAAGAAGTATTAGACTTTCAGTTAAAGAGGATCGAGATGGGGACATGAGAAACAATTTGAACAAGATGTGGGTTAGCGCAATAAATATTATACGTAAAAGTTGAGAATTATTTCATGCCAAAAGCCAAGCATCTTAATTGTTCAGCTAAAAAAAATAGATAAATAAATAAACATCTTAAATGTTAAATACATCTAAAAAACCGTGGACATAAATACATAATGATATGGCATGCCACGAATAAATTTGAAACAGAATGGATAAAATGAAAGCAATCAGACACTGAGTGCATTACTCTGTGTGAGAAACACTGCGTTTATAACTTCGTATAACTTGCATATATGTTACAAATTTACTTATTATACCTTTGTATAAATAAAAATATATTTTAAATAAATATAGTTGCTCTTGAAATTTTGACGTAAAAGACTAACATACAAACAGAACTAAATTAAAATTAGTCTAATGATAAAAAAAAAAGTTTTAGCATTCAGTGTTAATTTATATTTTTTTTATACCTAGCGTTAATTAATGTTAAAAGAGCTAATCATAATTACAATATTTTTAACTAAACTCATTCGATTATATATACTTGGAAGGAAGTGATGACAACTTTACCAAACAGTTTTATCATAATCTACTTACTGAATTATTTATACATCTCACCTCCAATATTATCTATCTATCATCAGTTGTCTAGTTTGTGTCGGAGGAAAAGAGAGAAAAAAAAAGCAAAAATGAAAACAGAAGTTTAAGGTGGGTTTCATAATTTTCATTTGATTACTAGTCCAAGCTTGGGTTTAATATTATGTACTTGGTAGTTGGTCCGTCACGCTTTGAGTCACATACGGATCAGAAGGGGAACGGGAATTATGGCACCAAACCAGGAATCTCAAAATCTAATGGCTAGTGAGAGAAGAAAACGACATAAAATCTTCGACATTTTGTGCTTACTAGAGCGTTAGACTAACCTATGAACGAACCTTCCGTTTCCTACTCGTTAAGCTATATGTGTCTGAATATGATCAGGAATTGGAACAACGTTTGCCTACCCACAAGCATTACCGCCATTGAATGGAAGCTAGCACACTTTTTCTTTTTCCTACTTCTGTTCATATATTAAATGAGTGGGTTTTATTAGTTTTAATCTATTATGTTATACTTTTATTTTAATGCATGGACGGTAAAAAAGTGTTGTATGTAGTCATCAATCATATTATTTTATTTGCATAATTTTTTAAGTAGTGGGTGTGAAAGTTAATTATTATGACTAATAAATTAATTATAATAATATGATAATACATAATTATATATATAAAATTTTTTACACTCTTAAAAATTAAATCTATTATATTATCAGTATATACTTTTGTGATTCATACAATTGTGCTATTAAAGTATGAAAAAGAATTTATTATATTGTAATCATGGTGATTTGAGAGGCATAAGTCTATTAAATCATTTAAGAATAAATTAGATTAACTCAGTAGTGGAAGAGTTTAGGAATTAAATCTAAGTTATCTCAAATGTTAATTTTATTTTATTTTTGTATGAAGAATTGTTAGCGCAATTGCGGGTTGGGAGTGATGATTAGGTAAACTCCTTTCCAAAATAATGACTATAAGATTTGAATTCTTAACATTACACACAAATTTTATATAGGGTTGCAAATTGCAATCCGATCCGTTTCCACTAAATTTTGAATAATTAAAGATGAAGTTGATAAAAAACAATAATTAGAGAACGATGTTACAGTATAAAATAATTTTAGTTTAGTTAAATGATAAGATTGAGATAGGATGACGGTAACAAAAATAGATTTTTTTTAAATAATAATTAAAAATATATAAATATCATAATGATCATTACCTTTATTACTGGCTTTGATAGTTATTTTTCAGAATCTCTTTTTTTTATTATTATTGTACGAAAAAAAATAGTGAAGGAAAACCTACTGATTAGTGCTGAATATATTTATTAACTAAGGAAAATAAATACTCTTATGTAATATACGAATCAAATAAATTATTGGAGTTGATTAATAATGTGAAAACTAATAGGGTCAACATCTCCATTGGCTAGTTCAAAAAGACAAGTTCACAGGGTGAAGGATCAATTTCAAAGGAGCACACTTTACACGGAAAACAACCTGCCCCAATTGTTTATTTTCTATTTTATTTTATTTAATGACGGTGAGGAGGTACATTCACTCCCCTAATACTATTATAGTATAGTTACTTGTTAATAGCAAAACAATATGCACCAAGTGGCCTTTGCTGTAACAGGTTAGGAATCAAAACAAGATTAAGCGATTATGTTGGAGAAGATATTGAAAGTCTTTTGGTGGCATGTGCAGGAATTCTGGTTCTAGATTGTTATAATTTTTGTTCAAATCCTTGTCAACTAAATGCCAACAAATTGTTGTTATTATCTTTCCAGCTTTGAGTGTTTTGTCATTTAGAAACTTTTGGTGCATATTATCACCCTATCAGTGAAGTAGATGTTAATGTCATTGTCAAAAGGAATAGCAAATTTGAAATTTTAACTGCTGGGCTTAGGCAGACTTAGAAATTGAGATTAGTCGGTAAATTACTAAATATTCACAAGAGTGATCTGATTAAAATTTATTCAGCTCTAAATTCCGGCAAGTGCTCTCAGTCTCAGCATCCAAATTTCCCAACTCTAACAAAATCCTCAGTTATTCCATCTTGCCTCCTGTTTAGTTTCTTTGCCCACCGATGGAATACGCAGTTACTAGCCAGCACTGCAACGTGAATGAAAAGTGTTACTTTTATGAGAAGTATAAAACTTACAAATATTGGGAAGATTGCTGTAAAATATTGAATGAAAGGGAACACCAAAATATTGAATGAATACAAAATATGAAAATATTACAAGTATTTTTCAAAGCAAACAAAGACTTCAAGTATCAAAAGATCGATCCTTTCCTCTTGCAATCTTGAATCCCTTTATAGAAGTGCAATGCATTATTGGTGGCAAGGTTTTGCAGAAGAAATATGGGAAATCTTGAACAAGAGTGCCATATTCACAATTTTCAACTCTGAATAGTAAGGTCTTCATTATCCTATGAGGAATCTTAAATATGTCATGCCATTGTAGCATTATCTTCATTTATCAACTTTGAATAGTAATGTCATATCATGAATGGTATTAAATACAATAATATACTTTCTACATTTGTCCTTGTAAACAGTGAAAAGTTATCTTGATAGTACGGATAAATTTCTTTTCTTTTGAAATGTTGTTTTCTTCCTTTTGTTTCTTCAAATTTTTTTGAATTGATTAGATTCGATGATTGATAGGGTAGATTTTTTGCAATCTTGAACCTACCCAATAATCCTTTATTGAATAGAGAGGAGAAACTTGGAGAACTTGTGCATAAATAAACAACATATTGATGTAAAAAAGGTAAAGATGTTAAGAATAGAATGAAAGTTGATAAAAGCTTGCTTTTATCAAAAGTTTAAAACTTACAAAAATTATAAAGATTGCCTTAAAATATTGAATGAAGGGTTAAACCAAAATATTGAATGAAAGAATACAAAATATGAAAATATTACACGTTTTTCAAAGCAAAAAAGACTTCAAGCATCAAAACTCTCAATGCCTTCCTCTTAGAGTCTTGAACCCTTTTATAGAAGTGTAATGCCATTATTAGTGGCAAGGTGTTATAGAAGAATCATGGGAAATTTTGAACAAGAGTCTCACTTTTCACAATTTCAACTTCGAATAATAAGGTCTTCATTATCTTCCAGAGGAATTTTGAACATGTTTGTGAAAAAAGTTGTCAACTTTGAATAATAACGTCGCATCTTGAACAATATTGAACATAGTACTATACTTTCCATGTTTGTCCTTTTAAACAGTAAAAGATTGTTTTGATAGTAGGAATAAATTCTTTTCTTTCAAAATGTTGTCATATTCCTCTTATTTGTTCAAAATATTGAGGATCAGATTGTTTTGATGACTGACATGGCAAATTTTTTACAGCCTTGAGCTTACCCAACAATCCTTAACTTAACAAAACTCACTATTATTTTCTAAAAATCAATTTCAAAATAGTCATCCTCATTGGAGCATGAACATCCATAAAGATCCTATATGAATTTTCTTCGATACTTATATGATATATGGTTATTGATATTCTTGTGTTGTCATTTGTTGTGATTTAACCATTAGTTTTAGTTTTATAGATCTTAGTAACTTTAATTATAGAATATGAACTCATTCTTAACTATAAAAGACTAACGAGTAGTGACACTCTTGAATTTTATAGAAATATAAGGAAAATCATTTATATTAAATAATAAAGCTTCCTTTTTTGGTGGGCTAGGAAGCCAACCACAATATTGCATGGCATAGGAACAAAACCACAATCAAAGTAGTCAAATCATGTTGCATAAAGATAAATGTCTCTCAAAATAGATCCATTATAGGTGTAGTCTTCGCTTGTACTAAATATTCCTAGATGTCCTTCAGTATTGATAATTGTTGATAATATACATATTTTTTGGAAAACACAAAAGGGTATGCTATAATGTTTTCAAAGCAACCAAAAACTCAATTGAAGATCGATGCATGATGTAGAACCAAAACACTTATATACCAAGACAAATTATATTGACCTCGTAATTTATCATTCACTTCAACTTTATTTTATTTGTCTAAATGATCCTACATCCTTGAATGCATGTGGATAGAGAGAAGAGTGCAATGTTTTTCAAATTCAGGGACCTCTGAACAAATTTTATAAATAGAGAGAGGCAAAGTGAATTCCACCAAATTTCAAGGAACTCAGTCCAATTTGCATCAAATACTATCGCCACTTCACAAAAATAAAGACTCATAACATTTAGAATCTTTTAGCCTTTGGCTCCTGAAAATTTCAAACTCGCCCCAAATTCTAATTTCACATTTGAGGCAAATGCACTTAAGATATGCTGTGTGCTAGCACTACTTATTCCATTTCCCTTTCCCTGGAAAAGGGAAGGAATGAGAGCACATAAATTGCTGAGAAAGATCCCTCCATTTTACATTAGTTTACCACATAAGGCATTGTTAATGTATATACAACTTCAATACACTTGACATACAAAAAACATGTGGCGTCTGTCTGTAACTGCTCCAATTTTTTGGCATTGTTTACTTTCCTCATCTAAACCTACAAAAGATAGAAAATCGCATGCGATTAACATCACTTCTCTTTCTCTATTATTCTACAAAATGTTTCAATGCATACAAATGGTCCTCAAAAAAATACACGAAACATCAACTTAGTCTTTCAAAGGATTTTGACACCAATTTGGTTGTTTATAGTACAAGATAATCATCCATTAGAGGATCACATTGATGTTAAAATATAAACTGGAGGACTTAATTTGAGTACTCGACACTATATATATATATGTATATTGTATATTATATATATCTATACTATATATAAAGGAAATAGTCACTTTTAACTACTTTTTGGTATCCAAAATTTCTATTTGTCAAAATACCCTTAATGCTTAGGGAGTTGGAGGAAGTTACAAAAATAAATAAAAAAAGTTAAAATAATTGAAAGAAATTACAAATATAAAAAAAATGAGAATTAATAGGCATGCAAGTGGCTATCAATTCACTAGTATTATATATAGTAGTAGCATCATGTAATCATACCTGTCTTCTCCTTCGGTTTTGTATGACATACCAGGAACGTGCCATTGCACAACATGGCAAAAGAACACCGGCAAATTGAAGAAGTGACATCTGAAACTGCCGTCAACCATTTCAAGTTAGCAATTTATACCAAGAGTGACAAAAAAATATGATATACGAGAGAAAGGAAGAAATCATTCAATACAAGCAAGAGTCACTACAGTAGGTCGTGTCTAAACCACAATATCAGTTTTCTAACCCAGTTTTTACCCCATGTCCCTACCTTATTCATACCACACTAGTTTCATGCATAGAAACACACAGACTGCTAAAGTATTCAATTTATCTTCACTTTCACACACACACACACACACACACACACATATATATATATAACAAATAATAAATATTTGATTTTACCCATCCAAGATTACTGATAATAATTATGAGTTTATAACTGAACCTGGTGAGTATGCAGCATTTTGAATAAAAACATAACATTTACCCATTTTCTTTCCACAGTATAGGTATTGAACAATTTCAACAAATATATAGTCATATTAACTTGTGCCATTTTAGTGATGCTTCCCAAGTTTACTATATGTGTGTTATTTGTACTGAAGGATAAAGTCTGAGCATGCGCTCATAATTGACACCAAAGCTCATGTTGATTCACATACCAGAATATATCCCAAATGCTTATGCATATTATGCACACCCGTGAACGTGACAAGAAAGTAAGTTGTGAATTGTGAGAGCATGCAACTTACGTTAAATATTATCGAGGAATCTTGGCTGCTTGCAGAGTTCGTTGCAACCATTAAAGCTTGGCGAACAAGCAAAATTATCAACAACTGTATATAATATCAGACAGATCAGCTCTCAGAAAGGATAATAAAAAAGACCATGCTTTAATATCACATCTGTTTCCGTACCGTGAGAGTGATGGAGCGGAGGCAAGCAATGCTACTGGTTTGTGTAATAGCATAATCTTCATACTCACTTTGCAGCAACTGGTGCTCTGGTGAAACTAAAGCCACATGGAGATCAGTATCACGCCCCCATTCCTGCCTGGTACATACAAACGATGTTAACCTTGACGAAGGAAAAATTGATGGTGTATATAAAAAGAAGCATTGGAAAAATGTGAGAGCTGACATGCTATAGACCAACAATATAAGCATTGCACATCCAGATCCTGGAGCAGATATTGCAATTTGCAAAAGGATGACACAGACCCTACCCATAAGTTACTGTTAATAGTTAATACAAACAGCAAAGTAGTAATAAAATTAGAGCGTATGAATTAGGTTCTAGCCTTCATGGAGTGTCCATCAGGCTTTGTGATATATTAACAACATCCCTAATGAATTATGAATGATCACAAGGGTAACCATAATCGAGAGATGTAGCCAGCTTTAAGCTAATCCCAAATATTCAATGTCAAGGCTAGCCAACTTTTCAAATACCTACCTCAGAAAGTATTAATAGGAATCTTAAAATAAGGCGAGTATTGAGAAATTTTGATTCTTATCTTGACCAATCATACAATGCAATTTCTCACATCATCGTTTAAATATTAATTTGCACAGAAGTGACTGCCAGACAATGCAAAAATACATCTAAATCTATTCATGCATTCCTGAAATACGTCTAATGGAGAGTCCAACTTCTACAATCTTTTTACCATATTCAATCAACCTTCCAATTGCATACAAGATCATTTTCCTTGGCATATTTTAGATCTAAAGAGTAGTTACAAATGAAAAGCAAGCAGCCAAACTATATACTAGAGTCAAATCCCAGGCTTACATAGAAGCTTCCAGCTCACAGAACTCACAGGCAATAAGTAAAACCTTCAGAAATGGAAATTAAGAAGGTGCCAAATTTAAATAAGCGTTCTGTAAATGTGTAAGAACTGGTACCAGTAAAACCACAACAACTACAAGAACTGAAAGGAATAACTCAAAAAACATAACTTCCTTGCTGTATGTGTTATTTTAGCAGTAAGAAAAGAACAAGTAAAGGTGTAATGGCTAAGTTTTAAAGACTTAGTACTTCCTGGTTCTAGTCTATTTTCCCACTCTCCGAATGCTCCCCTCAGCATCCTCCCTTCCCCTATATTTTCCCACCTCTTTCCTCTAACAGAAACATCAAGCGTTCACCTCTCCCTTCCCTCCCCCACTAACTTTGCCAGCTAGGCAAAGTTCATTACACCCTCCTTTCCTTTCACGATCACATGTTTTCCCCGTGTCACCAATTCCTTTTTATTCCTCCTCTTATAAACCTTGTCATAGGGTAACATCATATTATTTGGGTCCTAACAACACCCCCTTCAAAATCCACCTTGTCCTCAAGGTGGAAAGTAGGGAACAGCCGCTGAATTTCAGTAGCCAACTCCCAAGAGTTCTCAAAGTCAGGTAGGCCTTGCCACTTAAGCAACACTTCTTTTTGTCCTTCTGAATTTGTGCGGACTGCCATGGCCTCTTCTGGTTGCACTTGGAGTTCCCAATCCTCGGAGAAGGCAGCTGGCAGTGGTTGAGCCTTTACATCTGGAGACACACTTCTTAAACAAAGAGATGTGGAAACAGGATGCACTCTGGAGTCATCTGGGAGTTGTAGTTTATAAGCAACAGGACCTATCTTCTCCACAATATCATAAGGGCCATAGTATCTTGGGCTCAATTTCTGGTTCATCCTTTTTGCCAGGGTCTTAAGCCTATAAGGTTGCAGCTTTAAGTAGACCTTATCTCCTACTGCATATTCTACATCTCTTCTTTTTAAATCAGCATATGTCTTCATGCGGTTTTGAGCTCTTTCTAGCTGAAATTTCAACTCATCCAGCATCTGATTTCTTTCCTCCATGAGAACCTGAACTTCCTCCACTGTTGATTCCTTATCACCCTGGAGGGGGGTTCTCTCCATAGAGTGCCTTGAAGGGGGTCATGCGAAATGGCGCCATGGTAATTCGTATTGTACCAATATTCTGCCCAAGAAAGCCATTTAGGCCACTGACGCGGTTTGGAACCAAGTGAAGCAACGAAGATAAGTTTCCAAACACTTGTTGACAGCTTCACTTTGCCCATCGGTTTGAGGATGGTATGCGGAACTATACTTCAATTTAGTCCCAGCCATCCTAAACAATTCCGTCCAAAAATTACTCATAAAAACTCGGTCCCGATTGAGACAATGGTGCTGGGAAATCCATGAAGCCGCACCACTTCCTTGACAAAGCTGGCAGCCACCTCTTTTGCAGTAAACGGATGCGATGGGGGCAGAAATGAGCATATTTAGTCATCCGATCGACCACCGCCATAACTGTGTCCATTCCCAATGCCCTTGGCAGCCCTCCTATAAAATCCATGGTGATATCGGTAGGTGTTGCTGGGATAGGAAGTGGCTGCAAGCTAGAGGGTGAAGAGTTTGATGTTTGTTTTGCTGACAAATATCGCACTCCTAATGTATGCTGAATGTGTGCCTTCATACCCTCCCAATATAACAAAGCTGAATCCTTTTTACGTGCAAAAAACCAGAATGGCCCCAAGTGCTGGAATTATGGAATTCTTGAAGTATTGTGGAATTTTGGCTGAGTTCCTTGCAATTACCAGTCTTCCCTTGTAATACAACCTCCCTTCCTTAGAGTAAAACAGGATGAGAGTCCTCCTCTAAGCAAGTCCTGAATAATGCCTCTTAATCTGGAATCTGCTTGAACTTCATCTTCTAATTCTCCAATCAGCAACATTAACAGTGGAAATTGCGGAATATTGTAGCTTCCTAGATAGAACGTCTCACCGATTCTCACTCCTTGCCTTATACTTGATCTCAAAATCATACCCAAGAAGTTTGGCCACCCACTTTTGTTGATCCCCTCCAAAAATCTTTGGTTCAGTAAATATTTCAAACTTTCTCTGGTTGTGTGTACCACAAAATGTTGCCAACAGGTAATGATGCCACTTTTGCACGCCAACACTATGGCCATCGTTCCTTCTCATAAATGGACTTATTTTGGGCCTTCGACAAGGCCTGACTAATATACGCAATGGGCCTCCCCTCTGCATCAGAACTCTCCAACCCCTTTATCAGAAGCATCGTTCTCAATTACAAACGTTTTAGTAAAAGAAGGGACTGCCAATATGGGTAAGGAAGTCATAGCCTTCTTTAACTCCTCGAAGGCCTTTTGGGCCTCCTACCGCTTAAAGCTGTCCTTCTTCAGTAGTCTAGTGAGTCCCCATGCAATCTTCCCATAATTCTTCACAAACCTCCTATAATACACGTCCCAAAAACCCCTGAGTCCTTTCAAGTCAGTGGGTCTTGGCCACTCTATCATATCTTGAATCTTCTTAGGGTCAGCGATACACCTCACTTGAAATGATATGCCCCAAATATTCAACTTGGGGTTGCTCAAAACAGCACTTCTTCTTGTTAACATACAATTCATGAGCCCTCAAGACTTGAAAATCCTAAAGGTGGGCGTGATGGTCCTCAAGGTCGGACTATATATTAAGATGTCGTCGAAAGAACACTAGAACAAACTTCCTCAAGAATGGTTTCAGCACCTGATTCATCAAAGCTTGGAAGGTTGAGGGTGCATTAGTGAGTCCAAAAGGCATGACAAGGAACTCATAATGCCCTCATGTGTTCTAAAAGCAGTTTTGGACGTCACTCTCTCTTCATTCTAATCTCTGATGATATCCAAACTTCAGATCTAACTTGAGAAGACCTTCGCACACCCAACTCATCCAATAACTCATCAATTCCAGGGATAGGGAATTTATTGGGAATGGTTATTTGGTTCAAGGCCCTATAATCCACACAAAAACGCCACCCGCCATCTTTTCTTAACTAAAATCGGGCTAGTACTGGTCTTACAATTCCAGATTGCATCATCATCTACAATTTTCTCAATTTCAGTTTCTGGTAATGGGAATACACTAAGGGCGAATATGAGGGATTTGAGCTCCTTCCTTAGGACTATAGCATGGTCCTGCTCCAGTGTTGGCGGCAAACCTGACGAGTCCTGGAAAAGGTCCTCATAGTCTATTAAGTCTTCTTACTCCTTCGGAAAACTTTTTTTCTCCTTTCCAATTGTAGAGGTGTTACTCCCTTCCTTCAGCCTTAAGAGCCTTCAAAGCTCTTCATGATGACTTACTCTTGCATAGCTTAGGGTCTCCCTTCATCAACACCTGGCTACCCTTTCCACCCAGCTCAATGTCATGTTCTGAAATTGCCCAGTAAAATCTCCAAACTTTCCAACCAATCAGCCCTAAATACCACTTCAGGCCTACAACTTCACCACAAAAAAATTCTGGACAATTTCACCCCTTGTATGTTAAGCTCCACTCCTTTGCAAACCCCAAACTCCTCAATAGCCCCATTACCCACCTCTACCTTGAATTCCTTCTTCATTCTAGGTAAGTGTAGTTCTTCAGCTACTTATAGAAATAAAGTTGACGGTGCGCAGAATCGAATCAAGACCACTCCAGGTTCCCTTGAATCCTCCCCCATAGCTTAGAGATTTATTGGAAGTTAATCCCCATAGCTAAGGGATGATAATTGTAAATCTAACCTCGTTTTCTGGTTCCTCATCGTGGGATGGCAGCCACGTGATCTCCTTCTCCACTTCCGCCTCTTCCCCATGAGAATGAATTGTTGGTGGCGGAATTGACATCTATGTTCGGGATTCCACTTGTCCCCACGCCTAAAGCACAACCCCTTTCTTTGCCTTTCTTGCCATTCCTCATGAGAAAGCCTTCGGGGGTCACTTGTCCTGTTCCAGACTGATACTCCAACACCACTACTTACTCCAGCGGGTCCCACCAGGGATATTACCCCAACTTGTGGTCTATAATTTCAGGCCTGCTTCCTTGAGAGTGCCCAACATTGTGCCTCGCTGAGGCGGATTCCGAAGTGGATCTGGGCCCTTGATGGCCACCTCACCCCTGCCTCCAGGGTGTGCCCAAGCCTAGAGCCCATGCCAAATTCCTCTCTCCAAGTTCCAGGGCTCGATCCATCATGGCCGCAGATTTCTGAAATTTCCCACCGCAGTCTCGGACGGTATCTCTTCTTGAGTCCGTTAAAAGATGCACATAAGATCTCCGATCAAGGTTCTTCTTCGTTCGCGCCACCAATTCGAACTCCGCGATTGCATGACGAGCTCGTCTGTTCACGTCCGCAGCGGTCCCATGGGGTTCTGAGCTTCCCAGTGAATGCCGGAGCAAGTCTTCCTTAAATCTCGCCAAGAAGGAACTCGGTCTGCTCCTCCCACGCTCGTACCACGTTGAGCTTCTCCTCCCATAGCCACCAAAACCAAATAGAGTCTGTCTCGCAAACCGATCTGTGCCACACGGAAGTACCAGCTTACGCGAGCCACCCATATGCATCCTCGGAAAATATGGGGAGATGCACCCTTCCTCCCTCCATCCTTCTCGGAGGTCTGTTCAGGACCCTCAGAACCCAAGTTGCTCTTCGTAGTCGCTATCTTGGCGCGACCCTGGCCTGTGCGAGGACGAATGCGTCCTCTCCTCCGATTCGTGGTGCCGCTCACTCCTTCGCGCGATGAGGATTCTAGGCGCGGTCACTCCTGTGGCTCAGCGACCCGCTGAGCTCCGATCTCGCCTCAGTCTCCATCCTGCAGTCGTGCCGTCATCGCTCGCACGTTCTCTTCGTGCATCTCTGTCAATCGCCGCTCCATGTCTCCAACCTAGCCTCCATTGCAGCTCGCGTGGTTACCATGCACAGAGCTCCCAAGTGAAAGCTCTATACCAAGTTGTAAGAACTGGTACAAGTAAAACCACAACAACTACAAGAGCTGAAATGAATAACTCAGAAGAACAATACCAGTGTGAAATTATTCTTCCTTGCTGTAACATGTGTTATTTTAAGGTAAGAAAAGAACAAGTAAAGGTGTAATGGCTAAGTTTTCGAGAGACTAGTACTCTCCTGGTTCTAGTCTATTTTCCCACTCTCGGAATGCTCCAGCATCCTCCCTTCCCTATATTTTCCCACCTCTTTCTCTAACAGAAACATCAAGCGTTCACCTCTCCCTTCCTCCCCCACTAACTTTGCCAGCTAGGCAAAGTTAGTTACACACCTTCCTTTCCTTTCACGATCACATGTTTTCCCCGTGTCACCAATTCCTCTTTTATTCCTCCTCTTATAAACCTTGTCATAGGGTAACATCATATTATTTGGGGTCCTAACAAAATGCATTTGGAATAGTATGGCCAGTGACAAATATTCCAATATATGCTCCAAATTACCTTAGATCAAGTGCCATAATGTCATTGCTTCTGACTGGTGGAAGAGAATAGTTTGGTGAAAATACCTAAAGAGAGCAAAAGATAAAGAGCTCTTAATTTCAAACTTCAAATTTAGGCAACTCATGAAAATAAAAAGAACATGAAGGAGCTAAGACCCCTAACCTGATTACAGATTTCACAGACTGTATTTCCTTTCTTGTTGCACCATCTCTGGATACACTTCCTATGAGCAAACTGCATGCCAAGAACTAGTGAACTAACACGTTTTTAATCCAATTTCTAGTGAAAACCACCAGTACTAGTATCATCCAAAAGATTCACAAAAAATGCACTCCCAAACCCAGTAAAAATCAGGCCTCTTCTATTGTGCAAACTACAGAAGCAACCGGAGCCAACCGTAACCATGAACTAGAAACTCATATTTGAAGCAACAAATCATGTAATTATAGTAATTGAAATGTTCAAATGGTGCCAATTAAATTAATTCAAGAAGCCATCAAGCCCAGCACAGAAAGTGAATGTTAAACACGGCAACAGTAAAGCCAATATGTACAGTGCCTTAGCCCTTACAAAAAATCAAAAACAATAACCCTGCATCAACTATTCTTATGTCACTTTACTTGCCTTACTTTTCACCGTGAGACACAACAAAAAGGGACTTACTCGAGCAACCAACACGCAACAGTTATTTGAGTACTAAGTTTGAAAGCAAAAAGAGAGTAGCTTTGAACAAAAAAGTGAAAACCCAGAAAAGGGTAAGTAAGACCTTGAGAGTGCCGTTACAAGAACAAGGGGCTTCCATGGCTTGGACTTGGTCTTCTTCCTGACATATTCTACACTCCACAACATCATCATCATCATCGTCGTCCTTTTTAGAAGAAGAGGAGGAGGAGGAGGAGGAGGAGCACCCTTCTGCTTCTCCACTACCACTGCCAGAAACAGAAACAGAAACTGGTGGTTCAACATGGTGAATGAGGCCATCATCAACAACAACTACTGATCCAAAACAAGTCGTGGAGGCTATAATCCGATCAATGCATACAATGAAATCGTCCACCATGTTCTTTTCTGTTCTGTTTTGTTTGTCACAGTCAAAGGCAGACACTGGGGTGGTGGTGGTGGTGGTTGAAGGTGAACAGAAGAAGAGAGAGCAGAAGAGGAGTGAGAGAATAAAGACAAACAAACACAGGAAAGGAGCAAGTGCTGCAGGCGTGGGCTCGAAAAGGTAAACACCACCACTCAGCATTCTATATGGTGCGTTGACGGAATTCACGAAACAAACTGCTTCTCTTTCCTTCCTATGTACACAAATGCCCCTATGTCTTCGCTGCACACACTCCTTCACATGCAGACACCACCACCACATAGTTACATCACACATCATGAGTCTTGTTTCCCTTATTTTGTTTTGAGGATTAATTTTGATGCAATTAGTGTAATGTTCATCCCTGCTTAGTTGAAGTGATATTTGTGGAAGAGTCATGTCATTTGTAGATTTCAAATCTTCGAACATGATTACCTTAAGTGGAAGGATATTTGTGGGAAATCAAAGAGTGTTATTTTTGTGCAATTAGAGAGTTAATTTGGATGGAATTAACCAATATACATGTTACATGAAAGTTATAATGTTGAATAACATTTATTATATGATTTTGTACCAAATCTACCATTAGATTAAAAGTTCATATCATACAGATCATGTTTATAGAAATTTAAATTAATCTAAAATTGTTTATCATAATTTCTATGTAAACCTAAAGCAATGTAATATATATATATATATATATATATACACACAAATAAACAATAATAAGAATTTTATAGTTACATTTTTATTGATATACAATTTTTTAAAAAATTTAGTATAAATTAAATGATCTTTATAATACATAATTGTAATTCAATTATTAAATAAAAAAAATATTTTATATAAAAATATTTAATGATATAATTTTACTTAAAGCTATACTGATATAAGTTGGTCATAACCTTTTATATATATATATAGGTCAACTTTGAGTTATGCTTTGAGTTTGACTCAACCTAATATAATTTACATAATGATTTTAAAATCTATAAATTTTTAAAATATAACTGTAAGATTTTAAGTCAGACTAATATATCATGATGACACAATATAATAACATATAATATTTGAAAACATATATCATGAAACACTAATATTAATTCTTTACTTATAAAATATTATTATTCAACCATATGCAATGTCTAAATTCATAGTTAATTTTAATTTGATCATTATCGAAACTTGTAAAAATAACCTACTAAAATCTGGCTAAATCAAACTCAACCTAGCCCCAACCATGGCACCCCTAAGTCCTAAGATTTATAACTTCTTTTTAAATATGCGAGCCCAAGATTTATAACTCAACTGTCACTTTTGTTTTTCATATACATAAACAAATAATGGCTAGATCTGGGATGCCTTGTGTGGTAATAAAAAAAAAATTAATTCTCATTTTAATCCTGATTTTATAAATGTGAGTCATATTATTAGATTATCTCAAATATGAAAAGGGTAAACTTAATCATTAGGACTAATTTGAGTTATAATTGCAATTGTGAGAGACTATTTCAATTTAATGAGTGTAATGTTAAATGATTAATTTGAGTCATTTATAATTTCAGAATCTAACATTATTCACATTTATAAATTTTGAAACCAAATTGACTTATTTTAAAAATTAAGAATTAAAATGACGCGTAAAATAGAGAGGTAAACTCTAACAAAACAAATTGGATATGGAAGATTCCTCCTCAATATTGGAATTAAGTTAATAATACCAATGGTTCTTGTTTGTAGGACAATTCCGCTATAGCCCTCAGGGCTTAATTAGAAATCATGATGCTGGTTCTGTGGCTGCTTGGAGTTTCAATCTTGAAAATTGTTCTAATAATTTGGTTGAGCTATGGGGGGTTCGCTGGGTGCTGTCTATTACAAACGATATGGGGCATAAACATGCCTTTTTGTAAATTTGGCTGATTAATCGGGTGTTTTCTAGGAGTTTCAGTGCCATGCCTCTTTAGCAGATGCTTTTAGAAAATTAGTAGAAGAGGATGACTAGATTATATAGATTTGTCATGCATATTGTGAATTTGTGAAGCTAACATGCAAGTATGCTAAGCATAGTCATATCTCATTAGGATTTTTCATCTAAGGTTCTTCCTTTTCTTTTGGTTGAGCTTTTTGCCTTTGTTTCGGGATTTGTAGACCCAATATTACGTATTTGTAATTTTTCTTTATTGAGTTTCGCCGCCGATATATATCAAAAGAAATTAAAAAAAAAAGGTTCAAATCCTTACACTGGCACCAAAGTTATTTTAAATCCTTGTATATATAACTAACTAATTTAATCTTTTATCTTTTAAATGAAAAATTCTTTCATACACAAAAGTCTAGAATCTATTCTCAGAAACAAGCTAGAATGATCCATAAATGAGTCAGTATATATTATATATTGAATAAAGTCAATATGACTCACTTTTATTATTTTTAGTGTGCCTAAATGTAATGTATTAGGCATTCTATTCTATTCCAAGACAGCTTTGTGAGAAGTAAAAAAACTTATGTTAGGAAGAATCAACTCAAATGGGTATTCAAATCTATTTTGTATCCATACTTCATCATCTCATTGTGCACGGTATTCTAGGTATAATGTCTGAATTCAATACGGATATTAATACTTTGATATTAAAATTCAAAATTAATTATTTTTTATGATTTTACAAATTGTTATCCATAAAATGTCATTGATATTTATTTTTTGTGTTTTCTTAAGATAGTTATGAAAAGAGTTGAGTAAATTTAATAACATATTGGTAATACTACCTTAAATTTAATAAACCTAATATATAATTAATATATATATATATACACATATCCTCACATCTTAAATTTCAAAATTTCACCACATCCCTATATTAGTGTCAATTATATCAGCATCATACTTCATCTTTCCGTTTCATAAATTCAAACAGACCCTCATAAGGATCTCTCCTTTTAAAGTTCAAGCAATCCCTATTTTCTGTTTGTGCCTGCATCTTTCAACGAGGAAATGTTAAGTTTTTAAGGACTAAATTGTAAAATAAAGAAAAAATAAGGATTACACAATAATTTTATCAAGGGATTTTTAAGCAAAATTACAACCGCATAAAACCACCAACAAACAAGTCGTAAAACATTGGAAGTGGACTAACTCACTTCTCTGACTCACTCCGAGTTGGTTCTGTTCTGAAGCCCAACCCAAGCTTAGTGTGACGGACACAGTTATACTCCGCCGCTCCGCTACAACGCTTTCTTCCATTCCATTCAGGTAACCTTGTTCTTTTTCCGTTGAAGTCATAAACTCCGTCTTACATACTCACATAATAACAACGAATCTAATCCTATTTCCCTTTTTATTTTTGGGAAGCTGCGAAGAATCTAGCTCAGGCTAAAAAAATTTATCATATTAAATTTCTACGTAAAATTCGACGATGTCGTTATTGTCAGAACATCTCTCTTCAATTTTTTTTTTTCTTTTCTTATGTGCGATAGGCTGATAGAGTAACACGTAGTATTGTTTGTCATTTGTGAGAGGCTCATATAGTTTCTGCTGTAATGTTTACTTCGATTAGGTAGAAGAAACATTTAACCCGGTTGTTGTGGCTAACAGTTGACTGAATTGAATTCAATAGAAAGAAAATCAAACCAATCAGCATAGGAATGCCAATGCATTTGAAATGCAATTTTGGTGTGGTTACAATTTTTACGGCGATAAGCTTTCAAAGTATGTCTTATCAAATCATAATCTGCTGACAAACACCCTTTTTCCTGGACTTTCATTTTCAGCAATCTCTTTGCCTGGCAGCCCTCTCCCATTTATTATCTAATTCAGGTTCTAATGGCTTCGGATGACCACACACCATCATTAGAGATATTAGGTATCGGCTAATAGGTTTCGGATTTACATTAATTGCTTTGCCTTTCTTATTATTATTGTTATTGCTGCTGCTGCTGCTACTACTACTCTGCTTCTCTCTCAGTTCGAGGACCTGAGGAATTCTCAATCTGGACTGGACGTTGCCAATGGTCAGCCTGGTGTCAAGCTTGAAAAAGTTAATTGCGAGAATGCAAAATTCAGCGATGATGGATCTAAACTCATGGTGACTAAATCCAAATCTGTGATTAGTGTATATGATTGCAAAAGTGCCAAGGAGATTAGATCTTTTGAAGTCCCCAATGTTGTTGCTGCTGTCTTGTCCCCTGTGGAACTTATTTGCAAACATTTCAAAAACCTTCAGCACCACAAGAAAAGAATGTGAAGCTATGGAAAATAGAGACAGGTGATCCTGTTTATCAACACTCCCAGAAGAATTTAACAAAAACCACGTGGTATGTATTCATGAATGATGAAAACAAGAGAATTCGTCTGAACAAGTTCAGCCCTCACTCCATACTTTAATCTGTCATAACCTAAATTATTTTTCCCGTTTAGAGAAGATAGTTTTGGGAATATGGCATGTCACTGCATCTTCATATGCATATGCTTTATTAATGCACACTTAATAATTTTTGTGACAACTCATGTTTTAACCGTCACCAATGTCTGTTTTTTAGGCCTGCTATTCAATTCAGCTCTGATGAGGCTACCACATGCCGGTTGACAACTAATGAGGTACAATTTTTTGATCCTGGGGATTTTGCTAAAGGAGTTATCGATCGATTAAGAGTTCCAGGAGTTACTGCCATTGAGCTTTCTAGTTCACCTGGGTCTCATGTAGCTACATTTGTGCCAGAATCCAAGGTTTGTGTTCCTCAATTTTATGTTTATCATGGAGGCATAGTTCATTTTTTCCTTTTGGCCAAATGAATGAAATTGGTATTATTGGCAATTTGGCATTCTGTCAGTTTTATAATGTATCAAATTCTATGAAATGTTAGTGCATAAAAGTTGAATGTTAACTCAACTGTATTACAATTTGTTCTGAGTTCTTGAATAGGCTATTGAATAAATTGGATCTGAGAATTATGCACTATATACAATTCTTCATTCAAGGATTAAAATTTTGACATGCTATTGCTGATGCATTGTGTATTTGATATCTATGATGCTTAGTTGAGAAAGTGGTTGGAGATAACTTGAATAGATTCAATGATTCGATTTACAAAATCAAGGACCGAGTAATTTACTATTCAATGAACTGTATGAAATCATTTTGTCAAATATTGGTGGTATATTAAAACAGTGTTAATTATCGCAATTTTCTGGGTTTGTTTGATCGAATTGGTAGTCTGTCAATCGCTGATTGCTAAAAACTATGAAATTGTTTAACACGGACTACATAATAAGGAATCTAATCTGAAGTTTGTTATATATGTAGTCTTCTCTTTGTAAAGCCCCATTGGTAATCAATATTAATCACGGTTGAAAGAAAGTTGTGAGTACAGGCTTACATCCTGTGCATTAGGCATGTAGAATAATGATTACTTATCCCTTGTTTCATTTTTTATGCATATACTGAGAAGTTTTCTAATTTCTACCTGTAGGGGATTCCTGCCAGTGTACAGATATTTCGTTGTGGAAATGCTTCTCAAAGTCAACCTGTTGCTCGACGGAATTTTTTCCGATGTTCAACCACCCAACTTAAATGGAATCATGGTTCTACTGGTCTTCTAGTGGTGGTGCAGTCAGATGTTGACAAAACTAATCAGAGTTACTATGGAGAATCAAAGTTATGCTACCTCACAACGGATGGGAAGCATGAAGGACTTGTGCTTCTTCGTATGTTCTTGCTGTTGCTAAAAGAACTGATAATTAACTGCATAATCTCTAACATTTTTTTTTCCAAAAAAAAAAAAAAATTGGCAGGGAAAGGGGCCTGTTCATGATGCTCAGTGGTCATATTCTGGCTTGGAATTTGCTGTTGTATATGGGTGTATCCTTCTCTCTGTGATATATAATACGGAAATAAACCATGCATACTTAAGTTCCTACTATTTGATATTTGTTGAAGATCTAACATGAAATACGACCAGGTTTGATGAGGTATTATGAAGCAGTATTTATGTATAAAGTCATTAACCCATTCTACCAAAAACACAACTATTTTGGGATGATTTTAGACCCATGTCAGGAAATTCTTTGAGGGGGGAAAATAAACTACAGCTGTTTTTTTATTTCTTTTTATTATATATATAAAACAAATAAATCCTTCTTGTGTACATTTTAAAGAAGTTAGTTGACAGGTATTTTGTATCTTTATTATTTTAATCAGCTTTTAATGGTTCCTTGTAGATCTCTTGAATGTTTCACTTTTCCTTAACCTGTTATAGTTATGCCTGCTAAAGCAACTTTGTTTGACAAGAAGTGTAATCCGCTGCTGGAGCTTGGAAATGGTCCTTATAACACCATTCGATGGAACCCGAAAGGGAAATGTATCCTCAGCTTATGAATTGGCATTCTTTATATTTCATGAAATCTTTTTTGGATGCTGTGGCTTTATGAGTTTTCTTTCTCTCTAAATGTTTAAAGAGCCCATGGGGGGGGGGGTTTGGGAAGGGATTGGAAATTTGAAGTGGCTCATTAGTCTCTGCATACAAGTATCTACATCTGGGTAAAAGTAAAAAAGTATTTTATTTTGTGGCCTTGACCTCTGGCTTGCAGTTTTGTGTTTGGCTGGCTTTGGTAACTTGCCTGGTGATATGGTATGTGATCCTGAATGATTTATCATTATGATTTCTTTTGATTTTTCTTATCTGATGGAGATTTGTTACTTAATTGGATTATGTATTACTACTATCATTGTTTAAAAAAAATCAAATTATGAATTTCAATCGCATTAAAGATGTTAAGTTGTTGATCTTTGTCCTTCAGTTGCTTTTTGGTACTGAATTTCTCTCTATTTTCACCCTTTTATAACTTTATTGTTCTAATAATTAACTGTATGTTTGATTTCTTTATCTAGTATTTTCAAGTTTGAAATTCAAAACAAAATTGAGGTAAAAGAAATTATATTTTCATTAGTGTCTACTGTACATCCATATGGCAAATGCTCAAACGTAACACATGCTTCTTATATGGTTTTCAAATATTTTTTATGCTTATGTTCCAGGTATTCTGGGATTACATGGATAAGCAGCAGCTTGGAACAACTAAGGCTGAATGGTCTGTGACAAGCGAATGGTCTCCAGATGGGCGCTATTTCATGACAGCGACAACAGCTCCAAGGCTTCAAGTTGACAATGGGTATATCTGGATTATACTTGCTATTAGTGGGACCTTGTTGGGAAAATATGCAATTGTGAATTGTCTGCCCTTGTGCATAGACATACAACCATATTGTCAGCGTATGATGTAATCTAGATAGGCCACTTTTACATTGTCCTGTTGATTTAATCATAATAAGTGATTACTTTAACAACATATATGAGGTGATTGGTCACTAACCCAAACAATTTATGAAAGAATGTTTTGGTGATCGTTATATGTTGGTTTCCACGTGATTATTGTTTTGAACATATTTATGAAAGAAAGCATTTCTTATTTTCTTTTTTTTCCTCCTCCTATTTAAGGATCAAGATTTTTCACTACAATGGGTCATTGTACTTCAAAAAGATGTTTGACAAGTTGTACCAGGTCAGTGTCTTGAACTTTTTATGATTTAATGTTTTGTGTATTTCCTTTCTACAGATATCACTGAATTGTTTCCAAACTATTTGCAGGCTGACTGGAAACCAGAGTCACCAAATAAGTTTGGTGAGATCACCGAGTTAATTAAGTCTCTAGACTTGGGTAAAGTTGAAGATAAAAAACCTTCAGGTTTTATGCTGTGCTTATACTAATTTGATTTGCCTGAGTTATGTCTTTTGTTCTTTGAAGAGCATGGATTAATAATTGCAGGTCAAGGACCGAAATCAACCCAGGCTTCTATGAAACCTTCTTCTGCCAACCCCCCTGCACAAAAACCTGCTGCATATCGCCCACCACATGCTAAGAATGCTGCTGCTATTCAGGCTGAGGTATGCAGAATCTATGTTCATTGCTCAGTTTTTCATAGTTTCTGCTTAAATTGTTAATACAAATTGTCAGTAATACTTTTACATGGCATGACTTTATAGTTATGAAGTGTTTTAACACTTAAAAGAGTGGTCAAAGTGACCTGATATATTCATGTTTATGCATCTTTCTTTCCTTAAGTTCTTGGAGTTGAGTTTCGCTATTATAGCTTGTCTCTAATAATGGCAAAATGGTTTGTATTTGCAGTTGCTTGGACAGAGCCCTGCAGAGTAAGTGTCATTTTTTCCCTGTCTTCTTTTGTTCCCTGCTTCTTATGATTTATTCCGTGTTATTAAATGCCAGTTTTTGATTAATTTAGATCAATGAGCAAGAACGCACTACGAAACAAGAAAAGAAGAAGCAGAAAGAGAAAAAGGCTGCCTCTGATGCCAGTTCTTCGTGATATCCAAAGATTGTTTCTGACTTACTCCTCTACTACTGCAAGGAAATACCTGAAAACTGGAGGCTTCAAGTTTCAGTTTCCTAGAATCAAATCAATAGTATTGTTTCCCTGGTAGGGAACTTCAGGCCATTTTGGGTGGTTCAGATTTTGAAATGATTGAAGTTGTATTAAAAGGATTGTGCTTTCTTTAGTTTTCATTGGGATATAAATTAGAAGATAAGTCCTTTTTGTTCATTTGTAACCCCAAAGAGTATATGAATCCTTCTTTTACCCGATAAAACTTAAAAGCATTTATATGAAGAAAAGTGAAATACAGAGCACTGCTATAAAATAGGAAAGAATAAATATGCACCCTTAGGGAGGCAAGGTTAAGATGAATGGTGCTAACATGCGCATGATAATATGATATCACAATTTTATCAGTTTGATTCATTCCATACGAATACGATGAAGAGTATCATATGAACACCTCCCCTTTAAAATCATATATGCTTTTACTTTTACTAATTCATTCGACTCTCAAAAGGCTGGGATATAGTATTCACAATGGTTGAAATAAAAAAAAAAAACTTGAAAAGTGTTCTGTGTCACAACTTCTAAAATGATTGAATAAAATACGGTTCAATTGTATCAATCATCATGTGCACATGAAAGTTGTTATCGACAACTTTTGAATTTCACTCGACTTTGTAAGGATATCAGATGCTGTTAATATTAATTAGGATTCGGCTGACTAAAGCCTGTCAATGAAACAAGAAATGAATTCAAATCTTAGGGATTACTAGCTCTCTTAAACAATAAATGTATTTTCTCAAAAGGTGGAGACCATGCATCTCAAATATAATTAGTGGGCGAAAGGATCAAACGCTAGAGCCGTGGGGACAAATGATTGGCTTTGCCTACTCAAAGCAATTTGTGCAAAGAACTTTCTTTTACCAGAGGCAGCATATATGATTTTCTATAAAAAAAAAAAAGAGAAAAAGAAAAAGAAATGAAGAATACGGCTGAGATTTCCAAGTGTTGGTTTATGGATCCTAAATATAATTATAAACATGTGTGGGAACATAATAATATGTATGCTCAAGTGTTTGAGGTAATTTATCTAGAATGTTCACTATATAGAAAAGGAATGTCTCCTATCTGAATGAGAGATTTTGCAAGCATCCAGCAATGAGCAATTCAGCCGGGAACAGAAGATGACATGGCAGCACAATGTTGGTTGAAGAATTAATGTAGAAACCTGAAGGAATATTCCTCCTAGAGTAATCAACTATTTATGAAAGAGGGGGAGATTGATACCTCAAACATTCCCTTGATGAAAGAGAAATTCATGCAGAAAAGGGCAAAAGCCAAAAGAGGAATTTTTGAATTTCAGTGTTTTTGTGACAGCTCACCACAACAAGGATGAGGGCAGAAATAAAAATGTTTTCCATATTTAAGGAAACATTTGGGGATGCAAGAAATCAGAAAAAGAGGGATATTGTTGATACCCATTGCTTGCATACTTTCCTTTTCTCCTCTCAGTCACGTTTATATTTGCAAGGCACTTTCTATGCTGTCAGTTTTGTATTTGTAAGGCAGAGTTAAATGGAGAATTCAGGAAAAAAAAAGTTGAGCTAATTTTTTTAGATATCCTTTGAGAAAAAGTCTTGAGTAAATATTATTTTTCTGTTGTTTTGAGTGAAAATTCTTTTGAGAGAAATAGAAAATTATTGTAAAAGGCAATTGATTATGAGGTTTTTGTGGGAAATAAAAGTCATTTTTGTTTGTGAGTTTGAAGAGATTCTTGTTACAGACTACTGTTGGGATAAGCTTAGAGAGGCTCTTCTCAAAAACTACCTTTTGTTTATGCTTGCATTCGATTTAGTGTGAAGCACTGTTCATGACTGTTAGTCTTGCAAACTCAATATAGTGAAACTCTCACTTGAAGAGTGAGGATTAAATGTAAGCTTAAAGTTTAGAAACTGAATCACTATAAAAAAAAAAGATTGTTTGCAAGCTTCTCCTCTTTTACTCCTTAATTTGTGCTCAAACTTGATTTTCCTAGACATTTCACTCTCTCAATTCAAACTTCTAAACTGCATTAACAAGTGAAATTTTCTAGAAGATATATTGATTGTTTCCAATCACTTACCAAACAAAAGGTTTTCATTTACAAAATCTCCTATTACAGCAAGAAACATTATTGAGATTATTAAGCAGTTTTATGAGTGTGCAGAAACCTTTCAATAGTGATTGATCCAACCTCTCTCCTCAAGGACTCTTAACACTGTCACTAAGAATAGTTTGCTTTCTGGACAACTCATACCTACAGCCCATTAGTTCAATTTACAAAGTAATAATGCTGGATAGAGTGAGACAGTCTGAACAAAAAAGGAAAAATACAGTAAGACCGAAACCGTTTGTTCTAATTTTTAACACAATGACATCCGATCCTTTGTTGAGTGCGAGTGCGACTGGTAACTAGTTTTCGTCCTTTCTTTCGTACATTTCTTTCCATACCAAATATGTGGCACTCTTTACACAGTCAAAAAAGTTTGAACACATTACGCCGAAAGAACTGGATCAAAAATGGCAAATTTGCGAAAGTTTATATCGCCAAATATGTTTATCCCCTCACCAAAAAATAAAAACTGTCTCCCAATCAACAATCATATAAGTTATTTTAAACTTATAAGGGCAAAAAAAAACTACTGTGACAATGATTCGAAATTGGTGAACTCGAGATAATATTTGCAAGGCCACACGACAGTATCAGCTCTTGAATCTGATGCTTCGACTGACAGCTGGGTTGATTCCAGTAGCTTCCCCACCATAAGAAGCCATTGACTTTCTGATGCTCTGAACCTGCCCCTGGCGCTTCTTCAGAGCTTTTTGGTGCTTGAGCTGAACATTGAGATAACAAGAGAGAGAAAATTAGGAAACAGGAAAGACACCAGTTAAACATCAACATTGAAGGAGTTGGTTAACCCAAAGAGTAACTGCTTTTAGTCAAGGTACCTTGTAATTCTTTCTGGGATTCTTTTTTGCCTTATTGCGGATTCGAGTCAGCCCCCTGTTCTTCATCATCTACAGAATATTGGCAACACAGAAGTAAGAGCTCACAAAGTTCGTATGAAATAAAGAACGATAATATTAAAGGACAATGATAGATTGATTAAGAACCTGAGAAGAGATATGACGTTTTCCTTCTACAGTGTCTGGCTCAGAGGGAACCGCTAACTTCCTGCAAAAGTAAGCCCCCTCTCAAGTTCGTGTTAAAAGGGTGAACAAAGGATTAACAGTATCAGGTCAGAAAGCCAAAAGGGTAGTAAAACTTCACCTTGAGTAAATCTCAGCTTTTGCAGCCTGTTTTGCAGCTCGCTGTTGTTCCACTTGTTTGTAAAATTCATTTTCTGAGTCCCCGCTTCCAGCGTCATCCTCTTCATCAGATATAGGACCACCCACTTCATCATCATAAACACCATCGTCATCCTCAGTCTTAATACCAGCACCAGCCAAAACCCGAAGCTCATGTTTCCGTCGTCTTTCCCAATATCATCTCTCTTAGGTAAGTCGTCATCACCAGAAACAACCTTAACCAAACAAGGGACCAGTGAGATATTTCAAATTCAGGTGAAAATTTTTTCAGTCTAGAAAAAAGGACTTTCTTTTATGGGAACATGAATGGCATTGGCTGCAGACGCTGCGTATGTTTTGCATAAACAAACTAAACTAAATTAGGCAAAGCAATAGGTTGGGTCAAAGACAAGTTGTCAACTTCATTTTACATGATATTCTCTAAAAACATTAATGTAAAAATAGTCACGATGCAAGTATACTGGAATATCTAAAACAGAAGGAAGCATTTGTAGGGCCTATTACAAGTGTAACAGAAATATTTAGTCAAAGCAGGACTTTTTCCAGCAGATTTATCCTTTTTAGATTGCATATATAACTCTCTCTTTTTTTACCAGCAATAGATATAACTTCAAAATGACACTTTTTTGCAAGTAGCCTACAACATGCAAGTTACTGTGAATTGCACGAGGCATCTTACGAAAATCTCAAGTTCAGTACCTTCGGTTTCTTCAGATTAGCATTTAGGTACTGTGAAACTTTATTGGAACCATTAACCAAGCTAGCTGGCCCTTTAACATCCGCAGCATCATCATCAAAATCATCATATGTTTCAAGCTGTCTGCAAAATAGTAAGTTGCTAATGAGTTCACAGAAATTGGAAACAACTAATGGAAAGGATATAAGAGCAAAGCTATACCCATTAACTGGTCTTGAACGCTTTAGGGCATTACTAGGCTTTGGAGCAACAGAACTGTACAAACCCTTCTGCTTCAATTTTTCCTCAAGGGATGCTCTAACTTTTAACATTTCCAAACTTTGCACACCAATGTGATCCTTCTGCTAGGTTCACATATACTTGGGTCAAATAATAGCCTTTTACAGCAACATAAATAAACCAAGTAAAATCCAGCATCATAGAGGACACAAGGTACATTATATTAATAATCAATAAATTTAAGGCAAACATACAAAACAACACCATACTTCAAGATCTACAATTCACCTGATGTTTATCGTTTCTAGCTTTCTGTACATTATCCTTCAATGAATGTAACTTTGTTGTTTCAACTACCTTGTGAGGCTGCAGCAATATACACAAGAAATGTTGATTGTTGAGGTTACTTTTGAAGATCATCATTTGCTAGACAGATAAAGCAAAGATTAAAAGATGATACCTACCACTGCTTCTTCTCCTGTTTCAGCAGGAAAAAGAGGCTGCCCTTGGATTTTAGTGAAAGAATTAGTTTTCACTGGAACATTCTCATTGTCCGACTTCACTACTTTTTCCAACTCATTACTTCCTTTAAGAATGTCCTCAAGTTCAAATGGAAGTTTTGTGTCAAGTTGTTTCATCTGCCGAGTGTGGCACAATTTAGAAAATTGCAAAATCTAAAGAAAACAACTATCTTCATCTCAAATCTGATATTTGCATGCAGTTAGGCACCAATGGTATAAATCCTCATAGATAATTATGCAGTTCCCACTGTTGTTAAGATCACATTAGAAAGTTCATAAACTTAACTACACCAATTCTCCGATGTGTAAGAAATAAGAAAGGCTACCAATGTAGGCTGTATGCAATATAGTAAATTATCCTATAAAACAATAAGCAAACATACTTATTTGGATGAACCACTGCCACCAACACCACCACCTAAGTCTTGTACCATGAGGTGTGGTATGCTAAATGGATCATTTGACATCATAATGTCCTATCAGTTGTCCACTGATCATCCACAAAATTGGACTAATTAATCAATATTATTGTAATAGGTCTAATACCCTTACATCCAATAATTTAGTTGAACAAACCACCAATTATATTAAAAAAATTGACCATTATAGGCTTATAGCAAACATCATTGCAACGAGACAAATACCTTTTCATATGCAACATCCAGATTACTGCATTAACAGATAATCCAGCATAGAAGAAAGCCAAGGCAGTCAAACAAGTGACATTTTGATCTCAATTTAGCAGAAGCTCAATATGACAGTTAATCATACCAACCATATCCATTAACAGCAAGTAAATGACTTTGGAAACTAGATCTTAAGTCATAGATGTAGCCAGTATCAAAATAATGAAACCTGATCCAATAAGCCATTGATCTCTTCAAGGCGAGCAATTACAGGATGACCACGGACTGGCTGCCCTTCAGACTTGAGGAGAAGGTAGAAGATTATAGCTTGGCAATAAGACAGCAAAAGAAGCTGCTTCAACTCAAAATAACGCACTCCTCCTTCCATATCTAATTCCCCATTTTTAACCTTCACAAAATATATAAAATCAATTCTAATGCAACATGACCTTCATGCTCATCCAAGGGGAAAAAAGCTACCCCAGCAACACATAGCACATAGAAAAAGCAGAGAAGTAACCACTAACCATGGATTTTACATAATAAAGAACATCATCTCATACGAAAGATTGAGTGAAGATTTAAAAACATTTAAAAGTTAAAATAATTAAATAATAATGACAACAAAAGTAGCAGAATTCCTAACAGAGGCCGAATGTCCTGGTTGAAAGAATAAAACAAACAGAACCTGATGCAGAAAGAGAGAAAAAAGAAAGAAAGAAAACCAAGATGATTACAACAAAGCCTTTTTACAGATATTATTGATTTTTTATGGATATAAATTGACTGACTCTATTTCTTTAGTACCACGACCATTTTCATGTGACATGCCATTCTGAGTTATCCACAGTGACATTGGCCATGCCATCAATAGGTAACATTCATTAAACTTCAAAACATGACAATGACTCTCATTTGACCAGACAAATTAAGTTCAAGTGTTGCAGATACTGAATATTCTCTATAGGTCACTCTTTTTGCAATGTTTTAATTACCATTTCTGCAGAAAATGGACGGGAAAAAATTCAGAGGGAGGAAAAACCTTGTTTAAAAAGGGGTTAATTTTGCATTCAAGCTCATCATGTGCCTCATTTAGTTCTGACAACCAATGAACTAATTCTGGAGTAGACCTGCAAAGTTAGTCACTAATCAAGAAAAGCATAGGAAAATATATTCTAAACATGATTACAACAAATTGGAAAAAGAAAAAAAGAAATCAAATCTGTAAAGATACATCATACATATTACTCTAACCTATACAATAGGTTCATTTGCTCCTCCTTTGACATAGCATTTAGTTCCTCAACCGTCAAAGTTATATCTCTATCCGGTGAATTTACTGTTTCCTTTCCTTTATCTGATGCATCCTGTAAAGATATAGAAATTTACGAAAGTTCATCGATAGAAGCTATGGCTAGTGATCCTGCCTTCAACACACTAAGACAACATTTAACCAGAAGCACTCACCTTCAAAGTTAATTTCTCATTGTCTTTATCGTCACTGATATCCACAAGGTCATAGTCTTCATTTGTTAATAATTTTGCTTTCTCCCTTCGCATTTGTAATGCCAATTCTTCCTCTGCTTTTAGTGCCTCATCATCACTCAATGTAACTTTTTTAAAAAAAAAAAATAGAAGATGTTTACATTATTCAACAAAACAAATGAAATGTATGGGAAAATAAATAAGTTGGAAGCTAAACCATGGATCCACCAGAATAAGAACAACGATTCATCAACGGTTTAAATATTACATATAGCGAAAAATCCTTTTCATATGCATTGCTCAAATCCTCACCTCAAAATCACGGTTCTCAGCACCATAAGAGAACTTCTTTCCGCCAAAAGTAAGTTTATAATCTTCCTCATCTTCGTCATCTTCATCATCATGCATATCATCCTCACCACTGCCAAACTTCGCACTTAAATATTTTTTTTGCCTAATCACTAGCAAAATATACAAAAACAATTAGCAAAATTAAACCTCTCGAATAAATTGCACTTCAAAGTCTTCAAAAAGTAACAAAATAAGCAATCATTTTTATCTTAAGCCCAAACAATTCATATATACTTAACAAGCAAGAAATTAAACAAACAGAACAATGCGGGATTTGTTATTAATGTACAACTAACCATGATTCAACAAAAACAGAAACAGATTCAATAAAAAACTGAGGTACATCAATAATATATGCACAACAAATGTAAGACCTGAAAATCCATGATGTTCTAGATTTTAGTAAAAATAACCAGTTGAAAATTAATAATAGTAATATATAATGTCGATTGCAAAATAAATTTTATGACCTCTACACTTACAAAAGGTTGTAATAAAATGGATTCTTTAACTGACGGCTTCCAAAATACCAGTGTCCACATCCTTTCGTTCTTGAGGTCAAGCAGTCTCTTAAGTTAAGCAAGAGCTTTTTAGGTAGGAATCATGTCAAATCTAATGGAAAACTATATATGCACTCTGCCGTAATGAAAAATTACATCGTCCATGTCAATCAAATCTAATGCAGTACACCTCAATGAATATAATAAGCACACAAAAATCATGCATACTTTTAGCCATAAAATCATTTGTATCATCTTCATATTCATCATCATCGTCGTCATCCTCATCGCCTTCATCTTCATCTTCACTATCATCAATATCCTATGAGCAAAATTAGACAAGAAAAGAAATGAGACCAAAAAAAAATACAAAAACGTATGTGATGCTTCATGTTTCATTGAGTTAGAAAATAAATCATAGGTTTAATATTATTTTTCTTAGAGAGAGAGAGAGAGAGAGAGCTTAGAGAAGCCAAAACCTTATCATCGAAAACAGGGACTTCATCATCTTCATCTGATTCTTCAACATCGCCATTTACATCGAGAGGGACAATGTCTCTCTGCTTATGAACTGCAGAAAGAAAGGCATCATAATCATACAAGTGAATCAGGGACAACCAAGACAATCTCTTAATCATGTTTTTTTTAGTATAATTAGAATAATAATGAATCAATAATCAGCTCAAAGTAGAGTAAATCATCATAAAAAGAATGAAGGTAAAAAAAAGAGAGAGGGAAGTAGAGTTACAGGCATCAATCTCGTCGTCCATGTCATCAGTTGAAAAACGATGCTGCTGGTGATATCGGGAGCTGGTTTTAGCGTTATCGATGTGTTTGTTGTTGTTATTCTTGTGGAAACTTCTTCCCCCTCCTTTTCCTTTGTTCCCCATTCTTCGTGTGTGCTATGTTCTTCACCGAATAAACCCTACAACTGAGGAAGAAGAGCACAAAAGGAGAAACAAAAGAAGAAGAATGAAAAGGAGCTGCTAAGAAGAAACGCAGTAAGAAGTGAGAAGAATGAAGAGAGAAGCAAAGAACCGACGAGGAGGTGGTTTGGAGTTGAAGAACAAACAGGCGGCGCAACAATGAAAAAGCAGACACTGGTGCGGCGCTGTGAGGAGGGAGACGGGGAGTAAGGGCAGAAATTGGGAGTAATTCGCTTCGGTTTTCAAATCAAAGCATAGTTATGAAACCCATGCGGTGTTCGACCCTGTAGGCACCTAGCGATTAGCGATTACTGCTTGAACCAAATTTATTAAAAAAAATAAAATTAAAAAATATTAAAAAATATATATAAAAAATATACCAAAACATAAATAAAAAATATGAATTTATAAATTTTTAAATATTGTCCCTAACTAGAATAATAGCACCAACACAAGTTATACAACAAATTAACTATAAGAATATACATTAAATTTAAAACAATATCAATGAGCAATCTATTCACTCTCATACTCTCAAATCTCACCTCCTACAATATCATGTACTATAATTCAATTTTATTAAGGAATTTAATTAAATCTATATTTTTGAAGGAACTAAGTGAAAGAATTGAAATGCATGAGAATTGAAATCCAACAAAATTAAAGAATTGAAATTAGACAAAATAAGTGTGATTTGATGTGGGAATTAAATTCTAACAAATGAAAATATTAAAATACTTTTATTTGAATATAATGTTTTGTTCCTAACCTATTAATGAAGGATAAAATAGTAAAAATAATTAAATTAATTCATTTTTAAATTCATTCCAATCAATAATTGAATTGAATTCTTTGATTTATTGACTAATTGCAAACATAATAATTCAATTCCTAATGGAATTTAATTCAATTTCATCTCATTAAAAGTTCTAAACACCCTGATACCAAGTAGTATGTAACTGTAACACAAAAAAAAAAAAAAAACTTACCTTCGAAGGCGATGGTGGTGCGACACTACAGGCAAGGGCGAGCACGGTCGCGGAGCGGCAGAGCTTGCAGGGCAAGGCGCTTGCAATCGATGGCGACGGAGGCGTGGAGGCAGAGGCGAGGGAGACGCACGGCAACGGAGGGGGGAGGGCTTGTCCGCGCCTTTCTTCCTTGGCGCGGCGACGATCTTTCTTCTTCAATCTTGATCTCGCTCTTGATCTCACAAACTTAGCCACCTAGGTATCTCATTTAGTAGTGTTCTGTACTCTTGTAGGATTAGGAAATTTAGATTTAGGTTTAAAAAAAAAAAGAAAGAAAGAAAGAAACCAAATCACGCTGTTTTGTGTGAAAAAAAATGGCTCTTCTTTCACATAAATGGCAGCTCATGGTTTTGACAAAAATCGGGGAACCTATTCCATTACCGTCCAAATAGTAACTCCTTTAATTCATGATCGGTTTCTTTAATAGACCAAGTTGAGTGGGTTTTACTACTATGAATCAATCAATCAATCCGATTGGTTTTTTAAGGAAAAAAAAATCTTTTGGTTTCTTTTTTCCTTTCAATTTTTGTTTTTTTTTTCAATTGTTTGTTTTAATTGGTTTGGTTTCAAAGACTCTTAGGGATATACTTTACATAAGTATGATTAGAAAACTTATAATTTTTTTACTTAATTTCTATACAGTGACAATTTATTATAATTTTATACTATCATTTAATATAAATTTTAAAACAATGACACACTAAAGATAGTACCCATGTGATGCATGGGTTTAATTATAAAATTTTGTAATTATATATTTGTAACTATAATAAATTTGCAAGAAAATTGTGATAGTAATTAAAAGTTGGATATAAATAATATAATAAAGTCTTTTTAACTTATTCTATACAATGACATTGAGGCGTTCATGAAAAAACTTCATTTAATTATATATTCCTAATATATTGATGTAGATTAAAAGAGTTATATATTTAATAGTTAATATATAGTAGTATAATATTTCCTATTCTCAAGTCTAATTCAATAGTCAATGTATCATATTGTGTTAGTTAAAAAACACATATAATTGATTTCCCTTTGTTAATAATTGTTTACTCGTTTTTATATTTTGACAATTATTCTCTTAATATTCAGACTAAACCCACTTAAAATTATATATACAATATATAACTCATATGCAAGTCATTTTATCTCAATAATACATTCAAATTTTGATTATTATAACTAAATAATATATCTTAATATAAAAATTCATGCATTTAATTTATTAAGAAATCACAATTTTACTGTTAATATAAAAAATAAATATTTAAATATATTTTTGGTCTCAGTAAATATAACATAAGTCATTTAATTTTAGTCCGATCTACTTTTTTTTGTTTGGATTTTGGCTCTTTTTTTAATATTTTATTTTTGGTCCTTAATTATACTCTATATTTGGTTCCTATTTAAGGGAGTGTTAAACATGAAGCTTCCAAAACATATGTTCTTTTAGTATTTGAAATATAAATTGTAGAGATGGAAACTTTGCATTAGATTTTTATATTTTTTTAGAATGAACTACATATAGTAGCTGAAATGATTTATCTATGATAAGTGTGTATGTTTAGTTAGCTTAATAGAAGACTAAAAGATGAAATTGAAGGAATATTTTAGTAAAATACACATAGTAGTATAAATTAATATAATTTATGAAACTTATTTCAGAAACTAAAAGTACAAAATAAACAAAAAAAAGCTTCTATAATAATTTTTATATTCTCAATAAAAAAGGTTGTTGTGAATTATATAATAGACATTTCATATATGTATTAATATACGATGATTTTAAAAATTGTTATAAGTTATATTGAATACAAATATGATATAGTGAAAATTATATTTAAAGTAGTTCTTATACATATGTATTATTTTTATGATTTGTTAATGTATATAAAGAAATATATTATTAAATTTATTATATCATTTTAAGACAATTTTTGCAAGATACACAAATCAATTGTAATTATGTCGTTCTTCAACTTTTTTAGAATCTATAAATTAGGGTTTATTGCAACCCTGTTATTTTATTCATAACCTTTTTTACGATGCATCGTATACTTAATATTAAAACAATATAAACTTAAAATATTTCACTAATTTTGTTATAATGAAGCAAGTTAAGTTTGAAGAAAAGGATGTTAGATAGCATTATTGTCATTAGTTTAATTTAAAAATGATTTATAAAAAATCTAACAATAATAACAGAAGTAATTTTAATTTAAGTGAAAAATTGAAATATCGAAAATAATTTTTGAGTTCTATGATCTTATTAAAAGGTAAATAGTAAAAGAAATACTAATAGATAAAAAATAATACATGTAATATGTAAAATACTCGGTAATTAAAATGAATTTAAAATAGTTTTAATTTAACAAATTAAAAATTTAAATTCTATATCTATATCCACATAATATATAAAATTAATTATTTTATTTTATCAACTATTGAAACTGCTTAATAATAGCCAATTTATTACTAAATTGGGAGCCCATACACTTCTAAACTTTTAAAGTTGGTAACCCAAACAACTTTTGGATTATGAAGTTATTATTTGTTAACATAAAGCCATTTAAAATATTTTTATGGTTACAGTAATCATTGAAAGAAATTTAAACTCTTCTTTAAATTTGATTATTGTAAGATTAATTTAATTCCTTTCAGTTTTCAAAATAAATTATTTTAAATTATAAATTATAGATCTCCAAATATGCTATAATAATTAAAATTATTTAGTGTTTATGGTTTCATTGGAAAAGAAATTCCAACGCATACTAGTGTTATTAAGGCAAATAGCTTTTTTCTTATTTTAAATTTCAAAAATAACTATAAAGCATCATTTAAATGCAAAATAAAAAGAAATATCATACATAAAAATATTTTGAAGGAAAAGTTACTACTAAATAGTTGTTGGTGCACATGAATGTCATTTCATAAATTGCAATGGCTAATTAATAATTTTCAGCTTCAAGAAAAATGCTAAAAATTAATAAATTCTATTACAACACATTTACTTATACAATAATTTAATAATTTCATAAAATGAAAGGTTCAGTGCAAACATGCTTTCTAATTTCTTCCTTTTCCTTTTAGCCTCTTGTGTAATGGTGTTGTTTGGCGTATTGTGGATGTGATATATTCAATTATTCAATTTACCTTTTTCAAGAGTAAATATGAGTATATTATTTGACGGGTTTTCGATGATTGATCTTGTGTATCTTTATTGTAAAGCAAAAGGCAAAAATCTAGAAGTATGTTAATTAATCACCAAATTGTAATGCCTGTAATCCAAAAACTAACAATAGCCATAATTCTACTTTGAAGTCGAGTAACATAAAATTGTAGGTGAGATCATGTTCAAATTCAAGGATATTTGGGTCTCCATGCTTGGTCTTCTAGTTGTTGTGGCATGGGCACACAACCTTGTCCTCGTAGGAGTAGGAGCCTAGAGGAACACATGCAAAGGCACTTGGCACAACCCTTCTAACAGAAGAAGGGCACTTAGCATGACTTTTGGTACTGTGTTTGCCATATCTTCTCAAGCACTCATGGGCACTCTAATCAAGATCATTGCATAAATGAAAAACAATTGGATTACTTGATCATTAGCTCCAACAACTTTAATTTCAAGATCCATGAAGAACAATTTACATTACAACTTCGTGTGCATGGAAAGTTAGTTACCAACATAATACGGGCATTCTTAGCTATCTTTGTGTTTGGTTTTCTTCACATGCAAAAGTTTGTGATTTATATAATTATATTGGTTATAAATAGATGTAGTTGGAATACCAAAAAAAAAAAAATAGGTGAATAATTGGAGTTTTGGATTGTGCAATGTATCATATATATAAAAGAAAAGGAACAGACACTAATGCACTCTCCAATACATATTTTGCTATCTGATTATGGCTTTACCTCATCAATACATAAAAGGCAAGTTACAAAATTTGAGAAGACAATTTAATTAGAATTGATCACAATGAAGTAGAAGAATTAATAGGCTATAAATATTATGTCATTCGCTCTGATGCAACCCAAAAGTTTTAATTATATAAATAGATGATATTCATATTATGTAATCTAAATATTACGCAATAAATGCTTTTATAGTGAAGTTTATATATATATATATATATATATATATATATATATATATATGTGATTTGAAATAATTTTAAAATTTTATTTGTTAACGATGTAAAATTTAGTGCATAAAAATTAAACTATGTTTTTTCATCATTACAAATTCCTAAAGATCATATTTGATCTAAATAATAAATAAATTTATAGGTTAATTTATCTATGCCATTGTATAAAGTCTAAACTATTGTACCATTATATAAAGAGAATTTATTTTGTAATTATTTTAATGATTTCAGAAGAAAAAAGAAACATTTGTAAAGTTCATAAATATTTATATTGATATTTAATTATTTTGTAATTTTCTATAGTTTTACTCAATTTTCAATTAGTCCCCTATAATTTAAAATATTTTAACCAAATCCCTGTAACGTATGAAATTTTTCAATCGTATCTTTGTCGTTATAAAAATTGGAATATTCATATTTCATTTCCATCTCCTCCTTTGCCATCTCATGCAACCAAAATGTTTCATGAATATTATATTTTTTATAATGACATGAATTTAATTGAAAAATATAATTCATTATAGGGATTTATTTAAAAATATTTAAATTATAGGTACCTGTTTAAAGTTGAGTAAAACTATAAGGACTTTCAAAATAATTAAACCTCATTTATACTTAATTACTACCAATAAAAATTATTTATACTTAATGAATTAAATTCAATTTTTTCAAAATAGTCATCACTATTCCATTTTAAAATAATCCAATAACTACTACAAGCTACTACTACTAGTTTTTTTTATCTTTCTTAATTTTAGTTTAATTTTTTTAAAAGTAAACAACAATATATTTTAATATATTTTAAAATATATACTAAAAAAACTGTCACTCAATCCACTAGTTTTAAGAAAGTAATTTTATTATACTTTTATCTAAATTTTATATCCTAATCTATTGTTATTTTTTGGGTCAGCAATACCTTTAAGAATTAGGTCAGCATCTTATAATTTTGGTTTTTTGGTCAGGGTCAAGTCCTTATCGATAAGTCCTCATCTATAATTCATCCATAACTTATTATCACCATTATATCCTTTGTGGCCTATTCCGTAATATTGGCCAGGGTTAAATTTGGGCTGGCCCGTATAAATATGAGATATGGCAATACAGTGTAGCAAAACCGAGACGGGCCCAATTAGACATCAAAGCGAGATTAACGCCACTTCTTCTTCTCCTTCGGTTTCGAGTCTCCGACAACGCTCTCTGGCCTCTGCATTCTCCAACTCCCAAGCTCACCTCGTCGTTTCCATTTCGCACTCTCAAATCTCTATTCCCATGACGCTACCTGCTTCAACTTCAATGCTGCTTCTGCAATAAGATAAGAAGAAAACAAAAACCAAACCACGCAAGATACAAATGGCGTGCTGCTTTAAGTATCAGTGTTTGTTTCTCCACCTTCACTCCTGCTGGAGAACCATTCCCCTCCCACGCCGCCGCTTCCGCTCAAATTTCTCAACCGCCGGAACTTGCCTTCGCAGTCTCCAAACGCCAGAGCCGCCTCGCCGCTCACGCGCGCTGGTCTCGAAGGTGACGCACGCGCGACTAGTTGCTATGTCTAAACTAATTTCTCGCTCTCAAACTCGAAGGTTCCTTTGTTTTGTTTACGTTTGTTGCGGATTTCTTCTTCGGTTAGGGTTATTGCAGCTTGTCTTGCAACGCGGGTTCGGATTTTGCTTGTGCTGCTCCTGCAACGACGTTGGCTCCGGAAACTTTGCAGCTCGCTAATGCTGAAAATGCTGGTCCTTCGAATGGCAGAGTCATGCTCATCGATGGCACGTCGATAATTCATAGGGCGTATTACAAGCTTTTGGGTATGACACATTTTCATTTTAGTTATTTGTGTTGATGTAAGAGAATTTTGATTATATGACTGGTTTCCTGGCTAATGGTTTACACTGAATGGTTTCGTGTTTGAACATGTGCATTTACAGTTTGTTATGGATATAAGAGAATTTTGATAGCTTGGCTATGTTTGGAATGGTGGTAAACAGTGGAGTGGAGTAGCATAATTATTTCACTCCATTGTTTAGATTATTTTAGTAATTGAAATGGAGTAATATTTGGATATTTAATGGAATAGAAAGGAATAGTGATAATTTTACAGGTGAAAAATAAGGCAGCAAGAGATTCCATCACATTCCTCCCAAATTGACGACAAGGAAAATAAGAGGAGATGGTGGAATTGAATGGAATCTATTCCATCTCCTTCATTCCATTCTGACCATTCTTTTAAAATCCAAACAATGGAGTTTTCAATCATTCCATTCCATTCCCCTCACTCCATCCATTTCCATCAATCCAAACATAGTGATTGGAGGGTTTATTTTAGTATATAGTTAGATATAAGCTATTTTGGCTTTATTATTATTATTATTTTGTAATTGATTGTTGTTGTTCCATTTTATGGTGTGATAGCAAAGTTGCATCATGGTCATCTAACACATGCCGATGGAAATGGAGATTGGGTTTTAACGATATTTACAGCTCTCTCACTTGTAAGTTATATGTATGTGTAGATGTATTTCTGGCTTTAGCTTGTAGAATTGATCATGGTAGTTGGTATGTTGATCTCTGAACAATGGAGCTATAGATGAAGAGCATGTGCCCCTCATCAAGACTATTATCATTTTTATGCAAAAATATAAACGTCTCATGGTAAATACTAATTTTAATGCCCAATTGAAGAAATTAATAATTAATTTGACACGAAATAGTGATTAAAGCTTTGGTTCAAGATAATTTGTCATACCCTATTATTGGAATCAAATTTTGTTGGAGTGAAAACATGATTTATCATGGATTTTTTATCTCCTTTTTTTTTGTTGCAGAGAGAAAGGGGGGGCATTACATGTAATTTTCAATGAGGACATTATGTTTCACTGACTCTTGCTAATTGTTAGTATATGTTCAGATGGAGTTATAATTATTCAAGGCTTTGAAAGGATATGTTTTGTTACAGAACTTGCCAAACTATAAATCTTAACCTGAATAATGCATTGGAATCGATGAAGTAATATATATTTCAGGAAGAAAAGGACAATGATCATAATTCAAAGAGAATTCCGCAAAAAGTTTAGATGTAAGATAATTCAAACTATGTCAAATAAGGAAAGAAAAGGAGTGTCAGTCTGTATTTTCTTAGAGGGAAGCTGATTAGTATAATGTTCATCAAAGCATGCCTAAAAATATAATCCTAGGAGTTTTTCTCTTACATTCATATGTTAGATTTTGGATTTCAACTATCTATAATAGGCAATAACATGCCAGCCTCATGGATGGACTATGAACAACCTTATGAAAACCATTATCTAATTAAATGATGGTATTTGTTGTTTCAGCAAATGCTGAAGTACTAGTAGCAAATGCATGGCCACATAACAGCTACAATTCAACTGTTGTACACATTAATTCACTTTTCTTCTTGATGAATGTCAGCGAGTTAATGATTATTATTGTTAATGTACATCGTAGAAGCTTTGCAATGTTTTCTTGATCAAGAAAGGAGAAAACTAAGCTGTTTCTTGGAAATCCTTCCAATTGAGCCCCAAGTTTCTTTCATACCTTCACCAACGATATAGCTTGGAAATAATAATTTTAACTATAGTTGAATGTACAAAGAAGTTTCAATTTGTTTCATATGTGTTACTTTTATCTTTAAGTTAATCTTGGTTTCTTTCTTGCAGGTAATTGATGTTCTGGAGTTTATCCCTTCCCATGTTGTGGTAAGTTTTGTCAATCACGTAAAAAGCATCTATTTCATTGACAGTTTTCATCACCACTATTTTTCCCTCATTATTTCAATCTTATTCTTTTTACAATCATCAGTATTGCTAATATAGTTTGGTTTCTTTTGCATGCAGGTGGTATTTGACCATGATGGTGAGTTAAGTTCTGCCTTTATATTTGTTAGTATGTTTTTTTCCTAAGGTTGTCCAAGCTAATAAAAATTTTAACTCTTTTTATATATTGTGGTGATACCTATTTTCTGCATTTTTTTGGGGTGGTGGGGTGTACACTTGCTTCAATGATAAATTCTGAATTATGGTTTCCATGTAGTACAGTGTTGTGCTCCTGCTTTTTTTACATTTGTTAAATGATGCATTGTGTTTTAAGCTAAAAACTAAGGAGAAAGGAAGTTTTTTCCTTTGGAAAGATTGAATAGATAAATAAGTACTGTTGGCTGCATGATTTGCCACCAAATTGTTGCAGACTTGCAGTAATAATCAAGGTTGTTGTGTTTAGATGGAACTTATTATGACTAGTAAAGAAAGGATCCTAGGAGGATTATTATGTTAAGTTTAGTGCAAATTTCAGAGGTTTTTGATGAACTGGTGGTTTTTGGCCATTTTTAAAATTTGAGACACTCATCATTCAATGTCTCTTTCTTCCATGCAGCTAACTTGTATTTCTCAGGTTCTTTGGCTCATAAAGCCACACAACGGTACAATTTTAATAAAGAAAAGCTTTTTATTTCAGGAATTCCTTCTGATCATACATATAATTCATCAAAAGAAAGTTTTAGAGCAAAAGGTATGTTTGATTCTCAGTTTCAGTATTTTTGCCTGGTGAAATTAGAATATAAGACCGATATCGGACTTTGAACCCCCTTTTTGTTGTTATTCATGGGCAAGAGCAGAGAGTAAATAGTTCCCAAATTTTCTTAAAAAATAATTCAACTGTATGTTTAATATTTTTAATAAAATAAAAACAATTATTTGGCTCCTCCACATAAAGTGTTCTTTCACTTTGTCCCCCAACTGTTTTCTGCCAGAAACGGAACAAAAACTCCTTTTGCTTCTCCCCGGTATATAGATGATACAAGATGTAACTTTCATGGTTTGTATGTAGGTGATTTGTTTGGTTTAATTCATTCCGATGAAGTACTTCAGTCATCATTAGATTGGAATTTTGGAAGCAGTCTAGATAATGATCTCTGCATTCAGGGGGACATGTCAAGAAGTTAGGTTCTAGACTTCAAAGGATACATTGTTTTTATGTTGTATTTTCAAATCGATCTAGTTCAACTTATATGAGGTCTCCTGAGTTTGGTCTCTCTCATTTTATATTCTTGCTCGAGCTTCATTGAGAATCACAATAGCTATCCGTTTATAATTGCATGCTATAACATGATTTGGCATGACCTTGATCTTTTATTATGTTCATATTTTCTCACATTGGTCAATGTGGTGCTTCAGTTCAATTTGGGCTGGGTTAGTTAAATTTGTATTGTGGTATTCCTAGGATAACGATTACCTGATTAATTAACCTTCTTTAAATTGAACTTTACTTTCATTGACAATGTGGTACTATATCATACTTAATTGTTCTACAGTTTATTATCGTAATTCAACCTAATTTTATTTGCACTGTTTGAAGGCCAGAATTTCCGGCACAACCTCTACCCGTCATACAAGAGCAACCGTCCTCCAACTCCTGATACCATTGTTCAGGGACTTCAATACCTCAAAGCATCCATAAAGGCTATGTCCATCAAAGTCATTGAGGCAAGTACAAGTTGCATATTTATATTGCTCATGGAGTTTAAGGATGTAATACAATTGATATATGATCATTTGAATACAGGTTGCAGGTGTTGAAGCAGATGATGTGATTGGAACATTGGCCTTAAGGAGTGTTAATGATGGGTACAAGGTGATCTTATTAATCATTTGTATTTTGAAATGTTAATTCATTTGGTTTTTAAAGGTGGTTGATTACATTTTTTTTGGTATCAGTTTCATTCTAGTTGAATTGAATGGGTGTATGTACCCTAAAAAAATTGAATGGGTGTAGAAACAAGAGGGCAGTGATATGGAAGATTCAGTAAGGTTAAAATTTACTTAGCTATGCAATAAAATTAGTTTCACTTTATCTTCTTTTGGTTTGACATTTGAAAATCTGCTTACTTTGTACTATCTTCTTTATCAATTGCCTACCCTTGGTAGTAATTATCTTTTAGTGCATACATGAATTCCATTTTGTTAGATATGTATTTATATTTGTAGCCTATTGATAATAGATGATATTAAATTTGGTGGCAGTGTGATGGCATTAGCATGCTAACTACCAGTGTCATTCAGTAAAGTTGATAGCAAAAATTTTGTTTTTCTACTCTCTTCGGATGGGCAGTAGAATTTTGATTGTTGTTTGTGAAGACAAGGGCAAGTTTTAGCAGGGCTGGTCTGCTAGAAATGCAAGATATTACTGCTTTCCTTCTGGAAATGCCCTCAATGGTATTAATAAGTCACTGATGATTATCTTTGTCTTGAAAAATGATAGGTACGAGTTGTCTCCCCAGACAAAGACTTTTTTCAGATTCTATCTCCTTCATTACGTCTCCTTAGAATTGCTCCACGAGGTGATCAGTAAGTATCAGACATGATTTCTGCTTTTCTATCTTGTTCTAGCTATTGATCTAGTGTTTAATATCACCTCATTTCTGACTTGAAAACAATGAGAAAATATCTACTAAAGGCTTTTCCTTTTCTTTCCCACTTACCTTTTATCCGTTAAAAAATAAATTTCCAGATGTCAAAAATTGAAAAGGATATAAAGCCATTTTACATTGAACTCCCTTGCAGTGATCCTTTGTAGAGTGTGGACAATCATAACTTCTTTGCAACAAAAGTAATAGGCTAAACCATGTTGCCCAATTGATTACTAATTTTGTCATTTTTGTTACTTCTTGACTGTTGTATGAACTTTTACCAATCAATAATTCAAAACCTATATTACATGTATTGTACTGATGTTGTATGTTGGACAACAGTTCAGTACTATGCTTCCTCTTGAATCAAATTTAAAGCAAATTGCAACAAGTTACTGCAGAAAGCTTTTCAGATATAGCCTTGAAATTTGTTGGTTGTTGTTTACTCTCACAAATTACAAAGTAATTTACTCATGTTTTTATACTTTTATTTTTTAATTTGTTTGTTTTTTCTCATTAGAATGGTTTCATTTGGAGTTGAGGATTTTGAAAAACGATATGGAGGTCTGAAACCATCACAGTTTGCAGATATGGTTGCACTTTCCGGTGACAGATCTGATAACATTCCAGGTTATTTTTGCTCCTCCATGTTTATTATCATTTGCAGTAGTATGTAAAAGGAAATAAAACAGGGTTACTATGTAAGAAGCTTTTGAACTTCGAGGACGTGCTTAGTTTCTTATTAGTCACCTTTGAAATCAGCGGGGAATAAGACCTTTTTTAGTATTAGGATTATTATTATTGTATTATGAGTCTTATAATGTTAGGAGTGTTGGTACTAGTCGTATTGTACTGATACTTGAGTATAAATATTTGGTCAGTGTTTCATACCGCCACATCATAGCATCACAATCTTATTAGTAAAACATATCTCTCTTTCTCTTCATCATTTCTCTATAATTTCAGCAAGACCAATATCCTATAACATTGTAGAAAAAGAAAGTGAGGAAAGTCACTTATCAAACATGATAGACTTGCTAAAGTCTGAGGTAAGCCAACTTTTTAAAACATATTGATTTGCTAAGTATTGTGTAACTTTATTGATGGTATGAAATTGACATTTTCAACTTTGCATCTTATTAATTTTTTTTTTTTGGTAGCAGTTCAATTTGATTATTCTTGACCAGAATTAAAAAATGTAAACAGATGTTCTTCAACTGTTTTCCTGCACCATGTCTTTGGCCTATATTTAGTATGAATTCTGTATTCTAATTAAGGTATATAAGGGAACAAAAGAAGCATTCAATCATTTCATTCTTATTTTTCTGGGGCTATTTCTGTTTTGTGGAATCAAGGTCTGGCTTGGAATCATCATTCCTTCTCTTTTTCCACGCCAAAATAATGAATCATAATTCCTACATAATAGAGACAAGAATGGAGTTACTGTTCTGCATGAAGCATTCACTTAAGAGATAATTAGTTCTATAAGCTTCTGGAAGTTGAGTAAGTATTTAATACTATTAGTACTTTATAAATGCAGGAGTTAGTGGGATTGGAGATGTACATGCTGTGCAATTAATTGCTAAATTTGGTAAGGTTTTATGAACTTTCTGCTATTTCGAAAGGGTACATCACCATGTTAGGTTACGTGTTCTCCTTTAGTGTTGGAGACATCAAAATAATCTTTCTTTCTAGAAAATAAGACATATTTGTTTGTAGTTACTCAGTCTTGTGCCTTCATATACTTAAAAATGTGTGCATGTATGGTCTAAGTCATATCTCTTCACCTGTATGCACAGGCACATTGGAGAGGTTGTTGGAATGTGTTGATCAGATAGCAGAGGATCGCATTAGAAAGGTATTCCTGAACAATTATTATACTTTATGTGTAAGTAGTATTCATCTGATGGTTAAATTGTTTTTGGAGTTTTGTGTCCGGTTCAACATGATTATTAAGGCTTCTTCTGAATGAAATTTGATGTGTGAAATGTAATTGCATGTGATAATAGTAGTTTTACCTTTGCAAAATTAATCCAGTTAGCCTTAGCACTAATATTGTGATTTCATTTGCCATTTCCCTTGTAGGCCTTGATTGAAAATGCTGAGCAGGCCCGCTTAAGCAAGGAATTGGCAAGCATCTCGACCTCCGATATTCTTTCTTTCCTCTTTCTCCACTTTCTTATTTTTTCTTTTTCAGATCTATATATCCTGTAATCTACAAATTTGTACTAATACATTAGAGCTATTATGACAGGCGTTGTTGCGTGCTGATCTTCCATTCTACATGGTGCCATTCACTTCAAAAGACATCTCATTTAAGAAACCACAGGTTTGGGATGACAAAGGCAGTTCAAATTTTCCGTTTATACTTTTGAGTCAAATTACTCTTTCATCCCTGAAAAATTTGTGTTGTAACAAATTCATCCTTGAAATAGAAAAATAATAATTTGGTCCTTGAATTTATTAAAGTTATAATGAGAGATAAAATTTGGTCTCCAAATTTGAACACATTGGCCCCCCACAGGGTTTATCTTGTTATTAACGTGGTTGTATTCAAGGACCTAGGTGTTGTTTTTTCTATTTCAGGGACGAATCTGTTACAACGGAAGTTTTTCAGGACAAACATGTAGTTTCACTCTGTTTTTAATTAGTTTATGCCGTGAACTTTCAGTCCTATTATGGACTTCATTTAAAAGCCATGTCATTGTCATAACTGGTTGGCCTTCCCATTAATACTGTGGCGGTAGATGAGATTGAGAATAGCAGCAGCAGCAAAGATGTATGTGAATAAATAATTGAAACTTTTTAATTTTTGGCGCGGTAAAGGGAAAACTCACTTTTAAATGATCGGTTGGAATTTAAGATGTAGTCAGGCATGTTTGAATTCATAATTGAATACCATAATCATATGCATTGTTATAGTAATCATTATTATCCTCTTCCATAAATGCTTGGCGGTACGCTTTTATGCTTGACATTGCACAATGTATGTATTTCAACTCGGTAAAAATAAATTGTGTACAGGACAATGGTAGTAAATTCAACAGCCTTTTAACAGCAATCAGTGCATATGCCGAAGGGTTTTCAGCTGATCCTATCATCAGAAGGGCATTTCATTTGTGGAGGAAGTTGGATTCAAGATGAACTTCATTGAGTCATCAGTTTTCCATTTTTGTATAGAGATGATTCTTTGAATAGAGCATGCCAATGCTTAAAACACAATTACGGCATTCTAAATGTATAGTATACTGAGCATCAGTTTTTAGTCATGTGGATATCAATACACTTAATTGATTATCCCACCATGAATGCAATATTTGGTTGTGGGCAAGTTAACTTTTTCTTGGTAGCTAGTTCATCTCATGAAGGACGTATGCATTTTCATTAGTCTAAAGGTTAAATAGCTTATACAGTACAGACTGGAGCACATAATAGTTTATCGTATTATTTGTTTAGATGCTTGTAGATTATTCGAATCGTCTTACGGACCTGAGGAAGTTGCCAAATTGAAGTTAAGCGCACTCATTAATGCGTTCCATAGTAGAACACACCTGAACAAAAACCATAGAAAAAGAAACGTCATGAGGGTAGGCTTTTACCCATGTATATCAACAAATAACAAAATGATTAGAGATACCAACCGATAATCCAACTACTACTGTGCCTTTATTGTGCGGGAAGCAAAATTCACCACATTATACAAAATAGCAATGTCAGTCTGGTGGAAATATATTGCTGCTTCGGGACTATATAAGCTATTTACAATCAACATGCCAAACGTAAATTCTTCAAGAATTTATGGAGTTATATTTGTCGATAGCTTATTGACAAATCAAATACTACTTAAATTCCCCAAAGAAAATATATTACAAAAACAAATCAAGAAATGCTTGAAATACGTACAGAATAGCCGGCATGCAAAATCATGTCGTAATCAGGTAATTTAAAAAGAATCTGATCATTTTACCATTCAACTTGTAAATTCCAGCTTTTTCAAAAACATTTTTTAGTAGTAGTTTTTGGCTTTATAAATTCTGCACTTGATCAATGTATTATTATTGTTGTAATTATTATTATCCTCTTCCAAAATACAAAAAAGCTTTTACATTTGATCAACATTCAACATATCATACATCCAATACGCAACCCTTAACAAGGCCAATATTGCAACATTCTCCAACGAAATCACAAAATATCAAACCTCTACCACATTGCCACAACACCCTACTATTAGTATTATACCAGGAGAGATACCAGTTAAGCCAAGTTCCACCGGTAAGCTTATATACAAGTACAACTTTTGACACTCCATCCTAGTTTGGTCAAATTGCTAAGCTTGTATCAGTCTCAAACAAAAACCAGAAAATTAGCATATTTCTTCATTTTCAAAACAAAATGTCTTCATCTTCAAGTATTGCATATGCCAATCTTTGTACCGAACATTGTTCTTTGATGCCTCCTTCGCATCAATATGATCTCCTAAGGGCCCTTCTGGTGCGAGTCAGTCTAGTCTCAGTTGTGTCTGCAGAGGTCTGTGATATTTCTTCAGCAACAGCATTGTCATCACCTGAGCCTTCCAAGCCTTTCTCAGCACGGCGGGTTTGAATCAGATAATGTGCCACAGATTTGTAACCCAGTTTTGACACCTTATCAACACAATACAAAAATCAGTTCAAAATACACATATCTTTGCCCTCTCCTCAGCGCCCCCCTCCACTAACCCAAACCCCAAAAGGGAACAAAATAAAATAAAACAAAACAGGGAAAGATAGCACTTTCTGTTTGAAAGACATCATACCAAATATATGATGACATGCAATTATTCTTATCTGATACAATAAAGAAGACAAAAAACAAGAGAGTGAAACAAAATCATATGAAAAGTTGTTCAGTGACAAACCTTCTGGTATATATTACCAGTCGGCATCCAACCGTTTGCCTTACGGCAACGACTGCAGTTGCAAATTCCACGGCAAGCAGGGCAAGTCCATTTCGGATTACGGTTGGCTTCTATCAAATTCTCTCCATACCTATTAAATATTGGTAGAAAAAGACTAGCATCAACCTCAACAAATGACGGTGGCTGACATAAGGACATATCTGTTCTGTTAAGTTCTAGAAGGAATATAGTTTTTCGTCACCTTGAGACAATATAATAACCAACAGCAGCAAGTTTTTAAAGTTTTGAATGATAAGAAAAGCAAAATTTCTCAATCTGAACTTCAGCTTAAACAGTGTTACCTTGTGTACAAGCAATCTCCACAAAGCTGACCTTGGCTTAATTCACATTTGTTGCAACTAGTATGCTGACAAAGAGTTTTCTGCCTGCAACAAACAATGTGTTACTTAAAACTTCACCATGATCAACGAAACAAGTATCACCTGGAAGATTAGACGTGCCAACTCTATGCATGAATTAACAGGATCTGAATCTGAGTTCTTCAATCAAAATGCAGGCATAAAACCCTTTTCCCCAAAGGTAAATTCAACAGGCATTCAAGTACTAATTGCAGCAGATATCAAAAGTTAAATTGCTAGACTTGGCATTAAGCTTTCTCATTCCAACTGATTGACATAACAGCAATAGAACCCATGATATTTTGGATCAAACCAATAAAGAGAGACATTTTCAATTAAAAAAAAATAAAGAGAAACATATATAAAGCAGGAAGTAGAAACACAGGAATGGCCTAATGCAAGTACGCATTTATCTTCCTGTAACAATAGAAGTATCTAGTTCCTAATAAGACCATTCATGAAAAACAGATCATTAAGAATTAATCAATATGAACCAACATTACCTGCATTGATGGCATGTCTCTCCCTTGAATGGATCATATATACGATCCCCATCCGCATCATATCCATCTACATACAGTTCCCAAGGGGTCTCACAATCTCCCAGAAGCTTCTCCTGCTCTTCATTTTCGGGGTTTGTACCTTCCAGGATGAAAATCTCATTCTCATTCTCTTCATTTCTTGATGAATCATGCTTTTCTCTATTTTTTTCAGCATAGTTAACTGGTGCTAGGCTCATTATTCTGTAAACCCATGAAATATTCAGGTAGAAAAAAAAAGTCTATACGTAATACCAATCTACCACTATCCAAAATCCATAAGAGTTCAACCATGTTAAGAAGTTTGAAAGCTTTCCCTTTTATTATTATTATTTTTTTATAACATGCATGCACCCTATTCTTATATTCATTTTTTCAATCTTTTCATCACGACCAAATAGAAATTTGAGTCCCCTTTTTTTTTGCACAGACAAAAAGAAATAAAGGTACAAACTTTAACTATAAACAAACAAAACCCATGGAAAAGTTTGAACCTTTCACCTTCCATTCCCCCCGAAACGAATTCCAAGAGTGTTGTGAGTAACAAAAACGAAAATGGGTAGCACGAAACAGTGAGCAAACCTAGAAGAACGCCTTGGGGGCGATTGATTGGGTGGTAAGGTATCCTTCTTCTTGGGCTCCTTTTCTTTTTTGTGTTTGTGTTGGGTTTTGAGCTTTTGAGAGAGGTCCAATAAACCCAGCTTCTGCATTCGCTCCCTGTTCTGCTTGATCCTTTGGTCCTAATCTGCTCGTAATGTGAAGAAATGTCGTTGTCAGCACCTTTTCTGGGCCTTTTGGTTTTGGATGACCCTCCTTCTTCAACTTCACTTTCACCCTCACTTTCAGTGCCGACAACATATTCAGCAGAATCTTCTTCACTCTTGTTGTCTCTCCGAGTGCCCATTTTTGTTTTGTTTCAGATTCTGTGTGTCGAAGATGGTGAAAATGAAGATGGAGTTGTTTTGTTTTGTTAGTGGCGAGTGTTTGATGAATGTTTTGGAAGTGGAGGGGTTTTGTCTTGTTGGGGCGAAATGGCGGGCTTCAAGCCGGTGGGAATTAGTAGCGGGACATGCAAAAAGTATGAAAGTATGTTTGGATGAATGGTAAGTAATAGGCTCAAATAGAGCGGAATAAAGTTGAATGAAAAAGGAATGAGATGAAGTGACATAATTATTTCTATTTATCATTTGAATATTTTAATGATTGAATAGAGCAATATTGTTATAATTTAAACATTTTATTTCTATAACACGTTTAAAATGGAATGAAGTAATCTATTACGTATATAAAGGTAATTGTTTATTTTGATGTCCAAATTTAGTTTCCAATTTTACCTTTATTATAATTTTTTATGAAACTGTAATCGGCATAACAATTACAATCATAGTAAAAATGTTTCAATTCGAGGCGATTACAATTTTTAAAGACTTCTAACTTTAATCACTTATTCTAAATTCCTCTCCCCACTTTCTTTGACAAAATGTGATTTCTATGTCTATCTTAGTTTATTCATTCTATGATAGAAAACAAATTAACTAAAATCTCAAATCAGTTCCTTAGGTTTATAAGGAGATAAATTACTAAATTTAGAAAATCTTATATTCCTTCAAATTTTATAAAGAAAACAGATTAATCACTCTATAAAATTATCGTATAAGTTATATTTTGTCACTTAGACTTTGAGTAGTGTTTCCTCTTGATTTCAACATGTTTGTTTTTCATTTTTCATAAGGTGATGAAAGAAAACACGAGGAGTGAGATTCAACTAAACACATGATCTTTCAACTTCTTCACTCATTTTTTCACGGTTTTCTTATTTGTAATGATATATTTCTCTGCTTCACCAATCATTTTCCTTTATTTTATTTTTGTGATTAAAAAAATAAGGAAATGTTCTTATCACACATGTTCCTGGAAGTTGAATTGACATGCAAGACTTGCTGCAGATATTGAAGTTGCAAAGGGGACAACTATTGCGGAACTCAAGAGGCTGTGGAGGCTATACCTTAGGAGGGATTAGAGAAAATATCACGGTGTGCATGTTGTTTTGATATTGTAACAATTGCATGATATGTAGTTTACTAATGTGATTGATTTTGGAAAGTTTCATGTTTAACAATTTTTTGTAATCCTTTTTGTTTTCAATTTCACCGTGTTCTCCAACCTTCTTTAAGAATATGGATTGCATTTTGTTATTTGTTCCGAATTGTTTTGTTGGAACAAATATACTTCATTTGCAATACTTCAATTTGGATATACATACTAGAATATTTTGATGACTAAATACCAAATTAGTCCTTCATTTGTATTGAAGGACAAGTTATAGATTTTAAAAATTTCAAATTGATCATCACATTTCAAAAAAGGGAACAAATTAGTCATCAATATATGAAAAATCAATTTGTCCCCCTTTAACTGGATGGAATTATACGAATGACCAATTTGTCTCATTTTTTGAAATGTGAGGAATTTAAAATTTTTAAAATCAAATGGACTAACTTGTCCCTTGATATAAATCTGAGGGACTATTTGAGGTTTTAGTCTATTTTATTTACAATTCTCATAAAGTAGAAATGGGATGCCATTTTGTTTTGTATTCTTATGTAGTTGTTATAATTATTAGATTAGATGGCCTTAATCGTTTGGAGGCAAGGGTAATTATACTTATTGTACACATTTTTTTTTACATGATCAGTTATTTCCTTCTTCCCTATTCTAGAATTTGTAACCACTTTTGCATCTCTCTTTCACATAAACTATTTAAAATATAGGTTTAATTTTAATGCACAAACATTATAAAATAATTTTATATTGTTATTCAATAAAATCACTTATTTTGTATAACTTTTTAAGTAATGAGGTGAAAAGTAACCATATTTGCTAATGTGACATTATATGATTGGATGAATATATAAAATTTTTTTATACTGTCAACTAATCCAATTAAATCCTAAACATATTTTTAAAAAAAGTTTAATTTTAATGTACTGTAGTCATCCAAATAAAATATTTCATTTATATAACTTTTTAAGTAGTGGATGTAAAAGTCAATTATCATAGTTTATATGACAATATATAATCGATACCTGGATAAATTTTTTTTACACTTTTAGTGTACGCAGTTAAATCCTTTAAAAATAGCACATTTATTATAAGCAATCTAGAGTACCTATCAATATTTATTTTTTGAGCAAATTTTAAGAATCTTATATGAAAAGTTTCTATTAAAAGAAAAAATCTTATCTAAAAGCTACCTTTTCATTTTTCTTTTTTTCAAAGAAGGGAGCGTTTTCTTATAAAATAAACAACTGTAACATGAGAACTATATTAATCAAAAAATAAAAAATATGGCTTGACGAGCATGACAGTGACTAACAATTCATTGGTATTAATAATAAGGATATAATAGTAATTTTATATAAAAATAAGGAATAAATACATTTTATTCTTAATTTTAGGTCATATGCAATTTACACTTGACTTTTCAAATGTATCGCGACATTAAACTTTTCAAATTGTGCACAACACCCTTAGTGTAATTTTGACAACTAATGAAAGTAAGATTTATGTGCAATTAACCCTCTAATGTTTCTAATTTGTGTAATTCGATACCTTGTCCATGAATATTATGTGTAATTAACCCCCTGATTTTTTATTGCGTGCAACCCGATACCCTACTATGACTTAAAGTTTTGGGGGGTTTTTCAGTTTGAAAAGTCTAGAATATCATAATATACTGTTTGAAAAGTAGGGTTTTTTGCACAGTGAAAGTTTAGAGTGTTATAATGCACATTTTAAAATTCAGTTTAATTACACATTACCTAAAATTTGAGAAGGTAAAATCCATTTAACCCTAAAAGCAATTGGATTCTATCTCATTTTCCAATTTGGGAGGTAAGGAAAATAAAGAAGAATTGTGGTATTGGATGGAATGAACTACATCCATCTCTATCCCACTCTATTCAAATTAGTTATATCAAAACAATGGAGTTTAATAGCATTCCACTTTGTCCAATTCTATCAATCCAAACATATCTGAAGGTTTTTTGTGGCCATCAAAGAATGATATCTCTTTGGTAGCATTTGTTTATTGTCTTGGACAAACACACGAAATACGAAGACACAAATATGTTTGGTGGTGAAGACAATAGTCCCCGGATAGAAAATACAAAATTTCTATACCTTTAAAATGTGAAGACATTAGATACAAATAGAAATTTAATATTTTTGACTTCCAATAATACCCTATACATATTTATTAATGTCTCTATCTCCAATGTCTCAATTGTCCTTTGTATTTCTATCTTTGCCCTTATTCTAGGACGGAAACAAATGCTACCTTTGTGTTTGGCTTTAGAAAATAATTTTTATTTTATGTTTTCTTATTTTCTAATTTTATGGAGGAAATATTGAAAACTATAAAATTTAATTTTCAATTTTTATTTTCAATTTTCAGTTATTTTTCACAAAATTTTGAAAATAGAAAAACTAAAAATTAAAATTAAAAACTATTTGATGAATACAAACACACCTAACACATTAAAAGTATTTAATTTTAATATATTAAATTAGTTTTTATGTAATGTAAGTGTAAAAGAGTTTAGTATCAATATTTAATATTATGCTTTTGTTTTGTATAATTTTTAAGATTTTTAAGGTAATAAGTAATTAAGTCAATATATAATTGAATGTTTATATAAAATTTTATGTATTATCTAAAAAAAAATTAGCGATTGAAAAAATGTTTCAAAAGTTCATAGCAGAATTATTAAATTATTAATATTTTTGTTCATTTTTTTTATGTAATCTTTTATTTTATGAAAATATTTTATTTTTTACTCATTTTTCTCATAAAATATATTATATATTTATACTTTCACATAAAGACCATTTTTTCTAAGAAATTTTTAAATCTTAAATAGTGTTCAAATTGAATTAAATTTTTTACTTCGAATAAATTTCTTTGAACATACTAGTATTTTAGTAATTTTCATTTTAATATTTTATAAATATGATATGAAATAAAATATCACTAAAAATGTTGTAATACAAATTTTGACATGTAATAGAAAATATAAAAAAATTGAATTATAATAACAATAATAAAATTTGAACGAAATGAAATAATTCTTAATAAAAGCTCTAAAATTTGATTTTCACTGTCAATGTAAAAAATTATACTATCATCAAATAATATGTCATTTCATTTAATGAGTTTTAATATCTCATATATTTTTAAAACACCTTAAAAGATGTAAAAATATGTTATCAAATATTAGTATAAAGTTTATTGTAAGTAGTGTATATAATTAGTTATTAAACAGATAACTAATTAATTGCATTATATTACCTTAATTTTTAAGAATAAAAATGAAAATAAAACTACAATAAAAATTGAGAGATCGACACTAAAAATATTAATATAATATGCTTTTAATACTAAATTAAGTTATATAAACACCATATGAAAAATCTTTGAGTATGTATGTTGTATATTACAATTTATTTTTCACCTTTTTAGATAATTATTAAATAATAAAAACATAATATTAGAAAAATAATGGACCAAGAGCCAAACAAAAATTAAGAGGAATTAAAACCAAAATGATCTATTATATTTAAAGAAAGTTATTTGAAGTAAAAAATTTATTTCAATTTGAACACTATTTAAGATTGAAAAAATTCTTAATGTGAAAATATAAATTTAATATATTTCATGAGAAAAATGAGTAAAAAATGAAAAAAATTTCATAAAATAAAAGAATACATAAACAAACAAATTGAACAATAATATATTAATAATATTAAGTATGAATTAAACACAAAATAATACCAAAATCTTAATTTAACGTGAAATGGAGTAAAGGGTGTTTTGGAACACCTAAACAATAATTCATTAATTAGGGTGTAATACTAGATAAAAGGATATCACAATAGCCACTCCCTATTTATTTATCAATGTAAAAATACAAAACTGAATGACAGTATCAATTTTTAATTTTTAATTGATTTGTCAGAGTACTCATTTCACGCAAGAGAAGTTATGAATTGTCCATGGCAGCAGCAAACAACTACTACTCAACATTGCTTCAATAAACAAATATTAATATAGAATTAGGGTCATGAATATTAGTTTATAGTACAAGAGGCATCAGTGGTCACAGGATATCCGACACGCAGGCACAGGGAGGCTCTCCACCTTGCTCTTCGCAACTGCAGATTGCGTTGTGGTGAAAACAACCCACCAGAACCCGGAATCGGAAGTGGCGCCACCGCACTACCACCACCAGCAGCAGCTTTCGCCGGAGCAGAAGTTGCCGGAGAAGGACCCATCAGAGAAGCTACATTACTCGTCGACGGTGCCAGCCCGACGACGGCCTCCACCACCGCCGAAGTAATCCGGCCGACTGGAGCGGTCCCTACAAGTACAACCGACATTATGTCGACCTTTTGCTGCTTCGCGAGCTTCTTCGGCTGAGGCGTGGCCACGGTCTATAACGAAATTGAAGGAAAGATATTCTTCAAACAACAAAAAAGAAAAAAAAGACTACATTTTTAAAGGGATCAGAAAACGCCAAATTGGACTCCGAATTTGGGGAAGACGGAAGAACCCAAAACCTGAAAACATTGTCTCAATTGAAGTCGAAATAAAATTGGAAGTGAACCCAGTTGCCGAATTTGAAGAAAGAGAGAAACATTTCCAGAAAGTCACTAGGCCTTTCATCTATACTAGACAATCTCGCCTTGTATGTTTACACACTATGGCCAGCATATCCAAAAGCAACCAGGGACAATTTCATCACCTTCACTTCAGAAAAATAAGAAGGGCATTACTGATAAATCAACTAAAAATTATTGAGAGAAGGAGTGGCAATACACATTTGACTCCCCAAATTCTTTCATGCTATCCATGTGTCAAACTTAAATTCTTTGTTTAAAGATGTTTTTGCTCAATAAATATCAGATTGAAATTAATAGCTTAGTTTATTAAACAAATATTTTTAGGTGGTTGTGTCATTACTTTCAATAAAAATAATATTACTCTCTCCATTTTAAAATAATTGTCAATTTTTTTGGTTTTACTTAAATTTCAAATCAATTATCATTTTTGTATTCTAATATATTGTCAATTAATTTATATCAATTTTACCCATATATTTATGAGAGATGCAATTAGTAAATTCTAGCTACAATGACTTGATGAAGAGAAAATGTTGGGCGAGAATAAAGGACATTTTAATATTTGAGTTTTATATTTTAAAAACAATCATTTCCTGTGCAATACTTAGAAATGACATTTATTTTGAATATGAGGGAGTATTTCCAATTTCCACATGGGCTCTATCCATCGTTCTAAAAATATGAACACGAACACCATGACTACATATTTAATCTGACAAAGGTCTTTATCCCTTACCCGTATTAAATATCACATGGCATGCTTCATTCATTCATGCAGATTATGATGACAAAAACAGGAGGTAACATAGAGACATCTCGGGGCCTGAGATACGTTAGCATCTTCGGGTCCAGCACTCATCTTAAAATAATTATAGTAACCAATGCGAAATACAAAAATTAATCAAATAAAAAGCCTCAAATCCCAATGATGAAGGAATAAAGAATATTCACTGGATGCATCTCTCAAGTATATTACAATACAAAATCCCCATGGAAATGGTGTATACCTTGACAAAGCATAATGAACCCACGAAATGATTGTTTTATGTACAACCCCCTAAACCTAAGTCTTTGTACAACTGAAATTTGATGCAAAACCATTCCCAGGAAAAATACCATACTCTGTAACAAATAGCACCAGACATCCAAAACGTGGCCTTTGGCTCTTTGCCAATGTCATGATTTCATATACAACACATGCAGACCAATGCTGCAGGAGATGAAGAACTCTCTATACAGGTTGGTGAACATGCCTGCTCTCATGAACACTCAAGACGACATCCCGCATCTCAGGGAAGATGGAGATTAGTACAAGTTCCAGGATTGCATAGGCAAGTTGCTTCACACAAATAGTAGACTGAAAATGACACAATGGTAGTTTAGCAGAAAAACTAATACAGCAACAACAACAACAAACTAAGCCTCATCCCACTAATCCCATTAGAAAGAGTCAGCTACATGGATCAAACGACATCAGAATGTTCTATCATCTATCAAATTGATATTTAGCAGAACAACTTATAAAGTAGACAAAACAAAAACTAAGGCAAAACACATGAAAGGAGTCTGCACCAAGTGAATTAACACAGCAATTTGATTAGGATTATAACCTGAGTAAAGTAATATATATCCCTGGCACACCGTCTGTACTGCTTATGGCCGATTAAGCTGACTAAGGTTGTTGGAGCTCCATCTGACAAGAACGGAGGTAACTTCATATGTCAAAGTTTGGTGATGGGAATTATGAGAATGGAACTGCAATTTATTTAATCCTTTGCAAGATTCTAAAGACATTATAAAGATTCAGAAAATACAACTACATTCAAAGACCTTCAGCAACTTGCTGCATAGTTTTCCAGAAAACCTCACTTCAAGATAATATAAAATGCAAATAATGAACTAGGATCATGAATTTCAACTAAAATTTTCCTAAACACGTTTTCTGAGAGTGGCAGACTAGTGCTCATATTCGTCAATTGTGTTACAGGCCGAAAAATTCCACTACCATATAATATAACTATAATGCCATATACATCTAAGTTATGTAGCGGTTTAAAATAAATGCACAAATAGATCTGTAACTTTGTACAACCACTCTAAGTTTCAATTATTGTGAACTTGCAAGTACAATACCACACACTCTGTTGTCAAGTTAAGCTTAAATCAAATATAGTTGTGCCATTTGAGCAGCAAACGTCAAGTCTAGCAGTGATTCAATCGAAGTAGTATGATGCAAGAACAATGAAAATCTGAAGATCAAGGAAGTTCGTAAATTACTTTATTAAAGACTAGAATTATAGAATTTTATCCATTTTTATAACTATGAAGTAATAATTAGATTAGACAATTTAATCCTTTGAAGAATTACTCCTACTACATTTTTTTGCAATCAGTTTGCAAAGAAAAAGGATATTGAAACGGACTTACAATCAAATAACCAAACCATTGGGATGTCATTAACAGAGGGTTGTACAGAATATAAAACTAACCAAACAGTAGTTTCTTGACATCATTTGCTCTACGAGAAGCCTCAAGCTCTTGCTCAAAAGATCCTGACCCAGATTTCGTGATCTTGCTTCCACTAGATCCGCTTATCATTTGAGAAGGCTTTTGATCAATTCCACTGCCACTACTTATGATCTGAGGAGTCCCTACTCTTAAAAAAATGTACCACCAGGCCAGAGGACCTGAAAAGCATAAGCACACAACATGGAACATTTGCAGAAGCCAATGTCAATTACTGCATAATGATTACCTTTTTTTCTGTCTGGTTGACGATAATGCATGATTTATGACAGAATACTAGAGTGTCGTCTAATCCTATGAAGTCGACCCCCTAGTGGATAAGGGCTTAGTTGTTTTTGGTTGATGATAATATCATCCAAGTTGAACAAGAGGTAACTATAAATTCATATTAAGAAATTTAGGGCAATATATATCACTTCCTAATGCAAGATTTTATTCAACATGTTGTAGAGCAAGTTAACCAAAAGGCGTTTTACGCCTTTGACATTTCCATTAATTTAATGTAGATATGTATCTTGGTCCCCCCCCCACCCCCAAAAAACAACAAAAAATAAATAAATAAAAACAAAAACAAAAAAAGAAAAAAACGAATTCCTTTCAGCAAGTGAATAAAAAGGAAACTCGAATGCAATTTTGCCAAGTAAACAAAAAGATTTTACCTATTTAAGATTAAAAAAACCAACAAATTACTACATTAAATGCAATCTAAATGGATAATACGCTGAAACTTTGACCCTCCTGTCAACTTCATTAGAAATTCCACAAAGATATATGCTACAACTGTCAGAGAATAGTGTTATAAAACCAATATTGGGCTTCCACCAAAAAATGCGCTCTGATTCTGCATATCTACTAAGAAAACTACCTCACCAGAAACCAGCTACATTCAGAGCAGCCTTTTGTTTGATGAATATTTTGGTTTGATCTCAGAACCAGAAGCAGTTTCTTTTATTAGTTTAAGAGCTTTTAGCGAGCAATGAGAGGGTAAAGCTTTATGGTTGTGAATGTAGGCAGTTCTGGTGTCTTTAGCCAGAGTGGAATGCTCAGATTTTTAAGGGGAACCTTGTCATTACTCTTGCTATGGTATAAGATTAATAATATGGCTTCTCTTCAGTGCTCACGTGAGACATATTTTGTCGAATTAAGATAGCTATTAACCAAAGAAATCATTGCAATGATCCAATGCCCTCAATGCACACATCTGATGGAGAAATGGTTACTTGGTCAGGCTATTGACAGCCAAGTAAGCCTAGTTTTTAAAACTATTAATTTGCATGAAAAGCTTCATTTCACTGAGATGGCATAAAATGTCCCAGTAAAAGTTGTTAAAAGTTTTGCTAAATTCTTACATCTTGGATCCAACAAATCCCTTGGGCAATAGTGTCCTCTCTCCGGAGCCAATGGATCTGCCTCAAGAGCCAATCATCGATAGCATCTTCCATCACCAACTGTAATATCTGTTTTGATATCCAAAAGACCTGTCTTCTGCATGAACAGAAATGATAATATTAGTAACTTCTAAACTTGGAGAATAAACAAATCAACAGCATCATGACACTTGATATTTTGTGAAGTCAAATCCATATAGCCTTGTCAAGAACCAACTACATTAAAAGCTTAAGCTGTTAGAAGGCAAATGAATGTTTTATACCTCTAACAAGGCTAAAAGGTAACAAAATTTAAGGTTAAAACCTGATGAATTGGCATGCATAAAGTGGAGATAAAAATGAACCTAACATGAGCAGCTTATTGTAAATTATTCTTTTCAAATCAGGGGGAAAATGAATTCAAGATAGTATCATTCCAAAATTTTAGGGCTTAAAGCATGAACAAAGCATAGTGACCAATTGTATCTAGGTTTGCAAAATTTAATTTTGTTATATGTTGTCTTGTGACCGGAGAGCATGGGTTCAAGTCTTAGAAGCAACCTCTTTGCTTATGGGTACATTTACCCACCACAGACCCTACCAGATGAGAGAAACATGTACTAGGCTGCCCTATTTATAATAACGAGGGTGCGGAAGAAACAAACTCTTATTTGCTACAGCATGAAGGTTTCATACCATATCCAAGAACTAGGCATTCTAAAATCATAAGCTGTTAGGTGCAATGCAAGTATAGGAATGACTTTTGTCTCCAACAACATGCAAAAGTCACATTATATATTAAGATAACTTGCAAGCCAGAAAAACACCAAAAACAACAACACCAAAAGAAGTTTCTACATATTAGTATAAGATTAAAAAATTTGAGGCAATAAACAGACATTATTTTTATCAGTTACTGACTTGAAAATTACAGAACCAGATAGAGTAGTATACCTTAGCCAGCCTCTTTTCTTAAGCTGAAATATCTTGTCAACCAAATTCAAAATAGGGACACTCACATTTGGTGGGGTCCACTGCAAGAAATTAAAATTATGAATATTTATACAATGTCCTTTGAAAAAGTAAGCAAGACAGACAGACACACTAACTAACAAAATTTTGTATCCTGACAACATCCTACTTAGTTCTGGTTCGAAGATCATTATTCTATACCATAGAATGAGAGAAGGGGTAAAGCAGGGGCTCTAATACAACAGTGAATGTTCACTTTATGAGAAACTATCAGAAACAACTTCCTCCCAAAGGATTTGAAAAATATTGGGATAAAAGCTAGGATTCTTGATAGTAGCTCAGCTTCCTTAAATATTTGGTGGGCACATGCTGATGACACAGACAAAAGCCCATTCAAGAAAGTAAAACTAGCTTTTACCCAGCTAATGAATGAACTCAGTAAAAGTACAGATTTGCTTGTTCTTTTTTTTTTTTTCAAAAGGAAGATAAGAGACCAACAGAAGTATTAGGGTGGTATGGTTTTCATCATGTCTCACTTATAAATGCTATTACCAACTTGATTCGCGGGCAACAACATTATATTCAGCAGCTTAGGCCTAGAAGCAATAACCAGCTAATAAATAATCTAAGCACACACCAATAAGTACCAGAAAACCAAGTATCTCAATCAACAAGAGCAACATTTAAATCAAAAAAGAAAAGCAAACTCAGCCGACAACACCAACCTCAGGTGGCACTCCAATCGGGTCCTCCAAATTATCATTAATTGGAGTGTAATTTGGAGCTGGAACATCATTGCCAACCCTAGCTTCCACCACCATATCATGCTTTCTATCTAAATCCAAGCTGCCAGACTCTTCAGAAGGATTTGTTACCTGTGACCGGTAATCTTTTGAGATCAATTCATTGTCAGAATGCCACCCACTATCTCGGACTACTGCTCTGTCAATATTCTCATGGCCAAAATTACTGCTCTTTTGGCCTTCCTCATTGTCAGAGCTTAACACACTTTCTGCAGTACTTTGCCTTGGAATACTTTTATCCAATTCATCTGCAATCCAGGGCAAGTTCCCCATGGTATATGTAGAAGAACCTTCACTGATGGAGGATGATGAACCAACTACCTTTCGCATTAAACCATCTGAAACTCCTTTGAACTGGCGTACAATATCATCCACAGCATCATCTACATTGACTGTAAATTTAAAAAAAGGGGGAAATAAAGATTGTAGTTGGAAGAAATACACAGAAAAAACCAATAAAAAATCTCTACATTTCTTTTGGGAAAGGAAATCTCTACATTTCAAAAAAGCTTCACAAACTAGGATTAAGTTAAAAATAAATAAATACTTGATACCATTGAAAAATGAAGAAATGACTGAATTTTTAATAAAAAAATGCAATGGCATATTTTCTTCAACACAATCCTCTTATAAGTAGCATTATAGCAATCCATCTGACATTAGAAACAAAATAAAAGAAAAAGCCCTTCATGAAATAGGGTTTCTATCAACTAGGCATAATTTTGAACAATTTTCAATAATAAAACAATTTTGAGTTGTGACTAAAAATATGCAGCTACTAATGACACATAAGAGCCATAATCTATATTTCAATAAAAGGTGCTGTCAGTTTCTATCATATATTACAAGACACTAGCTGCCTAGCAGCATAGTGGTATCCTGCTGAACCAACCCACAAAATGACTTGAAATCTTAATTAAGAAAAGCACGTTAGAAAGGGGACAATGAAAACTTTCTCTCCCACTTTTATTCAGTCTTCCTTTTATTATACTTTTAACGGTAACCAGCTTTTAAAGGCTTTCAAAAGTTTAGAAAAGAGAACTGCCAATTGAAATTCCACTAACTGCTCACATTAACATGAGAGGCAACCATACATAAAATATTGCCTAGAACTTGAACTGCTTTATGACATTAAACCAGAATGTTAGAACCAAGAACCACATACCTGCCAATGTTTTCATCACTGAAGAAGATTTTCCAAAAGAGTAGTTCTTCAGGCGTTAAACAGAACAAAAATAGTTTGTTAGATTGTCATTTTCAGTTTCAAAAGGTACCAAACGAAATGATATAAAGGTCACTCAACAAAAATTTATGATAAGAAATTCCAAGCAGATGCACACCTTCGAGGAAACACTAAAAAAGTCCCATACTTCATGCTGTTCAGCAACATTAGCTATTGACAGAAGATCCTGAAGCAATACGGCATAATTTAAGCGTAAGACATAATTATTTAAAATGTACAATAAGAAACTGTGTCTTTAAATAATTATTTTTAGAAAGAGAATAAAAAACCCGGAGATATTTATCCAGCTGAATACAGCGTTGATGTACAAAGGCATCATCTGTGCTTGACGAAAATATCCTCTTGGGAGGCAAATGTAAAGTGTAATTAGGAATATCTTTAAGCTGCCGATGCAATCGCTCAAAATTCCTGTATCTGAATGTCACCAAAAGAAATGATGGCAAAGTCAAAGCACAGGAATAAATACATAAGCATATTTATTCTACGAGATGGAGGAGTTTAAACTCAAAATTGGGGAAGAGAAAGATTAGACAAAAAATAGAATCCAGTGATCCTGACATTTTATTTTATGGTTAGAACTTAACATATTATACCTTGTATAAACCCAGTTCTAATTAAATTGTCCACAAAATCTCAAAATAAAACAAAGAAAACTCTTGCACTCCCACTATCATAAAATGTAAGAAAGAAATAAACCTTCTTTTTACAAACCAAGTCCTATTTTGTGCATCAGTCACTGCAATTGAATAGACAGCAAAGCTTGTGGACCCAAGTTTCTCAAAATATGCTCCAATAACCTGCAACATTCACTCAAAACCATTGTGATTTATAAATCAGCATACCTGTACACTAAATAGGTTCTAAACCAGTGAACATTTTAGAATACTATATCTCAAAAATTTCACAGCCAATAGTGCATACCCGGCACCGAAGCTTAGGAACTAGTTGCCCCTCTTTCCTAACAATCATGTCAGAAGAACTCTTTCCACAAAATCCTTCACTGTGCCTCTCAAATTTCGGGGTGTAGAACTCTGAAATTATTGAGCCTCGGTCTTCTTTGTTAGGTTGGATCACCAAGGACGAAGCACTGTTGGATCTCTTCAGAGTACTTTTATACCCATTCAAAGCAAGATCCTCGATACCCTTCACTGTATCAACTTGACGCCCTTCCTTATTAGATAATTGCTTGTCATGGTCCCGAGAATATACTGAACTTTTTGTGCTTCCAACATTTTGAAGGGGATCTGAACCCAAGGCATGCTTTGGTGGCAGAGAAGACTTCCCTTCTGCAGCTTCCAATTTTTCAAGTTTACTCACTGATGTTTCCTGGGCCAATTTTCTGTAAGGCAGTGAACTGTCTGTAGCAGGACTTTTTGCAGAAAGGTCCTGAGAACCAGCTTTGATAATTTTGTTCTCTTTCCTTTTGTAATTCCTTCCTTTTGCCCACATGTTCTCAAGATTCTCAGGCATGAGAATTTCAGTTCTCCTTTGAGTTGCAACCTCCAACATCCGTGCCCAATCAGCAGGCTTGACCTGTGAAGATTCTTCATGGGGTGTGTTATGCTGCAATGATGTATCTCTTTGATCACTCATTTTATCCAATATCATATCAGTTCCTTGGTTTAATGATGGATGCTGATTAGAGGCTGTGAGATTGTCATGTCCACCCACACTAGGAACAGAATGACCATGACGATGACTTGCTACATTAGTCAACTGATTACCGCCCATCCATTTTGTACCATCATCATTAAGGAGAAGTAGAAGAGATTCGATCAGCTCATTTATATACCTGATCGTAAAGATAAATATATTTTTATGAATGGAAGTTGCAATAGTTATAAAGAAATATAGTCAAAATGCTATAAACTTTTCAATCTCATTGATGACAAATATGAAACATAATGTTTATATTTCAGAAATCAGGATGCAAATCATGTTTTCAATTGTCTCAATTAAATTATATGCCTTACTCTTATAAACCTGATTTATAAATCTTTAAATATAGGAGTTGCTGTTTGATGAAACAGGAGGGTTTATAAAAGATGATGGATGGAAAAAACCCAAACTCATTGTTTCAAAAAGGAAGCACACTGATTAGGACCAGTATGTCAAGTCTCTTAAACTAAGGAAGCACACTAATTAAAAGCACCTTTTATTCTTTTTTGTTCCTCTTGCATTCTCAAATACTTATTGCTCAAGCTACTAACATACTAAATCCCATAATGTTTCCCCTTGTGCTCTGCTTAGACATTCAAAATATATTAAACATCCCAAGAATATCAGCAATGCATATTTAACTAGCCACACTTTCACCTCTCAACCTTCAAGCTTATCACCCATAATGTCACTTTTTCTAGTCTCGTAGCTTTAAATCTCCCATGGTGGGGAGGTTTTCTAAGGGTTGGTTGGGGATGTGGAAAAATTTGGAATGAAATAACTTTATACTTGCTTGGTATAACGTAAATAAGATATGGAGGAGGATAAAATGTATTCATAAACCCATAACTTCGGGTGAAAATCATTTTCATTGTGCCCTCTATTTTGCAAATTCCCACTTTCCACCTACTAAAACATGCAGACCATAAATATTCTTTCGCTAAGACCAATAAAAAAAATATACCCCCCATGCCCTAACAACCATATAAATCTTTAAAAATTAATACTTATAGCTTGAACACTGATACAGCAACCCTTCGATAGAGTCGAAACGAAACTGTTAAGATCCCTCCGTGAAAATGAGTCTTCAAAAATAAATATAAGACAAAATATTCAACAACATACCCAGGGCTCGCCAAATTCATAATAGGTTGTATTACCAAGCAAGTTAAGAGTTCCCGAGATATAGATCGAATTACAGGACAATGAGCTTCTCGTTGTCGTAGCACTATAGCTAAAACAGCACTCATTAGCCGCTGAAGAACCTACAAGAAAAATACTCATTTGATAAGATACCAGACATAATTCTCCAAAGCAAAATATATAAAACATCAGAACACTCCACTCACACCTTGTACTCACTCTCAGGTGACATTAGTGCTGGATGAAGCTCCTTGGAATTCAACAGATGGAATTTCAATCTGTCATCCCTCTCCTCTGAAGATAATGTTTTCATAACATCAACACCTATAGCAGCTTGGTTTCTTCTGAAAAGGTCTAAGTGATCACCTATTAAATCAACTATATCCCTGGAATGTAGGTGAAAAGTAAGAAAATCAGTGATTTTTATAGCACTTTCTATCTGGCAGCAAATATAGGCAAGGGAAAACCAGATACCTTGTCAGCAAATCAACAAGGTTGATCTCTTTAACTCTTCCAGATATTTCAGCGAGAACATCCATGATTATCGCACGTATCTGCGCAGGAAACTCCCTGTCTGGCGTAATTTCTGAGTACCACAAATCAACCACGAAATCCTTCAATATCTTGTCGATCAGATCACTCATGGCAGCCTCCACAACGGGGGAATCAATTTTCCGCTTCCATTTAGCAGGGGGAGGTGGAGTAGAGAGGCGCGGATCATTCAGAGATAACTGTTTTTTCTCCAAATGAGATAGATATGTCTGTGATCTAGGCCGCTGAACCTTCCACCGGAATTCCACATTATTGAAAAGAATGCGCAGCCCAGAAACAAAAAGAATTGACATGGGTACATTCATCCACATTGATTTACTTGTATCTGTGCCAAACAATCACAATACAGAACATCAACTAACCAAAAAAAAACAAAAGAAAAATGAAAAATGAAAACATAGAAGGCAGGTCACCTAAGTGACAATCATGCCAAATAAATTTGAAGACATTCACATAACTCAAACCATAATGAACAGTAGGTGACATAACCCCACGAAACATTTTTTGGCACCTACCAAAAAGTGTTGAGCTGAAACCCCTAAGTTCAGTTCAGCGGATAAATGAAATTCTATAACAACAATCATTGCCACTGAGTTTAAGCAGCAGTAATTAAGACTAAGCATGCAAATTTCATCAAGTTTCAGCTACAAATTCCCAGAAATTGCAACAGCACGTATCTGAAAGCGCACAGACACGGCGAATGGAAGCAAGATTCCAAGTAAAGACTAGAGATTGACTAGAAACAATAACTAACAGGAAAGTGGAAAGCGATAGAGAAACAAATCAACTGAAAGGGTAATTGGAAGAAGAAGAAGAAGAAACTCACGAGTTAAGAAATAGGAAAGGGCGAATATACAAAGAGCCCACCAGAGGGTTCGAAGCTTGGCCTCTTGGATCAGATCAGACAGAGTCTCCATGTCCTTCTTCTTCATTCCGTTTCTACTTTCTTGGACTTAAATCTTGAACCGGTTCTTGTTCCCAATTCCCCGGTCTCAGAAGACACACAGACACCGTTTAGAAGGACAACCTAGGTCTGGTCTTCGTGCTGCCGTGTGCGTGTTGTTGTTGTCCGGTTTGAATGATTTCCGATTTGATTCCTTCGTGGGGGTTTATTCTTTCGACGAACAATAACACCTCGAATTTTGATTTCCACCACCAGAATATTAATAATTTTTGTCACTGTGAGTTGGTCCTTCCTCCAGTCTCCATTAACAATCAAATTCAACTCAACATTAAATGGCCATATAACGTTGGATTGGAGCTAAAGGTGAGGTGAGGCAATTATGATGACAACGTGCCTCATATGATATGTACTGTAGTTTTAATATCATATTGATTTTTGGAGTAATATCATTTGTTTTTTATAAACATAGTAATTTCATATTGATTTAGTTTTAATTAATATACTGCCAACGAAGCTACGTTATCGCGTAAAAAGAAAAGGAAAGGAAAAAAACGGAGCTACACTATGGATGAATAAGTTTTTATATTATCATTTGATTTTACATAATTATTTTATTACTAAATGATAGTATTAAACATTAAACACAAAATAACATTTTTGATATTTAGTCGGTAATGAGAATTGAAATTGAATAAAATTCACTTGGATACAATGAGGATCTATCGATTGAACTGACAAATTTGTAAGAGGGTGGATTGGTTCGTGATATAAAGGATTTCATCCTATTCCACCAAGTTACTCATTCTTTGTTTCCACCCAAATTGATCCCATTTTTATTTATTAACAAAGAATCATTAAAGTAACTAATTACTTGTAGAATCGTTAAAATAGCTAATTACTTGTTTGCACATCTTAAAACACTAGGTTATATTTCTCTCATCAATATATAAAACAAAGGTATTATACGAATTGAAAAACTTATAATTAACATTCCATTCCATTCCATTGGATTGAAAATCCAAACAATCTAATGGAACATTTTTCCATTCCGTTACTAAAATATCCAAAAAATAGGGTGGATCAACCATATCACTTCAATTCATTATACTTCACTTCATCTTATTTCATTTCAATCCATTTCATTCGTTATCACCAATCCAAACGTAGCCTCAGAGCATTTGGTATGCAGGAATATTTTAACATTCTCTAAAACGTGATTATGGAATGTAAGATTCATATGTTTGGTATACAGTTCAAAAAAAATTTTAAGTAAGTTTTATTTTTGGGAATAAAATTTGATTCATTTCCATTCTCGCCTTTTCCATGGGATTCTCATGAGAAGAGAATTTCTCATATTGCCTTAACTGCCATTAATGTTGTTAAGCCACTATCATCGCCATGGTCTCAGGCCACTACCACTATCGCATCGATCATATGCCGCCAACGCTAGACTACCAATACCATCATTTGACCATGGTAGCTAATATTGGACCATTGTTGCGCAGTGTCACCGCCACCATTGGTGCCTAGCCACCACTGCTATAGTCAAACCGTTGTTGTCACCATCACTTTCATTGTGTTAAGTGTATATTAGGAAAAGATACTCAGGATTCCCTAGAATGTCAGTATCCATAAAAAGATATAAACACTTTATACTCATGTATACAAGATTTTGAAAAATATTATTTATAGGAATGAAAAATCAATCTTTGCACCAAAAGCACCCTTAAGGTCATTCCCATCAAATGTCAATAAAAAACTCTGAATTTGCATTATGAATAAAATATCCAATCTGCATTTGCATTTTAGGTCATTGAGGATCAACATATTTGTATAGTTCATTGCTTGCCTAATTTACAATTAATAGAAAAAGAAATATCATGATAATGATAGGATATGTAACAAAATAGGTTATGTGATTTGTTTGGGATATGATTAGCTAGTCAAATTTGATCAAATCCCTTAGATGTAGGCGCTGATTCTTTCCTTTTTTTTTTTTAGTGACCTGACTTGTCTGATTGACACCAATACTATTAATGACAGACATTTTCTCTATGTATTTCATTATGGTACCAAAGTACAAAGACTTATGGCCTAATGATACACAAAACATAAAGCACAAACAACCCATTAACGGAGGGAAGAGAACTCCTTCACCCTAGGATCTCAACTTCAGCGATAACCCTAGGAATGTGATCACCTAGGGGCTTCGAGGCAAGAATTATAAAGAATGGGCACTTGATATGAGGACCTCATTGTGTTCTCAAAGAAGATGGGATTCGTTGAAGAAATGGTTATCCAACCAAAAGAAGGATCATCGAAGATAGAAGACGTGGACAATGCAGTCTGTGTTGGTATCATGGATCTTGAACACCATAGAACCAAGCTTGCATTCTACAATATCCTACATGGAAAATGCCAAGGACCCATGGAAGGACATCAAGGAGTGGTTCTCCTTCATTAATGAGCGAGAATAGTAGCTAAAATCTAATTTGGCTAGCTGTAAGCAATGAGGATTAACCATGGTGAATGACTATGGGAAATTGAAAATGTTATGGGATAAAATTGCCAATTATGAGCAAGTTCCAACTTGCACTTGTGGAGGATGTAGATGTGGCATCCCATCTAAACTGCAAAAATAAAGGGAAGAAAAGAGCGTGCATCAGCTTCTCATGGGTCTAGACAACGTAACCTAACGGACTGCGCTCAAATGATCTCTCTTGGCCACGGATTTACTATCCTCATTGAATAGGGTGTATTCAGCCTTAATACAAGAAGAAAGGGTAAAAATGAACATGGAGGGAAGGAAGAAAAAGGAGAAGTGATGGGACTGACTATTCAAGCTAACACCAAAAGCAGAGGATAGGGGAGAGAAGATAAAAATGTGACTTGCAAACAGTGCAACAAAGTTGATTGTGAGAAAGGGAGCTTTTTTATTTAATCGTGTATCCAGAGTGGTAGAGAGATAGACTAGAAATGAAGGGAAAAGTAGTGGACGAGACAAAGTTGAGCAACGGGTGGAAGAAGGGAGCCTCACCAATGCTACAAACTGGAAGTGCAGGGAGTGTGAACACATCCCTTTCAGAAGCTAAAATAATTGGGGTTACTAGGTTAACTACTAAACAATGACAAATGTTGATGGAAATGTTGAACACTCATAAAATGAATGAGAAAATGACAGGTAAACGTAACACCATAGTGTGGATAGTTGATTTTGGGGCATCTAATCATTAAATAGGATGCGTGGAAGAAATACGTGACTTACGAAATATTCAAGACTGTCCAAGAGGCTTCCTGATAAATAGCACATCATTGCAGCTAAAGAAGGAAACATGGTTCTAGAAGAGGACTAAAGCTTACAAATATTCTCTATGTTCCCAAATTAAACTACAATTTGATATTACCTGTCACAACTAATGGATGAATCAGATTGTGTTTTAAGTTTACTAAGCAATTGTGTGTTGTGCAGGATCGCACTTCAAGGATGTTGATTAGAGGGAGTGAACAAAGGAATGGGCTCTATTTTTTCAATGGAATTTAAGAAGAAAAAGTCTTTAAAGTTCATAGAATAAACCAGGAAGAACTCTAGCATAGATGCTTGGGACATCCATTTGGGAAAATCACACGGTTGGCTCCTAGTGTTAATGAATTTAAGAATTTTGATTTGTCAAATAAAGCTTGTGATGTATGTTATAGAGCAAAGCAAACTAATTCATTGTGATTTGTAGGAAGTGTATAGAATTGCTTCTTCGTGTGGTGTTTTTTATTTCTTAACAATAGTATATGACTTTTCATGAGTAGTTTGGATTTATTTGCTTGTTGACAAAAAGAAAGTGACCCAAATGTTGCTGAATTTCTTTGCATTGATTGAAAGACAATATAACAAACAAATGAAAATGATTAAAAGTGATAATAGGATAGATCGAATTCAGTTGCATGAAAAATCATTTCCTAATCAATCATAGGATTGTTTTTCAAACATCGTTTACAGGAACGCCACAACAAAATGGGAGGGTAGAAAGAAAGCACAGCCACATTTTGAATGTGGCACGAGCCTTGTGCTTTCAAGGGAATCTTCCTATAGAATTTTGGGGTGAATGCTAATTAACTTCAAGATACTTGATCAACCATATCTTAAGTTCTGAATGGAAAAACTCAGAATGAGATGTTGCATGGACAAGAACCTTTACTTAGGCACTTTAGAGTATTTGGATCACTATGCTATGCGCATAACCGAGGAAGAAAAGTAGATACATTTTCCAGTTAAAGCAGAAAGTATATTTTTGTCAGCTACCTATATGGTAAGTGATGGGTTACATTTATGCACTCATTTTCCTCCATAACTCTAGGCATATTGAATCATTTGTGTGCTAGAATGATTGATATTTGGTAGGTTTGCATTTATTCCTCATTTGGCATCACTGACTAAAATCATGGTTGTTTGTATTATTTTAATGAATAAATATCTTTTAGAGCTTTATGTGCTTTTAATCTTTTCTTGTGAAGTGTTATTTGGTAGCATGAACTCCCTATGTTGGTGCATGAAGGTCAAAATGGAACTTGGAGCAATGCGAAGCTATAGCAATATCAAGACCATAGTGGTCTATAACCGCTATATCTATTAATAGGAGATGATTTTAGCAGTAAGGTAGAATAGCTATAACAATCACCAATGAAGTGCTGAGAGTAGTAGCATGTGAGACCTCTATAGGTCATGCAAGGATTAGGCCCGGGGCAACACATTACTTATTATCAGATGGGGCCTAGTTTAATCTTTGACATGTAATCAACACACTATAAATAGTCTTTTAGGTTAGAACATTGGGGATATCTTCCATACTTGATCTAGGGTTACCTCCATTCCATCTTTTACTCTCTTTCTATTCTCTCACCCTCTCTCTAGAGTTTTTAGTCATTTCAATCTCCGTTTTAGCTCCTATTAGGGATTTCAATTGCTTTCTTCGATACTTTTGCTATAATCCTCCACCGGTCAAGGAATATTTTCTGTACCTAGTGCAAGGATTGTCAAGGATCGAAGGATTATGTTTAAGGTTATTTTATTTTAACTCAATTTATGGTTTGACTTTAAAATCTTTCTTCATCTTTTCTCACTTATATTTTTGTGTTGTTTGATACAATTATATTTTTAAAAGGTAGCTTTGATTATGTGTATGTTTGCAATTGTGAATATCATGCATGGTTAAGGCTCCAATTGGGCATAATTTAACTTGTACTTTAAAGTATGTCTAATTGGTAAGGGAATTAGAATTAATTCTAATAGCGAATTAGGTTGTTATGATTGGTGTTCAAGTTAGTGTAAGCATATAACGATTGCGATTTTCTAGTGTTTATGTTAGCCAAACTCTTAGTTAGTTGTGCGATTGTATGATTGCCGCATAGAATTATATTATTGATTGTATGATTGTGAATTAATGAAAATATATGCCCCTGAGTTATTCTTTTGAGCCAGGAATAATATAATCTTAGATCTGCAAAACCCCATATTCAGATCGGTTTTATTTATTGAATTCCTTTAATTAATGTAATTTTCCTAATTGCTAAATCAAGCCCTCAATTTCTTGATTAACTAGTAACACATCCTTGTGAGATCACCTAAGTTGTGCCATTACTATATTGTTTGTTTAACTTGGCATTGAATAAATTTTAATTTGTTTAGGGGTAGTGACATCTCCTATTAGTAAGAAAAGTTGGAAATTGTTTGATTTGGAAAAGCAACAGTTCTTTGTTTCTCGAGATGTTGAATTCATTGAGTTAGAGTTTCCTTTTGCTCAAGATGCTCCCATATGAAGGAAGTCCCTGCATAGTGAAGCAACTGTTGAAACACTTGAAGATGGAGATGAGGTTCTGAATATTGAACCTAGAATGGTTTCTCAAACTGGCCCACACGGGATGTAGAAGTTAGGGGTGATATTGATGAACTGGAGGAGAACCAACACCTCGTCCTCCTGAATCAGTCTCTACTCCTAAAGACACTAATGCTACAGCCACAAAAGTTAGTTCACTTGGAAGAAGACATAGGATAAAGCAACCCTTTATTCGGTTGCATGACTCTGACCAATACTACTTAGAAGATGATACCGTACCAAAGTTCACCCTTTATAACTCATGCCCCAGGTACAACCTACTCAATAGCACAAGATGTAAACTGGAGTAAGTTTTATATGGCACATTATGCCTTCCTTGTAGCTTTTACACAACATCATGAGCCTACCACTTACAAAGAAGTCATAAGAAACATGAGATGGAGGGAGGCCATGTGAAATAAGCTTGAAGCTCTTAAAGCTAATGGTACATGGGTTTAGGGATAAGGCACATATTTGATGGAACAGTGAAAAGATTTAAAGCTCGATTAGTCATCCTTGGAAATCATCAAGTAGAAGGGGTAGACTATACAGAGACATTTGCTCCTGGAGTAAAAATGGTGATAGTCTAATTAGTATTGACAGTGGAGCAACAAGAAACTAAGAATTGCAACAAATGGATGTGCATAATGCGTACTTGCACTGGAGTTTCAGGAGGAAGTATTCATGAACCACCACTGGGTTTTTTTATCCAACGCCCAGAATGATGTGCAAGCTTCGAAAATCTCTTTATGGATTGAAGCAAGCATTAAGGTGTTCGTTTTCCAAGTTGTCCACAGCTCTTATCATTGCATATTTCATTATATCATCCCATAATTTCTTTAAGGGTCATAATAACATTACACAATTTTTTAATGGATTAAAAGGTTCCCATACAATTTATTCAAACTCAAATAGTCATAAAGGATTAAACAAAACCTTTAGAATTTGCATTATAAATGAATTATTAATTTTGTATTTGTATTTCATGTCACCATGAGTCAATATATTTATTTAGGGTTCATTTATCTAATTTGCAAGGTGAAATTAAAAGCAAAAGGAATACTATCCAACTTTTTTTTTCTTGATACCATAAAAATATCCCGCAACTTTTGAAAAGTTGATACATTCTTAACTTCTTAAAAAGTTTAAATAAACATTACTATATTCATTTAGGACAATCATTTGTTAAATTTGTTGGGTCATAAAACATAAATATATCGTGTAATAAATTTACAGTGTCAATGCATTGAAACTAAAATCCTTATAATTATTTGTTGTTAAAATTTTATTTTAGAATATAAGTTTAACAAAATTGTTAAATTCATATTAATGTATAATTATGTAAAATAATTCAAAGATTAATTATAACAAAATTACTTAGAATGGAATAATTAACAAAACGAAATGTATAAATTTAAAAGTATTATATATAAACAAAATAAGTGATTTATAAATTAATTTTTTAAATTCATATTATATAATTATAATTTAGTTTTAAAATTTATTTATTTCTAATTTTTAATTGAAGATAAAAAAAAACATAGATTTGTTTGGATTGATGAAACCAATCATATTATTTGAAAACTATTATTTGAAAAGCCCAACCACTACCACCACCACCATCGCGAGCCAATTGTATGTTGATCATCCCCACAATTTCGCCCTTCGCCATATCAACACATAGTAGATTGTTGTCACACTAGCCACACTGTGGCATCACCACTGTGAGTCTTCTCCTTCCATTCTGATCATCTCTACGACTCAATGTCATGTTGGACATGAATCTATATTTGCTGGAGTGATCTTGGCTCTCCTTGCCACTGAAAATCTTCGGCAAATGGAGTGCACATTAGCCACAACTCCATCATCTGGTTCATCCCCAACAAGTTTAATCGTGAGTCACCCTAGTCTCCATAGATTGGTGTTTTTGCTCTCTCATGTGTACTTGGTTATTGTTGTTGTGGGATTAAGCCATAAAATTGAGTTTTAGCTGTTGTTGCTTCTTGTTTCTTTGTTCTTTATTGGTAATATGATTTATTGTTGTTGTTTCTTCATTTTTTCCCTTGATTTGCTATTGATGTTGATTTGTTGTTGTTGTGATGAGACCAATTTTCCTTTTCTTAAGTTTGGGACCCCGCATCGCAAGGACTAAGGAAGCAGGGAGCGAGATGGGAGGAAAATCACCCCACATCAGGATTGGAGATGGGAGCAGAGAGCACTTTGCCCTACCTCGCTGTGCCAATTCTAGCATGGATCTATCAAAATATTTTCTATCAACTTTCAAAGAAAAATTGGAGAGGAAAAGAGAATTTTTTTTTTCAAAATATTTTATTTACTTCTATTTATTTTTCCCATGATATCATATTAAGAATAAATAATTCATTAAATTTATTTTATTTCTTTTTTATTTTTCTCTCCACCTAAGAAATAGAAGGAAATAATTATAATTTTTCTCTATTTTTTATTCATCAATTAATAAGAGAAAAAAATATTATTTTGTTAATTTTTTCTTTCCATTTTCAAGAAAATGCACATAATAGTCGAGTTTTATTAATATAAACTCAAAATCACAATAAATTATAGATATAACAATATATTAACCTTTTAAAATATAATTTAACGTGATAGCATATGAATATAATGTGAGTTTAATTTTGATTCACTGATAATAAAAAAAAATTACACTATCATTTAATTATATATTCCTGTTGTAAGACTTCTAAGATATTAAGTGATTGACTCTACTTTAACTAATATAGTAATACATAGTTAGATGCATGTATAAAGTTGTTTACACTAAGGGTGTATTTGGTTAGGATGCGAAAATGAAGATGTAATTTTCATGAACAGCTTTATGTGTGATTTACACATAAAGCTTATCCATGAAAAATGTATCCCTAATTTTAAGCTTCAACCAAAATGCAGAGAAAGGGGTATGGCAATTTTGGTGAAGACATTGAGAAATATGGTAGAGGTATTCAAGGTGCGGTTTGGATCGATTTTGAGTGAATACTCAACTAGATCCAAAAAGTATAATTTATTATGATTTGGATTGGATTGATTTAGTTTTGACAAAATAAAAATTTTACTTTAAAATATTATAATTTAAAAGTAGCTTAAGTTGGTAAAATAAATAAATAAAAATAAAAAATAGAAAACAACCCATTTAACATTGAAAAAGTGTATAAAATTAATTTTATTGGGGGACAAAAGTATAAGTTATATTATGTAACATATTAACACAAAAATATATATTATATAAAATTATGTGGTTTGGATTGGATTGGATCAGTTTTGAAGATTAGATCCAAAATCCGATCCAATCCAAGCAATTTATAACAAATAAGATCAAATACAAGCCAAATTTTTGCAGTTTTTGATCAATTTTTAGTTCAATTTGGATTGGTTTAGTGATTTAAATTGAGTTGAATTGGATTTGAACACCCTTAAAATGCGGTAAATGATGAAGACAAGATGGGATACAAAATGTTTGGAGGGTTTGATAATAAAATTGTTTTCAAAATGGACTAATCTTGCAATTATATAAAAGGGTGGAGCAGGGATGCTTTGCAAAACTGAAGCGGAAGTTCTTATACCACATGATGATCGATAGGCCTCATCCAACGGTAGCAAATGCAGTACCATGAAATGGTCCAGAACTTATGTGATCACACCAACGTAACACGACCCGAGCTATGTTGTTGTCGTTTTTACCTTCAATCAAAACTCCTATCGGGGAAACAGCGGGCGACGCCACAAATATCCAAGGCAACAAGTAAAATATCCTTTAGACTGTACGCACAGCCAGGACAAGACGCAAGTGTTAATCGTTTTTCCACCAACCGACTTCTCAGAAACGCCGCAGTCGTTTACCATTTACAGGCCAAGCCAAACAATACCATTCCCCACGCTAACCAAGTGGATAGCCACATCCACATCCTAATACCATTATATTCTACCACTGGGCCCCACTCAACCCAACCACGTAGGATTAAATTATTAATTAAAGTGCACCCAATAAGAATAAAGTGCACCCAAACCATGGTCCCTCCTTACCAAAAGGAGCAAGCACCAATCAAACGTTCAATATCTTCCCCAAATTATCATCCGGCGAACCAAATTAATCATCTCTCACTTTCTCCTCCTAGCTCTCTCTAGTGCCTTTTGGTAACTCTCTCTGTTTATTGTCCTACGAGTAAATTAATCAACAATTCAACATTAATAAATATCTAAAATATTGTCGTCCTTATCCAAAAAACACTCCCACAGAATTTCGCAGTATATTTAATAGCATCTGTGAAGTTCCGTTGCGCATTGTTCACTAGCCTTATCATTTACGCATGTCACTTTCCTTTTTTTCCTATTTCAATTTCATTGTGGAAGAAGAAGAACAACACTAAATCCAACACGACACAGTTTGTTACAAAACCAACGATGAAATCAGCACTGCTTCGTCCCTGTTCTGCTCCCTTGCTTCTCGACGCCCGGGATGTTCGTCATCATCATCGCAACCGAACAGCTTCTTCGTCTGTGAGATTCGGTTCCACTACTGTCCGGTGTTCGTCGAAGAACGAGTCTTACATCCAAAGCTTGAACCTTTTAGCCGAACCAAGCTTGAAAGGGCCGTCAAGGACCCTCCTCTGATCCAAAAATCTGAGAAAGAGCTCGCAGGTGCCAAAAATTCTCAAATTTCACAACTTTTTAGAAATTCCTAAGACCCCTTTCTATGATTTTTTTTTTAATATTTATTTGTCACCATTTTATTTCCGTGGTGTGATTTGGATTTTTTGCGTGCCTCAAAAATTAGAATTTTAGGTGACCTTTTTTTTAATGCTCTATACTTGTAGGAGATGAAATTTGGCTGCAGTTTGTGTCACGATCTGTTTGTTGAATGCGTCGTTGGTTGCTTGTATTAATTAATCGTGGTGCTATGTTTTGATCTGTGCAGATTATTGCTCAACGCTTGAAGGTGACGAATCCTATAGTTGCTGGCAGGCTTATTTTGAGCTTAAAGATCTTGAGGTTTGTTCTTCTTTCTGCTGTTTCTGCCGTGTTCTTGATCTTGTCTATTTGTTTGTTTTGTGATGATTGAGATGCAATTTGCCGAAGATCCTTAAAAATAAAAATCTTGTTAGTGTTATGTTCTGTGTGTTTTTGGTAATCATGTTATTTTTAAGGTTTAAAAATTCTGAAAAAATTCTTTCTGTTTTCAAAAATATGTTATGATCAAATATTAAATGAATAGAGCAAATTAATTCTAATAATAAGTTTCTGTGGGGAGTGGGATTTGAACCCACGCCCTTTTTGGACTAGAACCTTAATCTGGCGCCTTAGACCAACTCAGCCATCTCCACCTTGTTATTATTAAATATTAATATGTGAAGTTCCTCTTCCCCTTTACTGTTTCAATTCATCTAGTTAAAATATTATTTGTATTCATTATATATTGAACATCGTGATATTTCATATATAATGAGTACAAATAACACAACCCATTGGTATATATAACATAATATGGCTTGAACTATAAGAAGATTCATTCTAATAAAAGAATAAAACAATGTCTTCCAGATATGGGATTTTATTCAAAATCCCAAATTTTTTTGCTCATTATTGAAAGTTTACATAGGATATTCACTGAAGTAGTATAGGAGGTTACTTTGATGCATTAATTATGCATCGGTATTCATTGACCTTAATTAACAAAAATGTTCTTTCCCTTGCAAAAATAAGAGAGGCATAGAAAACTAACTCATAACCTTTCACAGAAAGAGTCACCAAAAGCAGACATAGAGAGGTTGATTCTTGAGACTGGTGGTGTAAAATCCTTAATAGGATGTTTGCATGGTATTGCAATTATGCATAAGCTTAAGAAGAACGGGGTCAATTGGGCCAGGGATGTGAAATCCGAGGAAGCAGAGAGACATTGTCCTATGCCAGATGGGTTGCCAAAATCTGCTGATGAGTTGATGGAAGAGGAGCAAGGTAGAATGCCAGATTCGCCATATACTAGGCTCCTTAGAAGCAAGGGCAGGTTCCCAGCATGGTATTCTCCTGCCCCTGACCACCAAACAGATTGATGCATGGTTACCATATTATTTCCTTTTAAGGGAATATAATGAATGATGTGAATATGTAAGTAGTGGGCTTGCAGTATCCCATTATTAATAATGGGTATAATTTTGTATAAGATTGTGTTAAACTGTTAATAGATAAGATTCATAGGAGTGTTTTGACGTGGTTGTCTAAGCAATTCATTGTTGAAACTTGAAAACGTGTTGTGTAGATGAACTGCTATTGTGGGATGGCAGCTGCATTCCACTATTGTTAATATTTGTCTTGTTAAAGAGTATTTTGCTTTTCAATTCCTCTTGGAAAAGTCATAGGATTTCACTTGCCTTTCATCTCATTGGGGGAGCATTGCTCTCTTACACGTAAGTCCATATTCATTGACTTGGATGTTCACTTATATCATTCGTTTGTTTTCCCTGTATAATTTTCTCATTAATAAATACTAAGTGCCTTGGCTTTTGTGAGCCATATATTGGATAAGCAGTATTCTCGATTTCTTAAGTAAATGATAAAAAATATGCACCAAAGAAGTAAGTGATATAGAATTGATTATGTTTTCCCCCGCAAGTGACATGATTTTCTTCTTGTAAAATCTTGAAAACTTATCATTTATCAAGTGTATATAGTGAAGTCTTCGAAGAAGTTTGAACCTTTTCTTTCTAAACAATTTAGAAGTTTTTGGTTTCCCAGGTACAATGCGGAAGTTATTTACCCGTTTTATCTAGGGGTTTTTTTTTTTGGGTAATGACCCTTTGTATCTAGTTAAATGTGTTTTCTTTAAATAAAAATTCTTAATTCCTCTTCCTTAGTCTAATTTAAATGCTTTTATAATTATTACATTAGAAAGATATATCCATGGGATGTGGTTCAATGGAAATTTATATTCGTATCCTACCTGAAAAAAAAAACTATTGATTTGGTCACATGAAAAAAAAAAACACTACTGAGATTGTACGTAAATTGATCTTATAATGAAAAATGTAGATTGCAAGTGAGATAAAAAATTATTTAAAAGATAAAATGTAAATATGTGAAAAATAAACGAACTTATTTTGTCAAGACAAAGGTTACTCATTCCTGTTTGATTAAAATAAAATTTTAACTTTAGTATATTGTAGATGTATTTGTTTTCATTTTTTAAATTGCATACTAAAGAAAGTTATACTAAATCCTTAAAATAAAATAAAACAAAAATATTCTGAATTGGAGAAATTTCAAACCATTCCGAAGGGGTAAAAGAACAAATAAGTTCATTAAAGAATAATTCTCAGTTTCTCTGAAGTGTGTTTTTCTTGTAAGGGTGAAGAGATTTGAACTCAAAATGTATATGATATTGTATCCGCAATTTATCTATCATTAAATAAGATGTGACAAAATTAAATAGAGTTTATATCCTCATCAAATGATAGAAAGGGATTGTGTCGACATAATATCCCATAAGTTTGGAGGACAAACAATTATTCTAAAAAAAAGGAAAAAAACGGAGGTTGGGCCACAATTACAAGTCATACAAAATTCATTCCCTTCCCATACAAATTAAATAAACCACCTATTGACACTACCATTAGCTTAATAAATGTTCAATTTAGTTCTTGGAAATTTGTGTATAAGCCATTTTGATTCTTGAAGTTTTAAAATTAACCTTTTAATCTTTTTTATTATAAAATATGAGTTACATTAGTTCTTGATTGAAGTTGTATTCATTAATATGCCTTCATATTTTTGCTAATTGAAACTAATTTCAGAAGTTGATAAACCTAGTTGATAGTGTTGAACAAAGTCATAATTCACTCAAAGAAAGAACAAATAACACAGGAACATTAGTACAAATCACACTAAAAGACCAACTATTAACTGACATGTCAATGATATATAGAAATTCTACTAGGCCTTTTCTAATTAAATTGGATGGAGATAAACATATATTTTTTTAATGTAGAGAAGTATAATTAAAGATGATAAGATGAATTTTGCAAATAAATAACATTGTTAATATACTGAGTTTAATTTTAATAAATTACCAGTGTAAAATCTATTCAATCAAATTTTGCTACATTAACAGAATATAGTTGACTATCTTCTTACTACTTCAAACGTCATGTATATTGAGGAATTTAATTGGATAATAGTGTAAAAAAATTTAACATTAGCAATGTATTTAAATAAATTCCTAATACATTTGGCATATGCTAGCAATTTAACTATATTATTTAACTATGCTACTTTTAAAGTGAAATAGGATGTCATTTTATTATTAGTATGCAATTACATGACACATTAATGATAATATATTGACATAATAATGAAAATGAAATTGAAGAATAAAAAATTAATTCTTAAATTTTAGGTGCTAAAATAGTCAAGACGCTAAATGAGTGTTTACTTACCACCAAAGAAGCACGAACACATCAGTTAGATGCCGTGTCTATGTGTTGTGTTGAATTTTATATGACACTAATAACAAGTTTATATGTATTTAATTTGAAATGTACTTTTTCTCATTCCAACATAAAAAAATATAATAGAAACAAGATTATCAAAAGAAAACAATATATAACCTTTTGAGTTAATAAAAAAATAAAATAAAAGTGAAACTTATATAAATAATATTTTAAAAAATTATTTTCATTATACATATATATATATATGCGCCATATCTGTCCATTTAATTTTTTTAACTTTGATGTGTTTCTCTTATCCATGTCGGGGTGCGTGCTCCGTAATTCGCCACTGGCTCGCTGACAGTGTCTCTGTTACGATCACGCAAGTGCTACGACACTGTTCCATTAACACCTTCTTTGACGCTGCTCCTCTTCAATCTCATCATGCTCCGAATGTTAATGTCCCTTCTGATTGAGAAAACAACACACGTCTCAATCACTCCCTCAAACCCCAACACAACCACCAACACCACCTTCCTTTGCACGCCATGACACTCTTCCTCAAGCTCCCCCTCCTTGGCACCCGTAAGCGCAACCGCTGGAAACAAAGCTTCCGACTTTGCGCGACCCTTTTGGAAGCTTCAGAACCCCATCACCTCAGACATGTGATCTCCACCAACATCAAAATGAAAGAACGAGTCAAATCCGGTGAACTCGAATTAGCACGCCACCTGTTCGACGAAATGCCGCATCGAACTGTTTCCTCTTGGAACACCATGATCTCCGGATACTCTCAATGGGGGAGCTACGATGAAGCCCTGGCCCTATCTTCACTCATGCACCGCTCTTGCATCAAGCTCGACGAGGTCTCTTTCTCTTCATTGCTTAGCGCGTGCGCGCGTTCTGGGTCGTTGGTTCAAGGGAACCAAGTTCATTCCCTGCTTTTGAGAGCTGGGCACGAGAGGTTTGGCCTCGTGGGGAGTGCCTTGTTGTATTTCTGCGTGCAGTGCTGTGGAATCGAAGAAGCTAAGGTGGTTTTTGAGGAGCTGCGTGGTGGGAACCATGTGTTGTGGAGTTTGATGCTTGCGGGTTATGTGCAGCGTGACATGGTGAGTGAGGCTCTTGACACGTTTGAGAAGATGCCAGTTCGTGATGTTGTGGCATGGACCACGTTGATCTCGGGGTATGCAAAGAGGGAAGATGGGTTTGAGAGGGCTTTGGAGATGTTTTGGTGCATGAGGAGTTCTGGGGTGTTGCCTAATGAGGTCACTTTGGGTTGTGTTATAAGGGTTTGTGCTAGGCTCGGGGGGATATATCAAGGAAAGGTTGTTCATGGGCTTTGCATTAAGGAAGGGCTTGCTTTTGATAACTCGATTGGTGGTGGGTTGGTTGAGTTTTATTGTGATTGTGAAGCCATGGATGATGCCAAGAAAGTTCATGAGAGCATGAGAGGAGGATGTTTTTTAAATGTTACTAACTCATTGATTGGGGGCCTTGTCTCGAAAGGAAGGATTGATGAAGCTGAGGTGATATTTTATGAGTTGAGAGAGACTAATCATGTATCATATAATTTGATGATTAAAGGTTATGCTATGAGTGGACAATTTGAGAAATCAAAAAGATTGTTCGAGAAAATGAGTCCCGAAAATTTAACTTCCTTAAACACTATGATTTCTGTATATTCCAAAAATGGTGAACTTGATGAAGCTGTGAAGCTTTTTAATAAAACTAAATATGAAAGAAACTCTGTGACATGGAACTCAATGATGTCGGGTTATACTCTTAATGGTCAGCACAAGGAGGCATTGAAATTATATGTTAACATGCGCAGATTATCAATTGACTATAGCAGATCAACATTCTCAGTCCTATTTCGTGCTTGCTCATGTCTGGGTTCTTTTCAACAAGGACGGTTGTTTCATGGCCACTTAACCAAAACACCATTCCAAGCAAATGTTTATGTTGGGACTGCCCTTGTAGACTTCTACTCCAAGTGTGGTCGCTTGGCCCATGCTCAAAGGTCATTCCTGAGCATTTTTTCACCCAATGTAGCAGCATGGACAGCTCTTATAAATGGGTATGCTTATCATGGACTTGGGTCTGAGGCAATTTTACTCTTTCGCTCAATGCTAGTTCAAGGAGTTGTTCCAAATGCAGCTACTTTTGTTGCCATTCTTTCTGCCTGCAGTCATGCTGGCTTAATTGATGAAGGTTTAAGAATTTTCCACTCATGGAAGAATGCTACGGGGTAACCCCAAGCATAGAGCATTATACATGTGTGGTGGATCTTCTTGGTCGGTCAGGCCACATAAAAGAAGCTGAAGAGTTTATTATAAAGGTGCCTATCAAAGCAGATAGGGTAATTTGGGGAGCTTTACTGAATGCTTCTTGGTTCTGGAAGGACATGGAAGTAGGGGAGAGAGCTGCTGAGAAGTTGTTCAGTTTGGATCCCAACCCAACTGCTGCTTTGGTTATTCTATCCAACATGTATGCCGTTTTAGGTAGATGGGGGCAGAAGACAAAACTTAGGAAGAGATTACAGAGTTTGAAATTGAGAAAAGATCCAGGGTGCAGCTGGATAGAATTGAACAACAATATTCATCTGTTCTCTGTAGAAGATAAAACCCATCCTTCTTCTGATGTTATTTATGCAACAATAGATCATATAACAGCAACCATTAACTCTATTATGCCCTTCAATTATCTCTATAGAAGCAATGGTGAATAGCATGTTCTAATGCAGTCTACACTTTATGATCTTATTTTTCCTTCAGATTTGACCATTGACCTGAATATTTCTTGCCAAGCACCAACTCTCCCAAGTTCCTTCACTCAAGAGGCCTCTGAGCTTCAACCATAGATAATGCAAAGGTCCATTTTGCCTGTGCTAAAATTCAATTTTATTTGGAAGAATGCCGTTGGTCGTTATTGAACCCCTAATTACTTGGTTATAAGTTATGACTACTTTAATATCAACTACTTGGTTGTACAATCATCACTATTGGAGACGAAACAAGAGTTATTGGCCTCTTTTTGTCTTAGTATTTTCTGATGAAGTTCTACGATTTCTGATATAGATCTACAGACCATCAGAATCACTGCCCAAAACAATGATAGGATATTTGGAAGCAGTTTGCAAAAGTTTGATTACAGGTTGGTTTTCTAGCATGTTGATAGTATTTCAAGCTAATTTTATACCATGATTTGCCTATGGAGTAGAAATTAGTGGGTTATGTTCATTGTTTAGCATATCTTTATGCATTCACCAGGCACAGGCACAGGCACAGCTGATGTAAGTGAGGGAGGCATACCAAACAGCCATTAAAGGTGTAACTCCTGAGTTCTTTCACAGACTTCAATCTATGAAAAGACAATGCTTTCTCTGAACATCTTTTAGCTGATCGAACTATAGCTATTGGCAAAATCCAGGATGGGATGCAATTGTCAGCCTGTGATGTTCCTTCAAGCTTCCACCTCGACAAATGCTGCTTCAGCACTTATGTATGCTATTTCTTAACGTACCGCTTCAGTTTGTATTTGTAAGTATTTGTAACGGTATTACAACAATAGCCAAGCCTTGTTATATTGGGTAGGGTCGGCTTGTTGTAGTGAGGTAATTTGAACATAAAAATTCATCGTATTATTTTACATAGAATCTCAGCTATACCAAAATAGACAAATTCATATACAAAAATTAAAATTTTGTAAATTTTGCTTCCTACTTTTGACAAGGAAAACATCATTATTTGTGTTGCTGATATTCAATATCCATGTGTCGGATAAGAATGAAAGCCTGGACAGCCATTCGAATAGGAAGGAAAAAAAAATGTAATGCATTTAGATATACATTATGTCTTAATACTTCATTCGTTTTCACCTTTTGTCAAACACAGACTCAAGTTCTTAATGTCTTGGCGTCTGTCAAAGCACATGTTTTTATCACTTTAGTAATTCTCTAAGAAAGTCCAATCTACCCGCTCTTTAACCTTGGGCGTTTCTTAGCCTCCTCATGTCATTTTAGTACACGTACAGGCTCCATCATTTAGTTGCGTCCCAATGTCCCATACAATCAAACAAACGCAATTTTCAACCTCAAAATGGCAAGGCCAACACAAAATTTGGCATTACTTCAATCGTGAGATATTTTATGTATATATGCTACATCAAGCTTGATAACAATCAGATCAGTGCTTCTCTACTGCTTCTTGATTAGGACAAGAGTGATAGAGAGACATTGTGTAATTATAGCTAAAAGAAACCAAGAAAACACAATTATGTTCGGACTCAAAATGGCTCCGCCGACATAAATTAAAAGCTACCACAGAAGTAATGAATAATTATCCAAATGGGTAGGGTTGGGCGATGACTAACTCTGACACATCATTTCTTATCAACATCCAAAAAGTAGGGTCATTATCATTGGTGTGATGTATGAGAGTGAGTGAGATCATCATCACATCTAATAGTTGATAAAGTGGGTGTCAATGGAACATTTTTTAGGTGTTCAAATGACATTTTTGTTTTTTATTCCCTCTTCTTGGCCCTTGCTTTGAGACTAGAAGTTAGCAAGCAGAATACGTCTTCCTAATCTCTCCCAAGAAATAGTCCCGGTTCATGGTGTACAAAGATGGCATCAACACTATATAAGAACTAGGCTGCATGATTCATTACCAATTAATCCTCCCATTAAAATAATAAAGGATAACCTTTCAACCAATCATGGGTGACTTGGGAGAGTTTGATTCAGCATTCATTCAGGCCCCTGAACACAGGCCAAAATCCGATGCCACTGAAGCCCAAGGCATCCCTTTGATCGATCTCTCTCCCATTAGTCACCAAGGAGATGATGAAAGCCACCCAAATTCAGACCCTGCTGCCATCGAGGAGCTTGTCAAACAGGTTGGAAATGCATGCAGGGACTGGGGTTTCTTCCAGGTGATCAATCATGGGGTGCCTCTTGATAGGCGCGGAGGATTGAGCCGGCTGCAAGGGAGTTTTTTTTGCAGAGTTTGGAGGAGAAGAGGAAGGTAAGGAGGGATGAGGTGAATATAATGGGATACTATGATAGGGAGCACACAAAGAATGTCAGGGACTGGAAGGAAGTGTTTGATTTTAGTGTGGAGGACCCAACTTTAGTTGCAGCCACACCCGATCCTGATGATGATGGAGTTGCTTATTGGACTAATCAGTGGCCTGAATACCCACCCAAATTCAGGTAAACTATCTTTGGAGTGGGAATAATGAGTGAGATGCTAAGAAGTTTATAAATTTATGAACGAGAAGTTATGCCACTAATATAAGAATTTGATGTTCTAACCATAAGAACATGATGATCTAATAGTAAATTTTGATCCTCTATATACTTATTTTCATTTTTGCTTATAACGTGTGCCTTGTTTAACATGTAGGGATGCGTGCAAAGAGTACACTAGGGACATGGTTAAGTTGGCTTTGAAGTTGATGGAGCTCATAGCGCTAAGCTTAGGCTTGCCAGCAAAGAGGTTCCATGAGTACTTCAACGATCAAACCAGTAACATGCGACTCAACTACTACCCGCCTTGTCCTTCCCCTGAGCTTGCTCTTGGGGTTGGACGCCACAGGGACATTGGAGTGTTAACAGTTCTTGCTCAAGATGAGGTTGGAGGTCTACAAGTCAAACGAAGAACAGATGGAGAATGGGTTGGAGTGAAGCCCACACCAGATGCCTTTATCATCAATGTTGGTGACATAATGCAGGTAGCTCATTCAGTAAGGAGCATAGAGTTATTATTATGCCAAGTAACAAAACCAACAATCTGATCTTTACTATTCACTTCGTACTCTTGATTCACAAATAAAGTTTGAGTTTTATTTTTATGTCCTGACAGTGTAAAAAATAATTTTATACTGTCAACCAATAGAAATTTAAGATATTATCAAATCATGGTTGGTGTTCATTATAATAGGTAGTTGTTTAGCATGAGCCGATACTTTCTTAAATTTCTATTGGTTGAAAGTATAAAATAGTTTTATATTGTCAATAATGAGAGAAATTAAACTGATAAAGTTCTTAGTATATATTTGAGAACTTTCTTTTGAGTGAAAAATGAAGTTAGTGATTAATTTTGAGGTAGTATGCTATGTACCCTATTGCTAGCCTATGATATGATGGCTTAATGTTTTGGATTCTGGTGCAGGTGTGGTCCAATGAGGCTTATAAAAGTGCAGAGCACAGGGTGGTGGTGAATTCTTTGAAGGAGAGGCTTTCCATCCCATTCTTCCTCAACCCGGCACACTACACTAAGGTGAAACCACTTGAGGAGCTGGTAAATGAGCAAAACCCTCCCAAGTATAGGCCATACATTTGGGGCAAGTTTCAGGTTATCAGAAAGCGCAGTAACTTCATCAAACTCAACGTTGATAACATCCAAATTGAAGATTTGAGGATAGCACATGAACAAGGCGGGTAGAGGGGGTACATGTATAAATTGGCAGTCAATAATAGTGACAATATTATGTGGTGTTACGTTCGTAATTTGCTTCATGAGTTGATTGATTTTGGTAAATGTTGTGTAGGATTTTAGCATGATGAAGTGAGTTGCACATGGATTATAGGAAAAGGGAAAGGGAAAGAGTATTGAAATTTGCAATGAAGAAATAACTATCGCCCAATATGCTGTTCAAAAGGTTTAACTAAGAAGGTGTTTGGAAAGTGTTGGAAGTGAATTTATTGATTCCCTTGCTTGGAACCAATTAATTGCATGGGATTAAAATTCAAAGAGAATTCAATGATGTAAGAATATCAAAAGTAAATCAGATCAAAATAAATTCTATTTGCTTTGATGGATTTAAAGGTTAAAAATTAATATATCAAAAATACTCTTAAACCTTATTTAGTGTCATCTCTTTCTTTTTCTCTACTCCCTTATTAATGAAAAATAAAATAGTAAGAATATAGAGTCAATTTATTTTCATATGCATTCCAAATAGTGTAATTGAATTCAATTATATAATTTACTATTTATTCCAATTATAAGAATTCAATTATGTTTCAATCATAACACAACTGTATTCAACTGCCAATAGAAATAAAATCAATTCTATTTCATTTTTCCATTTCAAACAAGTTGTAAGATTCACATTTTATGTAGGGGTTCATCAAAAAGATATTTAAAAAGAAAGTGAGATACTGGGATTGAATTTTCTAACATGAAAATTTTAGATGATTTTGTCATACATATATTTACAGGGATTTTTACCAAAATAAACCCCTAAAAAAGGAAAAATACAACAATGAATCCTTACAATATTAATTACATGGAATGAATTGTGCGGTATTTATTAGGCAGTTTCATAGAAAAGTTTTACTAAATCAAACACATTAATTAATATATATGACTTCAGTGAAGGTTATTATAAAATCAATACAACCAATGAACATATGTTATTTGCTAGTTTAGCTGGTTTGTTCATTTTATTTTTAAGTAAAGGTGGGTTCAGATCCCATCTTTATATTTTTCAGGTTTTGCTAGTATATCATTGTATTTTTTTTTATTTGCAAATCTTAAAGAGTAATTAATTGTGTTATGTTTATGCAATTGATTGATATGTTGGTCCGTTACCTCAAGATCTTTTAAATATCTTTTCCTTTTTCCAATTTTTCTACTTTTGACAATTATTTTAAATTTTAATAAATAATTAAAGAAAATCTAGCATCGTCAATTTACTGATGTAAAAATCATAGATATGGATACATAAATTATGTATCATTGAGTCGATATTGTTATTAAAAAAAAAATCTACTTTTGTAATTTTTTCGAATCGTGTGCTCGTTTGTTGTTATATTTATATTCTATAGTTGAAATGATATATAAACAAATAAAAAAGCACTCCATTCTTATAATATTGGAAATTTTGGTGCTAAATCTCCGGTTCTAAATTTTTTAGTTTCATCAAATAAACCTTCAAATTTAATATTGCGTAACTTATATTCACATTCTCTGAGATTTATCAAAAATCAATCCACCTCCTTTTTAATTGTTCAATTACACTAACCTCCTTTAATGTCCTCTATTTTAATATTTTTAGTATAAATTACAAAAAATACCCTCTCCTCTTTACTCCCATGTTCCTCCGTTATCTCTCCATTTCCACCCCTCCCCCCACCGCACTCCCACTTTCCCTAAGTTATACTATTATATTACTTCAAAGTCTTATATCATCTAATTATTAGATGAGATTAGATAAATCTTTATCTGAAATTTTTTACCATACTCTTAGGTTTTTGAGAACATAACTTTTGGTATGTATTTGGGAGAATTGTGAGTAATATGAAAATTAGGTGAACAAGCTTTCATTTTTTAGTGAGGTTGTTTGTCTGAAATTCCAAGTTCTACCCATATTAAGGTATATTGTTAGGCTTTTAATTGGCTATTCTGCTATAGGAAATTCCTTGATTCTTTTATTTTATTTTTTAACTTTTTTCCTATTGTATCCCTCCCCTTGTTACAACTTACAGCCAGTGTCAACAAAATTTTTGTATCAAAATCGACCATAAACTTTAGATATGCAATTTGTGTAAAGTCCTAGTTTCAAGTCCTATTTGAACTTCAGGTTCATGTTGAGTCTAAATGCTATTTATTTATATTTCTTTTAGCTGAATTGACTCTTCTAATTATTTTTAAGTTTTCAACATCAGATTATCTAATGTCTCCTTGAAAAGGTGGAAAATGGTTGTTGAGATATGTAATATTGTTGCTACACATCTTTTTGTCATTAGCATCTTGGGTGTCTAATACGACTCAAAAGAAGTAGCTAGGAAGATTATTGTTGACAGTGAAGGTACGGGGAAGTGTCACAACTGACTTGAAAACTTGGGCACGTGAGAAATCCTATCTCCACATAAACCTTTTGGGTGACGTGTCTCTTTAAATGCATAACTTATCATAGTATAATACTTAAAAGATGATTTTCCTCTAAATCAATATTCTTTTCTCTTTTCAAAACATAATATTTAATTTCATAAAACTATAAATATCTAATATTCAAGCTTTGAAAACCCCTTTCTAATCCGTTTTGCAAATGATAAAATCATTAAACTAATCTATCACATGATATTAATCTTAAATCTTGCAACACATCTAGGAAATTACATAAACTTTGAAAATAAATACAGTATCTCAAAATACATGCGTGACTCGAATCCTACCTGAAATTCCTGGAGCTCTTTAAGACTAATATAACATAATCTAAGCCTTACAACAATGTAAAGCTTACCAAGGGATCGCTACGGCTACTAAGGTGAAGAAACGGGATTTGCACCTATAACTATGAGAGGAAGGGAGAAGGGTGAGTTAACGGACTCAGTGAGTGAGCTTTCACTCATCACCCACATGGGACAACCAAGGAACATATATACATAATGCAATATACATGCAATAACATAAATCTTTGGATATTTACATACATAGCTAGCTAGGAAAACACTTTTCATTCCATAAATTCATAATCAAACATTTCAAAACTCATAATCAAATATGAAATCATTTTAACTGATGGTGCGGTAGAGCCTGTGGAAACGTATTTTTGTTTACTAATTATATCATAATATATCCTCCAGTTATGTATGTCAACCATAACATAACCAATCATCTATAGATGCCAGACACGGGCGCCACCCTCAAGGCTTTATTACTTCCCCGAACACAGGCACAGGGAAGAATGCGTGTTTCTGCTATGTGATATTGCCCCTAAAGACAACTTGGTACCAAGGTTAACGATCTCTGAATAGCCATTAACTAACTATTTACTTATCTCTACCATTTAAATTAGTTTGACAAAAAGAAAACTATAGCTGAAAAGTGGGTACTCTTCCCTGCGAAAGAGCCACTAAATTCTTAATACACTGAGACCTGGATTCATATAACTCTAACAATCTAACTTTAGCATAACTGTTGGAAACCATGTCCAAGGGATCACCCGCTTATAGGCATTCTGATTTCAAGCCTATAGAATATGTTCTGCAGTTGCTATGAATCATATTGAATTCGGTACCTTTTAGCACCATAAAACTGAAGTTCTAAATTCAAATTTTAAGCTAACATAACTTTTTATATTCTTGATAAATCTAAAATCATAATTTTAAACATTGCGTTCATACTCTTACTTCACATTTCTCTAACATATATAAATATCTGAACTAAATTTTAAAAAACATAGCTTGAAATCTTAAATCTTGAAAATATAATTGTGTTATAAATCCATAAGAACATATGTTTCGAATTGGCAAATTACTAAATCATACATTTTACAACAAATCTATTCATGAACATATAAAACATTTTCATAACACAAAATATAGCAATCATGGTCCCATGGTTTTGTAAAACATATTTCTTTCATGTCATCATCATAAATCATTATTTTTCTAGCTAAACATAATCATGTAAAAATCATTTTCTATACTTTTTCTCATCTCAAATTTCATGTTTAACAACCATAATGCAAAAATATACTCATAATGATAAAACCAGGGTTATGAGATCAAACTCACTCACTGTTTGAAGTTGGGAGTATGTGGGCACCACCAACTTGACCTTAGGAGCTTGGAATGACACCAACAACTACCATAGAACAATATTGACCTAAGATTAAACTCTATTAATCCCTAGACAATCTCTAAAGCAACTCTAATAACATTTGGGGATCACCCCTTAACAACAATAGAGGGCAACAACAATACATACTATAGGACATGAGAGAGAGAGAGAGAGAGAGAGAGATGACATAAATCAACAACTAAACTCACCTTGAAGCTTGGGAAAGATACATTAATGGAGGATGGGAGTAAGGAGGTAGGAGAGGAGAGGAAGCTGTTAGGGCTCGGATTTGGCGTTGAAATCCGAGTGGAAAGGGGTATATATAGGGTAAAGGGCTCATTTATCAAAACTGCATCGTTTTTTATCCTGACACATCAAACACGTTTGCTAGCGAGTAAAGCTCGCTGTCAGCGAACCTCAAGGAGCAACAACTCGCGCAACATAACTCACTCAGCGAGCCTCTTGGCTCGCCTCGCTCCAAGTGAACATAACTCACTAAGTGAAGCCATTTTGCAAAATTTTATAGTAACAGCACTCCAACAGCACCCACCTTTAACATTCACTTATTTACATTAAGTTAATCATTTATTCTACTTCCAATTAACTTTAAAACATAAATGTAAATAAGGAAATACCCTCCATTTGAATTCAAATAAAATATAAAAAAATCAAAATCTCAACCAATCAAAATCCAAATTTTGGGTTTTAGTTCAAATCGAAAATCCTCACGGTTTTCTAAACTTGTGGTAAAAAAACAAAACATTTAAGGGTTTCGTAAAAATTATTAAAAATTACTCTTTATCTTGTTTTCCCTCTAGGAACAATTACTGGGACTTTTGATCCCAAAAATGTGACTCTAACATATAGCCTTCCAAGGAGGTGTAGTAGGGTCAGACAAAGAAGTTAAGGACTTTAGATTTCTGGAGACCTGAGGCTAAACGGAACATGTTACTAATACGTGTACAATATTACAAGAAGAAATGGAGATATGAAAGAGAAAAGTTTAAATGAAAGGGATGAGGATATTTTAGTAACTCACTTTAAAAACTAAGTAAAATAATGGATATTAGTGTAGGTTGGACAATTAGAAGGAAGATGAGTAAAATTTAAAAGGGTCCATGCCTTTTCCTATCATGGACCAACATTTAATTTATATTTTTTATGAAGACCAATATTTAATTTAAAAGATCATCTTTCATACCCCGACAAAAAAAAAAAGTCATCTTTCAGACGAAAAAATAAAAAAAAAGTCATCTTCTTTTATTTAATTAGTTATTTTTTTTTATAAATAAATCAGCTCAAGCTAATCAAGGATAGCTTCGAGCAAACAAAAGGAACAAGGTACAAAGAGTTCAACATGGACAAACAAATCCAAAATAAATAGAAACAAAGATAAAAGACGCTATTAAAACTGTCCCAAAAAAAAGATAAAAAACAATATAAAACTCATGCGCATAAGTACAAAAACATTAAATCACCTATACTATCAAGATTAATAATAGAGACCCATAAAAAAAATATGAAACATAGCCCCAAACATGTCTGGTTACCGCAAATGATAGTCCTAGAATTTTTGTTTAATTGAGTTTAGTTCTGACCAAAAAACATGGTTTAGCTCGCCAATGATATTAGGGATTTTTTTAAGAAAAAAATATATACCATATTATTTTAGACGTGTATGAAAAGAATAAAAACATTTATTTTATCATATCTATCATTTAATTTTTTAAAAAAACCGCAAATTAGCAGACATTAACCTCATCAGTTTCATATGGCACAGCTCATTTCATTGAAGTGATTATTTGATGCAGATCCAAATGAAATTATTATAATCTCTCCCATAATTTTTATTTGCCTTTGTTAATCCTCCAACAAGTACTACTGTACGAGCACCTCTATAAATCGAAAGAGTAAAAATATTCATAGAAATTATGTATTAAGCAGTATTATTATACTAAGATTTAGGGGGGAAACAAGTAATTTTTATTTATATGTATTGTCAAACAAAGTATTATCAATACCTACCGGTCTTGACTACAACATTTTGGAATGATGTAAACTGCATGAATTATCTTATCTTACATCATGTATGTGTTGCACATAATTCTTCCATGACTAAATATTCAAAATAATTCCTTAGAATATATTTGAAAAATAAATTAGTTTTTAGATTTTAAAAATTTCATATTAATTTTTTATATTTTAAAATATGGGATAAATTAGTTTTTTTGTACAAAAGCATACAATTAAAAAAGTACTATATAAATTATATAGATTGACTAATTTATTCTTTTTTTTAAGAAGTATAAGAGATCAATATGAGATTTTTAAAATCTGAACTATTAATTTATCTGTTGATATAGTTTGCATATTTAATCTTATTCCATTGATCCAATGACAAATGAAAAGGGCACAACTCCAAAACTCGTCCTGATTCAGTGTATCTACTTGGAGTAATTACAGTCACACAAACACATTTTTACAAAATCTCCCGGACAATATCTTTTTTTAAGATGATATAAATATAATTCACACGTGAGTCCTTTCTGGCAACTAGGCTATTGGGAAGATATTGTACCATGCAAGTTTTAATTTTTCATCTAATTCTTCGAACAACGCCGGATGGTTTTCTAATAATCATATTAGTTTAATATTTTGGTCTAGTATTATTATTAGGATTTAATTTTAATATATTTAATTATATATTTATAATATTTAAAGTGTAGAATTTTCTTAGTAAGTATCTAAAAATTTATATAAATTACATAAGAATAATTAATAGTGTAAAATTTTTAATATTAATAATATAGTATAATATATATGTATGACAAATTATTTCTTTTACTTTAGCTCATATAAAATTATGTTATTACTATTACTCTTTTCATTTTATAATAATTATTAAAAATCAAACAATACACTTATTAAAAAAATAAAAAAAATCTTGATAAATATAAAAAATTATATAAGTTAACAAAATTATCCTTATATAGTCATTATTACTTATCTTGATAAATATATTAGTTATTTAACTAATAAATTAATACTAAGGGTGAAAATGAAAAGAAAAAATCAATGCTACCTAGATAGTCTAAATGAACAGATATTCTGAAAAATCCAAAAATAAAAAAATCAATAATTATTATGAAACAAATGAAGTAGTCTCTTTTCTTGAAAAAATAATCTTTGGTTTGCTCACCTGAAAGTCTTTTATTTATTTATTTTTCGTTTAGTCTTTGATCATGGCATCTGATCCCATATATATTGATGTGATACCAATTCTTTGTATGTTGATGTGATTAAAAATCACTCTCAATAATTTTTTTTGTTAAGGGTACAACTTGCTCCCAAACTTATATAGCTAGCTTTTGTTCGGGATTTTTTTTTTTTTTAATGATGTATGAAGTAGGGTCTTTTTTTTGCATATAGGATTTGAACGGTAATTTACATCTGATATTTTGAAAAAAAATCACACAATATGTGTTTTCAGTATAATTCATATTGAATTGAAGATTCAGGATAAAAATTTTAATATGAATCCGCCAAAGAGAATTCAGGATAAAACAATTAACATCAAATCCGATGAATCGGTTTTTGTGTAAATAAAAATAAGGAATTACATACCTTGATTCTGACACCATATACAAGTAATTTTGTCCATTTTATCATATTAGTATAAATCACTATAAAAATACCATATAAAAATTATTTTCTCGTATGAAGTAAATAATTAGATCTTATATTAAGAGGAAAATTACTCTATTGTGGTATGTGTCATGGTGAGATTTGGATCGTGATGATTACCCAAATTCTATTGGCAAGATTTTATCTACACAAAATCATATTCTCCTTCTTGCGAGTTGCAAGTTACGGGACAACACTCCAAAACTTGCTAATGATAAATTTTATTTGTGAAAAATTATATTTTATTTGTGAAATATTACCATTGATAATATTTGTATTACAAAAATCATATTTTATTAAAAAAATCTTGCTAACAATGAGATTTTGTTTGAAAAAAATATTTTATTATATGTAATTAATGATATATTGACTGATTGGTTCAAGGAAAAATTATAATTTTTTTAATGAAATCATGCCGTTCACAGGACCTCACCTCACCTAACATAATCGGGTAAATCACCAAATAAATTCATTTGGTGGCAAATTTGATCTTGGCATGCCATATTGAAAAAAATGACCCGCTTTGTTCTAGTAGTGTTGTTTATATTTATTTTATGGATTTATCTTATCTTACATTAGCTTGAAAAAATCCTAGATTTGGATATTGAAGAAATGACACAGAAATAATGGACCTACCATCGGGATTTTTCTTGCCTTGGCATCCTCTCACGGTCTCACCCTAAATTTCTTTTTGAGAAAAAAAACAAAAAACAAAAAGAAGGCAGCAAAGCTAAGTGTGCTCTGCAGTTGGCAAAGTGAACTTAACCGGCAGTAGCTGCGGCAATGGGAGAAGTTGACCCAGCATTCGTCCAAGACCCAGACCACAGGCCAAAGCCTTCCTTCATCCAAGCCGAAGGAATTCCACTGATAGACCTTTCCCCAGTAACCACAGTTTCAGACCCAACAGCCACTGAAGCCTTGGTGAAGGAGATAGGCAGCGCATGCAAGGAGTGGGGCTTCTTCCAGGTAACAAACCACGGGGTGCCCCTCACTCTAAGGCAGAGGCTAGAGGATGCCTCCAACAAGTTCTTTGCGCAGAGCTTGGAAGACAAGAAGAAGGATAGCAGAGACGAGACCGGTTTTTCTGGTTACTATGACATCGAGCACACCAAGAACGTTCGGGACTGGAAGGAAGTCTTCGACCTTCTAGTCAAAGATCCCACTCTCATCCCTGTCACTTCTGATGAACATGATGATCGAGTCACTCAGTGGACTAATAAATATCCCCAATACCCTCCACACTTCAGGTAAATTTCTCTCCAGCTTATAGTTTATGATAGTAATCTATATAATTAAAGCTCTTAATGATTATTTACTTGACCCAAATCAGATTAGCTGCAATTAATTTAATGGATTATGGGGAGAAAATAATACGCATCCATAAAAATATATACAGAATCATTGACATGAATCATAATGATTATTGAATAAAATAAACTGATATGATACAGTAATTTATCTAAAGACTAACAATCCTGATGCAAAATTTTAGCAAAGTTTCTGGCTGTGAATAATTTCAATTGAAGACTGCGGTGTTTTTCTTTTCAATTTTTTCAAAATCAAATTGACACTACAGCAATGAGCTGTGTTCAAGATGATTTGTATATGATCTTATGGGCACCTGTGCTTTGGTCACAAGCAGGGATATAATCCAAGAGTATATCGAAGAGATGGAAAGGCTGGCTCTTAAGTTAATGGAACTTATAGCTCTCAGCTTAGGCCTTGAAGCTAAGAGGTTTGAGGAATTTTTCATCAGAGATCAAACCAGCTTTATTCGCCTCAACCACTACCCTCCATGCCCTTACCCTCACCTAGCTCTTGGAGTTGGTCGGCACAAGGATAGTGGTGCCCTAACCATTCTTGCCCAAGATGAGGTTGGAGGACTTGAAGTCAAACGTAAGATTGATCAAGAGTGGGTTAGAGTGAAACCAACCCCAGATGCTTATATCGTCAACGTTGGTGATGTTATTCAGGTACCCCTATTAAAGCCTTCATAGACTATAGTAAACGATAGAATATACATTTTAGTCCCTCAAGATTTCAAGGTCTCCTGTTAGTCTCTTGCAATTTAAAAAAGATACAAATTGATAGTTTTTTTTTTTTTTTAAATGTACAGACATATACATAGGATCAATTTATCACCTTTTAAATTGTGAAAAATCAATAAAGAACTTTCAAATTCTAAAAAACTATTTATCTCCTGATATATTTTTAAGGGAGTAAAGGAGTTTATTCTAAAAGATTCTAGGGAAGTCCAATTATGTATTATCATGTCTTTGGAAGGTTTTGATTTTATTAGTTACCTCAAAAGTTATACACATGATGCAATAGTTACAGTATTTCGAAGTTATTCTCAGTATTGCATGATTTGTAACAAGGTAGCTGTTTCTTGAGGATCGGACTTGCGCAGGTTTGGAGCAATGACGCCTATGAGAGTGTGGAGCACAGAGTGATGGTTAACTCCGAGAAAGAAAGGTTTTCCATTCCGTTCTTCTTGTTCCCTGCACATGACACCGAAGTCAAGCCTTTGGAGGAGCTGGTAAATGAGCAAAGCCCTTCAAAATATAGGCCATACAAACTTGGCAAGTTTCTTGTCCACAGAGTGAACAGCAATTTCAAGAAACAAAACGAGGAAAACGTTCAAATTTACGATTTTTCGCTAGCTTGAAGATAATAATAATGATAGGGGTATCACTAAGCTTATGCATGTAAATTAGGCATATTATATTGAAGCGCATGTTAGACTGTGTATTTACCTAAATGAGATACAAATAATTTCGGTTGACTTTTAGCTAGTCAAACCATGAAGTTAATTGAGGATTATATGGCGAAGATCATTATTTACTCACTTGAGGAACAGATGTCCATTACACTCGTAAAGCACTCGCTATTTCCAAATGGAATTGAAACATCTTCACTTAAATAACTATGTGTATAATGTGCAATTCTCGATCCAAGGATACGAGTTATCTTTGCATGTTTTCGGCTATAAAGTAAATCATCAATCCAAGTATTTATACTTAATGAGTAATTTTATATTATTTTTTAGATACTGAGTAAAGCATTTTTCATAGTTGAGATTATCTGCAGCTCCTTTTCTAAATTACATAATTTCTACAAACTCAACTTTCATTATTTTCTCCCTTTGACAATTTTTTTTTCAAAAACAGAGGAAAAGGTTCATTATATGATTGATCTGCAAAGTTATTTGAAACAAGGAAATGAAAATGGGAATTCAATCTAGTAATAAGTTCTTTTAGTCACGTTCATCATTTCTTCTCGTATAAATTTTATCGGTCTTTGGTGGAAAGCTGAATGCCCTTTTGAAAGTAGTTAACTAGACCCATCTCATTTTTTCTCTCCATCAAAGTGCATAATAAAACCTAGAATAGAAGCATTTACAACTGAACTACTAAAAATCAAATCCGAAAAGGAGCAAAAGATAGAAAGGCATGGAAGTTGTAGAACTATAATTGGGAGTCAAAATTTTTATGACATAAGAGCATATAGCAGAACTTGTTGGTGAAGCAAAAGTTGGTTCCATTCTATCAAGGATCCAAATGCAAAGTGACCTTGATTTTAATTCGTTGAATCTTTTGTCATGTTGATAACAAGGGTAGGCTATGTAAGCCGAGGTGTGTGGCATTGCTCAACGAAGCAAGGTTTCTTTGCGGATGGATCTGATACAGATGGATTTGGTTTTCACTTTTCATTATGTGATTAGGTTTTACCGAGCCTTTTGATGGGGGGATTAAGGAAGGTACAAGTGTTGGATTAAATAAATATTAATTATTTATTTAATTCATTATAATTCTATAAATGAATATTCATGAAAAGACATATTAGTTCATCAAAAGAGCATGTTGATTCACCAAAAGACATGTTAGTTTATGAAAAGACATATTGGTGGCAACCATTGTGACTATTCTTGAATGGAGATGAAACTTTTCATGAGTGTCCAATGTGCATATATAAATATCCTTTATTATAGAACAAGTTTCTCACTTTTACTTTGTGCATTATGTGAGTGTAAGAGTTCTTTAAAAGTTCAAGAGTGAGGAAATTTCTTGTTATTGCTAGACAAGAAATTCATATAGAGGTTTCATTGTATCCTGGGGAGTATCGTCATCAACCCATAGCAACTACGTGTGGGGCGAATATCTCTCTAAAGATAGCGATTGATTTCGTGCCTTAAAATCATAATATTCAAGTTCTTGTTCATCATCTTCTTCTACACACTTTCTAATAATTTTAGAGAGATATTATTGAAGATGGCTCAAGATCAAAATAACATTTTCAAGGTCATGAATCAAGAGTTTGTCAAATATCTCGATTTGATGGGACAAACTTCAACCGATGGAAGGACAAAATGATGTTTCTTCTTTTGGTGCTAAATCTTGCTTATGTGCTTGATTCAAACGCCACACCAATTTCCAATGCCGCGAAGATGCAACCAATGAAAAGAAGGAAATGATTGCCCAATTGAAGAAAAAGCATGATGAGGACGCTTTTGCATGCCGAGGACACATTCTTAACACCTTGTCAGATAGACTTTATGATTTCTATATGTCAATTCAATCGCCATTGGAGATTTGAAGTCTTTAGAAGAAAAATACAATAATGAGCGACAAAATACGGATAAATTTATCATGTTGAAGTATTTTGAGTTTAGTATGGTTGATAATGTGTCTATCATGGATCAAGTTCATGAGTTACAAATCCTTGTAAGTAGACTTCGTGATCTACAAGTAATGGTTCCTGAATCATTACAAGTTAGAGCAATTATTGCAAAATTGCCTTCATCTTGGAATGATTATAGGAACAAACTTCTACATCTTGGAGAAGACTTTTTTGTTGAAAGATTACTAAGACATTTACGTATAGAAGAGGAAACTCGAAAACGTAATGTTGTCTATCTTTCTCAAAGTTCTAAAGTGAACCATGTTGGAGAAGTAACTGTCAATAAAGGCAAAAGAAATAAATCCTTCGTGGATGCCAAGCAAGATAAAAAGAGAACTTAGTCTCTGCTAGTCTCTTATGTAGGAAAGGATTCAAAATTGTGATGGAATCCAATAAGATTATCTTGCTTAAGAATGATGTGTATATAGGAAAAGTATATTGTACTCAAGGCATGTTGAAATTTAGTATTGACGATAAAGTGAATGATTCTCTGTATGTTGTTGATTCTTGTGATTTATGGCATAGTAGATTAGCACATTTAAATTACAAGTCAATTGAATATATGCAAAAGCATAATTATATTGATCTTAGTAATAAGGATTTTAATAAGAAATGTGAAATTTGCATACAATCCAAAATTACTAAGAAACCATTTCCTAAAGTTGAAAGGAATACACATTTACTATAACTAATACATAATGATATTTGTGAATTAAATGGAAATATTACTAGAGGAGGAAAAAGGTATTTTATAACCTTTATTGATGATTGTTCTAGATTTACTTATATGTATTTGATTAGAAATAAAGATGAAGCATTTGAAATGTTTAAGAAATATAAAATGAAAGTAGAAAATATGCATGATAAGAAAATAAAGGTTTTTCGTAGTGATAGAGGTGGAGAATATTTTTCTAGTGAATTTGATAATTTTTGTGAATTACATGGTATTGTGTATGAATGTTCTGCTCCATATACTTCGCAACAAAATGGTTTAGCGAGAAAAGAATCGTACCTTAGTGGATATGGTTAATTCAATGCTACTAAATGCTAAGGTACCTCACAATCTATGGGGTGAGGCATTATTGACGGCATGTCATATTCACAATAGGATACCATCAAGAAACAGAAAGGTTTCTCCATATGAAATATGGAAAGGAAGAAAACCAAACTTAAATTATTTAAAAGTGTGGGGGTGTTTAGCCTTTTATCGTGTTCTTGATCAAAAGAGAACTAAATTGGGGTCAAGAGCCATAAAAGACATCTTCATAGGATATGCCCAAAATTCAAAGGCATATAGAATTTTGGACTCAGTGTCCAATATAGTTGTTGAATCAAGGGAGGTAGAATTTATTGAAAATAAATTCATTGATGACTTAACTCCCAATTTGGAATATCCCCAAAATGATACAGAAGTTTCCCAAGAAGCGATTGTAAATCAAGGCAATAAAAGTCTAAGTGACAATAAATTAGTTGAACCAAGAAGGAGCCAAAGAGTGAGAAAAGAGAAAGACTTAAGTCCAGACTTTATCTCTTCTCAAGCTATAACTTTTTTGGTTGAAGGAACTAGGGATTCTATGATAAACAAGGTCCCTATTGTTCTAAGCATAGAGGGTGATCCTCAAACATTTAAAGAGGCAATGGCCTCTAGAGATTCTGCCTTTTGGAAGAAGCAGGATAATAAAATGAACTCAATATTATCTAATAATACTTGGATCTTAGTTGATTTGCCTCAAGGATCAAAGCCTATATGATGCAAGTGGATATTTAGAAGAAAGTATAATATAGATAGTTCACTACAAACCTTCAAAGTAAGGTTGGTAGCGAAATGGTTTAGACAAAAGGAAGGTCTAGACTATTTTGATACCTACGCACCTATGCGAGAATGACTTCTATTAGGACTCTTATAGCATTAGCATCCATTTACAAGCTTCATGTGCATCAAATGGATGTTAAAACAGCTTTTTAATAGAGATCTTAATGAAGAAATTTATATGGAACAACCGGAGGGCTATGTGCTACTCGAAATGAAAAGAAAGTTTGTAAACTTGTTAAGTTTTTATATGGCTTAAAACAGGCGCCTAAACAATGGCATGAGAAGTTTGAACTGTAGTGTTATCGAGTGGCTTTTCACATAATAGTGCAGATAGATGTATATACTCCAAATTTACTAAGGACTATGGAGTAATAATCTGTTTATATGTAGATGATATGCTAATTTTTGGAACGAATTTAGAAGGGATTCGTCAAACAAAGGAGTATCTAACTTCTAAATTCAATATGAAGGATTTGAATGAAGTAGATACAATACTAGGCATAAAGGTGCTTAAACATGAAATAAGCTTTGTTTTAAGTCAATCTCATTATATCAAAAAGATATTGGAAAAGTTTGAGCATCTTAAAATTAAGGAGTCCAATACACCCTATGATCCTAACTTTAAATTAAAAGAAAACATAGGAAACCTGTAATACAATTAGAATATGCAAGTGCTATAGGAAGTTTAATGTATGAAATGCATTACACTAGATCAGATATAGCATTTGCTGTACAAGCTATCAAGATTTACAGGAAAACCAAGTAATCAACATTGGAAAGCTATAACAAGAATTCTTGGTTATCTTAAGAAAACTATAAACTTGGGTCTACATTCCAGTAATTATCCTTGTATTAGAAGGTTATTCCAACACTAGTTGGATTACAAATCTAAGTGATAACAAATCCACTTCAGGATGATTTTCACCATAGGTGGTGGAGCAATAAGTTAGGCCTCAAAGAAACAAACGTGTATTTCACATTCTACTATGGCGGTTGAGTTTATAGCTTTATCAGCGCTGGTAAAGAAGCGGAATGACTTAGGAATTTGTTATATGATATAGAGTTGTGGCCACAATCAATGACTGCCATTTCAACCTTCTGTGATAGTGAATCAACTATGTCTCGAGCACATAACAAGGTTTATAATGGAAAATCTAGACATATAAGCTTGAGACATAAGTATGTGAGGCAATTAATAGGAGATGGTATAATTACCATAACATATGTAAAATCACAAGGAAATTTAGTAGACCCATTGACCAAAGGTTTGTCAAGGGATATTGTCAAAGAGACTACTGCTAAATGAGATTAAAACCTATAATTGTTAAATGATGGGAACCCAACCTTATTCTAGTATAACACTAGTTTCAAGGTTTAATGGGTAACAACAAATTATTTAACAATTGGAGCACTAAGATATAGGATTTAGTGCCATATATATAAAAAATAAGGAGGGTGAGTTAAAACTCTTAATGGATTGATAATATTAATTTATCAAAAGATTCTACCTATGTGAACATAGGAGTGGTGCATCGAGAATTTTAGATGTTTTATTCTTGTAAATATTCATGAAATCAGGATGAGCACATGGCCATAAAAGTGCTTAAAATTAACAAATTCTTGAACTTGAAGAGGTACAATTTATGTGTGTGACTTTTCGGTACTAACACAAAAAGTATATGTTTAATCAATTAGACACGTATTACTTAATAGAATCTTTAAAGTTTACATTAAAGGAATATTTAATCCTTGTGATACATTCATTTATGCATAAATTTGTATAATTTTTAAACTTATAAATAGTGGGGGATTAAAGTAAATTTAATTATTTACAAATGTTGGATTAAATAAATATTAATTATTTATTTAATTCATTATAATTCCATAAATGAATATTCATGAAAAGATATATTGGTTCACCAAAAGATTATGTTGGTTCACCAAAAGACATGTTGGTTTATGAAAAGACATGTTGGTGGTAACCATTGTGACTATTCTTGAATGGACATGAAACTTTTCATAAGTGTCCAATGTGCATCTATAAATATCCCTCATTATAGAACAAGTTTCTCACTTTTACTTTGTGCATTATGTGAGTGTAAGAGTTCTTTAAAAGTTCAAAGAGTGAGGGAATTTCTTATTATTACAAGACAAAAAATTCATATAGGTTTCATTGTATCTCGATCATCAACCCATAGGAACTACGTGCCATCTCTTTAAAGATAATAATTGATTTCGTGCCTTGAACTACAATATTCAAGTTCTTTATCATTTTTTTTGCACACTTTCTAACATGTCATGCCTTGCATAACATATGTATAATAAAGAATTGTCTATTTGCACGCAGAAAAAGTCATAGCTATGTCAAAATAGTCCTGATTCAATGAATCAGTATACAATGGTACAAATACTTTTCTCACAACCACCTCAACAAAACCTATTTTTCAAAGATAATACAGATAGATATTTTACTTGTGGAGTATCATTTAATTCAACTCATTTACAACTCTAAAAGGATTTTTTAATTTAAAAGACACTAGACAGCTAAATTTTTTGTTCAAATGTTTCGGCATAACTACTACTTTGAATGGAAAGGTTGGTTAAGTAACTCAATTTCTCATCATTATCATTTATTATTGGAAAAACTCTATTTTATCTCCCTTAACTATATATACGCTAAAATACTGTGCAATGTGGTATGTGAACTTTTCTAAAAGTTCATCCATTTTCTAAATTTTTGTCAATTATTAAAAATAACAGTATACATTTGAAAAAAAGGTATAGGGAATATAATAAAATTGCATTTAGTTTCTTTTTTCAGTGACTAAAGTGCATAAGATAAAAAGTTTAAGGAGATAAACCACACATATTTTTTTACTAATAATTAATAAAAATTTAACAAAATAATTAAATTGCACGTTCAGAAAAACTCAAAGATCACATTGTATTTTTTTTTTTTCAGTTTAAGGATGAGGGTGCAGATAACCTGAGCGGTAAATAGGAGTGAAGCAAGATAACCCTATCGAATAATGAAAAAAGACAAGAGAACCATAATGCAAACAACAAAGCTATTCTAATACTCAATTTTTTTAAATATTCAAACACTTTATTTATAGAACATATAAGTCTGATCACTTAAAACATATTTAGTTTGAATTTTTAATTTTTATTTTTCAGGATGTTATAAAAAAAATACTAAAAATTGAAAATTAAAACTTATAATTTTTAAATTTTTTAATATTTTTTTTATAAAATCTAAAAAATTAAAAATAAAAACTAAAACCTCAAATCAGATGAGTCTCACATTTCCTCTCAACTTATTCTTTGTATGTCATCCGTGTCTATATTGATGTGGGTATTCAAATATCATTTTCCTAATAAAAAGGCAACGCAATCAAATCAGCAGCAGAAGCAACAGCCATGGGAGAGGTCGACCCAGCATTCATCCAAGACCCAGAACACAGGCCAAAACCCGCCATCATCCAAGCCGAGGGAATTCCAGTAATAGACCTGTCCCCAATAAGCCAACCCCACCACACAGTTTCAGACCCATCAACCATTGAAGCCTTGGTGAAGGAGATAGGAAGTGCGTGCAAGGAGTGGGGCTTCTTCCAGGTAACAAACCACGGGGTGCCCCTCACTCTAAGGCAGAAGCTAGAGGATGCCTCCAACAAGTTCTTTGCGCAGAGCTTGGAAGACAAGAAGAAGGTTAGCAGAGACGAGACCTCCCCAGCTGGTTACTATGACACTGAGCACACCAAGAACGTTAGGGACTGGAAGGAAGTCTTTGACTTTCTAGCCCAAGAACCCACTGTCGTCCCTGTCACCTCTGATGAACGTGATGATCGAGTCATTCATTGGACTAATAATAAGTCTCCTGAATACCCTCCACACTTCAGGTATCAATTCTTCATCATCACTCTATAATAATTAGATTAGGTATAACAACAAAACTCTGAATTTCAGGTGAAAACAAATTTTTTTGTCAAATTATGTCTGTCATGTCTACTGGTTCAAGACTAAATACCCATTTTTTTCTATGTCTGGGAACAAAATAATCCTTCAGGATTTGAAAGTCCTTATTAGGCCCTCACAATTCAGAAAAAGGATAAGTTAGTCCTTGATCCAGGTCGGTGTAGAGGTTTTATAATATTACGGACATGTATGGAATAACCGATTCATTTCCTTCTTTGAACTGTAAGGGATCAATAAAGGATCTTCAAATTCTGATGAACTAATTTGTCTCCTAATATTCTTCTAAAATTAAAATGGGGTTTACTCTCTCTTCAATTGAAAAGAGGCACAGAATTAATGGGTTGTGTTCAAAATGATGTCAATATGGGCAGAGATATAATCCAAGAGTATATTCAAGAGATGGAAAAACTGGCCTATAAGTTGATGGAGCTTATAGCTCTGAGCTTAGGCCTTGAAGCTAAGAGGTTTGAGGAATTTTACATCAGAGATCAAACCAGCTTTATTCGACTCAACCACTATCCTCCGTGCCCTTTCCCTCACCTAGCTCTTGGAGTTGGTCGACACAAGGATCCTGGTGCCTTAACTATTCTTGCCCAAGATGAGGTTGGAGGGCTTGAAGTGAAACGTAAAGCAGATCAAGAGTGGATTAGAGTTAAACCAACCCCAGATGCTTATATCATCAATGTTGGTGATGTTATTCAGGTACCAATACCACCATAAACTGTACTCGAGACTGAAAAAATGCTTGAAATTTTAGGTTGCGTTTAGTTTCAGAAAACAAATTTCAATGTTTATTTTCACTTTTCTTTTTCCTCATAAAATCTCGTAAAACAGGAAACTAAATGAGAACGGAAAATAAAAACTGCAAATTATTTTCTGTAACCAAATTCATCCATAGTGACTTAATTTGATTAATATTGCTTTTTGTTCCCCAATTTATGAATAATTTATCCCCGTGATTAGTAAAGAGGTGGTAGTTTTACTTGAGGATTAATTGGAGTTGTGTTGTGCAGGTTTGGAGCAATGATGCCTATGAGAGTGTTGAACATAGAGTGATGGTTAACTCTTGAGAAAGAGAGGTTTTCCATTCCGTACTTCTTGTTCCCTGCACATGACACTGAAGTGAAGCCTTTGGAGGAGCTGATAAATGAACAGAACCCTTCAAAATATAGGCCGTACAAATGGGGCAAGTTTCTTATCCACAGATCAGACACCAATTTCAAGAAACACAATGAGGAAAACATTCAGATTTATCATTTTAAGATATCAGCTTAAAGATAGATACTATTATGAGTGCCACGGATCTTATGCACTCAAATGAACCATAATAATATGTTGAAGCAGCAGATTGATCTCTCTATGATATGAGTGACTTCTGCAATTGAATTCGCTGCTATAAATTGCTAGGTATCCTCCTACGGCATACATGTATCACCGAATAAAAGAGAATTGAAATCATCAGTGCCGTTTGTCATGTTCATCAACCCTCAATAATTGAAATTATATTAGTTAAATATAATAGTTAGGTTTCTCCATCGTCAATTGCTTAAATTACTTGCATACGACTTCATTCATTGCTGAAATGAACAATCGAACAAACAATTTGTGCTACAATCTGTTTATGACGTTTAAGTACAAGTAAATCATAGTTGATATTTATGCATAAGCACTAGCAAGCGTCCAAAACAAGTTTCTGGTGCTTTATGTGATAGGCTTTTTGGTGGGCTGCTGAGTCTGAAGGGAATCAATTGGGGGCATTAATTTGTATATGGGTGTATTAGTGACAGGCATTTTATTTGGATGCATTTATATATCTGCCAAATTTCAATCGCTTTCGACCATAAAAAATTCCAAGCACCTTCAAATAATTTTTCTAACAAATAAATAAAACAAGCAAGTACCTTTCTCATTTAGCATGTGAAATTGAGTGTGGAATTGAAAATTAAAATTGAAATTGGTTGGTTCAATTCCAATTCTCATAATTTTACAATTAAATTTCATGAAATTCAGAAATAACTAAAATGAGTTATTCTTAATTTTTAATTTATACCTTATAAATTGTCAGTTTTAAATCTATTAAATATATCATCTCGTTAAAGTCTATGTAGTTTTTTTCTTTCTTATCTATTTTCTAACAATCACGATATAATTCTTTAATAAACTCAAATATAAACTTCAAGATTCTAATTCAATTTCAATTCTAAAACAAATAGAATTAAAATTAAAATTCCACATTACAATTCCTATTCCAAAATAAAACATTTTTATTTCTAAATTTTTTTCAAGAATTTCACTTTAAAGAAATGATATTTCATACTTCCATAATTCCACTCATTTCATACTTCTTTATTGTTCAGTATTTTTTTGTTAACATTGGTTTAACAAAAGTGAAAAAAAGCCCTTCACCAAATTCTCGGCCGAACAATCTGCAAGTTAAGAAAACTCAGGCTTATACATCTTTTCCTTTCTTTATTTTTAGATCTTGGACTTTCGGGTAATCATTTGAATTTTCTATATTCTTCCCATCTTGCCGAGATTTTATTTCAAGACTACATGTATTTAGAAGAAAACGTAGCATATCTCATATGAATCAGCACACGTCTTCAACCAATCGCATATACTGTCAAATTCGCAAAATGACATGATTGTTGTTTCGATGTAAAATTTGAATCATCATATAAGACAACAAAAGCAAGACGGCATCCTTAAACACAAAGAACCGTGCCACACAACACAGTACCTTCACAAAGCTGTTGATGGCAGCACAAAAACAAGTCCCGATTCAATGTACATAACATAACATAACATAACCCCCTCTACATTACAACAATACATAAGAGTATAAAACGTCCTAGGCTTTAGTCATGGCTCAATATATATGATCTTCCGTGACATCACATTAATTAAAGTGATAAAACGTTCTGGCTCTGACATCTTTCGATCAAACAAAAGAAAAACAAAACAAGTAACATGGGAGAGGTGGACCCTGTTTTTGTGCAAGCCCCAGAACACAGACCAAAACCTTCAGTAATCGTAGCTGAAGGCATCCCCTTGATTGATCTCAGTCCCATAAACTACCAAGATGAAGAAGAAGGAACCTTCGCAGTTTCCATTGAAAGCGGGTTAGTTAAAGAAATAGGCAGTGCATGCAAAGAGTGGGGTTTCTTTCAGGTAATCAATCACAAGGTGCCTCTGGACAAGAGAGAGGGGATTGAAGAGGCTGCAAGGAAGTTCTTTGCACTTAGTCTGGAGGAGAAGATGAAGGTTAGAAGGGATGCAGTTAACGTGCTTGGGTACTTTGAAGCAGAACATACCAAGAATGTTAGGGACTGGAAAGAGATCTATGATTTCAATGTGCAGGAACCAACTTTTATACCACCCTCGGTTGAGCCGGATGATGAACAAAACTTTCAGTTTCAATGGGATAACCGGTGGCCTGAGAATCCTCCCGAGTTCAGGTAACTCAATTCCCAAATTTTGACTAGTTTAGGCGCTGTTTGATTACTACTTCCATATCCTGTCTCTGTTTTATATGTTTGTATCAGGCTAAAAGATCTTGAATTGAAGGAAGTGGTTTGATATACAGAGAGAAAGGAGACAAGAGATATACAGAGAGAAAGGAGGCAAGAGAGCCGAGTGTGTGTGAATTGTGTAATATGATTCAACTACTTTGCTAATAGACTAACTGATTCAACGAACCTCTGATCACATGGCTTATATGCTGTCGTCTGATTTCAAAATTTTGTGAAGAAAATAATTAAAACAGTGAAAACAATATTTTTATGTTCCTTTACTATTTCTTTCACAAAATTTTAAAAATAAAAACCAAACATGCTCTTAGATTTCCTATTCTTCTTAATTTTTATCCTTTTGTTTATGATCTGATTAAAAGGTGTAGTCAAACTAAAAAACTTTAGAAGATGCCATCAATGGGGGGCTTATGGTCAATGGATTTATCCAAAGTTTAATCTTTCTAATTGTATATATTTATTCACAGTAAAACTATAGCTCAAAGTCTCAAGGCATTTGGTAATTCTTTGTACTAATCATTTAACATACTGGTCTGGTAACAGAGAAGTATGCCAAGAGTATGCAAAGGAAGTGGAGAAACTAGCCTATAAGCTGATGGAACTTATTGCACTGAGCTTAGGCTTGGCACCAAATAGGTTCCGTGGATTCTTCAGACATAACACCAGCAATATCCGACTCAACCATTATCCACCTTGCCCTTACCCTCACCTGGCTCTTGGTCTTGGACATCACAAGGACACTGGTGTCTTGACAGTGCTCGCTCAAGATGATGTTGGTGGCCTTGAAGTCAGAAGAAAATCAGATGGAGAGTGGATTCAAGTCAAGCCCATTTCCAATTCTTTCATCATTAATGTTGGTGATATGATTCAGGTACCAAACCTTTTTTCCACCATCAAATTTATTTCACAGGTATTCATTTCTTTAGGCATTGGACTATCAACATTTAAATTTTTTTTCACATCATTGAATGTGACTATAGTGATATTCCAACTATATTATTGTAAACAAGGTTTGGTATATATGAAAAAAAAAGGTTGATTAATAGGGACTAGAATAGGAGCAGTGGAGTTATTGATTTAAATCCCTTGGACAATGGCCAGTTATAATGTACTAATACTTCAAAATAGTTGACATATCTGTATCGTATTGGATACTTTATTGATTCAAATAGGTACTTGACCTCTGTATCGACACGTACTTGTATTGTATTGAATAGTTGTATCAGTATCCATGCAACATAGATGACCAGTTACAGAATGACTTTGTTTATGGATGCAGGTTTGGAGCAATGACGCTTATGAGAGTGTAGAGCACAGGGTAATGGTGAACTCAGAGAAGGAGAGGTTTTCCATTCCGTTCTTTCTGAAACCAGCACTATACGCTGATGTGAAGCCCTTGGAAGAGTTGATAGACGACAAAAACCCTCCCAAGTATAGAGCAGTCAACTGGGGCAAGTTCCGCACTGCCAGGATGCGAAGTAATTTTACCAAGTCCGATGTTGAAAACCTTCAAATTTATCATTTTAAGCTTTCCCAGTAACTGAGTTAGAATTCATCGTTTCGTAATACCAATATCATAGTATGACCCTGCTTTGTCTATCTTGTAATGGCCTCGGAGAAACATATTTCAGGGAATCTTATGATAATATCCATCTATCCCATAGAAATAGGAAACGTTTACGCAGCTTGAAAGTTTGTCCCTTGAGCAGAGTATAGCTAGTCTTCTTCTTTTTTTATCTCGTTTTTGGTCAAAGAGAATAGCTAGTCTTAAACCACAAGCACAGTATCACTTGGACTAGTTTCATTTATTTTGTTCAAGTCCAAGAAAATTTTGTTAACTAAAAGGGCCTTTGGCCCAATAGCTTTTTCAACTTTTTAGCTACTAACATATTAAAGAGCTAACAAAAACCCGGAGTGTGGTTGAGTGGTAAGGCTTATTTACGCTTAAAAAGGTTAGGTTTATGCCTTTTTATAGAAACTTTAAATCTCAATTGCTCACCTTTTGAATTACAACTTAGCGAATAAATTAGTCATGCCTCGACGGTGAATATCATTGCACCAAAACAAACAAAAAAAAAGAGCTAATTAAAGATGTGTTTATTTATGACAGAAACAAAAAAGAAAACATATGTTTATTCGCAAGTCCAAGGAAAAAAAATATATGTTTATTTGAACTTGGAAGAGTAATTTGTGGATTGGGCACCAAATATGCCATGGTTAACTAAATTGCGTTCCTACCCAACGCAGTTTTTCTTACATGGACACAGACGCATATACGTGCCGACGCAAGACTATTTCCTATCTTAAGTTCTCGATAGTCAATACTGGAATGTATGCTCACCTAATATCACGACTGTCGTCTCTCAGTGTTGGAAGCTAGGCTGAGATTCTTGTGGTTGATGCTTTATTCATCTCTAATAATTGCTGTGAGAGTATCAGGAGGTTCTTGAAGTAGGGATAGAGGGAAAGAGGAAGGGGAGCAATGAGAAGGGACAAAGTGAAGAATATGAGAATTATGTGAAGGGGTGAAAACAAGTTCATGAATTATGTTTGTATGTAATTTTGAGACGCACCACTTTTTTCTTTTTGGTTTAAAAGACCACTCTTTTTATTGAGCTGTTTTGAGGCTGGGAATCAAGGAGCCTTGCATTAGGATAGAGAGAGTTTTAGCTCTTTAGTAGACCGACTCGAGTATAGATTAGTTGAACTTCTGTTAATTAAAGCTCTAACACCGTTCTTATTTTTGTTTGTTATTTGTAAGATTCAAATTGAAAACATTACTTCAGAATGAATGCGAAACATTACTTAAACCAATTAAATATTGGTGTTCACACTTAATTTGTTAAAGAATGAATTATTTTGACGATTCTCAAAAGTAGTACAAGTGCCAAGTACCAACATATTGCCCCCATCGAGAAAAAAAAAACTGAAAACCGTCGCTCTCTAGAATCAAATTATTGCTCTAAGTCAAAGATCTCCTTATATGAAAATATCCCTGGAATGAACGCTACTTTGGCACCAAATGAAGACCATTGGAAATTTTCATTCTAAATTGAAGAACTTGTGTGCATAATCCCAATTCCCAAAACTCCAAAACTGTGGCAAAGGAGTTAAAATGGAGCAGGGAAAAAGCACCAAAACCCAATACTGGTTTCTCTCTTGTTCTTGACTCTGCTATCTTTTACGGGCAAGTCATCATCAGAAGCATCAAATTCAAAGCATTTTGTGCTAATCCACGGATCCTGCCACGGCGCATGGTCATGGTATAAGGTGATGGCAGTGCTCAAGTCATGGGGTCACAAGGTCACTGCTTTGGACTTGGCAGCTTCAGGGGTGAACCAACAGCAGGCCATGGAGCTTCAATCCATTTCAGAGTACTTCAAACCTTTGACTGAGTTCATGGCATCACTAGGTGCAGATGAAAGAGTGGTGCTGGTGGGTCACAGCCTTGGTGGGTTGGCCATATCTCATGCAATGGAGCAGTTTCCACACAAGGTAGCTGTAGCAGTCTTTGTCACTGCTTCTATGCCTGGCCCAACACTCAACATCTCCACCCTCAATCAAGAGGTAATTTTGCCAGTTTGGATTTTTGGAACCACTATATAACCTTTTTTTTTTTTTTTTTTCTTCTCCTAGTTGTGTCATCTTCCTCTCTTCAATTAAGTAGCAATTTTTTTAAAAAAAATTAAGTAGGAAAATACATTCTATATATATATTTTCCATCAAATATTTGATAATATAGTTATACTATTTGATAACTTTTTATAAAGAAGATGGAATTGTTTACTCTAGGAGTAAGTGTTGGTATACTTACTTTGTTGATACTTACTTTGTTAAATAACTTTTTATAGACACAAAATTTTATCAATTTAATCGTTAAATTGTAAATTCCTCCTATATAAATCAAGTGTATAAAATTTCATAAAATTTTAAAATATTTTGATATTTCATCATCCCTTTTTATTTGGACGTATAACATAATTTTGAAAATATATATAAATTTTGAGTATTTGATAACATATCTATCAATATTCAAGTTTTCTGAAAAATGGTATGTTTGATCATCAAAATAATATCACATAATTCAATGGCTAGATTGATTAAATATGTTGTTAATAAGAAGATATTCAATTGAGTAAGTGTAAGATTTATTCATAGAGTAAACGATCCATCCTCATTTATAAAATATACATTTTGTTGATTCAAGTGATGAATTGCAATTACCTATCATAAAAATTATTTATGCTAAATTTCATAAATGGAAACTTCAACATGTTCCCATGGATACAAACCTTGTCCCCTTCCCAGTTCCTATTAGCGGTGTTCGTAATTTGGGTTGATTCAATTTTTAGGTCAAAACCAACCAATCAAATCAATAAATCTTATTTCCATTCGGTTTCATTATTTTTGAAGATAAACCAATTTAAATTGGTTTGGATGGTTCAGTTTTTTATTTTTACTAAAATTTTTATAAAATATAAAAAGTAACTATAAACAACATTGAATTAGACTAATTATTTTGTAAAATTATATAATTATAAAATCTAAAAAAAATTTTAAAATTTATGCTATATAATACTATTAACTAATAAGTTAAATAAATGATAAATGATTTGAATAAAAATCATATTGATTAAATTAAAAGAATTAATGTATAATTGAAAATCCTAAATGTTGAGTTAAAAAATGAGATAAATTTAGATATGAATTGGAAACTTTGATAAATAATACATCTAATTAATATATATATATATATATATATATATAATTATTAATGTAATATGTTATCGGTTTAGTTTAGTTTGATTTGATTTTAAAAATAAGAATTGAAAATCCATCGGTTTAGTTCGGTTTTTATAAATTAAGAACCAATTTAAACTAATTTATCTCGGTTTTTAATTTTTTTATATCAATTTTTTATTTTAATTCTGTTTAAATCAATTTTAAACACCCCTGATTTTTATTGCAGGCAATCTTCATGGGTACCTGCTTAAGCAGTTTTTTCTTTCTCATCCCTGTTGACAAACAAATGGGAAAAAGGGACTTTTAGGAGCCTAGAAATCTCAATTTAATGAATTTTCTATGCGTTGGGAAACTTATTCCTTTTTTTTCCCGACTCACGCACACTGGTTTTTTGCTTTAAAATAAAAGGCACTTAGGGGACAAGGACCATTTCTGGACAATCACTACACCTACGACGATGGGCCCAATAAACCGCCCACAACATTCGTATTTGGACCACTCTACCTCGCATCTCGCGTGTATCAGCTGAGCCCACATCAGGTCAGTGTCACAACATCAAATTCTCCACCATTTTCATAAAATATTGCTTTTATTAACATAAAGTTATAAATATCAACATGTGATATAGTGATATATATCATACAAGATAAGAAAAATTACTGATTGTTTTATTTAATTTTAATACACTGTTATTCAATTAAAATCTTTTATTTATATTACTTTTCAAACAATAAAAAAGAGTTAATTATCATAATGTAAGTAATATAGCAATACATGATCTGATATTATATATGATTTGATGGCTATGTAAGTTTAATACGATGAGTGCATCAAACTTAAGTTCATTCTTTTTAGATTAATTTAGATTTGTAATTAGCGAACATGCTAATTCCACTCGGTCGTGAAAGAAATTAATATACGGTATATACCCTTCCCCCTTTAGGTTGGCTTAAAATCTATGATGAAACTCTTTTAAGATGAAGTTGTTCTAAAACCATAAAATAATAAGGATATGTTTATTCTAAATTGATAAAATACATCTTAATTATAAACCAACTAAAGAATTTACAAATGAAAACACTATTAATTTCTCATTTTAAAGATAAATTTACTTCATACTTTTTTTCTTAATTAAAAACCTATAATTATGCTTAGGAAAAAAAATAAAAATTTATAGTAAAAAGAACCATATTTAACTTAATAGAATTATTATTCATAATAAGTAGTAAAACACAATTGGGTTTCACTCTGATAGATATAGTATGCTGATATGCATTTTAATTTATAGAAAATGGTTAAATTATAAAATTATAATTTTTTATTGTACATATTTTTCTTTTAAATATTCATACGAACAAATCAAGGCATATAAGCTGAGAAACATTATTTCATATTTTATAAAGGAAGAAATTTCTCCCTCCATGAAATGTCTTAATAACTCTTAATTTTAAGTCTACAAAAAGGATAAAATAAAATGAGTGACCAAAAAAAATTTAAGAATGGATATATACATGGTGGAGGAATAAAAAGAGTTTAATTTTAATATATTAACAATGTAAAATTTTCTTTACATAGTCATCTATTTACATATTGCTTCATGAGTAAAATATATTTGATTCTCTCTTATTACATCAAAAGTTATGTGCATAGAAAAATTTTATTAGATGACGTCTAAAACAATTTTACGGTACATTTAAATTACATAAAAAAAATTCTTCCCTGAACATACAAATTTTTTTCATAAAGCAGTTTTAATATACTTTCTTGCATAACACGCAAGTTTTCATCCTTAAGATCAGAGACATGGGTAGAGATGAGTTTAGTACTTATTTTGGGACTAAATCAAGTTAGGCAAATTAAAATCCACTCTTAACTGCCCTGTTATCGCTTTTCATTATCAACCCTAATTACTAGCACCATTAATATGAGGAAAAAAAAAAACATTACATCAACATGGACGAGAATTTAAATCATATAGCTAGGTTTTAAGTATACTAGAGTTAGGTGAAGTGCGTACTACTTGAATTTGCATTTGCAGGACTGGGATTTGGCAGCAACGTTGGTGAGACCATTGAGATTGTTCAGTAATCAAGACATGACAAAGGTGTTGGCCTTGTCGCACACGAGATATGGTTCCGTGAGTCGTGTCTTTGTCATCTCCAAGAAAGATCAGATCGCGAAGCTGAAATTTCAACAATGGATGATTGCGCACAATCCCCCTAATCTTGTAGTTGAAATATCTGGATCAGATCACATGGTCATGATGTCCAAGCCAATAGATCTTTGTCTTCATCTACGAACAATTGCCACACATTATAATTAATAGAAAAGGAAAAGTGTGAAAAAAAAACCTTTCAAGGCTTCAACTTTACCCGGGTGCATTTTAGTCTCGACACTTCCAAAACGTTCCAGATAGTCCCTAAACTTTGCGATATGTGTGGAAAACTATACTAAGAGTAACAAACATTAAATATTGGATGGAATATGTCACATGAGGTGCACATGGCAACTTAAGACCTCTCCATATGACAAGCACGTGAGGGTAAAATCGGAAAACAAGATCCCTCCTCCTTGTTGCATCTTCTTCTTCAAAACCGTCTTCCATTTTTTCATCAGAACTTCAGTCTTTCCAGAAAGCATTGTTGCTACCCCAGAAGCACACTCCCATTGTGATAGTTGTCTTTTACAAATTTTACAAAAAGGTCACTGCTTGATTTGAATCTATACAACTTTATCAACCCAGTTGATGTTGTAGGCCCCCTCCCCACACAAAAAATAAAAACACTTTTTTGTTTGTTCTTCTTCGAGACTTTGACTATTCCGATGGTCGATGTTCGAACTTTGAACTAAGAAAAATGGAAGAGAAAGATTGCGAATTGCAATTAGGAGTTTTGCTTTGGGTTCTTGAGATTGGTTAATGGTTCCCTCCAAGGAATTTTTATGCTATTCCATTTTCATCTCCTCGGGCACTTTGAATTCCAAGCGGGTCTCAAATTCATGGTTTATTGCTTGGTTGCCGCATAGAAGTAAAAATTATTACTTGAAAATAAGCTTGTTCATTGCTTTTGGCCTAAGAGAAGCTCCACCATGTTGCAAGGGAGCGTGCAGAGGCATATCCATGCTTATGGGGTAGCAACAATGCTTTTCTGGAAACAAGGAGGTTCAGATGAAAATGGAATACAGTTTTGGAAGATGCAATAAGGAAGACGAGGTCTTAGTTTTCCAAGTCTACCCTCATATGATAGTCACATAGAAGGGTCTTAAGTTGACATGTGCATCTCAAATGCAGTTATCCACACACCGAGTAAGGTTTTAGGGCTATTTTGCACGATTTAAAAATATCATGATTAAAATGCACATTAGGTAAAGTTAAAAGGGACTTTCTCGACTTTCCTTATATTGTATGATATACTCAACCCTTCTCCAAACGTGAAGTAAGAAATGAATAAAATGAAAATTTTAAATTGAAAAAATAATGAAATATGTTTTATAAGCCTATAGTATTTTATATGGATGTCTAGCACTCCAATCACATCACATGTATACAATCAAACGTAATTTAGTTCTTGCTACATGTTCAGTAACGTGTTAATTTGATATCAATTTACGAATTTCCATACCATGCACGAAAGTTTTTTTTATTTTATGAATTTGTTCATGATTTCATATATACCATTATTTTAAAGCAAAAATGTTTGACAATGGGAACGTTTTCCCAAAGAACATGTCAGAATGATGTAGCCATAACTGATAACTGTGTTAGTGATAGGAGAAAATTGAAAATATATGGAAGATAGTGGCAAAATATTTAAGGGTTATTTCGTAATTTAGTGGCAGATCATCCCTTACCAGAGGGAGGCGGATCACCCAATGGTCCCAAACAGTTGAGAGTAACATTCTTCCTTATCCCATGGGGTTGAATGATAACATGGTCCGACACATCTTTTCGATCGGGTGGTATTATTTTAATATTTAAAAATAAGTATTTATGACATCTAATTAAATCTAAAAACGAAAAATCAAAGTTTATATTTTAAAGTAGGATCACATAAAATTTAAAGATAATAGATTAAGTATTGACGTAATATCCAAAATATGGATGGTTAAAATAATATTTTCCTTTCGATCTTCACATGATCCACGTCTCTCACCATTACATTCTTCGGATTGAAGGTTGTAATATTTATATTAAAATAGATAAATTATAAGGTGACCTCTTATATTTGATTCTCCTATAAGTCTTTTATTATTTGTCATTAGATGATTACTATTTTTATTAGATAACTTAATTCAATGATCAATAAATAAGTGGTTATAATGATCTAAATATAAGATATCTACCATAAAATCTATCAAACAATAATTATATAAAATAATAAAATAAAAGACCACAGGTTGCGGATAAGCATTTTATCCTTCACAACTCCTGACTCGTAGCTGTGACCGTGGCAAAGCATCAAAATGGAGCAGGGAAGGAAGCACCAAGGCATAATACTGGTTTTTCTCCTTTTCTTTTTCGTGACTCTGCTATCTTATACAAACAGGCCAACAATAACATCGGAAGCATCAAATTCAAAGCATTTTGTTCTAGTGCACGGAGCCTGCCATGGTGCATGGTCATGGTACAAGGTGATGGCATTGCTCGAGTTGTGGGGCCACAAGGTTACTGCTTTGGACTTGGCAGCTCAAGGGGGGACCAACAGCAGCCCATGGAGCTTCATTCCATTTCAGAGTACTTCAAACCCTTGACTGAGTTCATGGCATCACTAGGTGTAGATGAAAGAGTGGTGCTTGTGGGTCACAGCCTTGGTGGCTTGGCCATATCTCATGCAATGGAGCATTTCCCACACAAGATAGCTGCAGCTGTATTTGTCACTGCTGCAATGCCTGGCCCAACACTCAACGTCTCCGCCATCGAACAAGAGGTACTTCTATTTGACAAAAAAAAGTCAAGGAAAAAAAAATGGTTAATGCTCATTTTACTGTCTTAATCTAGGTTGATAAGTTATTTTAGCCTCTTATTTTTTAAATAACTCAAATTAAATTAGGTTCAGGTATTATAAAATATGAGTCAAGTTAATCTTTTAACCCACCTCTATTTAATATTCTATCTTTTAAATAATAATACATAACATTAAGTAATACATTCACATTTTATGTGCCAAAAAATGTATATTTGATATTTAAATAACTTATTTTTGTGTATAAAGTTATAAAAAACTTGAAAGGAAGGTTGAAATGACTCATTTTATATAATTTTATAAACTAAAATGAGTTATTTTAAATCTCATTATACTTCAATAATACATGGTATGTCAAATGTCATTTAACATTAAACATAATCATTTATATTCAATTCTATGTTAGGTAATTTAATTTTATATTTCACATTTAGAGCAGTTTTTAAGATAAAAAACTATTATATAAAATTCTAAAAGTTGAGATTGTGTGTAGCAATGAGAATACATCTAGAAGTTGATTAAAAAAATATATTTAAAATCAATTCTAATATATTTTGATATAAAAATTAAATTCTTAAATTATTTATCTAAAATTATAAAGCACTGTTCCATTTTAGATCATTTTCTATTTTACATATTTAAAGCATTTAAATATTTTTGAAGATAAAAAACTATGCTGTATAATTTTATGAATGTTGATATTGAGTGTAAAATTCTAGTACAATGAGAATGCACTTAAAATTTAATTAAAAATATCTAATTAAAAGAAACTTTAATATATTTTTTTAACAATAAAAGTGCATGAAAATCAAATTCTTAAATTATTTAGCTAAATTATAATATACTAAAATTAAATTAAGAGTGAATCAAATTTTCTTTAATTTATATTCACTTTCATTTTAGATCATTTTTATATTTTACATATTTAAAGCCATTAAATATTTTTTACGATAAAAAACTATATTGTATAAAGCTATGAAGGTTGAGATTAAGTGCAAAATTGTGGTGCAACGAGAATACATCTAAAATTTGATTAAAAATCCTTAATCTAAAAGTAACTATAATATTGTTTTCACACTGATAATGCATGAAAGTTAAGATTGATTTTGCAAAAATAAATTTTTTCCTATAAAAAAAAGCCTATTTCTGCATGTGTTTCTAAGTTTGCTCTTAATATATTTTCTTTGCGTAATGGATAGTTCACTTCAATTAAGGTAAATAATCACTATAAATCACATAAAAATAGACAATATGTGTGTTTATCAAGTATTTGACACTCTTTTATTGTATCTCAATTGTTAAAATGTGTTTTATATCAAAGTATTCTATATGTTTTTATCTTGGATTAATAGTGAATGGTAAATATAATAACTTCTAAGAGAGTATATTATAACTACTTTGAAATTGAATTTCTTATATTCACTAATAAATAAAATATTACAGCATATTATAATTAGTAAGTAAAAAATTATATTCATCAAAAAGAGAAAAAATATAAAATTATAGGTTTAATTTTGATGATGAACTATCTTTATAAAAGCTTTTATGTATTAAAATATATAAATACCAAAATATAATTAATCATTTAACAACCAATTGCATTACTACACTGGTATTCTATTCGTTTACGGTAAAAGTGAGTTCCATTAGATTTATTTAAGTTTTCCTTTTGAGCCCCACCAATGTCATTTAATGCTACATTGATATTCGTCTTTTTTTTGGGTCATGATTTTATTTTTCTTCAAAAAGGATTCAAGGAAGCATAAACCATTTATGGACAATCACTACACCTATGACGAAGGGCCCGACAATCCGCCCACCACAATTGCGCATGGACCACGCTATCTCGCATCTTACTTGTATCAGCTCAGCCCACATCAGGTACCAAAACAAACGTCCAATTATCAGTGCACAAACGAGACCAAAAAAAAATGTCCTGTTATTATAAAGGTTTTTTTTTTTAACTAACTAGTATCCAAAGAATAATGGTTAAAGATACTTAAAATGGTAAGTTTTTAAACTTTATGGTGGATCCTTTGTGTTGAAAAAGTAAAAACGCATCTTCCCAAAGTAAACATTTCCTCTTTTGCTAATTTAACCATCGTCCTTACAGTACTATAGTTAGATAAATCCTATTATAAAATATAAATCATCAAGTACCATTTTTTATTGGATTTAATTGTCATGTATTAATGGTGTAAATTATTTTTACACAATTATCTAATTATATATTATCACATAAGTCATGATAGTTAACTTTTATATTCATTACTTGAAAAGTCACCTAAATGAAATATTTTCATTAGATGACGATGTAAAACACTTTTATACTGTTGATACATCAAAATTAACTCTTTTTAATTCTTTTTATTCTTTTGGATACTTGAAAGTTGTCTGATAATCTTTAATTCCAAAATCATTTTTCTACTATCTTCCTAATACTTTCCATGACATGAAAATACTTTGAATTCTTATTTATACATTTCATAGTAAATAATTTTTTATCCTAATATTATCAATTTAGTCATTTTGTTTGATCTCCACTTTGATGTAATGATTAAACTGATGTCAAAATAAAAGATGTTAAGACTAAATTGATATAAAAATTTTTGTTTAGATTAAATTGATGTCAAATTAAAAAGGATAGTAGCAAAAAGATTGTTTACTCTATATTTCAAGAACATTTCACTTTGATATTTGTTTCCAAAATATCCCCTTTCTTCAAGTACAACAATTTCTCATAAGGCGAATCTAATACTTTCTTGCATAGCACATTAGCTTTTTCATCCCTATCCTCCAAGAGGTAAGTAGGGATGAGTTTAGCTTTATTCAGACACATGGAGGGCTAAATCAAGCTAGGTGGATTAAAAGCCACCCTCAACTGTCCTAAAGTCGAGTTTTCATTTATTTATTTTTTCAATCTTTTTGCCCACCCGAATTATTAGCACTATTAAGACGAGAAATGAATTACGTTACCATGGATTGGAATCACAATTAAGAATGTACGGACTATAGTTGGGTGAAGTGATGATATATGTGCCACTTCAATTTGCACTTGCAGGACTGGGATCTGGCAACAACATTGGTTAGACCGTTAAGACTATTCAGCAAACAAGACATGGAGGAGGTGTTGACCTTGTCACAGACGAGATATGGTTCTGTGAGTCGTGTCTTTGTTGTCTCATTGGAAGATCGTGCTGGGGACAAAGATTTTCAACGGTGGATGATTGCGCACAATCCCCCTGATCGTGTGGTTGAGATCTCGGGATCAGATCACATGGTCATGATGTCCAAGCCTGAAGATCTTTGTCTTCATCTACAAACTATTGCTACTGATTATGATTAATAAAAATGTATTTAAGTACTTGTAATAGAACACTCTCCGTTTATACCCATATTTCTCTTATGTAAATTTATGCCATCTATTGTATTATGAACGGGCGTTACACTAGATTATATATCTATCAATGTCTATTTTTAAACAATTTGCTATATTCAATTATTAAGATAATATCACATAATTCAATAGTTGAATTGATGACATTTATATTAGTCGCAACCAAGATTACGATAGGTGAAAAAAAATATTATTAAAAATATTTTTATGGAGCGCCAGAAGTTTATTAAGTTAAAACCATTAAGAAAATTTTGTTAAAACATTTTAAACCTGTCAAAAAGAGTTAGGAAGTCTGTTTATACACAAGAAGGGTGACTAAACTCTACAGCATCTGATACATCCGTCATAAAACGATTACCCAAAAGTTAATTGCAATTAGAATAACTTAAAAGCATATGAAATTTACCTAAAAAGATAAACAAATATAATATTTACAAGTAAACAAAAAAAGTAACATAAAATTAAAATATTTACACGTTAAGGAAATAAGATAACAAAAATCAAAGACAAAATTGTGAAAATTTGAAGTTTAGCTTGATAGGTAATTCCTACTCCTACGTATCCTCTGGACAATGAAGGCTAAAGGACGTAGTTTTAAAAAATAATTGTGGGTTGATTGATTTTATTTTGAAAAGAATGTTAGAATGTAATTTCAGTTAAAACATTCTAGACATAGAATTAATAACTTACGAAGTTACTCTTATTTTTAAAATGAAGCACATGATTGTCATTATTATTATAAAAGACGGAATTATCATAAAAAAATAATTTAAGTCCAAACTCAATAAATTCTTTTTTCTTTTTTTTTGTATCAAGTCAGGCATGCCAAAAAAATAAAAACTAGCCTACAGTATTTAACAAGCGAAAGAAACGTAGATTAAATCAAGCAGGCCCTCAATGTTATGTTTCTTTATTTTTTTTTAAAGGAAAAGACAGTCACAAACCAATAAAGCACAACTAACACAAAGCCTAACTCAACTTTAACCAAAAACCTTGATCAAATTAAAAAATAAAAATAGAACTCAAAAGGTGTCAGCACATTCAAGAAGATTCTGGGAAAGGAGCATTTGGGTTTTGAAACACTTTTTGACATGCAGGCAGAAACAAAGGGAGGAGTTTGCAAACAGGGGCAGGTCCATGCAAGAATGGTGGACTGACGAAGCTGGGTAAGGGTGCAGCAAGAGGCAGCGGTGCTTGCAGTTGTCCGCAGTGGCTGATGTCGCTGCGGTGATGAGTGATGGTGCCGCGACGATGAAGACGCAGAGGGAAGCCAGTGGCGGCTGGTTTCGGTGACTGAGGGTGGATGATTTAAAGAAAGGATGGCGGTTCGCGGTTGAGGAGGGAAGGCAGTGATGGTTTGACAAGATGATGGTGGCTCCAGTGAAGGCTAGCGGTGATTATCGTCCTTTGACAGAGGGAGGCTAACTCTTGAGTTAAGGTGGGTGATGATGTCTGGTATGTGCAGGCTTTGTCATTTTTTTTTTTTTTTTGGGTTGAATAAGTATTTGATGTGGCTGTTGAAGGAATTGTGTTCATGAATTGAGTTTTGATGAGATTTGGTTATGGGTTTATGGAGGTTTAAAATGGAAACCCATTGCTATGGGGTTTGGGCAGGATGAACAATAAACTATCAAGAATCAAGTATGGCAATGTTGTTTTGGAATTGAGAAGATGAAGAACGATGGGAATGTGGTAAATGATCTCTGTGTGTTATGAATGTTCACTAACAAAGATTTTGTGAGTGTGTGATTTGTAATCTAAGGATCAAATGAAAAAGGTCAAGACCAGATAATAAAAGGAAGGAAAACTAATACCACTGGTGCTGTTCTTTCTTTTTTAAATCTCTCAGCTTCTCCCCTGTCCGAGCTCAGTGCCTGCTCTGTGATGAGGAATTGTGTCGAGTCCCCCCTCCTCTCTGTTGCTGGTGATGGGTCTTTAAATAGTTGTAAGTAATGATTTTTTTAATCCTCCACTTTTACAGGCTGCATGGCATTATTGCGAGGTGTGGGCAGGAATCCCACCTTGAATTTTTTGCAATGTATGGGTTAAAGAGGAAAAAGAAAACCTTCGAGTATGGATGCAGATCGGGCGCAACAGCCATCCTGTGTTTCCCTTTATTATTATTATTTTTTTCATATTTTTTTAGTTTTATTTATTATTAATATTTTTTTGGTTAAAATGAGAAAATGGGCTGAAAGTGATGGGTTGCTGTTGGACCAAGAAAATACGGTGATGCAGAAGTAAAGACAAACCTGATTTTTTTTCCTTTTTTTTGTGATTAATATGCAAAATAGAAAAAATAAAATCTCCAAAAATGGAGATATGAGACCATAAAATATAATGTTGACAATGATTAATTTAAAATTAAATCAAAAGATAAAATAAAGTTAAATTAATTATTATTTTTTAAAACTTATTTAAAAATTGAGTCCGAACATAAGCTTTGATTGACCTTTTGATTAAAAGGACAATCAAAGTAAATAAGCAACTAATTTTTGCTAAGTTAAGTTTTATTTGAAGTAAAGATGAAAACAAAGAAGACTTAAGACTTATCACAAGATGTTACGAAACCAGAAAAGGAAGAAGGAGGTAGGCCACACAATACCTATAAAGAGAAATCAAGCTTCACAATACTTGGAACAAGGAAAGTAAACATCACAATGTCTCATAAAAAAAAGTAGGCATCTCAATACCTACAAAGATACAGGCCTCACAATACCTGAGAAAAGAAAAGTAAATGTCTCAATATCTACAAAAATAAACCAGACGTCACAATACCCGGAAAACAAAAGTAAATAAATCAGGCATCACAATACCTGAGTAAAGAAAAGTATGTGTCACAAAAGTAGGCGTCACAATACCTACAAAGATAAATAAGCGTCACAATACCTGGAAAGAGAAAAGGCATCTCAATACCTACAAAGATAAAACCAGGCATCACAATACCTGGTAAAAGAAAAGTAGCGTCTCAATACCTACAAAGATAAACCCAAGGATCACAATACCTCGAAGAAAAGTAGACATCTCAATATCTACAAAGATAAACCCAGGCATCACAATACCTAGGAAGAAAGTAGGCTTCACAATACCTACAAAGATAAATCAGGCCTTACAATACCTGAAAAAGAAAAGTAAGGAAAACCAGACTTCTCAATACCTAGAAATTATGCATAAACCAATGCAAATTAGTTGCGAATGAAAACATGCAATGCAAAGTTGAAAGCTCCAATTTGAAGTCTTTTTTTATTTTTATTTTTCAAAGAAATAGTTATCACTTTAACAAAGTCATTGAAGAATTCAGATAAAGTTGCATTCTAAATGGAAGTATCCAGAAGCATTCACCATTATGCCACAACTTAATTTTGTTTGCACAAGGACAATGGGTATGAGAGAAGGAATATCAAGGTCCTTTAGGAAGGTGGTTAGAAAGGATAGGTAATGGGATGGGTTTTCCAAGCCGATCAGCATTGTTTTGAGCAAATAGTGATTCAACACTTTTCAAATCCTTCCAATGAATAACTTTAACAAGCCCCCAAGTTTAAACTCCGAGATTTTGGAGGTTCTTCAAATCTACCTGTTTGCTTAAAACTTTTGCTTCCACTATTAAGATGTATTAATATTTTTCTTTTTTAATTCTTTTTACCTTTTGTTTCAAAATTAAGGTCATGAAAATATGAGAAATCAATCATTGATCAGGATAGATTTTATTAGGCTTGTAACGTGGCTAATGTTAAACATTTAAGAACAAAAGGGTATTAATGGCTCAAACATGTGTTTAAGGGTTAATTGCGACAAAGGATGAATTTTAGCATGATGACGTACTCTACCAAGAGTAAGATAGCTAATTCATTTTGAACCAAAATCTTTCATGCTCTTCTTTTTCTCTCTATTTTTTGCTTTTTTTTCATTTATTTTTCTTTTATATCACAAATTGAACAAAGAAGAAATAAGCAACCAACATTCATCACATATTAGCCCCTAGTGTTGAGTGATCCTTATCAAGGTTACTAGAAGAAAATGATTAGGCTTAAATGAGATAGCAAGAGATATTGATTTTTTTTTTAAAAAAATAGCGAAACATGGCCAAACTTCATTTCAAATTATGATAACTTATTTTCACAAATTTAATGCTAAAACAAAATTCGCTTTTTTGTCTTTTCTTTTTTTAAAAAAAATGATACACCTTTTAAGATGAAATTACGTCGTAGAAACAAAATTCACCTATAAGAGGCAAAAGCACCAATTAATGAACACTAGTCAACATTCAGCTCCTTCTCAAGCTTCTTCTTTAATCCGTGGGTTCAAGACAAAAGTCAACTTTCTTTCATCCCATAAGTGTTGTATGATGACCTTGAAAGTTAATGCTTATTACATGATTGAAAGCCCCCATGTATTGCAAATGTAGTTAAGATTGCCACTTGAGGAAAAGATTTAGAAAATATTTTGGAATCACTTTTTGCCCTTTTGAATAGGATTTGAATTCAAATTTGCTTGCTTGACTTATGATGTGGATAAGAAGAATTGATTAGTGAGTTGGTGATAATGGGTTCAAATGAGGGAGCAAGTACAATTAAGCTATGACACAATGGTGAGAGATTTCAAAACAAACAATAGGAGTTAAAGGCTTCAAAATGCTAACTTAACATTTGCATTTTTCAATGTTTTCAAATGCAATCATCTTAAATACAAAGGACAAATTATTTTTGATTTTTTTTAGAAAACAAGGATGCAAAGTTTTTTAAATTTTTTTTTAAAAGAACTTATAGCAATTTTTTTTTGTTTTTTGTTTTCCTTTTTTTTAACATTTTTATTTTAGACAAGAATGCAAGAAAATTTATGAAAACCAAACTATTTTGTTTCAAAGGAGGGTTTTTTTTTCTTTTTTAGACAATGTTTTAAATTTTTATTTTGTTTTTTTGCAGTGACCAAAATGCATGACTAACTTTTTTCTGTTTTTGAAAAACCAATGCAAATGATTTTTTCTTTTTTTTTTGTGTAAAGCTAGAATGCAAAGCTTGAATTTTAAACATGAATTTATAGAGTGCAAGACTAAAAGGAATTTTTTTTAACATTTTTTTATAAAGAAAAAAATGTATGAAATATGAAATTATGAAATAAATTTTTATTTATAATTTTGAATTGAAAGGTATGAATAAAGAAAATGAGAGTTGAAGGAAAATGATTATTTACAAAAGGCTAACTCTATAATGAAAGACCATTAGACAATAAAAAATGACATAAGCCCCCGAATTTTTCAACAAAAGCCCACCATAGGATTGGAACATGACTTTTGTCTTGACCTAAGTTCTATCAGTGCATGGTTAGTGGGATGGATCTAGAATTTCAAAGGTTATGGTCCCCTGGTTGCCTTTACCAACAAGATAAAGACCTGGTTCCATAAGTTAAACCAGAGGGGTGTAAAAGTCACAATATGGCAACCCATAGTTCTAGTAACAACCTGAGCAAGTGAGTTAACAATTGTTAGGGAAGCATAAGCCTCACAATAATAACGTCAAAACCCCTTCTTGCCCTATGGTTTTCCAAGGCTCGAGTATAGAGTCCAAATAGTGGTAAGGTACAATGTGTCCTAAATGCATAGCAAATCTACAAATTAATCATATGAATGCAAGGAAAAGTTAACACACAAATAAGACAATTGTCATCTACCCGAAGGTTCACATATATAGTAACAAAATGCAGTAAATCAAATGCTAAGCAAACAATGGGTGAATAAAATATGCTCTAAATTATAAAACTTGCATAATTAACTTTTAATGGGCTTGACACATGATGTCCCTAGTGGAGTCACTATTCGCAAGGATCGCGACGGTGGTGAAAAATAAAATATTGTTGAAAATATTTTTATGGAGTTGCCACTAAGGTTTATTGACGAAAACCTTTTTGTTAAAACATTTTAAACCAATCTGCCAAAATAGAGTTAGGTCTGAAGTCCTGTTTATGCACAAGAAAGAGTGGAGACTAAAGCCCACAGGACCCTGATACATCCGTCCTAAAACGGTTATCCAAAAGTTAATTATACAATTAGAATAACTTAAAAGCATATGAAATTTACCCAAAAAGATAAGCAAATATAATATTTACAAATAAACAAAAAAATAACATCAAATTAAAATATTTATAAGTTGAGGAAATAAGACAACAAAATTAGAGACAAATTTGTGAAAATTTAAAGTTTGGCTTGACAGGGAATTCCCCCTACGTATCCTCTGTACATTGAGGAATTCAAAGCCACGTAATTCTTTAGAAGGTTGAGAAGGGAAGGCAGTGATGGTTTGACAAGATGATGGTGGCTCTGTGAAGGCTCGTGGTGATCGTCCTTTGATGGAGGGAGGTTGACTCTTGAGTTAAGGTGGGTGATGATGTCTGGTATGTGCTGGCTTTGTCATTTTTTCATTTTTTTTTGTTTTGCGTTGAATGACTATTGGATGTGGCTATTGAAGGAATTGTGTTCATGAATTGAGTTTTGATAAGATTTGGTTATGGGTTTATGGAGGTTTAAAATGCAAACCCATTGCTATGGGGTTTGGGTAAGATGAACAATAAACTATCAAGAATCAAGTATGGCAATGTTGTTTTGGAATTGAGAAGATAAAGAACGATGGGAATGTGATAAATGATCTCTGTGTGTGTGTTGTGAATGTTCAATAACAAAGATTTTGTGAGTATGTGATTTGTGATCTAAGAATCAAATGAAGAAGGTCAAAACCAGATAATAAAAGGAAGGAAAACTAATATCACTAATGATGTTCTCTTTTTTTAAAATCTCTCAACTTTCCCCTGTCCCCATTCAGTGCCTCCTCTGTGATGAGGAATTGTGTCGAGTCCCCCCTCTTCTCTATTGTTGGTGATGGGTCTTTAAATAGTTGTAAGTAATGATACAGGCTGCACGGCATTATTGCGAGGAGTGGGCAGGAATCCCACCTTGAATTTTCGGCCATGTATGGGTTAAAGAGGAAAAAGAATACCTTCAAGTATGGATGCATATGGGGTGCAACAGCCATCCTGTGTTCCCCTTTTTTATTATTATTCTTATTTTATTTTTTTCATATTTTATTTATTTTTATTTATTATTATTTTTTTGTTTAAATGAGAAAACGGGCTGAAAGTGATGGGCTGCTATTGGGCTAAGAAAACAGGCTGATGCAGAAGTAAAGAGAAACCTAATTTTTTTTCTTTTTTTATTAATATGCAAAATTAAAAAATAAAAATAAAATAAAATCTCCAAAAAGGGAGATATGAGACCACAAAATATAATGTTGACAATGATTAAACATGACATTTTAAATTAAATCAAAAGATTAAGTAAAGGTAAATTAATTATTATATTTTTGAAACTTAGTCAAAAATTGGGTGCTGACCATATTGTTTATAAAATGATATTCAATAGTTTTGGAATAAATGGATCAATACTTATATAAATATGTGGGAGATTATCAAATAAGATGAGTGGTTCATTGTGAAAATAAGATGAGTAAAAACTGACCATTGAATCTTACTTGAATACTCAAGAATAAAATATAAAATTATATAAATTTTTTAAATAAAATATTATTATTAATTGTTATTAATTAACTTTAAAGGATAATCATCTATGCATAACTATCTAGTCCAAATTTATAATTCATCTCACTCTCATAATAAAATATTCTTCTCACTTGATACCATTAGGAACCGAAGGAATATATATCATGCCATCTAACTCAAAACAGTCTCTTATAATGTTAACATAACACAAAATAACTCTTTAACTCTAAAATCCAAACGGATGTAAAAGAATATTATAGTTTAACTTCATATTATCTCCAACTTCTGTGAAAAGGATGAACAAAAGTTCAGTATTATGTACTTCGTCAAGCTGTTGCAAACATTGGCGTTACAAAAATTCACAATCCGAATTTGAATCAACCAACGATTACAAATATCAAATCAATATACAGGAATCCATACTTTTCGAGGGATGGTTAACGGTGCAGATTCGAAATAGTATAAAGGTTGGTAGTTGAAAAGAATAGTATTATTTATGGTCACATTTTATATGTCATATCAACACATTTCTATATATCATATCATTAGATGAGATGTGAATCTAAAACTAAATGAGATTACAACCAACCAATTATGCAAATACCATTTCTCAATCCAAAAGTATGTGCATAGTTGTTTTGCCTTTTGTTCTTATTTCTTTTATTATTATTATTTTTTTTAATCTAGTTTTTCAGTGATTCTTTACTAAAACTAGAGATAATGCCCGTGCGTTGCACGGATTTATTAATTTTTTGTTATAATAACTTTTAATAAAAAATTAAAATAATTGTGATAGTATCAAAAATTAAATATAGTAAAAATTTATTGAATTTTATTTTGTCTAATTAGTTGGGATATGCTTATTACAATAGATAAAATACTTAATTTGATACATGAGTACTTTTGAACATTATTTGCTTTTATACAAAAAGTACAAAATCATAAAATAAATACTTATTTTGAGGAGTTGGTAGCTATTGGTTTTGAAATTTAGACAAAAGCAATGGAAGAGGTAAAAGTGTAACATAAAAAATAGAATTAATTAATTTCCCATCCAAAAATATTCTTGACATATTTCTAAAATGAAAAATATTCCTTTGCCTCCCCTTTAAAATCATATCAAGTTCTGGACATAAAAAATAGATCATTGTAACATTTAATATTGATAAATATTAAAAAATTTATAAATGTAAAATATATATATATATATATATATATATAAAAGTTAGCGTACTTTATTATATGAAATTAGGACAACTTTTATTAAATTTTAATAAGCAGCGAAAAAATGTTTTTAAATAATTATATATTTAAGTAAGTTATTTTTTAACAAATAAATAACATAAAATAAGAATGATTTTTTAAAAGATTTATCATATAAAAAAGGACATTTTATCCAACTACATTTATTGAGAAATAATTTTTCATTACCCTCAACTGTAATGTTATATATAAAAAAACTTTCATATATGTCAGATATATTTTTTTTGTTATTTTTTAAAGAGTTTAATATTGATGCACTACAATGTAAAACTATTTTACCCCATCATTCAATCAACATATCTTGTTTGGATGACTTTTCAATTAATGAGTATAAAGGTCAACTTCATCACTTATATATGTGGCAATACATAATTGAATAATATTGTAAAAAAATTTTATGTCATTGGTACATGGCAATTAAATCCTTATTTAAAAGCTTTTGTAATTATATCCAAATATTCAATTATAAATCAAATATCTAAATATATTGTCATAATATGCAGTACAAAGAACTGAATGCTTAATTGGTTGTTAAATTGTTCGTTCACTTATTTCAATATGTATGTTGGCACATAATTATTGATTAACCTTATTAAATAATACAACTCAACTGTAATTAGAAGCACATTGTAATTTTACTCATAAAAAATAGTACATATGTAATGATTACATATCTTTGTGTAAGTATTAAATATACAGTTAATTTTATTATATATATAGATATAGATATGATACGATTAATCAAATACTTGCTCATTCAAATATTCACTTCCCATTTTAATTTTACATTAATAGTTTTTATATGTTTGTTTCTTGTTTCTTAGATTACTTCGCCTTTTCATTTTACATTAATGGTTTTTAATTAATTGTACGTTTTTTTTTTTTCTCTGAGCACTTCGTATTTTATTGTGATTAATAGAAAATGAAAGTATAATATTTAATTAATAATTTTATTGCTTTATATAAATTTGAGTCACTATATTTCAGTTCTAATAAAGTTAATACTTTTTATGATAAATTAATAATCTCTATTACAACACAATTTAGTTAACAAAAATATAATTTTAAAAATTTCATAAAATGAAGAGGCTAGACAGGTTAATATAACATTTTTGTCATCATTATAACATAATGCTTCAGTTATATTGATTCGATTTATTGCATTTACAGATTTTAAATGCATTTATATCAATTCATCGACCATGATTACAATTTTTATATCGCAATCATTATATTTTTTAATGCTTTGTTATAATAAAATGACACACTCTCGATGACTCCTTAAATCTACCCAAACAAAGGATTCTATTCATAATAAATTATTATAATTTCTGCTATTACTTGAAATTCATTCAATGGAATTAAATAAAATAAAATAAGAACAATTTAAATATTTTTATAAAATTTTAACTTAACAATATTAAATAATTATATATATATATATATATATAAAATCTAAATGAAAACAATTTCAGATTAGATTAAAAAAAATATGGAATTATGAAATTTTAAACACTATATCAAATAGTATGTACTTATGAAATTCAAAATTCTATGAATATAACATAGAACCAGATACATTAATAAAATAAATTTAATCATTAATGTTATATTCATTTCTTTTATAGTCATAAAATATATTTTTTAGTATAGAATAAAAGTAAAATAAGATTATTTAATTAAAAAATAGAATATACATATAACAACAAAACCTAAAAGCATATTAGGAAACTAAAAAATTTTAAATATTGTACCAAAAAATGTATTAATTAAATTCATGATTTTTATGAATAATAAATATAATATTTAAATTTAATTGATATCATTAATGTTATGTTAATTAGTCAAATAATGATAATGAAATTAAATTTTTTAAAATTTTATAATTTAATATTAATATTGTATGAGAACTTTAATTGGCAAAAATGAAAAAAACAATGCATAACATGAAAAAAAAACTAATACCGACTTAAATGAGATTACTTCATTATTTCCACGAACTTGAAAATGCTCATTACAATAAATTTAGTGAACCAATCTTAAAAACCCTACTATAATCTTGCAAGGGCTCTTTTTTATTAAGATGGTATAGTTCCTCATCATGTTGTAGCCTGGAAAGATAGAAAATACAAAAAAATTTATAAGATTCAACATCTTTCTTAAAAGTCATTTTTTATTTTTCGTTAAATCTGAAGATTTGTTTGAGTAGCTAGTCACTTGAATTTTCGAAGTTATCTTCCTTTTCTAGCTGTAATAACCAAAAAAAATAAAAGCTTAATTTAAAACTCGTGAAATTATTTTATCAAGAAGTTTTTTCTTGAAAAAACTTAAAAATTTAAACTCCTACCTTCACTTTTGGCTTTAAAACTTTATTCAAGGAAAAACTCTCAGTCCATGAACTTTCAAAATAAATGTTTACCCTATAATTTTAAGGACTTGTGGAGTTTGATATAAGAAAAAATTAAGAGAAATTAAGAAAAATATAAGTTTGGTAAAAAAAAAATATTATGTTGATTGAAAAAGAAATTTTATAATATCTTGTTTAAGTAGCTCTTTCAAAGTGGTCATGATCAAACTTGATTCGACATGTGTTACTTTCTATCTTCATTTTTGTATCCATGCTTCAAAGAAGGACCAAATGCTCAAAATCTCATTTGATGAGTAGTTCCCAAGCTATCAATGCCTTGATGTCAAAGTGTATCAACACTATGCCAATGCAATGTATAGGAGGAAATTAACATTAGTTCTGTTTGAATAATCTCTTGTACTGTATATACAACTTATTATATTACATTTCAAGAGAATAAAGCAAAACAAATCAAGTATATTAAAATCAAGCAAACATGAGGGATGCCACTCACTATGTTGACTTGATAATCCACATGAAGCTATTGGGGATGTTGATCACCATGTGTGGAGTTAGCCTAGGGAGGACCTAGCTTGTTGCTCGCAAGGGTATGGCTACATGATTGATAGACAAAACAACAATATATAAGGGTGGAGGTGTCAAAGTCGAAAGCTCTTTCTAATAAAGAAGCAATAATATATGCAATTACGTTACATAAATTCATTTAATTTTATTTTTTACATTTATAACAATAATTTCTAGCATCATTTTTGGACTAATTTATTGCATTTTTGCTTCAAATGCTTGTTGTTATGGAGTATGTAAATCCTTTGAAATGTTAACTCAACTGAATTAAGAAGGAGAAAACAATGTGTTATACCTAGATATTTATTTCCGTTTCAAATTCCAGGCCTTTTCAATTGCATAATAAATAAATAAAGAAATTAATTATAGGTTACAAATGAGTTCAACTAATTCATTAGTTGAACAGCAAGTGGCGAGCAATTTCCGTTTCAAATTCTAGGCATTCTCAATTTGCATAATAATAATTAAATAAATAAATTTAATTATAGGTTATAAATGAGTTCAACTAATTCATATAGTTGAAGAGTAAGTGGCGAGCAATTGGCGTATAGTATTAAGTGTATGATTATTAATACACTATAAACATCTTTGGTTGCATGAAGGTTTAAGAATTAAGGTTTATAAAGTATGTAATAATATATATATTAAAGGAAAGTATGTATAACACTATAAAGTTTTTTTTTTGAAAAAAATCATCATCAATTTATATTTCTCTATATGTGTAATAAATGTAGGTCCAGTGAATTTTACATGTATATATTGACAATACAGTATTAATGTAACAGTATTAACAAAATTCATAATTTTGTGAATATAAAGTATAGCTTAATATAGTAAATAAAATTTAATTTTAAATATTTATGAAATAGAACTAAATATTATATTTGTGTAGCCTCCTTTTGTTTTTTGTTTTTTTGGAGTTTGTCTTTATTTTTAATTATTAGTAAAATAAAACTAAATATAAAGTTGATTTATCATTGAATTTTCTATGTATAATATATATTATTTAAAATTATGCAATATAAATATAAATACATTTTAAATTTTTTACTTTTATTACACATTGCATTAGTATCATGTAGTGGTCATTCCTAAATTTGAATATGATTTAATTTATATTTTATTAGCCAATTTTATTAACATGTAGAGCTAAATAATAAATTAGCCAATTTTATTAGCCAATTTGATACCATTTAATTTTCAAAGGTTAATGCAATAAATGCTTTGAGCAATGAACGTATACTATTTAGTTTTAATTGTATTAAACATTTAACTTTTTTTATTATATTAACCATTTATTTTTTCACATAGAATAAATGATATATATATATATATATATTCTTTACTGGAGGTAGCATTTATTACATTAACCTTTAAATTACATTATATATATATATATATATATATATATATATATATATTATTGAGTTGTTGAGTTAAAAAAAAAGTGGTAATGATGTTGAGTTGACAAGTAGAGGTGGTGAACAAGCAAGACCTTGAGGGTCCACCAAAGATGGACATTGTAAAAGTGGCATCAAATCAAGCAACGTTATGCAGAAACAATGTCAGAGGACTAACCAATAAGGAGAAAATTGAAAAGATATCTCAAAAACTGCAGAGGCAAGGAAAGACTCTACCTTAGCTTATCCTTCAGGTCACCTTTTATCCTTCAGGGCCTTCACAACTCCTAAGATCAGACTCGTAGCTGTGGCCGTGGCAAATTAAGCAGTGAAAATGGAGCAGGGAAAGAAGGACCAAAAATACCTAATACTGGTTTTTCTTCTCCTCTTTTTCTTGACTGTGCTATCTTTTACAAGCAGGCCAACACCGACATCGGAAGCATCAAATTCAAAGCATTTTGTTCTAGTGCACGGAGGCTGCCATGGCGCATGGTCATGGTACAAGGTGATGGCACTGCTCGAGTCGTGGGGTCACAAGGTCACTGCTTTGGACATGGCAGCATCAGGGGTGAACCAACGGCAGCCCATGGAGCTTCATTCCATTTCAGAGTACTTCAAACCTTTGACTGAGTTCATGGCATCACTGGGTGCAGATGAAAGAGTGGTGCTGGCGGGTCACAGCCTTGGTGGCTTGGCAATATCTCATGCCATGGAGCATTTTCCACACAAGGTAGCTGTAGCTGTCTTTGTCACTGCTTCAATGCCTGGCCCAACACTCAACGTCGCCACCATCGATCAAGAGGTACTTCTACAAAAAAAAAGAAAAAGGGTTAATGCTCATTTTACTGTCATTTTAGCCTCTTATCAAAGTATTCTATATGTTTTTATGTTGGATTAATAGTGAATGATAAATATAATAACTTCTAAGAGAGTATATTATAACTACTTTGAAATTGAATTTCTTGTATTCACTAATAAATAAAATATTACAGCATATTATAATTAGTAAGTAAAAAATTATATTCATCAAAAAGAGAAAAAAATATAAAATTATAGGTTTAATTTTGATGATGAACTATCTTTATAAAAACTTTTATGTATTAAAATATATAAATACTAAATTATAATTAATCATTTAACAACCAATTGCATTACTACACGGGTATTCTAGTAGTTTACGGAAAAAATGAGATCCATTAGATTTATTTAAGTTTTCTTTTTTGAGCCCCACCAATTTTATTTAGTGCTACATTGATATTCGTTTTTTTTTGGGTCATGATTTTATTTTTCTTCAAAAAGGCATCAAGGAAGCATACACCATTTATGGATAATCACTATACCTATGACGAAGGGCCCAACAATCCGCCCACCACAATTGCGCTTGGACCACACTATCTCGCATCTTACATGTATCAGCTCAGCCCACATCAGGTACCAAAACAAACGTCCAATTATTAGTCCACAAACAAAATCAAAAAGTGTAAGTGCACAAAAATTGTCCCGTTATTATAAAGTTTTTTTTTTTTTCTAATTAGTATCCAAAGAATAATGGTTAAAAATACGTAAAATGGCAAGTTTTTAAACTTTATGGTGGGTCATTTGCGTTGAAAAAGTAAAAACACATCTTCCCAAAGTAAACATTTCCTCTAACCATCGCCCTTCCAGTACTAGCTAGACAAATCCTATTATAAAATATAAATCATCAAGTACCATTTTTTATTGGATTTAATTGTTATGCATTGATTGTGTAAATTTCTTTTACACAATTATCTAATCATTATCATATAAGTCATGATAGTTGACTTTTATACCACTACTAAAAATATAGACGAAATATTTTCATTAATGACGATCTAAAATAGTTTTATACTATTAGTGCATTAAAATTAAACTTTTTTTATTCTTTTAGATACTTGAAAGTTCTCTGATAATCTTTAATTCCAAAATCATTTTTCTACTATCTTCCTAATACTTGCCATGACATGAAAATATTTTCAATTCTTATTTATATATTTCATAGTAAATAATTTTTTATCCTAATATTATCAATTTGACATCAATTTAATCATTTTATTTGATCTCCACTTTGATGTAATGATTAAACTGATGTCGAAATAAAAGATGTCAGGACTAAATTGATGTAAAAATTTTTGTTTGGATTAAATTGATGTCAAATTAAAAAGGATAGTAGCAAAAAGATTGTTTACTCTATATTTCAAGAACATTTCACTTTGATAATTGTTTCCAAAACATCCCCTTTCTTCATGTACAACAATTTCTCGTAAGGCAAATCTAATGCTCTCTTGCATAGCACATTAGCTTTTTCATCCCTATCCTCATAGAGGTAAGTAGGGATGAGTTTAGCTTTATTCGGACAGATGGAGGGCTAAATCAAGCTAGGTGGATTAAAATCCACCCTCAACTGTCCTAAAGTCGAGTTGTTTTTTTATTTATTTTTTCAATCTTTTTGCCTACCCTAATTATTAGCACTATTAAGAGGAGAAATGAATTACATTACCATGGATTGGAATCACAATTAAGAATGTACGGAGTATAGTTGGGTGAAGTGATGATATATGTGCCACTCCAATTTGCACTTGCAGGATTGGGATCTGGCAACAACGTTGGTTAGACCATTAAGACTATTCAGCGAACAAGACATGGCGGAGGTGTTGACCCTATCACAGAAGAGATACGGTTCTGTAAGTCGTGTCTTTGTTGTCTCATTGGAAGATCGTGCTGGGGACAAAGATTTTCAACGGTGGATGATTGCACACAATCCCCCTGATCGTGTGGTTGAGATCTCGGGATCAGATCACATGGTCATGATGTCCAAACCCAAAGATCTTTGTCTTCATCTGCAAACTATTGCTACCGATTATGATTAATAGAAATGTATTTTGTATAAAATCTTGGACACCTCAGTTGAGAAATAAATAAGGTTAGAAATTTAAAGTGAAAAAAGAATGCAATATGTTTTAACATACAAGCCTATAGTTTTTTTTTTCATTTTTTATTTTTTTAACGGGAACAAGCCTATAGTATTTTATATTGATGCTTACCATTCCAGTCACATGTACGTAACTAAAGGTTCTTGGGTCTTTGCTACATGTTTGTTAACGTGATTGTCATCCGTTTGGAATTTCCATACCATACGATAGACAAAAGTTTTCTCTTATAATTTTTGTTCATAATTTCATATAAAGCATAATTAAAAAGTAAAAGTGCTAGACACTCGGAATTTTTCTTCAAACAACAGATCTCAGAACAATGTGATATGGTTGATAATTTTCAAATATATAAAAGGATCTTTTCAATATATTTAATTCAACCACCACTATTTATCTTATAAAAAAAATTTGGCTATGTTATTTTAGACGCCCCCTATTTTTTTTTTTTGTTAGTATAATTCAACCGAATTCATTGTAAAAATATTTTTTACATATATAGCTCCCCCACCCCTTTTTTTTTTTTGTACTTATACTATGTTAGATTGTTAGTTAAACTCAATACTTTTGCAGCCCAATTTTATCACCCTCAGCCTTTTTATTTATTTATTTTTTCCCTCTCGTTGCTGTTGTTATTAAGTGTTATAGACCCCAAAAAAGAAAATCACTTGGCAAGGAAGCGTTATAGACCCAATTTCTTTTATTAATTAATAAAGGTGGAGAATTTGATTATATTAATAACAATAAAAATAAAAAATATGATTTGACAAGCATGATAGTGCCCGATAAAACACTAGTTAATTAATAAAGACGGAGAATTTGAGTATATTTATTTACAAGTAAATTTATATAAAAAAAATAACCCATGAATTTGTTTGCCTTATTTTTATTCCAAACCAAACTAACCCTATCCATAAAAAGAATTGAAGTTAACAAGTTATGGATTTTAACAACATAAAGAGTAAGCCACTAGGAGTAGGATACTGATAACAAATTTCGGTTATTCATATGAAATCATAGGTTCAAATATCATATTTGTCCTTTAACTACACTACACCTTTAAGTTTGATCTTTGATCCTGATTCACCATATGTAGACTAACCTTGTGTAAAAACCCTTAAGTTTTCAAGGCATTGGATTCACATCAATGTTTGCATTACTCAAATCGAAGAACTTGTTAAAGAGTAATACTAGAAAATGAGAATTTTGAAAGAAAAAACCTTCAATCATGTGTGAGATAAGCAGACAAAAAAAAAGAGAAAAGTAAAGCAATGAAATTATAATATTAATAAGTTTTGAATGACATGCTATACCAAGTATATTCTACCTATGTTATGGTATATATATGATTATGTTTCTATAAAGGTATGTAATCACGTCTATTTTTCATATAGATACGATTGGAACTACTTTAGTTTAAATGTCTTAGAATTATTCATTTTCTACATAGCATTGTAAATTCTATTCTATTTTTGGTTTCAGATTAGTAAAGTAACACTGGAGGAAGACAAGCTCCTCCAACTACTAGAGATACATGGGCTTATGTTGGTTTATGTGTGATTTTATATATATTATCTTTTTAGAATGTTTGGCTTGTAACAGTATTTTTAAGTACTTGTGATAGAACCCTCTCTGTTTGTACCCATATTTCTCTTATGTAAACTTATGTCATCAGTTGTATTATGAACGGGTGTTACACTAGATTATATATCTATGAATGTCTATTTTTAAAGAATTTGCTATATTCAATTATTAAGATAATATCACATATATAATTCAATAGTTGGATTGATGATATTTATATTATTTATAAAATGACATTCAATGGTCTTAGAATAAATAGATCAATACTCATATAAAATATATGAGAGGGGATCAGGTAAGAAGAATGGTTCATTGTGAAAATAAAATGAGTGAAATTTGACCAGTAAATCTTACTTGAATAGTAAAAAATAAAATAAAATCATGTAAATTTTTTAAATAAGAATATAATTATTAATTATTATTAATTAACTTTTATGCTTAATCATATATACATAGCTATCCAGTCCAAATTTATAATTCATCTCAAAATGAACTTTTAAACTTTTATAATCATCTCACCAATTTATAATTAACTTTTAAACTTTTAGATTTTGCCAGGATTTTGGGAAACAAATTGATTTGGTCCTAATAACTGTTTTAGTTAGTATAATTAAGTTCCAAATTAATATATGATTTCTTTATAGATTATCTGCCACGTAAAAGAACTTCGGTGTCTGGCCAAACATCTTTATATAGTGACAGAAAGCATTTTTTTTCCCTTCTAAATTCAAGAATACTTTTACAATTTTCTATCATTTGCAACAGCACGTCCGAACAAATCCAACGAGTTCGCATTATCTTTATTTATCGGATTGCATTGTGTGGTCTTATGTGAATTTATTAATAGGTAGTCAATTTTATCGTGGGCCGTGGCAACATATTAAATAATCGTATATGTTTTGGCTGTTTTAGCCCCGAAGTCAGTAAAAGAAAAATAATCAATATGTGGACGGCATTTACATCAAAGCGTATTGCTAATCTCTTGATAAGATATCGGAATATATTTTTAATCACTTTTGCTTGTCGATCAGGGCATATTAAATGAATTAGTATTTGATGTGCTACAGCACCAAAATTGGAATTGGAAAGAAGTGAAAAAAATATTTTTATACTTGATTAGAGGATAAAAATAATGATAAAAGTATATTTATATGAATTTTATATATTATTTTATGTATAAAATTTAATCTAATTTTTGCTCCAATTTTGATCCTTCAGCCAAACACATCTTTAGTTGACAATTTTGCACGTTTCTACTTCATTAGAAAATTGCAGGTGAAAAAAAAAATAGCTTATTGCTTCAAATCACCTGTGAAATGAAGAATATATCTCTACAGCCACAATTATTGGGGTTGCAGGAATTCACACTTCCAATCGGAATCATCCGACATACGCAAATATATCATATCAATATATAAAGTAATAAAGATTAGAGTTTAGAATTTAACGAACTGAAAGGTGCAGCAAAGTGGAAGCCATTAATTAATTGAACAAATTACAACAATCTCTCCGAAAATAAATTGATATTACACTTACTTCTCATAGATTTTAAAAGAGTTAATGTTTATTTTAATTTCACTTTACTTCTAGTTATTTTAGTCTTAACTTTTAAAATGAGTCAAATTAGTCTCTAACATTACAAAATGTGAGTCATATTAGTCCCTCAATTCACTTTTATTTAACATTTCATTAATTAAATTAAATGATGATAGATAAATTCAAGTGATACGTTGACATATCATTTGTCTTTTGAAATAGAGTAAAGTTTAAAATAACTCATTTTGGTGCTAATATTGTATAAAATAAGTCATTTTATGATTTTGAATAGAAATTTAAATGACTCATTTTTTATAATTTTAGACACAAAATAAATTATTTTAAACTCTATTATACTTCAAATGACATAAAGTATGTCAAGATATTATTTAAGATTACCTATCATCATTTAATTGATAGAATATTAAATAAAAGTAAGTTGAGAGACTAAAATGACTCATATTTTACAATATAAGAGACTAAATATTGATTCATTTTAAAAGTGAGGACTAAAATTACTGATTAGAGTATAAAGTTAAGGATTAAAATGAGTATTAACTCATTTTAAAATTACACCTAATTTTCTTAATCAATGGCGAAACATATATAGGGGAGGGAGGCCCCTCACCCTCCCCAAATTTTTTTTATTTTTTACTTATATATATATATATATATATATATAATATTTGTTCTTTCAAAAATATATATTTATAATTATTGAGATATTAAATAATTAATATGTCTTGTTATATAAAAGAAAAAACACATTAATAAATTATAAGTTCAAGACTTTCTTATTCTCCAATTTGTGAGAGAAAAAAAGCAAATTAAATTTTTTTCTATGTTGTTATCAAGACATTTTATTGACAGATTAGTATTTTAAATTACTTGGTTTGATGGGGAATGATAAGTGTTTTCTAACTGGTATGCATAAAAATCCTCTTAATTCAAAATCTCTTACATGTATCAAATAACCATTGAATATGATGTAAATTACAACTCATATTATTGTGAGTGTAATTTTAAAGTAGGAGAATATATCATCATTTAAGGAAAATTTGCATTTTACCCTATGAGCTATACGTCATAAACACTTTAGCTCCTAAACTTTAAAGATGTGAAATCGACCTTTTGAACTTTCACACGTGCATGTATTTTAGCCAAAGTGTACTATATCTCTGAATTTTGGAATATATGCAAATTGATCTCTGAACTTTCCTAAAAGTGCAATTCAAGACCCTAAAATTTCTTAAATTTTGATATTTATGTTATCAATTGATTGAAAATTAACAAAATAGTTAATTTGCACATTCAAAAAATTTTGGGGGCTCAAATTGCACATTTTTAAATTTTTGTGTCTAAGGTACACAAATGACTTATAGTTTAGAACATTAAAATGTAATTTTTCCATAATTTTATGTTTGTCCCCCTAAATTTTCAATCACCTTCTGCGTCTTTAACTATTTAAAAGTTGATACAACAATATCCCTTATTGATAATAAACCACTAATAATAACGTAGAAAATAATTTTAAAAAAATTAAAAACATGTGAAATGATTGTTGTGCCCTTAAGTGTTTGACCAATTTCTATAGAATGTCATCCACATCAAAATTAAAATTTTCCTTTACTTTTCTAGAAAAATCCCCCATTATTCTCCCCAGAAATCTAAAACCAATGCTTCCACCAACACCATCACCATACCCATGTTCCCATACCTCATCCTCCTAAGCTCTTGAATGTGGTCACCCACACCAAGAGAATCAAACCCAGATGAACACGTACACATGGTCCTAACATAAGTACTAGCCTCACACGAAATTCAGCAAACAACCAAGTGCTAATTGAGGTCATACTAGAGGAGCTTTATCTCATAGATTGTTCAGATACAAAGCTGGCGCTTCACGAAAGAGATGAGGGGAGGGCGTTGTAAGACGACATTGATGAGAGACTTGAGGGCACAAGCGACCTTGGCAGCATTAGGGAAGGAGGAGTGGAGGTAGGAACTAGGGTGGAACAGACAGGGCGGTTTAACCGTTTTGTTTATTTGGGTTGAAAGTGCCCTATGGGTTAACCTGTTATTGGTTATATTTTTAGCTATTTTACCAACCCGTCCTACCATCGGTTGGCCATAAAATGGGGTGAGCGAGTTGACCTTATGGTTATTTGGGTTGGAAATGCCAACCCACCCCATCAAAAATGGAGGGTTGGCAGCCGACCCAAAGTGTTCTACCCATCTTGCGCCCTTACAGGTAACACATACATACTCCTTGTCGGCGTCCCCGGGATCTAACTAAGAGGCATTGTTTGGAAACCGGACTCCGCCCGAAGCTGAACCAAAGCCATTCCGTTTTGGCCTGGCGGCCTGAAAAAGCCTGAAATAGAAGGGAAAGGCGGCGAACCGCCAAAAAACCGGTTTGAACCGGTTTTTTTTTTTAAATGCAAAATTTCATTATTTTTTGTATTTTTTTAAAAAATACCTAAAATCTCATATTTCCTATTTTTTTTTATTTTCTAATATGGAAAGTAGTAACTTAAGAGATTTGATTTATATGGATAATGTTTATTTTAATTAAAAGATGAATTATATTATGTTCTCTGGGTTTTATTGATACCTAATTTAATTTTTAGTTATTTTATGACATATATTTTATTTTATATTTTTATATATTTATATAAATACATATTTTATTATATACCGTTATATCCCGTTAACCCCCATTGAATGGTTGAACCTCTAACCTCTAAACCCTTGCCCCGACTTGTTTTATCTTCTCGCTTTCCGAACCTTGCTAAGAGGTTATCATGGTCAATGCAAACGATGAGGTACGGTTGCCAAGTGACTTTAATTTGGGGTCGAGTGCGCCGTTATGGCCAATTTTGTCCATGCAGAGAGGATGCATGGCGTCGCTTCCTATGTTCATGTAGAGAGTGATGAGGTGGGATGCGAGGAAGATTGAGGAGAGTAAGCGGGAGAGCTAAGGGTGGTTGATCAGGTGGTTATGGTGTAGGTGGCAAAGGAAACAGGTGACAATAGTTTTGAGGAGGCGGTGTGGGGTGGTGGTGATAAGAATGTTAATTGGGGATAGAGTTATGATGAAAGGTATGGAGTTAGGGTTTAAGGGTAATTTGAGAGTTTCAAAAGAAATTTACAAGTATCAACCTTATTTATTTAAGGGTGTTAGGTGTAATTTTAAAATCTAGCAGGGGCAAGTGTAATATTAATTGTCTCCGGAGAGATTGCTGTAATTTTTTTAATTAATTTAATTTAATGGGTGTGTTTAGTTGTGCTTTTGGTGGGTTAATTTTGAAATTTTTTGTACTATTTGTCTGTCTTCTCAAGAGAAACAAAAACAGAAGATAATAAGTTTTTCTGCTAGATAGCGAGTTGTTTCTCCCAAAGTTAGAAGCATTAGAAGAGAGAAAGTGTAATAAAATAAATGTGCTAATCTAAAAATATTCTTGTTATTTTTTCCAAAAAACAAAAGATATTCTTACCTCCTTTTAAACATTTAAAACTATTTAAAGGGGATTGGCCCTTTTAACTACCTTTTGGTGCACAAATTTTATATTTTCCAAAACACCCATAATGAAAAGAGGAAGTTATAAAAAGATAAAGAAAATGAGATAAATTAGAACATAAAAAATAATAAAGTTAAAAGAGTGGATTAACAGGTACATAAGTGCTTAATAATTCACCAGTAGCAATAATAATAAACTTTTATCTATAAATCAAAGACACATTCATTAAAAAAATATTGATTATATAATTAATTAAATAATTTTAAATTAAAATAAAGAATCTAAATTAATTAGAATTTTTAAAAAATATTTGTTATGTATAAACATAATTTTTTATCTAAATTGAAAATTTAACTTTGATGTCTCAGTTGTATTTTTACAAGAAAATGTATTTGTATATTTCTCACATCCAAACAACTTAACAACATATGATTATTACATAAAGTATTTTTACAATCACATCCAAATATAAAACAAATTTCTACTTCTGCTTTTGAAAAAGTATTAGTTGAAAGTTTAACCAAATGCGCCCAATAACAACCAACAAAAAAAAAAAAGAACATAAAGTATAAAGGACATCTGAACAACTCTATTTCTCTCTTCAATTATAATCATAATACAAAAAAAGAGTTGTGATATTTAATTTGAACAATTGTCTCCCTTAGATAACTCAACACTCACAGAGCGAGAGAGGAGAAAATATACAAGCCAAAAAAGTATCGATGATGTAATAAGAGAAAATGAAGGAGCGATAAATGTACTATATATTCGACCAAATAAAAAAGAATTTAATTTTTATACAATGACATAATCATTTAATTATGTATTATAATATAAGTCATTATAATTTTTTTTTATTTTACTATTTAAAAGGTTATACAAATAAAATATTTTAATTGGATAATGGTGTAAAATAATTCTACACTTTCATGGTATTAAAATTAAACTCAACTAAAAAAAATGTACTATATACGTGCATACTGTTTCACCTATAGGCACATGAAGGCTGGATTCCTGTGAGCCTGTTGTCAGATACATCCACTTTTAATATATTAAAATTACATAATTTTTTAAGGGTGATTATTAAAATGAAATGGAGGGGATAGTATTTAACGGTACATTCAATATTTGCAACCACTTACTAATAACAAATTGAGAGGAGCGACGACCACACTGACAACGGAGTAAGGAATGACAAACTCACGAAGAGGGCTGAGAGCGGTTATTGATTCTGGAGGCAAGAATAGAAGTTTGAAAACTTTGTGTGAAGATTTAAAAAAAAAAAAAAATTGAAGGGCGGAGATAAAAGTGTCACGATAATTTAGTGGGTTGTTAGCGACTTTTTACTATCAATTAACAATAATGGCCACTATAAAGTACAGTAACTTTCAGAGGACAATGTCTATTAGTGGGGAAAATAAAAACTTTAGTTTATAGAAGGAGTTACTAGCCATAATCCCTTAAGACAACTTTTGGTGTAGTGACAAAAAAGATCACTTGCATGGCTACATTTTTTAATTTTTGGGACTAATTAAGCATCATAGTCTGTCCTTTTACTACGAAATGTTGTAGTGGCCAGGTGGGGGTTACTTCACACTTATCCGTGTTCAATATATTAATGTAGAACATATCTTATAAATCACTGGATACAAAAGACTTGCATGACTTCATCGTATTTTTCATATATATATATATATATACTTCCTAGTTAAAGGACAGTATATATAATATATATTATTTGCTAATTAAGCACCATAGTCTGTCCTTTAACTAGGAAGTGTTTTAGTGGCCAGGTTGGGGGTCACTTCGCACTTATCCGTGTACATAGCGTTATCTAGAGAATATCCTCATCACCAAATATATATAGAGTGCCAATTTCTTCATGTGATTTTAAAGTGAAAGTAGCACATCTCCTTAAGAAGGGATCTTATTATTATTCATTATAAGAAGAGGAGAATCTTTGGTTGGCAACAACTTTTGACGAATTTTTAATCTCTTTTATATAATGCCTACTCCTTTATTTAATCATGCAATAGAAGCCGGCACCAGAACATCACGCGCGCCCACTTACCAGAACCAATAATTTCACTTTTCCGCCAACAAGGTATCATCTATCATCACTCGAAATCAATTAATATAAGTCTTCTTCTTTGAATCATCCAAATTGACATATATCTATTAATTAAGTTGAGGAATCATATAACTATCGACAAGAACAAGTTTTTTTCTCGAAAAGGTTTTTTCGTTCCTAAAAATGAGGAACATTTTGTTTTAGCCCCCCAAAGAAGTTTAGTTGGATTTAAGTTCATATTTTTCTAGAAAAATGGGCATCAATAACCTCTTTTATCTTTCTTTATTCTGTATATATTAGACTAATTGAGATTGGTTAAAATTGTGTTCGTAACAATTTGACGAAAAGAAATTGGAGCTTTATAACATTACCGTTTTTCAATAGATAAGTAATATCAATATATTATAATTAAAATATGAGGTTCTAGATTAGTAAGTTTCTGAGTTAAGATTTTAAATGATTATCACATTCAGAGAATTCCTTGCTTAACATTTTTATCGCTGAGACATTATAGCCGATGATAATGATAGTTTCGTTTTTATGGCGTGTTTCTGTTTTGTACACTATCAAGCTGTTTTAATCTTCTTCTTTTTTCATACAGAAAAAGGGAGAGAGATTGTGACTCCTCATCTAGTATCTACTATTATTTATGTAGTTGATGTTAATTATCATTTCTATTTTATTATCTACAATTGAAGTACACAACCAGAACCAATTAGGTCATAATAGTTCCTTGCTTGACAAGCTAAGTAATCATCGGGCACGAAACATCATTGTATATCATGCTTTGAAATAACTCTGGTTTGATCAGTGACTCATAAACCGTGACGTATAATTTGATTTCTTTGGTTCGTCCCACAAAAATATATTTAGATTATTGGATGTGAATGTGAACACCTTTAATTATTATTAATATGATACATGTCAGGAATGTTATTTATATAACTTTTATCCGGAACATCATATAGATACTCAATTTATCAAAGTTTAATTTTACATAACACATTTAAAAATAAAAGTTATTATTTTCTATTTTTTTTATTTGGACAGATGTGTATGAATATTCAATTTTTAAATGTATAAATAATACTATTTAACAATCATGTTAGCAATTCATTATCTTTCCTAAGAAGTAATGATTGATGGGATAAGAAAGTAAATGAAATAGGACTGATACTTTTTCTTTTTTGTCCACACCTGTATGCAATTATACGCAAGAATCTTTTAACCATACGCAAACGAAATAATCTTTCACGTGCTAGACAGTGACGTGGGTTGGAGAAGAGATAGGCAAACGAGGATCCTTCATGTGAGGTGTTTCTTGTTCTCGGAGTTGCGCGCAATTACTCTTCACAGTTCACCAACGGATGAAAGAGAGATCTCTACTGCCAGATACTTTAGTTGGTTGGTGGATCACCGTATATCCTTCAAAGTTCATATATTGCTCATAGTTGACGCGAAAAAGGGTGGCAAACCATTGTAAGAATCTGAAGCAATAATATCCCATTCAGGTCCAAACCTAAAGAGACCAACTGTCTCTACTCCTCCATTTTTCTCTCAAATGAACATCAGTATTAAAAAATGAAGAGAGATTTGTAAAACAGAGAGAGAGAACTAAATATTATTATTTTATGATGTCTTTTAGTTTTAAATTATAACTTAAACGATCGAAAAAAAAACAACTTATAAGATACAAAAGTATACCCAAGGGTAATTTAAAAATAGAAAAAGAAAGAACTAAACTTGCCCTTTCCGTTGGATAGGTGTTGAAATAATAATGATAGCTGTTGCAGTTTTCCGCAGCGAAAAAGACATAGGTTCATCATGTGAAAAACATTTATTTATTTATTATTTTTTTTATTATTATTATTTATTCATAACTCAATCCGTTCAAAACTTATTGGATGAAATTTGAGTTTTAGAATTTGGTCTGATTCACTTTTTAGGTTAGATTCAAGCCATGCTTCAATTTGACTTAACCCATAATCAAATAATTAATTTAAAGATATATTTTTATAATAATTAATGAAATGTTATAAGATTTTTATATTTCAATAAACATATTTTATATAATTTATTTATTCATTTTTACATTGATATGTTTGTTTTGAAATATATATTGCAAAATATATATTAAATTTTATTTTTTTACTTGTAAAAGTTCACAACTTTACAATGTATTAGGTCAAAGTCAAACATTAGTAAAGTCATTGTTGGGTTTAGTTTGGGTTCTAAACTTTGATTCAATAAAAAAATCAGGTTGATTCAAATTTGGTCCTAGTCATTTTAATATGTCCTTTGTACATCCCTAGTCTTAGCCCTTATCTTTGTTTATTTGTTTATTTATTTATTATTATTATTATTATAAAGATTTGTGGGAAAATCTAAGCCCCAAGATATGGAGTGGTAAACAGTATAATCCCTTTTCAAGAAAGTTCCACATGCATGTTTCAAAACCCGACCTGAGCCCTTATCTTTATTATTTAGTATTTAATTCTTAATAATTTCTTAAAAGGTATACAAGAATAAATATATTTAATTTTCATATACTAATAATATAAAATACTTTATATCATCATCCAATTATATATTGATATATAAAGAAATATGATTGACTATTACCTCATTACTTAGAACGTCATACACATGAGAGGTTCTAATCGGAATATGTTTCATTTTGCATATTTTGCAGTTTGCACACTCTACTTGGAGATTTCAAAAAGAGTCTGACCTTGATGGTTGTACAATGAAAATATAGGTTAGAAGGGCTGTCTGGGTCCATTTAGGTCCTGTTCATTCAAGACTATGAATTAAATAGATTAGATCACTAATATGGTGGTCGGACTTGTTTATGATGGGCTTTTATGCTATGTTTGGTCCGAGATAGAAATGATAGAGATAGTAAGACATTAGAGACGGAAATGAAATTGTGTTTAGTAATAATATACGAGATATAATGATTGATGAAAATATAAAAAAAATTATGTTATATTTTAATAAAAAATTAAAAAGTAAAAAGGATAAAGATGAAATATGAAATATTTAAAGGAAAATTATTAAAAAAATTAATTTTTATCCGAAGACATGTCTCCAGCGTCCTTCTTTTTTAGAGGGATGAAAATCAACTAAAAATTATCTTGGATGGAGACAATTTTAAAATTTTTATCTCTATCTCATTCTCTAAAACACGATTCTGTTTTTAATATGTATGTATTTTTTGTTCTATAACATTTACCAAATGCTACCTTAAAGTTTTTTAAATAAGATATTTACAAAAATAAATAGAGCACATGGATATTGTTGGACTTAAATATTTTAACTTGTAAAGTAGTAAGATTTATTTTTTAAAAAATATAAATGGATAACACATCAATTTGCTTTACCCGTCAAGCGGAATCATTTAACCCGTAAGTTATATGGATCTTGTAAAAAATGAGTTAATTTAAATGAGCCAATATTTTTTAAACTGGAGCAACTTAATTTTAACAAATAAACAGATTGTTCCGATGAATTTAATCTGTTTTAACGGCTCTGGCTCTATAGTCTATATATCAAATTATTATTATTATTATTAAAAAAATTAAAGGCATGGGCGATCTTTGCTATGAAATATACAGAGTAGTATATAACTTATGCAACTATAACTAGCATTAGCTTGTCGTTTGGCATTAGTTTTGTTTTTCTTGCAGCACATCCGTGCAATTTCTTGCATTAGGCTTCGGATAATTGAGGAATGAAGACGAACAACCTGCCTAGTAAAAGATATTGTATATATTCCTTTCCTTTTGTAAATATGAACTTGCATATATTCAATTTATATTATTTGGAATTCTAGTTAAACAACATAATTAATAAATAAAAAAATATATTTAATTTTTGTTTACGGAGAGTCCTGTAACATCACGGTTATGACCTCAATTTCTTTCATTTTTGGTTTTTTACATAGATGTAAAATTCAAAAACTTTCGAGATATGCTATCCCCTTGCAAGTTGCAATTATGTTTCAAAATTCAAATAACATTGCCCTTTTTGTACTTTCACACGAACCCATATTTGTTCCAGGTTCCAACTACCATACCCAACCGAAATTACCAGAAATCTTTTTTAAAGAAAAACAAAAAGGAATCAAGCCATGCTTAATTGGTTACAGAGCAGAGAGAAACAGTGTTTTATTACGGCCCTCTCTTCTGCGATGGCACAGAAGTCGACTGTGTGAAGAAATCTCAAAACTCGATTAAGGGTCACCGAATGAACAAGAAGAACAAAATGAGAAACAGAGAAAAAAAAAATTGAAAACCTCTCAAATAAGGGTCATCAAAACAATAAACACATGAGACGGGGGCGGAAAAAAAAGAGCAAAATCACATACCCACCCGATTCATTACAACTAAAATTTCAGCTAGGAAAAAATTAACTACAACAAAACCGGAGAAAAGGAACTTGGATTCAATTCAACACGGCTAGCTACCAACCATAGCAAATGAAGAAGAGAAAAAGGTCCCTTTAAAAAAAAAAAAAACAACATGTGCATCAATTCGCATTAATAAACAGAAATTGATGTACCTAAAAGGAGGAAAGACATGATTTATAAATTATACAAGCTGATCGAGGAATTCCAATGACTAAGATAATGTATTGAAGCTAAGGGAGGAAACCAGAGAAAGCGAGAGGGGTACTTGTGCGGTGGAGGCTTCCGAGGGGCTCTGTGGCTCTCTCTTGGACAGTCACAACTGTTTCCGCCACGGACATCACGAACTCTATGGCCATTCTCACCATAGTTATGCAAAGTTCTATTCTATGGATCACCATCGTGTATCACTCTCTGCTGTTTTGCTTCTGCTTCCACCTAATTGGTGTATCAGTGTTTTGGGATTTGGATTTGGATATGGATATCTACCTGCCCTTGTACTTGTGCTGTTTGTTTTGATGCATATATACACTGCCGCGTTTCTGTTTCCATTTTTTAACCACTAACTCAAAACTGTGGGAACAATTGACTTACTGGCAAAACCGTGAAAAAACAAACAAAGAGGAATGTCAGGGGGTTAGTTTAGTTGTTATTATTGTTGGATTGAGCGTTAAGTCTAAGGAAATGATTGTGGGTAATTATGTCCCCAATAAAAATAATAATAAAAAAAGGAATAAGTAAACCCCATTGATAAATAAATATTTGGTAGTATTTAGTTGTTTTTAAGTCAAAGTGTGTTGTTGGCTAGTCAAAAAAAAAAAATCTTAATTACTGTGACGATAGAAATTAAGCGGGTTGGCTTTGCTTTAGATTTTTATATTGACCGACCATTATCTTTTCAGTAATTTTCTTTTTTCGCTTTGTTTTTTATTTGCTTGTTTGTTTATTGGGCAAACAAAAAGTTCAATACGTGGCAAAGGACGGTAGATTTTGTAGATTGATTGACCCACCCTTTGGCAGGGAAATCCAACCCAGCCATTATGCAGAGATTGGATGAAATTCATAAGCGAAGGAGGAAGGCTATAATAGGTTTTTGGGCAAAAGCTTAAAGTGGCTATTCCATGTGCCAAAGGTCAACATTATCTAAACACAGCTCCTCTCTCTCTCTCTCTCTCTCAAATTAGGACATTTCTTATATGCATTTATTTTCATAAGCGATGAATACATTTCTGATCTGCATATGAAGATAAGCATGTCCTGCTTGTAATGATATGCATCTATCAAGTGACGCTAATACAAATTTCAAAGCCCTTATTTACTTGCCAACTACACTTCTTAGAAAGAAAAGAAAATAAAGAATAAGTTTCATTTGAGTTTTCATTTTCAGCTTTTTAATTTTCTAGATTTAAAAAAAAATATTAAAAATTAAAAATTAAAATTTATAGTTTTCACAATTTCAACATTTTCTTCATAAAATCTGAAAAATTGAAAATAAAAAATAAAAATTTAAACCAAATAAACTCTAAAATTTCAATCTAAAATAATTGTTAATTGAACCTCCTAATGACACAATATTTGATAGCAAAAATAGTTAAAAATAATTTTGAAGGCAAAGTAGTGCTACATTTTAAATTATTATATCATTTTTCATAATAACATAAATTTATTATTCAAAATTATATCATTATTATTTATTTATGAACTTACGAGAAATTATAAGAATACCAGATTGAGAACCATCGGATGGATATATATAAAATTCAGAATGAAAGTTTTTTACTTTTCTGACGAGTTATTCTTATTTTTTTTTCAATAATTAAAATTCAAACTGGCTTTAATGCTCTCCATAATGGAGATTATGAGATTAGATTATAGCGAAGATAAAATTTAATATCATTATCATTTTGCCTCCCCCGCCAATTACCATCAACACTGTTGTTATCATCACTAACCGAAAGACTGACCAACAACACTTTGGTACATTATTTATTATAGTTGTGTATAAAACAAATAATTTATTACAGCAGTTACATGCACAGTTGTGTGTAAAACAAATAACAATATGAAATGTGCTTATTCCTCATATGTTGTTCGATGTTACATTATCTGGCCTTGATATCCATCCTATATGTTGTTCAATGTTACATTTTGCACTTTATGTACCCATACTTATTTTAGTGACTTATGCTTTGAATAATTTCTATATTCACTTGCAGCACTTCTATCCACAAACGAAGACACTAATCTATTTCCATACTTCACCAAATAAAACATTCATTTGTGGAATGCCCTTTTTGGTTGCAACTATAGCTTACTATTGGTAAAGGAACTTTATTTTCTTTTTTTGAAGCTCTAACAAAGTGTTTCATGTATGTCTTTTTTTTAGGAGTAGAGGATGAACCACTTTGCTTCTCAGACAAGTTTTTGTAAAACTGGTTATTATCACATTCACAGAAACTCAATCTAGCATTGTTGATGGCACATCTCTAGTGTCCAATTAAACTTCCAAGTTGTTAGTATCTTAGACAAATTTACTTAGGTCAACAATCAATTATTCAACTTTTTGTTTTAATAAATCATTTTCAGATTTAAGGTTGCTATCAAATGATTGCTCATAGCACTTTTTTATAGCTTCAATTTCAGCTTTTAAAAAAGAATTTTTTACTTGAATAAGCTCTTTTTTCTTCTTTATGCTAGTATATATTGAGAGAATATTTTTGGAGTTAATTAATCAAAATATCATCAATAATTTCATGTAACTCATTATTTGTCAAATCAGAAAATTCTACCTCATTGTCATCACCATCTGCCATGAGACACATGTTGGCTTGAAGATCATCCTCATCATCACTACAAGAGCTGTTGTAAAGTCTTCCCATGTAGTCAGCAACCTTTTTCTTTTTGATTTCTTTGTGTTGTCTTTCTTGTGTAGCAGAGGACATTCATTTTTGAAATGTTTAGGTTGCTTGCAATGATGATGATTAATTACCATATTTTTTGCTTGACTCAGCTCTATCTTTCTTGTTGAAGATTTTCTTGCCTTTGCGTCTTTCTTCCAAAGCTTCATCATTCTTTGGGCAAAGAAGCTAAACTCATCATCTTCATCTAATTCTTCATCAAGATTAGAATCATCTTCGATTTTTTACTTTAAAGCCAACCGTTTTTTATTCTTCTTTTCATTTTTGAGGTGAGTAGTTTCAAAAGCAATTAAGTTGCCTCTAAGCTCATCATAGGTCAAAGTGCTAATATCTCTTCCTCTCGAATGGTTGTGATTTTTGAAAGCCATGGAGAGGTAAGACTTCTCAATATTTTCCTTACAAGTTCCTCATCCTCAAAGCATTTCCCCATCATATCAAATTCATTGATCATGATAGAGAATTTTTCAAACATCTCATCAATATTTTCTTCATCTTTCATGCTAAAGAGTTCATAGTCTCTCATTAGCATGTCAGTTTTGGTTTGCTTAATTTGCTTTGTTCCTTCATGTATCACTTGCTATTTCTCCCATATTTCTTTAACACTTTGCATCTTGATACTTTCCTATATTCTTCAAAATTGATTGCACAATGCAAAAGATTTATAACTTTAGCACTCATTTCAACTTTCTTTTTCTCTCCAAGTGCCCATTCTTCATCAGTCTTAGGAGCACTTTGTCTTGAATTGTTGTCATAGGAACTTCAGTTTGATGATGATTTTCCAGAGATCATAATTAGTAAACTAGACAAGTATTCTCATCATTTCCTTCCAATAAGAGTAGTTAACTCCATTGAAGAAAGGAAGACGTATTGTAGATTGTCCTTTGGTGAGAATGTAGGAAACGAGTTAGTCATTACATGTCCTTTGAATCTTTTCCGCCAAGCTATTAAGCTTGACCCTTCAGAGCCTTAGCTCGGATACCAATTGATAGCATTACAACACTTACGAAAGGGGATTGAATTAAGTGTTCTTCAAATTTTCCTACACACTTAGTACACTTGTAATACCCGATGTACACGTATCATTAGACAAGTTTTGTACGGCCTCAAGGTCCCGAGAGCCACCCATGTTGCTGGGTCTTGAATTTCACTAAGTCTAGACCCTACACGTTCTTGGAGGGTTATATGTTAAAGCTACATTCTTGGGATCAAAAGTCTCGGTAATTGTTCCCAAGAGGAAAACAAGTTAAAGAATGATTTTTAGAGACTTTGTTGTTCTCCCATTGTTGTTAAGTGGGGGTGCTCTCCCAATATTGTTAGAGTTATATTAGAACTATCTAAGGATTGTTAGAGATTAATTTAGAGTTTATGGTTGCTCTATGGTAGTTGTTTGTGCCATCCCCACTTCACGAGCTCCGTTAGTGTTGGCGCCATATCTCCCTCCCCTCCATGTAAGTGGGTTTGATTTCATTGCCTTCGTTTTATCATTATTAATATGTTTCTTACATGATAATTGTCAAATATGAAATTTGAGAAGAGAAAAAGTATAGAAAATGATTTTACATGATTATGTTAAGCTAAAACAATTATGATTTATGATGCTAGCATGAAAGAATGAGTTTTACAAAACCATGGGACCATGATTGCTATTGTTATTATATGTATAGTTATAGGTTACTATTTCTCTCTAGTTGTCGCACCCTAATTGAAATGTTTTCATGATAGACTATGGATGTAGAAATGTTTGTTATGAGGTTATGGTATGGAACATGTTTTTTCCATAATAGCTATGTTATGTAAATATTGAAAATGTTTTGCCAGTATATATATATATATATATATCTATATATGGTTGTTAGTTATCCCATGTGGATGATGGGTGAAAACTCACTCATTGAGTCCGTTGACTTACCCCCTCCATTCTTCTTATAGTTGCAAGTATAGAAGTCGTTCTCAGGTCCAATAGTTGCTGTTACCTTTTGGTGAGCTTTTACATTGTTGTAAAGCTTAGTTTAGGGTAATGTTAGTTTTGGGGGCTCCAGGAGTTTTGTAGGTAGGATTGAGCTACACATGTATTTTGAGATACTGTAGCTATTTTCAAAGTTTATGTATTCCCTATATGTTTCCAGAGTTTAAGTATGGATTTCAACTATTGGTTTTGATTAGATTATGTATTTGAGCAGTCATGTAGTTATGATTCAGTTTCAATGGTTAAGCAGGTTATCGGATTTAATATTAATATCATGTGATGCATTAGTTTATGATTTTATAATTGCAGAATGAATTAGAAAGGGGTTTCAAAGCTTGAATGTTAAATATTTCCAGTTTAATGAAATTAAATATTATGTTTTAAATAGAGAAATGGTTGTTGATTTAGAAGAAAATCATATTTTAAATATTACATTATGATAAGTTATGCATTTAGAGACACGTCACCCAGAAAACTTACGTGGGAATGAGATTTCTCACGTGCCTTGTTCCCAAGTCGAGTCATGACAACACTGATCAAAACATGTAGGCAAAAGTCTCCTGTCCGCTAATGATTTTTTAATAATAGATATAATGAAGATTTCAACACTAAGTAATCTAAGACTGATGTAAATAAATACTTTTGTTATGCTTGAAACGAAACAGCTTTAACAAAGAATCACTTCAATATAGATCAAAAACTTATTTAAGAGAAACCTTTGAAAGCTTAATGAAACTTGTATTTTATCACCAAGGGTAGTTGAAAACAAAAGCTATAACATACAAGTTACTAAGGTAATCAGTTTTACAAGAAACACTTAGTCAAAAACATATTTAATCTTTTTAAAACAAGTGTTAAGAGAATATAGCAAGTATGCTTTATGAAGAGAGAAAACATAGAAAAGATAGCAAAGCTGAAGATAAGTATTTATACTAGTTTGAATCTCTAATCTAGAACTTACATTCAGTCTCCACCTTTCTGATGAGTATGTCCACTATAACCTTGTACAACCAGGACAATCATAGAGTAGTCTTTATCAAGTCTCTTCAAACTCAATTCAAGAAGTATTTTCAATGAGTCTCTCCAAGCTCAAATCCAAATAGTCTTTTCAATGAGCCTTTTCAAGCTCAAACCCAAGTAGTTTTTAATCGAGCCTCTTCAAGTTCTTACAACTAGCTTTTCTCTCATAAAGACAAAGCCTCACAATAAGTTTTTTGATTTGAATGAATGAACTCTGTTGTTTCTTTCAAGAAGAAGATATAACACTAATACAACAGTGATAAACTCTCATATTTAACAAGATTAACACTTTACAAAGATTGAGTTGTGAGGAAGGATATTTCAGCAAGAATGATGTGAGTGTAGGCTTTTTTTTTCTTTCCTCTATTTTGAATTCTGCTCTAAAGCTTGCTTTTATAGGAGAATAAAATTTTTTAATGTTGAAGCTTGGAGAGTTGAAGTCTGCTTTTAATAGAAAGTTGATTCATCTTTCACAACCTTTGTTGATGAGTTGTCTAAGAAGTGAAGGGATCAAAGTATCCATTTAGAGATAAGAAAAAGTCTTTGTCCATTTGTTCTTTCACTTTTGTATTAGGAACAGCTCTGCAGCATATGTAACTTGTTCACAGCAACAAGCAAAGCTTCATAGAGTTCAATATTTGCCATATTTGGTAAATGCTTTTTTGCACTTGGCTTCCATGCATTGCTCTCAGTATAAATATGCTAATGTACTCAACTTGATACATTGGTTTGCTCAAAAGCAAGCTTCCTGACATAAGTCAATCTTTTCAAATATAAAGCTGAAACACTTAATGCACAAATTAGAAAGTTCATCAAGATATAATTAATTTAGGTACAGTAAAAGAAAACAAAATCATATAAAGTGTTTTGCCATCACATTAGGATACATAAACCAACACTATAGTATATATCATTCCTTAAAGGCAATGATTGTGTGCATAAAATTCATTTATCTTTTAAGGAGACATTTGCCATCATATGCTTGGAATTAACTAGATTACATACACCCTGCTTCGGAATACTATGCAAGTAATAGTCAATCTATAGTCTAAAAAACTTCCATTGAGCCATTTGAAAGGGGGAAAAGGAATAAGTTGAGTAGGAAAAGAGTGAGAATGATTTTACATTAATTAAGGTAAAGACGTTTCTTTCTCTTTTTTTACAAATAATATTTTAGGTTAAGAAAAAAATTCGTCTCATCAGTTTAAAATCATAACATGTCTCTGAGTTTATCAAGCACTTAATGAGTAGAAAGTTGACTAGATGAGCTAACTCATGTTGATTGAGATAAAACGTTTTTCTTCTTCTTCTTTTTGTCTTGTGGTTCTAAACTGATAAAATATTTCTCTAATAAATGAAAAATATGAAAGAATAATTAAAAATACATTTGACCCTAACAAAATCTAGCTTTATAAGATTTTTTTATATTTTTCTTTTTGATCTGAATTAATGTGTCTAGATGCAATTTTGCTATCCATAAGAAGTAAGCCAACTGATACATAAGTTTGAAGTCACTATTCGTAGTGACTTTAAATATAGCTAGAGTTCAAGTTACTAGAGTCCAACTGTTATGCATAAAATTCTTAACCAACTATCATGAAAACATTAAAATCTTAGCCAACTAAGAAGGAGAATCGTTAATTTAATGGTGGTATTGATTAGATGTTGACCGGAAAATAAACGAGAGGGGAAGGGAAGGGATAGAACAGCTTTTTAAATCCACCGTATATTTGATTATGACACATTATGTTGTAAGTAACTTAATTTCTTAATTTACATTTAAAAGAAAATAATGACGATACTTATAATTACTAACTTTTGTTTCATTAAACTTAAAATAAGTTTTATTTTAAAAAGAGAGTAATTTTAATACACTAACAATGTAACTAAGTTTTACACTGTTATCTAATTATATACTTCAATTTATAAGCTTTTAAGGTAATAGGTAGTTAAACACCTCTACTAATGTGGTAATATGATTGAATATGTCTACATAAAAAAAAATTATATGCTAACTGTACATATATAAATTAAATTTTATATAAAATTAATCATTTATATTTTTGAAAAATTTTTAAAACCAATAAGTGTTTAAGGCCGTGGTAAGCAAATCAATATTGAACTTCTAAAAAGTATCATGCATGGTTCAAACTTAGTAAGAGAAAATTGCCAATAGGGCCTTTTAGTCATGATAATGTTTAAGAATAAAGATGTTTAAAAGATTTAAAAAAATCATTTAAGCATTTTTATCTATGTTATTTATATTATTTTTTGTTTGAGGATAAAAAGATATTTTAAGCATTTTCATCTATATTATTTATATTTTTTGTTTAAAAGATAAAGAAAAATAATTATCATTTTTAACCATTTTTCTTTTAATTTTGTATTTTTCAATTTATACTTTTACTTTTATCCAAATTAAAAAATTAATAATAACATAGAATTTAAGGGATGTTTAATAAACATTTCGATTGTGATGCATGGTTGATCAAAAATAAGTTTGGCCATCTTTGTCAATCTTGGCCCTAAATTAAGTGGGGTGTAAATGGATCAACCCAACCTGAACAAAACCAATTAAATCGATTCATGTCATTGAGTCACATCAGGTAAAAACTAATTAAATCCAATAATAATAGGATCAAGTATTGAATTTTATAAATTTTAACCTAATGACCAAACTCGATCATATATTATATATAATATTATTTTTTATTTTTTCAAATATAATATATTTAGTTGATAAATTATACTTTAGTTATGTCTATTGATATTATTAAGCTGTATATGTATATTTGGAGATTTGAAGTTAGTGATTTTTTCCAAAAAAATGTATTTTTTTTTCATTTTAATTGAATTAAACATAAAAAAATAATAATTGAGTAACCCAATCACCCAATCAAACCAACCCGATTTTGATCAGTTTTTGAGTTGTCCTGTTAAAAAATCTATAAACCCGAACCAACTGAATCAATCAATATTGACTGGTTAATTTATTTTTCCTCTAACTTAACCAACTCGACTTGATTACATTTCTGAATAAGCAAATTGGATCAACTTGATAAACTTGACCAACTGAATTAAACCAATTAAATTGGTTCAAGTTTATTGTCATCAAGTAGAATTTAATTAAAATTGATTGTAATCAATTCATTATTGAATTTCGTAAATTTGAACTCAATGACCTTACTTGATTATATATCATATATATTTTTAAATTCTTTGACCATATATAATGTATATGATTAATAAGTCATACTTTAAGTGTGTGTGTGCGTGTGTATATTGATATTAATGAGCATGTATTTTTATATGAAATTAAATAAAAAACTCCACAAGATTTAAAGTTTGTGAATTTTTTCTTCTTCTTTTTTATATTTTACTTGAATTGAATACAAAACAATAATATTTGATTAATCCAATCATCTAACCAAATTAAACCAAATCAATTAAAATTCATTGGTTCAAATTTACTTTTCGGAAACTCAAACTGATCCAACCTGATTACACCATTACGATGGCCAAAACTATAGGGTATCTTAAAACTTTAATTAGTTATGAGATACTTTCATTGAGGTATGTAGGCCCCCGCCACTCCCTCCCTCCCAACTTTTCTTCCATCTTTGGCCACCGCCTCCTCCCTCCACCATCCCTCGTGCGTGCGGGACCGGAAGATATATATGGCCAACACGTCCCATATTGAGGCATCAACCTCCGTTTGTATGTATTGTATGTTTTTTTATTTTTCAAATGGGAGAGCAAAAACAAATGCATGTCCCGCTTGGAACATAACTTTTTGGTGGACCATCCCTACACACCTAGTAGCCATCGAGTACTGCTGTGTGTAGAAGACAAATTAAGCATCAAACAACCAACGCCGTGAATATGGCAAAAGCACCCCCCCCCCCCAACACATGTTGTCATGTTCATGTGATGTATAACGAACTTTGTCGACTGAAATGCGAGCCTCCCAGTCACATTCATTTCTCAAGTACTTTGCTGGAAAAAACAGTTGCGGAGAAATGTAATGTTAAAAGAAAATATTATATTCCAGGCACGGTTCGATTGATGTTCATAACACAACTCGTGGTCTTTGGCTTTTTCTTTTATCTTTACTAGGCAAAAAAAAAACCAAAAACATATCATCTATAATGTCTTCGTGATATTTCATTTTCATCTCAATTTTTTTTTTTGACCTTTTTAATAGCCATCTCTATTTTTTTAATAAAATTTTAATCTTCGCCTTTTTGCTGAAGATATTACTTTAGTGACGAATACTATAGATCATGCTTTGAAGTATCGATTGTTACCTGGCAAATGTTATATATGCAAAAACTCTATTTTTCATCTAATTATACTTATTGAAGTGAACAAAATATTATTTATAGATATATATAGATATATTTGAGTCAAAATAGTAATTTCAATCAATAAAATTGAGAGTGCTAACAAATAGGATAATATTGAGATTTTATCAAAATGATAGGGAAGTAATTGAAACACAAAAAAAAAACTTTTTTTGAGAGAAAATCAAAATATCACTAATAAAAGATGATGGAACAACTAGTTTTAACCTTATTTTTAATTTACTTTTCATCTTTATACATAAACAAAGAACGAGTTAAAACTAGATTGACGAAGTGCTATTTGATTTGCACCATTATCGTTACAGACTATTTTTGCAGTCAGATTTCTCCGCTTACACCAAATTAATGTGAGTAAAATTAATGTATCTCTATGAGAACGTTTTGAAGATAAAAGTTTGCTGAAATAGTTATTCCTGCCCTAGGAATTACTTACGACAGTTTCAAATGGAATATAGTAATAATAAAACCCGTTCCATATATATGTAGGTGTAAATTAGTTATTTATAAATAAAACTTTTTTAAAAGTCTAATTTTGACGTGTTATCAACAAATCATACTACAAGAAAAGGCCTATTCCCAGCTCGGAAACCATTATTTTTCGCCGGATTTGCAGCAGATACACAATACCCCAAAACTCACTAACGTAAGTCGTTTAATTTCCGCCAGACTTTTTATTGTTTGCCGGAAATTTTCAACAAATTTAGTCCGTCAGTAATTTTTGGTAGACTAGGTCCCGTGTAATTACCAATGGGTTAAGCTTCCGGAAATTTCTGGCAGATTCAATCCCCTATATATTATATCAATTTATTATCAAAATGAACTTTCAGTTTGCGTCACTTCTTTTCTTATTCTCTATAGCAAGATGTAAATTAATTTTGGATCTCTCTACAAGCAAAATGAGTAGCGTACAACATATGGGTCAAGGCATACTACACTCCTACAAGAAAGAAAGTTGATAAAATATAAAAGTAAAAAATTATTTATTTTTGAATTAATAATTTTTATTATGTGTCAATCTCACTAAATGATCCAAAGATATTTAATTCCTACTGATTAAGAAAAATAAGCATTTAGCCATTCCAATTGTCCATGTGTTGGTGGTTAAGTTAATTTCTTAAAGAAAACAATGCCATTTTATGTTTGTTATAACCGGAATTTCTTTAAATGCTACTGTACAAGAAAGGATAAGAAACTATTCAATGAAGCAATGGACATTTCCTTTGTATCCCCGGCCTAGCTCGGATGGTTGAAGCAACAAAATCGTCGATTCAATTAAATATTGAATATTTTTTTTCATTGAAAATATTAAATATATTAGTACATGTCACTTTCACATCTTGTGCTTGTGAGCTTCTCTAGAAGATATCTTATTCAATTTAACCCGTTAGAAATAAGAAACGTAGCCTCTCTATTCAATCTGATCCATTATTAGAATGAAGAAAATTAGTCAAACCTCCTTGTGAATATTTACGGTGACAAGCAAAGGTACCTATCGTTATATTAAACGCGTAATGGTAACAGACAGATGTTACATGCAGAGCTAGCCTCGAATTTAAGGGACAAATACTAAAAAATATATATATATATATATATATATATATATATATATATATATATATATATATATATAGACATAAAAATTAAAAATTTCAAGGTGTCACAGCCACCAAGGAAAGAAAACTAGGTGAAGGCTATGAAACACCTAGTGATCACACAATAGACTTTATTCACATTTATAAGAATTTGATTCTTCTAAAATGAAAAGGTAAGTAAAATATAAAAGTGAAAGTTTGAGTTAATTACCTTTGAATTATATAATAATATCCACACATGATATATACATAATAAAATTTATTAATTTAAGAATAATTAACTCTTCATTTTTATTATTTATTAACTTTCTCCCTCTATATGAGTCAAATCTCATTTATAAAATATGACTAATGCATGTGAAAGTATAGGAAACGAATTTAGCCACACATTTCTACATTTAGCCACAATTCATGTAGCTAATGATTGATAGGTGGCACACCATGCTTCATCACCTGATGTGTCAAAACAAAACCAAATAACTAGGGCTAAAAGATTAAAATTAGAACTATCAATATCTCATGGTGTAAGATATTATAAAACCTTCACTTCACATAATTAAATATAAAATTATCCTTTTGATATTCTTTCCTATCAACCACGTAGCTAGTTGATAGTAGTTATTGAATAAGACAATTTGAATTGGTTCGCGTACAAGTTTGACAATTTATTAATTTAGTGATTTCTTTCCTTTTTTTTTTTTTGAGTAGGTGATGATGATGACGGAAATTTTCTTGTAGGAAGTGGTAACAAAAAGTTTTGAATTCAAGACTTCTATGTTCGGGTTCGACTGGAAGCTTTTAATTTTATGCTTATGCCTACAAATTTTGGGGAAGTTCTTGTAAGGAATAGTGAAGCTAATCTAGCTTGAATTCAATCACATGTGTAATAAAACTCTAACTGAATTAGTTACAGTTTGTTATCAGTATTGTAGCTGGCTAACAGCATGTATATAAACTCTGTAAACTCCATCATTGATCAACAATTGAATACAATCATTTCAAAGAACAACTCTTTTCTGCACTTCTTCATTCTCTCAAATCCTTCCTTCTTCTGACCTTGGCCCTGGTACCTTCAGACAGAATTTCAATATTTATGGACATAATCTTTAAATACATCCTGATTGAAGAAGATAGAACTACCAATGCATGAAAACATGATCCGGAAAATGATCCGAATGTGAGGAATCCAAAATCTTGCTGACCATTCACTGAGTTGACTTTTATTTCATTTACATGTGCAAAATGTGTTTATTTAAAGTAACTGTTCACTAATCTAAATTTGGGTTTAGGTTTTGTCCCCAAATCAAACATAGTTGATCTTGTGAAATAGGATGGAGCTAAATAGCGGATAATGAAATAAGAATAAGCTACCTTCATTGTTTAGGGACAATATAATTAATAAATTGGATGGAGTGAAATGAAGATAAATATAAAACCCATTCCATCAAATACTAATATATATATTTCTCTATTTTTCTTCTTCCCAAATTATGGGAAATTAGATGGAATGCAATTTATTCCAAATAATAATGGAATGAAATAATTATGTCATTTCATTTCACTCCTTTATACTTGATTTTATTTCACTCACTCCACTCCACTGCTTACCATCAATCCATTTTACTAGTCATCATAATATTATCAAAAGTTATTATTACTAGTTAATTATAAATTAATTTAATTATTTTAAACTTTATCATTTATCTCATTTTTTTAATTTTTACATTATTATTAATTATGACAAGTATTGATAATTAATTTATTTGATAAACTTCTTTATTAAATCAAAATAATTTTTTATAAAAAAAATTAAACTATAGTTATGTAAATAATATAGTATTGATTATTTGATGAAAAATAATAAATAAAATGAATAACAATAAAGATATACAAATAAATCGTGATGCGTACAACTACATTTTATTTTGCGCCATTTAGCATTTATAACATTAAAAACTATTAAATCAACAAGTAATACCACCTACAAAAAAACAGGATTCATTACATAATGACGAATAATTTTTACTAAATTTTTTTGTTCGCTATTCATGTTATTAAGAGTTAATATGATTTGATACATTAAAATATTTACTTAACTGAATCAAAAGAAGTTTAAAAAGTTAACCTTTTTTTCATCCACAATCGAAAAGTATAAAGGCTATATTGAATAAATTATACATTACATAATTCAAAATAAATTAAAAGCAAAAATTAAAAACTGTGGATGGACAAACGCTGTGTTTGTCGTTAAAACACTATTAATGGTATTACCTATCAATTAAATATATAACTAATAACTAATTCAATACATTACATTATTTCAATTTTTTATGATAGAGATGTCGAACAAAAAACTTCTAGTAAGAAGCAAGCGATTGCCTAAACATCCTCGCACCATATGTAGTACTTCTAGAAATTATGTATGTAAACGGTAGATGCTAAAATACCATTATGTGTATGGTATATTACGATTTAGTAATTTATTTTTATTGTTTTTCACTTTTACTTATTATTTATTATTCATTTTTTTTGAAACCGAACTAAAGTTTGTAATTAAGGCAAACTAATCACAATATGACGTCATGCAATGTCATCTACAAGATTCAGGCCTTTTGGATTATCTTGTGTGAGTCCGCTACATGGGAGCTTTATTCTAGGATGAGGTATTGCTGATAATATTATTTTGGCTAGGAAGTGCTTCGTTGGATGCACTCAACCAGGAATAAGAAAGGTGCTATAGCTTTCAAAATTGACCTGATAAGACTTATGATAAAATGGATTAGAGTTTTCTAGATCGACCACTCTTCAGGATTTTGGTTTTCCCCTTGGTATTATTGCCTTATTATGTATTCGATTTCTTCCTCCAGCTTTCTATTCTATGGAATGGAGGGTGCTTGGAACCTTCTCACCAATCGAAGGGCTAAGACAAGGTGACTCATTATCCCCCAATTTATTTGTTCTTCATATGCAAAAATTGTCCACTATGATTTAGGAAAAGGTGGATTATGGTGCATGGAGACCGATTTATGTATCCTAGGACTGAAATTTCTCATCTTCTCTTTGCAGATGATGTGATTTTCTTCTGAATGACAAAAGATTTCGAATAGCTTATGGAAGTCTTGTATAATTTTTGTAAGATGTTAGGACTTTGGGTGAATTTGGAGAAATCTAGAGCTTTGACATCTCATCATATGTCTTTCTGAAGAAGGAGATTCTTAGTCGGTTCACCAACATTCATTTCACAGGTGATTTGGGGCAATACTTGGGGGTTCCCTTTATTGAAGGGAGGGTGACAAACGCAACCTTTAATTTGATTTTGGAAAAGGTGAAAACCCGTTGGCATCATGGAAAAAAGGCCTCTTGAATAAAGCTAGTTGTTTTTTGTTTTTTTTTTTGGCTAAGCCAATGGTGCCCTCATTCCTAATTATACCATGTCGACTTTGTGACTGCCACAAAGTGTATGTGATAATATTGATAGACATGTCAGGATTTTCTTCTGGAGATAAGCATCCTAGCCATGGGTTCTACCTAACCTCTTGGGATGTATTGGTTAAATCAAAGAAAGATGGAGGGCTTGGTTTTTGGTCAGCAAGGCAATCCAATATAGCTTTATTGGGGAAAGTTGTTTGGAGTTTGCTAAATCATTAGGACAACTTGTGGGTTAAGGTTTGTAGTGCTAAATACATCGGTAATTCTCAATTGTTGCAGGTCTCGGTTATTGCTAATAGCTTTGATGTGTGGAGAGACATTTTTGCGCTTTGGAAGGCTCAAAGAGGGTTTCAACTTCTCATCGGGCTAAGCGATTTATCCTTATGGTATGATACATGGTTTAAAGGAAGGAATATGGGGGAACATGCTGATTATGTTCATATTAGTGACAGTGCTACAAGCATTCATGACCTATGGTAAGATAGGGCTTGACACATGCAGACACTTTACACCCACCTTCGTGAGAATGCTCTTTTGTTGTTGACTTGTCAATCTCTCTCAAAATGGGGCTCGATGGAGGCTAGCTAAAGGTGGAATGCGCATGAATCTGAAATTTATTCTATAGCGAGTGGGTACTAGTGGCGCACAAGTAGGACTATTATTAATAGTGACACACCTTCTTGGAGGTGGCTTTGGAGGCTTCAAGTTCCTGAGAAGTATATGGGGTGGTGGAAGAGGATTGCGTGCATTGCCTTTGGGACTGCCCTCATTCTTAACTCATTTGGCTAGTGTTGGGGTTTGGTGAAGATACCACTTTCTTTAGGGACCAACTCAAGCCATGGTTAGAAACATACCTCTATAGCTCCTTTAATTTGGTCTTCGTGGTGGTGCTTTGGTGGGTGTAGGATAGGGCAACAATAATGTTTTCCTAAGGAATAAGTAGATGGCTCATTCTGTGTTGGCCCATACTATAATGGGCTTGCATTTATTCCATCATGTGACTAATCAACCTTATGGAGTGTAGGGCCCTCAACATGTAGTCTCAGAGGCCTATGGCTAGCGAAGTTAAGCTTAATACAAATGGGAGAGGATGTATTTCAATGGTGGGTATGAGGGCTGGCTATGATGGTGTTATTCGAGGTGTGGATGTATCTCGGATTGGAGGGTTCTCAAGATACCTTGCTTTTACTTCTGTTTTTTTTTGAAGCTTAATGGAATTCAATCAGGTTTGAAATGGCTTGTGGGAGATAACATCTCAAAATATGGTGCAAAAATGATTCTAAACAAGCAATTGCTCTCATTGCGAAAAGAAATGTACGAAGTCTCATGCGTACGCTACAATGTTAGTTGAAATTGTCTCTTCCAGATAGGGATTGGGAAGGAAGGCTTACTTATGAGGTTCGGAGGTGAATTAGTGTGCTGATATTATGGCCAGAATTGGTAATGGTTGTGTTATCCTGACTAGGTTTGGAAGCTTCGCTTGTATTCTGCATGCTTTGCATGAGAATGTGGAGGGCACATGTGTTTGTGACTAAGCACCCCTTTCTCATGTTGTCATTTTTAGTTTCTTACTCAACCAAAAAAAAAAAAAAATCACAATATGGTGACAAAGGAATAAAGATGTCCTAATATGAGCCTTCAAGGGATGTGGGTGTATGGGATGATATCCCATAATATGGTTTGTGTAAAAGGTTGACATTAGAGCCCTTGGAAACCACTATCTTCTCTTGGATTGGTAGACATTCGGGCCTTGCAATTCCAGCAAAGGGCGTATAGCCCTACTAGGGTGGCGCAATTAAGATGGTGGAGAAACTTCCAATTCTCCAAAGTCAAAGATGCCTCATCAATAAGAGAGGAAAAGCAAACCTTTAAGGAGTGAAACCTACTTCCATCATGAACCAAACTATAGCCCATGACCCCATTACAAAACACCCTATCAGTGGTATTATTTTGCAACCAAGCTAAATATTCCATGCTCAAAAGTTTAGAATCCATTTATTATAATGAATTAAATAAAGTACTTTCTATGAACAAAAAATGTTTCACAATCAAATACATAATAAGGTCAAAACCAAACTATATCACCTTAAAACTCCACAACTTGTGCACTAAGCTTTATTAAATGAAAATCATTGGTTTAACACATTTAAACAAATTTATACAACATTTAAAATATTGAAGAAAGCATAATCAAATTTTAAAATGATCTTTAATCATAATTTTCAACCATATAAGTAAACAAATAAATATGCATCATATATACATAGATTAAGTATTTTATGTCACCATCTTTAAATCATTCAAATTAAGATATTAAAAACAATGAACATAAGCTTTAAGTATCATATAGCACAACATCATACAAGAAAATCATACATGAAGCTTATAAGTGAAAAAAAAAAATCCCTATTTGTTCTTAAGCTTTAGAAACTTAGCTATACCAAGGCTAGACCCAACTTCTTTAACTTTTCTAAACCTTCTCTAAGGGCTAAAATTCATGTATAAAGGCTAGGAAGTGTTGATGTTAGATGGTGATACGAAGATGTAATAATTTGGAGGTGTTTTGCTAAAAATTTATACGTGCTTTTATGTGAAAATGAAGAAAATGAAAAGAGAAATGGTGACTACAATTTTTGATAGATTTTGGCTAGAAGAATGAAGTGTAGAGTTGTGTTTAGAGGGATGCTATTTATAGAAAAAGACTAGGATTAAAATATTACTAATTTCATAATTTATTTGTCATATTTAATTAGTTTAATTAGTTAAATATTAAAACTAACACTAAATAATTTAATAAATTCTCAATTATCATTTCAAGACATACTAAAATATTAATGACATGATTTAAATATATTTAGTAAATTTTAATATATTTAAATATAATTTAATAATTAATTATTCAAAATAAGGTAAATTTACTTAAACTATTCAATCTTAATTAAGTTAATTAATTAGTAAATGACTTAATTTTTTACTCAAACATCATAATAAGATTATTAAAGATATAATACAAGTATTCATGAAATTTATATAATTTTATATAATTATTTATATTTTATTTGGTATTTTACACTATTGCTAGTTTTATTAGGAATTAACTAACTAATAATTTATTTAACTATTTTTAAATTATTTTTTTCTTCTTATTTGGCAGCCTAGAGGTCTGAACCTCATATCCACTAGTGACAAGTTGTCTTGAATAATTAATATATGAAAATAAAAAATTTTGCATATTTATCTTAAAGTTATACATACTAAATAATTCATAAAATAATCATAAAAATTAATTTTCCTTAATCTATCATCAAGAACATATTTTTACCTTATTTATAAGTTATCTATAACTTTCATGAATTTTTTCTATAATTTTTAGTATTTTTAACATATTTTTTTACCTTAATTAGGTCTATTTTGAGTTAATTAAAATAATTAATTATCTATAAATAAAATATAAACCTTTTGTAGCCTCCTATGTGAATTTGAGCTGTCTTAATAAGATAAGGAGATAAGCCCATCTTGTAACGCCGATTTCTCCGTTTGACTACAAATGACCAAAATGCTCCTAAGGTCATTTTTACCCAAATTAAAGGGAGTTACCCGACAGTCTTCGAATGGGTCAACTCAATGTTTGAAGGGGATTATACCATTATGTTTGATATCCGAGGTGAAAATCTCGTTTAAACTTTGGCTCAAAATGACCAAAATACCCCTGTTATACGGGTAAAGGTGCCGTTTGAGTTAAACTTTTAGAAAGTTTGGAATGATATTTATGAGTGGTTATTGATGTTTAGTTGAGCCAATAGGTCCTGTAGTTTTAGTGCAAATTACCATTTTACCCCTAGAACAGTGTCCAGTGAGCCTAATGACGTAATTAAGTAAACCTAAGCAATATTAGGCTCTAATCGAAGATTAATTTATTTCGATAATTAATCTAGAGTCAAAATAATTTATTAAGATTAATTAGAATATAAGATTGCTTAGTTAAACTCTAATTACATTCTTTAATTCAAGATTCCTAGTCATGGAATTTTGAATAGTATTTTATCTCTCCAATTCCTTAAATTAAGGAATTGTGCCTATACCTTATTTGACCAAAAGAATGATTTTAAATTGTTAATATAGTAAGACTACCCTCCTAATCAAGTCTTGACAACCTTAATTAGCCAATTACCTCACCTAAACACTTTCTTACAAACTCCTAATTAAAACCTTAATCAAAGAAACACCTAAACACATCAATAAACCATAATTACATGAACAAATCTCCTCCCCTTTGGCTGCAAAACTGGCCGAATACATGGCCTCAAAGGAGTGTCACATGTTGTTTTATTTCTCACTCAAGGACCATACCTCAAGCCATACCTAGCCATGCTTTTAGCCATGCTTTGCCCATGCCAATCAAAGAGATATTTTCTTCTCTCTTTAGCCATGAAGACCGTCGGCCTTCTCCCTTTGTGCAGCCTCCATGTTGCAAAATTTCTATAAATACCAAGCTTGGAAGAACTTGGTTACACTTTAGATCATTTGCCAAGTTTAGTTTTCTTACACTTTCTTGCTTTTTCTCTCAAATTCTCTTCATCTTGTTCATCTTCTTCTTCCTCTCAAAGAACCTTGCCACCACCACAAACCACCACAAACAACCATAGACCACCACTCCCTCACCTCAAACCATCTTTTAAACACTCAAACTTTCCATTTCCAAGCTTAGAAACTCAAGGAAAAATCATCTTCCTTGAGCTTCCTCCTTGGCCGAATTCATCCTCACCTCAAGAGAAGATTTTGTCTTCTCATTCCTTCAAGGATCAAGCTTTCTTTCATCCTTTTCAAAGACTTCCTTAGGTAGGGGTTTGTTTTCAAAGTTTTTGCTTGTTTTCTTCAAGAAAAGTTCTAGTTTTCTTCAAGAAAAGTTCTAGTTTTCTCTTGATCAAAACTCTTTCTTTCTTCCTTTTCCTTTTCGACCATGATGCCTTTTTATGAGGCAAACTTTAGCTTGATGATGAGGTTTCAAGATAATGACTTGTTGTTGTCATGTGAGAAACCTCTAAAGCTTGAAACAACTTGGTCTTGGACCATACATGCTTGTGTTTTTCTTTCTTTTTCTTGCTTATGCTTTCGGTTTTCCTTTCTTTTCTTCCTCAAAGGTTTCGGTTTTCTCTTCCTTTTTCCTTGAATGGTTTTGGTTTCCTCTTCCTTTGTTTGAACAAAGTTTGCTAAAAATGTTAAGTAGATCACAAAAGTTTTGTTAAGAAAATTAATCCTATGTTTTCAAAGAGCTCTAAGCTTACCCTTGCTAACCTTAAAGTTGGTTGGCCGTTTTAAGAGTTCTACTCTAGATTGAAGCCCATGAGCAATAAAATAAAGAATATGACTTAGTTTGTAGTATGTTTGTTTAGACAAAGTGTTGAGCTTTGTGTCATTTTCTTGAGCTTGATGATGAAGTTCAAATCAAAGGCTTCTTTGAAGACTTGGTGTTAAGAACTCTAAAGCTCACTTTATGTTTGTTAAGATACATATTTGGGTTAAGGTTATAATATTCTTTAAAGTCTTGTAAGAGCTCTAGTCAAGATAAAATGAGTTGCATACATGTTTATATTTATGCCTTGCATAGCATGTTTATTTTGATGTCATCACTAAACTCTCAAGAATAACTAAATGGACTTGCATTATCATGTTTAAATTTCAAGCTTGCATTTCATGTTTATATTTCAAGTCATCACTTAATCCTTAAAGATAATAATAAGGTTGCATCTCATATTTATTTTATGCTCTCACTTTATTTTCTAATGGAGAATAAAATAAGTGCATATCATGTTTAAGTTTATGCCATCACCTAAATATCCTAGAGCTCAAAGACTTGCCCAAGTATCTTGCATAAAGTTTTAGAAAATGAAGGCATTTCAAGGATGCCATTTCGGCCTTGTGATGATGATGATGAACTTGATGAGTTCATCTAATCATAAGTGCCCATAGTCTAAGTCTTGGAATTTTCTAAGCTTAGGTGTATTTAAAGAACTTTATGAACAAAATTTTATGTTTTAAATTTATTCCTTGAGCTAAATAAATTAGCTATTGACCTAGCACATATTGATGTGATTTTAATGAGTTTAATTGGTTTCTAAATGAGTTTTGAGTTATTAAAATGATTCCAAGAGAAACTAGCAACTTATATGCTTTTAAATCATGAAATTATGTGATTACATGAGCTTTGCATTTCGATTCTGCCCTTGGTGTTTGGCCACTGTATAAATTCTATTTTGGTGTTAAAATATGTAAAATTATGTTTGAGTGAAGCAAGGAATGGTTTAGGGAAGTTAGGAAAAATAAGTAACTAGAAAGGATTTAAAATGTGAATTCTAGAACACTTAGATGCACATATTATGAATTCTGTTCCAGCATAATTAAACTTAAGAAAAATGGTTTATAATTAGTGGATACGTGTAGGAATCCCTCATAATTGGTTTAGGAGTTGATTATAGAGCTTTAGGCGACAAAAACTAGAAAGGTAAAGGGAGATTCAGGACCGTAATCACAAGACAAAATTCTGCCCAAGGTGATGAGGTGATGAATGGTTATGTTCATGCGCTTAAAAATTGGAGGAAATTATAGGTAATGATACCCTAGGATTGATAAAGATTTATAATGGATGCTAGGATAATCGAAACACAAGTTTAATATACGCCCAATTTTTACTGTAATTTTCACTGTCATTAGGAATTACCGAATTACCATAGGTAAATATTATATAAAATTTGAGACCAAACAATCCCTAATAAAGGAATATAACGTTAGAAGAGAAGTTAGGAGCAATTCGTGCAAGTATTGCAAACCCAATTTTGTACGTGTAAAATGACCAAAATGCCCTGAGGTTATTTTACTTAGAAAATGAGGATCGTGGGCCCCACCCATCCTCAAGGGGATGTTTTGATGTTAATAAGGGATTGTTTGTGTTATGTGTGTTAATAGAGGAGAAGAATCCTAATTTTGAGCTCGACGCGCGAAATGACCAAAACGCCCTTTTTAACTTATTGCGTACCGACTAACCCGAACCTCACTAAAATGTGTTAAAAGGTGTTTTTAAGCCATGATTAACCATTGGTTAAGCTCGGGTGGTCTCGGGCAATTTTTAAGTAAAATGACCGTTTTGCCCTCTTTGTGGTTTTACAAATTTTGAGATTTTTGATTCGTCTAACGAAACCTAAGCAATATTAGGCTCAAATTAAAGCTTATTAAATTCTAATTATTAATCTAGAGTCAAAATTATTTATTTAAATTGATTAGAACCTAAAATTGCTTTAAAACACTCAAATTGCTTACTAATTCACCTAAGCCCTTAACCGTAAATTCTCTAAATTGCATGAATACCTTACCTACACCTAAATAATGCATGGAACACACAAATTTCTCCTCCTTGGGCTGTAATGCACGAAATTATTGATGCCATTATGCATCAGAATAATTGCCCAAAGATACACTAAAACAAAATGCCAAAAATTCCCTAAAACATGGCATAAAACATGCCTTAAACAAGGAATGATTTTCCTCCCTTTGTTCCCCATGAAAATCCATCAGCCTTCCTCCTTCATTTGTCCATTTATGAGCTTCAAAATCTCTATAAATAGGCATGCTTGAAGAGGTGTTAGAAGCCTTTGATCATAACTTACACAATTCTAGTTCTTAGAAGCACCAAAAGCTCTCATTTCCTCCTCCTTTGGCTGAATTCTTTCTTCAAGTTTTCAAGAATATTTTCTTTCATTTCACTCCAAGAAACCAAGTTCTCTTCCTTTCCTTCAAATCAGATTAGGTAGGGAGTTGTTTCTAAGTTCATTTTATGCTATGACAAGTTATGTTTCTAGCTCAAAAATGATGATTTCATGGACTTTCTTCTAGCTCTCAATTTGGGTTTTGTTTTCCCCTTTCTTTTAAAAACATTTCAGCCTTATGGCCTAGATTATGATGAGACCATGGTTTGATGATGAGGTTCTTGAGTGTTGGTTGCAAAGCCATCACAAGTTAGACCTCTAAAACTTGAAGGTTTCACTAGTTTTTAAAGCTTTACAATTTCTGTTTTCTTTCCTTATTTTTCTTTAATGATTTTGGCCAAATGGCCTAAGAAGGAATATGATGATAGCTTGATGATGAGGACCTTGAGTGTTGGTGGTAAATCCATCACAAGTTAGGCCTTTAAAGCTTGAAAATTCCACTTGATGCAAAACTTTAAAGAATGATGTTTTTATGATGTAAAAATAAAGATCTTGAGTTTAGAACTTGAAAGATGTATTTTTCACTTTGTCTTGCTAAGATATATATATTGGGTTGAATTTATATTTCTCTAAAGTCTTGGAAGAGCTCTAGTAAAGAAATAAAATGAACTTGCATCCATGTCTAAGTTTATGCCTTGCATAACCATGTTTACTTTTAATGTCATCACTAAATTCTCAAGAATAAATAAATGAACTTGCATATCTCATGTTTAAATTTCCAAGCTTGCATTTCATGTTTATATTTCAAGTTGTCACTTAATCTTCAAAGATAATAAAGAGGATGCATCTCATATTTATTTTATGCTCTCACTTTATTTTATAATGGCTAAAAGAATCAACGCATGACATGTTTATTTTTATGTCATCACCTAAAGATCCTAGAGCTCAAAGACTTGCCCAAGTATCACAAGCAAAGAAATAAGATTATTGGAGTTAAAGAATTGATTCTTTAAGAAGTCTTGAGATTGGAGCTTAAAAAGATGTAATAATAATTCTCTTCTCCCTTCACCGGTCTCAGTGCGGATTACCGCCGCTCCCTTTAAAGATTCTTCTCCTCCACTGGTCCCTGCAACTACCGCCAGTTTCTTGCATCATGTTTATATTTCAAGCTCTTGCATCATGTTTAATTTCCAAGTTATCACCTTAAATCTTAAAGATAAAGAAATGGTTTTGCATATCATGTTTATAATTCCAAGTTATCACCTTATAATGACAAGATTAAAATGAGGTTGCATAGCATGTTTATGATTCTAAGATATCACATAAATCTCTTAAGATCAAGACTTGCTCCTTTTATCTTAAGTGAAAATTTTAATCATGAACATTCTTTCAATGATAAAACGGCCTCATGATTGAGGAAGGCCTAAAGTCCTATGACTTCTTTCAATTTTAACAAAAAGAATTAGTTTCTAAAGGAGTTTCAAGGTTTTACAAATATTTTGATAAACCAGTATCACATGTGTACTTGAAATGTGACTTCTAGCAATTATATGAGGTTCATGATTCGGCCACTAATCTGGTTTAGTACTACTGTATGATGATGGTTTAATATGTTTGAAGTTGTGATAATCATGGTTTATTGCTGAGAATGATTCATAATTGGTTTAGTAATTAATTTTAGCACCATAAGGAAAGGAACGAGAAAGGGTTAAAAATGCAACTTCTAGCACATGAAGCCTTAAATATAACTTGCTGCCTATGCTGTCCCATATAGTTTAATAATATTCTTAAGGCTTATAATTAATGGTAATGATGATAATGAATCCTTTAGGTGCATGATTAATTAGTTTGATAATTAAGATTACCCATTCTAAAGTTTCGGTTGTTTAAGGTTTTTGTAAGAATTTATGATGATGGTTCTTTGAAGTTTGAAATGATAAGTCTATGTAGTGACGACTAGTAAGGTATGAGCTCATAACCTAGATTACTCCCAAAGGGTGGAGTATAAGGTGGCCCCAAGGAAAATAATGATGATGATGACAAGATTTTAAGTCACCTAGGACACTAAAGGAATGAAATATGTGCACTATGTCTTGTGCATAGCATTTTATGAGATGATGATGGGAAATATGATGTTCTTCTATGCATAGTATTTATGATATGATGATGAGAAATATGATGTTCTTCTATGCATAGTATATATGATTTGATGATGAGAAATATGATGTTCTTTTATGCATAGTATTTATGATATGATGATGAAGAATACGATGTGTTGATAAAAGGAAAAGTTCATTATGAACATGACATGCTAAGTTTATGATGCATTATAAGACGCATGATTAAAACGACAAACCTCGGTAAAGTATATTTTCGAACTTAATAAATCAATCTTAGCATGCTCACTATTTCATAATAACCCAGAGGTTCCTGGGGACGATGATGATGACACAATGCATCATGAGGTGAGTACCTACTGAGATTCTTTTATAAGTTTCTCACTCCCTCTATTTTTTTTTCCATCTCGTCTTCAGAAACGAAGGAAGCGTTCGTGAATCACATTGAGGCTATCAGGTAGTGAACTTGATCCTACTAGTTTCACTCATATATTTCAGATATCTATCCCTATCCCTTGTTATAACTAGGTGCCATTAATGGATGTCCTTCCATCCATATATTATTTATGTTTTGTTAGATTGCCTACACTTAGTCTTATTCTGTTGGTAGGCAAAATATCTATATGATATGTAATTATGGATGTTATATGATGGAGCCAATATATTATGATGTGATGTTTGTAAATTCCTATGTGTCTTTTAAATTTTGCTAAATCATTCACATTAGCGCGGCTCACATTTTCAATTATGTTTAAAAAAATGGCTCGTAATTTCACTAAGTATTTTCAAAGCATGATTAAGGAACTGAAGCAAAGAGTAAAGTCTAGTAATTAATCAGATCCTCCTAGGTGTATTGGGTTAATTATTAGGGTGTTACATTTAAGACCATAAGGGCCAAAGCATAAGACACCATGAGGTAGAAGGTGTGATGTGAGTATGAGACCGAGTGGGTATACTTGTGATGTTGAGAATATGTTAATGACATGATATATGTGGCTATATGTGTGTTTGAGACATGTTGTTGTGATAATGTGATACATTATGCATGAGAATGAGAATGAGAATGAGAAATATGAAATGAGTTTAGGAGGGTATGCTCCTAAGAATAAGAGATTTATTCGAATGAGATATTTCAAGAGAATATCATGTGTTGTTGAGTTATGTGGCATAACTAATTTTGAGGAAATTGGAGTATAGTCATTATGCTGAATTTCCGTCAAATTTGAGGGACTTGGGAAAAAGTTTTGAAAAGAATGATTTATGTGTGACATGCAGAACGCATTTCTCCTTATGAGGAGAAGGTAACCCATGAGGGTATGGTCGTGGAGCCATATGAAGCGGACAATGTCACTTGGTCTTAACCAATAATGCGTTTCGCGGGCTGAGACGTACTTCTTCTACGGAAGGAGAAGGTAAAATGTGAGGGCATCGACATTAGCCTTGCAAAACGGACAAAGTCACTTGTCTTAACCAAGTTGATGCGTTTAGAGAAGGAAGAAAGTCTCATGATGAGTGATTCCTTAGGTCCCCGTACTCTGGAGTCGGGATTGTTATTTTTATAATTATGATTTGCTTATCAAGAGGATAAATAAGAACTAGTGATGACTAGTTAAGGTATGAGCTCATAGCCTAGTATCAGGGTCGGTTACTATTTTTACATACCATGATGTCACAAGTTGAGAAATGAAAAAGGACATGCCACTTATATGAGAACTAGTTAATGATTATATGCTTTAATTATTTGTTGCCTAAAGTAATGCCATGCATTCATGTTCTGCTAATCCATACATGCATTAAGATCATCCTAAAAGACACGGATCTTGGATAATTATCTTTTATGAAAACTCCATAATGAACCTTTGCATGCTTAACCTTTTTATAATAAACCTAAGGTTCCTGGGGACGCAAACGATGACACTAGGATAGAGGATTTCCTATGAGATTCTTTAGCAAGATTCTCACCCCTCTCTATGTTTCTCTTTCCGTTACGTCTTCAAACTGCGATGGCGTCGTTCGTGATTTTTATTGACGCACCGTGTGTGCATTTTTCCTACCATTTTGAGGGTCATTGTGCGTGCGCATTTTTGCATACATGGGACGCCCGTTTGCTTTTCTGGTTTCCAGTTTTAGCTTCACCCCGACCTCTCCCTATGGCGATGATTTGATCTTTGAGAGGACGCGACCCCGTGACAAGAGAACCCAGGCCGACCATCGTCTTCAGTGCGGCTCTCCCGAGTACGTTCCTCGCCGAGGTGCTCTGACCCGATCCGAGAGGGTCCCCTCTCATCCTTTTTGAGGATTTCCCGGGTCCCATGGATATTGGGATGGGCAGGATATGACGCGGAGGCTAGCTCGACGCTCGAGATGCGCCCTTATCGAGGGAGGGAGTAGTCATGGTTAGGGACCGATCTTTTGAGGGGCTTTTCCATGCATTGGCAGTTATGTTTCCTATTTTCTTTCTTGTACTTTATGTTTCATGTACTGCAAGCTCTGCCCATTCTTATATGGGTATGATTTTACGTTATTATTTCAGTTATGTACTAAACTATGGTGATTAATTTTATGATGAGTGTTTTTATGATTGAGGTGTTCTTACTTGCTTTATAATACATGATTTATTTGCTCTTCCGTTTCACGTTTCGTTTACGTGTACGCAATGGCTCGCATTTTGTTTTACACATATTTCAAAAAAAATTTACCGTATTTTTCGCTAAGTAATTTTACAAACGAGTTTTAAAGGAAAGTAATACCTAATAATTAATCTTAATATGTCCTAGGCGTATTGGGTTAAATATTAGGATGTTACACATCTTTGTTGAATTTTTAAGTAAAAAATTGTTGGCTTTGGATAATATGTCACGTAAAATATATTTCATTTTTTAAATATATATATTATGAGACTAAATTCTAAACTATTCTAGATGTTATTTAATTGATTTAAGAGTATTAGTGAGATTAATCAAAATTTAGGAAAATTATCTTACAACTTAAGTAGTTGATTAGGTATTTTAAGATTTATTTAAGTTAAAATTAATTAATTAAAGATCAATGTGATTTTTAACACTATCCATAGTCTAATGGAGAGGCCCATTTCATGGTCCTCTTTATCTAATATCATAACTTAGTTAAAAATTTTTATAAGACTTAAAGTTATTTTCTAGAATTTTTCGGAGTTTATTTTACACCTCACTATAGGTTATTTTTGTGTAATTATACTAATATCATACAAATGTACTAAATATTAATATTTATTATTAAAATTATATTTAAAATGTATTTATAATTTTTTTATCATTTTTTTAATGACATTCTCTAAGCTTTTTCAAGATTTTTGTTAGTTTTTTTTGCAACAATTATGTTGTAAACTTATTTCTAACATTTAGTGGCATATTTATAATTTTAATAAAACCTAAGGAAATTATTAAAATTTCACATTTTGGTGCTAAGTTTCAGATTGTACAAGCTATTAAGTCTGTAATATTTTAATTAGATATTTTTTAATGATTATCCTTGAATATTTTTTGCCTAAACAAAATCTTCATACTTTCTAAATAAAAAGCTATAATAAAGCAACACTATGTGAAGAAAATTTGGGATGTTACAAATTGTGTCTTCAAGACACAAAAATAAAAAAAAGGGCATGCTAAAATGTGTAGAAATGTGGGAACTTTAAGGATCTCTTGCAATGAAGCATGGCGCTTTGGTGCTAATATCTACAAAGGTCAGAATGTAGCTAAGGATGTCATTGCTCTTGGCGAGAAAATAGTTAATGTTATGAACTTGCCAAACTTGATGGAAAGTTTGATTGCACTCAGGTAGATATTAGGGTTTTGTATATTTTAAAAAGGACTAAGGCTTACTTGAGGCGATAATGACAGGACGGATGGCGTGGTGGAAAGGAAGGAGGTAAGGGAAATAGATGTGAAAGGAAGAAAGTCTAAGTGGCATAATGGAAAATTAGACATTGTAAAGGGTTACTTGGTAGGTTTAGGGTGGAGTAAGGTTGGTCCAAGATGAGGTAGACCAACTAATACGGCTAGGATTAGTTGGTCTCCCAATGTTGGGGACTAGCATTGATCCACCCTTTAATACCATTAGATGTAATATTAAAATAAATTAATTGACTAGATTTATGAAGAAATGGATTTAATTTAATTCTTAAATTAAATCAATTCATTCGTTGTCAAATTTACCCTTCTATACATCTCTTTTTTTCATTTTTTCTAACTATCATCACTTTCTCCTCAATCAGCAACTACCAAAGGACAAGAAACATAGTGTCTGTGAATTCCAAAGCATAGAGTCCAAAAGATTATTGAACCAAAGTTATATAACATTCATCAACATCAACCTATGAACAAGAGGATAAATCATGGGTTTTTGGTTGGAAAATTTAATGTGAAAACCTTGTGTATGGGGTTTGGATATCCTATCCTACAAAGAACAGTTGAAGCTACAAAGAAGCTACTTTTAAGAAACTATTGTGAAAAGAAAAATGTGATCTTAAGGTAATCATGTGTGAAGTTACCCCCATCTTCATTGTCCGTCACTACCACCTACCCCCACTTCTAGATTGGAACTTACTTCTAGATTACAACCTCGTTCAAACGTTATTTGTGAAGCAAATGCGGTCTTAAGGTAATCATGTGACATAGGGAAATACTCAAATGTGACAATGAGAAACAAAATGGTGTAAAGGTTAACACATAGAGAGAGAGAGATAGCATGGTAAAGAGGAGAGAATGTTGTTGCACTGGTTGAAGTTAGAACTTTAGCTTTTTGCTAATTTGGCCGTTATAAATGAGAAACAAAATGGTGCTAGTTTAGCAGAAGGGGGAGTGCTTGGTTGTGGGAGGGGAGGCACAAGGAGTAACCAAGTGATGGTTGAAGAAGATGATGAGTGGCTGATGGCGAGTTGAGAACGGAGGTGTTAGTGGTGGTAGAGGTTGAAAGAAGAAAAGGTGAATGACATGAATAAAAAATTAAAAGTTAAAATGAGTTTTTTAGTATTTTAACAAGATGAGATGAGAAGAACTAACGTTAGTCCCAAACATGTGGGGACTAATGAATCCTAGACCAACTAATACTTAGCTGAAATAAAGACCACCACAACAACCCAAAGATATTTTTGTGGTCATTATTACTCCACTCTCCACCTATTTACTCTATGGAAAAATGTTATTTGTAATCATTGTGTATAAGATACCATACTGACTCACATCCTCATCCACCATTAGATAAGATGTAAACTCAAGTTAAATGAGGTCTATATCCTATCCAGGAAAGATAAGTATAAGTCGCACAACTCTGAACCATGTATACTCTCCATTGCCCTTTCTTAGTTTTATCTCCTTTCCCCTCCTTCCTCCATTTGTTTCCTATTGTAAACCCGTTTTTCCCCTTATTAAAGATATTTTAGAAGATTCATCACCTCATATTGCACAAGTAAATAAAAACGCTTATTTTGCATAAAGCATAATAAGAAGGTAGAATTGTTGTACTGAATTACTTTTTGCTAAATTTATTATTTTATTTTTTAATCAAAACTTAAGTTGTTCTCAATCTCTCATTTCACATATTGTATCTTTCACTTTGAACCCCTGTCCATGTTCTCAACCCTTTTTTTCTCATGATTTTACAAATTTGTACAATTTAATTTATATTATTTATAAATTTGTAGAATTATTATGAATATTTTTATCATCCCCTAGGATGGCTCATAATGATTTGTGAATAACATAATTTATTGAACACAAAACTTGAATAATTTTTTTGTTTAGATAGTATTAACAAACAAACATGAAAAAAAATAGATATTAGTCTGTGGAGAAAAACTTAGATCAATTTTGTTATATCCATTACATCAAATCCCTATTTTCATATTAATTTTAAGATAACTTATAACCACACATCGCACATGATTTAATATTAGTAGACATATAAAATGATACATGTAAATTTGTATGACTCCGTGCTAGCAATATTATTATGCAAAAAAGAAAAATATTAAATTATTTATAATTTAGCTTCCAACTTGTAAAGGCTTGCTTTTCCCCTATTTTCCCAAGAGAGAGAGAGAGAGATTAGGTTTACAGTTGGAAAGAAATGGAGGAAGGAGGGGAACGAAGGAGATAAAGGGGCAATGGAAGGCATATATGTGGATTAAATGGGTGGTCGATGAACTAATAATGACCACAATGATTTCTTCGGGTTGTTATGGTGGTCTGTATTTGGGTTAAAATTGAGAAGTGAAAAGTGAGGGATGAAAGACGTAGACATATAGGGTGTGTAGACCTATTTGGACAATTTTTTAAAAATAATTGAAATTAAAAAAAAAATCAGTTTTCAGTTTTTTAATAGAAGGTCAAATTAGTAGCTTCTAAAGAAAAAAATAGTTTTTAGCTTTTTGATATATAAAATTTAGCTTTTGTAATCACTTTTTTAAAATATGAAATAAACACACCCATAGTATATTTTAAGTTCTGGTTAAAAAATAAAATGAGTAAGCCTTAAAAGAAGATGGTTTGGTAAAACCATTTTTATCTTATTGTAGCGGTCAGAAAGCCACTATTTAACATTTGTTGAATCCGTTATTAGATATATATTCCCAAGTACGTCTTAACATTACTCCCTAGATTCTCACTTCTAGTTTCAACTCATTTTTATGGGTTTAAAAAGATTCGATTGGCAAAAATTTTAAATTAAAGCCAATAATATAATCTATCACTAACATTTTATTAACTTTTATAAGTATTATATTTATATATAATATATACAAATATTTTTATCTTAACAACCAGAATGCACTAGGGGAAAAGTTACTTGCATACAAAATAGCCTTTTTGAAACGTAACAGTAACAATAAATCTAAATGTGAAAAATATGCCTAAATCCTCCTTTATGCACCCAAAAATATAGGTGTCGGTCTTTCAATATATATATATATATATATATATATATATATATATATATATATATATATATATATATATATATGTCCTATTTCCGCTCTGTTTTTATGACACTTAAATTCTTTTTTGGGTTAAAAAGTTCGCGACTTTAGTCATTTAGTGTCACATTTGCGCTTTTTATTTAGTAGTGTGACCTCTCTGCTCAATGTACAACAACCGGAACCAGCCAACAATCAACCGATCGCTTTTTGAGTAGTTATTTCAAACTAAACATTCATGCCTTTTTAGTTTGCTGCAACGATTATAGGTTTGGTTAATAAAAATAACTTAATAATAATGAGACGGTGTTACTTTTTGTTCAAAATTCATTCAATCAACAAATCAAAATGCAAAATGCAAAATCCAAAATCCAAAATCCAAAATTATTTTGCATTTCTAAACTTGTTCAACCTTCCCACTATAGAGAAATCGAATAAAAAATTCAATTTCAACAAGTAGACCCGAATAATTTTTCTAAAGTTTTTTTTTAATTATTTTCATCAATTTCCAGTTTCACTTTTTTTTTCCCAAAATGTTTTATTTATTTTTCTTGGCTAGGTAGTTTCATTGTTCATTTAATCAAGCTGTATCCAATGCGGCCCATTTATGCAAATCTTAAGTCGTAGAAAATAGTAATGGACCCATCTCAACCCAACCAAACCCAACCAAACCCAACCCATGATACTCTTGAAGACGTCACAGAGCTGAAATCCCACTGGCCAAAGACCCAATAATATCACCATCTAGCCGTTGAAAAGTTTGAATCCTTGTCTTAATTAAATGGACCCACATTCAAATGACCAAAAAACCTCTCGCAATTCAAATCCCCGAAACCGCGACTACGTCTATACTTTCCACGAATTTTGAATTCCAGATCGAATCTCGGCCGTTCGCTTCAAGCCCCTTTTCATTACCACGATTTCAACTTCAACTTTTTTCAAATCAAACCGAAAACAAAACCAAACCCCCTGAAGTCCCAAACCCTCACAGCCATAGAGAAAGAGAGAGTGAGAGTGAGTGTGCGTGCGTACGTGTGTGTGTATCAAATGACTCTGAGTTCGAGTTCGATCTCAAATCCACATTGAACCAGCACAGAACAATTCAACTTCAGGATTACTCAAATTCGCCGGTTCGGAATCCTGTTCTTCAATTCCTCCTTCAGGTATCCTAGTTCGGAGCTCATTTTTTTTGTTCTTTGCTGTCATCAATGATTTATTTATTTATTTATTGTTTTGTGTGTGTGTGTGTGTGTGTGTGTGTGTGTGTGGTAGAATGCTGAGAGATTTCAAGTTCACACACCGAAACCCTGGCAAAAACGAAGAGATCGAGAATGTGGACCCTTCGGATCCAGCATCTGCAGCTCCGAGCTGTGCGGAGGGTTCTAGACCTCCGCTGAACACAATTCAAGAGGCCAGTTCTCTGAGTAAGATCGAGAGGACTCCTTCTAAGCTCAACAACAAAACCAGAGGATCCGATCCACCGCTTCGCACCCCGGATAAACACGCAGCAGGAGGAGGAGGAGGAGGAGGAGGAGGGACCATGTTCTCGAAGCACCGCTTCGGATGGAACCAGAAGAACGACGCGGTGGACGAGAGGAGAGGATCCGGTGCTGTGAGTAACGGTGGTTGGGGAATGTCACTCCTAGGGTGACTCGCACTGCGGGAAGAGCTGCTGCTACCACGGCTTGTTCAGAGAGCAATTCGACGCAGAGCACTCCGACGAAGAGTGTGACTAAGCCTCATCCGAGCTCGAGTGTTCGGAGCAAGGTTGATGGAAGCTTCAGTGCTCGCTTGGGAAACTATGTTGCTTTGTATAAAGGTGTTCCTAGTTCAGGTCTTACGCCCACGGTTGTTAACACGGTCGAAGTGCCTCATTTTGATCTCAAGGAAGATTCTTCTTTCTGGATTAATCACAATGTACAGGTGAGTGAGATTGAGTGTGCATTACTGCATTTGTAGAATTGAGTTAGTTTGAATTGATTTTGTTCATTAGAATTGATTTTAAAGTAAAGTGACTTATATTTGGTAATTCCTTTAAAAGCAATTTTGACAGAAACCAAGACATTTTCATTAATCCTGGAACTTTGGCAACCAAATAAGATAAACAAATTTAGAATCAGTTTTTTGGGTGGCATAATCAATTCTAAGCCCCCCTAGCTGAAAACCAAACAGGCTGTAAGATTGATATCATGGGTGTCTTTATGTTTCCAATTGAGGTCATTCTGACGTGAAATTCTTGGTTAGGTCATTATTCGTGTGCGTCCTCTCAATAGCATGGAGCGGAGTGCGCATGGCTATAACAGATGCTTGAAGCAGGAAAGTGCTCAATGCATTAATTGGATTGGGCAACCAGAATCTCGATTCACATTTGACCACGTTGCTTGTGAAACAGTAGACCAGGTGTGTGTGTGATGGCATTGAAATGATGGCAGTTTGGTGCACGGATTTTACATTGGAATGAAGTTCTTAATTTTCTGTCTCCATTGTTTATGGTTTTTGTAGGAAATGATTTTCAGAATGGCTGGTCTTCCAATGGTAGAGAACTGCCTCTCGGGGTACAATAGCTGTATGTTTGCCTATGGACAGGTATCATAGTATGAATGAATTAAGCATTTATTTCATGTAGAGATTATCTAATTGTTATTGGCAGTTTGGTACTCGTCCTTGTAAGCAATTTTACTTTTCGACATTTCACTTGTTAGCACTTAGTAATGTGGACCCTTTATGCCTAGGTTCCAATGTAAACCCTATCATTGTGACTGATTGCAAATTTACTTGAAATTTACTTCTAATCTACGTTATTCATGGCTGCATACCCTTGACATTGAGTTTTGTCTTACTTGGTCCCATAGTTTTGCCATTACCAAATGGTGAAGCTGCTTTAACAGTAACGCAAACTTTTCATCTTTCCGAGCATCATGAATTGGGAGCTTCAGTATGTCATTGCTACATGGGTATGCCAATAAGTGTGTGCTGTACTAGGGAGTGGGATGGGATGGGAGCCTATTTTCTTATTAAGAGAAATAGCATACCTTTGGCATGTTCGGTTATTTTCTGCCTCCTTATGCTATGCCTATTTGAGCATTGAATTATTTATCACGAAATTGTCAAGTGTACAATCTATGCCATGCCATTTGTTGAGTGATTGTTTGCTTTGGTGTTCTGTAACATAATGAGAAATGGACAACAAATGGCGACACTTCATTTTTTTCAATTGCAAGATGATGAATAAGTCCCTTAATTCTGCAGACAGGAAGTGGGAAAACATATACAATGCTCGGTGACATTGAAGATTTAGATGTGAAGCCCAGTCCCCATCGCGGAATGACTGCACGTATATTTGAGTTTTTGTTTGCCAGGATCCAAGCAGTAAATTCGTCACTCTTTCCTACTAGTTTCATCTATCAAGAAGCCTGTTTTCATATCAGTACAAATCATTAATCCACATTTTTTCGCCCCCGTCTGTCCCCTCCTTGCTAAATTTTTAGGAAGAGGAAAGCCGAAGGGACGAAAGCTTAAAATACAATTGCAAGTGTTCCTTCCTAGAGATTTACAATGAGCAAATTACGGATCTACTTGATCCGTCATCCACCAATTTACTAGTAAGTCTAGTTTTTCCCTCAACAAATGATTGTCCAAAATATTGTTAATTATTTACCTTTGCTCCATGATCTTAATAGCTGCGGGAGGATGTCAAGAAGGGAGTTTATGTTGAAAATCTATCTGAGTTTGCGGTTCAAAGTGTGAGTGACATCCTAAGGCTTCTAATTCAGGTACCAGTGTCTGTGTCTCTCTCGTTCATTTTGAGGCATCCCCACAAAATCCCTCATTCCCAGTTATTTAAATGCATGATGACAAGGATTTGCTCTGGCATGAACTTTTCTTTAATTAGTAGTTTCTGACATGTAGGGCTCTGCAAATAGGAAAGTTGCAGCAACGAATATGAATAGAGAGAGCAGTAGGTCCCACAGTGTTTTTACATGTGTGATTGAGAGCACATGGGAAAAGGACTCCACAACCAATTACCGTTTTGCTAGGTTAAACCTGGTTGATCTAGCTGGTTCAGAGAGGTAAGGCATTAGCTTCTTGATATTGATTGAACCAGAATGTAGTTTGGGATATGTGTGGATGTACTAACCAAGTTCTCATTCATAACAGACAGAAAACTTCTGGTGCTGAGGGTGAGCGTCTAAAGGAAGCAGCCAACATAAATAAATCATTATCTACCTTGGGGTACTTTTTTACTTTAATACATAAATTTTTAGAAATTCAAAAGATATAATTCTTATTTCTACTTCATCAGTATGCAATTAATTTTTTCCAATCATGCTTGCAGTCATGTTATTATGATACTAGTGGATGTGGCAAATGGGAAGCAGAGGCATGTCCCATACAGAGACTCAAGGCTAACATTTCTTCTTCAGGTTGATTACTTACTGGTTGCCTTTGACATTTTCGTTCTTAGGATGATTCTTACGCATGATACTTGGCACTAAATGCAGGACTCTCTTGGTGGCAACTCGAAAACAATGATAATTGCCAATGTCAGCCCTTCCATATGGTATATTCTTTTGTCTGGAACCATGTTTTCTTCGTTGAAATTCTACATGTTGCCGTTGAAGTAGAATGAAGCCTTTCTCATTTCATTTGCAGTTGCGCTGCTGAAACATTAAATACACTTAAGTTTGCTCAGAGAGCGAAACTCATTCAGAATAATGTGAGTGCCATTCTATGATCACTCTGAATAGTTTTCAATGGCATGATTCTAGCATTCAAATATGCATTTTAAATTCTGTATCTTGCAGGCTGTGGTGAATGAAGATTCTACAGGGGATGTAATTGCTTTACAGCACCAAATACGACTTTTGAAGGTGTTAGTGGTTATTTGTTGTAAGTTGTAATATAGGCTTTGTGTGTCTATAGTTGATGACAAAACTCAAATGGTGAAATTTTGGGGCAGGAGGAGCTTTCTAACCTCAAACAACGTCAGAATGTCTCAAGGTCTTTATCATTTTCTTTGGCATCTGTCAGAAATATAAAACAATCTCTAGAAGACTGTTGCTTAGAAAATGCACCTGATGCGGTTGAACAAGATGATAATGATGATATACTTGCTTTTGGATCCAATGGCATCAGAATGTCCCACAAACAGGTATGCTTGGCTTTCTTAGGTTAATAAAGGTCCATTCGAATGTGACAGATTTTGTGTTTGATCTGTTTAACCCCTGTTTCTGAAATTTTCCTGCCTTGTCGTGCAAGATTTAGGAGTGTTAATTCATTTGTGTGCTTTATAAGATAACCTTCCGTAGGAAAAAAAAATCGTGGGTATGCTGTTAGGTTCTACGGGAGGGAGAGCCCTAGATGCAATAGTAAGGCGCACTGTCTTCTGACTTGGTAGTGATTAGTTCTAGTTGCAAAAACCACCTCTCTGCTAAAAGGGTTAAGGCTGCATGCGTCTGAGTCCTGACCTTCCCTAGACCCCATGATGGTGAAAGCATCAAACACTGACATGTTAGCTTCTGTGGCTAATCTTACATCTGTTGCTACTCTGTTACAACTTACAAGCCAGTTATAGAATTTTCAGTTATGATATTCAAAATTATTGGTGGTTCAGTTAAAATCATTGGAAACTCTTCTTGCTGGAGCTTTGAGAAGGGAGCAGATGGCAGAAACTTCTGTTAAGCGACTAGAAGCAGAGATTGAACAACTAAACCGATTGGTATTTCTCTTATGAGGTCTTCTTGCTTTTTGGAGTTTTACGTTTCAGTTGTGTCTGCAGCCCTCATTTTCAAATTCATTATTGTTTTAGGTTCGTCAAAGAGAGGAGGACACAAGGAGTTGCAAAATGATGCTTAGGTTTCGTGAAGACAAAATTCGTAGGTTGGAATCCCGACTTGCTGGTTCTATACCTATAGACACATTTTTGCAAGAAGAGAATAAAGCTCTGTCTGATGAGATTCAGATACTTCAGAGCAAAATTGATCGAAATCCTGAAGTTACTCGGTTTGCAGTGGAGAATATCAGGCTTCTAGATCAGCTTAGAAGGTGATATATCGTTTTTGCCCCAAGACATTGAGTATAAAATGTTCTCTGATTTTAGCAGTTCCTCATGTTGACAATCACAGATATCAAGAGTTTTATGAGGAAGGGGAGAGGGAGATTCTTTTAGCTGAGGTGTCTACCTTGAGGGAACAGGTACAAGTGTTTCTAAATATAGTACAGAAATAATTTCAATTCTGGATTCCTTGTTTTGAAGCTTCTGTGATTGGAAAACCTTCTTTTGCAGCTGCTTCAATTTCATGGAAGAAACTCCATACTGAATTCAAGTTATGGCATTGAACCACAGGTCAGTCTTTTACCAGATGCTATTCATTATTTCCAGTTTCGAAAATTTCTTTCTCCTTTTGCATGTTCTCTTCATTGCTTTTTTGAGTCCTTCCTTCATTTAAAAAAAACGAGCATTCTTAATACTGTGTACTCCAGCCCACACACGGATTTATCATTGTACTAGTATGTTATTGAGGGTAGTCATTAATAGAATAGTAGTATGCTAGTAGCTAAGAAGTCCTAAAATAGTAAAATAGCCCCATAAATAAAAGTTGAGGCTGAGGCGCAGTAGCAATATTAATGCCTCATGGAAATATACATGGGTTTCAATGTCGAACCAAACTCCGTCCCCTCCCCCAATGCCCCCACCCCACCTGACGAAATAACAGGCACGGAGGCACTAATTTGACTGGAGATATATGCGTTCAGATGGTGGTTCCTGCCGATTTAAATATCTATCGTAATTTCCTTCTTAATAAACTTTTATCTAATTTTTCCAAAAATCAACTTTTATTTAATTTTTCTACAATATTCTTCACTTCTTTTTGTTAAGTAAAATAACAATTTAGTATTAATGATTTATTATTAATTATTATTTTATTTTTATGTAGTGAATAAATACTATAAAAATTTACAATTTTTTTTTCTGAATATGCAAAACAAAATTGAAATATTAATTTCTGAAATTTTTCTAAATATAACAATTTTCCAAATAGTATAGTAGTGAGTATTTTAGACAAAAATTAAATAACAATAAAGATGAGCTAACAAATCATAATATTGAATACATATACCTAATATTTTATCATGGTTATATAATTAAAGAAAATTATTAAATAAACTTATAATATTAGAATTTGTCAGTGTTTATCCTTCTTGCTTTTGTAATTTTTCGCACCATCTCCTATTATTTGAAACTAAGGTAATTTAATACATTAAATTATTATATTGCCAAACATATACTGCGACAAAAAGTATATGTTATCATCAGATAATGTACTTTGTTATTATTTGATAAGTTTGATGTTTCATACATTATCAAACTCTTATTGTTAGATGTCTAAATAAATTTTTATTTGGACTGACACTGCATATAAAAAAATGCATAACTATTTTAATGCATCAAGTTACTTCGTTTCTAAAAGTAGATATGTCGAAAAAGAAAACTTTAAAAAAGGTTGATACTTACAAATTTTAATATTTAATGTTTTCTTCAATTATAAGCAGAAAATGATAAATTATTTGGTGTTAGGCATATGAATTGAATAATACAATTTCTTAACATTAAATATATATTTTTGGCAGCACAGAATATTTGTTTTGAACTTTTGATACATTTTAACATAAAATATGAAGGGTGCTGTAGAGCAACTAAATAAAAATTAGTTGTTAGAGGAATGACCATAGACATTTCGGAGTTTGCCACTCCTATAAATTAAAGTACGTGACATGTCTAAATTTTTCCAATCACCACTTGTGCAGAAAGAAGATCAGTGCTGCAGGAAAGAAAATGACTCTGTTGATCTAGAGGTTTTTTATTCTTTCCTTTAGAATAAATTGAACATTTTTTCAGCGCACAATTATGGTGTGTGACCTCTGCCCGTTTATGTATTGCAGTTAAGAAACACTCTTGATGAGTTACAGGAATGCAGGCGTAACTTAAATTCTTGCTTAGAGGAGAATGCAAAACTCAGTAGGTATGTCTTTTGTTATACTGATGAAGTTATTTTGGTTGTACGCAAGAAGATTGGAGCTCTAAATTTTGGCTGTAACAATCCTAATTTCTTTAGCATTACATATTTGTGCAGGGAATTAGACTCTTTTCATTCAATGTTGAGCGATACAAATGCCACAAAGGTAGTCTTGTTATTCTGATATAACACAACATCTCTCGCGTTTTGTTCTTTACCATATTGTTAAAATATCAGAAGAGTAGGAGAATGTAAATGGTGTTGGCGTGGAAGGCTTATCATGAACTCAATCACGTGAATATTTTTGGACGTTTTGCAAATTGTGGAATTATTAGTTGACTAACCCTTTTTAACTTGACATTAATTTGGTCCTAATAAATTTTTTATATCAATTTAATCATTTTATTGGATCTTTACCTTGATGTAATGACTAAATTGATGTCAAAATAATAAATGTTAGAACTAAATTGATCTGGAAACTAAAAATACTGTGACTAAATCAGTTTAAATATTTGTTAAGATCAAATTGGTGTTGAAAATTTTGTTTGGATCAAATTGGTATTAAATTAAAAATGTTAAGACTAAAAAGGTTGTTTACCTTGTAAGTTTGCAGGCTATTCACACTCATTATCGTCTTTATCGTCTACAATATTCTATATTTATCTCTCCATATTATGTATAATTGCTCAGTTTTTTTTTCCATTAAATAGTGTTTATTTATTTTTTATTATTTTCAGGTTTCTATAAAAGAACCGTTGCATGAAGCTCAGGCACTTCCACCAAAGATTGAGGGGAAGCATGAATCTCACATCTTAAAGCACACGGAAGATATCTTGAATTTGCAACTGGAATTAGATATAATAAAGACCATTCTGAATGAAGAGAGGACTTTCCGTGCTTCATTGGAGGAGCAAACATCGTGCTTAAATCGGGATTTTCAGATGGCAAAGGACAAACATTTGCTGACAAGCAAACAATTAGAAGATGCAAAAGATGAGCTGAAAGAGACAAAATCTGTTATTGAAGCTCTTGAATCACAACAAATTCTATCAATCCAAGAGATAGAAGAGATGAGGAGCAAGAACGGCGGTTATCTGGAGGTTATGAGAAAACAAGAGCGTGAAATCATGGCCCTGAAGAACCAACTTGCATCCAAAGAGTTAAGAGATAATTTGCCTTCAAATCATTCCGGGATTGAAAATGAGTCACCCTTACAAGTAAAACTCAGAAGGATGCACGATTCTCTTGAAAAAGCCAAGCAACTGAACATGTCGTATCAAAATGATCGTGCATTTCAAATATCTAATGAGGAAGAAATGGATGAAGTCCGTCGGCAGGTTGAGGCTGAAACTGCTGAGGTGATTGTCTGTATGCAGGAAGAACTTGCCATGCTCCAGCATCAAGTACATGATAGTCATTTGGAGGAAACCAAAATGAGAGAGTATACTGCACTTGGAAACTGAATTGAAGGAGGTGCAGGAAAAATTGCTGATTACTGTTGATGATAACCGGAGTTTGAGTGAAGAGCTTGGGCAGAAAGATATGGACCTAAGGTCACTGGCTGAAGAATGTGAACTATTAACCTCCGAGATTGAAGAGATTCTTGCTGATGGATATGAGTCACTTGTTGATGCCTCCGATGAACTTGTCCATATAAGCAATTCATTTCCTCATAAAAGGATCTGGATTTCTGAACAAGTTAGCATGATGGTTAGGAAAATCTCTGAAAAAGAATTATTAATTGACGAACTAAGAAGATGTTTGGAGGATGCAAGTAATAAAAGAAGTGATATGGAGTGCATGCTCAAGTCCCTACGAAGTGCAACATTGGTGATTACTGAAGCCCACCAGAAGGACTGCATGGAAAAAGAGAAAGAAATTCTTCAATTGACATCACAGCTGAGTGAAAAAACATCTGGTGTGACACAGCTGGAGAAGCAGCTGATAAGGGCAGAAAACCATATCAGAAATGCTGCAAACTGTGCAACGGTTGCCTTTGTAGTTGTGAATAGATTGTCAGACGTGAATCTTGGTTACCTTAATGATCTCCAGCAAAAGGATATTCTGCTTAGTGAATTTGCAGCGACTAATCATGTGAAGGATGCCCTTCTCATTGAACACTCTTCTGCAGTTGTACAAGCAGAGAGACTGATAGCAGAACTGCAAGAAAGATGTCACAAATTAGGGCAGAAGCTGTCTGAGGAGAAAGAGCATTCTTCTGCTTTGGAACAAAAGCTTGAAGATATTGAAAAAAGTGCCATTTCAAAGACAAGGGAGCAGCTCGCTACCTTACAAGATGGTGTCTCTTCAATCAGATCATGTATTGCCTCAATAGAAAGTCTTGATGGTAGGAATTCATTGGATGTGTGCACGACATACTATGACGATAATGATGAAGCTATGGTAAGCTAATTATGCTTTTTGATTGACTATTTAGATTGTCACATTTTTTCAATTTATGGCTGCGCTAAGTGAATGGTTTTTATCTAGTATTTACTATTTGGCATTGTTGCAGACTAGTTCTGAATCACATCAATACAATGATTCAGGTCAATCATATGCTGAGCCTGTAGTTGACCTGGCCGATTTACCCTTTAAATCTGTCAAAAGTAGATATGATAACAGAGACCGGCAATCTGAAAGAGTTCGCAAGGATGTGTGTGAAAGAGATGCTACCATTACACTTTTGAGAAAAGAAATAGAGTGTGCTCTTGAAAGCTTGAAAGCAGTGCAAGATGAGATGGCAAGACTACGTTCTGAGAAAAAGGAGATGTCAATGTCTGAAAAGCAGAGTCGACAAAGCATTCGGTGCCTTGCTACTCAGATACTTTCCCTGCAAGAAGCTATGATCCACTTTGAAGAGCAATGCAATGACAAGCTTGAGGTCCTCGGCCACAAACTCACAGACTTGGGAAAAACTCTGAAAGAAGCTGGATCCCATTGGAATCAGACAAAAGAGGTAGTTCTTTTGAAAATTAAACTTAATGTCAAGTGTGAAACCTCTTTGTTGTTTTTGTTCTCTTCCATTCACGGAAAGGAAACTTCCTGTCCGCTTTTTGTCATTCATAGGATTGGTTATGTGCACTTGCTTTTGTTGCTTTCATGTTTGTGTGCTCCTTTATGCTGATTGACACTTCACTTTTATAGTTGAATGAATACTGTTATTATACAAGGACTTCAACACTCACTATGCCTTTTTCTTGGCAGTGGCTTGAACTTGAAGTTGGAGAGGCAAAGACTATTGCAGCTCAGAAAGCTTCAGAGGCATCTTGTATTCTTGCTAAATTTGAAGAAGCTCAAGATACAATGAGAGAAGCAGATGTTATGATCAATGAATTAATGATTGCTAATGAGTCAATGAAGCTTGATATTGAAAGACTGAAAGGTACAGAAGTCACATTACTTAATGAGAAGGGTGCATTAATCAGCAAGGTTGATTGCTTACAAACTTCTGTAGATTTGAAACATCAAGAGATAGAGAATCTTGTTGAATCAAATCTTACAGAATCAAGGAACCTGATTGTGGAGCTAGATGAAGTCATTAAAGAGGTCCAATTGACCATGAAGGAAAATTTCATGTCGTTAGCTGGTGATATACAATCCATCAAGTCTCAATTTTTATATTCAACCAAATTAGTACAGCCATGGCTTGAAAAGATTTGGTCTGAGATAGTTTTAAAAGATTGTGCTATTTCTGTCTTACATCTCTGTCACATGGGTATTTTACTGGAGACGGTAACTGGGATGCATGCAGAAAATGGTTTGCTATCACATGGCTTGTGTGAATCAAACTCTATGATAAGTGATTTGAAGGAACAAAACTTTAGGACAAGGCAAGAGCTAGATATGTTCAGAGTCTTGAAAGGGAAGCTGCTGGCTGACATCAAGCACAGTTTTGATCGCATTAACAGGAAGGAAGAGGAAGCTGGTGAGATCACCATCAAGCTAAACACTTTTGCCAAAAACATATGGACCTACAGGTTCAGGAGGAGATGATGTTGCAAAGGTCCAATGAAATGGGATCTTGTCTTGCTACATTGATGAGGGATTTGGACCTGAGCAATACAGAGGCTGTGACATCCCTTTTAGATGAAGAGAAAATATTGAAACAGAAAGTAGAAGCTATTGAGTCTCAAGCTGAATTTTATATGGCAGATTGGTATGCCAAAGACTTTGAGTCACTCATCCATGCATCTGCATTAAAAAATATGGCACGTAATATGGCTGAGGTCGAGGAGAAATTTGTCAAGTATTCTACACTAATTGAGCATTTGAAGAAAGAAGTAGTCTTTCTCCAGGTAGGAACTGAGCTAGAAGAGCAAATTTTGATGGACAAGGAAGTTGAAATTTGCCTTCTAAAAGGAGAAGTTCAGCAGACCAAAGTGGGAAGGCAGGACCTATTAATGGAATTGAACCAGAAGGTGTCAACGTTGGCAGAGATGGTTGAAGTAAACAGGGTCCTTGAACAAAATATAGAGTTTCTAAAGGATGTTGCTTGTTCAAATAATGCATTGAAGGGTGAACTTGTTGAAGTTAATGAAGAAAAGAAAGAGACTCCTAGATAAGATTCTGTATCTTGAAACTGATTATGATAAAGTTGTTGGGGATCTCATAGAGAAGGAAGTTCAAGTTTCCTATTTAAAAGGAGAAGTTCAGCAGACAAAAGTGGAAAGGCAGGACCTGTTAATGGAATTGAACCAGAATGTCTTAAGGATTACAGAGATGTGTGAAGTAAACAAGGTCCTTGAACAAAATATAGGGTTTCTAAAGGATGTTACATTTTCAAATAATGCATTGAAGGGTGAAGTCGTTGAAGTTAAGGAAGCAAAGAAAGACTCCTGGATAAGATTCTAGATCTTGAAGCTGAATTTGATAGAGTTGTTGGGGATCTCATAGAGAAAGATGTGGCTTCTGTCTTTTCTTTCCATCAGATCTCTGTTCTTGAACATCAATACAGAGAGTTGGAGAAAGTTAACTGGATGTTGGAAAATTCATCCTGCAAACTTCAGAATGAGCTGAAGCTAAGGGATTCAGAGATAACTAGATTGCAGAGCTTACTGCAGGTTGAGTTATCCAGAAAGGATAATGTTATTAAAGGGTTGCTCTATGATCTGAGCTTGCTCCAGGAATCAGCATCTAACAGTAAAGACCAAAAAGATGAAATTGATGAAATGGTGGCTATGATGGAAGCATTGGAGGCTGAGCTTGCTGTTAAATCAGGTGAGCTTGCTGATGCTGTTGCGAACTGTCTACTGTTTGAATCTAAGTTGCAAGAAAAATCAGACATCATTACGGCCATAGAGTTGGATCTCTCTAAAGAGCGGGAGGCTCTAAAGTTGCAATTCAGAGAAAATCAAGAACTCAGAACTCATATTGAAGATGCCTTGGCAGCGAGAAAACTGGTTGATGATGAGCTAACAGAAAGAAGGAAGATAACTGAGAGCTTGGAAGATGAAATCTTGGAAATGAACAATGTTCTTAGTGAAATGAATGATACAATTAAAACCTTGAGTAGTGATCTTGATGAACTCGCTGTTGAGAGGGATCAACTTCAGGGTCAGGTAATTTGCCTCAAACAAAGCCTTGAAAAAGCCGAAGCTGAAGCTGAAGCTAGTGAAGCAATTGCTCAAGAAGCTCAGAAGGTAATGCTTTTATTGATCAACTATGTACCATGTTTTCCATCAATTATTTGTACTGAATAGCCAATGAATCAATATGAAGAACCTAGTTTTGTTGTATATCTTGTCCTACTCACAAACATTTGTATCATCTGTAGCTCTCACATGCGAAGAACTACTTTTTCTAGAGATAGGAAACTTTCCACAATTTTGAACTCCATATAGATTGATGCACCAAAGAAAGGAAGCACAAAGATGTAGTACAATAATGTTGTTGATAACCTACATTAAATGATTGATCTTTGAAAAATAATTTTCTCTTGTGGTCATTGATTTTCTTTTGTTCTAGGAATAATCTCAGTAGACAAAGGAAAAAATGGTTGAGCGCCTGGGTTACCGTTTTCTATCACGTTCTTATCTTAAGTCTGTTACAATAATTGCAGATGGCAGAAACAAGAAAAAATTATGCTGAAGATAAAGAAACAGAAGTGAAACTTCTAGAGAGATCCGTTGAAGAGCTAGAAAGTACTGTGAATGTACTGGAAAATAAAGTAAGTTTTCATTGGTTTTGCTAATGTGCGATAGGAAGCTTGTCTACATTCGAAGTCATTACCCTCATTAATTAATATTTTTTTTTCCAGGTTGACATCATCAAAGGAGAAGCAGAGCGACAACGGCTGCAAAGAGAAGATCTAGAATTGGAGCTACACGCATTCAAAGAACAGATGCAAAATGTTAGAAATGCTGATGCTGACATGAAAAGGTTTAGGGCATATTTTCCCAACTATTCACATTGGATGTATATACACCTTTTATATCTTAGGCATACCCAGATATGCCTTGTTAATTGGAAATAAAATATTTTCTGTTTCTATTTTCGTTCGGGTAGATTTTTGGATGAGAAGGAGAAAAGCCTTGAAGAAGCCTTAAATCAGATACACGTTCTTAAGAGGGATTTAACAGGAAAGGATGCGGAGGTAGGTTTCTTAGATCATTATTAATTATTCTTTTTGGATTGAAGTTTCTGATAACATATAAATTCCATTTTTTTATTGGCTTGTCTTCTACAGATTGCACAAATGAAAGCTCATATTTCAGAGCTAAATTTGCATGCTGACGCACAGGCAAAGGAGTACAAGCAGAAAGTAATTGTAGTAATTGTATTCAATAAAATGTTCTTGGATGTCATGTCATGATATTAGTTATAATTGATGACTCAGCAATACCAACTAAGCACATATGGTTCAATCTTGCATTCTTTCTTCTCAGGTATTCATAGTTATAATTTGTATGATATTAAATGTATCATTATTTTAAATCAGTTCAAAGCATTGGAAGCAATGGTTGAGCAAGTCAAACCTGAGGGCCTTTCCACCCATTCTACCAGTGCTTTGTCAAACTCAAACAAGTCCGAGAAGAATGCTTCCAAGTCTCGAGGTTCTAGTTCTCCTTTCAAATGCATTGGGTTGGGTTTGACACAACAGGTAAAATACGAGAAGGTTGAGGAGCTGTCTGCTGCAAGACTTCGCATTGAAGAACTAGAATCCCAGGCAGTATGTCGACAGAAAGAGGTAGTTTTTCTCTTCAACTGCATATTCTACTGCTGTGACTTGATTTTTGCTTAGGGCCTTGAATATGTTTCAACATTTCTTTGTCCAGATATTTGCCCTGAATGCTAGACTAGCTGCCGCTGAGAGCATGACCCATGATGTCATACGAGACTTACTTGGAGTGAAGTTGGATATGACCTCTTATGTGGTAAACTGATCTATTTCAAGCGATTTTTCTTGGCTTGCAATTGTGTTATTTATACTATACTGTTGTGTAAAGGCCCCAATAAGAATAATGGATAAGACGGAGAGTAGTCTTATAACTAAAGGTAGAGGAGACCTACAAAAATTATATGGAGAACAATTAAAAGAGATTTAAATATTAATAGTTTGAACATAAATATGATCTATGATGGAGCAATATGGCATCGCTTTATATGATCCATATAGTTGACCTAGCCCCACATAGTGAGACAAGACCTAGTTGTTGTATACTATATACACAGGAAAATTAAATAGTTATTTATGCAATAGGATCATCCCTTAAAGAGAGACAGAAAAAGCTAGGGAAGAAGTTTTTAAGAAAAATAGCATTTAGAGTTCTATTTGCTCAATGCTGCTCATCTTTAATTTTCATATGTTAATGTAGTCACTACTGGACAACGAGCAAGTACAGAAGATTGCAGAGAAAGCTCAATTTCATACTCCAGAGCCTAAAGAGAAGGTAATGTAAACTTTGAAATAGAAAGTAGAGTACCGTTATAATGTTCAAACTTAGTTAATCTGAAATGCTCGCTCAATTCAGGAACATGAGGTTATTAAACTAAAGAAGCGGCTTAATGAACTTATTGAAGAGAGGCAAGGGTAATAAAAATTCACTTTCTGTTTTTGGGGTTGAGAATTGAATTTCAGATTTGAAGCTGTTATTACCTTTTCTGTTTTACACACAGTCCTAATGATTCCCAAATCCTAACTGCCAGATGGCTGCAAGAAATGGATAGGAAACAAGCCGAAATGGTAGCTGCTCAGATTGCAGTGGAAAACCTTCGGCAGCGAGACCAGTTGCTAAAAACTGAGAATGAAATGTTGAAGGTAGAAGATTATTTTTCCTACTTTATATCTTTTGTACATTTATTTTCTCTGGTTTGCGTCATATTGGTGAACTTTTGCTGTACTCAGATGGAAAATGTAAGTAAGAAGAATAGAGTAATTGAACTGGAGGAAGAAATCAAGAAGCTGTCTGGTCAGCAAAACCTTCAGCAGCGTATTCACCATCATGCTAAAATTAAGGTAGGGTTTTATCATTTTACTTTCCTCAAGGCTCAGGTGATGTTTTAGAGTATCCACACAAAAAATGGTTGATAGCCATGGACTTTTTTAAGTCTAGCAGAACCTTATTTGGGGTTTAAGGTTCAGGCTGGTGTTCAAATCTTAGAATAGTGATTTTAGGGTGGTTCTGTCTAGTGTCTAATAATTAGGGTTTAGGGTTTAGGGCTTCCACACAAAAAATGGTTGATAGCCATGGACTTTTTTAAGTCTAGCAGAACCTTATTTGGGGTTTAAGGTTCAGGCTGGTGTTCAAATCTCAGAATAGTGATTTTAGGGTGGTTCTGTCTAGTGTCTAATAATTACTCTAGTTCAAAATTACATGAGTAATTGGTACTTTTTAAAATAAATTGTGCTTGAGCTTCCAATATGACTTTCGCAGCACCAAAGCTCAAAATATTGATTTGATATTTTATCAAAGTAAATATTAACTATATTGACAAAAGTAGCGTTAACTCTATAATTTCATTTTCTAAAATCAATCTTGAGGATGATATTGGAATAATGCAACAGGAGGAAAACAACAAGTTAAAAATACAGAATGAAGAACTCAGCGCTAAGCTAAGAAGGGCAGAGATATTCGTTTCGCGGGTCAAAGAAGACGTTGGACGTCTTCGTGCTTCAGCTGGAGCGAAACCTTGTATAGATTTTGATGAGGAGCAACGTCTGATGACAAAAGTTAAGGTCAGTCGCGTATGAGAAAAATGTCGTGTTGTACTATGTAAGTCGCTAAATACAATGGAAGATTAAAATAGTTGAGTGGATAATTGCACAGGAGATCGAGGAAGAGAAATTACAATTAGCACATCAACTACTGGATTTATCTACCAATGTTATCAGGGTAAGTTACAATAATTTGTGGAGTTTGTTAGGACTAACTTTTATATTGATGTAAAACTTATAAAAGTTGATTTTGGCCCCTAAAATTATACGTGTCAATTAAGTCTTGAAATTATAAAAAGTGATTAGCTTTTTACTAGTTAGATCCTGTAATGTTATAGGGACTAATTTAAATAACTTTTTAGATTTTTAAGAATTCAATTGAAAATAAAGTATATATATAATTTTAGGGATTAAAATAAGTATTTATTTGATGTAAAACAAAGAAATATTAACGGTGGCAATTTTCATATTGGTGTAAAATAAGGATCAATTTTCATGAGGACTAACCTAATGTTGTGCATTTTTCTTTTGAGGAAATTCTAACCCTCAAGGTCATACTTGCTTTCATTTCAGGCTGCTGGAATAACAAAACCAATGTCGGATGTAAACCCCTCCCTTGCTGAGGAGGCACTAGAGGAGCTCAAGAATAGGATAACTTTTCTGGAAATGGAACAAGAAGATTTGAAGTTTAAGGTACGGCACAGAATGCACAAGTAAATTCGAGTACGAAGCTTTCGATAATAAATTTTATATAACTGACAAAGGTGGATGGCTACTGTTGCACAGAACAAAATTATTAATGAAAGAATTCGATTATCTGAGCTCATGCCACAAGCTTCTCCTTTGAATTCAAGACCTGAGGAGAATCGTGTAACTCCGCCTAGGGCATCCCAAGCTCCGTTCCTTTCAAGTTTTGATCGATAGCAAAGCAAGTTTGCTTTCTGATAGCTGTTGTTTATATCGTGTTGACCAATCGTGTGCTCTATTCTTTGATTATCGTGTAAATAACATGTATGTACAGTCAAATGAGAAATGATAATATGTTGTTATTATTAACGGTGGTGGACCTAACCGGTCTATTTTCATTAAAAGTAAATTAGTGCTTCAATTAAAGCATATTAAGCTAGGGTTATCTTTGTGAAATCGTTCAGTTTCATTGCATAGAGAAGCGTTAACTCTAAATATCTAAAGGAGAAATTAATCTCAATTAAAAGATGATAAAAAAAAATAGACTAAGGATCACATTTGTAATTTTGCTTTGTAGTTTAAATAAACCTTTACAATGTTTGAAACTGTAGTATTCCAAGAAATGAGTAATTCACACCACAAAATGGAAATTGAAAAAAAGAAAGACCAAAGAAAGAGGAAGTTGATTTTTTTTCAAGACTAAATATTTAAATTAGTTTCTTAAAAATATATTAGGAGACAATTTAGTCTTTTAGATTTTAAAAGTTTTAAATTAGCTATCATATTTAAAAAATGGGACAAATTGATTTTTTTATCCAGTTGGATACAATTAAAAAGGAGACAATTGATTATTTTGTATGAAATTGTCCAAAGGATTAATTTATTTATTTTTTAAAATGTGATAGATCAATTTAAAATTTTCATAATTTAAGGACTAATTTATCTCCAATATATTTTTTAGGATCAATTTAACTATTTTGTTCTTTTTCAATAAACCTTAACCGGTGCAAATTACTTAAGCAATAATTTATTTAGTTTTATAGTTATAATTCGAATTAAGTTATTCAAATACTTTTATCTGAAAAAAACATCGAAATAAACTATACAAGTATTTTGGTGAGCAAATTATACAAATATTTAATATGAGAAATTTGTTCTAGCAATTAAACAACCAGCAAGGAATATTAGTTAAAAGTACTAAACTGGGATTGTGGCACTGCACGTTGCCAGTCAGCAAAGCACTTTGCCGCTAACCAAGCAGTAGACTGTACTAGGCGCGCACACACATACACACACACGTACGCACGCTAGGGTTGTCGCTGAAACTGAAGCTTGGAACTTGCAATTGAAGGGGAAAAAGAAAAGAAACTTCCTTTGTTTCACCCACATTCACAGATTTTTTTAGGTAAACGGCCTCTTCTTCTTCTATTTATGCGTATTTTCATTTAATGAAATGTCGAGAGCTCATTTTCTTGCCTGATCCTCATAGAACATGAGCGTCACGCCGTTCACTTCGATCAGTTTCAACAGTGGATGCTCTTGGAACTGGAACACGGTAAGTACTCTTCTTTTTAATAATAATAATATTTTGTATGTGTGTGTGTGTTTGTTTGTTTCCCAGCGAGTCATTAATAAATAACTTGTTTTTGTGTGTGTGTCCTTAATTAATTCTTTGTAAGCGACATGAAGGAGGAAAGCATTTGTTAAGTGTGGGATCAAGAGTGAGAACCCTGCTTCCGAAAAGACAGTTCGTGTTGGTGTTCTTGGAGCCAGTGGCTACACTGGTTCTGAGGTTAGCTTTTCTTAGCTCACAAAATTTCATTGCCATTGTTTTTCGGGTTTTAGATTACTTACTGTTTGTTATATCTGCTTTTTGTGTTAGGTTCTTAGGCTTTTGGCAAATCATCCACGATTTGGGGTTGCTCTTATGACTGCTGATAGGAAAGCTGGGCAGCCAATTGCATCCGTGTTCCCTCATATGGTCACACAGGTATGTATGACCGTGTTATATAGATTACTGTTATGTGCTGATTTTCAATCATAAGAGAAATGCATATTATGTGATGTGTCTGTTGGCGCTTGCATCTTTGCTGTATACATTGTTGATTCCTGATGTGACCGTGTTTGCAGGACTTGCCGGATTTGATTGCAATCAAGGATGCGGATTTTTCTGATGTGGATGCTGTGTTCTGCTGTTTGCCACATGGAACCACTCAGGTTTGTCTATTTTTATCATTTTATGCTTTCTGAGGTTTTTGTTCCCTTCATTCTTGATATTATTTCTCAAAAGAAAATATGTATGTAATAGAAGAGGGTATTTATGGTCTCAATGCTTCAAGTCAATCTTGAGTTTTTGTTCATTATTTTTCTTTCAGGAAATAATTAAAGCCCTTCCCAAGCACTTGAAGATAGTTGACCTTTCAGCAGTATGTTATGAATAGCTGTTTTTCCCCCCCAAACTCACTCTCTCTCACTCTTCTCTAATTTCTTTTCATGTAGAATATAAAAGCACATATCAGAATTCTAAATGAAAGATTGTGTAGGATTTTCGTCTGCGTGATATATCTGAGTATGAAGAGTGGTATGGCCAGCCACACAGGGCCCCAGACTTGCAGGTGAGACTTGTTTTCCTGTTCAGTGACAAATTCTCATTTAGTCTGGTCAACTTGGTTTTCTTCGTGTTGCCAAAGATTCACACTAGAGAATCATATTGAAACTTTTGAATCTAAATTACCCTTCATTTCAACAGAAACTTGCTTAGCAAAATGTGGAAACTCTAATAAAGCTTATATCTGATGAATTTGGGTGGCATAACTCTTTAGGAATTTGACTTTTCAACTTTTGATTTCTATTCAAATTTGAGAATTTAAAGTCATTTCTAAGTTTATTAATTTTTTGTAATGCTGTAGTGTGAAAAGTCAAATGACATTTCATGAATGATAAAACTTACCATTGTTTTATGCTTAATGCTGAATTTATCTAATTATTTGTATCTAGAAAGAAGCTATATATGGATTGACAGAGATTTTAAGGGAGGAAATAAATGCACGCCTAGTTGCTAATCCTGGTTGCTATCCAACATCCATTCAGCTTCCTCTTGTCCCGCTGATAAAGGTTTGTAACTAAATATGCTTTTTGCAACCCATTCTCTTTGTCTTGCATTGTGGGTTGAGATTCATGATCAAAGGTGTTAAGCTTGGTGTGCTGTTCATGTTAAAAGAATTTCCTGTTAATCCCTCAGGAAGGCATTAGAAATAAAAAGGAGGGAAGTGATTTACGTATATGGAATTGCTTACTATAATCTGGTGGGCAGATAAGATTTTTATACTTCTTATTTTAAGTGCTAACTTTTTCTTTATCTTGGGTATTGATTTTATTCTGCTTGAAGTGTTTCATATTGTTTCCTTTGCTATCAAGCTTCTAGTTTCTGATTTTGCTTTGACTTGCAGGCAAATCTTATTGAGATTAAAAATATTATTATTGATGCAAAATCTGGTGTGAGTGGAGCAGGTTTGAATCTTGATACACATCTTTTGTATTCTATTGCAAGCGTAGTTGTCAATGGAGGATGCCGGCTCATGGTAGTGGGCCAAAAATCCGCCATTTAAGACCGCCATGGTGCCGCCATGATGAACAAATCCTTCCATGGTGGAGAGGCTAAAATCTGCCACGCCATGGCGCTGCCATGGCCGCCATTTGACAACTATGATTACAAGTATGCTAGAAAATGTTCTCAGCTATAGCTGCTCATTGCTACAGTCTGCTACTTGGTTCATTGTTTCAGGGCGTAGTGCCAAAGAACATTTATTGTTTACAGAAGTAGCTGAAGGTATCAATTCTTATGGCATCACCCGGCATCGCCATGGTAAGTTTATTCTGCTTGTTGGATTTTGTTTTTTTTTTTGTTTTTTGGTATTCTTGCTTGTTGGAATTTAATTTATGCATGTTAAGTTTTAAAACTTCATTTTGTGGTCTTTCTCCTGCACTGATAGACATGTTAACACATGGTGATGAAGGATAAAGTAACCATTAACCGGTAATATGCTTTACCTTGTTCCATATTCTGCAACTTTGCATTTGTATTGATAGCCAGAGGAGCCCCTCCTCCTCTTGGGGCCGCAGTGTCAAAGGTCAACAGAGATTTCTGCTAACTAACATGGTACTCCTCCTTTAGGGGAGGAAGCGGCGGGGGGCCTTTTTTTGGTACAAAGATTGGGCCTTTTACTACTAACTATTCCCTTTGTTTGATACCTGTCAGGCTGTCACTAATGGCCTCTATTTGAAATTCAGCAAGACAAATGATTAAAAGGGTCTGAAACAATAATGATAATCCTACTTCGGTTTTCAGTTCCAGAAACTGAACAGGGACTCTCTGATGCTGCACGTTCAAAAGTCACCATTAGTTTTACTCCACACCTAATTCCAATGGTAGAATTATGTCGAGTTTTGTCTTCTCTGACATTTTCTTTCTTGTCAATGAAACTAATACGTGTAATTGTTGCTGCTTATTAGATCCGTGGTATGCAATCAACTATTTATGTGGAAATGGCTCCAGGAGTAAGAATTGAGGACTTGTACCAGCAACTGAAGCTCTCATATGAGGTTTGTTCTTGAATATTACTCGTAGCCCTTATCACAAATTGATGAATGTGTAAGGTCTGAATTGCACATACGCAGAACATGCAAAGGCATTATTCTTCGTTGTTAAAGTGAAAAATCTTCATCACCAAACTCCTTGGTATCACATTGAGTCCTCAGATGCCTCTTTCATATTCAAGGCCACATCCTGCTTGATTTTATGTGGCCACCGAATGGGTCATCACTTTGTCTGGATTTCTGGCTTAATGCCTTCATTTGAATTTCTCTTCTCTTTCTTACTTCTCTGTCTTCTTCCTTTTGATGGTTTCAGGATGACGAGTTTGCTGTACTCTTGGAAAATGGAGTAGTTCCTCGAACTCACAGTGTTAGAGGAACTAATTACTGTTTAATGAATGTTTTTCCTGACCGAATTCCTGGCAGAGCTATAATTATATCTGTAGTACGTATAAGTTCTTTATAGTGAAATATTTGCATAATTAAAATTATTGTTGTTTTCTTGGCTTTAATTATGCTGATGTGCTGTTGCAGATTGATAATTTAGTAAAAGGTGCTTCAGGACAGGCTTTACAAAACCTTAATTTGATGATGGGATTTCCAGAAAATTTGGGGCTTCATTACCAACCTCTGTTTCCATAGATGAGTAGTGATCTTTTCCAACAAGAGTAACCCAAGATTTGAACTCTTAAGGCCAATTCTTCTGCCACATTGTTGTGTAAACTATACAGTGTGCTATAAGTGTGAAGCCAAGGGCGTTGATAAGTAGTTGAGGGAGCATGTAATTTTTTAGCGATGAGTTTTTGAATGTCAATCTTTTGGTGGATTATGTTATCTCTCTTAATCTCAGGTTGCCTCGAGAGTTGAGACTTTTATTTCAACACATCTTGATTTATATATGTTAAAATAAATGGCTTTGGATGTTCCTAGAGTAGACATTAAATATGCTCTAGAAGCATGTAAAATTTCTCTAGGGCCGCTTGAAGTGATAGCTAAACTATGAAGTGAATGTAATTGTCGGGTAGTTGTCGTCAACTAGAAGTGGTTTTTGCATATGGTTGTGGCGTGTTCTTCTCGATTGGCACGTTATATTATTGGTTTCCAAACTTTTACTTCATTAGGATCAAAGACCAATTAAATGTAAGCAAAGCATACATAAGATATTATTGTTTGCAAGTGGAAGAAGAGTAAATATTTTTTCAACAATTAAAAGTGAGTCTCATTTACCATTTGATGTGATAGGTTTATGAGATAAGTTGAGATCATGTACAATAATGAACAAGTGGGTGTCTCTTAATAGGAGATTTGTGTTTAGGTGTTGAATTAACATTTTTAAGGTGAGAGGATCAGCATTGTGTTGTAAATAACTTGTGGCATTTAATCTTTGTAGTGATACTTGGACTTCCCTTTATGCTGACTAAGCAATGAGAAATTAAAATAGAATGAAACTTGAATATGGCATATATAGGCATATAAATAGAACAATAACCCTGATGACCGGTTAAGTTTGGCTTTAAATACTTGGTGGAAATTAAATTAATATGCAAACAAAAGAGAGGAGAGGCTTCTAAGTTCAATTCATTTGATTTCATCCACGTGGAGTACAACTAAATCTAAAAGCCCTACCACATGTGCTCAAAGCAAAAAGCAATTAAACTTTCAATCCTTAACGTTTTGATTGAGCCTTATTATTATTATTATTATTATTTGTGGTGGCAGCAGAGATAACTAATTTTCACGGATTGCCTATGAGCAGGACTACACAAAGCAAATTGTATGGGTGACTTCTCCTCGTCCCTCTCTATTCAATTGACAGCATGTCTTGGATGATTCTCGCCTTGACAAAGATAAGATCTAAAAGAAACGCTGAACACAATCTGATTGATTAGACAAAAAATTCTGCATAAGTTCCAACTTCTCTTAAGTTATATGAGGTGGGGTTCAGGCTAGGTAAAGTGTTGCCTTGTTCGTTTAGAATTTCTATATCCAAAATTCTTCTTGTGAAAAAAAAATAAAGCGAAGCCACTAGAGTCGTGAAGAATTTGTGTAACTTGTAGAAAGTTATAAGTACTAACCTCCATGCCATTACATTATTGTATTGGAAAAGAAAAAAAAAACCAAAAGAGAAAAAAATTCATGAAAACGCGTATTCAATTTCAAATAAACGGTCACGGTGTGAAGGAGATGTTTAAGGTTGAAGTTGAAGAAGAACGAGGAGGAGAGGAAGGAGAGAGACTGGCTGAGACTGCATGGATTAGAAATTAGGGATTTAGTTGGATGGTGAATTGAGAATTCTATTAAATTCATGTATTTGTTAAATTATCCTTGATATATAAATACAATTAATTAGAAATAAAAAGGTCCCAATATTTAAAAATATTGAGTAGATGTTGATTGGATGCTGACATGGAATGAAAGACAAATAAAAATTTGACATATTATGGCATATTTCAGTTAATGAAAATATCAAAGTAAATATCATGTAAATTTATAAAGATTTTAGTTTGCCAACCATGGATAAAATTAGTCTCTATTTTGCTACTTTTATGTTCCATACTTTTCTTTATTAGAGATCAAGTGTTAATCTCAAAGTATTTTTTAAGAGGCAGTTGAGTTTTAGGCATGTGTGGTTCCTACTTCCATTTTCTATATTTTCTGTTTTAAAATTTTATAAAAAAAATAATGAAAAATAATAAAATCTTCTTTTTAATTTTCATTTCCTATTTTTATTATTTCATTCACAAAACCAAAAAATAAAATATATAAAAAAAAATAAAAATAAAAACTGAAACCAAACACAACTTACATTCTACCTAAATTTGACATGCTAAAATTTACATAGCTCCCTGTAAAACAGCTAATAATTCGCGTCCTCATAGTATGTAATAACGCATCTCTCAATACAATGAAGCACGTATATATATATATATATATAGGAAAGATCTAAGATCATATAAACGTAGCGAACTTAAATCCAAGCAGGATAAGGATTCACTCACAATATAAGGAAAATTCGATCACAGAACAGAATCCTTCCATGTACAAAGTGAAATCTTTTTGTTTTTTTTCCCACTGAACAAACCATGACATAACAACATGTTAACTGACCCCAGAAGCCAATTATGGTCTTACTCTGACAGCAGCAGATCACATAGCATAAACAATTTCTCCACTGCTATCAACATCAAGGTCAGGATCACTGTCTATGTCCTCGTCCATGTCGTCGTCGATATCCAAGCTACCGGTAAGATACTGGTTGAGGGACTGGCTCCCTGCTGGAGGAATCATAGCCTCGGATATTATCTGCATGATCTCTTCAATGCTTTGCATTGGTTGATCAGGCTCCTCGTACTGGTTGCTCATTGTATCCCCATCCATCAGATCAGCTGGAAGGTTCTTCAAGAACCACTCATGGCTTCTAATCTCAGGAATATTTATTCTCTGTTTTGGAAACAGCATTTAGTTAGTGCCATCATCAAGCTTCACACAGAAACAAAATATGTAGTTTTTCTTCTCAAGATTCATAAAGAGTCCGGTATATAAATAAGGTTTTTTCTAACAAATGTCCTAAGGGTAATTGTTAATACATAAAAAATAGTATGTTTTATATTGGATAATAAGTTTCTGAAATTTCCACACTAATTTTTATTTTTTAACGAGCACTCGTTAGGAAAACCCTCTGAAAAAGACACAGTTTCAGCAGCCAAAAAAAAAAGTTAACCTTAAAAAACTGACCTGTGCAGGATCAGCAACAAAAATCCTTGAGATCAGATGACGGCATTCGGAGATACATGAACATAGTCAGGAATTGAGTACTGAACATTTAAAATCCTCTGCAAGCAACATCCAAAAGCTTATGAAAACAAGTTCCATCAGGTACCAAATTGATTGAAAAAAAGGAGCAATGGGTTACTTGTATTGTCTTGCGGAAGTTTTTGGGTTCCTCTGGATCTTCAAAAGGATAAGCACCCACCAACATCACATACAAGGTCACCCACAAGACCACACATCAGCAATCTGAGTCATAGTTGAGTTACAACATTAGTATATGGTAACAGTGAACAAGAAAAAGCTAGCCTGAATGCAGCGCTCGTGCATTATCACAGCATCTAATATTTGAATAATCACTTCATGCATAATAGTTTTCAAAAGCCTTCTCTTCTTCCCACAAATGAAAGATGATACAAATTAAAACACACGCACAGGAAGAGATTGAGAAGGAAAGCAATCTTCACAGGAAGGGTCTTCCTTTGTTTGGGAGGAAAAGGAGTTGGTTTCGTAGTCAAGGTGATCTCATATCTGAGTTAGCATGCAAGGAAGTATTTTCACCATTCTTGTAGGTCTTTCTCTTGCGGAATGAGGCAAAAATTGACTACTTTCAATTAAATATCCCTGTTCATTGCAGCACATACCTAACAAGTATTTTCAAGCGTGCCAGATAAATAGCTATTTGTGTATCTTTACCTAATAGCTTAAGCATTTAGGAGGGATGATTTATGATATAGTTCAAAGCGTCTAAGATTTGATGGTTTAAAGTTTTACCTTTGCTGCTCCCATCTATCTAAACAGAAGTTAAATTTCAGCATAAGGTATGGTGGATTTAGCTTGTGCATATCACGTTTCAAGTCTAGTGAGCTCTTACGTAAGAGGATGTGTTAAATAAAAAACCATCATGTGTCTCTCCCTGACAGGTTAAGTTATCAGGATCTTTTGTGGAACCTAAGCTGGTATGATGCATACACCTTCCCATCCAACCTTTAAAAATTTAAACAAATTCCTGGGCAGTGTAGTGGAATGTTCTACATGTGACGTAACATATTAAGATGTTGTTGTGATCACAAATATCAACTTACAAGCTGAAAGTAAAAGGAAATTTGAAACCAAAGTCTAAATAACTGCAAACATAAACCAAATAAGCAAATATGTAAAAACACAGCACCTAATTAGAAAGAACATCTTAATTGGAAAATATAAGATTTTCACTAGCCAGACAATAAAAGTTACCTTGCCATCATATTCCTTCTTAAGCAAAACTTCAGGAGCAATGTATGCAGGGGTACCGACTGTAGATTTTGGTTGTGAATGTAGCACTGAGGACTGGAAAAGTAAGACAATCAAGATGCATATGTATGACAAATTACTCTGCCAAAGGCGGAGAACAAACAAAGAAATTGCTTGATCTTGGACTCGGAGAAACCTACAATCTCAATAAACTTTCTAAGCAATGTCCAGTTAAAATCTGAGTGCCACATTTTCCAGAATGTCTCAACAGATAAAGAGCAAAATAGAGAAATAATTATACCTTTGAATAGCCAAAATCACAAATCTTCAAACGAGGAGCTGGACTACCATCCAACAAAGTATTTTCCAACTTCAAGTCACGATGGCATACTTGCTTTATAAAAGAATAGAAACAGAAAACTTTAAATCAGACATCTCCTTAGATGATCAAGACAGCAAATACAATTTAGTAAGGGTATGTTTGGTTAGGGGATAAAAATAGGGTGTAAATTTTTATAGATAAGCTCTATGTTTAAAATTATAGAAAATTTACTCTCATTTTTACTCCTAACGAAACATGTACCCTAAAAGTAAAGACTAAATGTTCTTGGTGTATCTACCATTGCATGACAGTAGCTGACCCCAGATATAAGTTGTTGGAAGAAGAAGCGTGCCTGCAGTACAACATGATGGGCATTAAAGGTATCCACAGCAGCACTACACAAATGAATGAATGCAACAGATAGAAACCTCATCCTCACTGAACCGCCCTGCATTGCATATTCTCTCAAATAGCTCTCCTCCAGAAGCATATTCCATCACAATAGCCAAATGTGTTGGGGTCAATATAACCTATATATTCACACATCATCAAAGGAGTAATTTATATACTTCTAAGATAGGAATAAATTAAATATGATAAGAAATTAATTAGGAGTGTACAGACCTCCTTGAACCTGACAATATTGGGATGCCTCAGTGATCTGTGATTTATAATTTCCCTTTGCACATTTTCATCAATCTATTAAGAAATAAGCAAGGATTAAACTAATACTAAAAATGGGTAATGATTAAACTCATGATAAGTTCTATTATCAATCTCACTTAAGCAATTTTAGCAAAACAACCAATGTCTAGAATTTTACATGGAAGAGACCATTACCAAGAAAAGGATTCCTTTAATCATCTTCATGTGTTAGTAAGTATACAAAAAGAGAGAGCCAACTATCAGCCAATTTCATAAGTACTCAAAGTAAATCCAAATTCAAAGAAAATAAATAAAATATATAAAGCTGGAGGAAACAAAACACAAACAACAGAAGGTAGCACAACACATCTAAAACGAAGATGTCCAATCTCCATAAATCACAAACAACTAGTTTACACCATTAAACTCCAAGTTTAAACACTCTAGTACAGCAATTACAAGGAAACTCAGTAATTGAAAAATACTTTGCGACAAATCATCCTTAACATGAGGAAGGAAAACCACTTACTCAAACACAGTTGCCAATATTATCCACCCTACATCAAGCCTAAAGAAGCTTTGATTAACATGCACTTTATGCACCTCACAAAAGGAAAAAAAAACAAAAAAAAGGCCTGAAGAACATAGGACACACTTAAAAGTCACTAACCTTTTCACCTCTCTCAATATACTTAACAGCAACAAGCTCTTCAGTTTGCTTGTCCCTCATGAGCCTAGCCACCCCGAAATTGCCAGAACCAATATCACGCACAAGCTCATACCGATCGCTGTCATGCATGATGGGCATGTCCATTCCAGGCCCAACAGTGATCGCAGAACGATCCATTCACTTCAACAAACAAAAAGAAAAAAACATAAAGCACAAAAGAGAAGCCTTTTTATATGCAGAAGAGAGAGCACAGTACACCCCCGAGAAGCTAAACTCTGACATTACTATGATCCTTTCACAGCAGAAACAGAAAGAGGGAGATGGAAAGAAAGGTGACGTGGTGGAGCTTGGACCACTGGATATATATGTGTTGTGTTCTTTTTGGTGAAGAAAGAGACCAAAGATGGTTGGAGCTCGTGAAGGGTTCAACAACCACAAATGGGGTACTCGAGATTTTCCAGAACTCTTAGCATAATAAACAATGTAACAAAACACTCTCTCAAGCAATTATAACTGCACTTGCAGTTGAACTTGCATATAGGGCGGTGATGCTGATTAGATAGATAAGCTCGTGAATAATTCTCTACTCCTCTCCCTCTCCCTCTCTCTTAGTTGTGTGTGTTTGTGTAAATGCTGCTATGCTGTCGTTGTTGCTTCAAAAAAATATCTTTTTTCTTTTGGCTTTCAGAACCTCAGATTCATCAAAGAAGGAGCAGCAGTCATAGAAAAATGGTTGTATAGCCACAATTTTAAAAATCTATTATTAGACACACTTGAAAAAAAAAGCTAATAATAAACTCATACACGAGTAAATATATAATGAATAAAAGACTTACTTTTATTTTCAGCATGTTTAGATGTGATGTGTTAGAATTGTAATTACGCAATAATTTCTCCTTTTTCTTATTTGGGGACACCAATGATCAGTTTTTTTTGTTAATCTCATTTTGTGGCCTCTGAATTTCTGAAAAACTTGATCGCTTGAAAAGACAGAAATGGCCCTCTCCTTTTGGGAGAAGACACACAGGGAAGTTCCTTTTTTCATTTTCATTTTCCTTCATTATGATAAAGTGGTCAACTTTCTGGTTGTGTGTTTGAAGCAACGAGAATAGGAAAAAGAAAAAAATATAAAATGGGGAATGACCAATGTTATGTAGGCTTATGAAGCAAAGGGGAGCAGAAGCATTGGATTGGCTGAGAAGAAAATTGTGCTTTGCTAAAGTGGGGGACAAGGACATGCTGCAATTGCACCATTAAGGTTATGCATAGCACAAAGGATAAGAGTCAATAAAAGATATTCCTTAATGAATAAGAAACGACAACAATAGATATATTTGTCATCATTTGGGTTTTCAGCTTAGACTAGAGTAGTTCAAGAGTGACAATAACACGGGTATAATTTCCCAAATAATCTTTCATTTAATTTGAGTACATATTTGTTTGAACATTTTAGAGCATTATGTTTGCTCTCAAAACAGGAAGTAATTATGGTAGTGTTATCCTTATTGTTTGGGATGCAATAAGATTCTCATATTTTTCGGATAAAAAGTGAACCCGTAGGATATGATCATTATATGAAGCAATTCCTTGTTGTGAAGGATGAACTTTTCTTTTCGTGATCTATCATTGTCAAAACTTAAAGGTTGAATTTAATGTCGATGCAGACCAAATTTCGAACCAATGAAGATATTGATGAACTTTGAGCCTTATAAATTTGGTGAGTGCTAAATATAAGTTCATAAGATTTATTTTTAATAGTGTTATTTAATACTTCGAAAGTGAGTATTTATTAGGACATCAATTTATTATTATTAGATGTAAAATTCTTGAAGATGATGAATAAAAAGGATAAATGAAGGCTACCATACATCATATATTGATAAAATGGCTATCCTATACATCCACCTATGAGTTGTCAAAATAATATTTTTGTTTAATATATATGTCCATTTTTTCAGAGCAAAATACGTAGCTAGTTATAAGTTAAAATTTTTTAAAGTACCAAGGTTATGTAGTTTTTATAAAAGTTGTCTCTATGAAGTTTGAACTCTCAATTTTCTTTTTAAGGGGTCAAAGATGTTAATTCTCCGTGAATTATACGTTAATGATACAAGAAATAAGTGACTGTAATACCAACATTGGAGAGCTAATTGGTCACCTTACATAAATTGTAAAAGCAAAAATAGTGTACATTGCATGTGTGTTTGTGAATTGAATGAATCCGTACGCTTCATGCATTGGTTGAAAAGTGGCGTAATTAACAGCTGTCACAGGGAATGACAGCGGCATGGACACGTGGAAATTGTGGCAGCAAATTATTCCCAATAGTCAATTAATAAATATACAAATTTAATAAAATTCCTAATTCATCCTCCAAGTAAATCCCTAATTTCTAGTTAGTCGCCTTAATCTCACTCATCTCCTCCTCCTCTTCCTCCTCCTCCTCCTTCTATTTTCAACATTAAACCTTTTCTTCACACCATGTCCCTTTATTTGAAATTGCATCCGCATTTTCATTAGTTCCTGAAATATTGTCATCGGTAAATTCATATTATGCGTGCAATCAATATTTATGAAAAGCTTATCCATGCCTTGAGAATTTTGGTATTTATCCTAATTCAAAAGTTCTAAGGGTAAACTCGGATAGTTTTAATGATATTGAGAGCAACAATTACTCTTATAGAATAGTTTGAACTTTATGATCGCCTTTGTGTAGTTAGCATATTGTTGTATGTGGAGATATGTCATGACCAAACTTTGAGATGTAACTGGCACATAAGGATCTCATCACATAAGGTCAAGGTAAGCTAATCTATATCCATAATTTATCATAATATAATACTTAAAATATTATTTTCTTCTTAATCAACAACTAATTCTCTATTTAAAACATAATATTTAAATTCATAAAACAAAAAGTATTTAAAATACATAATTTTGAAAGCGTTCTAGAATTGAATTTGTTATTCATAAAAGGGTAAATTGTTCCATCCTCTAATTTTGATCATAAACTGAAAATTGATTTAAATTCTTGGAAGCTAGAACATACATACATTTTTTGTTTGCTACATAAATCTCTAGGCATAGCCTTCGTTTCAAAATACATACTTGAACCTTGAAAACATATAGAGAATTACACAATCTATGAAAATAAATATAATAACTCAAAATAATGCATGGCGATCTATCTACATATCTACTAAAATTATCTAAAACTAACATAAACCTGGCTAAGCCCAAGCAATGTAAAGCTCATTAAAGAATCGTTGCGACTCCAAAGTGATGAAACGGGATCTATCTCTCAACTTTGAGAGGATGTATTAAGGAAACAATTTCACTAAATATCTGTTGTATTGTATATGAGAATTAAGAAAATATATATACAGTGTTGAGGGATAACAAGGATGTAACTAACTTAGTTAACAAAACTTCTAACAACTATAACAGACTATTACTAACAGATAGTTACAGAGTAACTAAGGTTGTTTCTAACTAAAGTTAATACTCCCCCTCAAGATGGATTGTGGAAAATGTTATGAACACCCATCTTGGACAATAAGGTTTTAAAAAGAGGATAAGGAAGAGCTTTGGTAAGTAAATCTGCAAGTTGGTGTTTGCTTGGGACATGGATTAGTTGAATCAATCCTTGCTGAACTTTTTCACGGATGAAGTGAAGGTCGATCTCAATATGTTTTGTCCTCTCATGGAAGGTTGGATTAGAGGCTATGTGAATGGCAATTGACTATCACAATACACCATGGAACTAGGCAAATCAATCTGAAAGTCTTTAAGTAAACTATGGAGCCAAGTTAAGTCACTTGTTATGGAAGCTAAGGATCTATACTCTGCCTCTCTTGAGCTTCTTGCAACTGTGGTTGTTTCTTCAATTTCGAAGATATCATAGAGTCTCCAAGGAAGGCACATTGACCCAAGACAGATTTTCTTGTGTCAATGCAGGTGCCCCAATTTGCATCTGCATAAGCATTGAGTTGTAGCTGAGATTTTGAGGAAAACAAGATTCCTTGGCCTGGTGTTGATTTTAGATATCTGAGAAGGTGATGAATGGCTTGCAAGTGAGAAGAGTAAGGCTTTGACATATACTGACTAAGTTTATTAACCACAAATGTAATGTCGGGCCTAGTGATTGTTAAATAGAGAAATCTGTCAATCAATCTCCAATAAAGTGTGTTGTCTTCAAGGGTTCTCCTGATGTTGCATTCAGTTTTGTGTTGGGATCCATTGGGAGGGTTGTAGGTTTAGCTTCCAGGAAGTTGTCTTCAAGTAGAGAAAGAGTGTATTTTCTTTGAGAGAGAATATTCCTTTAGATGATCTAGCCACTTCAAGTCCAAGAAAGTATTTCAATGATCCAAGATCTTTTAACTTGAATGCTTTCTGTAGTTGCTCTTTAATTGAGAAATTGCCGTTGTGGATGCACTAGCAATGATAATGTCATCTACATATACCAACAAGAAAACAAAACCAAGGTTAGTTTCTTTAGAAAAAATAGAATAATCATTTTTGGATTTGGAGAATCCTAAGGATATAAGGGTGGTGGAGAACTTCATGAACCACTGTCTTGAGGCTTGTTTGAGTCCATATATGGATTTATTGAGTTTGCAAACTAGATTCTCCCCTTAATTGGATGTCCAAGAGGTAAGTCCATGTATACTTCTTCAAAAAGATCCCCATTTAAAAAGGCATTATTAACATCTAATTGTGCTAAGTGCCAATTCTTGGAGGCTGTTATAGAGAACTTCTTACAGTTGTTAGTTTTGCAACTGGAGAAAAGGTGTCCATGAAATCAATCCCGCTTGTTGTGTGTAGCCTTTTGCTACTAATCTAGCTTTATGTCTATTTATTATTCCATCATCATTGTATTTCACCTTGTAGACCCATCTAAAACCTATAGAATGTTTTCCAGGAGGTAGAGTGGTTACATTCCAAGCATTGTTTGCTTCCATAGCATCCAATTCTTCCTTCATAGCTTTCCTCCATTCTTGGTGAGGTACAACTTATGGTAAAACTGAGGCTCATAGGTTGAATCAACTTGCATGATGTAATTGTGATAAGATGGAGTTAGAAAGTTATATCCAATGAAATTGGACATGGGGTGTGGGAATGTAATATCCCAAATACGAAATTTAGTAGTATATGAGTTATATTATTACCACCAGCACTAGTTTTATTATTATTATTATTATTATTGGTATTCAAAAGTAATGGAATAAGTAACTTTATTATTATTATCATTATTATTATATAAAAGTCTAGCAGAAGGAAGCATGTTAACGTTTTCATATAAGAAAAATTCAGCAAGTAACTTTATTATTATTATCATTATTATTATATAAAAGTCTAGCAGAAGGAAGCATGTTAACGTTTTCATATAAGAAAAATTCAGCAAGTAACTTTATTATTATTATTATTATATTCACACTAGCACACCTACGTGAATGCACCTTTGCTACATATATATACATATGTGGTAAAATATTATTATAATACACAAACAAATAGAACTAGGCACATATGCTTTACGGTTATCCCGTGGAATTTGTTTTAAGTGAGCAAGACCTAATGCTTCTCATAGGGCACAAGCCATCAACTCACCTGCGCTAAAGTTAACAAATGCGAACGTGTGAGTTGTTTTCTTTTATACTCTTCGTATATTTTTGACACATCAAAATACTCTCCAATATTTTTCTAAGAACCCTAACCAATCAAGGATTTTACCCAGAGAGAAAACATGGTTCTCTCAATTTTCTCCAATTAATCTCTTCGGTAAGTAATCTTCATGGAATTTAACCAATTCCTTCTCCTTTTTATCTAGTCTGTGAGTTTGGGTACTAGGCATGGTTTCTCTCACCATTCTTCCTCCCTATCATCCCAAACATTAGGCGATTAAATCAAATTGTTTATATTTTCATTATATTGTTTGGAGTTCCGGTGTCATTCCTACTCCCCAAGGTCAAATTGTCAATGGAAATACATTCCAGCTCCAACGGTGAGTGAGTTTAAGCTCATGGCCATACTTTTGGTCATTATTATTATTTTCCTATATTATATGAATTATTTATGAAATTTTAGAATAATTTATGTAAAGAAATATGCTTTTATGAATTATAGAAATTTTAGAAAATTATTGTTTTAAAGCTATCACAACAAATTATTATTTTAGAAAACTCATGGGACCATACTTGTTGTATGACTATGGATTTATTTTATCATCTAGAAAACTTCATGAATCCCAATTTTATATGAATCGTTAATTTTGTTGCTATTAGTTTTTAGCCAATAAATAGTGAGAAACAGTCGGTTACCCTTAGATTAATCGTTAACCTTGGTACCAAGTGGTCCGCTATAGGACTAGCTCACCCAGAGGAAGGAACCTAGTGAGGTGTCCATTTATGGGACCTAGTTAGGTGCCCATTAGATTAGCCATTGACTCAGATTCAGTTATAAACTAGATAATTATGTATAGAATAATTCCTGTTTCTACTAGTTATTGCCATGGATTAATTAAATTATTATTTTTAGTGCAATTATCTATAATTATATATAAAATATTTTACACCAAGTTGCATGTATATATTATGTATTTTGATTACTTCCATGTGGGTTGTGAGTGGAGGCTCACTCATAGTTTTGATGAACTCACCCTCTCTTTCCTCCCCAGTTACAGAGGCTCAGGTTAGTTGCACAGGATCCTCTCAATAGTGCCTTCTTTGGTGAGCTTCGCTTCGGAGTGAAGCTTATTTAGGTTATGTTAGTTTAGTAGTGCTCCAGGAATTGTGTTGCAGATCCCGAACATGCATTATATTATTTTAATTATTTTAGAGTTTCAGTCATTTATTTAATTATGTTTGGCTTTACCAGATTATGGATTTATGCAGCTTTATATTAGGATTTATGTTTTAAAAATATTTTCAGATTATAGAATTATAGTTAAACTAGAGATATTTGAAATATATTTGATATAATTATGCATATTAGTCAATTGCTATTTACTAAGGCTTCCGTGGGATTCAACCCTCATGGTTACGTTCCATAGGCGGGTCGTGACAGGATGTTATGTTCATAATTTGCTAAGTAGGAGGAACTTTGGGTATTCTAGATGACTTTCTTGGTTTAGCAGGTAGAACAATATTAGGAATAAGATTAGAGGAACTTTAAATCTTAAGGTTTCTGTAGTGTATTCTGTAACACCCTAATAATTAACCCAATACACCTAGGTCTGATTAATTACTAGACTTTACTCTTTGCTTCAGTTCCTTAATCATGCTTTGAAAATACTTAGTAAAATTACGAGCCATTTTTTTTTAAAACATAATTGAAAACGTGAGCCGCGCTTAACGTGAATGATTTAGCAAAATTTAAAAGACACATAGGAATTTACAAACATCACATCATAATATATTGGCTCCATCATACAGCATCCATAATTACATATCATATAGATATTTTGCCTACCAACAGAATAAGACTAAGTGTAGGCAATCTAACAAAACATAAATAATATATGGATGGAAGGACATCCATTAATGGCACCTAGTAATAACACTCCAGGGATAGGGATAGATATCTGAAATATACGAGTGAAACTAGGGATCAAGTTCAGCTCCGGTGATAGCCTCAATGTGATTCACGAACGCTCCTTTATTTTGAAGACGAGATGGAAAGAAAAATAGAGGGAATGAGAAACTTATAAAAGGAATCTCATAGGGTACTCACCTCATGATGCATTGTGTCATCATCATCGTCCCCAGGAACCTCAGGGTTATTATGAAATAGTGAGCATGCTAAGATTGATTTATTAAGTTCGAAAATATACTTTACCGAGGTTCGTCGGTTTTAATCATGCGTCTTATAATGCATCATAAACTTAGCATGTCATGTTTATAATGAACTTTTCCTTTTATCAACACATCGTATTCTTCATCATCATATCATAAATACTATGCATAAAAGAACATCATATTTCTCATCATCAAATCATAAATACTATGCATAGAAGAACATCATATTTCTCATCATCATATCATAAATACTATGCATAGAAGAACATCATATTTCCCATCATCATCTCATAAATGCTATGCAGAAGAACATCATACCATAATAGCTATGCACAAGACATGGTGCACATATTTCATTCCTTTAGTGTTCTAGGTGACTTAAAATCTTGTCATCATCATCATTATTTTCCTTGGGGCCACCCTATGCTCCACCCTTTTGGGAGTAATCTAGGTTATGAGCTCATACTTTACTAGTCGTCACTAGCATATACTTATCTCTTTTGATAAGTTAAAATCCAACTTTACCCTTTTGAGAGAACGGGCTAGGGGCAAGAATCACCTTTTCACCACCTCTAGTCTGATGGGTCTTAAAGGATCATTTTCTCAAGATCACCTTTTCACCACCTATAGTCTAATGGGTCCAAAGGATCATTTCCTCATAGTTTAAGTCACCATTAAATCTTAGCATGTTATATCATAATCATCAAGATGCATGAACATTCTCATTGTTTGCAATAGCAATTATAACATGCAAGCCATGAAATCATTCAATAATATCAAATTCTCAATAGGCATTACATCATCATATAAATTGACATTCCAAAGTATCAAAAGATGTCATCTAAAATTTTCAAGTAAAGCTCCTTAAATAACCGAACTCTAAAATTGGGTAACCTTAATTATCAAACTAATTACTTATGCATCTAAGGGATTTATTACCATCAATTATAAGCCTTAAGAACATTATTAGACTATATGGGGTAGCATAGATAGTAAGTTGTTCTTAAGTTTTACCGTGTTAAAAGTTATGTTTTTAACCCTTTCTCGTTACCCTTTTTCCTATGATGCTAAAATTAATTACTAAACCAATTATGAATCATTGTCCCTTATCTAAACATAATAATATCTGGTTCTTAAGGTCACTAAAGGCTCTGGACAGAATGCATAAATTTCATTCTCTAAAATTCTAGAAATCTTGCTTTTACGATTTTCTAGGAAGCTAGTTTTATCTCTAACATGCATAGAATAAATCATAATTATCACAACTTCAAACATATTAAATCATCATCATTTATTGGTACTAATTTCATATCAGAAGCCGAATCATGAACCTCATATAATTATATAAAATCACATTTTAAGTGAACATAAAATATTAGTTTCCCGTAGAATCCTTGCAAAGCTTTAAAACTCTTTTAGAAACTAATTCTTTTTGAAAAAATCTTCATAATTAAAATTCTCACTTAAGATAAAAGGAGCAAGTCTTGAGCTTAAGAGATTTATGTGATATCTTAGAATCATAAACATGCTATGCAACCTCATTTTAATCTTGTCATTATAAGGTGATAACTTGGAATTATAAACATGATATGCAAATCCATTTCTTTATCTTTAAGATTTAAGGTGATGACTTAAAAATTAAACATGATGCAAGAGCTTGAAATATAAACATGATGCAAGAAACTGGAGCGGCGTAGTCCGCATAAAGTGAGGGAGAAGAAATCTTAAGAAGGGAAGCGGGTAATCCACACTTAGGGGGAGAAGAGAATTATTATTACATCTTTTTAAGCTCCAATCTCAAGACTTCTTAAAGAATCAATTCTTTAACTCCAATAATCTTATTTCTTTGCTTGTGATACTTGGGCAAGTCTTTGAGCTCTAGGATCTTTAGGTGATGACATAAAAATAAACATGTCATGCGTTGATTCTTTTAGCCATTATAAAATAAAGTGAGAGCATAAAATAAATATGAGATGCAACTTCTTTATTATCTTTGAAGATTAAGTGACAACTTGAAATATAAACATGAAATGCAAGCTTGGAAATTTAAACATGAGATATGCAAGTTCATTTATTCATTCTTGAGAATTTAGTGATGACATAAAAGTAAACATGGTTATGCAAGGCATAAACTTAAACATGGATGCAAGTTCATTTTATTTCTTTACTAGAGCTCTTCCAAGACTTTAGAGAAATATAAATTCAACCCAATATATATATCTTAGCAAGACAAAGTGAAAAATACATCTTTCAAGTTCTAAACTCAAGATCTTTATTTTTACATCATAAAAATATCATTCTTTAAAGTTTTGCATCAAGTGGAATTTTCAAGCTTTAAAGGCCTAACTTGTGATGGATTTACAACCAACACTCAAGGTCCTCATCATCAAGCTATCATCATATTCCTTCTTAGGCCATTTGGCCGAAATCATTAAAGAAAAATAAGGAAGAAAAACCGAAATTGTAAAGCTTTAAAAACTAGTGAAACCTTCAAGTTTTAGAGGTCTAACTGTGAAGGCTTTGCAACCAACACTCAAGAACCTCATCATCAAACCATGGTCTCATCATAATCTAGGCTATCAGGCCGAAATGTTTTTAAAAGAAAAGGGAAAACAAAAAATTGAAAGCTAGAAGAAAGTCCATGAAATCATCATTTTTGAGCTAGAAACATAACTTGTCATAGCATAAAATGAACTTAGAAACAACTTCCTACCTAATCTGATTTGAAGGAAAGGAAGAGAACTTGGTTTCTTTGAGTGAAATGGAAGAAAATCTCTTTGAAAAACTGAAGAATTGGCCAAGGAGGAGGAAGAAAGAAAGCTTTTGGTGCTTCCAAGAACTAGAATTGTGTAAGTTATGAGCAAAGGCTTCTAACACCTCTTCAAGCATGCCTATTTATAGAGATTTTGAAGCTCATAAATGGACAAATGAAGGAGGAAGGCTGATGGATTTTCATGGGGAACAAAGGGAGGAAAATCATTCCTTGTTTAAGGCATGTTTTATGCCATGTTTTAGGGAATTTTTGGCATTTTGTTTTAGTGTATCTTTGGGCAATTATTCTGATGCATAATGGCATCAATAATTTCGTGCATTACAGCCCAAGGAGGAGAAATTTGTGTGTTCCATGTATTATTTAGGTGTAGGTAAGGTATTCATGCAAATTAGAGAATTTACAATTAAGGGCTTAGGTGAATTAGTAAGCAATTTGAGTGTTTTAAAGCAATTTTAGGTTCTAATCAATTTAAATAAATAATTTTGACTCTAGATTAATAATTAGAATTTAATAAGCTTTAATTTGAGCCTAATATTGCTTAGGTTTCGTTAGACGAATCAAAAATCTCAAAATTTGTAAAACTCACAAAGAGGGGCAAAACGGTCATTTTACTTAAAAATTGCTGAGACCACCCGAGCTTAACCAATGGTTAATCATGGCTTAAAAACACCTTTTAAAACATTTTAGTGAGGTTCTGGTTAAGTGGCACAAATTGAGATTAAAACGGGCGGGGCGTTTGGTCATTTCGCGAAGCTAAAAATATGATTCTTCTCCTCTATTAACACACATAACACAAACAATCCCTTATTAACATCAAAACATCCCCTTGAGGACGGGTGGGGCCCACGATCCTCATTTTCTGAGTAAAATAACCTCAGGGCATTTTGGTCATTTTACACGTACAGAAATTGGGGTTTGCAATACTTGCACAAATTGCTCCTAACTTCTCTTCTAACGTTATATTCCTTTATTAAGGATTGTTTGGTCTCAAATTTTATATAATATTTACCTACAATAATTCGGTAATTCTAATGACAGTAAAAATTACAGTAAAAATTGGCGTTACATATTCAACTGTTTGTGGCTGAATGATGAGTTGAGGATCTACTGGTGCTATCAGGTTGAGGGACAGTAGGTTGGATTTGCTGGAGTGCAGGTTGAGGGATGGCTGACTGAATTTCGTTTAGGTAGATCATTAAGGTTGCTAAGTAACAGTATTAGGAAAGATGTCTTCGCTGTTGTTGTTGTCTGCTAAAGAATGAAAAGGATATGTCTCCCCATGAAAGGTCACATCTCTTGATATTAAAAACTGTCTAGTGGAAAGGTTGTATAACTTGTAACCTTTAAATCCAAGTGGATAACCAAGGAAGACACATGGTGTGGCTCTTGGTGAAAATTTGTTTCTATTGTGAAGGTAAGGTAGAAGCAAATGTCAGGCAACCAAAATTTCTTAAAGCAACATAGTTAGGTAATTTATTGTATAGCAAGTGAAAAGGTGATTTAGCATGAGGTAAATTAGGAGATGGTGTTCTATTTATAAGATATGTGGGTAGATAGACAATCTCCCAAAAAGATAAAAGAACCTTTGATTGAAAATATAGAGATCTAGCCACATTAAGGAGATGTTGATGTTTCCGTTCAACTGAATTTTGTTAAGGCCTCTCAACATAAGAAAATTGGTGTAATGTTCCTTGCTTGGCTAAAAAATTGCTAAGGCCAACTCTTTGGCATTGTCAGGCCTTATGGTTTTAATGGTGACACCAAATTGTGTTTTAACCATTGCAAAGAATTCTAATGAGTTGAGGTGCTTGTGATTTGTTTTTGATGAGGAAGATCCAAGTGAACCTTGTGCAATCATCCACAATAGACAAAAAATATCTATGATTTTTATAAGTAGGAGTATGATAAGGGCCCCATATATCACAATGTATTAGATCAAAAGGATTAGAAAAATTGTTATTAGAGATGAATGACAATATTCTTTGTTTTGCTAAAGGGCAAATATTGCAAGTATCAGTATGTATACATGCATTCTTATTGGTTTTACAAGTAGGAAGTAAAGGCTATAACAAATGTAGCCTAGAAGAGAAATATGGCCTAGTCTAAAGTGCCAAATATCAATAGGAACATTATTGGTGTAACTGCAATTGTGAACTACATCAGTATGTAAAGGAAATCTTCAAGATATAGAGTTTATCTTCAAGACTAGCCTTGCCAATCATCTGAGAATTTGGGCCCTGAATTAAGCAATGGTTGGCATTAAAAGAAAAGAACAATCTGATGTGATAGTCAAGGTAGAACTGATACAAGATTAACTCTAAAGGATGGAATGAAAAACACATTCTTTAGTAACAAGTTCAAAAAAAGCTTTATATCACCTATTCCTTGTACAATAACTTTGCTATGATCAAGTAACAAAACATATGTATTCACAGGCAATAAGGAAGTAAAATGATGTGGAGTGCAAGCAATATGTTTTGTGGCACCTAAGTCAATAATCCAAAGATTGTTTAAGGAATAAGGAATATTTTCAATAGACTTATTAATGATACCTCCAGAGAACTCATCAGGAATAGAAGGTTTAGCAGGCCTAGAAATCTAGTGGTCACATTGAGAGTAAATTCTGGTATTGTTGTTAGACATGCCAAGGGAATGAACAATTTTTGAAGTGTCAGAAACTTGATTCGCAGAGTTACGGAGTTTTTGCCTTTTCCTTTGTATCCAGGAGGGTAACCAAATAGCTGATAACATTTTCTTTAGTATGACCAATGTAGCCAAGGTTGAGCATTGAGGTCTCTGTTTCTTGCCTTTGGCTTTGTGATTTTCAATGTTCAGCTTACTGCAAAGGCCATCTGAGTTTCTTGAGTGCCAATGATTGACCAACCTGTTGTTGTTTTTCTTCTTGAAGGATGAGAGAAAAAGCTTTAGTAACATTGGGAAAAGGTTCTTGCATTAGAATTTGTCCTCGAACAGAGGAGTAGGAATCATTAAGTCCCATGAGAAAGGAAAGAAGATATTCTTGTTTGGAGCTTTCAATTAGAGATCTAGAGCCTCCACAAGTATAGATGCAAGGGATTTTGAATGAATTCAACTCTTCCCAAATTGCTTTCATTTTAGTATAATATTGATTCACAAACAGGTTACCTTGAGAGAGTGTCATTAACCTTTCTTGAGTTCAAATACCCTTGGACCATTTTGTTGCTTGAATCGAGTTTGTAGATCTTGCCACATCTCAGGCGTGTTGGCAAAGATGATGCTCTCCACCAAATCTTTTGAAACAGCATTGAGGATCCAAGACATAATGATTTGGTTGTTTCGATCCCAAGAAGAACAAAGCAGATATAAATCATCCTGAATTTGTACCTCTCAGGACCATAAACTAAAGTTCTGATCTCAAATCTTAAGCTAACATAACTTTTCATATACTTGATAAATCTAAAATTATAGTTCAAAACACTAGGGTTCAATTATAAAACTTGTAAATCATATAACATATTTATACGTAAAGTTGGGTTATACTCTTGTTTAACATTTCTCTAACATATATAAATATTTTAACTAAATATTCTAAAACATAGTATGAGATCTAAATCCTGAAAACATAACAATGTCATAAATCCATAAAACATATTTGGCAAAATAGCAAAGTTGCTAATATGCATATTTCCTTAATAAATCCCTTTTCAAACATGTAAAACATTTTCCATAACACACAACATAGCAATCATGGTTCCATGGTTTTGTAAAACTCATTCTTTCATACTATCATCATAAATCATAATTTTTCTCGCTTGACATAATCATGTAAAATTATTTTCTATACTTTTTTCTTATCTCAAATCTTTATATTTAACAATCATAATGCAAGAACATACTCACAGTGATGAAACTAAATCTATAAGATCAAACACACTCACCTAGAGAGGAAAAATAAGAGGCGACAACACCAAGGGAGCTCCCTAGAGCGGGGATGACACCAACAATTGTCATAGAGCAACCATAAACTCTAGATTAATCTCTAACATCCTCTAGATAGCTCTAATATAACTCTAACAACATTGGAAGAGTACCCATCACTTAACAACAATGAAGGATAACAAAACCCATACACTAGAACGTAAAAGGGAAGAGAGAAAGGAAGCATAAGCCCATAACCAAACTCACCTTGAAGTTGGAGGAAATGAGATTGATGAAGGATGAAAGTGGGAAGGAGAAGAGAGATTGGGGGTAGGGTTTTGGGTTTCAGATGCCCAAACGTGTCTGGAAGGGTTTATTTAGGGGTGAGGGTATCAATAAGTGAAACTGCATTGTTTTGCATTGTACTGACATCGGGCCGCTCCTGCAGGAAGCCCTCTCTGAAAAATTCTAGCAACAGCACCCAAACTCTATCCCTTGGCCCTTTCATGTATTTGGGGCCTTCTCCTACATGGGTGGATCTTGGGGGACCCTAGTACGAAACTTGTCCGCGACATGTGTACACTGGGTATTACAAGATAAAATACTATTTTTCAAAGTAGAGCATCTTGTGATCATTCATATTTCTAAAAACTAAAAATAAAGAACAAATTATTAGCGCAAATCATCCAACAATACTATTTTAATTTCTTAATTCAGGTAAAATGCCGATACAATTTTGAATAAAGGTCATGACGTGAATGGAAGGCTAAAGAAAAGGTTTAAGCCTCATGATTGAAGAAGGAGGAGGAGGAAGATGGAGAATAAGAATGATTGAGCACAATTTATTAATCCATATTTGAATTCAACTCTATGCCATGTTGATATGCACACAAATTTGTACACGTTTCATGTGTATGCCTCGAACAATTGGAGTATACTTTTTTAGTATCTTTGACATACCTTCAAACCTAAAAACAATTAAAGGATGATGATGAATTACCAAAAGTTCAAGTTGATGGTGACCCAAAAGCAAATATTGAACTAGTAAAAGTTGATAAAGAATGACGCTAATAAAAGTTTTAATGAAAGTAGAGAGAATAAGAAAAGGAGAATGAAATGAGAAAAATGAGAGAAGAGAAGGAAGAATTAAATAAAAAAGAAGTTGAAGTTTGAAAGAAAGAGTAAAAATAATCATTTTGAGCGGGATAAAAATTTGTATATGTGGGCAATGTACAATTTTATTCCTTGATATAGTAATTTATGAAGTTAAAAGTAATGGTAAACTTGAAAAGAAAATTGCACACCAAGGAGGGGAATCTCCTTTATCATATTGTATAGATTGTATAAATAAAAAACCAAATATTTACATTAGTGTCTGATTTTAATTTTAACATAAATGTCCTAAAACGTAATTATAAGAAAGTATATTCAGGTTGAAACGACTTCTGTGCATTCTAAAGTCGATGCAGCCCGGATTGATTTCTATAGCCTGATGCGACTCCGGCAAGCAAAGAAAATTACTGTGTTTTTAATGGAAATTAATATAAAAAATAAAAGAAAATAAATAGTCAATATAAATAAACAAAATGTTCTTCAGTGTGGTGGCAAACGAAATAATTATTTGTTACCGTTACCATTTTATATTTTATTTTTGGTCTGTTACGATTACATCTTTGAGCACCCAACCCATCCCTATTTTTCTGAACACTAGAGCCCACCTCAAAACAATGCAACATTGGGCCAACTATGGGCTTTGTCGTAATGGACCCAAATTCTTTGGGCCTATGAGGGTGCGACCCATTTGTGCCTGCTCAATGGTGATTCCCGCCACCGTCGTCGACGCAGCAGAGGAAAGCTCGCGAGCTTCATTTCCATTTCGACCTTCTTTCTCTTCCTCAAACCCTAGCCCTAATTTCTTCTTCTTCTTCTTCATGCGTGCATCTTCCTGCACCACACGCTCCCTCCTTCGCTCCCTGTCCAACATCGCCCGCTCCTCTCCCCCTCAATTCGCCGCTCGCTGTGTCCAACATTTGGCCACCGAAACGACGCCGTCCGAAGAGGACCTTCTGGAGTCTTCTTCCACAAACAGTGACAGCGAGTTTTTCCCCTTTGACAAGTTCCATGTCACCTCGTTCACCGCCACCGCCGCCAATAGCCAAGAGGTGAAGGAGTACAGGGAGCCGTGGCGGCGGGCCAGGCTGGCATGGCTCTGCAAAGAGCTTCCGCATCACAAGGCGGCGACGGTGGTTCGCATCCTGAATGCGCAAAAGAAATGGATGAGGCACGAAGACGCCGCTTATGTTGTGGTGAATTGCATGCGTAGTGATACTGGGTTTTTGGTAAGCCCTTTCTGATTGCTCAAGGGTGTTTAATTACTTCCTATAGAAAACAAATTGGCATGATTGATGTCTGAAATTATTTTGCTTTTAGTAGTGTTAGTTAATCAGTTTATGTGCCTAGAAATTTATCAAGTTTCGTGTTTGGATTTTTTTTTTTTTAATAATCTTTCTTATACCTTGCAAAGTTTGATTTTAGTCTTCTGTATCTGTTCTACTGCTTTGTGTTGTGTTGATTGTCGTGATTCATTTGCTTGATTACTTAAATGGCAAAGATTTTTTTAGCACTAGCATTCTAGTACCATGAGATAGAATTTGTCAAATGTTATTTATTCAGTTATGTATGTGTATCCTCTCTTAAGGTATACAAGTGGATGATGCAACAGCATTGGTATCAGTTTGATTTTGCTCTTGCTACCAAGCTAGCGGATTTTTTGGGTCAAGAGCGAAAGCTTTCAAAGTGTCGCGAGATATTCGATGATATAATCGATAAAGGTCGTGTCCCTGGTGAGTCAACATTTCATATGTTGATTGTTGCTTATCTTAGTTCTCCTATTCAGGGTTGTTTGGATGAAGCATGCATCATTTACAATCGTATGATTCAGTTTGGAGGTTATCAGCCTTGCCTTAGCTTGCATAATTCCCTCTTCAAAGCCCTTGTAAGCAGACCAGGGAACGTTTCAAAGAATTACCTTAAACAAGCTGAGTTTATGTATCATAATTTAGTTGCAAGTGGACTTGACGTACATAAAGATATCTATGAGGGCCTAATTTGGCTACATAGTTATCAGGATACAGTAGATAAAGAAAGGATAGCAGAATTGAGGAAAGGGATGCAGCGGGCTGGAATTGAGGAGGGCAAGGAAGTGCTATTATCCATCTTGAGGGCTTGCGCTAGGGAGGGGGAGGTGGTTGAAGCAGAGAAAACTTGGCTCAAACTTCTCCAGTCTGGAAGCAATACCCCGTCACAGGCTTTTGTGTATAAAATGGAAGTCTACTCAAAGGCTGGCATGCCTCTTAAGTCTTTGGAGATATTTAGGGAGATGCAAGAGCAACAGTTGAAGGCAAGACATAATGAAGCACGTAATAAAGTAATGGAGATACTGTGCAAATATAAAAAAGTAGAACTAGCTGAGTCAATGATGGCAGATTTTGTCAAGAGTGGTCTGAAGACAGTTACACCATCCTTTGTTCATTTACTAAACATGTACTTTGATTTGAATTTTCACGATAAATTGGAGGTGGCATTCTCCCAATGTCTCGAGAAATGTCCGAATTCTACTGTATACACTATATATTTAAATTCTTTGGTGAAAATTGGTAATGTTGTCAAGGCTGAGGATATCTTTAACCAAATGAAACTTGATGAAAGTATTGGGGTTAATGTTCCGTCATGCAACGTCATCTTAAGTGGATACCTGTCCTCTGGAAATCACATAAAAGCAGAGGAGATCTATGATTTCATGTGCCAGAAAAAGTATGAAATTGAAACCCCATTAATGGAAAAGATTGAAAATATCCCGAGCTTGAGCAGGAAAATTGTTAAAAATCCGATAAGGCTGAAGCTAAGCAAAGAGAAGAGGGAAATGTTGATTGGGTTGCTTTTAGGCGGTTTGCAAATTGATTCAGACGATGAAAGAAATAATCACATTATCCATTTTGATTTCAATGGTAGTTCTTCCAGCCATGATGCCTTGAAGAATCATATATATGGCCAGTTTTACGAGTGGCTGCATCCTTCTTGTAAGCCAAGTGATGACAGTGAGAAAATACCCGATAGGTTTTGTACTATTGCAAGCTCTTCCTTTGGCTTCTATGCAGATCAATTTTGGTCAAAAGGTCAACCTACAATTCCTAAACTAGTCCATAGGTGGATGTCACCGTGTGTTCTTGCATACTGGTACATGTATGGGGGCCATAGAAGTTCAGCAGGGGATATCTTGCTGAAGATAAAGGGAAGTCATGAGGGTGTTGATAACATTGTCAAAAAGTTCAAAGCCATGTCCATTGATTGTAGAGTCAAGAGGAATGGGAGGATATTTTGGATTGGTATACTGGGAAGCAGTTCAGCTTGGTTCTGGAAACTTGTTGAGCCTTATATTTTAGAAGACTTAAATGACGTTCTTAGAGCAGGGGTTCAAACATCAGGGTGGGCTTCAGTGGATACTCTGAATATTAACTTCAATAGTGATTCAGACCCTGACGACTCAGGATGATAGTACAGTACAACGATGATCATCTTTATTTTAAGAGTTTTCCAGCAATATCATGATTTTTTTGACAAGTGATGACATGGAACTAGCATATGAGCCACCATCATCCAGGGAAACTCTTCAATCGTATAGCTTTCTCGCTCTGGGAATAGTATATTTGCATTTCTAGCAAAATCACTATTCACATAGGTAAAAGGTATTGCAATTCAATCTTTCTTGTTCTGCTGATAGATGATATTGCTGAGTTTCTTTAGAATTTAACTTGTTAATTGTTTTATATTTTAGAGTAAATGTTTCTTTAATTCTTTTTAGGTGTGCAAATGATAATGTCCTTGTTGTTGAAATCAAGTCATGTATGTCAGATTGAATTATTTGGGAGCAATAGAGAGTTTGGATTGCTTCTCCATCTTTGGCAATGGAGATTTCTGGTGACAATCATGTCAGTTTTTCAGGTCAGTAATTTAGGATATCATAAGACAAGGGAAACTGGAAATTTTGAAGTTAATGGAAATGTTGAAAGATTTATTGCTCAAGTATCAATCTTATGATTATACTCAATCTCCTGTGCCTGCAGATATGAAAAAGTGAAAAATAATCATTATAAGTCTCTGCAACGGATTATGGGAAGTTTCTATTGTTGGTATTATCAAAACCTAGTCTGACCCAACGCTCAAAGATTTAAGTATAGCAGCCTTGCTTACATTCCATTTTCATGTTCCTTCCAATGAATTAAATTGTTGCTATGGCATCATGTATGTAATAGATGAATGTGGTGGCATGGGGAAGGAGACATGGTTGAGTATATTTTGTTGGGTGAATTATTAGATTCTGATGGTGTTTTTGGTGTTTTGGGGGCATGTGTAATTTTGCATTTGGAGTTCATCCATGAAAATTTTCATCTCATTTTTTACCCTCTAACCAAACCAACCCAATTTGTAGCTCTTTGCACTGTCATATTAGCATTGCTGGCTTAATGAAAGGCCTAATGGCACAATTTTGCAACCGAATCCCTTTCTTTAGTACACACGGTGTGCTTGTTGTATGATCAGGTTGTTGGGTATAACTTCTCCCGGAATTTCTTCCATTCTTTCATACGAAATTACTATCAATGCAAACTAATGCACAATTACAGCAATACACTTGTTTTGAGTGTGCTCACTCATGTATGGCCAGCACATTATACGGATATGATCACTATTCATGTAATTTATTAGTTCTTCCGTACATTACACTGCACTCACTATTGTGTTCAATTATCTATACACGAGGCACCAGGGACTTTTAAGGCCACGGATTTTGGATTATTCATTTCCCATTGACCTGACTGTGCCACAATTTGTAACAAGAATTTATCCAGTCCCCGCCATTTTCACTCCCAGTTTTGGTATTCTCATTTATGTCATACAGTTTTTGCGCAGAACCTCTTTCCTTTTATTGTAGTATTGAATTTGAATAGGGTGCTCTTAAGTCATAAATCATGGTCTTCAAAGTTTGGAAGAGCAATGATAGGATAGTCTTGTTTCACGGTAAATCTTACACAGCTAGACATGACAACATATCAACATTCAAAACATAATTTAAAGCTAATAAACTTTAGATTTTGTAAAAACACTAGTTAAAATGTGTTACGTATAATATTTATCATAAACTTGAGTCTATATTAACATTTTTTATTCAAGATGGGGTATGGTTTTGTATAGTGGCATTTGCAGGTTCTATGTTCATTTACCTGCAATATTGTGATTTGATACAGGCATTAGCGTTACACTTTTCTTTTCCAAATCTATAAATGCTGCATCAGTGGCCCGAAGTGTGAATGGCAATTGAAGCAAAAGAGATTTGCTTAATTTCATTTATTTTTGCCATGACAATCAATGAGCATTCACATTCCAGTTGGGATCAATATTGTGCACTATTCTATTCTAGTGTAAGAATTTATCCCTGCCTCTGCCTATATTATTATTAATATTATATCGAAGTAACTAAGAAGTGGTATAGCGCTAGACTCAATTGATGGTCCATATAGAAAGTGCGTACAGCACCATGCTTCTATCTATGCTATAAGGATGTATAATTGTCAAACGTTGAGCTTAAAGTAGAGCTCACATGTGAATGTGGGTGGCTGAAATCCATGCCCTGTCATCCCATTTATGACCATTCGTGATTTATCTGCTCAGGATTCGACATGTGGGCTCCTGTTTTGCCGTAAATAAAACATATGGGTATTTTATTTTATGTTGAAAATGGTATGTTGCTTCAAAAGCTCGGCTCTAAGCTTAATCCCAAGCACATTCTCTCTCTCTCTCTTTTTGAGGTGATTATGAATTATTTGTCCGCATGTCATCAATCTCTGTGATATATGAAACCGATTGATTAAATATTTTTATAGTTTAATTTTGATGAAGTAATCATTTAATTAAATTTTTTTATTTATATAATTTTTTTAAGTAATATGTATAAATTTTTTTTATGCTCTTGGTGTATTAAATATAAATTCATAATTTTTTATTTAGAGAAGCAAAGAATTAACTTTGTAATTTTTTCTATTTTTAATAACCACTTAATAGTTTTGAAAAACAGTTTGAAATGTCAAAAGGGTATTCATTAATGAAATCTCATTATTAGAAAAGTTTTAAGTTTATCATTCAAGTCAAGCTAACAGGATGGTGAAATCAATCAGGGCGTGGTGAGGGTAAAAAAGAAGAAGACAAAATTAGGTATTGGAAGAGACATTATTGATTGTGAAAAATGAGAGAATCTTTTAATGGAAGGTGGTCCCTACTTGTGCTAAAAGCACCGCCGTTTCTATGCGGCGAACCGATACCCCTTTTCTCTCCTCTCTCATCATTTGCCACCGTCACGCCACGCTACTCTAGTTGCATCCACGTTTGGTTCCCTGAGCGCCTTTTTATTTTTTAAAAAAATAACAAATCTTCTTTTCAGTTAATTACTAAAATATTTCAAAAATAGATTCTAAGCACAAACTGGGAAATTTTTAGATAAAAATTTATAGACAATTTTCTACAAAATATATTTTTGGTATAATTTTATTTACATTCTTTATGTTTTATAATGATTTTAATTTTGTCTCAATTTTTTTCTATTTGCATTCCTGACAAATTTAAAATATTTCAATGGATGATATTTAAATTATAAATAGATAAAAAAAACTGACGTAAACGTCCAATTATATGTTAGGATAATAACAATAAAACACAAAAAGTCAGCATACAATATTAGGTATCATAATATTTTTTTTCATGAATAAAAGTTTACTACAATTTTGGGTCATGACATACCTTCAAATTCATTAAACACTTACAAATATACTTATAAATTATATACCTATATGAGAACCTAATTGAACCAAAATTACGGTTATGCGTGAACGAGAAGTTGATAAGGTGAATTAACCTTGTTGACATATCAAATCAAATATGATAGTAAAAATGTCGTGTTTTCATCTATGATTTAGTTGTTGTTTACGTTTTGAAAACTTTGGAATGGAGACAGATTAACAAAACTTTTTAAACTAAATTAAATATTATTTGATTGTAGGATACCATTAGCGAAAAACATAAATTAAAGATTGTTTTTACAGTGCTAACACCGGTGACTATCTGCTATAGGTTTATTCTTTTATCCATTTTTAGTCCCTCTTTTGTTTCCTCCAATCCACCCGATACGTTCCATTTTTCACCGAATACGTGTCATGTACAGATGTAGATTTCATTGCTTTAAATTAATTCACTGATGTGTAGTGGCGGAATCAGAAATTTTAGAAGAGTGAGATTAAATTAATTAATATAAAATAAAATAAAATAAATTATCATATAAAAAATATAAAATAAGTCATTATATAATATTTTTTTATATAAATTATTAGTAAATTGGGGTTTATTTCATCATTTATTTTCTCTTCTCTTAACAAACAAGTCAATAATTTTTTTCTTAAATATCTTTTAGGCTCAACATAAAAAAAATATGTGTATCAATGTATTATTTAACATCAAAATAAGTATCGATTATAAATAGCTAACTAGTTAGTAGAAACTCTACTAAATGGATAAAATAAGTTAATAAGAGAAAAATCTTAAAAAATATATTCTAGAAATATTTATATATTTCATATTTTTATATTATACGTGCTACTATATCAAAATATTTTTATTATTTATTATATATACTATATACAAAAATGAATAAATTTTTCAGGGAATCATAAAATAAAAAATATATATAATTACAAAATAAACATGTAAAATTTGGGTCCTTAGCACCCTTGGTCCCCCTCTGCCTCTCCTGATAGAGGTAAAAATAGTTCATTTTGACATCTCTATCTCCTGATTGATGTGAAAAATAATAATTTATTGAACACTCCATCCAATAAAGGGGTCATATTGAATAGGTGTTTATTTGATGCATCCAATATGTGGAGGATATTGAAAGACATCATGATATAACAAATTTTTATTGGTCTTTTATTTAATTTAATATCAATATCCAATCAATATTTAATCAGCATGCTTGTAATATTAAGACTTATTATTATTTTATTTCTAACTTAATCCTAAAAATCACATGACAAATTCCCAAATTCAATAAAATTTCTCATTCATCCTTGATTTAAATCCCTCATTTCTTATTCTGTCAGTTCTAAAAATTCTTAGCAATAAAAGTCTAGAAAGTACATATATCTTGTATATGCATTTAAATGCTTGGCGAGTGTGTATAAACGCATGCACCTTGCAATTGATTTTACTGTTGTCTTTGAATAATGCTTTGGTTCTGTAAATTATAATGGTTGAATTTGTCCGGAAGCAACCAAAATAGACATGGAGAGTCTGGAATACTCTTCCCATGGAAGCCATAATGCAAATTCCTGAACTGGAAAGTAACACCCTTTTTTTTTTCTCAGTGCACCATGTTAGTGATTCTCACTTGTGAGAATATAGCAAGCAACTTATCATTATACTGTTGGTTATGCGCATGAAGCAACAATATCAAGCGTAAAATTTATTCCTCATAATTATAAACTATATTTTCCTTTGCAATCAAAGTTTCTGAACTACACTATCCTGATTATATTTTCTCCTGGGATCGCCGAAATTATATCGAATTGAATGGGAATTGTTTCATTATATGTAGTTGTTGATTTTAAGATACAATTAAAAATTTATTAATTATGATGAACATACAGTAACTATACTTTCAACTCCTTGACATCACCTGTACTTAAAAGTGCAGTTTTAATAAAAATGACAAACCTTATTGTTTTATTCGTGTGAAATTGCATTTACCCTTTATTTCTTTTAAGTTTTATAAAAATAATCCCTAAAGTTGTAGCCTTTTCATCAAACGGGGAGGTTGTCATTCAAGAGAGCTGGAAATATTGGAGGTGATTAACATGTAAGAAATTTAAAAAGGAGAACTACTAATCATGAACCTGAATGATGATACGTATTGTGTATGTGACATAAGAGAATAAGTGGATTCCTTGCAAGGGCCAAGCAAGACCAACAATAATAATGTCACAAGCAAAACAATCCCTAAAAGAAGACAAGGACACCAAACTCTAAAAGCCAAAAAACAGCCTCAGAAAGGAGTGAAAAACTGGGAGATGTACTATGACTCATTATTCTAAAAGATTCTATCCTCACAAAGGGCGAAAAAAAAATCCAGGCCGTTGTTATTATTATCACATGGATTGGGGACAAATAGATGCCTTCATGAAGGACTGACATGGATGCGATGAACCCATGAATATGAGCTTGTCATCACGTGAAAGATGCTCTTATTTTGGTGGTTGGATGAGAGGAATTTTCCTGTGTCTTTGTCTAAAGCTCTTATATAAGGTATCTTATGTTCTCTGGATCCAACCAACTTGGGGTTCTGTAACTTTTTTTAAAGTGAAATTAAATTGGTCTCTTCACTTAACCAATTGCACCGAGGCGTGTATTGATAAAAATTAACCAAAAATACCCTTCATTATTAGTTATTGGGAGGCACTCAGAACTCACAACGATTTTTTTATTTCTATATAGTTTGGAAAATTTTGTCTAGTGCATCAATCATTACCAAACTTTCATTTAAAGTTTCAAATTTAATTTGTGACTTATCTAAACTCTTTTTATTATGGTGAGAAAATTAAATTTCTCAAAGACAAAACTAGAATGGTTTAAGTAATTCAACACTTATTTTTCTTTACTAACTAAGGTTTTGGGTTAGACTTTTACGATTTTTACCTAGTAAGCCAATTTGAGTCAAGTTAAATTAGTTAGATTCTTTTAATTTTAAATATTGATGATTAAGAGGGAAAATAGTTAGAGTTTAAGTGAAATAGTGGATGTGATGTATGAAGCCTTGTTAGAGATAAATGAGCATGAAACTATTACAGATACAGATACCCTTCCTTCTTGGATTCCGGTTTTGAGAGTATCTCCTCAAAATAGTTGACGATGCTTTGCTTTGGCCATCAAACTTTAAAGGATTGGTTGGCAACTAGCTAAGCCTCCACAAACCACAAGGTCAAGCTACCCACTACAACCTCTTTGTCTTTGTCCCTAAGAATCAAAATTCCATACTTCCCACTTTTGTTCCTTGCTTTTTTTTTCCCCTTGAATTGACCTAACCAAATATTTTGTTCCTGAGTTGAAAATTTGAAAGATCCTCGCAATTCATGATCCATGACCTGGCCCCTTTTTAGGTACATGACTTGCCTGTTTTCAATTCCATGCTATCATTACTTCCATTGGAAGAAGGATTCTCTTTGACCGCTTTAGGGAATAACACAACATATAATAATAACTAGGCAATATAGAAGAAAGCGTGGAATGCATGAAATTAACATAATGCCCTTCACTATTCGGGAAAATTTTGACATGCCAGTACTTCATTAGTCTTATATGTTGACGTTACTGGTTACTTATTTTATGGGATGACATCTGAATGGAAGATCACCTATTAGACTCTATAGGCCGAAAATTAGTGTACAGTTTTATATTATTGTTAGTCCAATTTAATCCTCTGGCGGTATCTTGACCAAATTTCTTCTTGTATTAATTTCATCTGCCAATTAAATATGATTGACTAAAAATGTCGGCTTATCTTAACTCATGTTGTAAATGCGTATCCCTGTAATCAAGTAACTTTCGCGTTCAAAAAATAATTTAATCTTAACTCATGTTGCAAATCTATACCATATAACCGAGCAGCTATTGCATTAAACAATTTTAGAATTAGAAAATGTGTCTACCATTTAATCTTATCAACTTTTCTAGCCAAATGTGAATTATTCTTATGGGCCATTTTAAATGAAGCTGAACATATATGGATGTCTCCTACTTTCTCTCGATAACTTAAACGAGAAACTATTGCAGTATGGATATCACAACCCAGATTTCAAAATTTTTAAAAAATGGGTAAAATAAGGTCTTATTTAGTTTCTATTTTGCTTCTAAGTTTTATTTTATGTTTTAAGTCTGTTTATTGTTATCACTATTTAGTTCACAAAATTTTAAATATAAAAAATTAATGTAGAAAATAAAAACTAAACAAACCCTAATTAACATAGTGTTGTCAATATAACTAGTAATTATTAGATCAAAACAACTTTGTTGATATTAATACATTGTATTATTATTATGTGATTTAGATTAAGCTCCTAAGTTAATGAGATGGCAACAAACTTCATATACCACTTTAAATTTGGAGTTGATTATTTGGAGGTAGGGTCTTAAGGCTTTAAAGTTGAAATGTTAGGAAATCATAAACACTTTGCAAAGAGATTAGTTCATAAAGGACATATTGGAAAATATGGAAATAGTATAGGGGTATTTAAGAAAATTAATGAGTTGTAGCTTCTTTGTTGTAAGTGTGGATTCTTTGATTGTAAGCATCCGACAAAAGCAATGGAGATGCGAAAATTGAGAGCCAACTAATTCAAACTGCATGTTTAAGATAAGAATAAGATATTGCTATTGTATGTATGAATTCAATAAACATTAGATTAAGCATTTAATAGTAATAACGGGGGTGAATCTTAGACTAAAAGTAATAAATTAATAAACAAAAGTAGAATTTTTTGGATCGAGAGAGATTCTTAACTCTGTGGAAGAAAATTGGAATCTAACGGTTGTAAAAGCTTGTCCTTTTCAAAATAGAAAAGCAATTTAGAAAGAAAAAACAACAAAAAAGGAAAAAGGCATCTTTCTTCTCTGTGCAATGTTCCAGACGTAATCTGAGGCAATATCGAAAGTGGGTCCCACTGCACAATTGGATTCCTTATCTCTAGAGCTGTTCCTGAGCGCGTTACAAGAACGCGCTCTGTAATCATGGTTGTTAATGTAAGGTATCTGGCCAGGCTGTGGAGATAGATTTGGATTCCACACCTTCTTTTTTTGAAAAAAAAAAAATTAACACAAATATGTTGCTCATAATTTGTACGAATTGTACCCAATAAAATTATATATAAATTTGTTCAATCCTTGGGACCAGCTATCTTATAATAAGATTCTCTCCCCAAAAATAATAGTTTTTTGGGGCGTCCTTGAAAATGGGAATTTATCTATTTTAGGTATGATTATACAGTTATTTTATTTTGTAATTAAATCTTATTTTTTCATTCTTTATTATTTTATCAAAATTACACAAACATTCGGTTTGATTTAAGGACCTATATATAGAAATTATTGAGTGGCAACATTTTCTTTAGTATTAAGCTAAACAGTCACTTCAATGTTTTGTATGTATTCGTCACTGAAGTACTTGTGGCCGCTCAATTACAATCACCAATGGACAAAATTATTTGGCAGGGAACTAATGTCCGAAAAATATCTTGGAAATTCATGCGATGAGTCACGGTCTGAAGACTAACAATACCCAAAAAAACTATCTGAAAACTAAAATTCGGAATGGGAGGAATCGAAGTAGATAAGAGTCAAGTCTATGATAGGATGGAATAGGATTTTCGCGAACGCCATAATGAAAAAAGACTGCTTTTCTTCTTTTGTTAAAAACAAAAAAATAATAATAGGTGATGTTCACTTTGTTTAACTAAACCTTTTTTTTTTTACATTGTTAACAATCAATAAGGATTTATTATGAAATTTTATATCACATATCAGTTCACCTGGGGAGGTTGAATTCGAATTTAAAGTACTTGTAATTAATTAAAAACAAATTAATTAGGTGAATCAATCTCGATTGGCTTTTTGTTATAAAATGAACACGCTTAATTATGCAACGTGTTGGATCCGTTCCATGTACTTTGATGGCTAGAGGAGAGAATTTAGGCTTTTTCAGGACCACTAGCTATGGACTCGACACCAGTCACCATTATTCTCTGTCATAAAGGCTACTCACTGGAATATATATATATATATATAAAATAACTTTTAGAGGAAGTTGTAGTAACCTTTTATAAGATTTAATGTAAATATGTTTGATATTTTTCTATTTTATAAAATTATGATCAAAGGCCCTTAAAGTTTGGTTAAAATTATATTGACATTCTTTGTAGATATTGGTTTGTTAGTTTAAGTAAAAAAATAATATTAATTTATTAATTTAAGTGGAAAAATAACATTTAACATATACATAATTATTAATAATAAAATCATAATATTTTGATAATTCTTAATATATTGATTAAATAAAATATTTTTCTTATGACATAGAGATAAAACTTTTAATTACAACTTATAATAAAAGGGGTATTTTAGTCATTATATATGTTAAATATTGTCAAATTATTATAACTTTGTCATTAATAATCATATATATATCATATGTTATATATCTTTTTTACAACTTAAATTAGTGAATATTGTAAGGAAAGTTATAATTTTGTAAATAGAGAGATAACAAGTATACATAATTACATTAAATTTCAAAAAATGTAAATATAATTTACCCTAAACCTTAGAGGTGTGGTAAATGTTTTTTACCCTAAATCTTATGTTCGGAATGATTTAATAAAATAGGAATTTGAATTGATTTAAAAATCAACTCTTATGTTAAAATATAATAAATTGTGTTTGGATTTTAAAATGATTAACATAGGAATTAAATTAATTTGATTTGTGTTTATATAAATTTTAAAATCAAATCAACTCTGCTGATTTTAAAAACAAAGAAAACAAATTCCATATATTTAACAAATAAAATTATTTTAAAAAAATCAAACATAAATTTTGATCAATAAATCAAATTCTTTTCATATTTTTATCATTTCCAAACACTCCCAAAAATGTCTCTCCAATATCACCAAACAAGTAATCTTTTGCTAGTCCACATGGCTTTAAAATTGGTCCCAAATGCCCTATCATCATTCACTAGCTATCAATTGTTTGCTGCTGACTCGATATTGCAAGGCCAAAATATGCTCGATTTTTGCTTGTAGAGATATATAGCTTCAAGAACCTACCAGGGGCTCGCACTAGGCGAAAGACATTGTCCGATCCTAACCTCTTTTCAAAGGTAAATTATTTTCTACATATAATTCTTTAAATAGCACAACACGTTGTAACTACTTCTGGTGCTTGGAAAAATATGCTTCAAGGACAAAATTATTAAAAGATGGAGCTTTTTAGAAGATTGCCAATAGTCATTTCTTAAGTATTGAGTTATGTTACTTATATTTATTTTATATAGAATATTATATTAATTCACACTTTATTTATTATTAGATAAAATATGAAATTTAATTACGTAAAGTTCATAGTCTATTTAATAATAAATAGAATTTGAGTTAACACAATATTCTATACATTATAAATACAAACACCATTTTCTATCCAAAAGGACCGACGGATACCAAACCTTCCATCGAAAAATTATTCCACCTACTGCACTGGTTGGATGACTCCTTTAGCTTAGTCTTTATTGATTGACACTTGTACTAACTTCTGGAGTCCTTTACCAAGTTTTGCTGATGAGATTCTGATGGAAGTGAAGATTCGTGAGGAGGAGAACAAAAATGGATGGGAAATTGCATAAGAAAGTACAGTGACTGATGTTTAGTATATAATAAAATTACATAATAAATATATATTATATATTTTATTATTATTAAATATAATAAATAAGTGAGATAAGTAAAGATCATGTATCATATTTAATAATAATAAGGTATATGATGTATATTTATTATATAATTTTATTATATATTAAAAGTATAATATAGTGGAGTATTTGTATTACTACAATGTAATGTCTCAAAAGGCCTATTATTCCTGTATCGTAGGCGTCCTGCCATCAAATGGTACCACGAGCATGCGGAAGGATGTTTAATTTGGTAGTTGAAGCTATACTACCCAAAATCAAAATATATATTCATGTGGAGTTTTCAATATAATTTTGCCCATGAGTTTCAATTTGATCAGAAAGTTAACACAATATAAGGCCTGCCCTTCATTAATCAAGTGGTCTATCAATTCAATAATGGTTGATGAAATTTTCTTATATATATTTCGTATATATGAAAGAATGCCGATATTTAGTTTTGCAGGATTAGGAGGTTTCTCTGATCAAGATTTAACATGGGTGATCACACATTTGATGCAAGTAGCTTGTGTATGTATTAGGGATGCCTCGCTGCACATCACAGCTTGATCCATTTGAAATAAAATCTCTCTTTGCCGATAAGTAGAGAAACCTCAACCCTATAAAACTTTACATTTTCTGAAAATACAAATTTATGATGCCGAGTACACCGCAGTAAAATCCATCCTAATAAATGCCACATAAATTATTACTCTCTTTGATTCTCTCTAACAAATATTTATCTTCATTTATACACATATATTAAGAAAATAATTAGATAATCTAAAAATTAGATATATTTAAGTATATTTTACAATCCTATCTTTATTTATCTATGCTAATATTCTTTCTCATATTTAATCTATTCATTAACTTTTTTCTCTCATAAGAGTATCAAATGAAAAAAAAATAATTATTATTGTCTAGAGTTTTTTAAAATGCAGATAATAGCAAAAAAAATAAAATTTTATAAATTAACACTTATTATTACAGAATAGAATGAGTAGTTATTATTTCATTCACCTGTTTAGAAAAATATGGGATTACTTTAATGGCCCAAGGATTATATTATATTTTAATATGTCCTCTCATACAAATAATTTTTTTGAATCTGAAACGTGAATAACTTATTATAATAAAAAATAATAAGGATTGAAGTGGTAAGGTGATTGATACCAGGTCATTGTAACTTTAATAACATATTATAAAATTATCTCTTTTAAAAATTTAATTTAATGAATAAATTATTCTCTAATATATTCCATTGACAATTTCTTTTTTTAATAAAAGGTCCTTACCCTCAGATGATCATGGCATGACCTGCCCGTCAATTACGTAATTTACAAATACTTTCAGAAAGTATCAATTGCAACTTAAAAAATACTTCAAACCCATAATAATTTATTGAATTTTAATTCTCTAATATTTTTTTATCTATTTTAATTCTTATATTTTCATGTGTTAATAAATAATTAGATAGATAGAAAATGAGCACAATATTTGGGAATAGAAAATTTTCATCCATATTAAATAATGTTTCTCTAAAGTAAGTTTACTACTAAAAGAAAAAGTAAAGAATATTTTACTCTTTTTTTTTGTTACAAGAATATTTTACTCTTGAATCATTTAATATGAGTTACAATAAAGGCGAAGAATTTCTATTTTCTCACATTAAAAACAAAACTCTAATTAAAAGATTTTTCCTTATATTACATGGAAGTAATTTTGATACACACAAACTCATTAAATATGTGCTATTTCTCTTTATACCAAATACAAAAATTTGCAATTTCTAATCAGTTAAACAACAAAATAGCATCTCAACATTCTAAAAAGTAATATTTTCATTACAAATAAATATTTTATATGATTATTTTTAATTTTCAAAATTAAGTGGGTAATAGTTCGATCATATTTAATTTTTAAAAAATTAATTTAAATCTTAGACGATCTTCTTACAAGACTAATCAACATATCAATGAGTATTAAAATAGGCTAGATAATATAAAATACACGTGTTGGAATCTACATGAACGTATTTATATTCAAACTTGGGTGGCCCTCTTGGTTCCAAAAGCAGGTGATTCTTGACTTACCAAAAGAGCGATACAAAGCAGTTTCGAATATCATATATTAAAATAACTTATCGTTATTCGACCGGAACCGGACCCTATCCTTTCTTGCCTGCTACGCTGTAATAAAATTTATTTTCAATAATTAATTTTTTTAAAAAAGTTGGGTATTGCCACTCGGAAATTGCTTGGTATACGTTGAGGGACTGCCATGCTTACATCAATTACATCTGACAAAATCAAAATATAGGTCTATAAAAAATTTTAGTTTAATTTAAATATATTATCAATATCAAAAAAATTTATACAAATATTTAATTATATATTATTATATCAATAAAAATATTTAATTCAATCATTTATTATCTTAAAAATCTTACCAATAAAATATATGTTTGAAAATTAATCTTATTTTTTGAATAAAAACTATTTGAATATGAAACAACGTATATGTTCAATTAAACAGGATGAATTTATAAATTAAATACGCGCAACTATACTATTCTTGATATTAATAGGAATATACTATTTCTTGATAAATTATTTTTTCAAAAAGTTTAAACTTGGCAAAAGCAAACTTAATACAAAATGGCAGTTTAGGACTCTGATCTGCCCACCAAAGAAAAGGACTCTTATCAGCTATCAGCCCCGCACATGATATACGTCAAAGATAATGAAGCGATAACTTTCTTTAATAATATTGCTTAGTTTGGTTTAATACCATTGTTATAAACCCAACAAAGGGAAAAATGAGTGGCACTATTGCAACTTATAGTAAGTTAAACATAATTTTCATATATCGGAAAGAGTAAAAAGCAGTTTATGAAATTATTTCATCCTACCGTGTAGTAGTTTGGTTTTGAGCAAAAACTTATCTGCTATCATTAGCAGATTTAAGACTAATTACCGTGATATTAAATGCAAGTATATATTCTCACACGAATTCGGGCTCTTTTAATTAAGCAAGTATTTGGTTGTATCCCACAATGAACTTAAATGGTCGAAATGTACTTTAATCACCAAAAATTAGGATTGAATTTACTGTTTGATGGCTTTTTTTTTTTTATGAATTGAATTTCATTTTTACACAAAACATTTTTAGGACAATAAATTACATTTAATCTTATAGTTTAACTATATCTCAAAGGACCCCTCTAATATTTTTAGCACTAAACTCTCTTTCAATTTGGTTCATATGTTGTAATGTTAAAGATACCTAGAATGATGTTTGGAGACATAAAAAATGGTAAAGTAATTTGATAAGGGTTAAGTCACAGAAAAGTATAATCACTCATGTATACCCCTCTGTTAAATATTTACTCTGTTCAAAATAATGAAATAGTGAAAAAATAACATATTCTCCTTTTTAACCATCTAACTCGAAAGAATTATTTCTATTTAATCAAATCAAAGTTTATCCAAAACTAGAATTACTATACGCCAGATGTGCTGCAACGATCCCTCAGTTGGTGAGAATTGTCATATAGCTGCACATGCATAAGGCACCATTATTAGGGTCTTTTTTTTTTTTGGATATGGTGTGTGTTGGTAAAATTTATCATAAAGTGAGTTTGTTTGGTGATTACATGAATATGGTGTGTGAAATCTAATGGTAAGATTTAAACTTCTAAATTATCAATCATATTTAATAAAATATAATTTTTTCAAATGAAATTCCAGATTTCAATAATAAAATATTATTATTATTTGAATAAAATATTATTTTTTTGAATAACGCGATCAAATATTAATTTTTTAATCAAAATGTCCCAATGACAACATTTCACAAATAAAATATTATTTTTTTTGAACGAAATTACCAATGGCAAATTTCACACCATAATTCTGTAATTTTTTCCTTAATGTAATATATGAAGCATTGTTTATTTCATACACCATAAAAAAATAATTACCCCATTATTATTTTGCCAAAATTAAAGTGCAAAATGTGAGAAACAAAATCATAACCACGCCAAAGACTTGAAATCAGGCTACAAGAAATATATATATATATAAATTCTCTAATCGTAACATGATGTCTTATTTTGAATTAAAATGAAAAGGAAGATTAGTCAAAGCATGCATAAATTATCCCGAATATAATATTACTTAACCTTAGTTATGTAGAAGAAGAAACTGTTTAACTTTAATCACAGTGATAAGTTTTTTTTTAATTAACAGTTTGGTCACTATTGAATAAAATGACAATAATGAAAAAGAAAAACATATTTATATTCATAAAATATCATACCAATTTCACATATCGATGACGTGTAAACATGGTCCCCAATTATACAATAACATTTTTCAATAGAGGAATAGGAATGAAAATAAATATAGATTTATGGAACGGGGGTTGGGAAGTGGGAGCAGTGAAAGGTGTTGGATGAAATACGCGAGGACCCGAAAGTGACTTTTTGAAGCCTCCGTCGATGCTCTCTCTCTCTCGCTTCCGCAGAATCTTCGCGTTTCTGAAAATTTGCCTTCCTTCCAATCCAACCCACTTTCCCGTTTTGCTTTCTTCCTCCTCTTTTTTTTTTTTATTTAAATATTTATATTATTTATATTCACAATAATCATATCATATCAGATCACATACGACACAACACATCACAAACACTCTCCATCCTCTCAATCCCATTATATTCCATTCTCATCTTCTCCCCATCCCTATTTCCCTATTCCCTTCTCCTCTTGTTCTATCACGATCTGAATAAGAAGGGCAAAGAAAAAACAAAGGAAGAATAATAATAAGGATAAGGAGTAGAAGAAGAAGAAGAAGATCGAATAGGGAATTGCAATGGGTTCGGTTCCAGCAGCAGCAGAACTGAGCTTAGATATAAGACCCTCTCCGTGTCCAAGCTTCGTTCCGAAGACAATAACTGAATTCCTGTGCGAGGTGTCGAGGCTGCCTCCCGCACCGGACAAGCTGTCGAGGCTCAGCGATTTCCTCGCCCGCCTCGAAGACGAATTCTCCAAGATCCACGCCTTCAAGCGCGAGCTCCCTCTCTCCATGCTCCTCCTCAACGATGGTATTACTATCACCAATTATTTCTTACATCGTCTCATACCAGATTTGATCCAATAGGCCTAATGCAATTCTTTCTTTTTCAATTATTGTGGCAGCGATTCTAGCTGTGAAGGAGGAGTCGGAGAAATGCAGGGCTCAAAGATCGCGCCCAGTGCTGGAGGAGTTCATTCCGTTGAAGAAAGAGTTGGATCAGAGCGAGGAGGAGGAGGAGGAGGAGGAGGAGGAACATCATCATCACAAGGTGGACAAGGAATGCAGAGATAAGAAGACCTGGATGAGTTCCGTTCAGCTCTGGAACACTACTCCCACTCTTAATAACAATGCCTTTGATCATCATAAACAGCAACATCATAAACTATTCGAAACCAAAACCAAGGTAGTACAATATAGCCACTTAATAATAACTGATCCTAAACAGTTTATTTTTTTTCTGATTTGATTTGATTTTTTTATTTTTGGGTTATTTGATGATAACAGAAAAACGAGGAACAAGGGCAATCTGTGGTGGGTGAGGACCCTTTCCAATCTTGTAGGAATAGAGGTGATGGTGGTGGAAGGGCGTTTATGCCTTTCTCCACCGCCACATACTCTTCTGTGCCTGTCGCAACTATGACAGTTGCAGCAACCACCAAAGAAGAGAAGGAAGACTCTGCCATCATCAATAGTGGGCTTTCTCTTCTGACCCCTGGGCCTGTAGTGAAGAGCTTGAGGGAGGGTTCTGGTTCCAGTGGATCCAGAAGCAGCTCCAACAGGGCTGTTTCCTCCTCTCCCCCAACTGCACAGCCATGTTTGCGCACGACGCCGCCGCCGTCCCTTCAGCCCCACCACCAGCACCAGCAGCAGGCTGCTAGGAAACAGAGGAGATGCTGGTCCCCGAGTTGCACCGCCGATTCGTCAATGCCTTGCAGAAGCTCGGTGGCTCTCAAGGTTAGAAAAATTGAAGCAAAAATGAAACCTTATGATGATCAGTGTTGGGATGAAATATTCAGTACTGACTGTTGTTTGTGATCTCTGTTTCACTTTCTTGAACTAGCTGGATATGTACAATTGGTTTAGTTCTTTTAATATTTTGGGTGAAATGAAAAACCCACTCAATTTTGACTGATTAGGCAACTATAGATTATTGGTAAATGGATGGATGTACTGAAATTGCATGTTCAGTGATTTGATACTGGAATTGTGTCGATATATGGGTTTGTTATGTTAGTTTATGAGTGAATTTGTGACTTAATTAAAGTTAGATTAGGCAAGGGATAGATGGGAATGTTTTGTATTGCATATCATATCGTGAGCTTAATCTGTAGGCACAAAGTTGGTACGTCCTAATCATGCTTTACATCTTGTTTGGTTCATTTGTCTGATTAAGGTCTCTTGGTTTTTTTCTATCAATTGCAGTGGCTACACCAAAACAAATTAGAGAACTCATGCAGGTCGATGGCCTGACCAACGATGAAGTGAAGAGCCATTTACAAGTGAGTTCTTGGTATTCAATTTTTTTGGCACCCTTTTTACTGCCTGCTTAATTGTCTGGTGATGAGGCAATTATTTGCATGTCTTATGAAAAAAATTGGATTTTAAGGTATGGTCCTTTGATTGTTATTGCAGAAATACCGGCTTCATACGCGAAGAGTTCCATCTGCAAGTGCTAATCAGTCTGTTGTAGTTCTTGGAGGTTTGTGGATGTCACAAGGACAACAAGATCAGTACAATGATTCCTCAAAAGGAAGCAGTTCAGGTTCTGGTTCTCCCCAAAGTCCCCTTCATTTAGGTGCAGGGTCCCGGGAGGGACATCCCCAACTGAGGGTGACAGCATGGAAGATGATGAAGATGCAAAATCAGAGAGCTATAGCTGGAAAAGCCACACTCACAAACGACCTGGAAAAGTTGATGTATAGATCATACTCTCCACCATGAATTTTGCAGATAAAGGGTATACATGGGAGGAGTTTTACCACTACATGATAAGAATAATAAATACATGACATGATACATAAAAAAAAAAAAAATTGAGGATCATCGGAGAGGCTACTGAGAATTTTTTAAGGCTTAGACTTCCTTCTATACTACTGCTACTATTACTGCTACTCGGAGTATTGATCTGGGACTGCGAATTAAAAATCCTTTTCCTCCACGTTAAGAAGCTGTTCATTTTTTTTGCCATTCCATATCATAAAATTCTTTCATTTCATTTTATCACGAGAGTTTTCTGCTGTGCCCCAGATCAGATTAAGGCGGCCAATGTTGACATGGGTTTCTGCATGTTTCAAAATAGCGGCCTCTAAAAGCTATTCGGTTCTGGTTTAACTTTCCCAATCTCACTCCATCTTGTTTATTCTACTGCTGGAAGGATTTTCGGCTTTAATGAGGATGGCCTTAGTTGATGATGAATTTGTTACTCTAAATCTTTTTTCTCTTTATCTAATAATTTAGCCATACTATCAAGATCGTTTTTCTTTAATAATATAAGAATGTTTTAACTACGTGAAAATGTGGGGAACAAAGTCGGTTTTTCTTTAGTAGTATAAGAATGTTTAACTACGTGAAGATGTGTGGGGAAAAAAAAATGGTTTTCATTAAAGTTAAACTCTGTGTGAAGTGAATAATTGAGATTAAGATATTTCACTTGCGATGTGACAGTGTATTAACTCGCTGATCATTGAAATGAAGAATATGTTACACGTGTGTTAGAAAATGGTGCCCATCAGCTTACTGATCCCGACTACTGTTTTTGGATCATATAAAGATGACAGGCAAGTTGGAAGCGCCTCTTCCTTGCAAAATTATTTTGTGTCTTTATCTCTAAGATACTCTATCAATCCTCGTTAATGAGAGTTGTTGTTTATATATTTAATAAGTTAATAACAGCGTCATAACTGAGGTTGACACATGAGTTGACAGTTGACAGTGTCTACAAATTCTTCCCAACTTGAGCACTTTAGGCGTGTTCGGGGAACAGGAAGTAAATAAGGGGGAAACAAAAAGGCCTATCTCTGATTTTCTCTTGAATTAAGTTCACTGATCGTCGCTTATGGTAACCAGAATCCAAAGGCGCACTTGAGAACCATTTCCTCTTGTTCTTACTGCACTTTTCTCCAATTTGCGGCATCCCTATGGGATTTTGGCATTTGAAACTAAATTCTGATTCATTTAGTACTAAGGGACTGTATGAACATACGAGTTTTAGTTGAAAATAAAGGGTTTTCAATATTCTTTGCTTAACATTTAGAATTTATATAAGGAGTTCATTTATGAAATTTTTCCTCCTAATCAAACATATCCTTATAGTGAAATTATGCAAACAATATTCAAGCATTCTATATACATTTTTTAAGATTAACTTTTTGTATTGATCTCTATTATTGTGAAAGATATTTTGATATCAATAATTTTCAGAGATAGATTCACAGATTATTAGTTAAGTCAAAATGTAAAATACATTTATTTTTTATTTAACTTAAATATAGATATAGAATATCCTTTTCGATTTTTAAATGTTGATAAGTTTATATGCGAATAAAATTTTCTTTGATGTATGTATAAGATATTACAGGATATTTAACACCAGATATTTTTGTATTTGAATTATTTTGAAGTAATAGTTTTTTTTTATATATTCCTTGTTTTAGTAATTCTCGGTAGTGCTTTTTAAAATATTGATAGTTTAAACTTAAAGTGAAAATCCTGAATGCAAATCCAATGTTTATTTTCTCGGCGTTGAATTTTTTAAAAGTTAAAATATCATTTTAATCCCTATACTTGTTATCGATTTTGAACTTAGTATCGACATTTTTAAAAAACAGTTTTTAAATCGACCCCCATACATGTAATTATTTGTAAAGAAATCCTTACCGTTAATAAGAGGTATAATTTTGTTAATTTTATGTGATTATCAAAATATAATCCAACCATTTCACCTGTTTAATTTATTATTATGTGGCAAATGACATGCGATAAAAATATATTGACGTCAGATCATATTCTATTAAGCACGTATCTTTGATAAAGGTAGGACTATTTTATAAATAATTACATGTGTGGAGATTAATTCAATTTTTTTCGAATACAAACTAAAACCAAAATAAGGACATATATAGAAAATAAAATTATATTTCAACATTTTTCAAATCAGTATAAATGTGTCTTAAATAAATCCACATCGGGCTACCGGTAATAAATAAGTACTAGACGAAATTAAGTTAAATCTTGAATGGTGACATTTAAAATATACCTTTCAATTTTGTGGAATGTACATATCACATATTATTATTGTTATAATTATTAAAGTGATAAATTTGTCGTATCACAGCTGTACTTCGTCAAAGGCTTGAACTTCACATTTTATCCCATTACCAAACCGTATTCATATTTCACTTGAAAACATAAATAAAAAAAATTAAACACACCCAGTTATTACCAATGTTTATCAGGATTCAATTCAAGGTTCATGCATGACAAAACAGTCACTTTCACAAGCAAAATTATAGTGGAGAATCTTGCAGACAAAATCATGAAGGAGCCCACACAGTGATATCCATAATTATGGTATGCATTGTCCGTTTGGTGAAATGCGCAAGTGAAAATGATAGAATCTATCTCATTAATTAATAAACCTTCTAAATCAGGTTCAGCTTATCCCTTCCAACCACCCTAGTTTTAAATACGTGGCTAGATTTGAAAAAAATAATCTTAACAATATTCTCTTATGCTTACCTCTGTTGGTAATAATGAATGTTATTATATAAACATGCAGAAAATTAAATAATATGGCAAGTCACATGGCAAATAAAATAAAGAAATAGTATAGCTCCAATTTATTTATGTAAGCATCTGCTCTGGTCCAAGGGAAGAAAACTATTCTTGAGAAAGATTCTTTGAAAACCGGCCCACTGGTAGTTATCCATCTTGATGTGTATGAATGGCATGAATTACTTTGTACAGAACAAGGAAATGCCACCAAGAGTCTACACGTCGAGATGCGTTTGGCGAAAAGTCCAACCCCCACCCACCAATCCATATTTAAATTTATTAAATTTTTTGACCTAACTTGTAACTCACTAGCTGTTTCTCGTTTCGCTTCCAAAAAATCTATGTGGATTTTGCTTGTGTTGCCTTTGTCTCTCTGTGTAATTTCGTGTGGATCTAACTTTAGCCAATATGATTGAACATGACCAACGAGAGCATATGATCAACCGGTCGAATTCCAATATACTGTAAACCTCAATTTGATACTCCATAAAAACAACGTCAACAAGTTAAGAGCCGTCTGCTCTGCTGAAAATAATTTTTAATTTTTAATTTTTTAAATTTATAGAGGAAAAATTAAAAATTGAAATTTTCAATTTTCAATTTTTCCTTTACAAATTTTAAAAACTGAAAATTAAAAATTATTTTCATCAAACCAAACAGCCCTTTAGTTTCTCAATTAAAAGAAATGCTCTTCTCAATTTCAAGAAATTTGTTTATCCTATTTATATTTTTATTGGAGACCAATTTCATCTATTTTTATAAATTATTAGAGATTAATTCGCCCTATTTTAATTATGCGAGACCAAGAAAAATATTTATTTTTTTGAAAAACTAATTTGTCTGATGTTATTTTCGTTGAGCACTAAATTGAGAGTTTGTTGTATAATATACTCCCTTCATTTCATAATAATTGTTGATTTTTACTTTCATATTTGAGAGTATATGTCCATTTACAATATCTATGTAATTAGAGGTAGGTATGTGGTCCTACCCATTTAACCCGGTCGCGAACCATAATTAATGGGCTGGCGAGAGGTTTCATAAATGAATTTGATTTTAGCTTCCCTTGTCCAGCATAAGCCTGCGAGTTGAACTAATCCGCGTAACCCATTTTTTGTTCACATTTTTTGCTCGAACCAAGCCTGGATCAGCTCGCGACCAGTCTTTTTCTTTCATATTTTTTATACCCTATACTATATTATTTATATATTTATATTTATAGGTATATTTTGTCTCGCAAAATATGTATACACACTTTTCTTCCAGGATCCAAAATATTACCAATCAAATATACATAACTCCTCCAATAATAAAAATAGTGAAACTACTAAAGAATATAAATTAGTAACTACTAACTATCAAATAACAAACTTAAGCAACTCAAATATCAAATACAAATACCAAAAATAGTAGAATAAGCTAACTCACCAAAGTCCATCAATCAAGAATATAAATAAATACCAAATGGAAGCATTCCTTCACTTTGCGTTACAGTTGGCAGTTGAAATTAAAAGGTCTACGGGTTGGCGGACTAACAATTTTTTGGTCCATTTTCTGTGCTTTGCAATTAAATAATCGGCGGTAAAGCACGTATACCTAGCTCTTTATGTAGCATTAATTTTTTTCCTTCCATTCATATACCCTTAATATAAATGTGTTAGTTAAATAAACAATATATTTATCAAAATGAATAATACTCCCTATTCCAATTTGATGGTCGTTTAAGGTAATGGCTCAAGGATTAATACGCAACTAATTGATATAGATTTTTTCTAAAAACAAGTCTAAAGAACTATATTACCATTTTATTTACTTCTCCACTAACAACATTTAATCGACAATTAATCATTCACCTCATGTATTCCAAAATTGTAACTAACCTCATACAAAAAAACCCAAAGGTGTAGCTAAAGTCAGAGCACTTGGTCTGTGCTAGAGCGAAAGTATGAGCTGGAAAACTGATTCTATTGAATGAATGAATGAATGAATGAGTTTACATTGGAGCCAGACTTTATACTAGTAGCCTGAGTAGGATAGCTAAAATGTGGTAAAGTGCAGGCTAGTTTTATTTCTAACTAACTAACTTCCATTAACCTTCTGCCAGCTAACTAATGAATTTCATCAGTGTGAAGTTCCTCTCTGTTGCTTCTGGAGCTTTGTGTTAGAGGAGTCCAAGTGTGATACCCCACAAGCTGAGGCCTGGAAGATGTCTAGCATAAGCTTGGGAAGAAATTTTGTAAATGCTTGAAACGACGAACCTTTGAGCAAATAAACTCTTTGGTCAAAGGAAGAAACTAGTAGGAGTCTCATTAATCCAATTGCACCTTCTTACGAACGATATGACAATCAATATCAAGGTTGGAGACTTGACAAAACTACCTGAGTGAAGGCTAATTGTATTAACAGCCCTAACAACTCCAACCAATTAGTTAGTTAGAATAACCATCATAAACTCTATTGCTAACGCTAACAACTCCAACCAATTAGTTAGTTAGTGTAATAGTGGAGAGGTTGTGTGCTAGGCTCACTAGTTGGAATAAGATCAGTGGCAGGTTGTGGTATATTGTTATCAAGTATGTGTTCATGATAACTGGAATCAATTTTGGAAGATGATTGAAGGGTGGGTTGTGGTATGGGGTGATAGAGGTGTTTAGATCAAGGGTGTATGGAGTGTTCTGAAAAGGAAAAGTCCCTTCATAGAAGATGACATGTCGAGAGACAAAGGTTTCTCTAGTTTGTAAGTTGAAAAGAATAAAACCTTTTGTGTTAGGTTGATGACCAATGTAGACACATTTTCTAGCTCTTGGATCAAGTTTTGATCTGCTATTCTTTAAAGTTGAAGCAAAGCATAAGGAACCAAAAACTTCTATTTGAGACAAGTCAGGTAAAGTTGAGTATAGTCATTCATAAGGTGTCTTAAAGTTTAAAGTTTTGGAAGGAGTTCGGTTAATAAGAAGGGTTGCTTGGCTAATGGCATATGACCAGAAGCATTTTGGAAATTTTGCTTGGAATAGCAAAGCTCTTGCGTGTTAGAATGCTAATGCTTCTTTTCCACCTCAGGATTTTGCTAGGGTGTCTTAACACAAGAAGTTTAGTGTATTACTCCCTTGGTATCATTAAAAGTTTTTAGAGTGAATTCAAGACCATTGTCACTTCTCAAAATTTTAATCCTTTCCTAAAACTAATTTTCAACAAAAGAAAGAAATTTTGTACAAGTGATGAGGCCTCAGATTTTGACTTCATAAGATATATCTAGGTATGTCTAGAAAAGTCATCAACAATAGTAAGGAAATATCTATGGCCATGAGAAAATGGTAGATGCAGGACCCAAATATCAACATGAATCAATTCAAAACAATGTGTAGTGTGTAATGTGCGAGGGGAATGATAATTGTTTTTGTTTAGCATAGTGGCACACATCACATATGTAAGGAGAATTAACTAGTATGTAAGGAAATAATTTGTGAAGTTTATTCATTTTATCTGGGTAAGTGCCCTAGCCTCATGTGCCATAGTACATTATTTTGAATGAAGAATTACAAGAAATTGTATTTACATCAGAATTGATTTTTATAGTAGGAAATTGTTCCAATGAGCCTTGTAGAAAATACAGTCCTCTACACATTTTAGCATTGCCAATCATCTTTGAGGCATTCAAATCCTGTATGACATAATTATTTTGTGAGAAGATAGCATGACAATTAAGATGTGATTATTTCCTAACAGAAATAATGTTGCAAGTGAAAAGTTGGTAAATACAACACATTAGATAACACTAAGGTAGAGGATAAGTGTATCGTTCCCAATATTTTCAAACTAAAGTTGTTCCATCAGGCAAATGCACATTGACCGGTTTGTTAACTCTAAAGGATGTGAATAAAGACATGGAAGTGCATATGTGGTCAGTAGCACCACTGTCAACAATCCAAAGAGAGTTAAGAAAGTTACCATTTTGTAAGGCTAAATCATGTTGAGGTTGGATGAAGCCATGTTAACTTGTGCATTTGTGGAGTTCAAAGAAGCATTCCAGAAGGCGATAGTGCAAGCAGATTTTGATATTGCTCAATGGTGAGTCCAATTGTGGCTTCTTGGTCCAATAAGGAATGAGAGAATTTTCAGGAGTGGAATGACAGCAAAGACATTGTTTACCCTGTAATTTCTGGGATTTGTGTTCTTGGATTTGTATCCTGGAGGATATCCTTTCTTTTTGTAATATATATCAACTATGTGACCAAAATAGCAACAATAAGTGCATTGTTTCTTCGGTCCTTACTTGAAATCACCAGGTAACAACACCTTTGTTTTGGGAAGAGTTTCCTTTTTTAATGGAATTTTCTTGAATCAGTGGAATGTGTGGAAGCCATAGAATCATGATGTTCACATGCAAATTGGGATTCTTGTTGAGCCACCAATCCAAATGCTTTATTAAGGGTAAGAAGAGATTCATCAGCATGATATCGATCTTACTCCAGAGTATTGTTCATTTAAGCCTTTCAAGAATCGAATTACATGCAATAGATTTCTTTGTTCACAAACCTTCTTTAAAGCTCCACATGTGCAATTAGAATTACAGGTACATGAGGAATAGGTAGGAGAACATCTAACTCATCAAGAAGTGCCTTTAAACCTATGAAATACATGGAGACGGAGAGGTTTCCCTGCTGAAGAGAAGACATCTTCTTGAAGGTAAGCAATTCTGAACATATCCTGTTGTGAATAGTGTTATTCCAACTCTTTCCATAATTCCTCTGATTTTCGATCCACAAGAGTGATTACATGATCAGGGGAGATGGCTTAATTTAGCCATGCAAGTACAATAGTGTTGCATCTTTCCCAAAAGGATGAACTTGGATAGAAACTGGTGGTTCTTCAATGGAGCCATTCACGAAACCTAACTTGTTTTTTGTAAGAAGACTTATCTTCATGCTTCTCTACCATGGATGGAAATTTTTCTCATCCAAAAGAGTTGTAACAAGTTGCAGGGATGGTGTTTCGTTGGGATGAAGGTAATATGGATTGCTTGGGTCTTGCATGTTAGCAAGAGTGAACGTTTGCTGAAAAGCCATAGAAAGATCACGAAGAAGGAGGAGGGGAAGCGAACACATGATTAATCTATACCATAACAGCATAATAGCATAACGTGAAAGCACAACAGCATAAGTAAGAGTTAACAAACGAGAAAAAGCACTTTATTGAATGAATGAATTGTGTTTATATACAATGAAAGGTGTAACTAACTATTGTAGTTAAGGTGACTAAAATAGAGTTTATGAAGGTTATTCTGACTAACTGATTGGTTGGAGTTGTTAGGGCGTTATTATGTATCTATTGCTCATTAGAGATAGCTTGAAAAAGCTATTTAAAGAATACTTACTTTCTCGGGTTGAGAAAGTGATTGATAATAATGGAATTCAATATATTTGTTGATAACTGGATAAGTAGTGTTTGACCAAACCAGGTATAAAACTGTTGAGTGATATTTCTCTCTCTTATCTCTTTAAATTATTGTGTGATATTTTTTTTTGTTGTTGTGTGAATATTCTTTCTTTTCAAACTATATTATGAAATTTCATTAAATTTCTAACCACTTCAGAAAGTTACTTTCTAAAACTTATTAACTTGTATTTGTTGCTACATTCAAGTGTAAACACTTGATAGACTTTGCTTTAGTTTTAGAAACTTAAAAAGTTTGAAAGCATGATTCAACCCCCTTCCTACGTTAAATCTTCACTTACACTTCTTTTCTCTTACGAAGAAATCCATGGTTAGAGTTGTCATGGATACCCTAAGGAATTTTCTGAAATGTCTTGTTTGGAAGTGAGCCTTGAAAATCGCATGCCCTTTACTCCCCTAATGTTAGTAGTCAAAAGAAGGCTATCATTGGATCCCTTTCTACAATCCATTTTGTCTCTAACTTATGTAAGTATCTTGGGGTGCCAATTCTTAAAGACGGGTGACTAGAGCTACCTTCAATCTAATTGTTGAGAAGATTAATACTAGATTAGCTTCTTGGAAAAATAAGCTTCTGAATAAAGCAATAAAACTTTAACTTGCTCAATCGTTGTCTTAGCCATGCCACCCCACTTCATGTAATCTCTTTGGACTCCTGATGCGGTTTGTGAAAAGATCAACAAGGTGACGAGGAGGTTCCTTTGGGAAAGAACGATAGCTCTAAGAGGTATTCATCTTGTTAAATGGTCTACTATAACAAAGCCAAAGAAGTTTGGTAGGCTTGGAACTGGGACAAGAAGTTGACGATATTGCTCTCCATGGGAAAGTGATTTGGTTTATTCTCAACCAGCCTACTCGTTTGGGTTCGGAGATTTTAATTAGTAAGTTTCTTGGTCAGACTTCTATTTTCCTTACAAATTAGAGCGGAGGTTGTTCTTACATTTGGCGTGGTATCTTGTGAGTTATTGATAGACTGAGGGATGGGTTTGGCTTTTGAATGGGAACTAGTGAAGTTTCCATGTGTTTCATTAAATGGGCCCAAGTCCAAGAGACAACTTTACAAGGGGAGAAAACACAATGCATATTATTAGAAGTCCCCCAAGTTGGAAAGGGATGACAAAGTTAGGCTGATTTGAGTTCCAGTTTCAGTTTTCATTTTTAGTTTTCAGTTTTCAGGATTTTGTAAAGGAAAAGCTGAACAATTTGTAGTTTTAGAATTTTCAGATATTGCTTCATAAAATCCTGAAAACTAGAAACTGAAACTCAAACCAAACCTTAGATTCCATCATTTGCTTGCTATTGCTAAATTAAGCCCTCTCTGAAGTAGATAATCTAGTTTAGAATCACACAGGTGAATCTGCTGCAAAAACTTTATGAGTCTTCTCTTATTTTGAATCTTCTGTTGCTTGTTTGACTTTTAAACATACATATTTAAAATAAAAAAAAACTACTCTTTTCTTTTGCTTTGCCACTAAAAGGCTCAAAAACTATACCCGCCACCATTGAATAATTGTTCAATTATACATGCTCATTGGAATTAAGACAATGATTCGTAAAACATCAATATTAGTAAAAATAGGAATTGTTTATTAAATTGTCCTTGTTTCTTTTCAATACTCCAACTTCCTTTCTCCTCTTTTACTAATAAATCAATAGTATTTAATAGGGGTATTATTGGTAAAAATAATTAATACTACCTAAACTTTTGAAATTGACAATTATTCAAGAACAAAGAGAGTAATAGATTACAGACCAAAAATAAAAAAATTTATTTTATAAATAAATAATTATAAAACATTAGGCTTGGCCACACATAGACTTTATTTTGTTTTTCGTCAACACACATATACTTCATATAGGCTTGGCCAGGCGAGCTTGTTTTAAGCATTGAGGCCCAAACAACTCAACATTCATTTGGGTCGAATATTCTTTTTGTGCGGTCTTTTATTTGGTCTGCATGAATGCTTGTATATCTCAGCTCTCTATTACTTTGACCAACATGACCAAAAAAAATTTACTTTGACCAAAGCTCTTGCTTTGGGCACTCCATTATTTAGTGAGAATAAGGTTTGATGCGCACATGAGATGCAGCTTAATTGATTAAAGCATTGCGCACGGTGAAGGTGCATCCGGGTTCGAGCCCTCCAACAGAGCTGGAGGCTGTGAACCCCCGACCAAAAAAAAAAAAAGGGTTTGATGTGAACATATATCAGCAGAGGGAAAAGGGCCGTTAGCAGTTCAATTCTTACTACCAATTGTTGAAAGACTTAGAAATAAAAATGAAAAAACTTAAAATGAGCTTGAAAAGAGAAAGAAGTTTGATACAAAACAAATGTGTGGCTTATATATAAACTAGAGAGCATAACTAATCACTAGGTAATTAATCGCGTATGCATACAGTTAATCACTAAGTGAACCAATTATCAAACTAACCAATCAATCAACCACACACGTAAGAATCGCACTGCTATGAATATACCAGAACACATCAAGAGAGTTTTATCACGATATCTGAATTCAATGGCAGCGGAAGTAGTAATGTTAGTTGATACGTGGGGTGAATAAGGAAGGTATTATTATTAAGAAATGCAATTGATAATTAATTTGGTATCATTGGTGGTAAAAGCATATAAGTAAAATTTAATGGTTAATAAAAAGTTTTTTTTTTTTTTATGGGATATCCACTGTGTCAACAATAACTAATTCCTTCGAGGTAAGAGTTATATTCTAAGGGAGTGAATCTCTGATCATAAAATTCTTAAGAGAGAATAAAATGTAGATAATAAGCAAATAACCACCAATTATTAAAATACCAACATCTTTATAAAAAAAAAAAGAATATTGAAAATTTTCCAATGGTGTACAAGGAATATAAAGTAGAAGACTTGAAAAATGAAATGAAGAGTGAATGCAATTTGATTTGAGGAATGAGCATGGTTTGAGGGGGATAGGAAAATCGAAGTGGATGATAATGATAGAGAAAGGGAGGGAAATGAAATCCATTGGGAGCATAGAATAAATGCTAACCTTAGAGAAAGATTTAGTCAAAAGGCCACGAGTGACGGATGTGTGTGAGAAGCATGTGCCCATATTTGGACGCGAAACGTGGATTCAATAACGAAACATTAGCAGTTATTAAGCTTCATCAGAAAACAAACACTACGTTCCACCACACACACACACACCCACCACCACCTTCATCACAACACTCACAATCACACATACAAAGAAAAAAAAATAGAGAGAAAGAATTGTGAGAGAATCGAGAAAATAAAAAAAAAATGGCACAAGCACAACCTGAAGAGAAGATTCATCATGAGAATTCAGAGAAGGGTAACGAAGAAACTGCACACTCAGGTTTCAAGTTCAATGCGCAAGCACCTGAATTCGTGCCAAGATCGCATACCACCCAGATGCCAATATCGGGGTATTTCTACCCGTGCTTCCAGATTCTCGGTGGGTCTAGTGATTCTGATTGGTTCTACATTGGTGGGGACCATGACCCTACTACTGCATGTTTGATTCCTGCTGCTGCTACCAATGTTGCATTACCCAATTCCTCCAACAAGAACAATGTCCTCGCCTCTGATCTCCAACAAAAGATCATCAAACAGGTGCTTCTAGTTTCATTCACTTCTCAAATCAAAATGTTATTTTTGTTTCCTTTCTTCTTGAGTTATATTGGATGGTCTTTAATTGCTTTTTTTTTTTTGGGGGGGGGGGCTGATTATATCAGCCAATTGTTGTTTTATGATAATGCCATTCACACGAGAAGAGGATTCACGTTGTGAATTGTGAACAAAATTTGATTTTGAATGACCCTATTGTGTGAAACGAATGTATGCTTGCATTGCATTGCATATCTGATAAAGGGATCTATTCTGTTCAATTCTTTAAAACAGAAATCAATTATGGAGGTTTTTTTTTACGTGAATTTTGTTATTATGGCATGTAAAACTTTCATCGCTTTATCTAATCTAAAGATAGCATGGGTGTAATAGGTGGAGTACCAGTTCAGTGACATGAGCTTGCTGGCAAATGAATCTTTCCAGAAACAGGTGAATAAAGATCCTGAAGGTTATGGTAAGGATTTTGGAATGCTGTTAATCAGAAACTTTGAATTTGTTTAGGGTTCCACCTCCATTGATTTCAAGACTAGAATATTCTGACTCATGGTTGTCAATTGACTCTCTGTGACAGTTTCATTAACCCTTGTTGCTTCCACCAAAAAGATCAAGTCCCTCACTAATAACATTCATTTGCTTACCCAAGCTGTACGTTCATCTTCAAGACTTGTAAGTGTTTTTGGATTAAATATGCATGTCATAATAGAGACCATTATTTTGGTATTCCTCGGTATCCCCCTTTGACAATGCAACTCTTGAAGGTTTTGAGTGCGGATGGCAAGAAGGTTAAACGTAAGCATCCTTTCACTGAAAAGGATAAAGAGGAATTGCAGGTGAAGAAATGAGAAATTCGTTCACATGAATCATCTTGAATCTACTTCTAATTTTCAGCATAATCTGAAGTGCTTTTATTTTATTTTATTTTTTGCAGTCTCGTACTGTTGTGGCGGAGAATTTACCTGATGATCATTCCCATCAAAATCTTCAAAAAATATTCTCTGTAGTTGGAAGGTGGATTTCTTTTGTCCATCCTTTGGTTAATCATCTGAACACATATTCTTGCAGTTTATTACATTTTGAAAACACTCTAATCGATGGGTTATATATGTGAACAGCGTGAAAACAATCAGAATATGCCATCCCCCAGAATCCAATTCTTCGCGCCCAAAAGGTGATTTCTTCATCAGTAACAAGGTACATAAACAATTTCATAATACCATGTTATTACGTTTTCCTGGTGGTTAAACAATACTGATGAGGTTTTCTTACCTTCCATGACTTGTGCCTCTAAAGCTCCATGCACTTGTGGAGTATGAGACACCAGATATAGCTGAGAAAGCTGTGAGTCAATTCTTCACTGACTCTTTATTTTTCAAGATACTTAGGATTCAATTATTACATCAGTAACAGGGAAGACCTCTCTTACTTGGTTAGGTTGAGAAGTTAAACGACGAAAGGAACTGGAGGAAGGGGATGCGAGTTCGGGTGCTGCTTCGATGCTCGGTATGTACATGTGTGCCAGCTATCAACCCTATTGTGTATCTATTGTATGTCTTGACTTTCATATACTTCCGCTGTATGAGTTTTGATGCAAACCTTGCAGCCAAAATCTGTCTTGAAGAGTAGAAAGTCGGACTTTGATGGCTATCTAGATGACGATGAAAATCTAAACTCTGATTCTGCTGAGGATTCCTCTCATCCAAACAACACTGAATCGACTATTGACACTAATGTAAGTATCATTGCATGCATAGGAAGTCTCATCAGATGTGTAATAGAGTCATTTCTTCCTTGTCTTTCAGTCAGCCATGTCTTATATCTGATCGCCAATATGATATAAATTCATGGCACTCTTTTAACAATTCATAAATGAATGAAGTAAGTTGTGAAAAACAAGTTCTATGGAAAAAAAGTCTGCGCATAACACTTGTATATTTCTGTCTCTTTTTAATCAATGTGACAAGTCCTGAAATGAGACTGTTGTCTTGTATTTGATAACTCTGAAGGTTGACGAAAACTCAGTAGGATCCAAGAAAGGATGGGCTAGAGGTCGTGGGAAGGGAAGAGGACGCGCTCAAAGCCATGCTGGACGCGGCCTGCTCGCGCCGCCATCTCAACCGAGCGGCGTTGTCCCGTGCGAAGCATCTGCTAAATCCAACACGAAGGGCCCAAGAATGCCAGATGGAACAAGGGGTTTCGCCATGGGACGAGGCAAGCCAGTTAACTCCCCTGCCTCTCTAGCCACTTCACCTCAGGAGTGATGAGTATTTTGGATGTTTTCCCTTATGCTTTTTTGTAGTGAACTTTTAGCAGCAAAATGTCTTTGTATTTCTCACCACAGTATTCAAGAGCAGCAAGCTAAATTTAGATGTGGCATGCAGGGTTGCTCCCAGTCTTTTATGTGTGTGTTGCCGATTTAGTAATAATTCAAGATGTATAGTGTTGTATGGTGTTGCGGGTCCTGATGACAAGACAATGACCACAGATATCCCAAGTTTTGGTTTTCTTAGCATGCAATTTAATCGGAGGTATATCGTTTTAATGTCAAAAATCAGTAGTTAACACTTACTGTTATTGATTGTACACTAAATTATTTTCAATTTGAATAAGAGACTCAGAGTCAAGATTATCCCTCTTTGTCCAACTCCTCTTTATTTTATTGCACTTAAATTGATTGAACTTCGCAAAATAATAGCCAAACAGATTTAACAAAGATGCCTTTCAAGCTCAGTTCATTGAACTTGCTTTATCATACATTTATATTTTTTTTTCTTAATTCAAAGAATGAAGCATGAAAAAAGATTAGAAGAGTAACGGTTTAGAAGTATATTAAATATTAATAAGAGTATCACCATGTTTTCATTTATTATAATTTTTACTTTCTCTTTCTCTTGTCATCTCCTTGATTAATTATGTTATTTTAACACATAAAAAGTTAGTGTCCTTTGAGACATTCACTTTTTCTATTAATTTATCACATCTAATAATGAAAAAGTGGATATCTCAAGGGACACCCACTTATTAGATATTGAAATAATATTTCTGATTAACTAATTTTAGTTCTTTCTTTTTTAGTTAATACAACTTAATTAGTGTGATTCTTCAACAAGTCTAACAATGATTTTGGTTTTTCGGTTTTTATGTTTTGAAAGATCGAAACTATTTAATTGTTTTCCTAATCTTAATGTCAATATTTAATTTGAATGGCTATTCTTATAGAACGGAGAAAATAATATCCTTTTGGTGAAAAACGTAACCTTGAAAAAAAAATAATTAAGTTTATGAGCAATTAGAAAGAGAGCAATAAAATCATTTATAAATTGATGGAGAAAGTATTGATTGGAGTTTAGAGTTTGACATTTAATACTTTTCTTATCGAGAAAAAGGTGGAGTTACGAGTAAATGGAAGATATCTTCTTCACATAATGGTGCTTTGCTTATCTTCACTAGTGCTGGAAGTTGCGGCGGCGCATGGCCATTAGACTATTAACACTAACAGCCATAATGGTCCTGCCACTTATATGTAAAACCAATGAGATTACTCAGACTTTTCCAAGTGCATTCAAATTAACAATTAACAGTATTGATTTCCTACACGGCTTGTGGGTTTGACGTCATTCTAAATTTATGGCCTTCCAGTTCTCGTGTATCCTCTAATAATATTGTAACAAGCTTACACACATATAAATATATTTATTTTTTCATGCTTCTTTAATTTTTTCATCTAAATATAATTAGGTCTTTTTTTTATGCATATAAATAACCTCTAACTCACTGTATGCATGTCATAAGAATCTGCAGTTCTCAACTCCTTGTAGACACTCCCAAGCCATGGCTTGTAGACCCGTCATCTACTTAAGTTTCTTCTTCTGTTTGCTTGTTTCCTTGGCTCCCCTTGTGCACATGTTTCCCTTTTCTTACAGACCCCCGCTTGACTACAATTTCTATGACAGATCATGCCCCAGTTTGCCTGTAATTGTTAGATATGGTGTTTGGTCAGCCATAAGAAATGACAACAGAATGGCTGCATCCCTCCTTCTATTGCACTTTCATGACTGCATCGTAAACGTAAATTTTATGTGCTTTAGTACTTCTACATTTCCTTTTTTTTTTTAAGGAAAATGTTAAATATTAAGAAATTTTAATTCTTCAGTCCTGATATTATGTTTATGTACACGTGATATGTTACGTGTTGTTTATATTTTCATGCTATGTTATGTGTTATGTCATTTATCATTTAATAAAATATAATAGTTGATTGATGATTGTTTGATTAAATGCTAAAATGATATGCAAAATATAATTTTAAAAATTAAAGAATTAATTCAAAATTTCAAAGACCACACTTTACTCTCCGTTATTATATTTGTCATTATTGTTTTTGGTATATACTAGTATAATCATAATAATTTAAACGATGATATCAAGTTGCTTATATATTATAGTATGTTGAATTTGTTGTCAAATTAAAGGGCTGTGATGGTTCGGTGCTTCTTGACGATACTCCAGATTTCACGGGCGAAAAGAATGCTCTTCCCAATAGCAATTCACTTCGAGGGTTTGATGTGATTGATGACATGAAAGAACAAGTTGAGAAGAACTGTCCATCAACTGTATCCTGTGCTGATATACTAGCCTTGGCAGCCAGGGAAGCTGTTTCTCTGGTAAATTAAAGTGATACTGACACTTCCTTTTATATTCATTCCTTCACAAAATTTGTTTAATTAAGCTGAAAAGGTCATGGTCATTGAACACATGTACACCTGACTAGGAATATTATTTGTAGATAGAATTCGTGGGATGCTTTGTAAAATAATTCTTATCTATTATTAAATAAATATAAAATTTAAATTAAATAGGATTTATATTTAATTTGATGATGAATAAAAATATATTAATAAAATATCTTATAAATTATATTTAAAATTAATATTTCCTATATGACAGTTGAGAAATGTTCTTTAAACTCATAATTTCCTATTTGGCATATAGTGTATTCACTTAACCTTATTTTGATTCTTGTTTGCCCCTTCCCTATTTAATTTTGGCTTTAGGCTGGAGGGCCTTTTTGGCCAGTTGCATTAGGCCGTCGAGATTCAATAACAGCCAGTCAGACAGCAGCAAATCAACAGATCCCCTCACCAATAGAGCCTCTACAAAACATCACTGCAAAGTTCACTTCAAAGGGTCTTGACTTGAAGGATGTTGTCGTCCTTTCAGGTTCTTATTCTCCTTTCTGATTTTTTTTTCTCTCTCTAATTAGAATACATCATTTTTTTTATTTTGTCTAGCAAGTGACAGAACCTAATCTTAAACATTCACCTAACATTGGACTTTGAAAGCTTTTTGAGTTGACGGCCTTTTAGTATACATCACATCCGAGTAACATTATTTACACACTCAAAAAATGATATCTATTAGAACTTCTACTTAATAATTATTATATGTGATGTGATGGAGGGAATGTATGGGATACATCATTATATTTAATAATTATTAGTAGATCCCAATAAATATTCACTTTTTATATGTTTAAATAGTATTTTTGTATCACATGTAGTTAACTTCAATTCTATATGAATGCCAGCATGCTCCAAAAAATCTATGCAAAAAGGCCTGGGTGAGGGGAAGAAAAAACAAAAAAGAAAACTTAAACTTGGTTAATGTACGATTTATTTCCTCGAGTTTTGAAAAGATTTTTCTTTTTCTTAAAAAAAGATTATAAGCAAGCAGGATATATATATTTGTGTTTCCATGATCAGGAGGACATACTATTGGTTTTGCTCGATGCCTCACCTTCAAAGGAAGACTTTTTGACTTTCAAGGCTCTGGCAAACCTGATCCTGTGCTTGACCCTTTACTCCTCTCAAATTTGCAAAGCATGTGTCCAAATAAAGACACTTCAAACAGCAACCTAGCTCCCCTTGATGCTGCAAGCAGTTTTGTTTTTGACAACGCCTATTACACAAACCTTGTGAAGAACTGGGGCTTCTTGGATCTGACCAAGCTCTAAACGGGGACCCAAGGACTGCTGCTATGGTTAATTATTACAGCACCAACCAGTTTTCCTTCTATAATGATTTTGCCGCATCCATGGTCAAGCTTAGTAATGTTGGAGTTCTTACAGGGCAAAATGGACAAATTAGAAACAAATGTGGGTCTGTAAACTAAGTGCTTGTATTTGTAAGTAATTAAGTCACTTTTTTTATTTATGTCAACAACAAATTTATGTAGAAATATGAAACCGTGTTGTCAAAGCTGATAAACCAAAGGCATTGTGCAGCCAAATGCTCAGTCGCGGATCACAAGCTTTGGTCATCTTACTGTTTGTATATGTTTATGATAAGAAAGTAGTAAATATGTAATACGATAATAATCTTTGCCTAGTTTATATATAAATGAGTTATGTGTAGAGCAGCAATAATTTCCTACAAGATTACTTTCTTGCAAACCATCATCACTGGCTTAACCATAGTAAGCCTCTATAGAACATTTAATTATTGGTACCATCCATCAAATGCAGGAGCTGCAAGAACACCAGAAAGCGTTTTTACGTACTAGTTAATACCAGAAAAAGAAGGTTTTTATATTTATAGTCTCTTCAGGGGCTCCAACCTTCACCAAAATTTCATGACTCATCCAATATATAGATTTTTACTTTTTTTTCCTGCAGCATAAGCATGTATGTAACTAGACTCGCAATGTTAATAACTTATTTGTCACTGATATATGGTCATGTTGCTCTAAAACTACTAAATTTAATAGAATAATCAACGACAACATCTGCATATTATAAATCCCCACATTTATTCTGTCTGTCCTGTTCCAAGTCAAGGCGGCATAAAACAATGTAAAAGCCTTAAACGCATATGAAGCACTCGAACAATTACACTAGCGTTTTATTTATTTATTTATTTAGTTATTTTTTGCAAAAGATTAAAATACAATTAAGGTGGTTGTGGTGGCCCAGTATCTTTCTCCCAAGGCATGCACTTCAGAGTTCAGATCATCACCTCCTCAACAGTTCTGACTATGCAGTTCCCTTGCCTCCAATTCCAATTTGGGTGTAGTTGGGGAAATGTATCTGATCATGAATAAAGAATTACTAGCCCACAAGCATACATGTAGAGTCAAACGAGAAGCCGACAAAGGTTAATGGAGTCAGAAAGGAATATACACAGAAAAGCTGATAGATGCCCTGACCAACATTATATTTGTATACACAAATTGAGACCTCTATCATCCACCATCAAATTTAATTGATATTTTTGTCCTAATCATATAATGTCTTCGGAGGATTTTGTGGTGAGTTGTGAATTATCCTAATCATCACCACCATGCCCTCGTGAAATGCTTAGATTCTCTGGCCTATGAATGTGTAGTGATACCTCTTGGATACTCCAAAAATCTTGCCTCATCCGTGTTACACTTTTGCAATCCTGACACTTTGGCGATCCTGGACACCGTGTCCAGAGGGTGTCCTATGTCGCTTCATCTCTTGATTTTGAGACCTTTGACATGCCGACACAATTCTGACTCAAGCAAACATAGCAACAAACTCCATTTTCATTATGCAAATATTTATTCATTATTTTTTATAGATAAAAACTTGTGTAGATTTTTTTATTCTTATAATTTTTTTGATCAATTCTTGGTTATAGGGTGTTATTTAGCCATAAAAATACTTAGATTTTATTTTTCTCATCATAACATGTTATTTTTATGTGTTATTATACAACATATCCTAATTCTCGTATCCTATATTTTAAAAAACACTATATCCCTGTCTCTATTTAATATCTATATTATGTGTCGTATAATTTTGTTGGATGCCTCCAGCTTTAACATTTTTACAACAAACTGGGGTTGAATATTTCAATGAGCAAGTTCTCTTTCCATTATGTCATAGCGATATATTGATTTGCAGGATATGATAATTTTAGAGATGTATTATTTGTCCTCGACATATTCTAAGAGACACTTTATATTGAAAAAAAAAAGATTGAGACTCATTCTCTCAACCAATATTTAAGAGCCATTTTAAAATATATTTTAAGAGATTTCCCAGAAAATGATGCCAGCAACACTTCTCATACCTTTTTTTTTTTTGGGTAAAAACATTTCTCATACTTTTATGCTCATGTGGAACTGCAAATCAAGTCAAAAGAAACTGCATGAGTCAGCATGGCACTAGCTTACTTCAAGTCCTTCCCAAGGAATCCATATGCTGCACTATACACATAAAACAACCAAATGAGTGGGAATTATCGCTTTTCGTTTATTGTGCATTTTTTTTTTGTCAGGTTGGATAAACATCTCATTTGTACTACATAGCAGGTAGCAGATATCAATAGAGCTCAACAATGCATGATTGTTGGGCGAGGAGAAGAGAGAAACGTGGTCCAATCAGGTTGAAATCAGTAGCCCAAAAATACAAAAGAAAAAGGCTAAAAACTTGGTTTGTATGTCGAAGTATTGAACCCTTTTGGGGGAAAATTCTAAAACAATTATGTTGAACTTTTTGACCTTTAGGACAAAAGGTTAAGCTAATATATAGCATTATCTTTGCTTGTCATGTGGAGCAGCTTAGCTCAACTCCATTCGGTGGATTTGAATATTTCTTTATTGAAATGTAAAGAAGATATGAACAAGAAAGAAAGCACAAAACCAGAGATAACATTTTCTATCTAGAACTATACATGATTGTGCCACTACTTTATTTTTCTTTTCCTTGTTTACTTGCGCCACTATTCTTGTTAAAACAAATATACATGTCATTTTTAATTAATTCGGAATTTTGTCACAGAATGAAGATAAGAAAGCGAAGTAACTAGAGATGTTTTTGTGGGCTTTTTTTTACCAGTTTAGTGTTATTTTAGAAACTATTTATGGGTATAGTGTTGTTTCAATATATGTCTTAGGTGGTTTTTGCCATGTTGAAAACCACCCTAAATTTTTTATATTATAGTGGTGGCACTATATTAACATGCACCATTAGTGGTGTTAAGTGAACATACAACACTCTTTGTAGGCTACCACGTGGCAGCATATAATGGATGGCACTATTTCAAGTATAGCCACTCACCAAATGCTATTATGTGACTACTCGAGTCTTCTCATGACTTAATCACATCCCATTTATGTAAATTTACTTGCAAAATGTGTTTATATATATGTGAATTTAATTTCTATACATTGATAGTATATACAATTATTCAATCATATATTATTATATCAGTTATGATATTTAACTTTTACACTCACTACTTAAAAAGATATTTAAATAAAAGAATGCAATTAGATGATTATGTAAAGCATTTTTCAGTATCAATGTATCGACATGTAACTCATTTACATATAGATACTCAAAAAATATTTTTAAGAATACAACTAGTATTAACATGTCTCATGTGATGCTTCATGAGTCTAATAGAATTTTTTTTTCAAAAAAAAATTATCTTTTGATTTTTTTCTATTTTTATTATATGAACCTGCATATATTCGTAGAAATTTGAATTCACGTGAGCAGCTAGAAATGGAGACTTGTGGCAAAAATGAAGAGGCAAATTTCTAAATTAAACAACACAATCTAAATTTAAAATAAAAAACATGATGCATGTTATGAAAATACATTAACATGATGGTCTATAGCCAAAACAACATAATTTAAATTAAATATAAAAATATATATTATGCAAATATGATAAAAGAATTAGATTTATTTTAGTCACAAATATCTAAGTTTAATAAGACATTGATTTCATCCATATCCTTATTAATATTTTTTAATATGTACAAATACCAATTTTAAGTAAATTTACATAAATATGGTGCATTTAGAATATTGTTTTGAGTATCCACATATAAAATGAGTCTCATGTTGATGCATTGACAATGTAAAAATATTTTACATAGTCATCCAATCACATTTTTTTATTTGAATGTCTTTTTAAATAGTGGGTATAAAATTAAAGTAAATTATCATAAGTCATAATTGATATATGACAATGCATAATTAGATTACTATATAAAAATCTTTTATACTATGAATGTATAGAAATCAAATTTACATGTAAACACATTTTGCATGTAGATTTACATATATGTGATGCGAGTAAGTCACGAGAAGACTGTAATAGCCACATGGCCATAGTTGGTGAGTGGCTATACTTGAAGTAGCGCCACGAATCCTGCCACATGGCAGCTGCAGAGAGTGGTGCATCTTCACTTACCACCACTAGTGGCACATGTTGATCTAGCGCCACTACTATAATATAAAAAAATTTACGATGGCTATGCCAATATGGCGAAAACCACCCTAGCATGTGAATTTTTTTAAAAACAACATTATATCTAAATAGTTTCTAAAATAACAATACATTTGTAAAAAAGCCAATGTTTATGACCTTATTGACCCAAAGCTTATTAGGTTACGTTTATTAAGTCTTAAATTTTGAACTGTTGTGCTTTTTGGGTTGAATTTATTCATAATTTGGATTGTAAATTTCAGTCCAAAGTCAATTAACTCTTTTAGAATTATATTTTTATAATAATTAGCAAAAATTTGTAAGATTTCATAGTTTAATTAATATGTTTTATGTAATTTGATATTATTTTTAATATTAATATAGTTTGTTTTAAAACACATATTATAAAGTATTTCTTAAATTTTGATTCTTATATGTACAATTTTATAACTTTACAATATATAATGTCAAAATCCTTATATATTATTTGAAGTTAGATTGATTTTGTTCGCCCTAATCACTAGTCAAGTCAAGTTTAGATTTCAAAAATTAACCTTCTAAAAATTAAACCTGATTAAAGTTTAGATCAACTCGATGCAACCAGTCCTTTGTGCACCCTTAGAAGCAATTGTAATTTTGTGAAAGGTTTAATCGGAACCTGTGGGTAAAAGATCCAAAAACCCCAAGAGCAAACTTTGATATGAACAAACAATAAAATAAATACTATCCCTTCTAAATCCCCAGAAAACCTGCCCTTAGAAATCAGGTAAATAACATGGAAAAAAAGATAGGACATCCCTAACGTGATAATAGGAAAAAAGATAGGCACCCTTACTAAACCCCTAGAAAAACATGTGCTTAGAAATGTAAATAATTGGGATAAAGATAAACACTGAAACAAGCAATGATATGACTCACCTCACTTGAAGCAAAGATAGAAGTTTCTGCATTGCACAAAATGACTATAAGGATTTCAATTTTAACATCAAGAAAACCTTCTTAACAATGTATTCATGCTTCTTAAATTAGGGTAAACTTTTAACTAAACTTATACTAATCCTAAGCCCATAAAAAATTAGCGAGCCCTAAAATAACAATTTTGAGCTGAATAAGTTTTAAAAAAAATATGTGCAAAATAAATAAATATAAATTTAGAAATTCTAAATTTATAAACTAAATAAACTAAACAAAATCAAAATACTAGAACAATGCACTTGCTTTTGTTCTCTTCCTTGATCATTCTCGATGAACATTACCTTGTCTTTGATCTTGATGACATGTCCAATTTAAGTTTCGTTGTTCTGTAGCTCTACCCGTATAACTACGCCAAAAGGGGTCAAGGAAAAACATAAAGCGTAAAGTATATTGATTATCTTGTTTCTCTTGTTGGTGTTTCAACTTGCGCAAGTAGGTAAATTTTTCGTGATTGGTTTGATCCAACTTTTCTTAGAGCCACTCACCGTGTCAACATTCATGCCATACATTTGAATTCATGACAATTTTTTAATGGATAAATAATAAAAATTATTCTTGAGATTTGTTCAAATGACACTCCACTATATTCTTCTCAAAATTTGATACTCTATCTCATTCTTTACTTAAAAATAAATAAATGAACAACAAATTAATAAAGAAAATAAAAACTAGTAAAAGAATAATTTCAATCTAACATGTATTTTAGACTAAATTAATTTTTAAAATTCAAATACTAAGTTTTATGTCCTCAAATTTATATCTAATTAAAAATAAAATAAAATTAATTGAGTTTCTAAATAAGGACGATATGTATCCCTTGCAATTGAAAAGTAGTGAGAAATGTGAGACTAATTTGTACTAAAGAATAATTAATTTGTCCTATATTTTTATTGTGAAGGATCACAAATGTATTTTTTTTAGGGATTAATTTATTTGCACTATTTTTATTAGGGTTCAACTTAGTAATTTACTCTTTTTTAATATATCTGTGTTATTCTTATGTAGTAATTCAAATAAATAAATAAATTATTTTATTTTATTTTAAGCTAGGTATAGATTTGAGGATGTAAAATTTAGGATTTTAATTTCAAGAATTAGTTTAATCTAAGAGATATATAGAGTTAAAGATACATTTATAAAATTTATTTTCTCTCACTTGTTTTTAAATTTTATTTTATTTATTTACTTTCTATTTTTTTTAAGAATGGGATGAAGTGTCAATTTTAAAAAATAAAGGGATGAGGTGTCATTTGAGTAAACATCAACGATAATCATTGTTATTTACTTTTTTCTTAATTGAGGATAGGTAATCGGTAATCTTCCCACGTCAAACACATCATTAATTAGTTAATGGAATAATTAAAGCTCTGAACTTTAATTTGCACGAGCATTATAAAAAGTTTGACATTTTTTGTAGTTTACATGTTGGAAAAATTATATTTACCAATTTTTTTTAGGTGCAGTAAATATTTATCAAATTAGTTCAATTAATACTTTATTTAGAATTAATTAAAAATCATTCGAAAATTTATATCAAAAGACATTGATAATTGTGGTTAATTATATATAGATTATTCATCAAATTGAGAGATTAATTTCTATGAATTGATCATGTATAAATTTTTTTTACACCTTCAATTAATCAAATTATTTCATTTACATAACTTTTTAAATGGTAACTGTAAAACTTAACTACCTGGACTAATACAGCAATAGGTAATTAGATAATAGTATATAATATTACTTTAAGTGTATCAAAATTAATCTAATAAAAATTTAATTAAAGACAAAATATTATTTAGCAAAAGAAATCAAATAAAAAATGACAGTGTCTGACTTTTAACATGTAAAACACTTAGTGTATGTTTGTTTCAAATTTTTAAAAATGTGATTATGAAACTTTAATTTAATATATAATTGAAAAAATTAAAAACTTATTTTTTTTCAAAAGCTATTCTTTTTAAATACTATAAAAAAACTAAAAACTAATTTTTTAATTAAAAAATGATTTTGAGTACCCCAAAACACACTGTTATTCATTCTTCACATATTGAAGTGATTATGAAGTCTTTTGCAAGAAAAAAAATCTTTCAAAAATATTTTTTAACTCGTTTTATATAAGCATCATCGTATGTTAAAACGAGAATCAATAATATCGAAATATTATTAAGGTGAAAAGATATTATATATATTTATTAGAGATGAGTTTTGTTATTTGTATTTAATACTTATTTTTTTATTTTGAGTTTTTTTCAACATTTTCAACCCTTTTAGTATTGGGATTTTAGTTATACTTTGATTTGACTTGACTCAATTTGAAATCAAATAATTCTTTATAAGATTAATTTTTTAAAGATAATTGGTAATAAATTATAAGATTTTATACTTAAATTTATATATTCTTGAAAATTGATGTTACTCTTAAATTAATATGGTATATTTTGAAACATATGTTGTAAGTTATCTTTTAAATTTTGTATCTTACGTTCAAAATAACTAGAAGATGTGGCTGGTGGTAGCTCACTTGTTCCTTAATCATATGATTGAGGTTCCATCTTCACTTATGAGATGAAGCACATTTCATGACCAACCATTTAAAACTTTATATGTGACATGAAAGTTAGCCGATTCATTCTAATTTGATCACTTAGTCAATCATTATCACTTTTAGTCAATTTTATAAAAATGGTCTAATAAAAAAATTGAGATAGATTCAAGTTTAATTCAACTTGACCAACCCATCGTATGTACACCCTAATCCAAAGGATAGTGGAAGAAGGTATCAACATAAATAAGGATCATAAACACATTTCCAATACTAGAAATATTTTGAATGTGATGCTTAAATAATATCATTTTAGTTCTTTTATATCAATATTTTTCTCTCATCGGCTAAAGATTTAATGAATAATTTGTCACATATTTTCATATTCCTTCGACTAGAAAAAGTAGAAGATATTTTTACAATATCAATTAAATTATATCATTTATATAATTTTTTAAATAGTAAATATAAGATTTAATTATTTTTATTAATCTGATAATATATAACCTGGACAATAGTATAAAGAAACAAATAAAAAAAAATTTACAATATATATATATATATATATATATATATATATAAATTCTTTTTACCATAATTTATCATCGTGGGCTTTACTCAACAGACACTTTAGTGAATCAATAATAGCTTTAATGATTTGATGTCTAGTGAAATCAGACCTTTTGATGAGCATCAATCAAATGGTCAGTAGTCACAACGGGAAAGAGAGAGCATGACATATTTATAAAAAAAATATATTTAAACTTATTAAATATAAAATATTATATCAATTTATATTATATCTATAATTAAATAAAATAAAATTAATATTAATATTTTATTTAATTATAAATAAGATGTGAATCAATATAATATTTCATATTCTATTATCATAAATAACACAACTTATTAATAAAAGCCGAACCATGCAACAAGCAGCACACAGAGCATAGCATTAGCACTGGCATAGCAGCACCAGTGTTTGGCGATATACGACCCCCTACTTAACTTGAGATGAGTGAGGGATATCTAATAGGATTTCACTGCACAAAACGCTTCCCCCACTATTCTAATACCAAAAAATAGATATTAAGTTGGGACATCTACTCTTTTATCATATCATGGATAAGATAATGGTCTCATTATTTATACTTATTAATTATATTCAATTATAATAAAATGAAATTTTAAATTGTTGAAATATCACGGTGGTTAGTGTCTGCCTTGTACCAAAAGTGCCTGCATAGATATGAGCATGAGGGAGGGTTTTGTTTTTCTTGGTGTTCCCCCACCGAAAAAAATTCTTACACTTCTTTAATTAATCCCGGTACACAATACTCCTGAACCCACCAGAGACCCCCTTAACCCACAAAAAGACCATTCCATAAATAAAAAGTTAATACCTTTGCTCAAATTTTGGGCATAAAAGCAACAAAGGCACCCCAAAAATTCTGATCTAACATTGCTCCAGTTCTTGCTTTCTAGTTAGCCAGAACATTACCTCTCAATTAAGTTATTTTTCCATCATGCGTTCCTGCTCTCTCCTTCACAAGCCCAACCCACAAGCTGTTTCACTCAAAAGCCATCAACTCCCTCAAAAAACACAGCTTTGAGTTGTTTCCTTCTTCTTCTTCTTCTTTTTTATGTCATCATTTCTCCTCTTGTGAGTCAATCAAAACACAAACACGAAAACCTTAACCCTCCGAAAGACCTCAGATGTCCACACCATTGGTGCAGCAAGAGCTGCCGCCGCCGCCGCCCATAGAAGTGACCCAGCAGGCATACACGACCCATTCGGGTCACGGGTCGGTTGGACCCGTTATTGGGGTTCTAGCAGTGATCACAGTTTTGGGGGTGATAGCGGGCATGATTGGTAGGCTCTGTTCGGGTCGTCGGGTCATGGGTCTCCGCGAGTACGACATTGAAACTTGGGTTGAGACTAAATGCTCCTCCTGCGTCGACGGCACCTTAGCCCCTCCTCCTCCTCGCCCTCGTCCTCCTCCTCCTCCCCCGCATCCTCCTCGGCCGGCGCCGGAAAATGGCGTCGCCGGTGAGGATGCGCCACCGCCGGTGGATAATGCTCCACAAGAGATCAAAGAAGAAGATGATGATGATGAAAGAAGAAGAAGAAGAACAACAACAACAACAGAAGCAGCAGCAGAAGCAGCAACAACAACAACAACAGCAGCAGCAGCAACAACCGAGGCAAAATTCACAACAACACGGCCATAGTAGTTAAGTGTTCGTTGCCATTGTTCAATGTTCATATTACATTACATGAATTTGTATGTGGGAGTTTATGGATATTAAAATTCTCTTGTTTCTTTTTTCAGTTGAGTTGTTTTATTTTTATTTTTATTTTTATTTTTTCTGCATTTTTCCCCAATGGGTTATGGAACTATGGTGGATATGTTCACCAAAAACAAAAAGAACTATGGTGGATATGAATTCATTATGGGCTCTGATTCAGCCTTTGGTGGCCACTGGGCTTGGAATCTCGTTTGTTTTTTCTTCATATAATGGGGAGAGAGAGAGAGAGAGAGAGAGAGAGAGAGAGAGCTCTTTCTATAAGAACTTGATTTTGCTTCTAAATCAGGATTCAGGACAGACTTCGGTTTAATGCATTTTTGAAAACGTTGCCATTAATGTATGAAACTTGAAAAATTCAATTTTTTTTTTTTAATATCTGATTGCTTCTCCTATACTTGAAGTGCTTTAATTAAAGAAGGCAGATGACTTGTTGGGTGGTTTCTTCTTTTTTTCTTAAGATTAATTTTTTTTAGGATTTATTCAGGGTGGTCCTTGAGGATAGCATTGAAACATGATGAACCCACGACGACCCACACTAATAATTTTTTGAGGGTGTTTTTTTTATAAGTATTTCTATTAGCTCTGGCATGAATATGGAATTCTCATTACTTATTGGTTGCTGTTACCTTCATTTCAGAATATTTATTAATTTTCAAATAATTTTATATTTTTATTTATCAAGTTGATATTTTAATAAGTATTAATCATTTAATATTAGTTTTAAATATTATATATTATATTAACTAATATATAAAAATATATTAGTTTATTAATTATATTTTATTCTATTAATAATATTATTTATTAGTTTTTTAATATTTATATTTGTTTGACATTGACAAATATTTAAAAGGGTAAGTAGTTCAGTGTCTATGTCGTTGGATCCTCAAATGGTGAGCTGTAGTTAATTATGAAACTTCACTTTTGAGAGCCAGAAAAGACAATGAAATTGGACTTTCTTGGTTATGGCCATTGGCCAACGGCCAGCTCCTGTCTTAATAGGTCCACATATATTGGGGTCTAAGACTCTAGGTGGAATTTTTGGACCTGGTGATGCATTTAATTAAATAGAGGATCTTCGTTGCAAATTCTCCACTTTGATCATGTCACCATGGACCAGTACCGTCCTGGAGATGAGAGTCATTGCCACTACAAAAACAATTAAAACAAACAATTGTGGCAAAGTAAGAACTCGATGATTGCAAGAAGCCATTTAGAAGCCTGCTTTGGGATTCAAAATCGGCACATTATTAACTATTAATTTATTAATTGATTTACAAACCACTATTGCCCCTATTGTGTTCTTGGACAAAAGAAAAGAGAGTTGGCTTCATTCAACGCATAGTATTCTACTCATTAGCAACCACCACATGATGAAAGTGACATGCAAAACTATAAAGACACAAGAAGCAAAAATGCTTGAAATAAGATCACAAAGAATGTGGTAGATGACAGCTCTTTCATCATGTCGTATCAATTGCACCTGCCGATCTGTACGTGCTTATTCCCTACCATAGTTCTGATTATGAAAGGGAAAGAAAGATTAAAAAAAAATCTGAATTTCTGATTGAATTGAAATTATAGATGCCTGAGGAATATTAACCAGCGAAGTGGGCACTATAGCACTCAAATATGTGCGCTTTTGGGGCCTAGAAGCCTAAAAGCCAAAAAGAAACAAGTCCATGGTGATGTCTAAAAGGCAAAGCGAACCTTGCATTTGCATATAGGGCAATGACTTACATGGGGGGTTTGGGTTTGGGACCTTGATGGTCCTTCAATTCCAACCATTTAAAACATAGATCTATGGCTGAGACGAATTTCAAAAAAATTTGATTAATATAAAATTAACTTCAATACATTTTAATAATTATATACTTAACTAAAAATTAGTTAAATCATGACTTTTAACTCGTGTTTCCCATTTTACCCTTTAATCACAAAGTGAGCTCGTTGCCTCACTTTCTCCATCCTTAATCTACCACACCCGCTGCCGACATTCTTGGGCAATCATCTTCAGCTCTCTGCCACCACCATCCTGGGAAAATAAACCACTTTTCCTCCTTCAGAACTATCCTAAAAAAAAAAATAGGAATACAACCACAACACAAGAATTTAACGTGAAAACTCTAAACCGAAAAAAAACCAACCGATGTCAAAAGACAACCAGAGAATAATACTATGTAAAATTTTTACAACATATAGACTTTACTCTCAAACACCCCATCGGCCCAATACCCACACTCTCCAAAGCAAATATTTAAACTACATCTCACAACACTCTAAAACAAGAGTACAGAGAAAGTAAAGTCAGATACAAGCTTAAAGTGTTTCCGACTTGTGCAAATTGAAATGGAGAACTTAGGCTCATATATATAGCCTTGGCAATCCCCCTCCATCTCAATTCTAAGCAATGTGGGACTTCTCTCCTAACCTATTTCAATCAAAATCCTAACAATCTCCACCTTGATTGAAATAAACACAACTTCAGCTTCCGTTGTCAATACAATCCCTTGCCTTCATTGTCTATACGACAATCATAGTTCAAAGAACTATTATACTCCACCATAAAAAGTATACTCACTTGGAATGGGACAATTCCAAGAATTTCACCTTGACACATGTCGAAACCTTGCTGAAAAATTTATAGTGCAACTTCCACGTTGGCTCTCCTTGGAAGTTCTTCACCATCGACATAACCCCACCACACACCTTGCATCTCAATGCCAACCACTGCCCATGTGTAATTGTGGATCGTTGGCCACACCTTCATAATACCACCACACACTTTGCATAAACACCAATGTCCGTGTGCAATTGTGGATCCGGCCACCCCTTCATAATACCACCACACACCTTGCATAAACACCAATGCCCGTGTGCAATCGTGACCCGCCCACGCCTTTATAGTCCCACCACACACCTTGCATAAACACCAATGCCCATGTGCAATCGTGGACCCTCAAGACATTATTATTTTTTCTGTGTAATCTTGATTGTATTATGATATCCTTGACTTGCATTTGCCACAAGCCAAAATCAAAATCAATCATTCCATCAATTTATCTATCCAACTGGATATAGTGTATGCCAACTGGAAAATCGTGATGAGAGGGTTTGAGAAAAGAGGTGGGTCACAATGGACACGCTTAAATACCAAGTCTTTCCTTAGCCAGAACCTTTCCAAACCGCACTCTCACAGGATCACACTACCTTCCAGCAATAGCAACCAAGGATGATCCTCAAGCACCAAGGAGAAATTCTTTGAATGGAAGATCAGACTAGCTAACCACAGAGCATACTAAGAATAAATCCTACCGAACCAAAGCAGCACCAGGGAGAAATTCTTTATGTGGAAGATCAGACTAAGCCAAACCAGAGCATATGAGAATAAATCCCATCGAACCAAAGCTCCTGATACCAATTGTTGGAAAAATAAACCACTTTCCCTCCTTCAAACCATCCTAAAGAGAAATAAAATAGGAATACAACCACAACACAAGAATTTAACGTGGAAAACTCCAAAGGAAGAAAAACCACAATGAAAGACAAAAGGAATAATACTATGTGAAAATTTTTATAACACATAGACTTCACTCTCAAATAACCCATCGCCCCCAATACACCCACACTCTCCAAAGCAAATATTTAAACTATATCTCACAACACTCTAAAACAAGAGTAAGAGAAGTAAAGTCAAATACAAGCTTAAAGTGTTTCCGACTTGCAAATTGAAATGAGAAACTTAGGCTCATATATAGCCTCCATCCCCCTCCATCTCAATTCTAAGCAATGTGATTCTCTCTAACCTATTTCAATCAAAATCCTAACATCATCAACATCTCTTTCATTTTTCACATCCATCACCACACCTCCTCTTTCTCCTCCACAACAACACTAGAAGTAATAACAACAAAAGTTACAAAAATTCTTGCAAACACAGCAAGAAATGTTCTTGATCATGAAAATAATGATTATTTACTGATTTTTTTGGATAAGTCATACAATGCTCAATCAAATGGGAGCAAGTCGAATATGAAGAGAAAACATCACAATCAGGCTCAGAGACATAAACCAGAAAAAACAATACTAATCAAACCACCATGAAAGAATTATTAAGTCCCATCATTGTCAGCCTAATAGACGCCCATCCTGGCTTCATCTCTCAAAAGAAGAGTCCTCAGTAAGCTTCCTAGACCATAATGGAGAATCCAATACAATTGTCATATCTATCTTTACCACCAATCCAATACTGCCGGTGATGCATGTCGAAGGCCGGAGAGCAATGATGGGAAGTTTCGCATGGGCTTGAGGAGGAAGTCAATGAAGCTTGGGAGGAAAGAGTAACTTCACCGCTCCTTAATTTTGTAACCAAACCCTTCTAATTGTAATTTTGTCCATGGACCATGATGGTCCAAAATTGAACTCGGACCCGGTTAGAACGCTCCTGCATATAGTATATATACACCCAAATTTGTAGGACGGCTAGGGCTACACCACGTGATTCTCTGTTGCTAACTTGCTAGTTTCTGGAAATTCCATTTCCATGTGATTTAGACAGCTTTTGTCTCAGCCACCAGTCTAACACTACCTTCACCGCACCAAATTGTCAATTTCTTTCTTTCCTTTTTTTTTTTTTCAATAAAGGGACTAATCTTCCAACTCCAAAATCATGTCTTGCGCTGGTGAAGAAGATATCTGGTGGGTTTAGTTGCTACGTTGTGATGGAAATAAAGTGAGTACTGTCACAACCGGAGTTTATTCAGCTAGCATGATGTAATAAACATTTTATGAAGAGATTTATGTGACATATCCTTGTGGAATGGCATATATGGAGTTTGCAGGCACCGCTTTACTTGCCGATGTGAAAGTGCAGCGGGCAACGCTGGAAGGGTTTTTCATGTATATAAATTAAAAAAAAAAATTATATACCATTATCTCACATTTTCAAGTTTAAGCATGCATATCTTTTTTTTTTTTGTACATGCAAAATGAGTTATCTCTTGCTAGATTTCAGATTACCAAAACATAAAGTAATAGAAAGTACCAGGTAGATTTTCCTTTGTTATTATGCTCAGAGATTTCTGACAGTTTTGCAGCGATTTTATTATTTGCAGAGGTTGAATACATGTATATATATAATTGCATTTGTAATAATATGAAAAAAAGATGTTATGTTATCATCATCTACTTGTTATTACATATTGCATTTGGGTCATTTGCTTTCGGCGATTTTATTTATTTGCGGAGGGGTCAATCTCAAAACCGCCGCAATCTTTTTAAAGAACAAAAATTGCATTTGTAAATATATAATTATATAAGGTTTAGAGTTTAATTGATCACATTTAATTTGCTTATATAAATATAAGCAAATTAAATGTGATCAATTAATTATGTATTATTTAATGTGTGTGTATATATATATATATACTTGGCAAATAAATCCTTTAAGATTGACAAGTTTGCCCATGATAATAATCATCTGTTGCACACCGTCAATAGTCTTATCATAAATTATTAATGTGCCATGAAAAAAAATGGCACAAATTACAATACTTGTACATTACACACAAAACAAAGAAATTTTTTGTAGATTTTACATTGCTTCACAAATAAAATTTTATTCAGGTGTCTTACGATTCTATGGTGTGATATATAATTTTTAGGATGCTTTTGTTTAAGTTGAAGCAAAAGTATTTTAGTATTTTTATGATATATATAATTTTTCAAAAATGTTCCTTTTAATTATTTTAGCTTTTGTAAATTTTTTCAATATATGTTTTTTTCAACATATCCTTCGATTTAAAATTACCTTTTCAATGAAAATTCAAATAAACATGATGACCTCAACCTGATAAAAGATATAAATGGCACTCTTCGAAAACCCACAGCAAAAATATATATCATATTAACAAATTTTATAACAAAAAATTATCCCAAAAATTTCACTTCCAAGGTAGACCTTTGATGATTTAATTTTAATAAAATGAAATAAAATAAACAGAGTTATTAGCATTATCCAATCCATTATAGATTTATATTTGTGCTGCTATGGGACCTATCTGTTTTCCAAAGTGGCCGCAAGGCTGAGGCAAATAGAACAGACAGAGGAAAGATAATGAAGCTAGTTGCCAATGGCAAGGACTAGTTTAACTTTAGCCCACTTTGAAGAAAGTGGCGCCTTTATCCGGGCCACATTGGGCAATAAGCCACTTAACTTAGTTGACCACTGACCAAAAAAATAAAAAAACCAAGCTGAGCATGAGTTTGGGCAGCCAATGATATGGGCCACATTTGCATGTTCCGTTGCATAAATATAATTAATTTGCAACTGTTTGTTCTTGTTTAGAACAAACCTCATTCTTGTCCTGAAACATCTTTTTGGGACATCAATTTATTTCTCAAGATATTATTAATTACATTGAAATTTTTATTAAAAATGACAAGTTTTTAATATTGAGTCAATTCAAATTTATTATTTGCTAGAGTAAACTTAATATCATTCAATAATTAAACATTAGACAAAATCACCAAATTGATCCCTAACTAAAATTGTGAGGGAAGAGGGGGATTCATCTTTTGATTTAAAAGTCTCAATGCGGTCCCTTACTTTTAATAAAAGGGGATACATTAATCCTTTTATTAATTTATTATTTCAGTACTTGACAGAAAAATACGCATGGTTCGTTAAAAAGTTGGTGTGACTTTGTTAAACTCCATGATATCACTAAATGACATCATTTTGACTTAAAATGTGTGAAAATGAAAATAGAATAGGGGAATGAGCGAGTTTAGGCTTCGAGGATACATAACCGTAGGTAGTGAAAAGATCAAAACATAAATGTTTCAATAAAGGAAATCAGTAATATGTCTACAATTTAACGAATCATATGTATTTTTGTCAAGTATTTTAAGTGATAAGATAGTTTAGGGAATAATATGTATTAGTGAGGGACTATAAAGAAACTTTCAAATCTTAATAGACCAATTTGTCCCCAAAATATTAATCAGATATTAATTTGGGGATTTAGTCTAAAAATTAATATTCGAAGATCAATTCAATATTACCAATTGTTTAATGACTAAATTATTTTTTTTCAAAAACTTTTGAAATATCAAATTCAGGATTTATGAAGTTGAAACTTTTTTAGCTAAGCACAGCCTATATTGCCACTTAAATTGATCATTACTACGGGTGAAGACTTTTTTCTTTTAATAGAACTCACACGATCTTACACACTTTTTCTCTAGATACTGTTATTATATATCTATTTTTATTATGATATAGTAAATTTCAATTTATGTTACAATTTTTAATAGCAAATTTTGTCTTAGTTTACTACTTGTTCATCAGTACTAGATCTTAAAACCTACTTCACGGTCGTTAGACTACTCAATTTACTGGCATTGGTTCTATATCGTCCGGGAATCTACTTCGTGATTTGATTCCAAATTCTTTTTGCCTGTAGTTTTTGTGCTTCTGTGCGGTCCATCAAAACAAAATGCGTCTTTATTCTAATAGCAAGAATATTAATGACAATAAACCCATATTAACGTTCCATTATAATCCATCTTCTATTTGAGTAGTTCAACTGCATAATCGGTTAATGTAATCAAAGATTCTTTCATCACTCCTTTTCAAGTTGAATAAGGGATGATGACCATTTTGGCCTAGACTATGTTATAAGGATTTGGATCTTCTACAATGAAAATATCATTTTAAAAAGTAAAATAAATAAATTTTATCTTCAATGAATAAAGTTAGAAGTAGGGAGTTTTTGACTCTATTGAAAATGTGTTGTTGTCGGGTAGTAGCAAGAGAATTTATCATAGCTTTGTTGTTCTTTGTAAAAACAAACCGAAGTATGAAGGTTTGTTCTTTGGCTTCTATCGATGCTGTCCACCACTGACTTAGCCAAAGCATTCTTGCCCGTTCTTTTCTTTCGCAAGCTAAGGATCATAAACAAACGAGAACATGGAGACAAAATTTGAGAAGACCCCAGAGGGTGTGGGACATTGACCATTAACATACTCCAAAAGACATGCATTGTAGACTTACTCCAATTCTATAGGGACATATTTGGACAGGCCTAAAGTGTACTCCACTAGCTTTAATTTGTAGGAAAATGTGAGATGAAGGTACAATTGCAGAAATGCATGCACGCATCTCACTTTATTTCATGAAGGCGATTTTCGTCAAAACAAAATGCGCGCGAATGCATATGAATCTTATTTCATTTTATTTTTCCTTCCTTCCTAACATTTGGACGATGAGCAGTTCTGAAAAGACGTTTGTGCCCCTTTATTTGTATTGATTGTGATTTGTAGAGATATTCCACCTTTTTTTTGTCATAGAGCTCGTTCGGACTGGTTTTTCTGATGAAAAAAAAATCCTTTTTAATTAATAAAAGATTTTTTTGTATTTTTGTGTATGTTTGAGTAATTTTTTACGTAAACATAGAATCACTAAAAATAATAAAAAAAATATTTTTAAAAAATTTAAAATTTTTACCTTCTAAAAAATGATTTTTTTATAACATAAAAAAGATGTTTGATAATAAATAAGGATCTTTTAATATTATATCTAAATATAAATTAATATTTTATACAAACATAAATGAATTTTTATTTTTTTAAAAGATCTTAATTAAAAAGATCAACCAAAATAAAGATCTTTTATAAGGAGTACATCCAAACAAACTCATAAGCTTTATTCACATATTCTTGAGGAAAAAAGGACTCTTCAACTTATGTTAACTTAGTTCAGGGCTTTACGGTTGGTTTTCTTCTCAATCCAAAGTTATATCTTTTAGGGGGAGGGGTGAATTTCCATATATAATTTCTAAATCAAAATTGCTAATACGCCACAGATATGCCAACTTTTCCATAGTCTAGAATTTTTTGTTTTAAAATGATGATAATGGTATAACCAATGGTATTACCAACGGATTATACCAGAGGGTGATATTGGCCCAGAAATCTGGAAGTTATTCTTTGGTTATCTTGATTAAAACTTCGACAAGGAGTGCATTATTCTTTCGGTGTCTGTTCTTAGGTCATTGCATCAATCAAATGTGTATATGTTACAGCCTGTAACATATAAAATGGAAAAGCATAGAAAACCCTTTTTAACTTTCATGTGCATTTTGATTATGTTGTTTTAAAAATGTATTAAATGGATTTTAAATTTTTTGATATGTGTACATTACTATAATATAATAATAGTTGCTTAGTTTTTTATGTGAAAAATCTAAAAAAAAATTAATTTTTAATTTATATGCACTTTTATCCTATTATTTTTTAATATATGATACTTTGTAGAGCCTACACATGCAATTTTTCATCAAAAAATAAACATTTGTTAACAAATTATAGTAATATACATATATTAAAAGTTTAAGGATTATTTTACTTATTTTTAAAGTAACATTATCAAAGTATACATGAGTCAAAATTAAAAAGGGTCTACTAAACTTTTCTCTGCTTATATTCAATAGAACTTTACTCAAGGACGCGGTACTCTGTTGGCTCTTTTGTGCTATGTTTTGGGAGCAGGTCTGAATCCGTTGGCCTTGGTATTGAAGACGGTTTAACATAACATCAAACAATTGTTAATTCTTATGCTCACTTCTTAAAATATGCTTTATGATAATTATATTTTAGGAAGTAGTGATCAGTAATTCTCACCTCTTTACTTGTTGGTGTCTTGGTGAGGGATATCACTAGGGCTGTATGAGATATAATTATCTAAATCTTGCTTATTATAACAAATGAACAATAGGAGAATTAATTCCTATTAATATTAAGAGTGTGCTATTTGTTATAAAAAAAAATTATGTACGAATGCATGCGAATGGCAACAACGTATACCATTTTATTGGATATAAATTCCGCCAAAGGCTGAGAAGTAAATACTCAAAGTAAGTGTACGCGTAGTTCGCACATTCTTTTGCACAATAAATATTTATAAGATGGTTCTCTAACGTCTCATTTTAAAGAATAAATTAATGAAATTTTATTTTTGGATTAATAAAATTAGAAGTTGGTTTCTTTCACTTTTTCTATAAAGCACTGAAACTGACATGAACATGGGACATGACCCGGACACAAATATGAAGACACATCAAACTCAAAAAATTCAGGACATTAACACACAACACACATATATATATAATTTTTTTTTATTTTACTGTGTGATTCTTTTCTTTTTGTTGGATTTTTTTGTCATGTTTGTATAATTTTTTTATCTAGTTAATTCTTTTTTTTTGTGATCAACTAAAGAATTTTCAAAATGAAATGATTCAACGGACATGTCCAACTAAACAACTAGAGTTAGTTTTGGACTCATGTTGGTATTATAAATTAAAAAAAAAAGAAAACCAACTCAGGCGTGTCAGCTGCGTGTCCAAGACATGTTCACATGAATTAGAGCCATATCCAACCGTGTTTGATACGTATTCGAGCTCAAAAAATTATTTTTTTAATTGGACACGTACGGACACATGTCCGACACATGTCATGTGGGCGTTGGTATTCACACTTCTTAGCACTCTATTAATCTAAGAATAAATCTCTTTACTTTACTCTCCTAAGTGAGATTTTTACTTCTAAATCTACAAAGGAATTTTCAAATATTAATTTCCTTCGTTGAATTCTCGCTCCATGGAGACTAAGTTTGTTCACGGTATGAATGCCAAGTGATTTTGTTCTTGAGATATTATCTTCTAATAAATAAATCCCTGATATTTTAGTTCAAAACTCAGCTATTGAATTCAAATTATATTTTTGCTTGTATTTTGCAGGGATCATGCTTTCATCGTGTTATTAAAGGCTTTAGTCTAATTGGTCTGAATTTTTTGTTTTCATTTTAGTTTTCAGATTTTAGATTTTGTGAAAAAATACTGAAAATTTTGAAAACTATGGGCCCATTTGGTTTGAATTTCCAGTTTTCATTTTCAATTTTTCAGATTTTATGAAGAAATACTAAAAATTCTGAAAATTATAAATTTCAGTTTCATTTTTAATTTTCAATATTTCTTTTATAAAATCCTAAAATTGAAAAACCCTAAACCATAAAATGAAAATTGAAACCAAACAGGTCCTTTATGATCCAAGGAGGTGATATATCTGCTGGAGATGGTACCGGAGGAGAATCTATATATGGACTAAAGTTTGAAGATGAAAATCTTGAGTTGAAGCATGGAAGGAAAGGGGTGTTATCAATGGCAAATTCTGTTCCTAATACAAATGGGTCTCAGTTTTCCATCACCACTACACGAACTTCTCATCTAGATGTTAAGCATGTTGTATTTGGGAAACTAGTTAAAGGAATGGAAGTGGTCCGTTCGATTGAGCATGCTGCGACTGGAGATGATGACCGCCCCATTCTTGATGTTAAAATTGTGGATTGTGGAGAAATTCCTGAAGGAGAAGATGATGTAATCTTTAACTTTTTCAAAGATGGCGATAATTATATATCCTGATTGGCCAGCAGACCTTGATGAGAGCCCCAATGAACTTGACTGGTGGATGAAATCTGTTGACTCCATTAAACTTTTGGCAACGAGTATTACAAGGTATTGATGCTTTCCTATAGTCCATCTCACAATAGTGCGATCTTATTTTTGATGCATTATTTCGTACTGTGGGAGGATCTAAATTTAACTTTCTAAGAGTTTAAATGAAATATTTGTTCTGCCTATGCCTGATATAGTTTTTCAGTGCTTATTATGGCAGTTGTCATCCCCTCTCTTTGCAATCTATATTAGCACTAATTCATTTTTTCCCCAACAGAAACAGGACCACAAAATTGCTCTGAGGTAGTACCGAAAGGCTTCATGCTACCTGGATATTTGTTGGGAAAAGGAAGGGATTGATGAAGGTATGCTGGCTTTTGCTATTATTTCTTTCTATGCAGTGATTTTACTACAAATGCTTTTCACCTCCTCTACACGTGATAATATAGGTGGGTTTATGCCTTTGCCGAAAATATTTCAGGTTTGAGAAAAACAACGTCTCAGATTTTCACAAACAGCTCTGTAAGTTGGAAGTTACTACTATGTGGTCCACTTTGCAGTAGATAACTTTAATGTGCACTTATATTGTATCACAGCTATAATGTTCTCCTCCTTCATTTCTTATTAATAGTCACTCTTGAAAATCTTGCCATTTTGTTGGTATGTCAAAATATTAATATATCTGGTTACAAATTATATCAAGATACATTAACTTTTTAATGTACCAAAATAGGCGGTTTCCTGAGAGTGATAATTAATAAAAAATTGAGGGAATATCATAATGTCTGTTGGGTCTTGTTTGCCAGTGTGAATATTAACTGATTTGGTTCCCATTTTTTTTGGTTGTTTCTTGTTTTACTAATTGTCTATGGTATGTCTCTTTTAGACTTGTAAATTGAAATTAGGGGATCTCAAAGGAGCATTAATCGATACAGAATTCTCAGTGCGTTATGGAGAAAACGATGCCAAAGCATTGTTCCGCCAAGGACAGGTTGGCACACCAATTGAAGGGCCTTCTGTCACCAGTTAGGCACTTCTGTTACCCTCTAATGTGTCAGCTTGTAGCTGGTATTTAATGTGTCCCATATTTAATGTGTCCCACCTCCTTTTATGATGACTATGTTGGTTCCCTACTTACCAGGTATACATGGCACTTCATGACATTGATGCTGCGGTTGAAAGCTTTAAGAAGGCACTGACCTTGGAGCCAAATGATGGTAAATTACGATTTAGGATCAGGCCTTTGGCATCAATTCCACTGTGATATAATCACAAAGATGCCTACATTTGACTGTATCATTTATGTAGTCAGGTTGTTCATGTGTAATTGAAAGTCAGTTTTAATTTTGTTAATTTAAAAGATGGGATAACCTGTTTGATTCTACAAGCTGAAAATTAATGTTTAAATGATGATAAACTTAAATGTTAATAGTAAATTTAGTTGTGTGGAAATCCAAGTGAAAAAGAGGAGAGAGGAACAAGAGAAAAAAGGGGGGGTGGGATGCAAAGATAAAATGAACTTATTGTTCTTTCATATGGAAATTTTCACTGATCCTCATATTACAGCTATTCACTTAGTGTAACCTATGTTGCCTGTAGCTCACTCGATATCTTGCTGTTTGCAGCTGGAAAAAAAATGGAACTGGCTGCGGCCAGGAAGAAGGTGAATGTACCTATCTAAGTTGAGTAGGCATAGAAGCATTATATACTGATTAGGAATCTAACTCATTATGTTTGTTTGCGGATAGCTGGTAGGCGCGATCAAGAGAAAAAAAACGTGTTGATCAAGTGGCCCCAATAATTTGAGAGGGTGAATTGAGTTATTAACTTTTCTAAATTTTTGTTGACTCTACCATCTCTTAAAAATTGTTTAAAAGATTATAATGCGACTTATTAAAGTAGGTGATTTAATGCAAATAATGTATGTGTTCAACGATAAAGAATGTGCAAAACAATGTAAAGAACTTGTACAAATGTAAAGAGATTAAGAGAAAAAGATTGCAAACTCAGGATTTTTATACTAGTTTTGTCATAATCTTGTATTCTACATTCAATCTCTAGACCAATGCTTATGAGTTCTACTATCTCTTGAATCCTTTGTACAAGCCTTGAGCACTTACACACCCTTGGATGTCATACTCTTATGTTGATTCTCACAAAATCCCAAAAGATGTCTCACCCTTTACCATATTAATGTCTCACCCTCTGCCACAATGAGGGATGTCTCACCCTCTTACTATCTCAAATAGAAAATTAAAAAGATTTACAAAACTCTCTTTTAGAGTGTATGAACAACTTGAAGCACTAAAAAAGTTTGAAAGAGAATGAACTATTATGGCCACAAAACTTGATAAAACTTTTTACACACAAGTGAATGATTGATATAAATTGATTGAAAGTGTTAAATGTCTCAAAAACAGTCTAAAATCATGTATTTAGAAGCCATAAAATCATGTATAATATTTGGTTTCAATCCTAAAAGATATAACTCTTCAGAAGTGGCTTTTATGCTGAATTCTAGTCATGTTAATCAAATAAAGTATTCAAAATTCAAATTCTGATGATTTATAACAACTCTTTAGATTAACAGATTGTTAATCGATTAATAGACTCAAAAATTCAAATTTCAAACAAACTTCATTGCACAATTTAATTGATTAACACATCTGTTAATGAATTAAAAACAACCCAATTTATCTCATTTGACTTAAAAACATGTTTAATTAATTTCATTTTTCTTTAACACTTGTAATTAATCAAATTAAAACTTTTTAAGTGAAATATGATTAAAAACTTTTATAAAAACAACTTTAAAACTTTAATTGAGAGTTTATAAAAAATTGTGGTCAAAGAACTTACCCAATTAAAATATTTTTTTCTCATCAATAATTTAACTCTTGATGAAACTTATTTCTTGCACTTTGAACTTGTTCTTTGCAACTTAAACTTGATCAATTGGACTCCATACTTTATTTTACAATTCAAGGTCATCCTCTTGGAATCATCAAAACACCTACAACATATACATTAACAAAATGCGCATGGCTAGATATAGTGTGGGCATGGCTCAGTCAAACTCCATGATAGCATTCAAAGACATTTGACTTGAAATGAGTGAAAATGTATAAAAATTATTTTTAAAAAAACTTTTGAAAGATCAAATTCAGGATTTATGAAGTTGAAACTTTCTTAGCTAAGCATAGCCTATGTAGACACTTAAATTGATCATTACTACGGGTGAAGACATTTTTAAAATATAAGTATATTTCTAATAGTAGTCACACGACCTTCCATGCACACTTTTTCTTTTGATACTGTTGTTCTATATCTATTTTTCTTATGATATAGTAAATTTCAATTTATGTTACAATTTTGAATAGCAAATTCTGTCTTAGTTTAATACTTCTTATGTACTAGATCTTAAAAACTACTTCACGGTCGTAAGACTAGTCAATATACTGGCATTGGTTCTATATCGTCCGGGAATCTCTTCGTGAGTTGATTCTAAATTCGTTTTGCCTGTAGTTTTTGTGCTTCTCTGCGGTCCATCAAAACAAAATGTGTCAATTCTAATAGCAAGAATATTAATGATAATAAACCCATATTATCGTTCCATTACAATCCATCTTCTATTTGAGTAGTTCAACCCTGCATGATTGGTTGGTGTAATCAAAAGATTCTTTCATCACTCCTTTTCAAGTTGAATAACGGATGATGCCCATTTTGGCCTAGACTATGTCATAATATGTTTTGTAAGCGAAAGAGTTTTGTTGTGGGGGAAGTAGCAATAAAATTTATCAATATTATAGCTTTGTTGTTCTTTGTAAAAACAAACCAAAAATATGACGGTTTGTTCTTCCGTTTCTATCCATGTTGTACAGCATTGACGTAGCCAAGGCATTCTTGTCCGTTCTTTTCTTTCGCAAGGATCATGAACAAACGAGAGCATGGAGACAAAATTTGAGAAGACCCCAAAGGGTGTGGGACATCGACCATTAACATACTCCAAAAGCCATGCATTGTAGACTTACACCAATTCTATAGGGACATATATGGAGAGGCCTAAAGAGTACTCTGCTAGCTTTAATTTGTAGGCAAATGTGAGATGAAGGTGAAGTTGAAGAAAGAGACAATTCTTGCATGGATAGCTGTCTAACATATCACATTTTGATACATTCACAATAAGGCTATGATTGGGAGAATGAAGATGGTGAAAGTGACCAAGCTAAACTTAAATTACCATTGTTTAGAAGTGATTTTAGGGAGAAAGTGACATGACTAGTAAAGGACAATGTGTTTATTCAATATATACTCACTTATTTATGAGTCTCACTAATTTTTTTATGAGTGTGTCTAAGAATAAATTCTTATAATTATACCTATACAAAAAATTTTCTTGAGGGAATGCATGCACGCATCTCATTTAGACCATGAAGGCAATTTTCATCAAGACAAACCAACAAATGAGCACAAATGCATGTGAGATTTATTATTAATTATTATTAACTAAGCATAAGCATATACTGAATTTTTAAAAACTTGTTGAAGTTATCGAATAATCATCTCTCTCAAAAGTTTAAGCTGATAAATATAAGAATATTAATGGTATTATACTATAACATGCGCTCTCAAATAAATGTTTCTCTTGGGTTTGAATCATGAACAATTTTATCATAATGTGAGTTTAAATATTAGACGATTTGGTCATGGAGGCTCTTATATATACCATGTCATATAATCATGTTTTCCAAGAGTTTAAGTTAACGGGTAGAGATATTTTGAATGATTTTATATTTTAACGAAGTGTTCTTGTTATTAAATAAAATAATTGTTGGGTAAAGATTATTTCACATATATTCCTAAAAATATGTGGACAATATCATAAACAAGGTGATTAGGAGTTGTTTATAGTATATGTTTAAATAATGGTTGAATTTACTTTGGTTACTCATATCAACGTCTATGTGGTTTCTGTCAAGAAAACATTTAGTCGTTTTAGCGTTTATAAATTAGATGTGTTATGTTTTTATCATAAATTACACAACCTTACATTGAATCAATGTATCATTTTTTTTTTTGGTAATTTGAATCAATGTATATATCATTGAAGATTGATATGTTTTTATCATAAATTACACAACCTTACAAATGATTAACGTTAAAAAAAATGCTTATATTAATGAGTAATGATAGTATAGATTTGAGTTTATGGTGAATTTTACATATAACAATATATTAACCATTTAAAATATTATTTAATGTTATAAATATATAAATATTATAAAAGTATTGATTGAGATCATGTCACGTGTAGTATTCACCATAAACTTAAATCTATATTAACATTTTCCTATATTAATCAGTTTATATCAAATAATTTTGACCGTGTAACAATTAAATGCATTTTTTAACAAATTGATCCTATACTATATAACAAGTTATCATAAACTTTAAGGATTTAATTTTGATAGTGCAAAAGTTTTTTATACAATAATCTAATTATGTATTGTTATATTATTGACTCTTTTATCCACTTCTTGAAAAATCATGAAAATAGAAGACTTTGATTGGATGACAATATAAAAGTGTTTCACACCATCACTACATCAAAATTAAACTCAAACTTTAAACTCGCATCTTAATAAATTTTTAAATGAGTAATAATATGTAAAAATAAAAAGTATTTACTTTTATACAATTTGGTTATAATTATAAGTTTATATTTTTAGTATATGATGCAAACTTATTTTATTTTAAAGTCAAATTGAATTTTTGAAAATCTTATTTAGCTATCAAATTTAAGATTTAGAATTTGTAAAAAAAATTAGATTGACTTATTTACTTACTACAAATACATAATTGATAATTTTATAATACTTAAATAACTTATTGATCAATATTTTATTTCATACATAAATATAATATTGTTAAAAATAAAATTTATTTTAAAACTCAAGATCAGTTAAATGATGCGTTTTAGATTATAATTTACAAATCAAATGGTTTAGTTTAATTTTTTTATCTCTACACAAACCATAAATTGAAAATAAAAAAAATGCTAAAATATAACTTGATATAATTTGTATCAAACATATTAAAGTGACTTAAATTTTAGTTTACCCTTTTAAACCATGGTTTGGGGTACACAAACTTTAGTTTTAAAATGTTCCAAGTTATGTACAAAAAAAATTGTTGCTGTCCTACGTATAGATGAGTAGGGTAGTGTATAGGCTCTATGAAGTTGTCTTGCTCCCTCCCTCCTTTGATGTGCATATAAAGCTCAGGAATTGACGATGAGAGGTATGATTGAGGAGGAGCAGTTACGATCCTAATGAGGAGTTATAATCTTAATTAAGAGACAATATTCAGAACGTGAATCATCACTGGATAGGACGGTTGACTGAAAAGGGCATCCAAGCTGAAAGGCCGCGGTAGGTCCACCGTTCGGTCCACATACCCTTCAGTTTCAAATTCAAGTAAGAGAAAAGAGTCTAAGGACTGAGATAGGTTGGGGACCAAGAGACCGATCCCAAAATATAATAGCCTTTTTTAATCGACATGATATAATACCAATTTCAAATCAGCAATCAAGTCAGTTTATTTTTTTTGATATTTTTCAGAAACAACTATGCAAAATAAAAAATAGATAATAATCAAACAATAGGCCAATTAACTTTGCAGATAATTTACAAGATAAGTCCAAACCTATTTAGATAAAGTCTAGCTCACCTATTCACCAACCCTATTTGAGAGGGTGAGAAGGTAACTATCATTATTTTAAATTGCGGACGCGTGTGTGATATTGCAAATAATCGCTTTGAATCGCGATCGCGTGTAATGTATTTTCATATAAATTGAATGTAACTGTAATGGGGAATTCTCATCAAGGCGGTAAGGATAGCGGGTTACTTTTAAGTTAGATGCGCAAAGATTTCGCTCGCGTCAGTCAATGGCGTCGTGACGGCATTATGGGTAACCGCAACAACTACAATCGCGACTGCATTTGCGACCACAACCATAATTTAAAACACCAGTAATAATGATAGGCTCATAGCCAGGACCGGTGAATCCAAAGTCCTAAAATAGTACCCATCCATTTTTAAGTGTCTTATAGAAAATTAATAAAAATTTAGTATATTAGAAAGTCAATTTATGTTGACAAAGTGCACGGAGGTTAGTAGCCGATAGTAAATCCTATGGATGCCTTATTATTGTTATTATTATTAATCATAACCAATAATTAATTATGTTATTTTCACACACGCACGCTGACAATGGTGTTTGCCTCAATTTCAAGTTTGAGGAGAAACCTCTCTGAGGGAAGAGTCTAGAAGGCTTTGTGAGTTCCATTCTATACTTGTATCATATCATATCATATGGTGGAGCCTCAATTCTTTCTTATACTCTTCCTTGCTACCCCTACCCAATACACACACTGAAACTGAAACTAGCTGAATCAGTGAAGTGAATCACTGAATCATTCCATTCATAGAGAGAGAGAGAGAGAGATGGGGAGAGCAAGGTGCTTCTTGGACATTGGCATAGGGGAAGAGCTTGAAGGAAGGATAGTGGTGGAGCTCTACAACGACATCGCTCCAAAAACCGCTGAGAATTTCAGAGCTCTCTGCACTGGCGAGAAGGGCATTGGTCCTAACACTGGGGTCCCCCTCCACTTCAAGGTCCTTCCTTTCCTTCTACCTCTATTCAATTCTTCTTCTCACCTAAAAAGGACGCTTTTTTTTTAATCATTTGTTCCTTCTATCTGTTGCTATTTGAATGAGTGAGGCCCTGCACATTTGAAGTTACTAGTATAAGATGGATATATATTGATTGATTCATTCATGTGTATTAATTGTTCTCTATTACTACTAGGTGTCATGTACTCATGTCTCTCTCGTTAACTTTGAGAATTTTAGCGCCTCTAAGATCTGAAAGTTGGGTGGTTGAATTTTTCGCAACTTGAACAAGGTGCCTCTTTTTGCCTTCCTTACTTTTGGACGATGAGGAGTTCTGAAAAGACGCTTGCGCCCCTTTATTTTTATTGATTGTAAATACACCTCCTTTTAGTCATTAGCTTTTATTCACGTATTCTTGGGCAAAAAAAAATGATTCTTCAACTTGTAGTATTAACGTTCAGGGCTTTACTGTTGTTCTCTTTTCAGTAGAAAGTTTTATCTTTTCGGAGTGGAGGGGTGAAATTCCATGCATCGTTTCTATTTGATGATATCCTTCAACTGACGTACTAAATCAAAATTGCCAATATGGTATAACCGGAGTCCGGAGACATGCCAACTTTCTCATAGTCTAGAATTTTGGTTTTAAAATGATGGTAATGGAAGAAAAGGAAGAAAGCTGACTCCGGAAATCACAATTGTTTAAACTCTAGTAATCCCTGTGAATTGTCATACCATAGGGTTATATTGGCCCAGAAATCTAGGAGGTATTCTTTGGTTATCTTGATTAAAACTTTGACAAGGAGTGCGTTATTCTTCCAGTGTCTGTTCTCAGTTCATTGCATCAATCAAATGTGTATATGTTACAGCCTGTAGCATATACTTAGATTCAATAGAACCTTACTGAATGGCGCGGTACTTTGTTGGCTCTCTTTTGTGCTATATTTCTGGGAGCAGGTCTGAATCTGTTGTCCTTGGTACTGAGGACGGTTTAACATAACATCAAACAATTGTTAATTGTGATGCTTACTTCTTCAAATATGCTTCATGATAATTATATTTTAGGATGTAGTGATAAGTAGTTCTCATCTCTTTACTTGTTGGTGTCTTTGTGAGGGATATCACTGGGGCTGTATGAGATATAATTACCTAAATCTTGCTTATAACAAATTAACAACCGGAGAATTAATTCCTATTAATATTAAGATTGTGCTATTTGTTACGAAAAATTATATACATATGCATACAAATGGCAAAAACAACCATTTTATTGGATATACATTCCGCTAAAGGTGGAGAACACAGGAGGTAAATACTCAAAGTAACTGTACACATCGTTCGCCAGATACTTTTCTCAACAGTTATTTGTACCATAAAGCAATTTGCTAATATTAATTTCCTTCATTGATTTCTCGCTCTGTATAAATGCCAAGTGATTATGTTTTGTTCTTGAGACATTATCTTCTAATAAATAAATCCCTGATATTAGTTCAAGACTCAGCTATTGAATTCAAATTATATTTCTGGTTGTATTTTTCAGGGATCATGCTTCCATCGTGTTATTAAAAGCTTTATGATCCAAGGTGGTGATATATCTGCTGGGGATGGTACTGGAGGAGAATCTATATATGGACTGAAGTTTGAAGATGAAAATTTTGAGTTGAAGCATGAAAGGAAAGGGATGTTATCAATGGCAAATTCTGGCCCTAACACAAATGGGTCTCAGTTTTTTATCACCACCACCCGAACATCTCATCTAGATGGTAAGCATGTTGTATTTGGGAAAGTAGTTAAAGGAATGGGTGTGGTCCGTTCGATTGAGCATGTTACGACTGGAGATGATGACCGCCCCATTCTTGATGTTAAAATTGTGAATTGTGGAGAAATTCCTGAAGGAGAAGATGATGGAATCTCTAACTTTTTCAAGGATGGTGATACTTATCCTGATTGGCCGGACCTTGATGAGAGCCCTAATGAAATTGACTGGTGGATGAAATCTGTGGACTCCATTAAAACTTTTGGCAATGAGTATTACAAGGTATTGATGCTTTCCTATAGTCCATCTCACATTAGTGCGATATTATTTTTTATGTATTATTTCGTACTGTGAAAGGAACTGAATTTGAATTTCTAAGAGTTTAAATGAAATACTTGTTCTGCCTGTGCCTGTTATAGTTTTTCAGTGCTTATTATGGTAGTTGTCATCCCCTCTCTTTGCAATCTATATTAGCATAAAAGCTAATTCATTTTTGTCCCCAACAGAAACAAGACTACAAAATGGCTCTGAGGAAGTACCGAAAGGCTTTACGCTACCTGGATGTCTGTTGGGAAAAAGAAGGGATTGATGAAGGTATGCTGGCTTTTGCTATTATTTCTTTCTGTGTAGTGATTTTACCATAAATGCTTTTCACCTCCTCTACATGTGATAATATAGGTGTGTTTATGTCTTTGCAGAAAAAAGTTCAGGTTTGAGAAAAACAAAGTCTCAGATTTTTACAAACAGCTCTGTAAGTTGGAAGTTACTACTATGTTGTCCACTTTGCTGTAGATAACTTTAATGTGCACTTATATCACAGCTATAATGTACTATCATATTGTCTGTTGAGTCCTGTTTGCCAGTGTGAATATTTTTACTGATTTTGTCCCTTTTTTAGCTTGCTTCTCATTTTATTAATTGTCTATGGTATGTCTCTTTTAGGCTTGTAAATTGAAGTTAGGGGATCTCAAAGGAGCATTACTGGATACAGAGTTTGCAGTGCGTGATGGAGAAAACAATGCCAAAGCATTGTTCCGCCAAGGACAGGTTGGTATCCCAATTCAAGGGCATTCTGTCCCAAGTTATGCACTTATGTTACCCTCTAATATGTCAGCTTCTTGTTGCTGGTACTTAATGTGTCCCACTTCCTTCTCTCATAGCTATGTTGCTTCCAACTTACCAGGCCTACATGGCGCTTCATGACATTGATGCTGCAGTTGAAAGCTTTAAGAAGGCACTGACCCTGGAGCCAAATGATGGTAAATTACGATTTAGGATCAGGCCTTTGGCATAGATTCTACTGTGCTGTAATCACAGAGATATTTACATTTGACTTTATCACGTATGTAGTCATGTTGTTCATGTGTAATTGAAAGTCAGTTATCGTTTTGTTAATTTAAAAGATGGGATGACCTTTTTGATTCTACACACTGAAAACTAATGTTTGAATGATGATAAACTTAAATGTTAATAGTAAATTTACTTGTGTGGAAATCCAAGTGAAAAGAGGAGAAAGGATTGGGGTTTTCTTGTTGTGGGGGTTGGGGGGGGGGATGCAAAGATAAAATGAACTTACGGGTTATTTTGTGATAATGCACTTTTATATGGCAATTTTCACTGATCCTTATTTTACAGTTATTCACTTAGTGTAATCTAATGTTACCTGTAGCTGACTTAAATATCTTGTTTGCAGCTGGAATAAAAAAGGAACTTGGTGCCGCCAGGAAGAAGGTGAGTGTACCTATCTAAATTGAGCATGCATAGAAGCATTATATACTAAATAGGAATCTAATTGATTATGTTTGTTGCAGATAGCTGATAGGCGTGATCAAGAGAAAAAAGCATATAGCAAGATGTTCGAAAAAGGCATATAGCAAGATGTTCCAATAACATTCTGGCCTGCCCCAGCCAATCCAGGTAATAAAGTAATGGATATTTGATATGCGTATGAATTACCTTGAAATTATAGAAATTCATGGTAATGACCACATTTAGTTTATGTTGCTGCTATTGCTGATGCATCATCTCACGCCTCTCAAAAAGATTGATTTGCACTATTGAACCATTTAGTTCAAATTAAATGAGCAGTTCTTAAACTCGCATCTTTTCCTTGACATATAATATACCTTTTTCCCCTCCTTTTCAGGTCTGTTGAAAACTACCAGATCAGTGTAACATATACAAATGTAAAAGGCTTTGGCTTGTATCCATTGTTACTGAAAATACTAGGAAAGAGGCTCAGATAAAATAAGTTGATACTGGATTGGTATTCTTGATGAATTTTTAGCCAAAAATTTTGTCAAGCTCTTCTTTTGCAGAGAACTCAGATTATTATTGGGCGGGGATTCTAGTGATTGATATGCTGTTTAGCTGATGGACCACCAACAATGCTGCATGTGATTTTGATATTGATATTGATATTTGTTATTGGGAATTACACTCAAGGAGTAATATAAGATCGTTTACTGGTTAGAAGCCAAGTAACCATTCACTGGTTATTCAGTTTAATTTAGACTGAATAACCACTTGATGTGGTTATGTAGTCCTCATTTGTTGTGCTAGGCTGATAGTAAGTTCTCTTTTATTTTTCCATGTTTTCCCCCCTTGTGTTTGAATTACGTTGGACCGTAACTAATCTAGGTTGAGTTAGGTCGACTCTTGTCTTGCATTAGAAAAATTTATTCACAATATTTGAATTCGAGATTTTTCTGGGTGAATAAAGGTAGAATTACTTGAATTAACTAAGAGTTGGTCTTCCATTATTTAATTTATTCAACCATATGCATCCATTCAATTTAATTACACTTTAATCACGGTCTTGATTTTTTTTCAGAAAAAATTGCACTAATCTCTCCTAAAATTGAGTGTGATTATACTACGAGTGGAGATCAAAATATGACCTTCTCATGTATACTTTGTACATGAGAGAATCTATTTCTAGATGTTATTTATAATGTTCGTTTTTATGAACTATGCATGGGTTACTAGGGGGTATCTTATTTAAATATTTGTCAATTTAACTAATTGCGGTTCTGATTTTCTTTGGAGAAAATTGTATTAACCTCCTTTAAGATTGAGTGTGAATACACTATAATCATGGTCTAAATTGGATGGCAATGTAATTATCACTCTTCATGTTCAAAACATAAAGAAAAGAGAAAATGCCATGCAATGTAACTTGACAGTTGTTTGTGTTGGAAATAATGCATTGGAATGAGTCATACAAATATACTCGTATGAATTTAATAAATCTAATAAAAAATAAAATATCAAATAAAACACAATATCAAGGGAAGAAAATAAACAAAATGATAATGAGCGCGTGAATAGAAGAATTTCCTTAGTTCCTCGAACCACAAGTAAGATTGGTGGATTCGAAGTGAAAGGAGGCAAAATAACAGGCTGACAATGGTGTGCGCGAAATGGCCCGAATTTTGTATATGTTGGGGCCCATCAAATAATCAAGTTTATCTGTATGGATAACACTGGAAGTGGAAATCACTATTATTTTTCTGATCGGATAAAGCAAATAAAGTACAGGTAGCATGTCCGGAGTGAAAGTTTCGGATTTGTACATGTGATCTGCTACTTTATAAAAGCAACGCTGCAAATTAACTTTGGCCACAGCCGTGCCCGTGTGTGTTGCCTTGTTCACCACTGGCATCTATACATCTGACTACTGCATGAATACCACCTTTTTTCATCAATTCATTTAATTAGTATTTCACCCTGCAAAATGGACACTAAAATACTCAAACAGAAATAACATATTACAAACCAGCTCTATTTTTTTGTTTAAAAATATAAACGTGAATTGAGATTTTCGTAGTCAAATTATTGAATAATTATCTTTCTATTTTTTTTTTTCTGGTGTGAATTTTCTGAACTTAATCTTTCGACTCTTTTTTTTTTTTGGGTCAGCAAATTCATCTCCTCTTTTTGGGTCTAGGGCAACTTAATCTTTAGCTGATACCAGGGAGAACGGCTGATCCAACTATTTAGCAGCCCACTTAAATGGGTCAACCAGAATCAGCCCACATCTCAGCCCACGTGAGTTTGGGAAGGCTGAAGATGCCCTGTACATGAATAGTACTTCCTCGACAAAAAATCAAACTGGTGTTTTGATTTTTTTTTGGTAGTAAATGGTATTTTGATATTTAAATATGCCCTTCAATCCTGCACCCAAAAAAAAAAAAAGGCACTTCAATCTTTAATTATTCAAACTTAATTGTATGTAATTCTCCACTCTCTATAAGAGATAACTAAATAACCATCGTAATGGAACTTTCAATAATTTAATGATCGAATTAATATCTATTTTATTTTGTAAACCAATGACTAAGTTACGATTGGGATTGGCACATTGAAATTTAAAAGTATTAAACCTCGAATGAAAAATAGATAAAATACATAAGCCGTCTTTGTGATGAGAAAATCGAAGTTTAAAAACCGACTTAAATAATTACTGGACGAAACTTCTATTTGTGACATATAACGTTGTTTCATGTATCAAAAAAAATATAACGTTGTTTAAAAATTAATCTCATAATGTGTACGAAAAAAAATAATTATCTCATAATAATGATGCATATGAAAAAAAAAATACTTTATGCAAAAAACAAAAATAAAAAAATGGTACCTACTTAATACTGGCTACAAAATTGTTGAGTCAAATTGACATTTGTACATGTAAGATAACAATAGCCTTATCCAATCCATGGTAACAATTTAACTTCTTTTTTTTATATTAAAATTAAAATAAATGATAAAATTATCTATTTTGTCCATTAATTGATGATTCAATAAGTAATAAGGGGTCAATACAACGCCATCATGCCGTCATCATCACATCAGTCAAGAGGTCATGTATCTCATTTACACTCGGAATAAGATTATGCATGTACCAAATTTCCGACCCACTAGTTTCGGTTAAATATGCATTAGTAAGAATAAAAAACCGGCTTTGACCTCATCAACCTGAAAACAGCACGACCACATTTGACCTTCTGACAGGCTTTGTGCTTCAGTTATAGCCTACCAACCCATTCTCTAGATCAGCTTGCTTAATTTAAGCATATAAACGAAAATAGCTATCCTGTTAAGAATACTATTTAACAAAGAAATCTAACAAGAAACTTCCTTCAGTGCTTTGCTTTCAACGGATGCAACTCATCAAACCCACATTTTTGTTGTGGGCCTTAAATTCATAAAACTACATTCAATTGATGTCTGTTTGACCTGTGTTCAATTATTCATTGAGTGGATTTTTTTTTTTACACAAATGACATATTTTCTTTGATAGCTTCTCAGATGAAGCTATGGAAAAAGCTTCATCAATGAAGCTGTGTGTTGGACCAACAAGCACATAATATTTGTGGAAGGTTGGATCCACGATGAAGAACAGAATGATTGCAGTAGGATTTTAATATATACTTATTGATTGAGTGATCACAATAGTTACCAAATATAACTTTCAGTTTCTTTTCACTTGAGCCTTCTTTCTCCCTTCTTCCATTTCCCAGCAACCTCAACTCAAGCTTTCTTATAGTCTGGACATGCCACTGGCACAGTTCCGACTCCAACAAACATGAGCAAACATGACGACAAACCAATTTTCATTATGCAAATATTTATTTTTAATTTTTTATGAATAAAAACTTGTACAAATTTTTTTATTTTCTTATAATTTTTTTGGTCAATTCTTGCTTATGGAGTGGTTTTTAGTCATAACAACACTTAGATTTGGTTTTTCTTATCATATCATGTTTTTTTTATATTTTATTATAAACATATCTTAACCTAATATCCTATATTTTGCAAAAATTATTGTGTCCTTATTTGTCATGTCATATTATATTGCGTGTTGTATTAGTGTTTCCTTGTTCGCAGTCTGCAAAGCCCCACCCACTGTGAGAACCATCACCATCGCATCGTAGCTACTGTCGCGCCGTCATCAGTAGCACTTCCCTGTTGGTCCGCCACTGCCACGCCTTTGCTCTTTCTCCCTCAGTTTACAAAATCCTTCTCTCTGTTGTGTTTCACATCTCAATTAACAATGGTACAAAGCTAGCAGTGGTGTAAGCTATTAGATTAGAAACCAAGTTACACAATCAAAGAGCTCAAAAATATCTCGTGTTTATTAACAATGTCGTTGAACTCCGCTAGTTGTTGGGAAATGGAAGAAGGGAGAAAGAAGGCTCGGGAAAAGAAGAAGAAGACTGAAAGTTGTGTTTAGTGACTATTGTGGTCACTCACTCGATGATTCTATACTAAAATCATCCATTAAGCATTCTGCTCTTCATTGTGAACTCCACCTATGACAAATTTCATATGTTTGTTGGTCCAGCACAGAGCTTCATTGATGAAGTTTTTTCCACAGCTTCATCCGAGAAGCCATCATTTTCTTTAGTTAACCCTGATTGTCATGCATGAAGGAAGAAAATTAACGAGTCAAATAAATATTAAAAAAAATGGACTACTTACATCTAAGAGGTAAATCCTTTAATCAGAAGGTAGATTCATAAATTGCGAATGAAAATAAGTTGTCATATTTCCTCCTTTTATTATATGAAACGAAACAAACCATAGCAATAAGTTAAATACAGTGAAAGAATGATATTTATATAATTTTTTTAACATCTTTTTCGTGAGTACTATATATATTTGAAAGAAAAGTTGAAATTCACTCTATTTTTTTAAATAACCAAAGATATTCATTTCTAATCCCCTCAATATTTAGAGCTATAAATGAATATTGTCTTTGGCTACGAGATCTTCTCTATACACTGTTCAAACTAAATGTTTAGCTAATTACCAATTATATTAAGCCCCTTGGTTTGAAATTCACTCTCATTTAATGTTTAAAGGGCATCTTGAGATGGATGGTGAATCAATGAATCTCCACTTTTCTCTTTAATTAATAATGTTTAAAGGAAACAAAGAGTATAGTAAAAATAATTTTTTCAATTAGGAGTTGTTTGTAAACATAATTCAGTCTATTCATTTGAGACGATCAAGCCAACACATTCACATACATACCCCTATTTCTTCGTTAGACGAAACAAACACTGAAAAAGAATTCATATTGGCCAAGACATGAGTAATGTGAAAGAGACCAGATGAAGAAGAAAAATTGACAGCATGAGTTGAAAAAGAGGAAAAAGAAGAATAGCAACTTCACAGAAAAGGCGACACATTCAACTCATTTCCAAGTTCTGACCTCTAACCCTCGTTTATCGGAAAAAATAAAAGTTAATTTGGCCGTTCAGCACCACTACATACAATTCAATTCAATTCATGCCTAACACTACCCCTTAATTCACCCTATATATACGACCATTAGCCACAAAATCCAACAACACCAATACCAAAAACCATATATACTGAACACACTCCCAGCTTGCTTTATTTAGCTGCAGCTCAGTGACAAGGACTAAACCATGGCTGCCAAATTTGCTCAGAGCCTCACTTTACTAGTTATAGCCTCTTCAATGTTTGCAGTGACCATGGCCAACAAGGACTGGTCCTTTGGTTTTAACTACACCGATTGGTGGTCCAGATTCGGCAACCAACACCCAAACAAAACACAGCAACAACCCAAGAAGATCATCGTGGGTGGGTCTGAGCGTTGGCATTTTGGCTTTAACTACACCGATTGGGCTATCAAGAATGCCCCCTTTTACCTCAACGATACTCTAGGTAACCTTCATTTTTTCATATGGTCAAGCTTAATTTGAAGTGTATATATATATATATATAGAAATATAGAAAAATTATAGAGCCAAACTTTGTCACATTTAGGGTGTGTTTGGACTGGCGTTTGGAATGCCAAACCCACTTTCAAGGCACCTTCAATGTGATTTTGAAGAAAATATTATGTTTGTTATGAGTTGGTAAAATCAATTCTACCTCCCAACCTTGGTTCGAGCTAACGCACCCAGGAGTTGCTTTCACGTTCATTGTTTCACGTTCATTATTCATAAATATTTAACTTTTCGACTTTATCCTTAAAAAATACCATTTACGTTTTGCAATATGTCGAGTCTAAAAAGATGGATGGTCAGAATGTTGGCAATATAATCCAATAAATGATTACTTGAGACTATTTAATAATATTTCTTAAAATATTTTTAATATATAAAACACAACAAATTAAACAATTAAAACAACTTTCATAATTTTTATTTACTTTAGAGCGTGTTTCTCACAGTTTCTTTTTGCAAAAAAAAAAAAAAAGCTAAAAAACTTATATTTTACAGAAACTACTCATAATATAGTATTTTATATATATAATATCATATAATCTCTTGAAATAATATTTAAGATAATTTTATTTATAATAATATTAATATAATTTATTTAAATACTAATTAACTTGTGGTGCAGTTTTCAAGTACGATGCTCCAAATGCCACAACTTTCCCACACAGCGTGTACCAGTTTCCAAATTTCTGGAGTTTCTTGAATTGTGATGTTAAGAAGGCAAAGATGCTGGCTAAACCAACACAAGGTGTAGGAGAGGGCTTCAAGTTCGTGTTGAAGAAGTGGCAGCCTCACTACTTTGCATGCGGTGAGAGAAATGGGTTCCACTGCAACAATGGAACCATGAAGTTCGCTGTTTTCCCAATGATTCGCCCCTTCTGGTCCTCGCCATAAGAAAACAAAGCATGCATACAAGAACTAGCTTGCACTTGGAAAAAAAGAGCTAGCTAGCTCCTCCTCGTTATATATAGTTTTCGTTTTTCTTCGGTATAAATTCCAGCAAATAAAGCGAGTTTAATTTTCTTGTCAATTTTATTTTATTTATACTTCTCAAGATACATCGTGTCATGAATGATCGATGCATCTGAAAAAATAGTTATAGGGTGAATAAATGATGCAGAAGTTGTGTGTTTCTGCATTTGCTGACTCATATATGTTACTTTTGGACTCAATATATACTATATATATATTGAGAAGCTTGTAAGTGGTTTTGCAATTTTGAATTGATAACTTGTTTGACCTTGTTAATCATAATGTCAGCTTATGCTCTTCTTGTGCTAGCTTTGCGGCTCTACCAACTGAATGATCGGTTCAAACTGCAACACCGTGTAGTTTTATCAAATGAATCATTGACTTTTCACCTGCAAGATGCAAGAGGTTTGCTTCTTGCGTTCGGCCACATCTTAAGAATTAAATTTTCGAAAGTATAAAAATCAAAATGAAAAAGGAACAACTTTCATAACGACTCATCTATGTATATTGATTGGCTGATGGGCCTGAACGCAAGAAGTAAACCCTTGTTGAGCTAGAGCGTGCAGCCAAAGAGCCGTGAAGATGGTTGTTGCTATTTTTTAGTTTCTGATATGCCTTAATTGATGAGTTAAACTCTAAACTTTGACCCATTTGGCATCCTGATAGATAAGAGGTGATAGTATAAGACCCAATATAATAAGATTTGATAGGATAAAACTTGATAGACTTTTAATATTATACAATATTTGGTATTGCATTGTATAAGATATTATATTTAAAATATTATTATTTATTTATAAATAATTCTAATATTATAAGTAAATATCAAATACAAAATAATAAAAATAAAATAAGAAATTTTTATTAATGATTTAAATATAATTTTTAAATATTATATTTATGTAGATATTTATAAATTGAAATTTAATTTATATTAAATATTACTATTATTTTAATATTTTATAATTATTTATTATTTTAATAAACTATATAAATATAAAATATAATTTTTTTATATATTTTAATATTTTCTATTTTTAATCATAGCTATTTAAATTTAAATTTTAAAATAAATATTATCTCAAAAATATTTTATTATTAATCCTTACTTTTATATATTATATATTATTTATTTTAAATATTCCTTTATTATTAATTATTTATTATTTTATTTAATATTTCTTAATTATAATTACTTTTTATTTTTATTATGTATAGCTAAACTGATATCATATATTATTTTTTAATTGTATTTATTTATTATGAAATAATATTATTACGAATTATTTTTATTTACAAATTTTTACTTATTATTATTTATTTAAGAATTATTTATTTTTAATAAAATATTAAAAATAAAAATAATATTATACGTTAAAAGCTAATCATACCTAATACGGTTCTCCATGCTATATTAAGTTATACAACATTTTGAAATATAAGATGATTATAATGGATAAAGTTATATAATATGTTGTTACCAAACAAAAAAAAACATAACATATAGTATATGTTTATACAATCATACTTAATACAACATATCAAACACATCCTTTGTTTCTAATATGTATTAATTAATCTATTAAGTCAAAGTGTCAAATTAAACTCTAAATTTGTTTCTAGTTATACTCCCTTTGTTCTTGAATAATTATCTATTTAAAAAAATTTCTTTATCTAGAAATAATTGTCTATTTAAAAAGTTTAAGTAGCATTAATTATTTCTTTTCAATAATATCCCTATTAAATACCATTCAAGGAGGAGAGATACAGTGGAAAGAGAAAGTTGGATTATTAAAAAGAAACAAGTGCAATTTAGTAAATTACTTTAAACTTTTTCTAACTTTGATGTTTCCTCAATCATTTTCTTAATTCCTGTGCGCATTTAAAACTAGATAATTATTCAAAGATAGAGTGAGTATTAAGTTTAAATCAATAAAACCTTTTGTTATGGACTATACTATAGATCCAATATAGAATGGGTTGGACACTAGCTCTTAAATGCCTAAGTCAATACTCATGTGCCACATATTCACCGTCATTGAATATCTTAACAACTATATCTTATATTATCTTATAATTAGATATATTATATTCAAATATCCTATCCCATGAAAATAGGAACCTAACCGTTCTCGTTCGTACTCTTGTATATCTATAAATAACCTTCTGAATAGAGTATTTGAGAACATATATGTAAAGGTATGCATAATTCCTACTTTTCTCTAAACCTCTTGAGGACTCCCTGACTTAAGCATCGGAGTCTTTATAGATATGCTCACACTTTCCAAGGCATGGAGTTAGGAGCATGGAGGAGGAGGATCAACAGTGCCAGCGGGTTCGTGTTCCATGGGTCAGGTATACCCAATCCATTATACTACTTCTAACACCTTTTGATTTAGGATTTAGGATATGTATAGGTGAACTGTGTAAGTTAAAAATAAAGGGTTATGTGGCTGCTAGTTCCATAGGTTTTTGCATCAATTTGATGACTATGGTCTACTTGGATATATAGAAGTGACGAGGATAGGGTGAGAAATTTATAGTCATTGATGTATTCTTCATTTTCGATTGAGAAATGTTATTTCAACAGCCCCCAAAATGGGTATCTATTTGGACACTTGCTATATCACTATGGAAGCGTTTGGTAGAGGGAGAGAAATAAAGAACGGTGAGGAGAGATAAATAATAAATATGTATCGGAGTATTATTAGAAGAAAAAAAAATTAAATTTCTGTCTCTATCCGTCCACCGTCCCCACTTTGTGGAGGTACATAAATTTTGTGTTTTTCTCTGGGAACAGAAATTTTCTGTCCCTATTCCTGCCCTCCTTCCAAATACGTTCTGCTCTCCACGTCTCTGTATTTTGTGTCTTGTCTCCCAAACCAAACGCTATCATATTAGATTTGATAGTAGTCCATACTCATTCTATTTATCCATTACATCGCTACTCACTCCTATTAGATTTGGAGTGTTAAAATAACATTCTTGTTTTTTATTGTATTCATATGTAGCAATCTAAGATTCCTCTAAGGTGTGTTTGGAAGAACAGATGCAGAGGAAGTATAGTGGAATGGGGTGGTATGGTTAAAATGGAATAATGATCATGGAGGGATAACTTGTATTTCCTTCACACTCAAAACCTCTAAATTTTGTCTCTCCAAAAAAAATTGTTTTGGATGGACACAATTTCAACAAGTCATGTTTAGGCACATTCATAAAGAAATGATGGAATCCATAATTAGGTAAGTATATATCTTCTGCCTTTGATTTCCCCACACATCATGCATTTGTTTTATTTTATCATTATTTGATTTCAACTAATCAAAATGAGTATCCAAGTGATTCATAATCGATTTGTACAACATGATTTTATACCATGTAGCTATGTTGTATTTGAAAATAGAAATTACATATTTTGAAACATAATTAAAGTTGAAGAATTCAACACTTATCACCTTTGTATCCTTCTCTCCTAGACTAAATCTCCAAGATATCTAATGGTCATGTACAAATGTCCTTGTTATTCATAAACATAGATGAAAGACATTTGTTCCTAGGATGAAAATTTTAAGTCCCCAAATAGTATCCTTTCTTGTCCCCAACGATTTACTAATATGTAAAAGATATATATTATATATTTGATAAATTATAAATTTTTGAATCTGTTTTGATTCTTATCTTTCCATATATCAGTAAATGATTGGGGGACAAGGAAGGGAACACTATTTGGAAACAGATAGATTTCATCCATATTTCTAAGGATTTTTCACCCTAATAAAATAATAAAAACATTATTTTCGAAAATATTGAATTCCATCTTTAATAATAGATTTGCACAGTTTGGATTATATAGAGGAAATCATTGGAAGTTGCAACAATTTTGTCATAGCTAGAAATCATTGTAACTTGCAACAATTTCTAGTTATGACGTTATTGTTGTAAGTTGCAATGATTTCCAAGTCATTTGGCTATAAAACACATTTTCCAGCTCAAGTGAAGCTTGAGTGTTTCTCTTCCATTATTTTCATCTTGTTGTGTTGTTCTTCACTTTATGTGAGAGAAAAATGGCTAAGAAATATTACATGTATGTTCATTTAGGAAGGGGGATTGCCATTACAAGGGATGGAGACACATTTGTGAGTGAGAGTGCAACTTGTATTGTTGTTAATCCATCTATCACATTTTTGGATTTGAAGAGCAAAATATTGTAGCAATTTGAGTGGCCACATATGGAAATTAAAAAGTTGTTTTATAGGTTGCCCTTAACAATTGGGCAAGGTATTCTTAAGTATAGGAAATTCCAGGTGACCAATGATGTTGAGGTGAGGTTAATGTTCAACATGAACAATAGATTCCTAGAAGTTTGGATCATGGAGGTGTTAGTCATCCTATTAGAATGTAACTTCAACAACTTTGGAGGATCAGTTCATCAACCAGGCACACCTAGGGAACTCAGCATCTTAGGTTGCACTGGTATTTGAACTAGCATAGCGATCTCCAAACTTTCAAATGCCTCAACATTCTCCAACTTTTAAAGAGTATGTAGATCCTAATGAACATCTTACTCTTGCACATCTTAGAGATCAAGTTGCGTAGTCATTGCCTCAACCTAGAAGAGGCATTGGGGGTGGTGCTAGTGCTAAAGTGGATATAAGTACTGATGAGGATGAGGATGGATTGGTGCTAGTGCCAGTTGGCGGCAATGAAGGATTTTCACCATAGAACCCAATCTTTGTCCGAGGGTGGTATCTCGTTGAAGCTCCTCACACAACACCTATATATCTCTCTTGAGATGAGTCTCCACCTACCTATGAGCCCGCCGAACTAACTCATCCACCCGAAGCCCTAGATGAAACACCATGTCCTTGAGGGTGATGGTGTACTCTCCATAAGGAAGGTAGAAGGTATGCGACTTCTGGGCGCCATTTCTTAACAAGGGCGCCACATAGGACACTATCATACTTGAAGTGCCCAATGTGGGAAGCCTCCCAAACCCAGCTACCTCCAAATATGGCTGTATGCGGGGATGTGAGGTGCACAGGCCTAGCATGCGAACACTTCAACACTCGATCACGTTGTATTAATTTTTAATAATTATTAAGGTAATGTAAAAAATATTAATAATTATTAAAGAACGTACTAGCATAGACTAACTTAATTATTATTATACATAAATTATATTTATCCCTAAATCTAATTAATTAATTAATCATCCCTATATACTAATTACAACTTTTAATCTTAATCTTATATACAATTATTACCTAATTACAAACCCTATTAATCCTAAATTGTTACTATAATTATCACTAACCCTAACCAAACCCTAAGTCCTATTACTATAATTACTATCTAATTACAAACATCAATGAAATCCTAAACCCTAATTGCAAACACTACACCTAAAATCAAAATATAAATAAATTAAATTTACAAAAATTATTATATATAAGAAAAAAATTATCTTTTCCTCGAGTGAAAAAAATGAAACTTTTGAAAATGACGCTTGTGTTGACCACTTCCACCAATTTAGTATATATAGGCAATTTGAACTAGAAATTGCTATAAGTGATATCGATTTCTTTTAACAGAATTGATGTACCTTAAGCAATTTCCCCTATATATATGAAACATTCACATTCATGTAATTAAATATCTCACTTAGCATTTATGTAATTAATATTATTTTATTTTATTTGGGTGAAAAGCCCTATTTCTAACTCTCCTTATTGGTAACTCAAAAATTTCATTGCAGAATGATCAATCTGAAATTGCCTATGGATCATTGAGATGTTTCCATCAACTCGTAGTTCAGGAACTCTCTTCTTAGTAAAGGTGTGCAAGGATTGGTTAGATTAAGTTAACTTGAAAACCAGGATCTAGTTTTTTTAACCTGGAATCCATATTCAGACAATATATACAAAATGGAATATTATATGCATAGTAGAACTATAAATTTTATAAATTAAAAACAAAATTCAAAAGATATGTTATAATACATATAATAAAATAGATTATATCAATATAAATAAAATTTTAAATTCTATGCAGTAACAGTGTAAAATCTTTTACACTTCATCTAATCATATGTTGTCACATTATCAAAGATGGTTGAGTCTCAATTTTTACACCCACTATTTGAAAAGTTATTCAAATAAGATTATTTGATTACATAACAATATAAAAGAGTTTTACACATGTATTAAAATTAAACTTTAAAAATAATATATTTTTAGTAAAATGTATTAATTGAAATATTAAAATCTTATAATTTAGTGAATTTGAGTTCAGAAAAATCTCAACCAAATAGGCTTCAACCAAATCGGACATGAGTTGTGTTATTTGTCCTCATAGGGTATGAGCATTATTGACTTACACTTCATCTACTATTAGATGGAGAGTGAATCTCATTTAAGTAAGGTTTACACCATTTAATGAGAATGAGGTGTGAGTCGATACGGTATCACATAAAGATACTTTATGAGTACAATTAATATTTTTGTTTGAAGAAAGGTGGTGATACGCCTCGTTTACTTAATTATCCATGCTTCACAGATTCAATTTGAAAGATGGTGGATTAGTGGGAGACTGACTTTGGCGCCGAGAGAATTAAAAGCTTTTCCACATACATATGCATCACTAATTCCTACCCACCCATCTTCATTTTGACCAAATTAAAGCTTAATTAATATGGCCTATTCCACGCCACAACATATATATTTCATGCCTCACGTTCCCACTCCAAGCCTAATAGTAAATACCTCTCCCCTATATAAACGCCCATTCAGACCCTACTAATACCAAATGAACTACATCAGATTTTGGTTAGTTTACTATTTTTCTTTGCTAATTAAAACCCTTGCTTAGTTTAGTAGCAATTAGATTTTCTTAGATACCACATGGCTGCCAAGTTTGCAAAGGGAGTACTCACTGTACTTGTAATAGCCACCTCAGTATTCACAGTGACCATGGCCAACACGGAGTGGTCCTTCGGTTACAACCACACAGATTGGTGGTCCAGATTCGGTAACCATCACCTCAACAACAGGACACAACGACAAGAACCCAAAAAGATAATCGTGGGTGGGTCTGAACTCTGGCACTTCGGCTATAACTACACCGATTGGGCCATCAAGAATGCCCCCTTTTACCTCAACGAAACCTTAGGTAATTAACCTTGTCTTCATTAATTAATTATACAGTGGTCAAATTTTAATTGAAATTTGATACTAATAAGCATATATATTATATGCATTTAAACTTCTGTAGTTTTCAAGTATGATGCACCAAATGGCACCAACAGTTTCGCACACAGCGTGTACTTGTTTCCGAACTCGTGGAGCTTCTTGAATTGTGATGTTACAAAGGCTAAGATGGTGGCGAGTCCCACACAAGGTGAGGGAGAGGGCTTCCAGTTCGTGTTGGAGAGGTGGCAGCCTTACTACTTTGCTTGCGGCGAAAGGAATGGCTTCCATTGCAACAATGGACTGATGAAGTTCGCTGTTTTTCCGATGATTCGCTCCTTCTGGCCATGAACATGCCACATGAGTAATGGAATGGACCTAGCTAATTGCATTTGCAGCTAGCTAGAGCTGTTATATATATAGTTTTACTCTTTTCTTCAATTTACATGCATTCCACCAAATAAAGCTAGTTTTAGTGTGTTGATTTTGTTCTATTTATACTTTTGATGATACTTAACTCGGAGGATCTGTACGCAGTATACATCGAGGAGCTTTTAAGGTTATGTCACTTTTGAGATTTTTTTTAATTGTTTGACTAATGAATAAATGTAATGTACTTTTGTTAGCTTCGTTTCTCAAGCATGGAGGATGGATTGAAGAAAGTTCGATTCAGTTTATGTTGGGTACTTACCCACCAAAATTCAGTTAAAATTGCAAACGCCGCGGTCGACGTTTATAAATTAAATGAAAAATTGACTTTAGCTTTGGTCAAAATAATCACATTTTATAATCAATATCCTGCAATCATAAGTGTGTAGACCATTTAAACCAGTTAAGAGTCAGTATTGTTTTATATAAATTTAATATTTAAGAATATCATTGGCTACATTGATCTTTTTTAATCAGAAATAAGGTTTGAATCAATGACATCGTGAAAAATTACCCAAATCTCTCACCATTTTCACAATTCTAGTAACTTATTAGCATAATTGGTTTCGTGCGGAGAATTCTAAAATTGTTATCGGGGCAAGAATTATGAGGGAGTAGTTTTTGCCAAAACCATGGTTTTGGAGTCTTTAAACAAGAAAACAAAAAAAAAATACTGATAGTAATATATACCTATTAATGTTCATATACAAAATCATAGCATTACCGAAAAATATATATGATATCATAGTGTTTCTATGATAATATTTGTTAGACCAGAAAGTGGAATTTCCTATAAGTTGTTAATTGAAGTTAGTTAAAGATTATGATTAGTGAAGTATTTAGTTGTGTTAGGAATATTGTTATATTAGTTGGATTTGTTAGTTAGAGTGGTTATTAGTTGGTTTTATTTGAATATGAATATGAATCCATGATTCATTTGATTAAGTTTCAGTTTCTTCATGGTTTGAGAATGGTTCAACCTTCATCTAATGGTGATGTTTTGGTTCTTGTTAGTTTATGCATGATGTTATGGCTTCATTGGTAATTGCAGTCTGAGTTTTCTTGGCTCGAATTATTGAGGTTATTTCTCATATTTGGATATTTGGCTATTAATGTCTTTGTTCTTTTGAATGTTGCTTATGTTTTGGGTGGTTAAGCATTAAATTGTAGCTTCTACCCTTGAAGGTTAAGTTGTTTCATTTTAGCTTCTATCTTTAAGAGGTGGTTAAGCATTAGTTCAACTTCATGGCTTTGATATTTGCTTCTGCCAAGTTGTTAAGTTTGAAGATTGGTTAGCTTTTGCTTAGTAGTTAAACTCCTAATTATATTCCCATTTTGGGATTGTTGGTGATTTCTATTTTGCAATGAATTTCGTAAAGACGTTGAGTTAAAACTAAGCACTACCACCGTTGTATTCATACTACATTATTTATATGATTATATTGTATTTTTCTCATTTCAATTGTGATATACTTTCTTCCCAAGTTGGAGATACTAAATCACACATGCTCCAACTTGCGAGGGCTAATAGAAATATTGTTATATATCTTAGTTAGATTAGTTAATTAGAGTGGTTATTAGTTGATTTCACTTATGACTTATATAAGGTTTTATCTTCTTGCATTACTACACGTTTTAATCATTAATAAAATTTTCACTTTAGCTTTCTCTCAATTATTATCCTCTTTTCTCATCACCATGACATGAAATTCAATGAGTTCCATTCCTCTTATGATATATTAGTCATACCGTAAGCCCGTTGTAATTATCTTTCTTAGTCTTTATTCTATTAAGAACTTTTCATCTTCCATCTATTTTCTTTGTTTTTTTTTTTTATGCTCTAGCCATATTTTAAAGCAATACTTAAAAACTGGGCGAAAAGAATATTTTTGTTTCTACAAACAATTGAAATAACTCATTTGTGTAGTTTATGTACCAAGTTAATCTAAGTGACTAACATTATTCTTATAGAAATGGATTACTATAGACGTACCAAAAAAAAGGATTAATAAAAAATATAAGTGGGAAAAAAAGGTCAATAGTATTTTGAAACAGTTGAAGAGAGAAGAAAAATAGGTTAAAAATGAAAGGTGAATGCTGTTAATTCCGTAGTTAGATAAAGATATTTGTACATGTATCAGCACTCTATGAAGAAATGAAAGATTGTACCTATACTTACATTGTGCAGGCCAAAGGAAAGTGAACATATAAAAACTAATGCAATAAACTAGAGAATAACATTATGACACAGCTAAAAATGGATTCTCTTATATTAAATTTTCATATGACTTTATCCTTTATCATTTCTTATCAGTAACCCTTTTATGTCATATATATATATTTTGTCTAGCTCCACCTTTAGAAGTTAAAATCAATAATAAAATATCACACATGACAAAGTTACATGAAAATTTGATATGAAAAGAGTCATATGCACTTCCACTGCCATTGCCAAATACAGTATCTACAACCGAAAGTTCAGGTTCCGTGCTACGCTTTGAACAGACACAAAAGGCTGCTTCTTAAACATTACTGTCTAACAAATCTCAGCAACAATTCATAGACTGAAGTTATAAATTGGAAATCAATAATGGGTAGTATTGCTAGTGGAAAGTACTGAAAAGGTAGTCTTACTTGCTACGGCACTATATGGATTTTCGGGAAAGTAGGGAGGTAGAACTCAAGATTATATAGCTGCAGGTTGAAAGTGTGTGATTGTGATGCAAATGGTATCAGCATGAAAATGTGAGTACTTCTTTTATAAGTTATGATAATCAACAACACTAATTATTTCTACTGCGCATCTTGGATACAAAGCAGATGCTGAAGATATCAGCAGTTGATTAAATGACTCATCTCAATTTGTTTGAAGTCCCCATTTGGATCAGATCTCTCCATATTCGACAATACATTAATGTTTCTTTCTTATTTCGAGAACCACTTTTAATTTTTGTTTTTATATACTAACAAGTTGTGTTTGATGAAAGGAGGAGAAACCAAATTTTAGTCTTGACTGAATTTTGGCAGTAGTCAATAAAGTGTTGGGACACTATTGCTTCTTGTCGTACAATTATTTTCATGTACACAAATGTGTCCTTTGTTTTATGACCCCTCATTCAAAAAAAGTTGCAGCAGGAGTATTTTTCTGTGTAACATTTACTAATTGTCTTTTCTGTAAACTATCTAAAAGCAGTTATGGGGATTTGCTTAATAATCGAGCACTTGTATAATAGGTTGCACAAAGGTTTGCTTTGGTTTTGTAAAGACTAAAGAGAGTGATATGTTACACGGAGATTGCAAGTTTATGATGAGTCATAGTTATTAGTCGTAGGCATAGCTTTCTGTCCTTTTTCATCTCTTAGGGGTGATTGATTAGAGGATAAAAATAAAGGTAAATTTTTTTATTGAGTTCTATGTAAATTTACACATATAATGCTCAATCATGAAAAAATTATCCCTATTTTTACTTTCCAACAAACTCTAAGTAAGATCTGTTCATGACAACAGCAAGGCTGAGCATCATATTTAAGCAGAAGATACACAGATTAAATTAAACGCGTTTGAAAGGTTTTTATGGTAATCTACTTAGTAAAAGCTCTGCTTTGTCCAACTTCCTGGACCATGAAACAATAGTAAAGACAAAACAAGACTTGGCTGAGACCTTTTTCAGTAGCTCAGCAGTGCCAGCTGCAGTTACACTCAGATTATGGATTAGCCATTCTCTGCCCCAATTTCCAAATATTGAGGTTCATACAGTAATACACTTGTTAAGTTGTGCTGGATACTATACCAGTGAAAATTGGAAAAATGTAAACTAATCCTGTATTTAATCTCCCACTTTCATTTCTTTATATATATTTCACTACTCCATTTTCACTTAGGAACAAGCGATAATTTGGACAACCATCTAGTGCTAATTGGATGAGCCTGTTTGTTTTAGACGCAACACGCCATTTGAGATGGTCCATCAGAGAAGTATGTTTCTTATAGTGTAAGTTAAATGGATGTTTGACTCATATGGCCCATAAAACATACAGGCCAATAGTATGCTAATGAAACGAAGTCCTGGCATCTCTGGCCATTAAAAGTTAGCATTTTGGTGAATGAAACGAGTGAAGACGGAAGAATGGAAGATTTTTATATTCGCATCCTAGAAGAGTTTAGGGGATTTGACATGCTCGGTCTCCCTCAATCCCTTTTATTTTATAGTGTCAAAACTTCTGTCATTAAACAAACTTCCATTTTTGTCCACTACATGATTCAAACAAGTGAATAAAATTTGACCAATTTAATAAAAAGCATTTAATATTAATGCACTTTCAGTATAAAAAGTTCTTATTTAATTACTCATATCATGTGTTATCATATGAATAAAATTATTTGACTAATATAACCACTAACACAACTCACACAATGACACAAATAATAATATATAATTAGATAGTTGTGTGAAAAAAGTTATATTATCATAGATGAAATAAAAATAGTAGAGGAAGCAATAATTTCTAAAAAAAAAAAAAGCAGAAAGTATCTTGAATAAGACTGCTTAGTATCTCCTCCCTCTTTTTTTCTTTTTAATGGGAAAATTTAGATTAAAGAAAAAGTTCGTCTCAGAACATGCCTCTAGATTCAAAGAGGCTCTTATAATCATCCACAAGTAAAGGCAACATAAAAATCTAAGTCATATCAATGTATGAGCGAAAAGTCGATCAAGTAAACGAACCCTGTTGGCCATCTCCTCTCTTTTTATCTCACTAATTCATGGCTGCTTTATCAATCTGCCTGTCCATTTGAAAGTGAAAGATATGGAATCTTTTGCCCTTCTTCTACCGCTTTGGATTTTCCACTTGGGATGATACTCCAAAGTCCAAACACATCAAAGATTCGCATAAAATAAGAATATGTGTAAGCTGATCAACCTTCCTATCAACACAATCGTGCTTTCCAAGTATCAAATCTGTGCAAAGCTTTCGGTTGGTCAACTATCAAATAGTATATATTTTATATATGAACCGTTTGTGATTATTGAAGTAGTAATAGTACACGATGGCATTTGATGGTTTATCTAATCTGCTTACTTTTGATACATTTTGAGCCTTCACATTCAATATACATGGACAAGCTGCAGGGACCATGTTCCATTAGCACATTAGCTGCCGAAATATCCTCAACCTCAAAAAGTTTTCATCCTCACATTCTAGCTTGAGATAATAAAGTGTCTTTGACCTGTTTGTGGTTGGGGGAAAATTGGAGTTTAAGAAAACAACAAATTTGGTTTGTTTTTCTCCTTTTGGCCTGACTAAATTCGGGTTGAAGTTACAGCTCACAATTAATTTCAGACAATCGAAATATGATTGCTTAGCTTATATATCCCATGAATTATGTTAACCAAATGTTCACAGCTTCCACAAGAAGTTAGTTTAACCGTGAAACAAATGACTGACGAGTAGTGGGACTGATCTCTTGGTTTGGTCATGCTTAATTATAAGCAGATCAAGCACTAGAGCATCCAGCTTTGAAAGAATAGTATATTTTGAACTTCATGATCAACAATTCAAGCTTCATCTTAATCAATGAATGATTTATAGTAGAGGGAGATTCTCACTTTTGAGCTTAACTTATATGTTTACACTGAATAAAGAATAGATAAAACTTCTAGGTTTAAGTTGGATGACAGTTTTTCCTACTGTACCAAAAAACTAGGGGAGAGTCCTCCAAGGTTTATTTGACTTATTTTTGTTACAATAATATTATTTTTGTTATAATATTATTTATATGTAACATTTTTTAACACCATATCAATAGGGTGTAAATCCTATTTAGTTTAAGAGTGATGTTTTTTGAAATAACAACTTGTGAGATCCAGATACATCCTCATTTATCATTGGATGAAATGTAAAACTCAATTAATGAAATCAGCATTTATCCAAAGGTAGATAAAAATGTGTCAGTCACAACTTATGAGTTTGGTTTAAATATCAAACTCCATTCAATGATTAATAAGGATGAATTCAAATTATGTCCCACAAATGTTATAGAAGATAAAATTTTTTGTTATCATGTACTAGAATATTTAATAAACTATAAATATGAATCATGAAGCCATTATACCTAATTACCCACAATGTTGCAGGTGAATGAATTACACATTATTGGTTGGGGAAGGTAGGGTAGGAGAGGGATTTTTACTGTGGATATATGAGTTTCACCATCGCTGTCACTATGATCACATCCACCGCTAAACCAATTACACTATTATATGATGATGCAGTGCCAATTAAACAGGCGTGCTAAGGGTGTACAACAATCCCAACTACCGATACCATAATTGTGCAGGGCAGTAAGATAAATGGCATGAATATCTACACGGACTATGCACTGTTCACAATTAATATTAGCTATCAGAGGCAAAGATAAAGACCTAAAGATCAAAGTGATGAACTGTTGCATATATAGTAGGGACCATGATATCAGGCAGTCGTGTTTGTATTACCAGGACATGTGCATCACACGCATCCCCATCAATGTGGGGGGGCTAGTACTACATAATTTGCAACAGTAATCATCACTGCCTTTAGCTGTTTAAACGATGATTGTGCTCAATGTTTTTCCAGGGAAAATATATAAAAAAAATTAAAAGACAAGGGTAGTAAAATTAATTTCCGAGTGCTCCGGGTCACCCATCCACTTAATTAGATAAATATAATAGTATCATTTTCAGTTGCGTGGACACTGATGATTAATTGGAAGATCCAAATCATTTTGAGTACTCATACGCATTAGTAAAAATAGAAATTCTGTTACCTTTATTGTGCTTCCTTCCTCACTCTTTAAATATGTAGACTAATACGCCTGTCCTGAAATGAGTTATTTATCTAATAAGGGATACCCTGATGAAATTTAGCTTTAGCCAAACAGAGTGTTATTTCTGTTTGAATGAAAATGAGTATTGCTCTGATTAGTCTATTATTCATACATATATAGTATCATTTAATTTGTATGTTGGCTTATCACTTCTATCCTCTGAAACAGGACTCGTTACTTTACAGTTGCAGTTAATGCAGTGTTCTAATAAGTTGTGTGGGTGGGATTTTCTTTTGGGTGGAACTGCAGAGGTGGGTTCCACCAATATTTTTTACCTTGATGCGGCTGAGCAACTTTAAGTAAATGCATTGATTAAACCCACCACGAAGACTGGTTAATTATATAAGGTCAAAATTGTGTCCGTGTTTGAGCCATCTTGAGGGAAAAGAAAGGTTGTTTATTCCTGACAATGGCATTTAGTGGGGAACGCACTTTCATTGCCATATGATGATGATGATGAAGCGAGGATTACAAATATCCAAGTCAATTTTTCACAATAAATTGATAAGTACAGATGTTCTATATGATACATACTCAAATTAATAACAAATATGTGCAAATAACATTTTGTGAGTTAGTTTAGAAAGATATTTATTTTTAAAGAATATTATTACATGCATCAACCGTTAATTTTAAGTCTTTAGGAAAACGTAACAAGTAGGCTCTGCCTAAGGATTCCGTTTCCTTCGCTTGGGGATGAATAATGACTAAAATCTCAAATCAATTCTAAATATAATAGGGAATAAATTAGTTTCTTAAATTTAGAAAATATCATATTAGTCTTTTAAATTTTATAAAAGGAGTTAGGTTAATTCTTTTGTAAAATTGTCATATAAGCTGTGTTCTATGAATTTACTTATGCGTACTGTTAATTTATTTAGATGTACTATTAACTTTTATAGTGGATATTAATTTTTCTCATTTCTCTAAATGAAGTAGTTTAGACTTTTTTTTCATCTTCTATATCATCATATTTCTCTCTGAGAAGAGATTTTATTTTAAGTTAGTATTTGTTTTGCGTAGGAGAAATGAGGTAAGTTATGACTTTGAAAACTAATGGTACACATAAGCAAGTTAATAGAATATATGGACATTTATGTTAATAGTTTAGAACGATTTGAACTAACTCTCCTTTATAAAATTTGAGAATTTATAAAAGGGGGTAAGTTAGTCGCTATATAAAATCGTCATGTAAGTTGTGTCCTGAATTTACTTATGTGTCCTGTTAATTTTTAGTGTACTGTTAATTTTTATTGTTGATCTTAATTTGTCTCTCTCTAAATAAAGTCGTTTAAATATTTTTTTCATCTGCTATTTCATCATAGTTTTCTGCTAGAAGAATTTTGACTTTAAGTTAATATTTTTCTCCAAAATAGAGAAATGAGATAAGTTAGGATTAACTGTAAAAACTAATGGCACGTAAACAAGTTAACAGAATATATGGACATTTATTAACAGTTAAACAATAATTTTGACGAGACTAACTTATCCCCTTTTATAAAATATGAAGAATTAATATGAGATTTTCTAAATTTAAAAGACTACTTTATTCTTTATTATAAATTGAGGGACTAACTCAGAGTTTTATTCTATGAAAATTTTGGCGACTCTTTAAGAAACAGAAAAGCTAAGTAAGGACAATTAGAAGGAAAAAGGGAAGAGATTAAATTAAAATGCTTTCCACTCATCCAAACGGAACTTCACAACGTCACATACGACCTACTTTTCGAATTGTCTCAATTTACACCATGCATTAATATCTAGGACTGAATTAGATGGGATTCCATTTGAGCGACTCAGCATGAAATGTGAGATGAGGCTTACATGAGAAAGCACCATTTTCACAATGAATTTGGACTCTCTTACTATACTAATTAAGATCATTATTTTTTTTCGCGTACAGTGGAATAACAACTATGACGCAGTTGTGCTCTCTGCTCCGGCATAATGTCTTTTTCTTGCTAAAATAATCTCTGTACTCAAGTTTAGAAGATTGAAGATTCGCACAGCATGTTTGGTGGCATGTTTACAACCATCAAAATCAATTCTACGAGTTTAGAATTGATTTTGGTTGTTTTGCATCATATTTTATATAGATCAGAATTGATTATTGTCTCCAGAATTGATTTTGCAAAGCGAAAATATATTACTTTCTATTCTATTTAAAATCAATTTTATACTAACGCAAAATCGATCAATGATCATGCTATAGATTAATTTTATTCCAAGTTATAAAGAATAGTACTACGATTGATGGATGCATTGAGTATAGTTTGCATTAATAAGGAGATAACTGACAAGAGTTCAATTGACCACCCTAGTGAAAAGAGACGAGTCTAATCTGAAGACTAGAGATGTATTGATGATGATATAAATATTGTTACTTACCAAAATCAGAATTAGTTTTCCCAGCAATTTCGGTGTACGCACCATATATACCTGATTCACAACTAAATAATGTTTTAATTGAGTATGGTTTGAATTATACGTACAAACAATCTAAAACTGCAACAAGACATGAACTATGTTTAAACCTTTAAATTATGGTTTGGATAACAGTTTCTGTTTTATAACTTTTGTCCTGTTTGAACTTTTCAAATGATCCCACCTCAGACGATTAGTCATCCATACTCGTGGTAGATATCCTAGAAAAAAAAAATCAAACGATAAATCAAACATACTATTATTTGTAGTTCTACTATGCTTTTCACTTCTATATATACCCGAGATAGTTGCTGTGAGAGCAGGGTTTGAGCTTGTGTCTAAAACAACTTGGAAGTCCTTTAATACAACCATCTGCTAGTCTATTTGTAGCCATAGGCCTCAAGACCAGGCCAGGCATAATAAATTTTTCAATAAATTGCATTCAGTTCTCTTCAAATTGATGAAATGATACCCGTTTTGTTAAAGCAAACTTGTCTTAAATTTTTCAATAAATTGCATTAACTTCTCTTAAAAGTTTAATGTCTTAGACGTTTAAACAATATTTCTTACTCCTTTCATATCAAAAAATGCTTAAAAAGAATAAAAACACAACATATTTACACCAATATTGTCACTAGTTTTATAAATTTTATCACCTCGTTTATGTATATTTTTCGCATCCAAATAAAATAAAGAGTTTTTTCATTAAGTGTCCTTGAGAGATTCATTTTTAAAAAAATAAAAGTGATAAATTTTATATTAAAAAAGTAAATTTTTTAAATTTTTTATGTCTAGAGGACATTAAAAAACCTTAAAACTTATTATTTTTAATTATTTAATGAGAGCCCTTAAAATATTCATTAGACAAACCCTAGAATAAAATTCGAGTAGCATTTGATTCATTAGATTTACTTGTTCAAAATTTTAAAATAAGATCAAATTCAATGCAATTTCAAAACTGATCAAACGTGATTTACCATGACAAATAAATTTCTTTTGCTGGACATTTGGAGAAATAACTTTGAAGTACATGTGTCAAAAGCTAAGCCCCAAAAGCCACAAAAAAGGACCGTGGACCAACCCATCAAAAATAAAAAATTTCAAAGTTTTTTTAATGTTTTGATGAATTAAAAAATATATTTTATTTATGTATATCTAATTTTTCAAGGTCTATAACAACTATACATCAATTTTGACTAAAAATATTATTATTAATAATGTTATTTGTGAGTTATGTCACTTATTTATTTTGAAGTTTTAACTTTGAGTGAATAGTATCAATAATATAGTGTTACTGTGTTGGTGAGTGTACATATTTTTTACTTTTTTCTTTTTGGGTCATATATTTCTTACTTTTTTTTACTAATAAATTGTGGATTTTTTCTTAAAAAAAGTGACTTAGCCTGATCAAGCCACCCAATCTCCTAAACCTGGTTAAGCAAGACAAGTTAGGTAGGTTAGAATTTTTGGCAAATTCAAAACTTCAACCTAATCACTAAAATGACGATTTGACGAACCAACTAAAGGAACCCATTTTGATATCTCTACTTTGAAAGTCAACAAAATGGATTATAATTGCGTTAAAGAATCAACTTCTAAAATGGATTTTGGTTACTGTAACCACCGGTAATTCATTGTTTCCATATTAAAAAGTATGACTATTAGGTTTTTTACCAAAAAAAATAATAATAAAAAATAATTATTTACACATTTCAATTACTTTTAATATTTTTTATGAATCTACACTAGTTATTTTTTAATAGCAATACATTGCACAATCACACAAATTGATCACACATGCAATACGTCTGATTGTTAGACGTATTTAATTTTTGGCTAACTGTCAATATTATATAAGGACAGAAAAGCTAGAATACGACTGACAGTTAGTATTATGTGAAGAATAAAACATTCAATAGTTTGACATATTACACACGGACAATCTCTATATAAACACTCTAGCCGTTGTAAAGCATAGATCCGACAGTGAGTCATGTGTGAGTTAGTTATTTGTTTGTTTGGTTTTTTATTTTTTTAGTTTCTTTGAAAAAAAAAATGGCTGGGAGATATTATGCTTGTTCATTATAATTATGAAATTATTCAAAGTTCACAAAATGAAGTATGGTTTTGCTATTAAAATCCAGCACTTATTAGTATTCATTCATCTATGACCCTTTTTAAGCTACATGGCAAAATTCTTCACAATATTAATACCTATGCATATACGTAAATAACCATTTAAAAAAAATTGGGTGAAAAAAACTGACTATTATATTAAATTTAATGGTATTTTGGAATAAATATTCAACAAAGGTAAAATTACGCTTTGCCCCCTTTAACTAGTTGATCTTATATTTATTATACCCTAAATTTTAAAAATGTGCAGTTCAACCCCCATATTTCTTGAATGTGCAAATACCGTTAAATTTTTCATGAATTTATAACAAAAATATAAGAGCAAATTTGAGGTTAAAATTTATTATTTTTTTACAATAACCTGCTTTATTAAATTTTACACTAACCAAAAACTCAAATAAGTTAAATCACGTGCCATGCACATGATTTTTAATGGCAAATTTGTAATTAATTAGAAGAACTTATCATATGAAAAGACTAAAACACCCTTGATGCACCCTTGACAACCCATCGCATTCCATCACCGTCACCATGCAACCCACAACCTGAGCAAACCAAAACCACACCCATCATCACCCGCAAGTTTAAACCATCACTTCCCTAAACACAGAATAACCACTACCACTTCATTCTTTGACAATCATCATCAAATAAAATTTTCCAATACACAAAAAAATCCAAATACCCAATTTTCGCACCACAAGTTTAATCAACGTACAAATTCATTCTTTTAACAACAAAGCCTTAAATACCCAATTCAACGGGGATTGCCATGACTCCTGTTTTCTTTCCTCCTTCCTCAATAGTCATCCCCTTGGGCTTGCTCCGTCGACCTCATCGTAAAAGGGAGAGTTATGACAGATTCATATCATCATCATCCTCACATCATAATCATCCTCAGATCTACTCCTTACCACCGCGACCTCAAGAAAAATAAAAAGTGGTTAACCCACGTTCCTACCGCTTTTTAAATTTTACCCACTCGCGTCCCAACTCCACGCACCTTCTCATTCCTCCACCTAATCCGCCACCAACGCATCATCTTCATCATCATCATGCAACCCATCTCTAATCCAACAAGCAATTTGGTCAGTTCTTGAACAAGTCGTCTTCCTGGTTTGCTGTTCTGGTCTTTTTCACCATTGCACTTTGGGGTGGGTGTGAGGGTATGCGATTTTAGTTGTGACCACGTGTATGAGGGATGAGAGATGATGTTGTGCGTGTGTGAGGGTATTTGATACATGAGGGTATTTTAGACAATCTACTTATATCACTAACACCGTTAACATTCAATTAACAGAAGGGAGGTTATTGTAAGATTGCAAACAGGGAGGTCAGTGTAATTTCGCTAAACCTTAATTTGCTCAAAATATAATAAATTTGAGAAATTTTAGGTTATCGAGTTGCATATTTAGGAAAACTCAATAGTTAATTTGCATATATTCTAAAATTCAGGCGTATAATATATTTACTTGGGCTAAAATGCACCTATTGAAAGTTTTGGGGATCAATTTACTTTTAAAGTTTAGAGTCTAAAGTCCATATAATCTAGTTCAAAGCAATAACGTACAAATCTTCTTGTCAACAAATAAATACAATCACGAGGATTGAGCTATTGTAAAGTAAATTAAATAGATCGTTAGGGTGTAAAAGTGAGTTACTCATTCTTAGATTATTTAATGAGACACAACAATAAAAATTATTAATTCAAAAGTGGTTAACGCATTATTTTTAAATTTTACATTTTATCAACCTCCTTATTTATAAAAAATCGCAATCTTAAACTAATTATACACAACCATCTCTATAATAAATAAATATTTTGTCAGTTCTTGAACATGTCTTCCCCCTTTTGCTGTGTTCTTCCCTCTTCTATTTTATTGTTATCATGAATGGTGGTATTTGCTATCCTAGGAACTTTGGATACACATTGAGTGGAGGTTCCAATCATCCAGGTTCCATTTTTAATTAGAAAAAAGAGTAGTGCTATTCTAATATTTAAAAGTGAATGTTAATTAGATTATTCATTCCATCACTTTTGAATGTGATAAATGAGTGGAGAAAATTAGACCATTATCATATTTAACTAATAAAATGAGTATTTTAAATTGGATAATCACTTTTAAGTGTTGAAATAACATTTTTATTAAAAAGATAGGTATGTCCTGCCATGGTAGAAATCCAAGCACCCTTGTTCCCCATTTATCTTTAAGGTGGTGTCTCTATTGATATAAAATAGAGAGTTTTTCTAGTGCATATGAAATTTGGGTGGTGCATTTGTATTAATATAATGTTTTGGAAAAAAATTACATAATATGATATTTTCAATAGAATTTGTCAAAACATTGAATAAAAAAAATTTAATACTCAAAAAGATTAATATAATAAAGATTAACATCCACTAATGACAGATAAAACAAATAACATAAATCTACAGATTCTATAGACACCATATACTAGTAAATTTATTTGTTTTTTCATATTAATATAAATTACATATAAAAATGCCATATATAAATTATTTTTCCGCTTTTTTAACCATACTCTTAGGGCACTAGTTATAGAATAAATTAAAAGAAAATTTTCAAATTTTGGAGTGACATTTATGTACTGAAAACTTGAAAACCTCTCTTTTATATGCAATATTTTTGCCTTTTGAATTTTTGACCAATATTTTTAAGATACTAATTAGAAAAATTCAATAAAATATAATGCACTTTACACAACGTAATTAAGGGCTAAGTCTAGATTATCCTATCCATGTTAATTGTGTTACGAGATTGTGCAAGCGTTGCTCGAGATCAGTATACGGACTCGTTCATGTATTTGAATCATTGACTGCTACAACGGACAAAAGGGTCTTCACTCTTACCCTTAAAACTTGACAAGCTAAGGATAATAAGGGATTGCTCGTTAATTACTCCGTTCAATGGTTGAGATGTTGGCCCTGCACATGGGTGATAACCTCCAAGTTGTGTAAGGGAAATTTATAAAATATATCCTACGTGCATGTTAACTTGATAGTTTAAATTGCTTGCATGTGATAGACAAATCATATGGCACTTGCAAATCAAGTTACTTCCATATCCAAGATCCGTCCGTATCTGAGTCCCAAGACAAAATCAGATCTTATAGACTCTATTGATGAAATTTAATACTACTTAAAAATACATTTTGGATACATACATTTCACATTACACTCAAAGCCTAAGTACTAGCGAAAACGTACACCATATACGGAAATTATATAAAAGAATTTGTATGTATTATTGACTTGATTGTTGGGGAGGGGCGTAGAGCTTTGGCCTGATATCTGATTAAAGCCAAACAAACAGGACTGAAGCATCCCAAACTATTATAATATAAGTGGTTGGTGAAGTCATGACAGTATTAAATGTTCTTAAATTGGAGTTTACTCAATTCAAGCAAACAACAAGTGGTGGTAATGAAATGAAAATTAAACATCTATCCTTCTTATTTAATATAAATTGCTTATACATCGCCCTCTTGTTTCCTAACCATTCAAATTAATGAGGGTAGGCACTTATTATTCTGGTATTTTTAACGATAAATGGTCAATTTTTGTTTGGTTACTATCAGTTTTTTGTAGTCTTGCCCCCATTCATCATTACAATTGCCCTTTTTTCATTTTCTCGAAATTATTATTATTTTGCTTTAAAAAATAATGGATCCGTTTCTCTTGGTACGGCATAGTTGGTGATCAGTCAAAAGTGGGAACAATATGTAGCCAAACCTGTGGCAACCAATGCAACAATACAACACAAACCCAATACAATCGCCCTTTGCCATCTTCCCACACCTTGCTGCTTTGTTTCCATCTTCATCATCATCATTCGTTCATCAAACTCCAGAGCCCTCTTCTCCCCGTTCCCAAATTCAATGACCACCCAAACACCAACACTCACGTGCATGCCACGTGTCCCTTAAGATTGTTCAGCTTCTTCTTCATCTTCTCCCTCACCCTCCCCCAAACTAATCCACCATTCTCTCTCTCTCTCTCTCTCTCTCTCTCTATCTATCTCTCTGTGCACAAAGTCCTCAAAGTTTCGAAGTTTGACCCACTTGTTACTCTTCGCAAAGTTCGAATCTTTAGCTGAAGGAGAACAAGACCCAGAAAAGGTTTTCCGCAATGTCGTGACCAATTGTTCAGTAACCGAGCTTCTCTGAGCGTTCAAAAAATGGGGGTTTGCGCTTCCAAGCCTCAGAAGCCGAACCCTTACGGGCTTCGTGAACCCGAAGGCGACTACGACCCTTCACGAGTCCCTAAAACACCGCTCAGTCCCGCTGCCGGCGCTGGAAACCACCGCCGGAAAGATGACGTCATCGGCGCGAAACAGTCCCCGTTCTTTCCGTTCTACAGCCCCAGCCCGGCCCGGTTCCTAAAGAAGTCTCCAGCGCCGGCGGGAGGGAACAGAGCGCCAACTCCACGCCGAGGAGGTTTTTCCGGCGGCCTTTCCCGCCGCCGTCGCCGGCGAAGCACATAAGGGCGGTGCTGGCGAGGCGGCAGGGAAGAAGGCGGCGACGGCTATACCGGAGGAGGAGGGGGAGGAGGAGGCCGGCGGAGGAGGCGGTGGTGCTGATTTGGACAAGAGGTTCGGGTTCTCGAAGGAGTTCACTAGTAGGCTTGAGGTTGGGGAGGAAGTGGGTCGAGGGCATTTCGGGTATACTTGTTCTGCTAGGTTCAAGAAGGGTGACCTTAAGGGCCAGCAAGTTGCTGTCAAGGTTATTCCAAAAGCTAAGGTTAGTAATAGTTGTAATTGATAGCTTGATCCTGTTCTGTTCTGTTCTGTTTGTTTCTTTCTGTGTTTAGTCTCATTGTGTTGTGGTTTCACTTGTTTGTTTTTGTTGAGGGCTGTGAATGATTTTGTAGTATAGATGGCATTAGTTGTGGAATTGCTAGTAATTGGGGTGATTTGTGTGTCTGCTAGACAAAGATTGAGGTTTTTGGTCCTTCTGTTTTGGTCTTTTATACTAAGGATTTTGCTGCTGGGGATTCTCTCAATAGATAGTTTTGGAAGTTGTGGAAGTGTGTAGGAGTGTATGTTTATTGGTCTTTTGGTCATGATTATAGAGAAGCACGGCCCTGTCTTGTGCCCAAATCCGTTCTAGTTGGTAGCTAAATGCTGATTAAACCTTTTGGGATGCTTTATATTGCACTTGTTGGAAGAGTTACCCTGGATCTTCTTGTTCGTATTGTATAAAACTTGGACTTCTCCATACTCTATGCTTGATACAAATTTGGTGATTTGGTCACACATGGTGTCATTTTATTTTAGTTTTCCTTGTACCTGATTAAAAGTTACACAACAAAACTGTATAAACCATATACGGGATAATAAAAGTTAAAATTATGGCTTCATCTTCTCCCCTTTGTTGCCAGATGACAACAGCTATTGCAATTGAAGATGTGAGGAGGGAGGTGAAAATATTGCGAGCTTTGAATGGACACAAGAACCTGGTAAAATTCTATGATGCATTTGAAGACCAAGATAATGTCTACATTGTAATGGAGTAAGTTTCTAGTACTTGTTTCCATTTAAAATTATATCATTGTGGTGCTCTGGCCATCCTAGTGAAGTTTAATTTTATTTTTCCTTGACATTTTGGAAAGGCAAATAATAATTTTTTTAATAAAATATTCTGTCACAACCTTAGACACTATTTTTGGTAAGACCAGGATGATGTGACTTGAATGTTTTTGTAGATTTGTGTGCGCACTGATTGAGAGTTTTTTTTTCCCAGCTTTTTCATAATTAACTTGTTACCATTAACATGTCAGGTTATGTGAAGGTGGGGAGCTTTTAGATATGATACTATCAAGGTACATTCATAAAACAGCAAAATTACTGTTGCTACCTTTTTTTCCCCAAACAGAATCGACATTGGAATTGAATAACAAACTATATGTTTTACTTGTTCTTTAGAGGAGGGAAATACTCAGAAGTGGATGCAAAGGCTGTCTTGGTACAGATACTGAATGTTGTTGCATTTTGTCATCTTCAGGGTGTGGTGCACCGAGATCTTAAGCCAGAGGTGAGCATATTCCTTTAATCTTCTTTGAAATAGTTATGGCCTCTGAATCTGCTATGTGGTCAGAGAATCATCTGATACAATAGCTACTAGCTAGGCAGAGCCTAGATGGGTTAGTCATATTTCTATGTCTTAGCATAAATTTAGCTAGTTAGCATTTAAGGATTGGCTTTTCTAATTTCAAATGGTGGAGCATGTTCCCTCTCTCTTCATTATTCATACTTGTATCGTTGGAATGGGGGCATGGTATTGACTTTGGAATTGGTAATAGCCTGTGAGGTCACTTTTTTCTCTTTTAACTTTATGGCGTGTGGTGGGCATTGTGCTCTACTCCAATGTGTCCAGATATTTTAATTTATAAATATACAAAAAAATGAAAAAGGCATTTATTTTGAAATGGAGGGAGTATAAAGCTTACCAACTTTTCTTCATGAGGAGTCAGTCAGCTTGCTTGTCTTCAGCTGATAGGATTTTGGAATTTCTGGATAGCCTTTAATTGAGCCTTTCCCTTTAACAGTCTTGTATGGCTTTTGGATTGTCTCAAATATATAATTCAATCACGGTGTGTAGGTCAATATAATCCTTTAGTATGACCTAACTTGCTTTCTGTTTTATTTAGTGCTGTCTTGCTCAAGTGTTAAACTGGCTTACTTAATAGGTGTTAGGATACAAAATATTTAAGCCAATAATAGGAAAGGAAAATTCCTTGAAAAAATTCTTTTGCCAGCAAACTCCTTGTATTATATAAATACTACTGAATTCAAGGTTAAATTATTGGATGAGAGTTCAATTTGGACATAATTGCTTATTGTCTAACCCCCATGTATTTTTCCATTCAGAATTTTTTGTATACGACAAAGGATGAAAGTTCTGAGTTAAAAGCTATAGACTTTGGGTTATCGGACTTTGTCAGACCAGGTTTTCCTTCACAAGTCCTAACTTGGTAGTAGTATGTTTTGTCACGTTATAGAGTTTGGGAATATTCTTAGTTCTCTATTATGGTTTACAGATGAAAGGCTTAATGACATTGTCGGAAGTGCATACTATGTGGCCCCTGAAGTTCTCCATAGATCTTACAGCGCAGAGGCTGATGTGTGGAGTATAGGCGTGATAGCATATATTCTTTTATGTGGTAGTCGCCCATTTTGGGCCCGAACTGAGTCTGGAATTTTTAAGGCAGTTTTGAAAGCTGATCCAAGCTTCGATGAAGTTCCCTGGCCTTCTTTATCTGCAGAGGCTAAAGATTTTGTCAAACGCCTATTGAACAAGGACCCACGGAAGCGATTATCTGCTGCTCAGGCTCTAAGTGAGTGTTTTTTTGTTACCTTTGATATCAATGAGGTTCTAGTAATACATTTTTTTGAGTTGCCTGCTATAATATTGTGTTTGCAGGTCATCCTTGGATAAGGAATTACAATAATGTAAAAGTTCCACTTGATATTTTAATATTTAAGCTCATGAAGACTTATATGAGATCATCATCCTTGCGTAAGGCTGCCTTAAGGGTGCGTATATTTAATGCTGAAAGAGTTGAACCAAATATCTATATTGGAATCAAATATTTCAACATTCATTCTAAGTCTTGAGTGTATAAAGGATATATAATCTTCATGCTGAAAGTGACTTTAATTCAAATTCATTTTCCTCCACGATACTTGTGGGGTTCTTTTCTTTAAATAAAAAATGATAGAGTAATTTACACTAACCTCTCTTGAGATTTAGTGTAATTACAGTTCAGTACCCTACTATTTTGCAAAACTATCACTGACCTCTCCTAGATACTATTTCATTAATTTAAGTGACAGAAAAATATAATATGAGGTATATACATAATTATAAATGACAAAATTATGACATATATATTAACTAAAATACCTCTTTTTTATTATAAGTTGTAATCTTAAGTTTTATTTTTGTGTGATAAAGTATTTTATTCAATTAATGTGTTAAATATTGCTAAAATATCATAATTTCATCATTAATAATTATGTATATATCTCATATTATCTTTTTTTGTCACTTAAATTAATAAACTAGTATAGAGGAGGTTAGTGTAATTTAGTGAGTCTCAAGGAAGGCCAGTGATAGTTTTGCAAAATAGAGGGGTGCTAAGTGTAATTGCACTAAATCTCAAGGGTGGTTAGTGTAATTTTCTCAAAATGATATCAGAACAAGTGGAACAATAGTGGTATATCCTTCAAGCTGTGTAGTATATTTCTAATTTTTGGCTAACAAAACCCAATGGGAGGTGCACAATTACTGATTCTTTATTCAGATTATCTCTATCCCTTCTCACATATGCATGCCGCAATTGAATTGAATGTTTTGACACCAAACAATTGCTTCTCATATATTTTTACTTGATTTTTTTAATATAGTTTTATTTGTGTTAGTTAATTCATGTTCATCTCTTTGGTAGGCATTGTCGAAGACACTAACTGCTGATGAACTATTTTATCTGAGGGAGCAATTTGCATTGTTGGAACCAAGCAAAAATGGTAGCATATCCTTGGAGAACATTAGCAAGGTTGGTTGTCACATCAATATGTAAGAAATGTATTGTTTTGTTGGATTCTGCAAGTTTTTCTCATTCATACTGTCTGGCCAGGCCTTGATGAAACATGCAACGGATGCCATGAAAGAGTCTCGCATCCCTGATTTTCTTGCCTCGGTAATAGCATGTTTTATACTTTTGGATGCGTGATCGTTTGACTGGGTATTGTCTCATCTGAAAATTTCCCTTTACATGACAGTTGAATTCATTACAATATAGAAGAATGGATTTTGAAGAATTTTGCGCTGCTGCATTAAGTGTACATCAGCTTGAAGCTCTTGATCGCTGGGAGCAACATGCCCGCTGTGCATATGAACTCTTTGAGAAAGATGGAAACAGGGCTATTGTCATTGAAGAACTTGCTTCGGTATGTTCAAAACACTTCAGTCATATTAGGTTACTTGCAACCCAGCAATATTGAATCTGTCTTGAGAATGTAATAGGTTGGATGTGCCTGCTATTAATTCCATGGAATCATGAACATGTGTAAGTATTAGTTCATGACAAATAATCATATGGCTAATCTCCGTCATATTTATTCAAAATGTTGTTGTAGGAACTTGGACTTGGTCCTTCTATCCCGGTTCATGTGGTTCTTCATGACTGGATACGGCACACTGATGGAAAGCTAAGCTTTCTTGGGTTTGTCAAATTATTACATGGTGTATCTAGCAGAACTCTTGCAAAGGTTCAATAAAGATAGAAAGCGAAGCCTTGTGGATATGCCGAATTTTCTCTGCAATTTGTGGCCCAATCGTATATTTGAATTAGTATCAAGTGTGCTGAAACTGATGATTATTTTTCCTTGATGTCCGGAGCTCTTGCAAGCACAGCCCATTACACTCGATGATTCTTTTGAAGGCGCTCAAATTGTAAAAATAGTCCACAGATCAGTGGGTTAAGACATGCATTGTAGAGTCTAGAATTAGCTTTGCCTCACAATGAGTGGAAATAAGTTCCTGTCTCTTTTATTAATGAATGCTTTTGTTTGTATACACGTTACATTTGCGAGTCTCTTATAACTTCTACCCTTGTTTTCATTGTATCTTTGTGTGCGCATGTGGTAATTTTACATTCTCGGAATAAATGACCACAATTTTGTGGTGATTGATGGCACTATTAGCGAGAAAAATGGTGGAAGCCGCTGATTGATTCTAATAGGAAACAAATATAAAATTTGGCAGAAATGTATATATTCATTCTGATAAGACTTATTCCGAGTAATTGAATCAATCGTTGATGACTTATTTGCGTCTATCTTGACACACCGTGACAGGCATCTAGTTCCTGCAATTCTGTGATTAGTTTCTTCTAGGAGGCAGAGGAATTGTTAGTTACAACATCTTCGTGGTTATGTTAGGTGCTTGAGCTCTGAGAAGACTTCCTCATCGGGTGGACCATCCAAGGCTGCTACCTTTCACAAATTGCCATGTACTCCAGCGCTGCTACCTCTCAAATATTGCCATGTTCTCCAGCATTATTATGAATGCGAAGTTATATGAATGGTTTTGATGTGAGAGCAAGAAATCTATTGCTCTAGAATAACTCTATGCAACTAGACTAAAGCCATTGTTATCACAAAGGACAGCTCTGCAAGTTCCTTGGTTGCAATGACAAGTACAATTGTAAATTAGCTATTAATCTGATATCAGAGCAAACTGAGTGATCGTTAGAAGGGGGAAAAGATGCAAAACACGAAACCAAATGGTAAGTTCAGCCATTAGAGTCATCAAACTCATGTAAAACATCTCATCTCATTTCATTTCATTTCAATTTCAGTTCAATGTTAGTATTAGTCCTCCACATCATCCACCACAAGACGGGATGGGAGCCATTACACTTGAACGGACTGATATATCCACCGATCTCTACTCTAGTTCTACTTCTGGCAGCTGCGTACTGCTTCACTACAAACCACAAAGCTCAGAAGTTATTCAAATCAAAACTAAATAACACCCATTCCCATTCCACAAGTGCAAAAGAAGAGGGAAAAAAAATCTACAACATAAGAATCATTCACCCTCCTTCCTTAACTCACCAACTCATTCATTCTATTATCTTGAGGAGAGCTTTTGGTGCAAATCATCAGCAAGAGCCTGCCTCAAGCTTTCCCCAAAGAAGTACAAGGTCTTCTCACTGTCGAGCACCCTAGGCTGAGGCCCATTCTCATCAGGCTCCTTCCAGAGCTCCGGCTCCGGCTCTCTGGCGATCTGGCAGAGGTTATGCAGCACGCAGCACGCCACGATCGTCTGCGGCGCATGGTGAAGCCCAACATTCAAATCCTGCAGAATCTTCCACCTCCCTTTCAGCAACCCAATTGCCTCCACAACCACAGACCTCCCCTTCATCAGCATTCCATCAAACAGGTTCTGTGCAGGTGTCCCCATCCCATTAGGCGAGAACGGAGTCAACAGGAACGGCAACAAAGGGAAGCACCAGTCCCCAACGACGTAAGGCCGAACATGCTGACCCCTCACACTCATCACCTTTTCCCAAACGACATCGCCGGAGGTGAGCCTGTTGTAGAGGAGGCTGTCCCTGAAGTGGGTGGCGTCGTCGGTGCCGCCTGGGGCTTTGACGCAGACATCCCAGAAGATCTTCTTGTGGTCGGCGACGACCTGGAGGAGGACAGAGGGGTAGCCGTGGTGGCAGCGGTAGGTCTGGGGGAAGCGGTGGTTGTTGCGGCGGCGGCGGGAGTGGCGGAGCTTGACGGGGGTGGAGTCGATGGCGCCGCACATGTTGGGGAGGGAGGTGAGCTCATCGAAGGCCTGGGTGGTCTCGAGGAGGCGGCGGCGACCGACGGGGATCTTGATGAACTCAGGGTAGAGCTTAGTGGCGAGGAGGCGGGTGACCATGTTGGTGATCTTGGAGACGAGGTAAGGGTCGAGGGAGTAGCGGGAGGCGATGGTGGCGGCGGAGATGCCGTGGGCGAGGCGGGAGAGGACCATGGCGACGGCGTAGTCGGAGGGGAGGGAGAGGTTGGAGAGTGCGATGTGGGGCTTGAGCTTGTCGACGACGGTGGTGAACACTGGGTACGAGAGGCCGTAGAGGGAGCGCCACTGGGCGTCGCGGAGTGGCGCCTCCAGGGACCAGATGTGTTCCGTGGAGAGGGCGCGGAAGGCGGAGACGGAGTAGTCGGAGGCGCTGGGGTGGGGAGGGGGTGGGGAAGGGGAGGAGGAGGGGGTGGGGGTGGAGGAGGAGGACGAGGAAGAGGGGCGGGTGGAGGCGACGTAGGAGAGGACGGAGGCGATGGTGAAGAAGAGCAGTGGGGCGACGGAGGAGGAGTAGAGGAGGGAGGTCGGGGAGGAGGATGACGATGAGGAGGAGGAGGAGGCGGTGGCGGCGGCGGAGGAGAGGGTGTCGGAGAGGAGGGACGTGGTGGGGTCAAGGGAGTTGTGCAGGTGGAGCAGGTTCGACAGCATCACCAGGAACGATTGATCCATTCTCTCTCTCTCTCTCTCTCTCTCTCTCTCAAGGTAAAGATTGGAACCGGAAACCCTAATGTTTCCGATCCTCTCTCTAAATTAGGGCTTTTTACTCTCTCTCTCTCTCTCTCTCTAGTGCGGTGCGGTGTCTGTTGCTGGCTTTGTGATTCTGGTGGTGGTGGTAACTGGTAACTGATGGTCACTGTTTACCGGGTAGCTACTTGAGTTGAGCACCCACTATAAAAGCCTAATCATTTACATTTTTAAATTTTGCACAAAAGGCTGAGCGACCATCAACATCTTGGTGCACCATTGCGTTTCTCTTGCCACCAGTCACCACCCAAACTGCCAGGATTCTTCCTTTTGCTCACATCTGAGTAATTTGCCTTGTACATTTTTTTTTCAACCGTGCATTTCTTTTTGTAAAACACAGATATTCGATATTTTTTAATTGTTTCCTTTTGATTTATTATAATATCAACAAATATTTTTTAGCTAAGTTATATTTTGAAATTATGGTTAAATTACTTTTGGTTCAATTTTTTTCATGAACTTGGACAAGTTTCTTCCTGACTTTTCCTATTGGTATAATTATTGATTGAAATTGAAATACAATTATTTAGCTTTGTTTGGAAGATTTTGTTTTTTGTTTCTAATGTTTGGGTCGAAAAATAGCACCTTTTTCTTTTTGGTTGAAGAAGATTTTGTTATACTCGCTGCTCTTTTTGACGGCCAAACAAATAACGATACCCATTGTCAAATTTTTATCGGCCTCTATCCCTATGGTTTTTGGGTCAGGCGGTTGCTATACCTTTTGTCAAGGGAACAAGATGCAGGGTTATATCCTCTAAAACAAAACCAAATAGGTCCGATTATGAAACTAAATTGAAGGCATACATTTTTCTGGGCCTAAATGGGTCACGTCGTTTCCAAGCCCAGCTTTAGTTGAAAATGGGAACAGCACAGGCCCATTAAAAAACCAGATTCTGCCGTTCCGGTCCCGTGTCTCTGATCAGGCGTCTCTGAAATTGTTTTCGAGCTCTCTGCTTCGGCGGATTTTGAAATTCGAAGAGAATTGGGTGCACAGCACTTCACACCAAACCAAATAGGTTCGAACTATCTCTCAGCTTTCCACCTTCGTTCCAGCCAGCTACCAAAATCTCTTCAAAAAAGCTCCGATTTGCAACCCTAATTTCCTGAGCCATGACTGAGGTAAACGCCCAATTTTGTTTTCTTTTAATTCCCATAATTATATTCTAATCCCTTCTCTTTTCCATCTTTCAATTCAATTTTATTTTTGTATTCCCACAGACAAACTTTGATAGTTAAGATGCTTGGACGTTCTGCCTCGTTAAGATTCAATAGGAAAAAAAAGATTTTTTTTTCTCCCGTTGAAGGTTTATTGTGACACTAGTTATGTCAGTTTTCATTCCCAAAAGCCAAATTAATGTAAATTATTTTGGTTTTGTAACAATTCCTTGAAGGTGTGAGGCCGTTGAGTACAGTTTAAAGGAACCAAGAGTCTTTGTGCATTGTTATTATTCCCCCTTCCCTCATAACAGTAGGATGCAGATGATAGTATGGATTATTGAGATGCGGCAAGTTGTTCAATTTTATGACATGGGAAAGTTAGGCTTGTGAAATGGTTTGAGAGTTGTTCAATTGGTTACTCTTTCTTCTTGTTTTTCAGTACTGGGTGAGCCAGGGCAACAAATGGTGCGACTTTTGCAAGATTTATATATCAAACAATCCTTCCAGCATTAGAAATCATGAGCTTGGTCAACGCCACAAAGATAATGTTGCCAAGAGGCTGGCTGCTATGCGAAAAGAGAATGTTGCCAAAGAGAAAGAGCAGAAGGAAACGGCCCGTGCCCTTGAGCAAATCGAAGCAGTAAGACCCTTTACACTTCTTGAATATCAGCGTACTGATGCTGCCTCCTTCATTCTCTGGAAACCCAGATTGAAGACATGCTGGTTTCTGCTGTAGATTCATATGCTTTATTTCCATGTTCACGCTGTCTGTCGAATTTCATTGGAAAGCTTACTAGCAATTTTGCATAATATTGCTAAGCTAGACTGACACGTAACACATAATTGCACATTCATACTATTGGTGATATTCTTAATGAAAACCTTGATTTCATGAGGGCCTTGGACTCCCAAAGGGACTTTTCAGTTTTCAAGTAAAATGTTTGTTGTATTCAAAGATTGGCTAATGTCATGTGTGTAAGGAAATGGAGGTAGGACGTACAGGAGATTCACACTTCTGTTGATGGTTATCTTTGGGCAAAAGGGAAATATTTGGAGCATTGCTGAGAATACTGTTAGTGCATATTTTGTACGTATTTGCACACTTAGATAAGATATATAACTTTTGATATATCTATTTCTTTGTATTCTTTTACAGAAAGCACAGCGTAGCTATCAAAAGGATAAAGCAAAGTTTGAGGAAGCCAGAGAATCTCATGAATTGGATGGCCAAGGTTGTAAGTATAAGTATTTGTTTATATGTTTTTCATGATAGAAGTCTATTAATAATTAATTTGCATAGTCTGATAGCAAACTGTAGTTGTAATTATCCCAGAATTAACTTTATAAGTATTAATTAATTAAAATGTGAGGAAATGGAAAACTTTCTATTGAGTGTTTAAAAAATTTGATGTAATTAGTATTAATTTTATGTGGTAGATTGGAGAGATGAAGTTCATTATAGATATTTGAACTAAGACCAAATTACTATCCTTTAAAAGTGACTCTTGTGTTTTAGGAAACTTACTTGGGCTACATTTACTTGTTATCTAATTATGTTCACTGTATTTTCTGTCGAATTCTAATTTTTTCTCTCCATTGTACTTTGATCGGGTATAAATAATCCCTCTGAAAAATTGGCCTAATTGAAATGACTTTAATACCAAATCTAAGAGCTTAGAAATGTGCCCTTCTTTTCATTTCAGTAGATAATATTGAAAACTAGATGATATTCTGGCTTGTCATACTAAAGTTCACTGAAAGAGCAAAATAAGTCTAATAACTACCAAGTTCTTTCCCTCTTGAAGAAGTTTGGAATTACTTTTTCTCAAAGTTTTATACGTTGATTAATGTTCACAAACCCAACTCACAGTACATGTGTCAGTTTATTTTGTTATTGCTGTATTGATATTTTGTCAGAACTGATTCCGTTTGCATAATTGGCAGAATGGGAGTTGGACAGCAGTTCAGGCTATTACTACCATAAAACAAATGGATTTTACTACGATCCGAAATCAGGATTTTACTATTCTGATGCTATTGGTATGGGTATTATGCTTGTCATTATTTTATGTGTTATATAGAACATTATATTGATATTTGATAATGGATGGGGTATGTACTTAGAGAAATTTTTACAGGAAAGTGGGTGACCCAAGAAGAAGCATACGCCTCACCTCACTTCTTGTCAAATGCCGGACCAGCTACAAAAAAGTTCTTGTCTACTTCACAATCCAAACCAGTTGAAAACAAAGTGTCCAATAAATCTCAAAATGGACCTTCACCTGGGCCAGTTGTTACCGCTTCTTTGAATCCCATGAGAAATACGAGAGCAGCTCCTTCATCTCTTGCTGTTGGCAAGAGGAAGAGACCTAACGAAAAATCCAAGGTCATCTCTGAAGAAGAAAAGGCAGCTCTTAGGGCAAGAGAAGCTGCAAGGAAAAGAGTAGAGGAGAGGGAGAAACCCTTGCTTGGGCTGTACAGCAAACCATACTAAGTGTGGAAAATTCTTATGGCAGCCTTTCTCTTCGCCCAGAATTCTGCGGGCCATACTTCTTTTCGCCTGATTTGGTAATGCTGACCATTGTGTTGTTAGATGTTGTAAGTCTCCAAGTGTTTTCCATGTGACTGTACCTTGTAAAATAATTGCTCCATTTTTTGCAATACATGCTTATTAGTGCTTTACCTGCATCTGTGCTTTTTGAATAGGTCTTGGTTAGGATGTAGAAAGCATGTTAAAAAGCCCTGATGTAGTTTTTTCTAATAAAGAGAAACAGAAGTTAGTTCTCATATGGAAGCAAATGCTTATTAAGCGTCGAGTTTGTGCTATCTCAGTGGGCACCTCTCACAACGGAAAATAATGTAATTCCATAATTTCAACTACATCGTTGTATGTGATTTTATCATCAGTTTTATTTTGTCATTTGTGTAAAAGAATCTATTCTGCGAGAAAGTGAAAATCTATTATTGTCAAACAGGTAGAGCCTTTGTTCCTTTATTTTATTATTCACTCATTTTTCATGGTTACTAATGAGCTGCTATTCACTTCTGGACTTCTGTGTAGGGTTCGCCATCTACACAATTGCTTGTCCTTGATTTCGGCAAGAGTAGTGTTATTTTAATGTTTGGATGTCTTTTGAAGCGCCCATTTTATAATAATTGGAGGTGGTAATATTTTTCATTCATCCCATCTATCTATCACATTTAATGATCATAAGTGAGTGTTTCAATTGACAATATTTTTAGGTGTTAAAATAGTAATGTTTTTTAGGTGTTGAAATAACATTTTTGTTTTGACAAAATCATTGGCCCACGAAAAGAAGCAATGATTAATCCCATATTTGAGGGGAAAAATACATATGAAGACATGTACAACTAACGAAATATAACATTTTGCAGCTCATCAATCCCCATATAGCAATATTTGCCTCTGCTCATAGAAATTAAATCAAAACAGTAAACTCTGCATACTCTTTTTCTCCCAAGCACTAATGCAAGTCTACCCAGTCACCAAAAGCAAAAGCAATGAGCATATGCTTTATTGCTAGTTTGCTACAATAAAAAAAATGCTTTAACCTATAATAAAGAGTGCAAGCAAATAACACATCATACAGTTGTCAATTTTTATCTCAAGTTCATGAATGGTGTATTTTTTTAAGTTCAATACATAGCAATTGGGTCCATAACTCCAAGTCATACACCTAGCCTGTTGCCAAACGTGCCGAGAACTTGTATATATATTTTCAGTTATATTCATGGTAATACTCAATTGATTACTGTTGCATCCATAAATAATGGTAGATATATCATCAGAAATATATTTGACGTAATATTTTCGAAGACTATAAATTAAAATTAAAAAAGGACTTATCAAAAGATTCTTTCATGTTTGCTTTATTTTTCTTGTATGGATTTATATATTTCGTCATAGAATCAATGACCACGTGCACTGACTTAGTCATCCTTTATTAATTAACGTTGAAATTTAAGGTCTACGGAGCATGAACTTTGAGTCAAAAAAATCGGCTGATTGTCAAGCGTGTCCCCTGTCGCCAGCCAAACAAGAGGGCGACGTGCGTTTCTCAAATTCTGCTGTACACATACGAATAGTTGTTAAATAAATGTTAAATTTATCAAAAATATACCACATGCATAATAAATAAGTGTCGTAATAATCTATTTAAAATATCATATAATGAAATACTTTAGACAGTATTTATTTTGTAAAGTGTTTTTTTTAAGTATATACTGTTTACGGGAAAGCAAAAGAAGAAACACTGACCATACACAAATAGACTCATAAGCTTTCATGGTCGATAATCAGAGAAATAGATTCAACAAGGCGAGGGAAAATTTGGTTTGCGTTTGTTTTGATTCTGAACTATACATAATCTTTAGGCAGATCGGACAAATTTAGAAGAATTTTCTGCATAACCGTCAAGTGAATAGAAATGACCACTTAAATTGGCCAGCATTATCATTAAAACCCGTCTTAATTGTCCAAGCGGCACATTTAAGGAACTTTATGGTTTGTCTAACATTTCGTTTCCATAATCTTTCACTATTAGTCCTTATAAAATTTGGGACAATGAGAAAGGAGGGATATGTTCAAAGTTCAATTTCAGTACTACAATAGCGAGAACGCTGTCATTCTATGTCAGTCAAAGGACCAATTAGAAAGCTTCATATTTGGCCGATCGACTCAAAACTTTGTCTAGAACAGATTCCAACCATTGCTTTTGCAATTTTTTATGTTTTTTGTGTTCCTGTTATATAGTAAATACTGAATGAAATTATAGAATCGCTTTTGGTTGCCCTTTTTCTAACTTTTTTATGCTTTATTGATTTGTTAATTGTTGATGCTGCCCATTATGGACACAAAATTTCAACTCGTAATACATCTTAATTACTGGAAAAATCTTCGAACGAGTCAAAGGAGTGCAATTTAAGCTAACGAAGTAATCCAAATCCAATATGATAACTGACAAGGTAATTATATTCCTTGGTGAAAAGGGTATGAGTTTGCTATATGCAACATTGCAACTAGTTACTTATGACGTACGGTTATATTTAAGGAAAGAAACGTGTCTAATAAAACACTTCACATTTTACTGACAATGAAAAAGACAATTCAAAATTTACTGTATCTTTTGTTTGTTTTGGATCACTTGCAATGAGGTAAAATTTCTATCATACGTTAATCCAAATTCTAAGCTGCAAATTAAATTGTTTACAAAGGTTTTAACTTCACCCCATCTTAAAGGCTAGCTAGGGCCTCTTGAATTACAAGATAAGTCAAACTATGCTGTATTTTTCGTAAGAGAAAATTTTCTAGGTGCTTATAAGAACGAAAAATGTTGTTATGTTTTATTCATATTTTAACACTTTAATTTTGTGGCATTGTTATTTTACACTTTTACTATATTTTTAATTCAATAACTAAAGTATTATAGTACACTGAAATAGAGTATATATTTTTTCTTTAAAGAATTTTCCTGTCTAGTAATTGAGCTATATATATGTAGTGCGTTGGTTATTATCCTGGGCTCAACCGCTCAATGATTAAGTCAAATTAATTATGATCATGGATTTGTTATTGGGTTCCTTTATCGATTTATATAATTATGTTTCAACACTTCATCTATTAAACAGGTAATTAAAGACTTCATTTCACACGACCTAAAAGGAAAAAAACTTCATCTCACCAGTGTATGATTACAGTACTATTGCCTTCTATGACTCTGAAAAGAAAATGATCGAGCATAAATATTCTACAATAGATGCATGATTTAAAATTACGATCGCAGTGTGGTAGTTACAATTGTGCTGCCATTACGATTTCTTTTTTAAATATTTATTGAAACGTGCTCGAAGAGAGGAACAATCAGGAAGAGAAGAAAAAAGGAGAGCCTAAACAAAAAGAAAAAAATAAAAAAGGGACATGATAAAAACAAAACAAAGCTGAAGAAGATCTTCGTGACAAAGCTTCAAGCACACCAAATTTTCACCCATTTGATACTCTTCAAAATTGTGTGGTTTACCGATACATAGAACTGTCCGTATCGAGCCGAGCTACGTTCTCATGCACTTAACTATCATATCACATTAGCAATTGGGAACATTAACCCAGGAATATCTTAGCTAAGTCGATCATTGATATGAGTTTAATAAATATGATCACAATACAATGAGCTTATAATGCTTTGTGGCTTCTTTTGAATATATGTGTTGTATTGTACAATATCCAAAGAGGCAAAAGATAAAGTAGGCAAGAATAGGGAAGAAAAGCTAAAATTATTGCAGAGCTTCATAATCATTTGGGTCTCCTCTACAATCGACAGAAGTAGCATTTACATAAAGACAGCTTTGCATGCATGGCTTGCGCCTGGTCGTCTCACATCTTCTTTTCCTATAAAACATTTGCTTTTTTCTTTTAAAGGAACGCACAACATGTGATGTGCATGCATGGGATATACATAAACCGACCTCTGTCTTTCCGTTTTCTTCCTTTAGATGGAAATTAAATTCCCTTTGCTCGAATCACTATAATTTTAGCATGCTATTGATTTTTCAACTGAAATTTCGGGTATTAGTACAATTCATGCTTGAATCGGTTTAAAAATGAACTCAGAAAGACGTTAATTAGCATATACAATAGCCGGTAGGAATCATATTATCAAACTTTCAAACTCAAATTGTTACACATACTCGGATGGTTTCATATTGGAAAGTGATCTAAACAAAGTTTGAGTTTGATTGGCCAAATGTGAAACTTGGTTAATCCATTTGATTTGGTATAAATAACAAACTTTTTCCATATTGTAATACTTGAAACAGCTTTGAATATGCCCTCTTACCAATTGTCCGCATTTTATAAGGGCTAACATAGAGAGTTATAGAAATGAAAGGTTAGACAGATTATAAAGTCTTCTAAATGCGTCATTTGGACAATTAAGACAGGATTCTAATGATAATGTTGACGAACAATTTAGAGGGTCATTCTCTATTCACTTACGGTTAAGAGTGAAAAATTCTTTTGGACTTTTGTTTGATCGGCCTAAAAGATTGTGTATGGTTCAAAGAGTGTTATGTGTACCTTCAATATCAACACTTACACAACATGTACTTTCTAAAAAGAGGATGAGTAAACAATGTATATTGAGAGGAGAAGAGAAGAAAAAACATATGATCGTGTGCTAGGTAAGCAAGATAAATTATTAAATGTTTTCAGCAAAATTCTTTTTTTTAATCATTCATCGATCAAGGCATTTATTTTTGAGGACTTTTATTATCTCCTTCTTTCTTGATAAGTTAATTAATAAATAGTATAGAACAAAACAAAACATTTCTTTTACTTTCGGAGCATTTTTTTCCTTGATAAGCAGGTGTCAAATTCATTGAGTACAAATAACAAAGAGCACTGCCCAATTTAATTCTGCCAAATTGACATGTCTAATTATGTTTCTTTGAAAAAAGATAAATTAACAATGAATGAATAAAATTGTAACCTACAAAAATTCACATGCTGACACTTTAGTCGATCGGGGTGTAAGCGGATAGTGCAATATGCTCCAATAAAAATCTCTTTCATATTTGTAATAGGTCCCACCTCTTGAAGTTTTTTTTTTTTAATTCTAAGGTGCTCTTAGTGGAGCCAAGAGGAAATGAAGAAGGGAATGACTAAATGGGGAAAAAATCATTGACTCAATACTAATAAACTCCTAATCACTTGAATCAAGAATGATGTTATGTGAGCTACAGTGTGCTTGTTGGCCACCTCTTGAAGTTTTAACTAGTTGAAGATTTTAATTTGATTATCGTAAGACTGAGTGACAAAGAGGGTTATTTTAAACCATTTAAAAAACGTAAAGCAATAACTATTATCTCTAAAGTGTTAGTAGTACAGTCAATTAAGCAAGTGTGCTTATTATATGAGCAGGTAGTACTGAATTGCTAGGTAATTTCCAACTTTTTGCGTGCTATACTCTGTTTTTGCCAGTTTATTTAGTATGTTAAAGGACCACGACTCCCTGGTAAGTCAGCCTGGAGCAACTCATGTGTCCATGTTCTTAACACAGAAACTGCTGGTATCTCAATTTTATGAGTGCTTACAGCCTAGTGACTTCAACATGGGGTCAGTCAGAAACCTTTTGCGTTTATTTCCGGCTTTGCTTAATTTAAGGACCATTCAATCTGAAGTTTTCATAATTTCTGTCAATTGTCAAACATGCAATGGTAACATGTAAATAGCACTGCTAAAATTGAAAAGAAAACTGAATATGCGGAGGGTGAAAATCACGCAATTCTCTGATTAAGATAATAAATTTTGGAGTGAACCATCATCGTTGTTTTTTTGGTTTACAATAATGAATTAACTAACCTCTATTCAAAATTGAAATCAATCCGTTCTATCCTTTCTACAGAATTTGTGGCAATAGCCAATGCCAATGTGACAACATAATACTAACTTTTTGCATTTCACCTTTATATCTTTTCATTTCTTATTGACATACACCTAAATGTGATGTGAAACTTTAAATTAAAATCTGTCAATTCCTCCTCTCCATTTTTTTTTATTTTTGTTTTCTTATAGCTTGTGTGGGGATGGAGGAACAGGAGGGAATATTCGGAGACACAGCACATGATTAGGCTTTACAGAATTCTAATTCCACTTACCAGGTTGTTGTTAAGCAGTCATCATTGCAGTATGTGGTGATGGACAAATAATCACACCAAGTTTAGTATCTTAATTTCTTTTTCTCTTCTATCTACTTTCTTTAATTTGATTGTGGGTGCCCAAAACAACCCCAAGTTTTACACTGTACAACACCGTTGCCATCATTGTTCCATAGTCCAATGATTAAACAAGTATAGACTAGAGAACCTTGCTTTCCTATGTCACGCTTGCATTGTTTCAACCTCCTCAAAGTTTTTTCTTGATTGTTATAGCTAATAAGCATATTCTATGATCATTCTCCATATATACCTCACCTCACCAAGAAAACGTACGATCATATGTACATCTGCGGTATCTTACATTACATTGAACGTTTCCTTTGGAAACTCAATTTTATACAGTAGCACAGGGTAATTGTACAGGTTGTTGGCATGTCAAAACAAAGCTCGCTTATGACACACAGTGGGAAAACTCACAAGTACGCTCACTCTCTGGTTTATTATTGTGAGAGAGCAGCTTTTTAACCTCCAAAGCAAGCAGTTCGCATACAGACGCAAACAAACAGTATATAATATATGTAGTTACCCATATAGGTAACACTGTTTTTCCTGCAAAATGTGCCTATGCTATACTATATTGTTGATGTGTCTGACGACAATCACAAGATTCTAATAGACTTCGCTTTAAATACACGTAGCCAGCCAGTCATGTGTAATAAGGAATCTACTGTATTTTGTCTGTGTGACTTAATATGGTACAATTATTTTGATACAGATTTCAGCCTCTTGTGGATAAACGAGAGACAACACGAAAGTAACCAAAAAAAAAAAGGGAACATACATATGTGACAGTATATGATCAAGCTAATTAACCAGGAACACGATTCAAATGCATGAGAAGGGAAGAAAAAAGTGTATAGACTCATAGGGGGGAAATTGAAGAGAAAAAAAAAAAAGAGAAAAGAAAATGGAAGAATAAAACAGATCCATGGCTTTAAATTGTGGTAGCGATTACGGTTGTGCTGCGATACGAAAAAATTGCGAAAATGTCAACATGGACGCGACTGCCCCTGCAATGTACTTGCGGAAGCCACCACAACAACAATGTTGCAACCGCAAGTATGGACTGAAATTTAAAACCATGGATGGATCCAAACGAGATATTTGGATATTGAAGATTACTAGGAACGTGTCAAGGAGCCAAATCCCCTTGAAATCTCATGCATACCACCACCAGGATTGAACCCCAAGCACCCCAACAAGCCACTCTTGTATGGCAAGAAAGTCCTCTTCTTCAGCTCCTCAGAAGCAGCCCGGTTCAACGTGTAGTGCAACTCGTGGGCTGAAACGGGTCCTCTCCGCTTGGAAACCGAACCGGAACTATCGGTGGACCGGAAGCTGGAGTTCCTGGCATCCTGAATGTCTTCGGCCTTCTTGGAGAGAACCTCGTACTTCCTCATCATCAGAGGGTCCTTGTCGGTGGCCCTTCCCTCCGACGCGCTCCTGAACAGCAGAAAGTCCCTCAGCCTCCATTTCCTGTACCCTCTCGTAAACGGAATCGACGACAACAACGATGAAGCGTACGAGGCTTTCGAGTTGTTGCTGTTGCTTGCTGAGGAAGCAACTCCTTTTTCTTCGGAGGGCTCGCACACGATGTCCGAGACCCTTAAGGAGACAAGGATCTGCTTCCTTTTCTTCCAGCAAAAGACTGCGAAGCCGAAGCCCTCTCCCTCCCTCGTTTCTGTTCTTCTTGTTGCTGTTTCGGTTCTTTTTCTTCTTCTCTTCTGCGAGTTTCTTCTAGAGCCGCCGCGAAAGGGTCAAAATTATCTCTCTTCTTTGGAGAAAACGCCTCATTCCTTGCGAGATTCTCGACCTCGGAGACGCAGACGGGGAAGTGGCTACTCCGTCGATGGATTGCAGCCGCGGCGGAGGCTTCAAGGGGCGGATCTTTCCGCCGTCGAAGAGTTCGTCGGCGGAGAGGGAAGGTCGTTCGAGGTGGCCGCTGAAGTTGAATTCAAAGTCATCGTCATCGCCGGCGTAGCTGTTGTTGCTGTGTTGGGGTGTGGCGTTGGATTTGGGGATACCGGGTTGTTGCTCCCAGTGGAAGGGAACAGAGGAGGAGGAGGAGGAAGCAGAGGGTGAGTGACGGCGAGATCATTGAGCTGGTGGAGGAAAGAGGAGACCCTGGTGGGGCTGGTGGGTGCACTGAAGAAGAAGTTGCCGAAGCGTTGAGGGCTTGAAGGAGCGGTCATGTATGGGGAGGAGCAGTTGCTGTCGAAGTTGAAGTCCACCACCGCAGGAGGAGCCACTGCCACCACCACTTCCATCTCCATGAATGATCGATCTTGATTATGCAGCAGTAGTACTTAATTACTTGTTTATGTGTGTGCGCGTGTGTTCGTCCTCACACACACTTCACTGTGCTTGTGCTTGTGCGTGCGTGTGTGTTGTGCCTGGGGAAAATGGGTGTCGGTAGGAATGTGATTAGGAAATATATAGAGGAAGTCGAAAGAGAGTGAGTGCGAGAGAGAGAGGGGGGGGAAGGAGAGAGGAAAGAGAGAAAGGGGGAGTGGGAAAGATTGACTTGAGTGAAAGATTGGTCATAGGAAGCCGCCTTTCCTTCCAAGAATACCAACTGTTTTCCTCGTATTTATTTTTTTTTTTTATGCATTTATATTTATTATTTTATTTGTCATCTTCCTTATTCCACTTTCTCTCCTACTCCCAATAAGGGTGAGTTAAGTTGGTTGGTGTTGATGTCTGACTTCACTCTATCATATCCTCACAATTTTTACCATTGCTTCGTCTCTTTAATTTGCTTTCATTTCTTTGTTTTCTTTTGAAGGGATTGATTCTAACTTGGGGATATTTGGGAGTAGAGAATTCTAATAAGTTATCTTTTCTTATTTCTGTAAAGGTAAAAGTCTAAACTTGAGGATTATCTATCCTCATTTTTCATTATGGGATAAGCCGATAATTGTAAATGTATGATTTGGCTGCTGCAATTGGCTAGTTTTCAAATGGTTTGGTAATGAGATAAATAATGTTTAGGAGAAAGAAAAAAAAAATCCTTTCTTGTGAAAAGGATAGCAGATAATGCTGGCTTGTGTAACTTACGTGACAAACCTTGTTTGGTTTGATGATGAAAAGGAGTGGGGAGGATCGAGAAGGTGTGGAAAAAGAACAGAAAATAATTGATTGAAAAATACATTTGTCTTTCTTCAAGTTCGATTCAGTTAAAGGAAAAAAGGAGAATAAAATTCAATATTCATGCATATTATTAAAGGATTTTCTTTTTTTTGTTTTTAGAATTCTCACATTTTTGTCGAAGTATTAATATATTATCCATTAATAATTAGTGATTTCATTTTAAACTAAATATCTCTTCACTTTTATATTCATATATATTGATTTATAAATTTATTGAAAAAAAATAAAAAATATGTATTTTAAAATGGATAGAGTATAAGTTCAATTTTCACTTTAAAGAAGTTAAACAAACAACTTGCTATTAATCACAAATTATTCAAAGGTAATTGCCAAGAAAATTCTCTACATTAAAATGCAGAATGAAAAGGACGAGGAGGAAAAGAAAATCCAAATAAATATGATAAAAAGTTTATCCAATTTTTTTGGTAATAAAAAAACAAATCCAATTTAGAATCCATTAAAATCTCTTCATAGAACGTGGTGTTGCATATGTCCTCAATAGATTGGCCGTTCATTCTTTTCCGTCTTGGTCTGTTACTTATATCAAACAAAGAGAATTGCCACTTAATATCTCTTTCTTTTTCATTCAAAACCCTCGTACCAATCAAAACATAAGGTTTTAGACGGTCGGATCATTCAAATTTTAAGAAGACGACCCGTTGGAATTAAAGAGGTGCATGTATGTTGACAAAAGAAAAGAAATATGCAAGGGAAAGAGACAAAGAAAATGCTTTTCCTTGTCGCTCATATAGCAGTTTGGTTACCCTTTTTCCCTATTTCAGCTTCTTTCTGTTGTTTTTTTGGTTAAATTTTACTAGTAGTAGGAATAGTACATTTTTGCTAGATTTTTAAAGTGATCAGATATTGGGGTCAGCCCCATAGTTTGGTCTTAGAAAAAGTTTATTCTAGTTACTATTTAAAGCAGATATTTGAGACATAATAATGTTTACTTTATTCATTCAAGCATGGGTGCTTTGTTCATATTATCCATAATGCCAACAAGAGATAATCAACTTTTTAGAATCCCAATGAGCTATATATCATAACACTTTGTTTTAAATGTTTATCGTTCAAGCAAACATTCCTATTCTGCTAGTTGCTAGTTCTGAACATTAGCTAGCAGTAGCAGCTAAGCAAATGTGTTGGTTAGTGACCTTCAAATTCTGATATTGTTTGCATGCGGCTTGTTCGAGTAAATAGTCATTTTAGTCTTTTAAATTTAACGTGAATTACTTTGATTTTTAAAATTTGTAAATCAAGTTATAATTTTAATAATTATAAAATATAAGTTAAGTTGGTTCCTAACTTCATTTTATTATTTTATCTTTACGTCTTTACTAATGTTCCATTAAATGACATACTTGTAATAGCTTGACATTTACTTCAAAAGTGATATGATTGAATTACATGTTCAAATCATTTACATATGTTAAATATATCAAGTATTAGTAGTGTTACTTATATGTAAAATTCGTATAATCATCGATTATGTATATCTCCATACAATATATTTAATTGATAGAAATTAAGTATATAATAACAATCTATCAATAACATGTCAAGTATAGTGATACATCAACAAAGATATGGTAGCACAATATCAGAAATAAAGTTAAAGATGAATGTGACTCGCATTTTATATCTTCGTGACTAAATTTTAATTTGTAAATATAGGTATCAAAATAACTCAATGGTACAATTTCCCGGGCTTTAACTTGAACATTCACTCAACTTGTTTTATTTGGGGAGTGGGGCTGAGGCAAGGCTAAATAAACATGGTGGACCAGACTCCAGAGGAATCAATTTGGGTAACAAGATTTTCCACGCTTCTGACAGAAAGTTAGACTTTTGCCCCTTCATTTTTCTGCACTATGGCATTATTTTATCCCCTCTTTAATGGCTATGCCTGTTTCTGCATGTTATTGAGAAATTAAGCTGGAATTTTTGACGTGGTGCGAAGGCTGGGTGTCCTGTGCTGAAAGAAAAATCAACTAATATACACTTATACGCTTGCTTGAACAATAGAATGAAATAATTCAGTATATGAAATTGTGAGTATTTAATAATGAGGAGTTTTATTCTAACACTTAAAAAAAATGTGTCTATTGATACATCTATTTTTTTTGTTAAAATAATATTTTTTTTTAATAAAACGTCAACTACTTTCTCTCTCTCTCCCCTCTCTGTTCTTTTTTGACTATTGTGCATGAAAGCACCACAATTTATGTTCAATAGCGTGGATAATGCCTCTTTAATTTGAAATTTTAAGACAGGATCCAATTCATCCGATCATCCTCACCTTAAGGCCGCATTGAGAATACTTAAATAAAATAGTATTTGAGTTTTCTAGTTTTATATTCCCAGTCTACTACCAGAAAACAATATAATTGAATCGCCCATTATAGATCACATTGCGGCTGGCCAGCACGAATTCTTTCAAAACGTGTTTATATCAACTTGACCAGTTGCACATTTCTAGATTGTAGGAAAAGCTCAATGATCTAATTTCACAATTTCTTAAGGCTTTGTTTGACAAGGGAAAGAAATAAAAAGAAAGGAAATTGAGTGAAAAGAAATGGAACGGAAGGAAGTTACATTGATGTGATTTTTATTTTCCATAGGTATGTTTAGATGAAAGGAAAATGCGAAGGAATAAAATAGAAGAAAGAATAATTTGTTTTTTTTGTTTGGATGGAAAAGTAAAAGGAAAAAAAGAACAATGATATTAAATGACTTTTTTATCCTTATATTATAAAAAAAATAAAAAAGTTATTTTTTATAGAACTATCTAAAAAATTATTGAAAAATTAAAATTAGATACATTTTTGTCATAAATTTATCTATCAGAATAATATAAATAAATATAATAAAAATTGACCTAATACATATTTATATAAAAGCATTCAAGTCAATATCTTTATTTTATATTTAATAATTTTATTAATTAATATCAAATAGAAAATATAACTATTTTTTAATATAACAAGTTTAGAATAATATTAAGCTAATAAATAAGAAAATATTAATAAAAATAAATTATTCAAATTTATTTAAAGTTAAAATATTAAAATCACCAATATTTGAAAAAAATGGGAGTAGGGATTCAAATAATAAGTGTGAGTATTTTTGGAATATATAAATATCACCTCACTCTTCCACACTTTTCCGCTCACATGGGAGAGGAAAAAATTTGGGTGAGTCCCACATATTATTTGGTACTGTCAATCTTTCCTCTCCTAATTTCTTTCGCATCAAACGATGAAAGATCACTTCCTTCTCCCCATTTTCCTTCCTTTCTCAATCATTCCTCTGTATTTCCTTTCAAACAAACACAGTGTTAGGGTATGTTTGAGATTTGGAGAAAGGGAGGGGAATGAGAGTTTATATAGTATGTTACCCGGATAGTTTCCTCACGTACTTATTAGCTCCATAACTGTTTTTTGTTTCTGTTTTCCCTAATCTATTAGTAGTTAGACATGTAACTTAGCTTAACTTAGCTTATCATACACACTAAATGATTGTATATATAGGATCTTGTAATAACCTTTCAGATCAGAACTCCCAATATACACAATTTTTCAGTGCAATTCATCACTCAGAAACTCTCTTTATCTCGAGTTCTCAACACTTTCTACATGGTATCATTCCACCTTGTGATTGTACTGGAATTTGTCATTGTGGTCTTGGAATAGTGAACAGTTACAGGCAAAAGGAATATGTCATTCGATTCTTGCATGGATTAAATGATATGTATGGAAGTGTCAAATCTCAAATTATGCTCATGGAGCCTACTCCTAACATGGATAAAGTACTCTCTTTGTTGCTGCAAGAGGAGCAACAATGCTGCCCTGTAGAAACTTCTGAAGCTAAAGTGTTCAAGACTACTTCCAATGGAGACTTTTCTGCTCCAGTTCGAGGCCGTGGCAGAGGCCAAGGTAGAGGTCGTGGCTCAAATTTCCAAGGCAGAGGTAGAGGAGGATCAATCAAAGTCTGTTCTACTTGTGGTAAAACTGGACACTTGATTGATTCTTGTTATTTCAAGATTGGTTTCCCCCTCACTACAAACCAAGAAATGTGAATTGCATAGCTGGTGAGGATTTTGATGATACCAACAGCTTAATCTCCCAAAAGGAGACTACTAATAAAGCACTTGAGTTACATTTTATTCCGAGCAAAAGAAAGCTTTACTGGCATTACTTCAGCAAAATGAATCACAACAAAATCATGTTACCAACCAAGTCATAACCATCCCTAAGCCACCAGGTATGGCCCATGTCTAAGCTAGTTGTAAAATCTTGACACCAAATATATATATGGATCCTTGATTCTGGCGCCACAAACCATGTATGTCATTCCCTTTCCCTATTTCATTGTCATAAACAAATCAAGCAAATCCTGATACAATTGCCAGATGGAAGTGAAACAATCACTACCATTTCTGGAATAGTCTTCTTTTCCTCTGACCTTTACCTAACTGATGTTTTATTTGTACCATCTTTTACATTCAATATCATTTCTGTGTCCAAAATCACTAAATCTTTACATTGCCATGTCATTTTTTCTGAACCTTCCACTAAATTACAGGATCTGTCTTCGAAGAAGAAGATTGGTGCAGCTGAGGAAAAGCATGGTTTATATGTGCTGAAGTCTACAAGCAAGGAATCTCCTAGATCTCATGTAATAAATCTGTACCATGAATCTATCACTAGTCTTTGGCACTATAGGTTAGGTCTCCCATCTGATGACAAGTTAGAAATTTTGCACCATTCTTTTCCTTTTGTAAAGAATACCAAGTTCCACTCTCCTTGTAATGCATGTCACTTCGCAAAACAACAAAAATTGCCCTTCCCTGATAGTACATCTAGAAGTGTCAATATTTTTTATCTGATTCATATAGATATATGGGCCCCCTCTCCATTCCATCCATGCTAGGACACAAATACTTTCTCACAATTATTGATGACAAATCACGATTCACTTGGATTTATTTCATGAAAAATAAATCAAGACTGCCCCACTTCTTAAAATGTTTGTTCAAATGATTGAAACTCAATTTTGTCTCAAAATAAAAGTTATTCAGTTTAACAATGGACCAAATTTTGCTTTAAAAGATTTTTACTCTCAAAAAGGCATTCTTTATCACACTAGCTATGTGGAAACTCCATATAGGTAATTGGAATTGTAGAAAGAAAACATAAACATATTCTTAACATAGCCAAAGCACTCTTATTCCAATCTAATCTGCTAAAGAGTTTTTGGAATTTTGTAGTAGGACATGCAGTCATCTAATAAACAGATTACCTTCAAAAGTAATTCAAAATGCAACACCACTTTCTATTTTGTACAACAGCCAACCAGATTTTTCCCAATTGAAGGTGTTTGGATGCTTAAGCTATGCATCAACCTTAACTGTCAACAGAACAAAGCTAGATCCTTGGGCTAAGCAATGTCTTTTCATTGGTTTTAAATCAAGTACTAAAGGTTTTCTACTTTATGATTTGCATTCAAGAAGAATTTTTGTCTCAAGGAATGTCAAATTTTATGAAAACATTTTTCCATATAACAATGTTAAGATTGAATCTTCCCACAACATGCACGATTTGCCATGTCTTCCTATCACCCACCCACTGCCACCATATCCCCCTAATAACCATCACTCATCAACACCTAACCCACCTGCACCCACATCTGATACACCACAGACACAAATCTCACTTTACCACAATACACAGTTACTCCTACAGCACCAATTCGAAAATCTGAGAGATCAAGGAGACCTCCTCCATACTTGCAAGACTACCATTGTGCCCTGCTCACCTTCGCTGCACCTCTTTCTTCCTTAAGCAAATATCCTATTCACCATTATCTTTCTTATAATTCTCTTTCTTCCACACACAACCATTTTTCTTTAAATATATCAACCACATTAGAACCTACCTCCTATGATTCTACTGTGGTTCATGATTGCTAGAAAGAAGCCATCAAAGCTGAACTTTCTACTCTAGAGCAAAATGCAACCTGGTCTCTAACTAATCTTCCTCCTGAGAAGAAAGCCATTAGGAGTCAATGGGTTTTCAAGATTAAGTTTAAGCCCGATGGCACAATTGAACGATACAAAGCTAGGTTGGTTGCCAAAGGTTACACTCAAACCTATGGGATAGATTACTTGGAAACTTTTAGTCCTGTGGTCAAAATGACAACCCTTCGGGTTTTGCTATCACTTACTGCAGCAAAGGGTTGGTATTGACATTAATTAGATGTAAATAAAGCCTTCTTGCATGGTGATTTGGATGAGGAAGTTTATATGAAGATATCACAAGGCCTTGAAGTTCCTAATTCCAACTCCAACCTAGTTTGCAAACTTGAGAAATCATTATATGGGCTAAAGCAAGCTAGTAGGCAGTAGAACACCAAGCTAACTTCAGTCCTACTTGGGTCGGGTTACAAACAATCTTTAGCAAATTATTCCTTGTCACCAAGCACTCTTCTTTGGGGTTCACTGCAATTTTGGTCTATGTGGATGACTTGGTGCTTGCTGGTACTGACATTAAAGAAATATCTGCCATAAAGACTTTTTTGAACAACAAGTTCAAGATCAAAGATCTAGGGAACCTAAAGTATTTCCTTGGTATGGAGGTTACTCAATCTGCCAAAGGCATCACTCTCTACCAAAGAAAATACACCCTGGATTTGCTAGAAGACTCTGGTCTTGTAGGGGCTAAGCTAGTGTCAACTCCTATGGACTACACTCTCAAGCTTTCTAAGGACTCTGGTACTCCTCTATCTGATACCTCTCCTTGTAAGCGCTTAGTTAGGTGTTTGCTTTACCTAGCAAACACACGGCCCAACATTTCTTATGCAATTGGGCATCTTAGCCAATTCTTGGACTGTCCCACTAACATACATGCCTAAGCTACCAACAGGGTCCTCAGATATCTCAAAGGGAAACTATCTACAAGATTATTCTTCTCAGCTTATTTTGACCTCAAGCTCAAAGGATATACTGACTTTGATTGGGGAGCTTGCTTGGATACATGCCATTCCATCAGTGATTACTATTTTTTCCTTGGTTCCAGCTTGATTTCGTGGCGTAGCAAGAAGCAAACTATAGTTTCACCATCCTCATCAGAAGCTGAGTATTGGGCGTTAGCCTTTGCATGTTGTGAAGCACAATGGTTGCTATATCTTCTCTCAGATTTCCACGTCCCAAATCTGCAGCCTGTGAGCCTATATTGTGATAACCAATCGACAATCTAGATAGCCTCCAACCCTGTTTATCATGAGAGAACAAAGCATATAGAGTTAGATTGTCATTTAGTTCGGAAAGCTCCAATCTGGGATGCTGAAGCTCCTGTCTGTTTCCACGGATCTACAACTAGCTGGCATCCTAACTAAAGCTCTATCACCAGGACCATTTTCCAATTTATGTGACAAGCTTGGCATGTTGAGCATCCACCTGCCAGCTTGAGGGGTGTTACCCGGATATTTTCCTCACGTGTTTATTAGCTCCATAATTGTTTCTGTTTTCCCTAATTTGTTAGTAGTTAGACATGTAACTTAGCTTAGCTTAGCTTATCATACATACTAGACGGTTGTATATATAGGATCTTGTAATAACCTTTCAGATCAGAACTCTCAATATACACAAATTTTCAGTGCAATTCATCACAGAGAAACTCTCTTTATCTTGAGTTCTCAACACTTTCTACATAGTATAAAGTTATACTGTAAATTCTTTATTATCATTCTCTTCTCTCTAAAATCTCAATTCACAAACATATCCTTATACACATAGAAACATTATGAGCCAGTAATATGATAGTCTTATTGCTTAATCAATATCAGAATATAATTACATGAAATTTGTTCAATTGATAGCGTATTTATCTGTATCATTCATATTAATCTCTAGTAAATAGGTCCAGGGGACAAAAAAAAAAAAAGGCCCTTAGACTTTATACAATGAAGACAAAAATGTTGCCGGAATTACCTTCAACTCCCACAAGCAAAGCAAATCGTACTACTGATAATGACATTTTGTCTGCCAAAAATAAAATTTTCATATTGTTGATTTGCCCTTTGTTCTGACATTTGTTGCACAAATCCTGTGTATATAGAAAGCAAAGCCTAGTTATATGTGAGATCAGTTCGAGTCCGGGTTTCTGAAGAATGCACCCTGTGAAATTTTGTTGTATTTTCAAACTAAAAACAAAAGTAAATTAAGTCACCAAAAAACAAAAATGAAATAATATATAAGTCCTCCATGATGAACCAAGAAGAAGACAAGCTCGTAAGGACAATCAAAAAGGATGAAATCTTATTAAGGATTTCTCGTTTACTTAGTTGTAACACTTTTTTTTTCTTGTTTTTCATGGTAGTTGTTAGATGACTAATCTAAACAATCTCACATGGTGAGGAAATTATGGACTCTATTTTGTCATTTTGTTGTTGGGCAACATTGCATGTTGCCGGTTGGGTGTTATAAATTAACTAAATTGCCATGAAATTCATCCCCTCTTGATGCTTATTGACTAGAAACAATGTCTCAAATAAAATCGTACTTGAGTTTATCAAATTTGCTTCTGGAAGTATGATTAAATTAAATAGATTTCTTAAATTAGCAGAACCTACAACGCCGCGGACAAAATTGATGATGTCAAACGTATTTTAATTATGCGCGCAGCGCATAAGTTTTTGGTAAACAAATTGCACCAAAATCACATGACTAATGCAGATATAAGATCATTCATTCTAATAAAAAATTCAAATGTCAGTTTTGAAACTTTCTTGACGAAGAACAATTGGGTTTTGTTAGATATTAAACCCAATTGCACTTGTTCTGTTGGGAACAAAATTTGTATGAACACATTTGAAAAACATAGTATGATAATGTTATTTCAGACAAAACTTATTTCATCTTTAATCATTGAGATAATGTTTCAACTACATTTACGCGTGCATAGCGCAGGTTGACATCTAGAGAATCGCACGTGGTTAAATTCAGCGAACAGATTTTGGTTTTAGATCAAAACACATTGATTATGTCTAGCTTCTTAAAAAGTGATTAGTATGGATATCTCCTGTTATTTCTTTTTAAGGGGAACGTTATTTGAACACATCATGTTGTACAATCCCTCTCCCAAAAAATAAATAAAGGGAAATCAAGTAAAATGTCATCAACCAATATGCACTGAGGATCCATATTGATCAAATAATGGTGATAAATGGCAGCTTTGGCAGTAGAAAGTGATAAGAAATGAAGTTTAGTTCTGCTATTGTAATGTTTTTCTGTTTAATCGTGGTATTCTACACTTAATCTCTCTGTTTTGAGTCCGTTGATGTATTTTATTAAAAGAATTGATAACATTTTTAACAATAATGTATCAACAAGGAGGTTAATGGGAAAATTATAGAAAATAAGAGGAACATGTAACCTTAATTTTAAATAAGAATACTAGTATATACCAAAAAAAGCCACTAGTATTAATTAGTTATCATGTGTATTATTTAATAAAAATATAAATATAACTAATTATCTTTTTCATAAGTTTTGATGTTACATATGTTTATTGAATCTTGATCCTCAATTCCTGTCAAAAAAAATCTTGATCCTCAATTTTAATTTTATTTGTGAAAATATCATTCATTTGTTAAATATAAAAAATCACCAAATTAAAAAACCATCTAATTATACCTAAACATAGATTAGGAAAATCTCAATTTTTCAACTTACCATAAGTAACTCATTGAGAAAGTGAATATTTAATCACCACCACTAATTCATCATATAACAAATTAAATTCATAAACATTAATGCCAAGAAAAACATAAACATATTATTATGTAAGAACTACTTAAATCTCCTAAACAAAAAATATACACCTTATCCAAAAAAAAAGAACTACTTGAATCTCGATTGATATGTTTAAAGATTTTTTAGGTAACAGACAGGTTTAAATATATTGTAGGTCATTGCAAATATGGATTTTGCTCCTTCTAAAATATTTTCAGTCTCTTTTTAAAAATAATGTGTTTTTGGTCTTTATATTTTAAATTTGGGTCTCTATAAATATCTTAGAATATACATTTATTTTTTAGAAAATATTAAATTCTTTGATCGTATAAATATAAGTCTACAAGGTACGTTATTTATTTTCACAGTATTCTTCTAGAAAATGAAAATCATAGCTTTGTTATCGTTATAGAAAAAAAAATCAAATATTATAAAAAGTAAAATAAAACATAACCAACAATTTGATATAGAGGTTAATTCAATGCATTGACAATATAACCGTTTAATCATATATTATCACTTCAATAAAAGTAGTTAGATTTCTTACTCACTACTTAAAAAGTCATTCAAATAGGATGATTTAATTGGATAATAATATAAAAAACTTTTTTATACTATTAATGCATTAAAATTAAGCTCTTTAATATATGTCACAATTAATTTGAGTTAACTACCTAAATATTTTCTCACATTGATGAATGCAAACTAATTATACGAGTACAAGAGCTATCGGTTTGTACTTAGTATAATGATATTTGAGGTCAATTTTGATAGATGACTAATGTGAAAGGATTTTACAATGTAATTTAAATAAAATATTTTATCTATATAATATTTTAAATAGTGAGTAGAAGAGTCAACTATTATACCTGATTTGATAATATATGATTGATTGATCATATAAAAAAATCTGTACATAATCAGTGTTTAGAAATTAAATTATTAAATTTGATACGTCATCAGCCTAATTTTTTTTTCTTTTTTTTTCATTCATTCATATTCTTTTATTTATAAGGCATTTTAAACCAGTAGATAATTAAATCAAATATTTTTCACAATTGTAATTTATAAAAAATAAATTCTATTATAACTACCGATTTCTCTTCTCATCCACCATAAAACCTCTTTCGCGGTACAGTATAATGTGCTCTTCACCAAGAACCGGACCACTGTCCTGTTACTGGACCAACCACTTGCAACAATCGGATTCTTGTAATGTAGTGTCATAGACGTGTTTTATAAAGACAAATGATGATTAAGCGACTTCTTAAATTATTTTGGTATTCATATTTTTAAAAGACTATTAGTATTTTTTTAATAGCTGATAATTAATATTTAATCACATAAACTACGTATTCATAAAAATATAAAAACAAAAATATTTTTTAAAAAAATTTGTATTTTAACTTTATGAGATAAATTAGTCAGCAATTAATAAAAAAATACTGATATCATTATACAGAAAATAAGTATATAAGAAAAATCCTATTAACCATAAGTTTAAAAATTTTGATTGATATTCATGTTTAAATCTCCTGACATATTTTTTTTTTTTCCTTTTAGAGCGTGTTTGGTTGGAGGGTAGAGTGGAGATAAAATTTTATGGATTAGCAATTGAGCATCAAATATAAAATTATACATGAAATTTATTAATGTAAATTTTAAAACCTCTCCTACCCTCTAACCAAACAAACTATTAGATTAGTCAATCAGAATATGTATGTGTTTTTTAATTAATTACTCATTCACTTTTTTCTTATTTACACACTTATTCATGTGTTGATGACAGTTTTTTCCTATTCTTTTTTTTTTTTGATAAAATGATGGTAAGGAAAAAGGATGGTTGGGTTTCCTGTAATAACGATCAAACGCAATTGATGCGCTGAGAATCGTGTAGGGCAGCAAAATTCATTTAGAAAAGGAAAAAACTGTTTGGTACAAATTTATTTTTGTACTGCCTGCATGAAAGGCACAAATTGAAGTGGTTTCTCTCTCATGCAATTTGTGACCTTCCGATTGTTTGTGAAATTTGATTGGCAGCTACTATTTTGCACATTCTTTCGTAGGTTTTTTGGGCACCATTTAGGAATTCTCATTAAAAAAATTGCTTTTAGGAAACTCATTTGAAGTAAAAAAAAAGTGTCAAATATTTGATTATCGTCTAGAAAATACTTGAAAAACCAAAGAAATAAAAAAAGCGCTGGTATTACACGTGCGACTCATCAATAATTACGAAAGGCCATACGATCTCTCTAACTAGTGATAACAACTCAAAAAGGAATTCGAATCCTGCACTTAAAAAGAGTATACAGCCTTTTTCAATACTCTCAAATTTTATATGCCTGTAGTGTTATCGCGTGTGACATATGTTCTTTGCACCGTGACACACGCATATTTTACATAATTTCACGTAGGATATCTGGGTACCGCGAGAGAGAGAGAGAACTGTCATGATTGATAGAGTTATGAAAATTATTTTCTGTCCGACTACCGTGACTTATGGACATCTGTTTCATCTAATGTAATTAACCAGAAAATTGTATATTTGCTTAATGAGATACTCACCAAAGCAGCAAAATATTTAGCCAAAATGGAAAAAAGTGCGTATACTTTGATTATTTTGAACAAAACTGGAAATCTGAAAGTGGCTTATGTAAATTAATGTACCGATAAAAAAATGTCTCCAGCCTTCTGAATTACAAATCTTACAATTACGACATATTAAAAAAAAATTAAGGAAATATCAGCGAAAAGACAATGATCTTTAATTTCAGCTACATCTCATTTTACGTTTTCTTTCTACCATTTTCTGTCAATTATAATTTTTGTTCAAATTCATAATCAGTTGGAACGTAGAAAAAAGTTAGAAGACCAAGAGTAAACAGGGCAGACAAAATCCTATGCGAGGATGGATGATTGTGAACCTTCTTATTTCTTCCATGTGAAGTGCAAACAATTGAAATCCTAAAATATATTTACTCCCGCTCAAGGATAGCATACATTAAAAATAAACAAAACGGTTACATTTGGTAAAACTTCCCAGTTTATTTAAACTAATTTTCAGAATCCCGCATATTCTTCTGCATCATTAGAACTCTCTGAGAAACAAGCAATTGACTTCAGTTTCAAATTCAGATTCTGTTAGGAGTTTTTGCAAGCAGTTTCATTGTACTGAAAAGTTAATTATTCAAAATAATCTCAGGGCTCTGCTACCAATATGTTTTTAAGGGTTTTTAAAAAATACCCGAGCCATGTAATGTGGTCAGGTTCAATCCAAAATTTCAGACAATATATTAATACAATCTTTTTCAGAACCTTGCATACCAATATAATTCAGCTACAAAATTTAAAATAATACTACAGTTTACTTAAGAGAGCAATAAAATCCATCCTACTTCAATCCTGACTTCTGCTAAGCCACGTTAGGAAGCCCCTTGAACTGTGGCAGCAGGCTGCATAGCTATTTCCTGATTCTGTTTCACAGCATATCCATGGCCTCCGTAACCTTGACCACCATAATGGTTTCCATTGGAATCAGCTCTCCACTGTTGAATCCAAGGAATCAAATTAGAGATAGATTTCAATAATGAAAAATCATTCAAAGTTTTGATTTTAATTTTTTTCCTATAAACTAAGGCCGCTTTTCCTTTTGGTTGGGATTTCAAAGAATTAATAAACAAGGTAAGATAACTGATTTTGCGAAATCTGGTCACTAAGTACTATTTCTGCCTGCTTGGAAGGATCTGGATCTTCTAAGGTAAGGATATCACTTTAATAGGTAAAGTGAGTAATTTCACCCTCAGATCAATAAAGTGAAGAGAGCCCCACTTTTAACTTTATTAATCCAAAGATAAAATCTCATTAATTTACTCTTTAAAGTGAGATCTCCACTTTAGAGGATCTTCGTCCTGATTGGAAAGTGGTTGAATTCATTTTTGGGGCCTTCAAAATCTAAATCTAAAGTAGAAAGAAATTAGAAAGAAAATATATAAGTAGCAAATCTTCAAAGCAACTAATTAGCTTGAAAGTTTTATAAACAATTAGGGCATACGAGAACGAAAAAAACAAGTCATAATAGAAGAGGTATTAATGATGCCTATATTCCTTACCATTAAAGATGATTAATAATTTCACAGATTAAGTGCACAAAAAGCATCAAACTGTACTCCATGCTAGACAAATGAATGAAACTCAATTTTCCCAATAGATGGTGGAAGACTGGAAGGTGCAGATATTAAGCAATCAATTGAATTCACAAATTAAGAAAACCAACTTACATGCTTATTTCCTGGACTGCGACCCCAAGAAAGGCGCACTGTCTGCTTACCAATTACAGTCCCATTCAATGCCTGAATTGCTTCCTCAGCATTCTTTCTGTATGGAGACAACAGCAGCAGGAGCAAAAAACTAGCTAAGTTGGTCACCCAGGAAAAAGAAAAATAAGACGGTACTGATGATAATGGGGCAATGGCAACCACAATCATAACATTATATGCAATAGCCCTCAAAAACTTGCTTCATATCCTTATGCTTATGTGATTCTAACAGCATTAAAAGTTGGCATAATAAACAACTCTTTACCCATCTCAATAATACAAATGCTAATTTTCATTTCACAGAAAACCACCCCCCTCTCTGCAGTGCAGGGGGTGGCAAGGGTTGCACTAACATGCAAGTAATATAATATGTGTCCATGTGTTGAGGGATACACGAGTACCTGTCAGCAAACTGAACAAAACCACACCCTTTACCCACTGGAATTTTCACAGATACAACCTCACCAAATTGCAAAAATGGTTGTCTGAGATCCTCATCACCTATATCAGAATCAAGCCCTCCAACAAATATCTGTAACAAAAATCAGTTACAGAGATATCTAAAGCAGGGTGATTAACAGGTATAAAAAGTTAAAGAAAACAGACTCACAGTAGTGTTGTTAAGATCTCCTTCAGACTGGGAACCTTGGACCATAGCACCGTTAGATGAATGTCCACCAGCTAACACCACAGCTGGTTAAAGAAAAATACAAGTTTAAATTTAGAAATTTATAATTAGAAGCACAATATATGATATACTGCATTCCAGTGATGAACTTTTGGCATTACGGACATCAAATATCATGCCAGGCAATAAATAATGTATACTTTAAATCAATGTGCAAAGAATGTTATATTATGGTTATGTATTCAACTATTCAAGCATCAAAATTATGAAAATTGAAAAGATATCCACACATAAATTAGTGAAACTCAACATTTAGGGTGCGTTTCTTTGGATTCTAGACTGCTAAAATCACATTTTTCACCCAAAAAAATTGTTTTTGTATATTTGAATAACTTTTAAAAAATATTGAAAATCTAAAAAAAAACAATTTTTAACTATTTTGTAGAAGCTAAAATGAATAGCTTCTGGGAAAAAATCAATTTTCAACTTTTTCAATTAAATATAAGATTTAAGTTTCATAATCACTTTTTTCAAAATATGAAACAAATGCACCCTTAATTGAAGTGTGAGAGACACAGCAGACTTGCCATTTAGACATTGGAGAATATGTTTGATAACATAACATTGGAGAATATACAACACTAGATAGGCAGGGGAACAGAAATTTGAAGTCCAAAAGCATATAGAAAAATCTCCAATAAGCAATCATCAACCCATTCAAATAGACACAACTTACGGCATTTAGCCTGAGCATAAATAAATCTATTTGAATTATGTTTAGTGACAGCATAAGGCACATTACTTACAACTTTCATCATAGACAAATAATCAATTAGCATAAGAAAGGAATGGATGAGCACATACCAAATTAGAACTATAGAAGATATAAATAACAAAATAATGTGACCCTGAAACACAAAAATTGGCTAAAGATGAAGTACTCTGCTTGTAGAAGTCCATGAGGGAAACAAAATTATTGGGGCTTTCTCCTTTCAATCAATAGAAAAAATAAGAGGTGCATTAAGCAGGAAAGATACATTCCAATTACCATGACACCACATAAATAACAAAATAGAGCATTGAGAAATAATAATCTAATCAAACTATTTCACAATCATGCACGATAAGAATTACAAACAACAAACCTTGTGAAGAATATTGTTGCTGATAGCCGTAAGTTTTCTTGGGTGTTGCAACACCTATCCTCATAGGCCTACTTGAACAATAAACACCATTCATTTCCGTCATTGCCCTTGTCCTCTCGTTTTCATCACCAAACCTCACAAAACCATAGCCTTTTGAACGGCCAGTATTAGAATCAATGACAACTTTAGCACCCTTAATAGATGAATATCTGCTACCAAAAGCCTCTTGGAGCATAGCATCAGTAACATCTATGGCCAAGTCCCCCACAAATATAGAGAGATCAGTAGTAGCATCAGATCGCCTATCGCCCGTACTAAATGTAGCCCAATTCAGACGAAATGCCTGATCTGTATTTGGCATCATCGTACCATTATAGTTCTGCAACACTTTCTCAGCTGTTGGTCGTGAATAAAACTCCACAAACCCATATCCCTCAGACTGACCAGTTTGCTTATTTCGTATGACCTTGGCTGATAAAACCTGCAGATTAAAAAATCTTTGCTTATTAATGCACTAACTCTGAGCAAATGGGTATCACAAAAGCATAAAGGTTCATGATTCATGAATGTCCCTTAATGGTAATGACTAAGTAGTTAATATGGGCTGCATATCTTTCACATGTGGATATTTAAAAAAAGAGGGTTACAAGATTGAGCCAATGTGGCTTTGTTTATAAAGTTTTTCCAGAGTGCAATTAAGAGATATTGGATGAATTAGGTAAATAAAAACCTTGACCAATAGGCCTACATCTTCAGCCTTCAGATTAGGGGACCACTGGGCGACCCAAGGTGACTCCTAAAGGTCGGGCTGAGCCCAATCGGTTATTGCAAGTCATCTTGAAGTCACAAGGCCAAGAATTGAAAAAAGGAAGATTTCCTTAAATTATCACTTACCATTGCCCGAGTCCATCAATCACACACAAAAATATCAAGGGGCATAAGTTAAAGTCTAGAAAACAGCTCAAGCAACTGACTTGTCATTTGCTACAATAAGAAAGCCAATCTGTAATCTGTCGTTTGCACAATACACAATTCATCAAACACATGTTAAGGGTTCAATTCAATTCTTTGCAACAAAACGACCAAACCAGCAAAATTAAATGTGAAAGCTAGTGTGATACGGATGGAAATCTTCTGTCCTTAATAATGTCCCTCTCCTTGTTTCTCTAATCATTTATTGACACATGGAAAGAGTACCTATATTTGGTAACTTATTAATTTTTAAATCTATTTTAATTCTGTAACTCAAGGCACTGACACAGTGAAAATAAATGAATTATAGGAAAAAAACTTATCTTATTTAGAGACAGAACATTTCCATCTGTGTGATACTACTAACTTCACGCTATAAATAAATCAAGTTTATTTATACTACAAAAGAGAAACTCCCAAACACGCAGGGACACAGAATCAATGCATAATTAAAGATAACAATCACACACAAAATTCAGTCACAAAAAAAATGGTGTTAATTATGGCAATGAGCATCGCATTGAAACTAAACCAAAAACGAGCAACAAATCTAAGACGAAATACAATCAATTTCAACATTAAAGCCACACATCATTCATAAATGGGGAGAGAGAGAGAATTATACCTCGCCGGTGTGAGCAAAGCAGCTAACGAGGTAGTTCTCGTCCATCCAATGGTGAAGGTCGCCGAGCCAGATCGTCCTGATCTCATCATTGGAGCCAGCAGATTGCTGCTTCTGCTGGTGGTGGTGGTTGTTGTTGTTGCTGTGCTGCGGCTGAGACTGCTGCTGCTGCGGCGGAGTGGTCTGCTGTTTGAACTGCTGGTGGTGGTGGTGAGGCGGCGGCGGAGGAGGCTGGTAATGGTGGTGGAGATAAGGCACGTAATGCTGCGGGTACATCATCATCTGCTGCTGCATCATGGCCATGGCTGTCGCCGGATACTGCATGGCCATCCATTGCTGCTGATACTGATGCGGCTGCTGCTGCGCCCACTGCTGCTGATGTGGCTGCTGCTGCGCGTGCTGGTTCAGATCGCCACCGTTGGTTGGTTGAGCCATTCGTAATTTCCTTCTACCAAAGGAAACCAAACCAAACAAACCAAACCAGCTGTGTAATATAAATATCTAGTTTCTATTTCTAGTTTCTAGTTTCTCTCTCTCTCTCTCTCTGCCTTCTCTTGTTGTTCCTTGGAAATCGAAGATTTGAGAGAAGGAGAGAGGACCTGGTCCAACCAGGTGCAGACGCCAAAGACCAGCAGAGAGCGATAGAGAAACGAAAGAGGAAGAGGAGGGCTACGGTGGTAGGGTTGGGTTTTTATATTAAGCAACACACACACGACTTGACTTAAACACAACAACAACATTAACAATCATGGGTTTGGTTTGGTTTGGATCGGATCTGGGGTTAAAAACGTTAACCTCGGTTATAACGTCTGTCTGCCTAAGCCGTCCGTGAACGTGTCTTCTGATGTGGGACCCACTTCCCCTCTCATCAACGGCTCTCGTCAACTCTACTGGCTGCTTCTCGATCAGTCCCTCCTACCACTTGCTCTTTTGTGGGACTCAAATTATGCATCAAGATGAAATTTCTTATCGACAATTTTTTTTATCAGTGGATATTTTGGCTAGGGCTAGGGTTGTTGACAAGAATCAAGGGGGGTGAAACTGAAACGACTGTATGTATATATATGTAGAGCTTGTTTATTTTTGGTAGTTCTGTATGTAGTTTAATTTCTAGCTTGGTAAAATGTTAAATCATTTTCTCCTTTTTCAGGTTCAATAAATGGTAGATCTTATATTTTTTACAAAAAAAAAATATCCTTCTTTTCATTTAATTAATGATTCTATATCCTGTGTATTGCATGAGTAGCAATTGATACAAGCAACAAATTAAATGTTTCACTGCTAATATAATTAATTCCCGTACATAAAAAAACTTCCAATAATTAATTACAAGCATATCATATATCGGTTGTGCTATTCATCCTGTGTGCAGCAAGAATTCATACGACGTGCCAAAAGACACAATTCAAACTGAACATTGTTTGCTTTTTGAGAAACACTACTTTGTAATATATAAACAGGGAATGGATCACTGATTTGGGGGGGAGGTCTTTTCTTTTCTATTTATTATATTTAATTAAATAAATTTATTTGAAATATTGAATTTTATAAATCTATGATATTATTTTGATGATTGAATATGTTAAATTTCAAATTAATTATATTTAAAAATTTTATTTAATAATTAAGATTTATTCATATATTTAAAAGTATGTTATATGTTGAAATATAAAGTATATTATTATATTGTAAAATAATTTTGATATATTGTTATTATAAAAGTTTTGTTATATAGTCTTCCAATCATGTATTATTATATTAGTAAAATTATTTAATTTTTACAATCACTAACTAAAAAATTACACATAAAGTAACATATCATATATATCATTAGATAATAATGTAAGACTATTTACAATAACATTGTTTCAAAATTTATCTCTTAGAATAATACATATTTGCACTTTGATATTTTTAAAACTATTGATGAACGTAGCTATATAAATTATAAATTATTTTGATAAATACCTAATGAGTTTGTAGACTTGATTTTATTATGGGCTCATTTGGATAAAGTACTTGGAAGAAAAGTGATAAATGATATGATAATAGAGTATTTTTATGCAAAATTATAATATATAGATTAATATATTCCATATGAATTCTTCAATAAATTTTTTTAATACACTAATGCTCTTTAATTGTAGCCATTAATACTAGGGTTACTATTGAAATAAAAAATTATACTTACATTGGAATGTAAAATTAAGAGATATATATTTTGAAGATAATTTTGTCTAAAAGTAGATAAATATTATGAAAAGGGGGAATAATTTTTTACTTTTTAATACTTTTAAGATTTAGTTGCATGCTTATTTGTGCTTCTAAAAAATAGAAGCAAAAAAAATCAGTTTTTCTTTTTTTTTTATTAGAAGGTAGAATTAGTGGAAGTAGTAGCCAGAAGAAAGAGAATGCTACTAGTTTTTTTTTTTTTTAATTATTTGAATTACAAATCTGTCCTTACAAAGTTTATGAAAAGACAAAAGATAGTATTCCATTAAATCACTCTCCCTTCTTGCCCCATTTAAATTACAAATTATATCCTTAATTATAATTTTATCCAAAAAAAGTATTTTGATATCTATTCTATCCAAATGGTTTATTAACTTATGATTATAATAAAAATAAAAATACTCCTATAATTACATCCAAATATTTATAAATTTTTTGCTTTTACTTCTACTTTTAAAGAAGTATTTACCCAGAATTTTAACAAAAAACGCCCTATATTAATTTAAAGAAGTCTTTTCTTTGATTTAAATTGGTCTATTGAAGAATTTATACTCAACTCTTGTTGATACAATAACTTGATACCTGATTTTATGTCTTATTTTTTACTCCTAAATAAATTTATAATAAATAATTTTTCAAACAAAACAATGAACGAAACACTGGAGAATAAGACAAAACATATAACATAAAACAGTATTGACAAATATGAAACACAACAGAAGAAAAAGAGCAAATATGAAACATAGTGTTCAATTTTTTGTATATTAGGGGTACAGATAGAATAAGGGTGGCTACATTATAAATTTGTACTCACTTTGCCCCCACAATGTTTTTTCCAACCCACCTGGCTCAAATGAGTCAAAAATTAGTCCCGTTCTTGAATAATTGTCCAATTATAAATACTCTTGAAATTAAGAAAATAATTGATAAAACATTAATGTTAATAAAAATCAGGAAAAGTTTACTAAATTATCCTTATTTCTTTATAATATCCCAACTTTCTCTCTCTTCATTTACTAATGAGTTAATGGTATTAAATGGGTTATTATTGGTAAAAAATAATTAATATTACCTAGACTTTTAAAATAGATAATTATTTATAGATAAAACAAATTTTTAAAATGAATAATTATTCAAGGATAGAGAAAGTATTTGATTAGGATGAATTTCTTTATCCTATATGGAATTGATAATCAACATCAAATTACATTATCGTTATATAATAAATCTAATGAGATCACAACTAAAATTTTCAATGGTTTGAGATGATACAAAACCATTTAGTCACATTTAGTTAAATTTGAATTTGTGAATTTTGATAGGTCAAAGAATCTTTGATTAGAAGAAAATTTAGAATTTGTAACTCACATTACATTATATAGTATTAACAACCCATAAATATGATATTTTTAGTATTATCAAAACTAAACTTATATGGTACAAACAATTTAGCTTGTAGAAGAATTTGTTTTTGGAGAGAAGTAGGGGTATGATGAGTGTCACATAACATTGAACCTGCTAGGCTAAACCTTAATTTATATAATAATATTAGATATTATATCATTTTCTATCAAAACACATGCTTATTTCATACAACATACATTGTTAGATTGCTAAGTTTTTTTTTTCCTCCTTCCTTGTCAAATATAATTGGCAAATTTCGACACAATTTCAAAGATATAACTGAACCTAAATTTATGTTTTTAAAATGAAGTCTATAAACTTAATGAATGAATCTATTCATTTGCTCACTAATATTGACTTACTCTTACACAAGGGGCTCACTTGATTCAAATCACAATGGTCTACATTTAGTGAATTATAAATACTGGCAAGTTAGATAAAAACATATTAATTTAATTAACGCTACAGCTCAATATATTATAAATAATTAAATTCAGATATTCTCAGTCTTCGCTGCTCTTCAGCTCATCTCTTTCAGCCTACTCAACACAATTCGACGGCTAGATCATGAACAAACTCGGCATAACTTCTGTTCCACCCAAAAATGATAGCTTGTCATTATAATATTATTCCACAAAGAATAGATTAATTGCATGGCAATCCTTATTGATGAATTGACAGGTAAATCCCACATGCCTTTAAACATTAAAATCTTTCAATTTGCATCTTTTTTTTCAAAAAAATTTGCCTTGACTCCAAAACAACCTTGCAACGTCCACGGTTTTAAAAAGAACACAGAAGTAGTTAGTTGAGTTTGGTGGTGGCTTGGGAATGGAACGATGCATTAGCAATTTAGCATACGTGAATGTTGTTCAGGAACACGACCGGGTCAAAAAATGGCCTCACCAATGAGCGAGCGTGGTGAAGGCACCGTGTCAAGTTTTGCCGGTCAACTTTGTAATTTTGTACCAGTTGTATTTTGGACTTTTTTAGGTGCCTCCTCTCTGACGCGGAAGATTTGACTACCTTTGCATTATGGGAATGGAAACACGATTCATATTCACGCATAGAATGATGGATTTTGATTTCGATTAGAAGTATGGTCCCTTTGACGCCATTTACCCCTTTCTTTTTTGGGTATGACATGATGCCGTTTACCAAAGTGCTCTGAAGTCTGTTATTGCTTCTTTTTTTACTAGTACCTAATCACTCAAAATGTATCAGCAAATAAATTAGTTCTACAATATTCAAAAACCCCAAATAAATCTCTCACAATTTAAAAAATGAACAAATTAATCCTTCATATATCTTCGTAAAGTTCTTTTTTTAATTATACAGACCTAGATGAAGAAACCAATTTATTCTTTTTTTATAATAATGAGAAATTAATTTGAAACTTTCAAATATTAATTCCACGACATATTTCTGATGGGCCAAAACGGATATTTTGAAAAAAAATGAAATAAAAAAACAAAACAAAGGCAGACTATGCACCCTCAAATTCCCGCGAGAGGTATGCAAATTCCATAGAGCATAGTGTGATTAATGAGAGTTACAACTCATTGCCAACTTTGGTTCAGCGTTGACATGAACCACTGTTTGAATATATAATATGATATGACATATACACATGATGGGGTGTACCCACCACAACATTTCCAGCTGTGCGATGCTAAATTAACCTTAAAAAAAGTGTAAGATATAGAAAACTTGTCGCTTTTAGGATTTGCTTTCCCTACCAACCTTCTCAAAAGACAGTTGTGCTCTCCATTGACAATTTTGACAAAATTTAAGGTCCTGAAACTTTTTTTTTTCAACTCATTTTAAATGGATCATGGGGAAAGAAAAACTTGATTGGACAAAAACTTTGCAAATTGAAACAGAAGATTAATCTCTTATGGCTCCAATACAAGTAGTGTTCAACAAAACCAAAAATAAAAAAAATAAAAATAAAACAAGGTGGCAAAAAATGCAAAGAATGAATTAAATATTAATTGAATAAACAGACAAATTAGCAACATAAAATTGAGTACAAAGATGAGGGAGCCCTGGCCAAAATTGAATTCAACAGGATGGCTGTCCTGTTGGCTCTTGCCGCGAAGATTAGAAGAAGGAGGCTTACACAAAAGGGAAGGGAAAAAAAATGGAATTAAGTATGTACATACCCAGCCGCAGTTTTATCTGCGGTAATCTTCATGGAGGTAACTCTCATATGGTGTCCCAGTGAGTGCCTTCTTTACATCATTCCAGTTTTCAACTTGGCTGGATAAGGATCCTTTATGTATCTTCACCTGACGGCTCTTTAAATCCATTCGAGGAACCTTCAGAAAATCCTGAACGTCCAATAATTTCTGAAAACAAGAAAGACGATCGAATGGTCAAGAGCTCTTCCTCGGCGTATAAAAAGTAATATGAAGCGCTGATATCGCGCAGAATGTAATGTGGCTTACAGTGCGGTTTTTGACGACATCTTCATAGTATAGGATAATGTGCCTCATGCTCTTGAAATATTCCAAAGCCTTGGTGGTGGTTTCATTCACTTGCCTCAGATTTGGTATCAATAATGATGAATTGATTGTGGGCTTGTATTTTGCAAGTATTTCTGCCTGAAAGCACAGTCAGAATCCATTAACATGAAATATTAACCATCGTTAGTATTATCATGCATCAACTGAATTATGCATTTTGCATCTCAACAAAGCACACCAGCACATGCACAACCATGGATATTCAAACTCATACATGAGCACACGCAGAGACAAATAAAAAATAAAGAAAGAGACCTCCTTGGGAGAATGAACATGAGATTTATGGGTCCCATTTAATAGCTTAGCATTCCTATCATATTCATTTGCAAGTACAGATATCATCCGGCGCAAAAGATTCCTTCTGAAAAGAAATATGACTGAAACACCGTGTATTCTGAAGTACTCAGCAATCTCTTCATGATTCTGCATCAATCCCTGCATCAAATTACAAAATTAACATGTATGGAACAGAATCAACATGTCAGATATTGAGTAAAGCACCAAATAAGCAAACACAACATATATGCAATATAAAGGCCCGCTGTTAAAATGTTGAGTCCTGATTAACAATTGCAAGAAAGGAAGGAAATATAAGGAAGTAAGGAACCATATGAAATGAAATATTAAATTGTCTTCGCACATCAAAAACTAATTTAGCATCATCAAGTAATTCTTCTTTTGAAAGAATGTGCTCTATATTTAATAGCTGTGCAATTACAAAGATTGGGAAATAGTATCAATAAAAATTTATCAAAGAAAACAGTATTCACCGAACATTAAGGAAATTAGGTGACATATAACTTTATCTGAGCAAATACTTGACCTCCTTCGAAAATCAACTTGTAGTAAGGAACTTCTAAATTCTATGGTGCCTATGTGTTAAAGGGCAACTTCTTATAACAGAAACATGTGTAAACTTCATTCCTAACCAAGTTCTAGTATAATGCTTTCTCCTAATGCGGCTGTCGACTAGTTTATACACCCACGAGCTTTCTTCCAACTTTTAAAAAAACTTCAATAACCATCCAACTTATGCGAAAGAAAACCTCAATCTTGAGTCAGCCCTCATCAATAAATGATGCAGCCACATTTGTCAACACACACAAATCATCTGGGAAGCAGCCATAAAACATGGCAAATATAAAAAATGTAAATGGAACTGAAATACTCAGCCAGTTAGCTTGTGCTGAGCCTTCATAACAGTTAAAGCTTGATAAGAACAATTAGAAAAACGATAAGTTGGTAACACCATAAGAGATAGCAAGTGAAAGAGCATGCATGCATTTTCTATAGCATATGTCCACTAGGGTGAGGGGGAGGGAGAGAATTGATCCTTCTTGTCCCTTTATACCTCGTACCCCGGATTGGGTTGGAGGACGCCGGACGCAGCACTCGAAAGCCACGCCAAACCCCGGGAACCGTGGAGCGAAGATTGGCATCATCGGACTACAATACGTACCCCCATGAGCAGTGAGAAGCTCCGAGGAATGGACACTTAGGAAGATCTCAGAGGCATCATCCCGACATCAATCCGGAGCACTCTGGTGTGGCCCACCAGGATGATGAGCCCAGGACAAGCACGAGGTGAGCACATGTTGAGTGCGGACCTTGACACATTTTCTAGAAGGATCCCTAACGGTTTTTGTATCTTTTACAATACAGCTTAGCCATAAATCACCTATTTTGGACTTATTCAAATGGTCTAAATAGAAAATAAAAAGTACAACAGTTGTGAGCTATCCATTTCAATTGTCCATTCTCTTCACAAACCTCATTAACTTAGGCGTCGGAGTCCTTTGCAGGTACCCACCCCTAATGCCTAGACCACCATGGAGAGGAAGAAAGCAACCAGCATCGCCACCATCCGTATGACCAGAGAGAGACCCCAATGTTACCGTACATAACAGCATGTTTAGCTCCCTTCAAATCGCATCTTAGCCAAGAGAGGTGCTCGGGCAAACAACTAGTTTGAAATATATTGTTGGGTTCTTGCAGACACAAGCAAATAATCATTTGCATTCCAAAGCAACATATTATTCTGCCTATAGTTCATTCCAGATTTGGTATTTCAGTGGACATCCTGCCCAGAACTTTATTAAAATTATTGCCACAATGCTTAAAGATTCTAGTTCCTTCGAAAGTTTCAAAAAAGAAAGTAATCAAACACAGATTTCCATCCTGTCTTGAATCCCCATCCCCAATGAAAACTAACAAAATCAGTAGTCACATCTAGAAATTAGGCTTCACCTAGGAAATTCCACGATAATTCTACTTTTTTATATAGAAAAAGAAATTTATTAATGAGAAATGAAAGAGCACAAATAGAGAGAGGATGAGGCAACCTCACAAGAAGAAAGCAAAAGAAAACATGTAGATCTTAAAAGCTTAAGCCGAGCAACAAGGCACAGAGGCTTTTTTGGGGTGCACCACTCTAAAATAAAGTTTGCAATTCCATCTTTCATAAGATGACTACGATTAAATTATTTATGTAATACTAAATGTCATTCTATCCATGCATGATCTTTACTTTTACACAAAAACCTGCTAATTGCACACTCGTTAGCCAGATCACCTCATCAAGTCAGCAGTGAAGCGTAAGATGAACAAGGGGAAGTCATCGACCTAGGTAGGTGGTGACCATAACATTAATAAAAATCACCAAATGCATCTTAAGAAAAAAAACAGAACTTATTGTGGAGTACATCAGCACTTTTAACAGAAAAGAAAATACATCAATTTTTAACAAAGTAGAAAGAACTAAACTTTTGAAAGAAAAGGGGAGACTGACAAGTGCTAGTAAGTAGTAACTAGTAAGTAACTGAACTAAAAAAGAAGCATGCTTTGAACCATTATTTGGGTATATCCTTTTTCCATTTTCATTTCTTCAACCCTCTAACAGGAGATGATATCGGAATTTGTAGAAAATCAATATTTGAAGAATCCATACATGCTATGCATTTTAAATTAGCACAAGCACCACAAGCTTTTTGCTATATCCAAAGCTGTTATATAGCAAGGGATACAAAGATGAGAAGAATTTATCCAATTATGGTCTAAATATGAGAAGGTGAAAGGGATACAAAGATGAATGTCACGCAAGACAAATATTGGATAAAAGACAAGGACATTGACAAGCAAAACAACATTTACCTGATTGAGCATCCACTTCAAGCCAACTGCAGCCGTGCACTCGTTTTTTGAAGCACTACTGAACCAGTCTAGATTATAAATTGTATCCAGAGTCTCCGTTATTGTTGACATATTACTCCTTCTGACCTTAACCGAAAATATTTCCCCATTTGAGCTTATGTTATCATGACTGTTTAAAAACGTCTCAAACCATCCACTCCCAGATCTTTGCATTGACAAAATAGCAAAATACCGCACAGGGTGGCAAGCACATTCTTCCCTAACAACAACACGCCAAAGAGAAGTAATATCAGTAAAATTCATAAACATTCCGCAACAAAATTTCAGGCTTTTAATTAGCACACTATTTTGACCTGCTGTAAGTTTTGGGATTAGGGTGGTGGACATAAGGAATCTCCCAAGGTTCAATGTTGGGTTCCTGGCAGGGCTTTTGGACGACCTTGATATCTAAAAAGCCAATCTTGCTACTGGTCCCTATCTGCTTCACACAAATAGTGCATATATACACACCACAGACCATTACAAGGGTCAATACGACCATCCTCCACACCAATGTAGTGTTTTTCAAACCCTTTACAAGGAACACATCCTGTAACCAAGTAGCATAAGATTTTTAATTAGATTTTATTTATATCAAACACATAAACTACATATATACAATAAAGGCTTCAACTTGGTTGATCCAGCACATGAATAGAATAATCCCACTGAGCTAACCATATTCAAACAGGATCTACATCAACAGGAAACTACCCAATCAAATGCCAAACAACCCATTGACCTCCAAAATGCACATATTCATTTCGGTTATTTTAAGAAATCAGATTGGACAATCTCACGTGCCACACCCCATGATAAAACAAAACCCAAAAGAGAATCTTTTACCTCAAGTTTTGGAAGGTTTGAAGGTTAAAAAGACAACATGGCACATGGGGGAAGTAAAAAAAGGCAAAAAAAAGGCAAAAAAAAGAAAAACTAACCTTGGCGATGGAAGATAGATCATCTGCCATTGTTGACGAGCTCAAAAGGAATGCGTATGAAAAGGCATTTTTGGGGTACCCTTTTGGATTATCTTTCGTGTTTTGTGTTTTTCTCTAAAGCTGTTTTTCAGCTCGCATTGCTGCAACCTTCTGAAGGAAGATTGAAGAAAAAAGCAAAAGGGTTTCGATGATGATGAAGGGGGTGTGACTTTTTATTTTATTGTTTTTGTTTTGCTTTTTTTTTTTTTTTTGTCTCTTTTTGGTCTCGTGCTTGAAGGACGAAATGATTAATAAACGAGCTTACGAATTAGTATATAATCTTCGACCGTTGCGTTTTGGTTTTATTTTGAGCTTATGCACAGATAGATTATCTCGTAGCCTGCAACTGGCAGTTTTGTGCGATTTCGTTGTTCCGGAGGAGGAGTACAACCAAAGGGAAAAACGACATCATGAGTGACCCGCCCCCGCTGCATAAAACGACATGCTCGTGACTTTCCATTAGTCCACCTGTACTACTAACAGAAAATTATGAATGAATTAAAACCACATATATATATATATATATATATATATATATGAAAAAAAAATTTCTTTATGTGGGAGCTGATCTTTGAATTGGTAAAGTAAAAATGTTTACCTCATAAATTATAATTATGATATACTTTATTAATTTAACAAAATATATTTCACACTTTCTCACTTTCGAAATTAATTTCAATTTAAAGATTATATATATAGAGTTGACAATTCTAAAGGCTTCTCACCGGCACGTCATTGTGAGTTAGTAATTAATAAGCATACTTAGGCTTGATTTCGTAGTATAAATTTTTGAGAGCTCCATAATTTTCTGGGATCCCAAGAAATTGCTCTTAAAAATTGCTCTTTAATAAGCAGAAATCATAATAATTGTATTTAGTAAATATATTATTAGATTATTTTAAAAATTTAAAAGATAATAACAAATATAGCTATTAAAGAAAGTAATTTCTCTATTTATTATCATTAATCAAAATAAAGTTATATTAGTTTTTAAAATTTTAGAAAGTATAAATCATCTCTAAAAAATATCTTATATTGTGTTCTCAAAAGTACACCTAACTTCTAAAAATCAGGAGCAAAAATATTTCAACCTTCTAATATATCAAAAGTTTACTTATATTTTTCATAATTGAGAGTATTACTAGACCAAACTCAATTTTTTATTTTTTTTGTCATGACCAAACTCAATCTTAGAAGTCCTCGCTACACCACCTTACGTTAAAGCCCCAACAAAATAAACAAACGTATGAAAATTCTCTACATTAGCTGGGTGTTCTGGAAAATCCAGCCCCAAAGGAGGAACGTCTTTTGTAAAATCCGCAACCATATATTGCATTCGCATGAGGACTGTGTAATGCAACAATATCTACGTGTCACTTCTTTGGTCATTGATGACATTTTTCAAAAAAGAAAAAATACATGCAAACGTAATTTCACAATTTTTATATTCTTCGTATTTTTTTCACACTTCCTATTATAATTCCTTATTTTTTATCCATTATATCAAACAAAGTCATAAGGACTCGCCTCGTTGCTTGGAGTAGAAAATGACTCTCTATAATGAACATAAAATCTTCACAGCAACCTAAAAGTTTAAGCCGTCAAGAAAAATCTTTTACTGTAAAATTATTACTTATTAATCTCTAAATTTTTCAGCTGAAAAATCTCCAAATTTAAAAGATTATTATAAACAGAAGTTGGATCAGATGAAACACCTAACAAATCATTAATGAATCTAACCAAGGCAGCATGATGAACTATTATCCATATTGATTTCTTTCCTTGACGACCTTTCAATCAGCAAGATAAAATTAAAGTCAAATTCCTTTCTATTCAATCAAACCAACCATTTACTTTAGCCAGTTTCTTTTATGGCCATTACCTCATCATCAGTCTATAGTGATGATCATTGGTAATCTTTCTAGGATTTGGCTACTCTAACCCATCTTCTATATTTCATTCTAAAGCTTTGATTCCTTTGTTATTAAATCCCATCTGAAAGGTTTTTAACTTAATTGGAATATTTATTTTGGATAAAAGTATACTTACGCCTTTGGAATTTGACAAAAGTTTTATTTTTTTCCTTTTTTGGATCTGTCTTAAATGTTACTAGTAGTATTAATATGTGTTTTAATTATACTTTTTTTCCTTATAAAATATCTATTAAATTTGGAGAAAGATGAATATTAAAAAAAATGATAAATAATATAATAATAGAATATTCTCATATAAAATTATGGTGTATGAACTGATATGCCCTAATAGTTATTAATTATTCAAAGGTATTATTGGGTATTATTCAAATAAAAAAAATTTACTTTATTAAAGTATGAAATTAATATATATATATTTTAAAATATGATTTTATCTTAAAAAAAATAAATATTCTCAAATAGAAGGAGTATTTTATCACTTTCTTTCTTTTTTTTTTAGGGTTAAAAAAGAATTGGAAGCCATTCGGAATCATCACTTTATTTGAATCTATCTAAATTATTAGCCGTGATTGTTGGCATAAATGCCATGTGTCCTTTTTCATCAACGTAGTCTGTTGGTGCGAATCACGTCATACAATTCAAACACTCCTGAAATTGAATGAAAATTAAACATAAAGGACAAATTGAAATAACAAATAAATAAACTATATGAACAAATTTAAAACTTACCTTTAGCATCCATTTGGTACGCTTAATAGAAAAATATCTTATAAATTTTTAATACTATATAATATATGGTGTGATATTATATAAATATATATTTTATATTATATAATATTTTTATTTACTTACAAATAATTTTAACTATACGCTAATATTAAAAAAGATAAAATAACTATTTTTATTAATTATTAAAATATAATTTTAAAAATGTATATTATTGTTACAACAAGAGAATAGGTTAAGCGTTAACCCAGAAGTGGCCCAATTATGTTAGCCTATGTCACTAGCCCATGCTTTCCGAATTCCTGGTTCCAATCCTCGTCCCACCCAACGCGAAGAAAACCTCCACACGACAACGGTACCAAGGTCATCTTTCCCCCTCTGTGCCTTGTCCATAGACTAGAGACGTGGGTTCACCATGATGGGAAACATGATGACCCTCGTATCCCTAGTAACCACCTCCAAGACACCTATATGAATATGACCAGGGACTCTATCTATAAGTTTATGTTTACTTGCACACTAAGACCTCATCAAGCTTTGGCTTACTTCCTGGTGGAGTCCTTTAGGTACACACCCCCATTCTCACTAGAGACTTAAAGACCATGGTTACCTTGCATTCTCAAATCCAATCACCCAATGGGCAAAGAGGTACATTCTAAATGACAACTCCCTCTTGTTACATTGGTGCATCTGTGGAAACCAGTGCTGACCATTTTTGTTCTCTATTTGGCTTGCAACAAGTTATGTATATTTCAAGGAAGATTCCATTTGAAGTGCACCCAAGACCACCGTGTCCCGAAAATAATCCCCATGAGGTTGAAGTGCACACTACTTCTGAATTGCTTCGTAGGCTAACACCCGAGTTAATCATGAAAAGGTCTCTAACATTGATCATAGCCCTGCAAATATGAACGAGCAAACAATGTAGGAGCCGAAGACGCGAATTCTCCCCTCGTAGCAGAAATGCTCAAGGTTATAAGGGAGTGGGTTATGACCATTTATGATCTACAGTGCGATGTTGATGCTATGAAGGTGGTGGAAGAGAACTTGGGAAAAAAAAAGAAGAATGCCCTGTCAAAAAGGGGCAAAGGAGGGAGAAAAGTTTGGCTGAGAACTTCGTCAAAAGGAAGAAGAGGCTGCTGCACTAGGACGAGCACTGGAGGAGGGAGTTTGGTGAGTGGGGATATGTTGACACCCTTCCAAGGCCATCACTGAGCCCACTTTGCTAGGAATCGAGATGTCGTAGAGGAAGGCAAAGCCGCTGGGAACCCCATCCCAACCGCAGCATTCGAACCTATGATCCCGCATAGGGAGCACAAGGGCGAACCCTGAAAACCGTAGAAGTCATTAAAGAATTAACCATGGTTCTCATCAACCTTGAGAACCCATAACCACGTCAAATGAAACATGGTCAGCAGAATCAACCAACTCTATTTCCTGGGACCACTGCCAGGGAGCAAGTGCCTCCCGCCCGTAGAAGAGAGGAAAGGGAAGTCAAACTAAGGACAAAGATAACAAATTCCCGTTCTCTGACTATATCATGAACTTAAAACTCCCTCGAGATTTTAAGCTCCCAATAGAAATTGAAGGGTATGATAAAACATCAAACCTTTTCAACAAAATTAATAAAAGCTTGATTCAGGAGGTATTGAAAAATCTTGCAATCTCCAACGCAAACTAGGTCACATAGATAAAACGATCTCGGGTTGGATAACCCATTCATCAAGATTTTGAAAATCTGAACCGGGCATCAAACTGGTTAGGATAAGGGTTTAAAGGTTCAATGGTGAAGAGGATCCAACCTAATATAACCGGCATATAGTAAAACTTGTATTTATGTAAATATATAAAAATATAAATAAAATATATGTCATAAAATAACTAAAAATTAAATTAGACATCAATACAACTTATAGAACATAACACATAACATAATTCATTCGTTAATCAAAATAAACATTATCCATACGGATCAAATCTCTCAAGTATTAAGTTACTACTTCCAATAAAACATAACATTAACTCAAAGACTCATAAGTCATAATATAATAATAACACAAGGAAAATATTAAAGACTTAAAAAGGATAAAATTACACATGAAACTTAAGCATAGAAAGTTTATTTTCGTTTTACTTTGAACCAAATATTTTTTTTTTCATTTTTCCTTTTCTTTTTCCCTAGTGTATCTTCCTCATACGTGAGAAAATGTAGTCAAAATCTGCTATCATATCACATTAATTTTGAAAAGCTAATTTAAAAGCAACCTAAGGTGGTCTCTTAGGAGTAGTTCCAATTGCACGATATTTTAATCATTTCCTTTATCTTGAGAGCATCTTCATCACGGCACAATCACCGCCTTCTTTCCTCTACTTCCTTGTGAATCAAGGCTACCTTTTTCTTTATTTTTTAAGCACATGCAGCTTTATTTTCTCAAGATGTTCCTAATGAATACACAAGACAAGAAGGTGTTAGAAAGATGCATGGATTGGAGTAAAAGTAGATTGTGATGGAGGCATCGAGGCACAAGCAGGTTGCGAGGCAATGCAAGTAGAATTACCGAGGCGAAGGAAGATGGCAGAGGACACGAATAGTGATGGTGCGGCATTGCTCCTGTTCCTTTCATAGTTCGAACAAAAAGAAAGGAAGCTAGGGTTTAGTTTCCAAGTTTTCCAACATTTTACATTAGAAAAGATCAAAAGAAAAGAATAGAGAAAAATTGAAAACAATATCGTCTAGGCTTTTTCCTAAAAAACCCCCAGCTATTCCAATTTGCTTTTTCCCAGGCGATTCGCGAACGTTTTGGACATGGCGATTTTGAGGCATTGCTAAAACCTCAGGCTGTTCAACTGGCCGATCTGGTCCAATTTTCAGGATCATGCCATTCATCAAATACCATAAAGATGGGAAGCTACCATCAGACCAAAAAAGGCAACTAGAATTACTTAAGAAACGACTAGCTTCTCAATGGTCAATGGCGAATTGTATAGAATGGGCATCTTGCAACCCTTGTAAAAGTGTATACAGGGACAATTATCAAACGTTTCTTAAGAGAAGCCCATAAAGAGGCATGTGGACATTGAGGTCAGCGTTAGCATTAAAGATAGGCAGAGCAAGCTACTAATGGCCCACCATCCTCCGAGATGCAACGCTATTCGTAAAAAATATGTCAAGTGTTGAGAACATACAAAGCACTACATAGCCCCTACTAAAGAAATTACAACAATTGTAGCCATGGCCTTTTGCTAAATAGGGAATTAACCAACTTACATTTCCTATTATCTCCATTGATTACTTCACAAAGTGGGTTAAGGAGAGCCTTTGGCAACAATTACATCTGCCAAATGCAGGAAGTTTGTATAAAGAAACGTCTTCATGCAATTTGGTATATACCAAAATCTATGATCTTGGACAATGGGACCTATTTTATAGATAGTAAATTACTAAGATTCCTTGATGGTGGTTGCTCCCCTACATTTGCTAGTCAATCAGGTGATGCAGTTGACTTTAACCACATTTATAAATGTGGTTAACTAAAACAATGTGGCTAAACGCCACTTATCCTCTTGCTCTTCTTAGTCTCCCTCCTCTATCGCGATGGCATCGTCATCGACGACGGCACGGCGTCTCTGTTTTCACCACAACCTCCAAATCAACGCTCCAAACCAACAAGCACCACCATGGGGAAGAGTTCTTCACGAAGATGCACAACACCGTCAACACCATTTCAGTTTCTATCATCATTCAGCTTCTCCCTCACTATGCGGAGCACTCCTGCGCACCGCCGCCACCACGACAACCTTGAACCACCGCTAGAGCCCATAAACACCCACCGCCTCTCTCATCGGACCTCTCCACCACTAGAGTCCACAAACCCCCACCACCCTGCTCACCAGACGTACTCCACCACCACTAGATTCCACATCTCCCTCGCCTTTGCATCTCGTCGTGCCACCACAAGCACCGCAATAGGCATGCCCATAATCTCGATGTCTTCTATCGCACTGCCATGACCACGTGGGACTTGATTGAGGGAAGGTGTGTCGCGCAAAAGGTCCCGTGAAGTGGGGAATAGAGGATAATGCTAGCATGGAGGAGGCCAGGGCAACTAAAGTGGAGCTTGAGGAGGAGTAAGGGGTGCTAATGGTGGCAAACGTGTCATTCACACAAGCATGCCAGTCAACTTAGCACAGGCATTGACTGGCAAATGTAAGGGAGCAATTGCCTTCCTTGATAGCTACAAGGTCAAACATTAATTCACTTTGATCAAGCATCCCTAAGCAAACGGCCAGGTGGAAGTGGCAAACAAGGTGATTCTCAATGGATTGAAGTAGAGATTAGATGAACTAAAAGGAGCATGGACATATGAACTTCTGAAGCGTCTCTGTCATACAGAATAACCTTAGTTCATTATCTGGAATCTAGTTCAAGATGTGTTTATTAGCTCAGAACCCTTCATAAAGCTTTATAGCTTGTGTTTTGAGTGACAACAAAGCAAATCTTGTTAAAATATTTTAAAGAATAGATTAATGTTGTACTTGAGTTTCTGGAGCAATTAATATGACTATTCTCGTAACATATAAGTTCAATCAACAAGATATTTTTCATAATGTCATGTTTTAATATGATCATAATCTCATTCAAAGAGATTCAGAATTTTAATGATGTGAAAAATAGTTTTGAAAGCAAACCTAAGTGTGTTACATACACGAAAAGGAATTTCAAGCATCAGAAACCAAGCTCAGATCTTCAAAAAGTGCTACACAAATGAAGAAGTTAATTTTATTAAAGTAACTCATGATCATAGTCTTTAATCATAATGGAAAGACCTCATCAAGGTTAGACTGAAGCAAAGAAAATCAACAAGATTATAAATTGAGGAAGTGGAATTACAAAGCATGCATATTCAAAACCGTAACTTTAAAAAAGGGAAAATTCAAAATTCAAATGAAGTCAACTTTTAAAAAGCACTAATGGTGACACATTACTTTTGCACTTGGCCAACTATCTCATCTTCTAAAATAAAAGTTCAAAAACCACGTCTGAGAAAGTAAAAAGTAGTTTTTGATACTTCATTTAAAAACCATATTTAACAATAGTCTCTGCACCTGTAAAAGTGGCTTTGATACAGCGAGCTAGTTTTCTTAAGGCAATTCCTAGGACACAAAAAGAAAATCAACACATGTCAAGAGGAAAGGAAATCAAAGGACAACGGTCCAATTTGAATATCAAATGTAAAAGGATGTCGCTTGCATATAAGAACAGACTTTTGACTTTTGACTTTTGCCAAGAACGCTTGCAAAAAGAACTCTAAAATAATCCTTATCTTTTCTGAAGATCATTACATATTGTAATCAGTTTTTGTAAAAATCTTCTTTTAGATTTCATTAGATAACATTTTCTTCTAAAAAATCTTAGAAGGGAGTCATTCAAGTTTTCAGTTTATACATTATTTTATTCCTAGAAAACTTGAGTGTATTTTTCATTGGAGTCTCCTAACCAAATCAAAATCATTGTACCCTAATCCAGGAGTAATTATTGTGAGCTTAGCTTAAAGAGTGTAATATCCCAAATGCAAAAATTATTAGTATCTGAATTATTATTATTATTATCATCGTTGTTGTTAGTATTATTAGTACTTATTATTACCATTAGTATTATTACTTATGTTATTAATATTATTATATTATATATATGTAATGCATGGGATGCACGCTATGAATATTATTATTCTATTATAAGTGCAACCCATGTTGCATGATGTTAGTATATTATTATTATTATTATTATTATTATTATTATTATTATGATTATTATTATTATTATTATTATTATTATGTTAGATATCAGGATGAGTCATATACCTGTAACGTGAACCAAGTTGCACGAAGAGCTTCCGTGCATAGCTATCAGCTTGTGTTCTTATTTTATGCCACTAGTATATTTTTGGCACATCATAATACTCTTAAATATTTTTCTAAGAACTTTAACTACCCATGGATATTTTCCTAGAGAGAAACATGTAGCTCCTCTCAATTTTCTCTGATTAATATCTTCCGGTAAGTAATCTTCATGGAATTTAGTTAGTTTTTTCTTTTTATCTAGTATATGAGTTTGAGTACCTGTAGTTCACAATTTTCTCCACTAATATTTTTCCTTCCTACTATCCCAAACTAGTTTGGTGATAAATCAAATTGTTCATATCTTCATTATATTGTTTAGCCATTATCAATGTCATTCCAACTCCTCAAGTCAAGTTGTTAGTGAAAGCGCACTAACTACCAACAATGAGTGGATTTAAGCTATGACCATACTTTTGATCATTATTATTATTTTCTCAGATAATATAAATTATTTATGAAATTTAGAATGATTTATGCTAAGAAATATGCCTTTATGAATTATAGAAATTTTAGAAAATTTATTGGTTTGTAGTTTTCATGACAAATTATTATTTTAGAAAACTCATGGGACCATACTTGTTGTATATTTAGATTTATTTTATCATCCAGAAATTTTCATGAATCCATTGGTATGTTAGGAAGAATATTGAATTTTGTTACTATTAGTTTTTAGTCAATAAATAGTGAGAAATAGATCAGCGAGTTAACTCCAAGATTAATTGTTAACCTTGATACCAAGTGGTCGCTGGAGGCCTAGCTCACCCATAGTAAGGAACCCAATGTGATGTCCATTTATGGGACCTAGTTAGGTGCCTATCAGGTTAGTCATTGGCTTAGATTAGCTATTCAGCTAAGATATTTATGTACAACATCACTTATTCTTACTAATTATTGCTATGGATTTATTTAAATTATTATTTTCATTACAATTATATGTAATTATATATAAAATGTTTTACATTAGTCTCATGTATATGTTATGTATTTTTATTGTTCTCCCATATGAGTTGTGAGTGGAGGCACACTCACTCAGTTTTGAACTCACCCTTTCTCGTCCCTCCAAGAGCTGAGGGTTCAGTACCACAGATCTTCTTTAGTAGTGCTATAGCTTCTTTGGTGAGTTTGGCTTTGGAGTGGAGCTTACTATTGGTTATGTCAGTTTAGTAGTGCTCAAATAATTATGTAGACAGATCCCAAATATGTATTCTAATTACTTTAGAATTTCAGTCATTTATTTAAATATGTTTGGTTTGCTTGAATTATGGTTATGACACATTTTCTTATTAGATTTATGTTTTGGAAATATTTTCATAATTATGAAATTTAGTTAAACTTGAGATATTTTGAATATATTTGATTTATTTATCCATATGAGCCAGTCATATTACAAGAGGCTTTGTGAGATCCAATCCCTCATGTACATTCTCTAGGCTCGTGACAAAGAGGTTAGTAAAAAGACTACTTAGAGTGAGAGTAAATTGGAACTAAAACTCATTAGATATAGCTTGAGAAGGTTATCCAAAGACTATCACACTTTCTGGATTGATAAAGGGTTGTTAGTGGAACTCAAGGTTATTGAAACTGATGTAGAGGTGTTGGCCTAACTAGTATAAAAATATCTCAATACTATCTCTCTATCTCTCATTTTTTATCATTCATCATTTATGTTTATCTATGTTCTATTATTGTTGAAAACGACTTCAAACAATTTCTAAGTTTTCACTTAGTTTTAGAAAGTAACTTTCAAACCTTACTAACAAAGATTTCTATTGCCTTCAAGTGACACACTTGATAGAATTTGTTTAGAATTTTAAAAAATAAAAGAAATGTAAAACACGATTCAACCCCCTTCTTGTGCTATTTTCAACCTATAATGTTATAGAGTGGAAGCTATGATCCAAATTGAACCAAAGGAATGATTTCGTACAACATATTCTATTTGCAAAAGAAACTCAAGTGAAGTTGTACGAGGAGCTCAACAACCTAGCTAAAGCTCGAGAACAAGCACATCTTAGAGAAATCGCCCTTAAACAAAGAGTGACTAAAAGATATAACTCCGAGGTCTATTGATCGATTCTTAAAATTGGCCTCAAAATTTTTGGCCCACTTCACTTCTAGAAGGTTCAAGCCCAAGTCCACTTCAAGTCTGTTAGGTTTCTTCTAGCAAATAATTGAGCTCTTTCTTGATTATTTGAAGCGCTTCAATAACGAAATGTTATTGTGTGAAGAAGTTAGCACCCAAAGAGCCCTGGTTAGCACCTAAATAGCCCCGTCTTCGCTAATCAAGGGCCTTCGAAATGGAATATTTGCAGGCTCCCTCCCTAAAAAACCCCAAAGACACTAGAAGAGATCCAAGGAAGGATAAATATATTCACTTTGAAGAAACGATGTAACTTACATTCGATGTCTAGAATTGCATAGGAATCTAGCAAGACAATGGTTCTAAGGTGAGGGAAAGATGTCTAAAGGCCTGAAATGCCCCGAGTACATGCCTCTGTTAGTATCCCTCAATGACATATATCAGGAGATTTGCAATACCGAAATGTTATGCAAGCCTAGGCCATTAAAGCCTAACAAGAATGTGGACAAATCCAAATTCTGTGACTACCATAATGCTTAGGGACATTGGACTAAAGATTTCTTTGACTTGAAGATGCGGAGAGACCTTGACCTAGGAAAATTGAATAAGTATATGGCTCCTCAAAAGAACACAGAGAGGAAGATTTTCACTTACTCAGTTGGTGAAAACAAAAGAAACCACCGTAGTCAAAGATCATATAACCCTACACCCGATGATGGGTCTAGATAGGAGGAAAATTAACCTAATCATGTCATCAATGTGATAGAGAGAGACTTCAGGTGGAGGGCCATAAAGTCAGCACGGAAGACGCACCTCAAGGAAATAATGGGCATGGCCCTGGATACATCATCGACAAAAATCCCAGCCATAACATTTTCCAGCGAAGATATGAAGGGCATAACACCTAATCTCGATGACCCAGTTATAGTCTCAAGAATGTTTAACGTTGAAGTAAAGTGAGTATTGATTGACCATGGAAGTGCAACAAAGTTACTTTTCCGCAATGCATTCGATAAACTCAGAATTTCGGCCTTCGAGCTATGTGCATATCCCCAATAATTAATCTACTTCGTAGATGATGGGGTTGGCCCAGAAGGATACATATCCCTATAATTGACTTTGGGAGCCATGCTTTTGAGCATAACATTGAAGGTGGATTTTCTCGTCGTTAATAAGAACTTAGCATATAGTGCAATAATAGGAAGGCCTACACTAAATAAAATAGAAGAGGTTGTCTCCACGGCTCGCTTGGCAATGAAATTCATTTTGGATGACGAAAAAGTAGCAACCTTGAGAGTTGATCAGTTAATAGCTGAAAGGTGCTACTTTGCCTGTTGGAAGATCCCAAAGAGGCCTCGAGCACCAAAAGCAACCAAGCTCCAAAGAGTCCAAGCTTTGGAATTGGATATGAGGATAAAAGCAACCATCCAAAAATTTAGAGACGAGTTTGAAAGAAGAATTAACCAAGTTGTAAAAAAATAACTCTCATTTATTTGCTCAAACCACTTTTGACATGCCAGGAATAGACCCCAACTGTCACAATTTGGCCGTTACCCCAGGTGCATCTAATAGCTCAATGGAAAAGAAGAATATGCTCGAAAAGCGCTCAAGCTGGAAAAGAATAAGTGGCGAGCTTGTTGGAAGAAGGATTCATCAGGGAAATCGTGTACCCACATGGGTAGCTAACATAGTAATGGTCCCAAAAGCAAATAGGAAGCTAAGAATGTGTGTAGACTATGCCAACCTCAATAAAGCTGTCTGAAGACCATATCCCCTTTCCAGTATAGATGGATTAGTAGACGTAGCTTATGATTACTCTCCTATTTTTCATGGATGCTTATTCGAATATAATCAAATCCCAATGAGCTCGGAATATGAGGAAAAGAATACTTTCTTCACTCCCACATGACTCCTGCTATAAGGTTATGCCTTTAAATTAAAAAATGATGGAGCAATATACCAGAGGCTAATGAATAAGGTATTCCACAACCACATTGAGGGCTTAATGAAAGCATATATATATGACAAATAGCCAACCCAACAACACTCATGTGGATTAGAAGGTGGTGTTTGATACCCTAGAAAAATATAAAACAAGGCTCAACCTATTGAAGTATGCTTTCATCATTAAGGTCAGAAATTTTTAGGATTTATGATAACTCAGGGGAATATGAAGCCAATTCTGATTAATGCAAGGTCTAGAGATACAATAAAGGAGGTAAGGTGATTAATTGGATGATTGGTGTCATTGTCAAGGTTTTTGGTGACCTCTACCTTAAGAACGAGCCTGTTGTTTCAGCTATTGAAGAAGGAAAAGCAACTTAAATGGATCATGGAATACAAAAATGCATTCTAGCACTTCAAAGAAATGTTAGACTCCTTGCATATCTTGACCAAGCTGGAGGTCGAAACTTTGCTCATCCTTTATTTGGCTATTTTGGAAAAGGCGCTAGCAAGTGCGTTGATGATAGAAAATTGAAAACCTCAAAAACCAAGTATTTTGTCAGTAAATCTTTAACATGAGCCGAGATCTGATATGCTAAGCTAGAAAAAGTAGTATTTGCCTTGGTAACAACATTAGAGACTGAGATAGCACTTTCAAGCTCCCATGGTCATTGTCCGAACTAACCAGCCAATGCAAATAATACTCCAAAAGCTGGATTTCACTAAGTGAATGATCAATTGGGCAATCGAGTTGTCAAAATTAACATCAGATACTAGCCTCAGAGTGCAATCAAGGCTCAAGTATTGGTAGATCTCGTGGCGAATTCGTTGAAAATGGCCCTCCTCCACTAACGCCTATGTGGACATTATTTGTAAACGGTGCAAAAAGCCCCATGGCAATGGGGTTGGAGTAATCCTGGAGTACGAGGTAATGATCGTGGGTTTGCAACTTGCGAAGGATGTCGAAGCTTGGAAGTTAGTAGTCTACAGTGACTCCCAATTGGTCACTTCACAAGTTCAGGGGGCATACTGCTAAAGACCTAATTATGAAAGAGGATTTATGGAGGTAAAAAATTTGCTCAGAGACATTCTAGACAACGAAATAAGGCACACCTCCTCAAATAAAAGGACACATGCTGACATCCTATCAAAGTTTGCAAGGGTGGAACTCAGAAGCTTGATTCATAAGGTATTGAAAAATATATCCTTACCTCCAAAGCGATGCAGGTCACAGATAAAATGGAGCTCGGTTAGATGACCCCGCTCATAGAATATCTTAGAAGGGAGGCTTCCTATAGAGCAAAAAGAGGCATCCAAAATTCCTAGAAGCGACCAGCTTCTCCATGGTCGATGGCAAATTGTACATAGAAGAAGCATCTGAACACTCTTAAAGAAGTGTATACAAGGGACAGCTGAAGGTCTTAAAGAAATCCATGAAAGGAATGTGGCCATCACATAGAGGTCGACGTTAGCATTGAAGATAGGAGAGCAGGCTCCTATTGGCCTCCTGTTCTTCGAGATACAACGTTACTCATAAATGTGTCAAGTGTTAGGAACAAGCAAAGCACCACATAGCCCCTGTTGAAGAAATTACAGTAATTGTAGCCTTGTGGCATTTCACCAAATAGGAATCGACCTACTCAGACCCTTCCCATTAGCTCCAAGCCAGGTCAAGTATCTCATTGTGGCCATTGATTATTTCACAAAGTGGGTTGAGGTAGAACCTTTGGCAATAATTACTACATAGTATGGGAAGTTTGTATAGAGAAACATCTTCACATGATTCAGGACACTAATCTATAATCTTAGACAATGGGATCCAGTTCATGGATAGTAAGTGTCGAGGATTCCTTGCTAGCTTCAAGGTCAAACACCAATTCACCTGGAGCATCCTCAAGCAAAAGGCCAGGTGGAAGTGAAAAACTGAGTAATTCTCAATAGATTGAAGAAGAGATTGGATAAAGTAAAAAGAGTATGACGGACGAACTAGGAAGTGTTCTCTGGCCATAGAATAATCCAATAGACCACCACCTCAGAATCTCCATTCAAGATGTGTTAGTAAGTTGAAGTTATGATCCAATTGAAATAGAGGAATCGAGTCCCCACAACATATTCTATTCAGAAAAGGAAAATCAGTGAGGCTGGACGAAGAGCTCAATAACCTGGCGAAAGTTCGAGAACGGAACACCTCAAAGAACTTGTTCTCAAACAAAGAATGTTAAAAAGTGTCACAACCTGATTTGGGAACGTGACTAGCACGTGATGAATCTCGTCCCCACGTAAGTCTCATGGCCTCTCTATATGCATAATTTAATAATAAAATCCATTTATTATAACGTAAATTCATCTTTGATAAATCTTTAGCTCTTTGAAAACATAATCATCATCAGGAATCTCTTAAGTCATAAATCATTTCATAATCAAACTCTAAATCTGTAATCATAATATTATATAGGAGTTGCTCTCAATACAAAATAAACCATAAAAACTATAATTATGTAAAAATATAAAATACTCTAAATCATGGTGGAAAATATGAAAGAACACATCTATGGTCTGGGACCCTATCCACAATGTACACTTGAGCACTCTATCACTATACAAAATACAAATAGAGTACTTCACTCCAAGTGAAGCTCACTAACTAGAATGTCTCTCCTGCGAAGGAGGAGGAGAAAAAGAGGCAGCAACTACTAAACTTGTAATGGAAAAAGGAGAGGGGTGAGTTTCATCTAACACTCAATAAGTAGGCCCTCATCCATAACCCTCGCATGGGATAACAACAAAGATAAAATGCACACACACACACACACACACATATATAAAAGATCAAACTGGCTAATACAATAGCTCTGAAATCATATCCATATTTATAAACATATTGGCAATAAATCTGCTAACCTCTGGTGAAAACACAAATAACGGTACTCTACAAAAGAAACAGGAATCTCTAATGATGCATTCCATAACAATATAATATATTCTCTAATTATGCATATTAACCATGGTATAATGAGTTCTCTGCTCTATGATCCCTCTAGGATCTAAATTGGACACCTAACTAGATTTCGTTCTCTGCTCTATAAGCTTATCCTCTTGGGACAACTTGGTACCAAGGTTAACGATCGGGTTTAGCGTTAATTCGCTTCTATTTCTCTATAGCTATTGTATAATCTCTAATTCATAAAATATGTTATTTTCTCTAAAACTCTACTCTAGGCTTTTCTTTGGGCATAAAACTCTATGATACAAATTATTTTACTCTTAGAATCACTGTGTAATTCATAAAATCTCCAAATCAAGTTATAATCATACTCTAACTCCTTAATAAAATCATTTTGACAATAATGGTCCCATAAGTTCACATTAAAACATATATTTCATGCTCTAGTTGAAAATCATCATTTTCATACACTTAGTAAAATCAACCATAGTCTCTAATCTATTAAAATATTCTCTAAAACCATGAAATCATGCCACAAAATAAGGAAGATAGTTATAATGATCAACATAGGGATCATGAATTTGAATCCACTCACCTAAAGTGGAGGAAAGAGCGGTGTCAACACCCACTATGCTCAGGAAGTGAAAATGACACCAATATCTGTCATTGAAGTCGCAAAACTCTAGATTAGACTCTAACAATCTCTAAATAGCTCAAACATAACTCTAACAACATTGGGAGATCACCCCCACTTGACAACAATGAGAGAAACCAACACCCATACTCAAGGGTGAGAAATGTAGAGGAAGGAGATGATAAAACCCAACAAAATCTTACCTTTGATCCTTGGGAATAAAAGGAAATGGGGTTAGATTGAGAGGAAAGAGAGGAAATGTGTAGGGAAGGAAGGGTTTTCGATTTTGTGAAGGAAAAGCCCAATCTAGGCTTATAAGGAGGGGAAAGGGTTCATTAAACGAAACACATCGTTTTGCATTCTTGACAGTGGACCTTTGGGAATTCTCCAGCAACGCACCCAAACCATCTTTCAATCATCTTGGCATCTGGATTGTCTCAACACTCACTTATTTACACTCACTTAATGCCCTCATTTATTTCACTCTTAATTAACTTTAAAATATAAATGTAAATAAGGAAATGCCCCCATTTGGATTCAAATAAAACATCATAAAAATCAAAATCCCCAAAAATAAAAATCCAAATTTTGGATTTTAGTTCAAATCCAAATCTTAAGATTTTTTAAACTTGTGGGCTAAAAATGAAACGTTTAAATGTTTCATAAAATTCATTAAAAATCGCTCTTTAACTTATTTTTCCTTGGGAAACAATTAGGGACTTTTGATTCCAAGAATGTGGTTCTATCATATAACCTTCCAAAGGCGCATAGGATTCAAATTTAGTGAAATTCAGGACCCGGTAACAAGGGTGGGTCCGAGGATCCTCAGGGTACAAACTTATCCATGACATATGTACACCAGGTATTACAAAAAGATATACCTTTGAGGTCCTGCCATGTTAGTTCAACATTGGCAATTTTGTCCTTCAATGTGTAGACATCAAGTTAAAAGCCCAGGATAAGGAAATCACCCTAGCATGGGAAGGTCCTTACAAGGTGATAAGTATGCTCAGATAGAAGCGCATACAAACTAGAAGCCGTGGACAGCACTTAGATAGGGATCTTGGAATGTTGCCAATCTCTGAAGGTTCTATGTTTAAAGTTTTTATTTCCATATTCTATGTACTTGTTTAAAGCATGTATTATGTAAATATTTTGAACTTTTCAAGCACTCTTTTTCCATACCTTAGATTTTTCCCATTGGGTTTTACTAAGGAAATTTTTAATGAGGCTCGAAGAATAATGAGTCACTTGTAATTATATACACTCAGAGCTCCAATTTTGAGTTAAATAGTAATTAAAAATTGTCCACACTCCAAGTTTATGTTTACTTGCACATTGAGACCTCATTGAGCTTTGGCTTACTTGCTAGTGGAGTCATTGCATATACACACTCCTTGTTCTCATTGGAAACTTGAAGGCTGATCACCTTGTGTTTCTAAATCCAATCGCCCTTAGGCAGGCAAGGTACATTGAATCATAATTCCCTCGTTACGATTATTATTTAAAATTTAATTTATATTAAATATTATTTATTATTTATTTTAGTATTTTATAACTATTTATTATTTCAATAAACTATAAAAAGTAATCTCTTTCTTTTATAAATTTAATATTTTCCTAGTATTTTTTATCATAATTATTTAAATGGTAATTTAATAGTTAATATTAAGTTAAAATATTTTTATTGTTGATCGTAATTTTATATAACACATATTATTTATTATTTATTTATATTTTTACTAGTATATAATTTATTTTATATTAAATATTATTTCCTATTCATTTTAATAATTATTTGTTATCAAATATTTTATTTTTATTTTAATTTTATTTACTTCTTTTATATTCAAAATTTTTACTATTTTATTTCATTTACTACATTTATTTAATAATGATTTATTTATTATATTATTTATTATTATTTAATTAAATAAAGAAAATAATCCTTATATGTTAAAAGCTAATCACCTTATCCTACCTAATGCATCATTAATTATCCATTATTTTAATGTATAAAAGAAGTTTGACAAGTAAACTTGTACAATCATTGCTCGTACCTAACAATGAATAAATGTGCTTAGGTATTTAATTAACTTATCTTATCATTCCTTGTATGGTGTGCCAAACGACCCTTAATCTCATGGGATTGGTTGAGTGAAACAAGACAATGTTTTGCATTTCAGGGTTCAAATCCCCACTCATTTGGAGTGCGACGAGGACATAGGCAATGACGAAGAAGCAATGGCAAAGGATGACAACAGCTGTGGGTTTCTAGGTGGTTGAGACAAAATGGCGAGATGGTGGTCGCTATGATGGTGAGGGGCGACTATGAGATGGCAGACGTTGATGTGGCTGGGATAACATCTTTTTTGTTTTGTTTTGTTTGTTTATTTTCATTTTTGTTGTTCCTTGGTTGTTATGTTTCTGAGATTGTGTCTTTGGTTTGAGTTAAAAATGGAGAAAGGGTTCTTTGACTTGTGGGTGATTTTCGTCAGGCTTTTGTGCTAAAATTATTTTGATCTATGTTGATTTATAGTTTTAAAGGGAGATGACAGCGTATCTATATATATCTACTCCAAATTTGTTATTATTGCAGAAATATTTGACATTGTATTCTAGAGGTATTCTGTTTATACTACAATTAGGGAAGGTATATATGTGACCCTGTAATGTAGGAACCAATATAGGAAAGTCATCGGTATAATTAGGCATGATTGGATACTATAGATGGATTTTCTTGTGTACTTATAAAGGCAGAAGCTGTCAATGGATATCCAGAAAATTACCAAAGCCTTTTAGCATGGTATCAAGTATCCCGGGCTCTAATATCCAAACAACTCGAGGGAAGTTTTGCATTTGTGTGATGGCAGAAAGTGGAGAGGAGAAAGCTCAAGGTGGTGGTACAAAGAAAAGTCCGTCACCTTATGAATTAAACGCAAGTGACAATCCTGGAAATGTGATCAGCTGGTGCAACTAAAGGGAGAAAATTATGAAGAATGGGCAAGAGCCGTAAGATCTCTTTGCATGCTCGAAGAAAGTGGGGGTTCGTTGATGGCACCCACAAAGAACCAAAGAAGGATGCGCCTGAGATGGAAGATTGGTGGACAGTGCAATCTATGATTGTATCCTGGATACTAAACACGATTGAACCAAACCTTGTTCATGTGACTTATGTGGAAAACGCAAAAGATTTGTGGAAGATATTAAAGAACGCTTTATTTGTAAATGGGCCAAGGCAGGCTGAAGGCAGAATTGGCAGATTGCAAACAACAGGGAATGAGCATGGTAGCCTACTATGGAAAACTGAAACTCTGGGATGAGTTAGCTAACTATGAGCAAATTCCGCGAGTGCTCGTGTGGAGGATGCACATGTGATGTGGCGTCCAAACTTGAGAGACGAAGAGAGGAGGAGAAGGTGCATCAATTCTTGATGGGGCTCGATGACACAAGCTACGAACAGTGCGGTCAAGTGTGCTAGCAACAGACCCCTTGCCTTCACTTGAATCGAGTCTATGCGACTATGGTGCAGGAGGAAAGAATGAGAACGATCACCAAAACCAAGGAGGAAAAGGGCTTGGTTGTAGGTCTTGCAGTGCGGGCAGGATCTAAAGGCAACATGCGAAGAGAGGGCAAAGACAAATCAATGGTTTGTTCTCGCTGAAAGAACGGACATGATGCAAAGAGTTGTTTTCAAATTATTGGTTATCCTGATTGGTGGGGTGATCGCCCAAACTGATGGCACGTGAACCAAGAGTGGGACAAGCTGGAGGGAGGGGTGAGAGGAAGTCCAAGCACGAGCCAATATGGCTCATGTTTTTGGGGGAAGCTAGGTCCCCTGGGAAGGAAGACATGAGGCAGCGGGTTTGAGCAATGAGCAATGGCAAACACTGATGGACATGCTGAATCACACAAGACAAGTGACACTGAGAAAATGACCGGTAAGAAAGCTTGTGATTGGTGGATTGTTGAGGCGGTGCTTCTAATCATATGACAGGGAGATTGCAAAACTTGTGTGAGGAGCGAATCATACAAGATTGCCCAGTGGGATTCCCAAATGGAGAAATCGTATTTGCAAATAAAGAAGGAACAATGAAACTTGATGGAGGATTTGAACTAAAAAATGTCTTATATGTGCCGAAATTAAAATGCAACATGATCTCTGTGTAAGGTTAACTGATGAAGCAAATTGTGTGATAATGTTTGCTAATAAACTGTGTTTTAATGCAGGACCTCACTTGAGGATCCTGATTGGAATGGGTGACAGAAAGATGGGCTCTACATATATTGTGGTGTGAGCGGAAAGCTTGTCATACCAATGTAGAAAGTCAACTAGAACTATGGCACAAAAGGATAGGACATCCATCTTACAAGATTGTTCAGATGGTTCCAAATATGAGTGGAAGTTGTAAAAATAAATCCGTGAATGAAATTTGTGAAGTGTGTGAGAGATCCAAGCAAACTAGAGAAAAGTTCCCTTTGAGTGAGTATTAGGCGTCAAACATTTTGGACTTAATACATTGTGACTTGTGGGGACCTTATAAACCCCTTCATCTTGTGGTGCTTCGTATTTTTTAACTATCGTTGATGATTGTTCTAGCGTTTGGATATACTTGCTACGTGATAAGAAGTATCCAGATGTTGATAAATTTCTTCACTTTAGTGGAACGACAATACCAAAAGTGGGTGAAAACGGTACGCAATGACAATGGAACAGAATTTTGTGTCTTAAACAATATTTCCAACAACATGGGATCATTCATCAGACTTCGTGTACTAGTACACCACAACAAAATGGAAGGGTTGAGTGCAAACACCGCCATATTCTGAATGTAGCTCGTCCCTCCGCTTTAAGGAAATCTCCGCTCCGATTTTGGGGTGAATGCATCTTAACCTGGTTACTTGATTAACCTCACACCTTCATCATACTCAATGGGAAGACCCAGATACAAAGTGATTCCTGGCAAATGGCCTAACTATGACCACTTGCGGGTATTTGGATGTCTTTGTTATGCGCATAACCGCATCGACAAGGGAGGTTCGCAAGTCGGAGCGCAAGTGTGTTTTCGTCGGATACTCCTATGGCCAAAAAGGATGGAAACTCTATGATATGGAGAAAAGAAGCTTCTTTGTATCCAGAGACGTGAAATTTGTAGAGCATCGGTTCCTCTTAGCTCGCATTTAGCCTCCACTAAAGTAATCCCAAGTATTGTGGGCCTCGTTTAGTGCAAGGAGATGTGGTGGTTGAAGAAGAACTACATGATGCTAGCCCAACCTAGACTCTTCGTGAGCCCACATCTCTAATTGGGCCCAATGCACCTTTGACCCGATATTGAAGATAGGGGGACTTGACGCAACACTTGTTCACTGCCAGCAAGCGAGGAATTGGGTGACTCCCAAGGTTCAGCACTTGACGCTGAACTCCCTTCCCCAAACAAGCCCGAACCGAAGTGCCGCTTGGAAGGGGCCATCGCTTGAAGCGGCCACCTGTCAAGCTTCGAGACTATGTCACTCATGCCACGATTCAACTACCATTGACACGTTCTACCATTTCATCAAATAACTTAGGTGTGTTGTATCCTCTAGAAAATTATGTGACTTGTAAAAATTTTTCTTCTCTCATCGAGCCTTCCTTGCAACACTAACTGAAGCAGAAGGACTCTCTGAAGCAATTAAGGATGCGCAATGGAGGGATGCCGTGGCTCAAGAAATTAGTGCGCTGCATGACAACGGCACTTGGGACATTACACCACTACCTCCTGGCAAGAAAGCACTTGGGTGCAAGTGGATTTATAGGATCAAGTATCGCTCCGATGGCAGCATTAAACGGTTCAAGGCACACCTGGTCATCTTGGGTAATCATCAAGTTGAAGGGATTGATTATCCTGAAACTTTTGCTCCTGTGGCTAAAATGGTCACCATCGTCCTGTTCTCGCAGTTCCTGGAGCGAAGAACTGGGAGCTCCACCAAATGGATGTTCACAATGCCTTCCTTCATGGAGATCTTGTGGAAGATGTGTACATGAAACTCCCACCTGGGTTCAAGGTGTCACAACGGATATGGTGTGCCGACTCCAAAATCCTTGTATGGTCTCGTCAAGCTCCTCGGTGTTGGTTCGCCAAGCTTTCCGCTGCTTTGCTCCAGTATGGGTTTCGCTATTGTCCTTCGGTAACTCTTTATCTTTGAACAAGGGCAGCGTGCAATTGGTGGTCCTCATATACGTTGATGATCTTGTTATTTCGGCAATAACTTGGGGCTATTGGACAGTTTAAGGATTATCTCCATCGCTGTTTCCATGAAGGACCTTGGCACGTTAAGTATTCTTGGGGTGGAGGTTGCGCGCTCGCTCCAGAATTTCTCTGCCAACGAAAGTATGCATTGGACATTGTTCAGGAAGTTGGCTTACTTGGAGCAAAACCCGCAGCCACTCTTGAGGAAAACCATCATTTGCCTTGGCTCAGGACCTTTCCTCTTAAGCCCTGGCCCGTATCATCGCCTGATTGGGCGCCCTCTGTTTCACACGCCCAAGCTCTCCTATAGTGTTCACATTCTTTCTCAATTCATGCACCAACAGGAAGAACATTGGCAAGCTGCTTTGCGTGTGGTACGCTATCTTAAAGGCCAACCTGTCAAGGTATCCTCCTCACAAAGACAATGATTTGAAACTATATGGGTGGTGTGACTCACTAGGAAGGTGCCCTCTCACCGAGGTCTCTCACTTGGTTCATTTCTTGGGCACTTCCCGTCTTTGGAAGACGAAGAAGCAACACACGGTATCTAATCCTCCGCGGAAGCGAATATCGATCCATGGCTGCCACCACATGTGAATTGAAATGGTTGAAGGCCATTCTTTCTACTCTTGGCATCTCTAATCCAGAACCCATGCACCTCCATTGTGATAGCCAAGCTCACTCCATATTGCCAAGAATCCCGTTTTCCATGAACGAACGAAGCATATTGAAGTCGATTGTCACTTTGTCGGATGAAATTCTTCGAAATTGTATCCGCACTTCATATGTCTCCACTCACGCTCAACTTGCTGACCTCTTTACCAAGGCACTTGGCGCTAAGCAATTCGAGTTTGTTTGTACGCAGTTGGGCATTCACAATCTCAATGCTCCAACTTGAGGGGGTGATCAGCGTATATCTATCTATATCTACTCCAAATTTGTTATTATTGCAGAAATATTTGACGCAATGTATTCTAGGACGGTGTCTCTTTATACTATAATTAGGGAAGGTATATATGTGACCCTCTAATGTAGGAACCAATATAGGAAAGTCATGGTATAATTAGGCATGATTGGATACTATAAGATGGATTTTCTTGTGTACTTATTGGGGGAAGCTGATCAATGGATATAGAAAATTACCAAAGCCTTTTAGCAGGAGATATAATTAGTGTGTGTAGTTACAAATGATGAAATGACTATGGGTCCTCAGAGGTTTCAAAAAACTTATTTTGAAGCAAGGTTGTATTCTTCTTGGCTTAAGATGGTAATGGAGAACAAAAGTGTATGTATACTAAGAGAACAAACAAAAATGGGACAACAGTGTAAAATAATGTCATGTGAGTGACATTGGGGTAGTGAGGAGGTTGCCGTAGGTGAGGTGTGGTAAGTTGAAAGGAAAAGAAAAAAAAGAAATTAAAGTGAGGATAAAAAATATTTTATCAAATTTTTTAATTAAATAATATTGGTCACTATAGTGGTGACAAAACTGCCTTACAAACATCTCTATGTCACGCATAACAGACCTCAAAAGAGAAACTTAGCTTTCTACTTGTTAACTACGCTTCATCGAGGTCACAAAATCATTATCAACAATAAGATAATATACATTTTTTTATCCCCACACTCAACTAAAATTGCAAGAGAGGAGTAATCATTTAAGCATAATAGTATGTGTTTGATTTTGACGCATAAATTTTACATTGTCATCTAATTAAATTATTCTATTTTTCATAACCTTTTAAGTAGTGGATGTGAGAGTATCAAAGTTAATACATCTCTCTTGTGCCATTAGAAAAAAATAAAAATAAAAACATGTTTGATAAACTTTTTTATTTCTTTGGAAGAATAAGGAGAATCACAACTTTACCTCTAAAAAATCATATTACCCATAAAATAGTATCCAAAAAGAATTATATTTGATGTCCCCCGCAAAGATCTATTTTATTTTATAAACCTATCCAAACGTCAATTGATCTACATTTCTATTAATGAAAGTGACTAGATGTCATGAGTTAGATTGGTAAAGCCACTATTTTGACCTCCAAAAGATCGATTTTGATTGTTTGACATTTGATTGGATTTGTCAAATAGAATGGATTTTTAGAAGGTCACATACAAATATAATTTTTTAGAGTTATCTTATGAGTGGCATAGTCTTTCGGTGATCAATTTTTTATTTTTTATTTTTGCAATTTGTTTCAAATTCACAATAATATATAATAACATATAAGTTATTATTTTACGAATCTTGATACAAATCTAATAATTCAGAAACTTAATACACCAAAAACATTTCCTATATATATATATATATATATATATATATATATATATATATATATATATGTTGGTTTTTTCGATAAACTACGCACAAATTTTGTTTTCGGTCGAATCAAAGTCGGAACTGAGACTCCAGTATGCTAGTCGTTGATGGGCCAGGTTTTAGAATCATGTGAGATGAGCTAGTTCGAAGTGCGAGAGATCCATTATATTTCTTCTACGCAATTTCATGTATTATTTGGTGCAAATGGGCCTTTGTGAGTTAGACTTGAATTGCGATGTGTCAAAAGCGAGATAGGTGCGCCAAATGGTTTCATTTCGAACATTGGTTATCTCTGACAAAAACAAAGACATTGGTTATCCCGTTCGCCCTTTCTTTAATTGCGGCTTGGTCAATCAAGAAATAGAATGTGTCCGTGCATAGAATTGAGTATGAAATTAAAAAATAAAATTGAAATTGGACGATGCAATTTTAAATTTTATATTTAGTAACCTTTTTAGATTGGAACGATAACTCCACATAATAATCTCATGGAATTTCGGCCAAAAGAAAAATTCCATGGAATTAAAAAATGAATAACACAAGTTCTTTTCAATTCTTAACATATGCTTTTAAAATTGCCACTTCATATCTCATCTTTTATCGTTCTCCAATTTGACCACCTCTCATTACTCATGGTAGTCGCCACCCACCACCCATAAAACTCTCAAAAAATACCAAAATTTAACGTGATTTGGTCTTTCACCTGTATCTACGATTTCACAAATCAATCAGAATCTTTTACTATTTGTAACTTTTAAATGGCTAAAGTTTCAAATCATTCTTATAAATCTTTCATTACATGGACAGTTTCTCAAAAACACATACAATGGATCACTTATACTCTTGGAAGATATCTAAACCCAATCACCAAAACCCATATTTATAAGCTAAAACTCTTGCAAAACTTTTAATTCTTACCGATGTGAGACTTTAGGTTAAATTCTAGCACAATATTATTATTTCTATTGGGCATAAGGAAGTAAAAGAAATATCAAAGTAACTGTCTCTTTTTAGAGCCAAAAACGCATTGCAAAAAGAGAAACAACATAAATAAGACAAATTAAAACACCAAAAAAGTTATCAAGATTTGATCCCTAATCTACATTCATGGACGATCCAAGACACACTTGAAAAGGGGGCTGAAAGTTAATGAATTGTGACATATAATAAATATTATAATATACAATAAAAATATTTCAGAGCATTATATATCTAATAAATTATAATACTTCCTTTAAAATTTATATCAAATTTATATTGTTTGTCTATCACAAAAAATTTAATTCTTTCTTCCTTTATTATTATGAAAATATAATAAAAGTTAATAGTAAACAACTATTATATAATTATGTTATGTGTATTTGAAATAAATCATTAGATAGAAAATACAATATATTCAATGTAATAGTTTACAATAATAAATATAGTAACCTTTGGTTCTCTTTAAATTCTAAAATATTTTTAATGTAAATCTACTTTTTACTTTATATTTACTTCTTATCTTCTCTCTTGATTATTATAAAATATATAAATTTTTATTCTAAAAAATAAATTACGTACAAAATGATATTAATAAAACAAAGAAAAATAAATAATCATACTTTTAATTTCTTTTCTTTTTTTACTCCAATAATGATATGAACCACACTCATCTAAATATAAATAGGTGAAAAAAATAAAATTTTTAATTGAAAATAAAAGGATAATGTTGGAAATTATTCTTCACTAGCAATTGGTTTCAAGAAAAATTAAAAATAATGTGGATGGGTTTCTTTTTTTTTGTTTAAAAATAAAACTGGGGTTAGTGGGTTCAAACACTACACGTAGAGGAACTAACAAGAAGGAGCTACAAGCCTACAACTAAGTTGACCTAAAAGCATAAATTGATGGTGAGGAAATAACACAAGAGAGCAAAAGAAATTTTTTTGGGGGTTGTGGTCCCTAAAATAAATTGTCCCTATCTATATCAACTATCCTTGTAAGGAATTTCAAAATTTTTATTTATTGTTTGTGACTATTGCTTGCTTTAAATTACAAATCATCTTTATAAAATATTTTATTACATGAATAACTTTTAAAAATTACGTGTACAATATATCACTTCGACTCACATAAGATGTCTAAACCAAATAATAAAATGCCTTGTTGAGAAGTCAAGCCTGTATAAAACTCATACTTCTGTAATTAAGAATGGGACTCCTAAGATAAAGCAATTGCCTGACTAATCGTTTGATAAGTTTTCAATTGCTTGGCTAATCATATTTCATCAATCCCCAAGCATTGTAACAACACTTCATGTAATTCAAAAGTCGGTTTATCTAACCACAAAAGCACAAACAAAAATGGAAGGTTTATGGCCTGTTGTGTTAGAGTTAGAGAGAGATATTGCAAATGTCATTGAAATGAAAATTGATAGAACTGAATATTATTCACACCTATTAACGTACATTGTTATTTATATGAGTGCTAAGGAAGCTTAAGTAACTGAACTATAAGTAGAAGTAGTTACAATCTAACTGAGTTTGTTATATTCCCTAACACCCCCTCAAACTAAGAGGCGTAGTATCACTGACTCTAAGTTTGGAGCGCATATATAGGAACTAAAGGAGAAAATAGCTTTTGTGAGTATGTCTGCTACTTGTTCTTGTGAGGGAATATGGCTGACATGAATGAGCTTTTTCACCACATTTTCTCTAACAAAGTGTAGGTCCAATTCAAAGTGTTTGGACCTTTGATGAAGGATTGGATTTGCAGTCATCATGACAACACTTAGATTGTCACAGTAGATGGTTGGAGTTTGTGTAATGGGTTGGTGGAGTTCATGAGGAAGGACTTTAGCCATGAAATTTCTATTGGCAACCAAGCTTGATATTCTGCCTCTTGCTTGACCTGGAACAGAAGGTTGCTTCTTTGATGTCCAAGAGTTTAGATTGCCTCCATAGAACACACAAAAACCATGGTAGATCTTCTGTCATAAAATCAGAACCCAATCAGCATCACAAAATCTGAAGATTGAGATTAGAGGATTCCTGAAGTGTGAGGCCAAAGGATTTGGTGCCTTGTAGATAGCAAAGAATTCGCTTTCCAGCATTTCCAGTGAAAGTTTAGGGGGCAATGCATAAATTGACAGAACTTATTAACACTAAAGGCTATTTCAGGTCTTGTAATGGTGGCATATTGGAGAGCACCAACAATTGACCTATAGAGGGAAGGATCTTCAAACATATCAGAGCTTCTTTAGTGAGTTTGAGCCTGAGGTCATTGGTGTGGGATTTGAGTTACAATCAGCCATTTTGGCTTTGATGAGCAGGGTCTGAAATGTATTTGGTTTGGCATAGATGGATGATTCTTTCTTTTGTGCGTGTGGTCACTAAGCCAAGGAAGTAGTGTAATTGGCCAAGGTCTTTGAGAGAGAATGTGGCATTGAGGGTGGAGATAGCTGTTTAATGGGCTTGGAACTACAGTTATGATTACATCATCCACATAGACCAACACATATAGGATGTGATTAGGAGTTACTTGAATGAACAAGGATGGATCACATTTCAGAGGTGAAGCCTAACTCAGAGGGTGTTTTAGGTTTTCAAACCATGCACGTGGGCTTGTTTAAGCCCATAAAGAGCTTTATTTAGCTTGCATACCAGTTATGTCACCTAGTGAAGCAGGTTGAGTCATGTAAGATGAACTTTGAAGGTCACTATTGAGAAAGGCATTGTTAAAGTCTACTTGATGAAGTGGCCATCCTTTTGAGATTGCAATAGTGAGGACAACTCTCACTATTGTGGGTTTGACAACGGGCTAAAGGTTTCATGAAAGTCAAAACCTTTTTGTTGATGGAAGCCTTTTGCTACAAGGGGGCTTTATATTTTTTTATGGAGCCATAAGAGTTGTATTTGACCAAATACCCATTTGCACCCAATAGCTTCTCGATTAGGTGGTAAAGAAATAGAGACAGATGTTATTTTGATAAGGGCTGTATTTTCCTGCATAGCTTTGAACCAAAGGGGGTCTAGAAGGGCCTTCTTGGTTGAAGAGGTTCTAATGTTGCAAGTGAAGACTTTAGGCTTTACTATACCATTTTAGATCTAGTTTGCATGGGATGAAGCTTAGAGGTTAGTGGCTGACAAGAGCAACCAGGTTGTCCTGGAGATTGTGGAAGAGAGTTAGAAGTGAGTGGGTGAGGTGGGATGAGGTATTGGTACTATCAATAGAGGTAGTTGAATGTGTAGCTTGAGGTATCTGGTACTATATAGAGGTAGTTGAAGGTGCAGCTTCTTGAGGTGCAAGAAGAATTGTTTGATCATTATTGCAGCAAGAGGCAGTATGTTGAGGGGCAGGCAGCGTTTGGTCACCAGGTGTTGTTTGAGAGAATTCTACATCTGAAATTCTAGTAGGAGTAGTGGATATAGGTATATTGTTTTGAACATTTGCATACGAGGCATTCAAAGAAATAGAGTGATTTTTAAATGCAGAAATGGGCATATATGAGTTTAGTGAAGAAGTGTTAAAGGAGCTAGAGGTGAAGAAATAAAGAGCTATATGGAAAATCTAACTCATCAAAAATTACATGTCGAGAAGTGTAAACTTTCCAGATTTGGACAAGCATTTGTATCCTTTACAATTATCATAGTATCCTAGAAACATACATTTTTCAGATCTACAGTCCAATTTGTGGTGATTATAAGGTCTAGTAGAGGGTAGCACGCACATCCGAAGGGTTTCAAAAATGTGTAGTTTGGGGGTTGGTTGTATAGTTTTTGATATGGAGATAGTTGGACAAGGAGGTGTGGGTAAAAGATTGATAAGGTGGGTGGGTAAGACAGGCTTCTCCCAAAAGGTTTTTGGTAGAAAGGCATGTGCAAGTAAGGTGAGTCCAATGGAGGTGATGTGTAGTGTTTTCTCTACATTCCATTACTGTTTGAGTATAGGGCAGGCTAATCTATGTATAATACCATGGGTTTGAAGGAATTTAGAGTAGACTAGGTATTCTTTAGCATTATTTTTAAACGCTTTTATGTTGGCATTAAACTGTTTCAACTAGTGACTTAAATTGTAAGAAGATGTCAAATGCTTGAGATTTTTTATTTATGAGATATGTCCATGTAAACCTGGTATAAGCATCTACAAAACATATGTAATATCTAGCACCAATTGTGGTAGGGAAAGGGATGGACCCCAAATATAAGTGAATATAAGTTCAAAAGGATGAGTGTATCCAGAGTTAGAATTAGCAAAGGGTAATTGATGATGTTTACCAAGGCAACATGATTCACAAACATTGCAATTTTATCTTCATCAAATGGCATTTTACATAACTTTAACACCTGATGCACCACCTTGCTGAGGGGGTGACCTAGTCTCATGCCACAACATGAGAGTATTATTTACACTATTGCTAACAGTCAGTATTATTGCAGGAAGAGAAATTGTACACTCTTATTTGGAACGGATCAAGGTTTTAGTAAGGAAGCCTGAATTGAGTGTAAATAGGAAATGAATAGAGACCATCTCTTTCAATCCCTTGGAGGAGTAGTTCCTAGAATCCTGAGATTTCACATAACATTTAGCATAAAACTCAAAATAGACACGACTTTGTTTTGCAAAGTGAGACACACTCATAGATTTTTGGTGAGACCAGGCACATGTAAGAAATTTCAAAGAACAAATGATTTGTTGAATGAAGGAGAATATAATTTAGAATGCCCGCTATGCATGATGTTCATACCTTACCATTGCCTAGGTGCACCATTTCATGACCTTTATAGTTGGATTTGGTGCTAAAGTTAGAAGCATCTAGAGTGAGATGATGCGATGCTCTAAGTCTGGATACCAAGTAGATCGTAAACGGTTTGTTGAGTTGCAATCAAAGCTTGAGACGAGGATGGAGGTGGTATCTCAGATAGAGGTCCTGCAAGGTAGGCTTGTAGAGGAAGTCTTGTGTGTTTGATTTGGAGGTGGAAGTGTAGGTTGAAAGTGAGGATTAAACCTATGATAGCACTCATAGGCTAAGTGACCAATATTGTTCCAGACTTGACATTGAGGCTTTGTGCTTGTTTGAGGGAACTTGCCAGATCGGCCAAATTTCCTCTGCCTTTGTTGATTGAGAATCCTTTGCCTCGATTTGGAGAGCTTAAGAGTAAGTCGGCCACGGCCTCTGATTGAGCAAAATGAGCTTAAGCTGGTTTGAGATTCCAGATCAAGATTGTAGCATTCAATGCGAGCTTCCACAACCATGAGCAAAGCTTCAATCTCTTCCAGTGTATGGATCAAGGCGTGACAGGATCGACGCTATCATTGTAGTATGGTGGAAGACCTTCCAAGATTGCTCGATCTTTTCTTCTATGCTCAAAGGCGTACCAACAGAGTTAATCCACGGTTTTCTTGATCTCAAGAAGATAGTTGTTCATGGATGCACCTTTTTTGATGTCACGAAGATGAGTTTTGAGTTGGCTAATTCTTGCTAAAGTCTAAGACGCGAAAATCGCAATTTCAACAAGATCTGGTATGAATACACTGATCCAACCATGCGCACTCGAATCGATTCACTCAACGTTGAGCAATCATGCAGGAAGAACATTGTCCTGCTCCCATTCAAAGGCTGGGCTGAGGTTATGGAGCGGAGTCGCGTGGAGAGGTACATGACGGACTGGTCTTGGTGTAATCGATTGGAGTTTTTGACCTTTTATCACTGCCAACACTTCTCTTGCCAGAAGGTAGTTGCTCTCTGTAGTTGTGAGTCGGGGTCGTGAACTTCTTTGGGGAAAACACACAAAGATGCTGGAAGAAACAAGGATTCCGCTATTATTAGGGTTTGGAAGCTTGAAGGAAGATGTGGTTGAAAGGATTTAGGAAATGGAAAAAAAAAAAAAAAAAGAGAGAGAGTGCTCTATGATGCCATGTTAGAGTTCAAAGAGAGGGAGAATATTGCAAATGTCATTGAAATGAAAATTGATAGAACTGAATATTATTCACACCTAAACGTACATTGTTATTTATATGAGTGCTAAGGAAGCTTAAGTAATGAACTATAACTAAAAGTAGTTACAATCTAACTGAGTTTGTTATATTTAACAACAGTTTAGTTTGAGTTTTCAGTTTTTTAAATTTTATGAAGGAAATATTGAAAATTCTAAAACTACAAATTCCACTTTTCAGTTTCATTTCAGTTTTAGTATTTCCTTTATAAAATTCTAAAACTGAAAGAATAAACCTAGTATTGGGATAGTTATTGTCACATCTCATTGTCTATTGTCACATCATATTCAATAAGTTATTATTTAAATGTTCTAAAATGTCTTTCACTTTCTTTCACAATAAAACTAATATGTTGTTATTTTATGATTAATTATATTATCAGTATTTTTCTGTAATATTTTATTTAAATATATAAAAATATTTTTATTTTTGACTCATTTTCCTCATTAAATATATAAAATTTCTATTTTCACATAAAGATAAATAAATTATGTAACAAATTGATTTTCTTAATCGTAAATAGTGTTCAAATTGAATAAAGTTTATTACTTCAAATAACTTTATTTAAACATAATAATATTCCAATAATTTTTTATTTTTAATATTCTATAAATATGATATGAAATAAAATAACCACGAACGATTTAGTAATAAAATAAAAAGTATTAAAAATTTGAATTATAGTAGCAGTAATAAAACTTGAATTAAAATAAAATGAATCATATAATAATTTTAAAATTCAATTTTTACTATCAATGTACAAAAATTGTACTATAAACAAATATATATTATTAAAACCCATTAAATAATGTGAAAATATATTATCAAATATTACTATATTTTTATTGTGATAGTGAATGTAATTATCAAGTAGATAACTAATTTAAAGAATTGTTACCTTAGTTTTTAGGAATAAAAAATAAAATAAAAACTACGATAAAATTTGAGATATCGACACTAAAAATATCGATATGGTATGTTTATTTAATGATAAATTTAATTATACAAACACAAGCTTCAAAAATCTGGAGCGTGTATGTTTTACATAACAAATTATTTGTTCAATTTTTTAATTTTTTAATTTAATATAATTACTATTATATTCTGTAAATAATTATTACATTATAAAAAATTATAAATTAATTTAAAATTTATATAAAATAAATTAATAAAAAACTCTTGTAATGTTTAATGGTCCTTTCAAAAATAAAAAAATATAGTTAATTATTAAATATTTTAAAATCAAATTAATAATATTTGATAAAAGTCGTATATAACTATTATGAAAACCTTTTTAAAAAAAAAGTATAAAAACTATTAAAAGAAGACTTATTTAGCAATATTAATAATAGTGAGCTTGAATAATATTAAAGTACTAATTAATTGCTAATAGATCAAATCTTTTATAAAGGGCATTTTTGTACAATTAATTAAAAATTTATTAAGTAACAATAGACATTAGAGAATGACAATAGTCATTTATTTAATACTGAAAAAAAAGTTTTGATATTTTCAAAATATGTGCCTTTATAAAGTTTTGAATCTTGCTTAACAAATCCCTTAAAAAAAACCAAAATAAGGGTTTTACAAAGGATATATTAACCAGTTCACTAAGGACGCTAGTTAAGGATATTAGCAAAAATAAATATTTAAATTTAATAATAAATTTTAAGTGTTAAAAATATAAAAGTTTATCTTCTAAGATTAAAAAAAAAATTTCTTTTAATTTCTTAAAGAATATCATAAGAGTATCGGTTAAATAAACCAATTTGTGTTGACTTAGCTTGTCAATATTGGATTGGACGTAACCTAATCATATTTCAACAATCCCGAAGCACGAGACTCCTAAGATAGCAAGCAAGCAATTGTTAATTATATACATGAGAGACGATTCCACTAGCAATCGTCACCAAAGAGACTAAACCGATAATGAACGTACAGAATAATTTGGGACTAGATGGAACATGACTAGAGATTTAGATTGAGAGAAGGGCGACGATGATATTAGAGTAACAATTTTTTTTTCAATAGTTAATCACAAATTTTTTTGTTGCCTATAAAAAAATGATTATTTTTTATCACATGTATAATTTATTTAAGGATTTAATTATATAAATTGAGTTGATAAATTTTTTTTATGTAGATATTTAACCATGTTTTTTGGCATTGACAAAAAAGTTAAACTTATCTACAATTCACTATCTTGAAAATCTTTCAAAAAAAATATATATATAGTCAAATGATAATATAAATTTTTTTTACAGTGTACATTAAAATTAAACTTTTAATTTAAAACAATATTTAATTTAAATATACTAACAGTGTAAAATAAATTTACATAATTATTGAATCATGTAATGTTATATAAATAAATATTTAACTTTCATTCTCACTATTTTAAAAGTCATGCAAAAGAAGATATTTGATTAGATGACAATATAAAATTTTTTTATATTATTAGTATATTAAAATAAATTTTTTAAATAATTACATTTATATTTCAAACATATATTAGACATAGAATTCAATTTTATTCATTAACTTCCGAAAGCTATTAGTTCACTTTTATAGATAAGGATATTAAAAAAAAAGATAAATTTTCATATCTGTTAATGTAAAATAGCTTTTACAATATATTAGTTTACTTTTATAATTTTACATGATCATCAAATAAAAATCATCAAAAGTGTCATATCATGATCAATACCCAAAAGAGTAAATAGATACTTTTATAATTTTAACGTGTTTATTATTTTGACACCTCAAATTTTTAAATATTTAAATATTCTACTAATAAAATATATAAGTTTTATCACTTACTTCTTCTTTCAATTTATTATCTTTTTATCAATTTTTTCACACTCACATACACCCACATAGTATCTATACCTATATAAGTACCAAAATAACATTAACCTAATTTTAAATGCTACGGTCTCCGGATCACATTATCTTACCTAGTCTCGAGATGTGACGGCAAAACAAACATATATTGAAAAAAGCTTACATATGATGTAACAGCAAACGAAAATTTTTGTAATTATTTTATAAAAAATAAAATTTAAATTTCTATAAAAAATAATATTTATTAAATTAAAAAATTTATATATCTTGTTATCTATAAAATTCAAAAGTAATAATATTCTTTACTTATCTGTGATTAGAAATTAGTTATATATTTTATTACATGAATTTCGATTTCAATCTCTGTTTTTTTTTCATCTTAACAATTTTAAAATTGTTTGATTTCATTTTCTGTCATTAATCTATTTATATTAACTGCTAGGTTGACTAACAAACTACATAAAAATGGATCACATTATTTTATATGGTGAGCAGACCGGAGCATCATTATATTACTGTACTTCAAAATAGATCATGTTGATACTTTTTTTTTCTATTTAATAACATTACAAAATAATTTTATATTATCTTTAGATAGGAATAAAACTCTTTCTAAAAAATAATATTTAATATATAATTTAATTTTAATATAATAGTTGACATTTATATAATAATATAATATCAGATTAGTAATTATAATTAACTTTTATCCCATAAAAGTCCATAAATAGAGAGCTTACATCAAAATTAAATGCTTTAATTGATTATTTTATCATTATTCATTTTAATGCTGCTTTCAACGTTTTAAATATCAAATAATAACTTATTTTTCATTCAAGCATTTAATTGGTGGTTATTTATAATAGAAGCATTATTGATCTACTTTCTACGTTGGACTCATGAATAAAAAAATCGCAACGTAAAAACAATAATAATAAAAAAAAAAGGAAACCCGCTGTTTTTATGGTAAATTACTGGCTCACCAAACCTACCGTCTCCTACGCTCCCTACGCCCCATGCTGCTTCTCCTCAAATACAGATAGTAGATTCCCAGAACACACACGCTCCGTCCACCACGCAAATCTGCTATACTCAATTCCTCTCAATAATACCATCACCATGGATTCAAACTCCACCACCACCGACAAGGAGCTCGTGCGCGAGTTCCCGTTCCTCCTCCGCCTCTACAACGACGGCACCGTCGAGCGCCTCATGGGCACCGACACCACCCCTCCCGGCACCGACCCTCAAACCCAAGTCCATTCCAAAGACATCACCATCAACCCCCAAACCGGAGTCGCCGCCCGCCTCTACCTGCCCCCCTCCGCCGGACAAAAACTCCCCCTCCTCATCTACATCCACGGCGGTGCCTTCTGCATCTGCTCCCCCTACAACTCCACCTACCACCGCCACCTCAACGCCGTCTCCGCCCAAGCAAACGCCCTCGTTCTCTCCGTCCACTACCGCCTCGCCCCCAACACCCCTCCCCGCCGCCTACGACGACACCTGGGAGGCCATCCAGTGGGCCGCCTCCCACGCCGCCGGCGGCCCTGAGCCCTGGCTCAGCGACCACGCTGATTTCGGGCGCGTGTTCCTCGCCGGCGACAGCGCCGGCGCCAACATCGCGCACAACATGGCCATGCGCGGCGCGGAGGAGGGGTTCGGAGGGATGACAGTGGACGGCGTCGTTTGATCCACCCGTACTTCGGGAACGAGAAGAAGGACGAGCTGATCGAGTTCTTGTACCCTTCGTATGGAGGGCTGGATGACCCGAAGGTACACCCGGAGAAGGATCCGAAGCTTTCGGGGCTGGGTTGCCGGAGGATGCTGGTGCTGGTGGCGGAGAAGGACTTCTTGAGGGAGAGAGGGAGGAGCTACTACGAGGCGGTGAAGGGGAGTGGGTGGGAAGGGGTGCTGGAGATGGTTGAGACGGAGGGTGAGGAGCACGTGTTCCATTTGCTCAACCCTACCAAGGACAAATCGGTGGACCTTGTTAAACAGTTTGTGTCTTTCATGAAACAAAGCTAGACAGACCTTGCTAGCTGCCAGGCCACCCTTGTCTTTTTTCTTTTTCTTTTTCCTTTTTAATTTTCGGTTCCAGTAGTTAATTAGATTATACCAAACGAATTAATGGCTTGTGAGCTAGAGCCCCACAGGAATGTGGGGTATGTGAATTGTTTTGTGGTGTTATATTTTTCACTAGGTTAATTAAGATAGACACACCCACATGTGGACTGGATTGAATTCGTCTTGCTTTCAATGCTCTCTTTTCTTTTGTGTTTTCGTTTTCAGGATTTACTAAGAGAGAGAGGAAGGGGAAAAAATAGTAGTATATAGTGTTTCTCGAGTGTGTTCAGGGATGAATTTGTGGTATCAACTTCCAGTTTCGTAGCAATTCATGCACCTTGATTGATTTGCAGTTTAAAGCATGATTTCAAATTTCCACACCCAGCTCCTACCATCTGCGTGTTTTCAGGGGTTGAAGGAGAACAATCTCCGCGTAAAGCCGAAACAGTAGCGTCTTTAGCGAAAAAGATGTCTACCAGTTGGTAGACTAGAACCGTTTACCAGCCAATTTGTTCATCGTCATCAACTACTCTGCCTGAAAGCTTCGGTTTGACTATACTATATGGAAAAATGTCATGTGAATAATAAATTGAGTTTAATTTTGAAAAGAATTTAATACTGTTATTTTTTACATATAACATATCTCTTTTTTTATATAATATTTTAAGGAATGGGGATTAAAAATAATTATATTTATTGATATGTCATTATATAATTGGATGAATATATAAAATTTTTTTATATTGTTAGTGTATTTTAATTAAATTCTTAATAAAATTATACAATAAATATAATGTTATATATATTATTAATTATTGAATATAATGAGTGATTTACTTTTTTAATAAATAATTATATTATTAATGATAATAAAACATATAATATATATTTTATATAATTTTATTATTTCTATAACATTATTTCTATAATTAGTCATAGTTGTGGACCAAGATAGAGAGAGTATGCTGGCGCTAGCTTTCTCCCTGTTTTAAATTAATTGTCTTTACAAAATCATCATTCATCAGCAAAATGTAATAGAATTAAATAGATGGTGACACAGTCATTTTAAAAAAGAGAGATGATTTTTTTACATTATTGTTAAGAATTTAATTTTAATATATTGTCATGCATTTTTATATTATTAAGTTAATAAAAGTGGTTAAATTTTACATGTACTATTTAAAAAATTCATATAAATGAGATGATTTGATTGAATGACTATGTATAAAAATTTTACATTATCCGTGCATATAAATTAAACTCTATTGTTAATTGCTTTTTCTATTTTAAATTAAACATCATTTAAAATTATTACATAAAATTAAAAAATTACTAAATAGCCTTGGTTCTTAAAAAAAATGCTAATTTAACAAAATAAACTGTCATTTTCAAAGAAATTATGATTGATTAAAAAGTAGAGAAAGAAAAAAATTACCTATAATCTAATTTAATGAGATAAATAGGTGGAAATTATTCAATGCTTTATTAAAACTTAAAATAACAATTATTTTAAAATAAAAATGAAAATCTAGAAAGGTATTTGATTTGAAATGGAGGTAGTATGTGAATTCAACATGAACAAAGAGGGTTAAAAAATTAAATAACAAAATTTAATACTATTATTTTTTAAGTCTAATTTCTATGTAAGTTAAATTATTTTTATTCTCTAGCAATAATAGAGAATTCTTCGTTATTTATACGTGCATTTCCTGGTATTAAATTGACATATGTACAAGTAACAGTATCTTTTGAAAATGACCCATTCATTGTAAAAAATAATGCAAACAAAACACAGATTGCAACTTCTTTTGTTTTTATTAAAAAAATACTTTAAGTAAAGTTAACTAAATAAAACTGAATTGAACATTCACAACGAAAAATTTGGAAATTTTTTTAGTGCGTGCCAAAGATTAAGATTTGAATATTACTGTTAATAAACATTTATTGATAAGTCATTATCATGGTTAATATTTCACTAAGCCACTGGGATTCGTCCACTGGTAAGCGATATAAGTAGTATATATGAGGTCCTATATATTTAAACCTCATTGTGATCAATGTAAATTTAGAAGTAAAAAAAAAAATTCTCTGATACCCTATAAAATTTATGTGTACTAATACCTTCTAAATAATTTGTAACTAAAAATTTATGACATGTTTTATTAACTAAATTTATTAATATTTTAAATACTAATAATTAAATCATAATACTTAAATTTAAAATGGTATCAATACCATTGGGATACCATGACAAAAAAAAAAAGGTTAATACTTCTCGCGCCCACCTAGACTTTCTAATGGAAAATTTCCTTACGTTTCAAAAATTTGTAAAATAAAATTGGTAGTTTTTCGGTATCCTTAATTTTTTGATAAGGTTATTACTAATGCTCTTTAAAGGTTGATGGGGAATATCAACTTACGTCCAACATCTTAAAAAAAATGCATTTCAAGTTAATTAATACCTTTCTAGAAATTTACTAAATTTATGTTTAATTTTATGATATCAATTTTTCAATTATTTTATTTTGTTTGTTAATATCCTAAAGTATTTGTCAAAAAATTTAATCAAAATGTTCACATTTAATTTTAGAATAATATCTAAAGATTGAAGGTATAAATGTTTACACTATCTGTATATAAAAATTAAACTCTTATTTTAATTGAGTACTCCCAATCTGTCTACCTTGCATTAAGATTGATATTGTTGGCTAACGCCAAAATTTTACACGTAAATTAGACGCTACACTATCATACGGGTAAGGAATTCATGGACACCACCAACCTTTCATCACATTAATTCCGAGTCTCAGTTCAACTGAACAACTAGTATTCTCCCGATCACTATTCTTATTTTTCTTAAGGGTCAATTGGCAAGCTCGATAAAATAAGAATTGATGGCACAAAATCTAATATAATAAAGTTAATAATATAAGATTTAATAAATTTTTAATATTATATAGTGTTTGATGTAGTACTATATAAGATATTATATTTTATATTTTATAATATTATTATTTATTTATAAATAACTCTAATATTATAAGTAAATATTAATAAAAATTAAAATAATAATAAAATAAATTTTTTATTAATGATTTAAATATAATTTTAAAATATAATACTACCTAAATATTTATTAATTAAAATTTAATTTATATTTAAAATAATTATTTATTATTTCAATAAATTATATAAATATAAAATATACTCTTTTATATATTTAAATATTTTATATTTTTAATCATAATTATTTAAATTTTAATTTAAAAATAAATATTAACTCAAAATATTTTTATTATTAATCTTTACTTTTATATATTAAATATGATTTATTATTTATTTATATATTTTACTAGTTAAGAATTTATAGTTTCTATATTATATTATTCATTATTTATTTCAAATATTTATTTATTGTTAAATATTTATTAATTTCTTTTATTTATTATTTATTAATTATAAATATTTTTATTTTTATTATATATAGCTAAATTGATATGATATATTATTTTTTAATAGATTTATTTATTATGAAATAATTTTATTAAGAATTATTTTATTTAATAAAATATTTAAAAAATAAAAGTGACCTTATATGTTAAAAATTAATCAAGCCTAATAAGACCTCCTTATGCTACACTAAGTTATATAACATTTTGACATATAAAGACATTATAATGGATAACTTTATATAATACGTTGTATAAACACCAAACAATAGATAAAATAGCATAACATATAGTATAAATTTATACTATTATATCTAATACAGTATTTCAAACACACCGTAAGATTACTTAATTCCTTTCATTCGAGATTGTTTAAATCAAGGCGAACAAGGATGTTCGGGTTTCTTCAACTTCATCAAAATGGTATTCATGCAATGCATGGGTCAATTATATATGTTATACAATTTAAATATAAAACTTATTTATAATAATTAAAGTGTCATAATATTTAAAAAAATAAATTGATAATAATTTAATTTCATTAATAATATTTACTATAAAAATGAAATTTAGTGTAAAATGTATTTTATTTTCCTAAATTTTGGGTCATATTCAGTTATACCTTGACTTTCAAAACATGTATCATGACTATGGACTTTTTAAGCAATGCAAAACATCCAATTCTATTAAGTTAACATCCATTTTCACACTTAAGTGATAATGTGCAAATCATGTGCACATTAGATGGATAAAAAATCATTTTTTAATTAAATTTCTCAACCTTAAATCCTTTTACAATTAGAGACAAACAAAATGGATGTCAACTTAATCGAATGGTTGTTTTGCACTATTTAGAAAGTTTAGGGTGTCGCGACGTATATTTTAAAAAATCAATGTGTAAACCGTATATGACCAAAAGTTCAAAGGGGTAAAATGTATTTTACCATTAAATTTATATAAATATATTGCCTGTGCAATGTACATGTTAGTTTGTTATCACCCATTTGAAATTAATATTTTCAAAAAAATTGTTTTATGACATTTTTATTTTATCATATAGATATAAATATTTTAAATATTTTTTAAAAAATTTCTTATAGTATAAGATATATATAGAAAATAAAATAAAATAAATGAATAAATTTGTTTGGATATCATTAATTAGTAGTGTAGAATTTGATGATTGGGCATCACTATATTGGAATTTTTGGTGGGAAATAAAAAACATAATATAATGTCACCTTATCAATCCCACTATCATAAAACCTTGTTTTAGATATATGAAGATTATGAGAGTTTGTATTTTTTTAGTTGAGTAATTATGAGAGTTAAATATTTTAAATGATATGACAATATATAATTAAATAGTTATGTTAAATGAAATTATACTTCTATTCTTCATTTGGTCATTTTGATTTTTGAGTAATCCAATTGCATGTAAAAAATAAATAGTTTAATATATAGAGCTGCTTTTGTCGTCTTTAGTTCAAGTATAGAGTTAGAATTAGTGAAAAGTGACTGTTGTATTTCGAAAAGTATTAGCTGTGAAAACCATACACATTGTGTAATTTACTCATGGTAACAAAATACTCTTAAAATAGTGTCTAGTGTACCTAGTCGTAAACTAATAAGCTAGTTTTATTTTACCATGTTATTTATTTGTGGATTTCTCTTGTACCCTATAAAATTCATGAGTCCGCCTTAGATAATTTATGGCTAAAAATTTGTCATAACCCTAACTGAATTTATTAATATTTTAAATATTCATAATTAAATCATAATCATTGGATTTAAAAGGATACGGTATCCTTGGGGTACCATAACAAAAACCTATTTATTTATTATTTTAATTTTATATTTTTGTGAGCAATTATTTTGGTTTTTAAATTCAATTATTTATTTTTTATATTATTTGTGTTATTTTAATTAATATTTTCCAACAATTGTAGTTGCGTACTTTATGTTCATTTTTATTTAGTAAAATACAACCCCCTTTTTTTTAGATATGGTACTATTACACTCTCCTCCCTCCCTAATAAAATTAAGATAAGTTATACTTTAATCTATTTTAAATTTAAATTTTCATTGATTTGTTATTTTCTCATGCTTGTTATTTTATTGTGACTAAATTATCCTTTATTAATTATACACATTAATTTTTTAGAATAAAATATATGTGGCTTAAATAATATAAAATATTGAGGTATATATAGTTCTATATTAATTTATATCAGGAAAAAAATGTATTTAAACATTAAAAATTTAAATTATGTTGTATATAAATTTTTTAAAATATAAAATACTTAAAATTATTATTTATATCAAGAAAACAAATTATGAGAAGTAAAAATAACTAATAGTAACAATAATTTGTAATGATTATTTTTAAACATAAAAATTATGTATTTTTCAACTATTAATTTTACACTTGATTTGTGCAATTGGTTAATGGGAGTTGATAAAATTGTTATTGCACTTGATTTGTGTAATTGATTCTCCCATGACTATATTAGCACTGATGAGGTGTTATTGGATCCCCAAACTATGAGACTTAGAGCCATTGTGTTCATGAAACATGTTGAGATATGGGTCATGTAAGATCTTGTAATATATTGGGGTTGGGAATTGTTATGGTCATTTGATTACATTGAATTTTTGTAGTTTGGTTAATGAACTCATGTACATATTGTGACTCTTAACTTTGGAACCATCATTATATCTTGAGATATGGATGTTTTCTTTAGAGAACATTGGTCTTTCGTGAAAGATATGGTTCCCTTGTGGAAATGATGTTTCGTGAGAAACATGTTATGATCTTCTTGTGGGAGATTGGTTATGTCTTCTTGAGAAGGCATAATGAGGATCTATATAGGGTAGCATTGGGAGGACCACATGTTACGCTACGATGTATTTACACTTTGAACACTTATGTTTGCGTATCATTGTTGATGAGTTTATTTGGTTATGTGGTCGTGGACAAAGTAAACTCTTTATAGTTTATCATTTGGTTATGGCTCTTAGCTGGGCCTTGTTAACCGAGTGGTATGGTTTTGTCATGATAATTTTTCAAGCTACAATTTGTAACCACAGTTGTAATCTAATAGACATTTTCAAAATGTTTTAAAAATACAAAACAAAACTCAATCAATATTGCCCAAGTGGGAAAATGTTAGAATTTTCCTTTGGCCTATTAATTGGTGTGTATTTTGATTTTATAAAATGGGTTAAATGGATAGTTTAATTGTTCCCTAGAGAGCCTTTTAATATTATTTTGTGATCCATTATGGGTTTGGAAATTACCATGTGTTATTGGGCTTGAACCCAATAGGGAGTGTACTGGAGAGCATAAAGACCCTGGGTAATCAAGTTCAATAATGGACATGACCTAGTTACTATATATTCATTAGTTGGGCAGGACCCACTCTATTTTGAAGTCTCTTGATGGTTGTTGCTTCATCGATGCGACATCTAGCATAGAAGACAGAGAAGGAATGAAAGACCTGTCCTGGCATACACAAAATGTATGTGTTTCTTCCCATTCAACATAATTCACTAATAAACGGTATAATTCGTTATTACAAATCCAAAAGGTACACATCCATGTTTATGTATACGTATTGTTGTTAATTTGGTGTTCTAATTTCTAGTATTTGATCCAATAAACTTACAGCTTCTCTCTCCACCTTTGTGCATATTCTTTGAAAGTCTCTGCCTCGACCTTTTTCATCCACTAAAGCTTAAACCGATCTAGAGCAGTGTCAATAACGAACTGATATTGTTTCACAAATAGCTCTGCCAAACCACGCCAACTCTTTGTTTGACTCTTATTGCATTGCAAAAACCAATTCAAAGCTCCACCAAATAAACTATGTTGGAAACAATGGATCATCAACTTCTCATTCTTGTGGTAGGAAGCCATACTTCGAGTGTACATGGTCAAATGAAACATAGGATCGGTTTTTCCTTCAAACTTTTTAAAGTCTGAGACTTCAAAGGTCGCAGTATCTCAATGTCAGGGAACAAATAGAAATCTTGCATGTGTAATCTTCCATAAGCTTCCAACCCTTGCATGGCCCTCCCTTTTTCTTCCAACATCTACATTTTGCGCAACATCATGCCATCCTTATCCTTCATCATCTTGTAAATGCTTCTCTCTTGATGTTTTGGGTGATTGCAACTGCATGTTCATCATCATCATTGGCTTGATTAGTAGGGCCTTTTTTTGTCATTCCCTCCATTGTGTGGCTTACTAGAGTTTGTGGTGTTGTTATCTGAGTTATCGTTGGGACTCGCTTTCCCATTTGAAGATAGATTTTTCAACATACTCAACATTTGCTCAAAATTTTCCTCCAAATTTTCAACTCTTTGGTATGCTATAAGCTAAGAGTTCCCTATTTTTTCATGATTAGTAGCCATTTGGAAAAGTTCATGTTTAATTGTTTAGCGTGAGCATGAGTCAGGACATGATTTCAAACTTGAGCAAACTTGCGACATGGCGCAATGATAAGTAATATGAGATTTTGGAAAAAATAATGCTAGCTCAACATTTGCATTCTTCATTTTTTTTATAAAAAAAAAAGTGCAAAATGGCAAACTTTTTTTTTTAAAGAACGCAAATGTAAAGCCTATGAACTCCTTTTTTATTTTTTATTTTTTGCAAAAGAAACAAAGAATAACTAACAAGATATGAGAAACAAAATCCAACCCTTAGTCTAAACCTCTAGGTGATTATATCAGTGCATGTCTTTTGGGAATAATCTAGAATTCTAAAGATCAATGGTTCCCAAATTGCCTCTATCCATGAGATAGAGACCTAGTTCTATGTGCTTTACCATAGGGACATATAAGTTACAATATGATAGCTCACAACTTTGGTAACAATTGGAGTAGGAGAATTAACAATTGTCAAGGAAGCATAAGCCTCACATGCATTCATCTCACAATGGTTACCCAAATTTTGTTGTGCAAATTAAAACATAACTTTTAATAATCTTCCCCAAAAAAGAATCAAAGCCTAAAAGTATTTATAAAAAAGAAAATAATTTTTTTGAAAAATTAATTTTGGCTTTACAGAAATCCCTGCCTTTATATCTTTTGATGCAATGAGCAACTTAAAATAACATTGTTCTTCTAAAAAATAATTATGAGTTGGATTGATTTTATTAAATTAAAGAAAAAAATTCACTTATGTAGAGGATTTAGAATAGCATAAGTTATATTATAAACCCTTACAAATCTTGTAAAACTTGAGAATGGTGGACCATACATCAACATTACAAGCTTTTGCATGGATTAAAATCATATAGAAAGTTGGATTTAGATTTTTAAAGCTTTAGAGAATAAAGTGAGAGAGTTTTACCTTTAGATCAATAAAGTGTAGGCCTCTTCATTCTATTAATCTAAAGGTAAAATTTCTCACTTTACTTTCTAAAGTGAAAATCTAACTCAATAGGATCCAAATCCTAGAAATTTTTATTATATATTTTTGTCACCACACCCCAAACCCATGACGCTTTTGACCAAAGCTAAAAAAAAAAGTCACTAGTATTAAAGCTTAAAAGAAGAATCATACGATAACAACACAAAACAAATTTTGGAAAAAACTAAACTTTGATAAAGAAAACCAATCTGTCGAAACACAGTAAATGAAAACAAAGCCAAAATTTTAAAAGAAAAGAACACACATACACATAAATCAAAAAGAAAGAAAGCTAAAAATAGTTTTTTTTTTTTAAAAAAAAACTCAACAGCGAGACTAAAGAGGAAAATATTGACAAAAGTTAAAACACGTGTTAAAGCACACAATTGCTTTGATCCTCAATTAGAAGTTGAAAAGGTGAAGAGTGCGTTTCCTGCGGCCATTCGCAGAATGGGTGTGATGAACATATGGTACATGCTATACAAGCATTAAGCATGCAGAAGTCATATCTTAAGTTCCACCACTCTTAAATTGTCGAACTACCCCTCCCTTTTTTCATTTCCACTCTCTGTCCTTCGTTCTCCCCTCTTTTGCTTAATAATGTGTCTTATTTATCGAAGAGTAACGGGGAAAACTTTTATAACTGATTAATAACTTATTGGAATCAGATAACTGATCTATTGCACTCGGTTAGGAATTACAAGATTTGATGCAATTTTATTTTTTTTTTAAGAAAAAGAGATAAGATTGGGCTGGTTATGATTCAAGAAGGCTAAAAATTTAAAAGTTGTTATATCTTAAATTCAAACAAAAATAATTAATATTTTTAAATCATTTAAAAATTGGGTGTTGACAAATATCCTTAAATAAAATTTATATCCAATTTAATTTAACTAGCGACTTGCTGGGCACTATCATGCCCGTGAAGTCGTATTTTTTATTTTTTTGGTATTAATAAAATTAAATACAGTTGAGATAATTATTTAAATATTTTAATTTTAATGATATAGTAATAGGAATTTCATTTTTTGCAAATAGGAAATATTATTTTTGTTTCAAATACTATCTTTATCAGACAAATGAGATAAAGTTAACGTTCCTAGTTGGAATGAGTAAAGAATGATTTAAACTATTTAGCAATTGATAAAAAAAAAAAGGTAAATAACATAAACTACTCTTGAAGTTTTGATTTATTGCACATAACTCCAATCTTATGCAAAGATAGCACTTTACCCCATTTTTGTGTTGTTGACACTCGCTCCATGTGTATTGTTTTAGAGACACTAACATCTCTGTTACAATTACTGGACCAAGTGTTATGCCCGCAAACTTCTTTTTTTACCAGACCAAGGGACATTAACTTTCATCCATCATTAATAGTCAAATTCATTCCCAAATTGTGAAACTTAAGCTAAGGCTTTAGGGAGGTTCCTACTTTATGAAACTTAGACGGTTCCTTCACAGACACAGCTATACTATAAAGATAATTTTTAAAATAATACTTTTTTACATTCATGAAACATAGTAGATGATACAGATATATTTCAAATGAACACAATACTCCTATATTGATATCAATAATAAGATTGCTATAACAAATAAGATGACCATATCAATATGCCAAAGAGTATAGCACCTGTATGATATTATGTATGCTTCCCACTACAAGTAGATAGGCATACATTCCACATCCTGACAAAACAAAACAAAACAAATAAGTAATTGATAAAAGGACTAAACACATGAATTGACCAACACCCAATGTGACCAAACAAATAAGAAACCTTTTGATCCCGAAGATAACGAAAACCTCACATCAAGTTATTCACAAAGACAAAGAAAAAAATTTGAAGAAGTGAATGATTGAAACCTTGGTGAAGTAAATCAAGCAAATCGGTCAAAGAACAAAGCGCCAAACGTAGCATTCAACTACTTCATTCATTTGATCATTGTCGATACCACACTACGTCACTAACCCTTCTCTCTCTCTCTCTCTCTCTCTCTCTCTTCCCTCCTTCTCTCTATAAAGTATACTTTCCATTTAGTAATCTCAATGAAAAGTTATACTCAACGTTCAATGCCACTGGTGAGAAATTTCTGAAGCAAATGTCAATCATGATGATAAAAATGGGTGAATAAAGAAGAAAAGAAGAGAACGAAGAGAGGCACAATGTGAGGGAGACATGATGCAAAATGGGGATAAGAATTAGAGCATGAAAGTAATTTGACAGTTTTAAGAGGAAGTTAAAAAATTGACTCTAATTGGGTAACTTAATTACAATTTTAGCCCCATGAATACTTCTTAAACTAATTATATATAGGTGTAAAATCTTGAAAATAAAATTGGACACCAAAAGGAAGAATTCCCTTTATATTAGTGTAGATAAAATAATTGAATAAATATGTTTAGATTAATTTAAAATCATATTTTTAAATTTTAACTATGTAAATTTTATTTAACTTGATTCACTTAACTTTAGCAAGTATTCTTTCTTATTGATTTTAGTATGGCAATAATTCAAACTTCTAATTGACTTTACATCAATTATTTTTTCTAACAAAATTCTAGTATGACAGTAATTCCAAATTCTAATTGATTCTACTTACAATAAATAATTTATTGATTATGTTAACTCAAGTCTCAAATTTTAATCTGTAAATTTAATGCTATGTCTTGAACCATTTTACAAAATCATTATCATTTTCCTACAATTAATGTCTTTAAATTAAATTAATATCTTATTTAATGTAACATGATGACTAAACAAACATATTCAATTGAGTTTAATATCATATTTTTAAAGTCTAATTGTGTTATTTAGGCTTGACTTGATGCACTTAATTTTAGCAAACATTCTTTCTAAGTGATTGGAATATGATAATTATTCAAAATTTTAATTGGTTCTATATGAAATATTGATATTAAAAAAATTATCTAATTTAAAATAAATTTTGAGTTAAGTATTAGTGTTTTGAACCTATTTACATAATTATTGTCTTTTGTTGAGAATCGAGGTGCATTTGTTTCAGCTTGTAAAAAAGTGATTATCAAACTTGAATTTTATATATAACAAAAAAAATTGAAAAATACATTTTTCTGAAATTAATTTTAAAAGCTTCTAAAAAAATAAAATAGGTATTTTTGAGATTCTAATTACTTTTAAAAGATTATCAAAATATATGAAAGTTATTTTTTAGGTGAAAATGGTGATTTTGTCCCCCCCCAAAAAAAAAAAAACTCACCCAAACACACCCTTAATATCTTTAGATTAAATTAATGCTCTATTTAATTTATCAAAATAATAATTAGATATGTTTGGTTGGATTTAACTTCATGTTTTCAAATTCTAAATGTGTTATTTATGTTTGATTTTATGTTTTCAAGTTTAGAAAATATTCTTTCTAGCTAATTCTAATATGATAATATTAATTCAAAATTATAATTAATTTTACTTTAAATATTATTATTTAAAACAAATATTTGTCTTTAAAAAATAAAAAAAATCTACAATTGATTATTTTATCTCATTCACAATTATATTCTTTATAATTAAAAAATCTCTCGTGCAAGTATGGCTTCCTTATTAGGAATAATATATAATAATATAAAATATAGTATCTTATATAACATTATACCAAATATCATATAGTATTAAAAATTTATCAACCTTATATTATGAATATCCTATCAAGTCTAATTGTTTGCAAGTTGCAGTAGTGGAAAAAAGATGTAGTGGATCCATCTACTATCTTGATGACTGTTTATGAAGGGATAACCAAAAATATGGAAACGTGCATAGTGAAAGTCCGGATCTTTAGGAAACGATCACCATCATAAGCTGGAGATTTGATTTTAATACAACATTTTTTATTTTTAATAGTACATGTTACCACCGATTTAAAAGTGGGCTGACTTTGTGATTTGGGCCTTATTAATATGTTGTGTATAAAAGAAATTGGGCTTTTAACTTCATGAAGAAATGAGAGTGTTATTTGTACAAATGATTGGTCGTGGAATAGCTTAATGAGAGCGGTTACAATGGCTAAAGCGTTCCGCGATAGTTATCAGCTGAGGTGGACGTGCGGGAACGATTATTTCGATGGAATGTATCGTAGTAGCTATTAGCCATGGCAAAGGAGCAGGTTATATGATGGGGTAGGTCACGATAGTCATGGGCCGTTTTAAAGTGGGACGGTTATAACAAAGGAAGCGAATTGTTCAATATTATTTGAAGTCGTGGTAACTATTAAATGATGTGCAACTGTGAATGCTTTCATGAGGATTACTATGGATGGTTACATGACCAATACAAATTTAAGGCCAGTATAAAAGGGTCAAAGAAAAACAAAGAAGACACGATAAGTCACACAAACACAACTTTACCATTTTTGTCTTAGTTGTTTACTCTTTTTTTTTTAGGCGTAATGTAGTGTAGTTCATCAACTTTAAATTTTCCTTTCTATGTTCTTTAGTGTTGTTGTTGATATTGTACTTTCAATTGCCTTTAATCAATTATAACTTCATCTTCAATTCTAATCCAAAGTTTATTGTTACGTAGTATTTGGAGAACCCATAACCAAGTGATAGATTCCCTCCTTGGTAAAATCACTTATATAACTTGGGATCAAAAGTAGATTTGCTCTTGGCTTTGTTTAATTATTTAACTTAGCTAAACAAATTTTACCACAATAGTACAAAAACACTTTTTGTGAACTGCATAAATGTTCGAGTAATATGAATTTAACTTTTTTAAGATATCAAGAAATGACATTCACCTATTAGTTTTAAAAACCTATATTCCACCCATTCTCATTTCATTAAGGATACATTTGACGTATTCTCTTTTTATTTGATTTTTTATAAATTATATGTTAAAAATAAAATAATTATAAAATAAATAATAAATTTAATTTCTATGTATTTATAAAGTAAAATAAAATATTGGTTTACAATTTTTCACCTTATTTAGCACTCTATTGAATTTCTTTTGTTTAACAACAAAAAATCATATTATACTATCAAGACATAGATATTAAACTCTAAACAATATTAAAATTTATATTAAGAGTTTAAAATAATTATTTTAATTAAAAATTTATTAATAAGTATTTTAAATAAATAAGATGTAAAAGTTAAATAAACATTTATAATAATATCTAAATATATAAAAAAAACTACTAATTATTTTTGAAAATAAGTAATACATTACAAATAATATTAATTAGGTAATAAATAATATTAATATAAGATGTCCACTCCCACTTAAGTCAATGGAGTTATTTATAGTTGCTATTAAATAAATCAATAAAAGTGTGACCAAACACACATTACTGTAGCTAATAATAACTATTATATTAAGTAATAAATTTTCTTACACATTTTGTGGTTAAACGTAAATAGTGTGGCAACTTGCAATTAACCACATTTTTAAAATAAATAAAATTAAATTTTCCCTTTCACCATAACCACTTTCTACCACCATCATCACTTTTTAGAAAAGAATAGAAATAGAATTATTCATAAAAGATGACTACTACCCCATTGTTGTTGAAACTCATGCCACCATCACCACTTTTCCTCAAGCTTATTATAATCCTCCACCACCATATTCTAATAAAATCAAATATTTTAATTTAATAATTAAAACTACCATGAAGGAACAAAGAACATAAGTAACATTGGGAAATTAATAATGATTTTATAAATAAAATTGTTATATTCCCAAGTTTTGATTAATATTTTATAAAAACAAAAATGGCTTCACTACAACAACAACAACAAAGTATTTTAATTCAAAGCGCAAAGAGATAACAACAATGACCCAACAAACCATTTACCTTCAAATCCTTCAAACTTGAACTATCAACACCTTCACCTTCAATCCTTCATAACCTACACTTACCCTTACGTTTAACCACCCTCACTTTCAACCCTAATAGTTTCAACAACATAGGGAGCATTGGTGGTTATGTTATGAGAGGAAGACAATTGTAGAAATTATAACCAAAGAGGTATAGATTTTTTAGAAATTGATTTTGGGTATGTATCTAATTAGTGTGTAGGCATGTAACAACATTTTATTTTCATTGAACCACATTTGTAAGATTTTGGTTTAATACATATTGTAAAGGATTTGCTTTTGATTTTAGTGGTGGTGATGGTGGTGGAAGTGAGGAGGAAGACCTTGAGTATTGATTGGTGTTTGGTGACACAATAAATTTTATTTAACCACATTTATGAAATGTGGTTAAATGTATAAGGTATTGACTGTAGGTGAGAATGCCCTTTAATATAATAGCTTCAACTTCTATCATAACTACTATTATACATCAAAACCACTTCTATCTAATAATAACTATTATATTAAGTAATAAATAATTTTCTTACACATTTTCATATTTCCAACTTTCACCATAATCACTTTTGTTCGTTAAAAAGATAGATAATTTAAAAATATAATTAATTATTATTTTAATTAAATATTTAATAATAAATATTTTAAATAAATAATTATAATAATACTAAAATATATAAATTAATAATAATTTATAAATAAAATTGTTATATGTTTTTTATATTTTATATTTTAGGAGCAAAAAAATCACAAAAATAAAATTATAATAGAATAAGAATTTAATCTCAACTCATAGACAATGTAAAAGTTTTTCTTATATTATTATCTAATTAGTCATGTATTTTATTTAAATGATTTTTCAAGTAGTGTGAGAGTAAATCAATTTGACTGACGTGACAATATATATGACTAACGTGACAATATATACTTGAATCCCTTTTATATAGTTAGTACATCAAAAATAAATTTATAAAATAATATTTTCATTAATTCTCTAAGTATTAAATAAAAAATATTATTATTTGGATATTTGTAATCATATTTTTTAAATTTTTATTGATTTTTTATATAAATTGTAACTCATGTTACACTACACCAAAATATAGGTTTAGCGGTGATTTTTGCAGCGGTTAACCAACCACCTAAGAATCCTTGTAATTCGCGGCAGTTCTAATGTAACCACCGCAAAATATTTGAACCTAGCGGCAGTTCCTACGACGGTTGTAGGTGGATTTATCACTTAGCAGTGGTTTGCAACTGCCGCAGAATACTAATATTAATTTTTCCCTTTTTTGTCATACATCAAAATAAAGAGCCCAGCTAAAAGCACAAAACCTAACACCCAATTCCTTCATCTCGCGATATACGAGAGAGAGAGCCATAGGAGAGGCAGCGGCACAATGGCAGAGGAGGGGGCTAGTGCGGCGAGCTTCTAGGCGGCACTCCGACGAGACACCTTTGGTGGACTGAGCTTCCTGTACCAGCCGGCGACTGGGAAGAAAGCAGCAACAATGGCAGCATCAGTCACGTCGGAGGCTGCGATGTCTTCTATCGGGCTTCTTGGCGCACGATCTGGGCTCCGCAATGCTGGTGCGCAATGGCTGCACATCATCACTGCAGGGGGAATGTGGTGTGGCTTCACTGTCTCGGTTGTCGGCGGAAAGAGGTTGCGCCGCCACCAAAGCACCTTGTTCTCTCTTTCAATCTTTCTTCTGTGCCCTAACAATGGCGAAACCAGAGCAAGGTCATCCTTCACCATTGTTGGGGTTTTGTTCTCACTTGCTCATCTTTTTCTCTCATGTTCTAAATCTCACGATTGTAAGTCATGCACTTTAAATCCCTGACCCTAATTCCTCTATTGAATCTCATTTTTGCTAGATCCCTAATATATTTGTATATATTGTGTTTTGCTATTTGATGTCATCGATCAATGTTACCATATTTTGACTTTGTTAGCTCCTAATTCAGTGCCGCGTTGAACATCTTCACTGAACCTTAGCTTCATTTTTGTGTCTTGTTTTGGGGATTCAAGAAAGGTAGGCTTTATTTTTCCTTCGCCTACCCATGGCTCCAAGTAAAGGTATTTTCTTCTCCCCTGTTACTTTTTTTTTGGCTTATCTGTTCCTAGTAGTTCCAAATTCAACTTAGGAAAACAACAATTAAGTAGATGAAGAATGAAGATTCATACTTATATGCCCAAATTGAGTGTAGAGATTTGTACCTCATTGCCACAATCTCAAAATTCTTTTGAAATTGAGTGTAGATATTCATACTTATTCACCTTGTACATTGTTTTTATGTGTTTGATAGCAGCTTACTATTCCTGGTAATTCTTAAGCAATTTTGATTTTGTCAAATAGTTTATGGAATATTTCATTCCAAATAGCACAATGTAAGCAATTTATGCTTCAGGCTGGACTAAGTTGTTTTATTCCTCTAATTCCTATTTCTCGTGTGCTTTATTATCAACCAATGCTTGGTATGTACTTCTTTCTCATTGATGTATCCATGAATGCAGTTAAAACTAGTGCAACAACTACAGTGTGCAGTGCCATCAATCAACTTATTATGGACCTTCTTGTGAGTTCTAACTATTGACAGCTTTAAATATTGTCTCAACCCTTTAAATCTCTTTATTGCTGCAATGCTAAATGTATTTCTAGCTTTCTTTCATTGGATTGGATTGAAAACTCATATTTCTTAGTTATTGTTTCATATTCACAGGTTAAGGAAGTTTCAAATTTGGAGCAAAGATTTGTTGTTGTTTTATTGCTATTTTTTGGTAGTTTGTTATTGTTTCACATTCACAGGTTAAGGAAGTTTGAAATTTGGAGCACAGATTTATTACTCATCCTCTTTTGTGTTTTTACTGATTTGCTTATTGTGTTGTTTAACTCTAGCTGTTAGAAAGCAGAGGCTTTGCTTTATTTCACTGATCGAGCATTCAATGAACCATGTTGAAAATTAGAGTTAGATCACCCTTGGAATCAACTCCAACTATGTTGTGCCACTTTCGCATAAGGGAATGCAGCATAGTTTAACAACTTTGAGTGCTGCTTCACTGCTATTCTGTTTTGAATTAACAAAGGACTTGGAGATCCTTACGTTAAAATGTGCCCTCCTATGCTATGCAGGAAGTAGATAGTGGATATTGAAAGAAATAAATGACATCCCAAGCATTCCAAATAGCTAAAATCTTTTGCAATCTTCTCAAGGCTGTCAAGAAACACATAGGAAAGGAAGACAACAAGAGACATTTTTTAGAATTTGCTACCTCGGAGATCTATAAGAACTATCAATTGAAAGATGGTCTGGCTCTCCAGCAGAAAATAAAGCTTGCCCAGGATTACATTTTTATGCTTAATAGTGTGCACCGTCACAAGGTATTGCTTTCTTACAGTTGCTTTTTTCTTCAAATATCCATTTGTATAACAATAATAGCACATTCACTTATTTGTGTGTGTGCTTAGTAATAAGTAGTCTGCTAGAAAAGGGTGCACCGGTTGGAATTAGTTACAAATTTTAATGATTACTAATTTGGTTTTAAATTTTGATGATTAATTAGAGTTTATATATTTCTATCTAATGTATGTTTAGAGGACAGTGATACTTTGAACTATTTTTTTATATTTCTTGTGATGATTTGACCCTGGTAATTAATTGAGTTCATCAGAAAGTGCTACTGGGAATAACAAATGCTGCAAATTTACTAGTTTCAATGATCAATTTTAAATCATAATGTGTTTTCCAAATAGTTATTTTTGTGTCATTTCATTCTAATTTCAGGATACAGACTTTGGTTCACTAGTAGAAGTAAGATGCTCTTCCTCTGCTAATCAAGGACTCCAAACTTGAGGGTTGTCATAATCTCATCCATAGATAATTTTTTTTAACTATTTACTTAAGTACTTAACACATTTAGCTACATATAATAGTTACATTTTATGTATTGCTTCATATTTAATTTAATATGAATTATGTATATGAAACAATTTGTTTTAATGTATTTTTTATGTAATAAGTGAATTTGATTTTTAGCTATGAATAATTGGTTCAATATGCATAAAAAAATTTACAGAGCCAAAACATTGGAGATATAAGCAAAATTGAAAAAAAAAAAAAACTAACAGCGATTGAAAGCTGCTGTGGATTTTTTTTTAAATGCGGCGGTATAACCGCCACAAAAAGGTTTTCCTTTTAGAAGCACTGGATAGTAGCGGCGGTGTCGCAATTTTTAATAGCACATTTCTCATCAAATTTTAGTGGCGGTTTTCAGCAGTCTAGAACTGTCGCAAATAATTTGGCGGCGGTTGTTCCAGCAGTTGTGTAAAACTGCCGCAAATGTGCTGGCAACACTTGGAATAACAGCTCAGATTACCATTTTTGGTGTAGTGTTATATGTTATTTTTTATTCATGAATTCAATTTTTCTAATAATTACTTTTAAATTTTATAAAATATAAAACTAAAAAATATAACAGTTCTTTCTCTTATAAATTTTAAGATTTTTTATCTATAGTTTTCATTATTACATATTGATAGTATAAAATAATTTTATATTGTTAACACATAAAAATTTAAAAAAGCGTCAATCATGTTAGGTAACTACCCACAATAATAAATATTTACCATGGTTTGATAATTGCTTAATTTTTTATTGATTGATAATATAAAATGCTAAAATCAAATTTATATTGTCAAATTGTATATAAATTCTTGCCCAACATTCTCAATGTTATATTGGACTATCCACATTATTTAATTTTTCAATAATATTATTTTCCTGGCTTTGATTTTTATGAAAGAATTTTTCAAAAAATTTAAACAATCAACTTATTTACATTAAAAATTAAATTTCAGATTTTTGGGTATAATATTGCCAACTCAATATTTTCCTTTTGGTTTCCCATAGATAATCTTCTATTGCATTTGTTCGAGCATTTGAGATTTTATTAGAATTATAATTCTTCCAACATCAATTATTTGATACCCAGAACATGCCAGACTAATTAAAAGGAAGGAACATTCATAAGAGAAATTCTTAGATGCTCTTAGGCAAGACACTTAAAGTAAGCCAAATATTTCTCTATTCTATTTATTGATTGACAAATCAGCTATTGTATTAAAAATATATAAAAAATGAGAGGTGATAATGATTCGCAAAATTTATGTGTCAAATAATAAATAGGTTAGAATAAATAATTTCTATTACTTTGATACATTAAATATTTCTCCATTTGTAATACCAACTGACCATGTCTTGGTGCCAGCTCAATAATATATGTGCTTGTGGGTGAGTTAGGAGAGAGAGGAAAAACAACTAAAGATTGGGAGAAGATTTAAAATGATAAAAGAGTAAGAAAAGGTTATTGCTAGATAACAATAAAATATAACTTATTTAAAAAAAATTCATATATATATATATTAATCTACTGTATGTCACACAAATTAAAAATAATAACTTTACATATATTGTCTTTGCTCATCAAATGTTCATACATATGTTATGTTTATTGCTTCTTTTTTTCTTGGGATATAACTTGTTCCTTCTCTTTTATTCAAAGGCAACCTGCACACTTGTGCTTTGGGCAGGGGGAGGATACAAGCTGATAAGATCTTTATACACATCGTATGTCGGATGACCCAGATTAAAGATAAACTCGGCAAGATTCATAAAATGATATTATTTTGTTATGTTTTTGTAATTATGTAATATAAGATAACTCAAAATTTTATTAGCATTAATTGCTTATACTTTCATACTGAGCCCTTAATTAACATGCAAGACTTAAGTTCTAATAGTAGTACAATTAAATATGCTGTCACATCGATAAGGACCATATCCAGCGCAAACACCTCGGCCAAAATATTGATTGTAGCTGAATCGAAAAAAAAAAAAAAAGAAATATTGATTGTAGCAATCTGTTTGACACTTTGCAAGGTTGCACTTATTGGGGTTCCACACCACCAGACATAATCTCTGCACAATTACATCATCATCATTGCAGAGCAACAAAAATAGGAAAACGCATTGTTAGAAAAGCCAACGTTATTGTGATTTGAATTTTTAATTTTTCAGCTTTTAAAATTTTATAGAAAAAATTAAAAATTAAAAATTATAATTTTTAGAATTTTTAATATTCTTTTCCTAAAATCTAAAAAATTTAAAACTCAAATTAAATATGCTTTAATTTTTCCATGAGAAATTTTAGGGGATTAGTTAATTATATGATGATACTAATTGGAGAAAATAATTTTTATATGGTATTTTTATAGGTGATTTACACTAATATGATAAAATGGATAAAATTATTTGTATATGGTATCTATAGAATAATATGACGGATTCTATATTTTATTTTATTTTCCAGAAAAATTTTGACGGATTCTGTTATAACTTGGGCGGATTTGATGTTAATTGTTTTATCCTAATATAAGTCTTTTGGCGGATTAATTAATTTTTTTTATCCTAAAATTACCTTGACGGATTCAATATTGAATTTATATGACGGATCTATTGAAAATATCATATTGTGTGATTTTTTTTCAAAACATCATATTGATGTAAATTCACCACTCAAATCCCATATGAAAAAAAAAGACCCTACTAATTGCATGTTTGATTATATATTTATAGAATTAATTTTAAATAGAATTGATTCTATTAAAATTGATTTAATTAGAATGAATTTTAAAATAAAGTGATTTATATTTAATAATCTATCTAAAAATACTTAGAAATTTTTATTTTTCTAAAATCAAGAAAACAAGAAATTCTAAAGGTCAAAATCACGTTTAAAATCCAAAGGCTTTTTTACCAAAAATAAAAAAAATGATTATTTATATGCATTCCTTTTCATATTATTGACGAATATAAACTGATTTATAATAAAAGCTATATGTAATATAGTATCGCGTATTTAATGCACTCTTATATAAAATACGTAAAAAGTTTAATATAAAGCATAATATATGATACTATGTCATATTATTGAAATTTAGAAATACACATAATACGTGCTTCATAATACTAAATGAAGAGAGTGCTTTGTTAGCTGATATGCTTTCACGCTACGTTGCATCATATATGACCTAATAAACGACGAACGAAGAATAATAGTGTGTGTTTTGCTTACTGTTCACATCACGGCTACAAGGTACAGCGGGGAAAACAAAAGTGAAAAGCTTGTGTGTCACCTAGCTCTCGGATCTAAACTAGCTGAAAATTTTTTTAAATCAAAGATGATAAATGCATTTTAAAAAAAGTCAGAAAACTCAAATTAAAGTTTTGTGCTGAGTTTTAAGAAATGAGTAAAAGTTTCTCAACCAATGCTCTAGCTTGGGAGAAGATTTTGTGAGATATCATTTTCTTCTTCAATAATGAAAAAAATAATATTTTTCATTAATTTTCCTTAAATCTTCCCCAAGCTGGAGCATTGGTTGAGAAACTTTTACTCATTCCTTAGAACTCAGCACAAAACTTTAATTTGAGTTTTCTGACTTTTTTTAATATGCATTTATCATCTCTGGTTTAAAAAAATTTTCAGCTGGTTTAGATCCGAGAGCTAGGCGACACACAAGCTTTTCCTTTTTGTTTTCCCCGCTGTACCTTGTAGCCGTGGTGTGAAGAGTAAGCAAAACACACACTATTATTCTTCGTTCATCGTTTATTAGGTCATATATGATGCAACGTAGCGTGAAAGCATATCAGCTAACAAAGCACTCTCTTCATTTAGTATTATGAAGCATAATAAGTGAGATCATCTCACGTATTATGTGCATTTAAAACCTCAATAATGTGACGCAAATGTAAATATTATCACGTATTGTGTGTAAGAGTTAATGCATTAAATACATGGTATCATATTATTTTATTATAAATCAATGTATATTCATTAATAATATGAACAGTAATACATATCTATAAATAATCATTTTTTTATTTTTCTTTGGTAAAAAAGCCAAATCCAAACAACATAAAAATATAATAGAATCAATTTTGAGTCCTCAAAATCGATTATAACTCGTGCTAATGGAAAACTAAACACACTCTAAGAAATTAGATAATGATGAAATAACGTACCTGGAATGACAAGGACAATAGTAAGAAGAAAAATTTGTATGAGAGAAATCTCAGCCATCAACTGCAACTGCAATGTAAATAACAATGAACTTTATTCTTATAGTTTGTAGGATGAGCACAATATCACAGTCGAAAGTGTAGCAAAAGGTATATAAACTAAATTATATAGAATCATCTTTTATATATAAAGTAATGGAATTCCATAAACCTCTAAAACTGTATGTTAACTCTCATCATTTTGAGGGTATTTTAGACAATGCATACGCTACCTTTAATGTATTCTTAATTTCACATTCAATGAGACAATAAATTTTTTAGCTGCTCCTGTTTCCTATGGCTATTTTTTTATGAAAAACGGGGCTGGAAGACCTAATCACTCTGACTATTAATTGCTATTATTGTTGTTTATGATGGGCCTTAAAAAATGAGTTGTGTTATTTATAATTATAGATATAAGATATTATTAACTCATATATTCATTATTAAATAAGATATGAATCATACTTAAATAGAATCTATATTTCATTCAATAAATTAGGTGTGAATTGATACAATATCTTATAGCTTATGAATATAAATAACATTTTTCTTAAAAAATTGTTTCATCAAGATACATCACACTCTCGCCAACCTGGCACACATTAATAATTATATAGGGAAATATGTAGGTGTTCTTAAGTAAGAAAAAATATTTATTCCATTCCATTTATGAATTGACGTATCAATTATTGTATTAAAAATACAAGAATAATAAAAGATAACAATGAATTATAAAGCTAATATGTCAATTAATAAGTGGAACAAAGCAAATATTTTCTCTTATTAGCTCTTAAAGTATCTAAAGGTTCATTTGACACATAGATTTGGAATTGGAGTTCATAATTTTAAATATAGAATTATAATTAGCTAGGAATCTTAAATTTTATATTTAGCTCTTTTAAAGAATTAAGATCAAGAATTAGAATTATAAATTCAATTTCATCTCTATTGTTTGAAAAGGTGGTTAGAATTATAAATTCAATTTCATCTCTATTGTTTGAAAAGGTGATCTATAACTTTAAAATATTTTCACTTATATATTAAGTCTAGGGCAAATAGACAACCAATGGTTAGAGAGTCAGCAGCGATCAGTGGTGGCGATAAGAGGTGGTTATAGTTGAAGAACAATAAAAATTATAAAATATAAAATTGACAATTTTTAAGGTATCAGTTAAGAATTGAAAATGGCTTGTGTTAGTTATTTTTCAATTTTATAGAATTGTTATATGGAATTATGATTCTAATTTTAAAAGAGCTACCAAACATAAAATTTGAAATTGGGCGTCCAATTTACATTCCAAAACCAATTCCATACTTTTCATGCATCAAACTAGCGCTAAGAATTTTTCTAATTATCTATAGTGAATAATGATAGCTAACAAGGATGATGATGATGATGGTTTGATAAAAGTAAGGATATATTACACTTATCTCATAAGGTTTTTAAAATTCAACCCACTGCCTCTTTAATTGTCCAACCTCACCGACCTCCCATAATTTATCAATTTTTAGGCGAGTTACTAAAGATACCCATTCATTTCATTCAAACCTTTCACCCTCGTCTCTCCATTTTCCTTTTCCTTGATGTTCACTTGTACCGACCCTGAAAATGATTCCTGCCACACGCACTGCCATGCTCCAACTCTACGTTTTTAAATTTAATTTTGATGTATAGATGGTGTAAAATCAATAATATATTATTACATCAATATTGGTGGTTGAATCTCACATTCACTATTAGAAAATCATACAAATAGATAAATTTTATTAAATGACAATGTAAAAAAAAAATAGTGCATCAAATTAAACTAAAATTTATCCTATTTACATAACTTTTCTAGTATTAGGTGTAAGACTCAATCACTATATTGATGTAATACATGATTGAATGATAGTATAAAATGAGTTTAATTATTAAAATAAAAAATTATCAGTGCTAATATATATAAAAGAGTAGCGAGGTGAAACGTAACCAACTTTATTGATATAAAAAATTAACAATACATGATTGAAACAATATAAATTTTTTTTATAAAATTATTCAATTATGCATTTAATAAATAAAATTATGAAGTTTTATATCCACTATTTAAAAATTCATGTAAACAAAATTAAACTCAAACAAAATTATCAAATTAGGGAATTACATGTTGAGAAAATAAACCAAATCGAACAAATTTGAGTGAACTTTTATATGGCACAATTAAAACCAGATCTTAAAGCTATACTTTCAAACACTGGAAAGAAATTCTCTCTCTTTTTTTTTAAGGGAAATTCTCTTTTATTTATTGGGATATTTATTTCTTGAAAAAAGAGTTTCTCCACAAATTCAAGGTCGACTCACGGTTAACAAATGAAAGGAGAATGGTTGGTAGAAAAAAAGCCATCCACAAGTAAGCGATCCAATACGGCACCACCCCTCATAAACAACACCAGACCAAAGAGCATCTCTCTCTCTCTCTCTCTCTCTCTCTGAGTTTCACTGTCACCTTCTACTAAAACAATCACTCCTTCTTCGCGTCACAATAATGGCCACCGCACAGGACAAAGAGATAACTCACGAGTTCCGCTTCTTCCGCGTCTACAACGACGGCACAGTCGAGCTCCACCAACCCCCCACCCAAACCATCCCCCATTCGACGACCTCTTCACCGGCCTCCGCTCCAAAGACGCCGTCGTCTCCACCGACCCAACCGTCTCCGTTCGCCTCTTCCTGCCCCGAATAACCCACCCGACCCGAAAAATCCCAGTCCTCTTCTACATCCACGGCGGCGGCTTCTGCATGCAGTCTGCCTTCTCCCCTAAGTACCACAACCTCGTCGCCACCATCGCCGCCGAAGCCAACGTCCTCGCCGTCTCCGTCGATTACGGGCTGTTCCCGACCCGACCGATACCCGCTTGCTACGAGGACTCATGGGCCGCGCTTCAATGGGTCGCGTCGCACGCCAACGGGAACGGACCAGAGCCCTGGCTGACCGACCACGCCGACATGCAGCGAGTTTTCGTCGCCGGAGACAGCGCCGGCGGCAACGTCACCCACACGCTGGTGAGTCGGATCGGGGAAAACGGGTTACGAGGTGCGAAGGTTGTCGGGGCGGTGCTGGTCCATCCGTATTTTGCGGGCACGGAGGACGATGACATGTGGATGTACATGTGTCCCGGTAACGAGGGTTTGCATGATCCTAGGATGACACCTGCCGCAGAGGATCTGGGTCGGCTGGGGTGTGAGAGGGTGCTGGTTTTTGCGGCAGAGAAGGACCATTTGTTCGATGCTGGGAGGAAGTACGTGGAGGAGCTGAAGAAGAGTGGGTGGGGTGGGAGTGCTGAGGTTGTTGTGAATTGGGGATTGGAACATTGCTTTCATCTCTTCCACCCCGAACGAGAGGAGGCTCGTGAGTTGTTGCACAAGATTGTTTCTTTCATCCAACAAGACTAGTTTTCTCATGGCATGCGTCCGTGTTGCTGCTACCCTGCTATGATGTGCCATGGCTTGTGGGCCGAATAACGTAGATTTTGTGGTTGTTTGTAACTATGATTCTGCATGCTTGTTTAATAAATAAGGCTTTCATTATATTGGTTAAAGAGTTTTGTGTATGATTCTGCATGCTTGTTTAATAAATAAGGCTTTCATTATTTGGGTTAAAGAGTTTTGTGGGCTAGCTCATTGATTCATGTTAATTAAGGACCACTCTGTTTTTTATACTCTCTACACTCCATAATTATATTCATTTTGATAAATCCGTTGACTAAAAAGTCAATGTATAGAGTTACAAATTATGGAATGGAGGAAGTAGTTGCCTAGTAGGTGCTTCAAATCTTTTGATGATGGTAAAGGTGTTGCGTTTTTTTTTTTTTTTTGGTCGAGAAGGTGTTGTGTTTGGAAGGTTGGAAATTGGGGTGATCCATTTAGAGAGAGATGCGGTCTGTGGTGGGTTTTGACGCGAGTCGAGGGTGAAAATGAAAATCGGTGGTTTATTCTTTTTTTATTGTGGGTGGTTATTAATTGTGAATTTTTGAGAACTAGAGAGAAGTTTCATTTTTCTTGTATTTTATCTGTTTGTGTGTATGTTTATCTGTGTGTGTGATTAAATTAATTAAACCAATAAACCTTTGAATTAATTTCATATTCAATTTGGTGACCACTCTACTTTTCAGAACCTTATGCATGGAGGTAGCTATCGGGCTCTGGCGACATTTATGGTTTGCTTGGATTAGAAGAAAAAATGAGATAAAAAAATGGAATGAAAGAAATAAAGAGAAAAGAAAATGAATAGAAAAGAATGTTTTCTTTCCTATTATTTGGACGGAGAGAAAATATAAGGGAAAATAAGAATAGGGAAAATGTTAAGTATGCAAATTGACATTTGCCCCCTTATTGTACAGTGAGGCATGATAAAATTTAGATGTGTTGAGAATAAAAATCGGTTTATTAATACTTAAATTATAAAATTTAATTTGAAATGATTTGTTTGAATAATCATAACTATAGTATAAAAACTAATTATGTTTTAATATTTAATATGAGTTTTCATTTTATCAAGTCTCACCTTTGGTTTAAGTAAAAATGGCATTTTTTTTCTTAATCAAATTCCATCTTGTATATATTGCTTATTTAAGATGCAGGGGTATAAAGGTCATTAAAATGGTTTTACTCTTTTCCCTCTGTTTTCGAGGGGAAGTTGCATGGAGGACAAAATCAGACTGAGATTAGTTCAATTGAATGAAACTAGTCACCTGATAATCGATTAAACTCCAAAATCGGGGAAGTCAAAACGGTCAAACTGGTCAAGAATCGATCAAAACTAGGAAAAAACATGATCGTTTGAAGGTTTATTTTTTTTAATTTTTTTTCAAAACTTAAATCCTAAATCTATTATGGCAGGCAAAAAAAAAAAAAAAACAAAAAAAAGCACTAATAAAAATTATTGGGTTGTTAATCTCTTCGTCATCGTTACTACTTCACTATAAATCTCGTTGGTTCCTAACAAATATTGTTTTCAAATGCTTTGTATTGTATTGTAAGGACTAGATAAATTTTATATGGATTATATTTATTTTATAGACATGTGAATATTTTTTGTTAATTATGTTAATATTAATAATTTAATATATTATTTATATTCTAATTAATCATATGTATATATTTATATTTTTTTATTATATTTGGATAAAGCTAAAAACGGTTGAACCTAAATCTTTAAATCAGGACCTTGACCTTTTCCATTTTTCTCTTCCTTGCGAAGTTGTTTTTGTGGGGCCATAATATTCTCTCTCTCTCTCTCTCTCTCTCCTCGCGAGAAAATGACTAAATGTGCCCATTTTTTCTCCTTCACTTTTATTTTCTCCGAATCTGAATGATGGTTTAACATGTTAGATTCTAATGTCCCATTGAATATTCGGATTGGACAATATAGTCGTTACCAATAAGTTGTGGGCTTTCTAACAACTCAGAGTGTTCTGAGGTATCTATTTTGTCTTAATTTTTTTTTAACATTAACTGAGTATTAATATTTTAAAGGGTAAATTGCATTTTATATTGTGAACTTTAGTTCATGTGTAGTTTACAATCTAATTTTTCAAAATATGTATCACAACATCTTTAACTTTTCAAATAGTATAAAATACCCTTTAGTATAATTTTGATAACTGGGTAAGTATGATTTATGTGCATTTAACCCCTTAGTATTTTTAATTTATGCAACCCAATATCTTGTTTGTGAATTCATAAGTGCACTTAATATTCTTGATTTTTTTATTGTGTATAATTTGACACCTTACTATTATTAAAGTTTTGCACTATTTAGAAAGTTTAGGTTTAGAAAGTCAGGGGTTTTTCATTGTTTAGAAAGTTTAAGGTATTGCGATACATAATTTGAAAACTTCAAGATGTAAACTACATATAATCTAAAATTTAGGTAGTAAGATGCATTTAATCTTATTTTAAAATTTGATATTAATTTAATTTTATCATTTTAGCAAATTATAAATAAGTTTCATTATGATTAATCCTAATTGGTTGACCAATGTTATTTATTTATCTTCCTAAAATTGATTAGGGGACAATTTCCATCTCATTGACCTGAAAATAAACAAATAATATATCAGAAATTGCTGATAAATTGCTAGAATAATGGAATTGATGTCAAATTCTAAAGTAGAAGGACTAAATTAATGTCAACTTTAAAATATTAATATAAAACTTATTATATATTACTTAATATGTAATATTTTAATTATTTAAAAGAAAGCATTTAAAATAAAAATGAGTTTTGTTTCACATCTGAAATTAGGATGAAAATCTTCAATCCCCAATAGTATTCCCTTCTCTATCTCTTCAATCATTTATTGTCACATGTAAAGACAAAAATCAAAACAAATTTAAAAGTTTATAAGTTACCAAATATATAATATTTATCTTTCATGTATCAATAAATGATTAAGGGACAAGGTATATCATTTGAGGATATATAGAAGTCTCTAAAATTATAAATTATACCATCATCAACCAATAGAAATTTTTAAAAAGGTACTAAAACAAGGCAGGTAACTACAAACTATGATAATTATTTATCATAATTTAAAATTTTCCTAAGTTTATATTGGTTATTAATGGTGTAAAATATCAAAGTTTAAAAATTAAACTCAAACAAATATCCATAGACAAGCTTTTAAATCTACAAAAGTATAAAGTTTGAGATTAATTTTCATGTAGTAATAATCTAAACTAATTTTATAAACAAATTATAATTTTGCACTTTCTTATAGTGTAGAAAATATTATTTTGACTAATACTTTTCAAATATAATCTAACACACTCATATTTATCATTGATGAAGTGTGAAACTAAAACTAAATGAAATTTATATCCAATTTAATAATAAATATAAGTATATTGATATAATATCCGATAAAATATGATCCAAAATTTCATTATCCTATATATTAGTTGGCTCACGCGAGTGGGAGTGTGGCGGTAAAAAATAATATAATATCATAAAGCTTTTCTTAGCACGGACGTCGGAATTTTCTCTTGTAGACCTATTCAATCTCTGTAACCGAGAAATTTAATCATCAACACAAGAAGCTCCCACACACCACCATCACTTTTTTCCTTCTGCCATGGATTCAACAACCTCCGGCGAAGTCGCCCTCGATCTTTCACCCTTCATCAAAATCTACAAAGACGGCCGCATACAGAGACTTCTGGGATGCGACGTTGTCCCTCCATCTCATGACCCAACAACCAACGTCGAATCCAAAGATGTCGTCATCTCAGAAAACAACGAAGACATCTCAGCCAGAATCTTCCTTCCCAAACACAACGACAACGACCAAGACAAAAAACTCCCTGTCCTTGTCTACTTCCATGGCGGTGGCTTCTGCATAGAGACGCCCTTCTCGCCACCTTACCACAAATTCCTGAACGCCGTCGTTTCGGAGGCACGTGTCATCGGTGTCTCCGTTCATTACAGGAGAGCCCCGGAACACCCTCTTCCCATCGCTTACGAGGATTCGTGGGCTTCCCTCAAATGGGTCGCTTCGCATGTCGATGGGAACGGCCCTGATGAGTGGCTTAACCGCTACGCTGATTTCGGGAACGTGTTCTTCGGTGGGGACAGTGCTGGAGCCAACATTGCGCACCACATGGGTATCCGGGTCGGGTCTGAAGGGCTTCCGGGTGTGAAGCTCCAAGGGGTTCTTTTGGTGCATGCCTACTTTTGGGGTGTGGAAAGAATTGGATCTGAGTCCGAGGCTAGCAAGGCGGAGCATTTGCCCATGGTGGAGAATTTGTGGCGTTTTGTTTGCCCAACCACGATTGGATCCGATGACCCTATGATTAACCCGGCTAAGGATCCGAATCTGGGGAAGCTGGGTTGTGCCAGGGTGCTGGTGTTTGTTGCTGAGAATGATTTGTTGAAGGATAGGGGTTGGTATTATAAGGAGTTGCTGGAGAAGAGTGGCTGGGGTGGTGTCGTGGAGATGGTGGAGGCCAAAGGGGAAGGACATGTGTTTCATCTGTTCAATCCAACCAGTGACAACGCTCTCTCCCTCCTCAATCGAATCGTTTCTTTCATCAAACAAGGCTAAGTTGCATAGCAAACCGTGCTTATGCATGGTTACGAATAATTAGCCTGAGCGTACGGTAGAGTTTTATGAATAATGGAGTTATTATGATGCAAGTCCTTTTTGTCTGTCCTTTTTTCAGAGCGGTTGAGATTGTGTCAGTGCACCATGAAATGTAATCGTAATCTATAATTTGTGCTGAAATTGTTATCTATCTCAGCTCGATAATAAGATATGACGGATGATCAAATTAGCCAGATGAAGATTACGTGACCAAATAAAAAAAAAAGTTTATTATTTTTAATTTTTAATTTTTATTTTGTACATAAGAGTTCATTGCTTTACTACCTCATTCTTCTACGATTTCCCCCAGGAAAGTCTACCCTTATTTGAATTTCGCATGAAAATTAAATAAGAGTGGAAAAAGAAGAAAAATTTGCATGCGAGAATGTATTCAGTTTTGAGTTTTGGCCATTTCGAGCCGCTGAGAGTTAACGCAATTAATAAAGAGCAAGGCTCGTATGTATCCCACAAGAGATTGGGTACAATTCTCTATAACGATGTGAGTATTTCTTTGATAGGTAAATTTATCTTGGTCTCAGTTAAATGACCGGTATTAAACTCAACTAATAAACTTATTTTACGAAGAAACAAAAAAATGGTTTGACATTTCAAAAGACAAGAGTTTGAGGTGCTGAAGAAGACAATGATGCGGCCGACCTTTTACATTTGGTCAAATATAACAAACCTCCTACTAACTTGTTTGAAATCATTTGGATTAATTAATACAATATCAGCACCTCAACATGCTTTATTGACTGTATTTAAAAGGCTTAACTACAGTAGTATTATAGTTATAATTGAAATTCAAATAGCATTCTTACAATTTAAAATTTTATAATTAGATCTCTATAATGATAATAACTTTTTGGGTGCACATTTAAATTTGTAAAAATACTCTTAACTCTAAAGACAAAAATAAAAACTATAAAGGCATATTTAAATTTTTGGGTAAATAAGTGAAATGTTATATAGCACCAAGTAAAAATAGATCAACTGATGTGTTTGCCAAGTATGTCCGGAGTATCATGTGTCCATATCACATTATCAGCAATGTTATTTGGACATTTTAAACATTCACTTTAGTGTTATTAGATGAGAGGGATGAGTGAGGTGAGTAGGGATTACTAAGGATGACAAAACTGATTGGGTTTATCAGATTGCCTCCAATCCACTATTTTTTTACAAGATGAATTGACATTTCCAACCTAAATAACTAAAACGGGTTAACTCAGCCCAATTTTATGACAACCAAGGGCGGGTTGGCATCATAACTCATAATATAACCAAAATGGATTGAACCCCAACCCGCCATTTGATGGGATGAGTTAATATTTTCAACTCAAATAATCAAAATGGGTCAACATGCCTTACCCCATTTGTTAGTTGCCACCCTTAGGAATTATCATCTCATTGAATGGTAATTAAGTAGATGTCTTGTTGTGAAATAGTGGGTCCAAAAAGCAGAATAACACAAAATAAATATGCAATAGTGTAAAGTAAAGATCATACAAAAGGATTAACGTGGTTCGGCTAAAGCCTACGTCCATTGGCAAAGGCGACAAACAAATATTTCACTATAGAAATATGATGCAGATACAAAAGGTGGACATACTCCATTCAACCCAAACCCCAAATAATAGGAATACAAAAGTGGTAAGATTCCACTCAAAACCAAGTCCCAAATACATCCAAAATACCTGATAGTATTTCTCAGGGTATTTGTACGCAACACTCAGAGAAAGTTACAAAGAGAAGATTTTACAAACCAATTGATAATTGGTTTCTCTCAATACTCTGAGCTTGCACTTTATGTTGGCTCCCTCTGCAAATGAGTTGCATCAATGGGCTTATGTAGAACCCTTGAGCATGACACGTGCTACCAATTTGTCAAAGATGACATTTAATACTTTTACAAAAATGTCAAAGACAACATATCATTTGTCACCCATGCTTGGATTTCATTTGCACACCTAACAACTGCATTGAATGCAATTGCACGCCTACACCTACATGTGTAGCTTGCTTGTATTGTCTTGGCCACAAGAAAATAAGCCACCATCACATCAACATGTCCAAAGGGTACACCCTCTTTTAAATGTTCAAATAGCATTTTTGGTGTTCATGTATATTCTACACCAGGTGCCTTTATTTTTTTCTTTTAATTTATTTGTTCAGTGATGAGGTGTCTTTATCCTTAATTTTGCCTTTTCATTTCTAGAGTGATGTTATTCAAATATAAAAAAGTGAATGTCTATTAGGACACCCATTTAATAATTATTGAATGTGATATGATGGATGAAGTGTATGGAATCAACCATCACATTCAATAATTATTAAATAGGTATCCTAATAGACACAAACTTTTTAGGTGTTTAAATAACATTTTTATTTTTCCCCTATGTACGTGGTAACATTTGTCATTGCACGTTCTTTAATCGTATTATACTACATTACAACTATCCCTAGCTTTTGTTGGATAGGCTAGGAGGTAGTTTGGTTTCCGTCTTTGACCTCGTTGCTTCAGTTGCAAAATTAAAGCATAGTATGAATAGGGATATTTACAACTCAGTTCGCTTCGCCAACTCGGTTCAACCCAAAGTTTATTGGGACAAGTTCAGGTCTTGAAATTTGACCTAGTATACTTTTTGGATTCAAGTCAAATGTCGGATTAACCCGATTTGGCCCGAAGTCAAATAGTTTCTTAAGATATATATTTTTTTATGATAATTTGTGAAAAATTATAAGATTTTAAAATTCAATTAATATATTTTACATAACTTGATATTATTCTTATATTGATATGGTTTACTTTCAAACCTAATTTGTAAAACATCTCTTAAATTTTATTTTTTACTTGTAAAATTTTATAACTTTACTATGTATAATTTCCAAATTCTCATATATTGTTTAAATGTTAGGTTGACCTGGTATGACTTGGTACATAGTAGGGTCATTATTGAGTTAGATTCAAATTTTAAAAATTGATCCAATCTAAAAATCAGGCTGGATTTGAGTTTTGTTCAATCAAGTCCAACTTATTGCCTACACCCCAGTATGAGGACCAATTTTGTTCATTTGAGCTCACAAATGATGTGAGGACAAAACTAAGTTTATTATACATATTATTGTATTCTCATGAAACGTATAATTATACTGAATATTTTTATCTTAAATAATGATAGCATTTATTACTTATTTTAATTTTTTTAATTAAATAATTGTAAAAGCCAATTGCAGATAAGAGATAATAATAAACTTGAGAATTAAAGTGAACGATAGACTCGTTATTACTCAAAGCCACACCAATATATATATATATATATATTAGGATGTATCTAATGAGAGGAGTGGTTTTATTAAAAGATCACATGATCACTTAAAAAAGTCACCTGACTTTATGTTTTAATCCTTATATTAATGTACGATCTAATGACTAGATCTAATCCTCTCACTTTCATATAAAATAACTTATCTCACTTGATCCTCCCAATCCTATATATATATATATATGTGTGTGTGTGTGTGTGTGTGTGTGTGTGTGTGTGTGTGTGTGTGTAGCGTATCATATGAGAGAAGTGGTTTAAATCGATGTCATTATGTTTGCCTTATTCGCATTAACATACCTAAAATGCTTCCCTATCTTCACTGTGACAAAGTTGTCATGCCAATCGTGAATAATAGCTCACAATCCATATGCATCTTTATCCTAATGTGGTACCACCGTTATTCAAATTGTACACCCTAAGAAGCGGTGATTCCCAAAGATCCACTATTGTCGAGGTGAAATGAGAGACACAATCCTCTACTCGAGCTCAATTAAAGCTCCTCATATTTGATATGGTTTTTGACATGAGAATATGGTTTCTTTTCCTTGTCATACTTGATTTATTTGATTCCAAATTCTTTTCTAAATTGCAACTAAAAGGTTCTAAACAACCCATTGATGAACTCATCGATGCTTGATATAACTGACATAAACAAGGAAAAAAGATAAATGTTGTTATAACTAATATCGCTTTTAAAAAGTAATTTACCTTGTTCAGGTACTATTGGAAAGTTCTTACAAAAAATATAATATAATCAGCCAACGACCTAAATAATTTTTACAGTCAATTTATTAAAATTATATTGATCACATTTTTTCCCTTTAGTTGCAAAGTATGAATATCAATATCAGTATGTTAGTACAATAATAGGAAGAAAACGTGATGAAGTGGATTTGCTATAAGGATACTTATTGTATTTCATTGTCTCATTGTTAAATATTTTTATATATTTTGTTCATATTGTTATATGTGGTGAGAATTTGGAATACGTAAAGTGTCAAAATGAGAGAGAAATAAACGAGTTTAAGAAATATTATAATTTAGATTTTACAAAGTAAAAGAGTAGAAATTTGGGATTCGAGATTTTTTTACACATTTTATAAAATTTCAGGGATTGTTTTGATACATTTAAAAATTTCAAGGATAAATATGAACTTATTTTAATTTGGTGACATGTCACATCCACGCGGCATGCCATGTGTGCCCATTATGACATGTCAGCAATAGGTGGCATGCCACGTCAGATCAATATAACATGTCATTGACATGTGGCATTTTACATGTCACTTAATATGTCATGTTAGCAAAATAATAATGGTTGACTGGAGTTTGTTTAACCACGGACTAAAGTGACTTACAAAATACAATTTCAGGTACTAAACACAATCAATTTTGAAATTTCAGGAACTAAAGTGAAATACGTTTACAATTTCAAGGACAAAAGTGAACCTTTGCTCCATTTTTTATTGTGGATGTCAAACTTAGAGCTCATTTTGTGGGCTTGATGAAGAGGATTCCTAGTGACACTCCTTGAGGGTCCATTTGGCATGCTTGATAAGATATGGTTAATAAACTTTTAATATTATATAATATTTAGTGTAATATTGTATATGATATTATATTTTATATTATTAGATATTATCATTTGTTTACATGTAATTCTAACTATACATAAATATTAAATAAAAATAAAATAATTACTTTTATTGATTATTTAAATATAATTCTAAAATATACAATATTACTATTTATTTACAAATGACTAGAATTATAATTACAGGGACCAAGATGAGATGGTAAGAGTCATCTCCTTCCTTAATTAAGTGTGGATAGTTAGATCCTCATCTTGGAAATTGAGGCTTAAAGCCCAAAGTGTCTACCACCTTAATTAAAAGGACCTATAATACGCAAAGGGATTAGTCACTACATTCGATGGATAATCTATAAATAAAAAAAATCTATAATTATAAATAAATATTGAATAAAAATAAAATGATAATTTTTTATTAATTATTCAAATATAATTTTAAAAGTATATATTATCGTTTAAAATTTTAATTCACATTAAATGTTATTTATTATTTGTTTTAACATTTTAAACTATACAATATTTCAATAAACTATCAAAATGTAAAAATACTATTTATTTTATATAATTTAATATTTATCTAGTATTTTTATCATGATTATTTAAATTATAATTTAATAATATTATTAAATTAATATTTTTATTATTAATGCTTACTTTAAAATATCACATATTATTTATCATGTATTTATATATTTTGCTACTATATAATTTATTTTCATATTAAATATTATTAATTATTTATTTTAATATTTATTTATTATTAAATATTTTATTCTTTTTATTTATTATTATTTCGTTAGTTTAATTATTTATTATTTAAAATGTTTATTAATTTTATTTCATTTATTATTATTTATTTAATACTTATTTTATTTATTATATTTTTATTATTAAATTGAATAAGGAAAATAGCCCTTATATTTTAAAAACTAATAATTAGGCCTTATTCTACTTTTCTAAATTTTATTAAATTTTCCATTGTTTTAACATACAAGAAATGTTTGATGGATAAACTTATATAATATATTGTTCACACCAAACAACGGCAAAACTACGTAATATATTAGCTTATTCTATCCCGTCTTATATGGTGTGATAAATGGACCCTAAAAGATGCCTTGAATAATAAGACAAGAGGGAACCGATTGAAAAATAAAGGAAAATGTTAGGTGAACAACTGGGCGGACAACTTTTGTACACCGTATGCCAGCTTGGAACAAAAAGACAAAACAAATGATGGGATGCATCGTGGACATTAAAAAACAAAGCTCACCATATACCTCTCTTTTGTGTATGGGGCAACTCTCGCCCACAATCACACTCCTCACTTTTCCCTCAGTCACTCTCTCATCTCTCAACCAAAAAACCCCAAATTCCTTAAGAACTCAACTCATCACTCAAATCCCTCAATCAGTTATCACACCAGTAACTCATTGCCTTCGGTGAGTCAGCCATCACTGACAGAGACGCAGTCGCGCCCTTACGTCATCATGGCATAACGCCATCATGCCTCGCGCCCTCACGCCCTAGCGCCAGCACGAGACTCGGACGTGTCACCCCTCCCTGACTCATTAATTGATTCCACTCAGGAGAAAACGATCTTTAATCAACCCCTTGAGAGTGGCCTTGACGTTGGCATTTATAGGGTACTCTCACTTCCAAGTCCAAACTCATTGCTTTCTTAGGTTTTATTTGGTTTTAAATCTCTAATCATTCAATTCAATGAAACTAACCGTCATTTGATTAATTGGTTTTTTTATTTTGTAGGATATATTGATGGGTGAAGCAAAGCAGAAGCCGCTGCAGAAGAAGTTAAAGAGAGGTACGGTGGTAACTCTGCTGTCTTTGGGGACCGAAGGGATCGACAACAATCGGAGGCCGCTCGATAATGAGAGCCCCTCTGACTACGCCAACCGCAGTGCCATTCAGTGGCATGGCGTTTGCATCTTTCCCCAAGGCTTGGAACTTTCGCCATGAAACATGTTCTTCTCGGGTCAGTTCTTGTTAGCAGCATTGTTGATGAATTGATGATTCTGGTTGTGATGTGTTTGTTGTATTGATGGAATGTTTGTTTGTTGTAGTTCGATATTGTATGTAAAGGGGAACTTGGAGGCCAAAGTTTTCACTGATCCGATTACTGGTCTTGGTCGTCGAGTTAGAGAAGTTGCTATTCGGAGAAATGGTAACTCTTGTTCTATTTGATTCCCACTGGTTGATGTTTTTGCCAAAACTTCATGTTTATTCATCTTTTGATGGGTATGTGTGCGTGTAAAATGTTGGCAATTTTTTCTAGTTACATTACATTGCTCCGTAAGCCATGTGTTCGATACATATTTCCATGCATGTATTTAGAAAATATAGATAAAAAAGAAGCGTTGAAATGCGTTTCTTAATAATTTTATCATTAAAGGTAAAGTAATATAATGAAAATGATATGCATAATTATATTATTGTATTCATTTCAATTAGTCCAAAGACGCAAGAATCTTGATTTCAACTAACCTTGGCATCTATCCTTGATCAAGGCTTAATAACTTTCCACCTGCTCTCTTGGTTTACTAATCTCCACTCTAATATTTTCTTCACTGTGACACTTTCTAGCAAGCACTTTCCTTTCTACTTGTTTTGATTTGAACATGGAAGATTACATATTCAAAACCATGGCCACCTCTTTTGTTTTTTTTTTCTAGTTTTCTATATTGTGATAAAACTTGTTGATAACATTTGGCTGAGACCCAGAAGAATAGAGAAATTGTTAAGAAAGCAAGGGATCAAAGGTTCTTCCTACAAGCCTTTTAGCGGGGATGTCTTAGATATAAAGAACTATGCCTGGGAGGCTATGTCAAAGAGACCATGCCTACTATGTAACAGAAGGTTGACACATTACCTATTTATGAAAGATTCAATAAAAAAATTGAATCTAGAACTTTGTCAATTAGTGGATTAGAATTTCTTTAATTGACATCTAGCTAAATGGATATTCTTTTAGGCTACATATTATGTTTCGTTTTGCCATTAACTTACTAGATAAGCCATTTCAAGATACAAACTAATTAGACCTACAATAAGCATGCTATAACTATATTAAAAGTTGTTTTCTAATAACAAATTTTCAATAAAAATGTATACAAACAACTTTGAATGATGATAATGAAAGATTAATGTAAAATTGACAGTATGATACTCTTTAAGTACAAGAATAACAAATGGAATCAACATAAAAGACCTAAAACAAGATCAAAATGAAAAATGAAAAAGGGAATTTACTTAAACTCCTCATAACTCTTCAATGTCAACATGACTGCATAAATTTGTGTTCAAAAAAATTTAATCCTAGTCCACTAATCTTATTTATAGAGAGCTCTAAGTCCTTAGTATGTAGGACGAGCAAACAGAGGGAAAACCATTTCAGAAGAATGTCAAAGATGTAAGTGTAGATTTCATTCCATGTCAGAGGCTCCTGGAACTCCTTTGGAATAACATTTCCTCATGGAAACTAGTTAACATCAAGTTCAAAGTTCTCTCTTTTCTCTTTCACTAGTGCACTTACTTGAGCATCTGATTATATATACTTGTGCATTTTCTCTTTTTAGTCATTCATATTTGCTTGATAATGTAAATATCTATTACTATTGAGTATCATTTGCAAATGCCAGGCCAATTTTGCTGAAACCTTTTTGTTCTTGAGTGGTTTAATTGTACTTTTAATTAGTCTCTTACATTAGTTCATGTATGATTTTGTTGATTCCTCAATGAATCAATAAATTACAGCAACTCTATTATTTTTTATTTTAACAACTAGGAACAATTGTTAGTTTACAATTAGTTGAAAGATGGAATATACTGATGTGTCAAATGAAAAAGCAACTTGTAAGTTTGGCTATGGTTTGGAATGTACTTTTATTAGGATCCTATATGTAGCTTCATTGTAATGCCATGTGTACCCAAAATTGAAAAGGTTAAGCGTTAAGTGTATGCAATGTCTATATATTTGATTTCTTTAAATTCACATGTTTGAGTGTTAAGTGTATGCAACCATGAATCATCTAAGCTCAGACCATATGTATGATGGCCATGGACAGTTACTTTCAAAACAAAATCTCTTTTACCTTTGTTTTTAATGTGTTTTTGCTGCTGTGATTATTACGGCTCATTGTATGCATGTTGCTGTCACCTTATGAGCTGCCAATGAAGTTTTTGTGTAGTTATGAAGTTTGAGACAGCTGCTGACTTGTCTTTGCTGATTTTGTTATGCAAAACTCTTGCTTGTATCCCTATCTAGTTCCCAAGCTTAGTCAGTCAATTGTGGATGAACCTTTTACTCTGGAGGTTTTTGGAAATAGTTTATTTGATTGTGTTATGTTAGGAGTGAGAATTATTATGTCTGTTTGTATGTGCTAGGTGTTGGAAACAGAAGAATTGAAAATTTCTTTCCAAAAATGAACATATTGTTTGTGGTTTTATGTGTGGGGTTGGCATGGTAAATTAGTTAGTAATTGAGGTGAGATATGAGGAGGCAGGAGGAAAAGACATTTCACGAGTACTTAATATAATAGTCATTGTTCGGAAAATGCATTATGCAACAAAAAGAGCGATAAAGAAGAAAACGGTAGAAAGAAAAAGGCTTAAGAATGGGGCAAAAAAGGACCTGAAGCTAGAAAATGGATTCTATTAATTCTAGGCCAATCTCTCAAAAACCAAATTGTAACTCTATTTTTTTTATTTTGAATTTCAGAGGAATGGTAGTTCTAGATTGAAGCATCTGTCATGGCATTCAACAGAAGATGTTTACCTTGGTCAAAAAGATACTCTCGACTGGACTTTTGATGTTGAACCATTGGTAGCATTTCAGAAGTTCAAACAAAAGCTTATATAAATTGAGAACAATATTATGGAAAGGAACAAGGATAAGAGATTGATAAACAAGAATGGACCGATGAAGATGCATTTTAATTTTCAATGTAATTATTATGCCAAGACTAAAGGATGTGAAATTTAATTTTATGTTAACAGTCCTTTAAATTATCAAGGTACCATTGTTTTTACTTAGTTCAAACTCATTCAATAATACATTATAAACTGGGTTTTGATTGCAAAATTGCCATTTTAAGGAGTAGCAATGCTTTTGGTTTTCTTATTTTTACTTTAAGTGGGACAAAAGTTTGAGTTTTCTATAAAATTAATTGCTTGTGGCTTCCAACATAAGTTAATATCATTCTTTCTATATAGTCGAGTTTGATATATGATATGGTTCTCATAATCATTTGTTAACTTTTTTTATGAGAATTTCATTTTTGATAAGACATCAATATTTTATTTAATATTGATTAAGAAAAGGATAGTTCAAAACAAGACCGTGGGATAGAAATGAGAAATTTGTGTCATAGAAAGTAAGTACTATTTAGTGTATATTTAAGTTTTAAATTGAAAATTGGGAGTATACGAACTCTCTTTTCAATGAACTTGTACAAATTTAGATAACTCTAATAAATTGGCAAACTCTCATTTTACTACTGATTTTAGGAGTTTAAATTTACATTTTGTTTTGAAGAAATTTGCAAGTGATTAACCAAAATTTGCATAAAAGTAATGCTGGTAAGAAATACACTTTGACTGACAAGTTATTTTGAAAATGCTAATAAGTTTCGTGTTATGCTAGTAAGTGGTTCATTTTCTAATAAGAACCTTTACTTTTCATGTGAATGTACAATAGTCCCATGTAAAAGTGTGTCGATGCATTTTAGAGTGTATTATTACTTCCTTGTGGCAAAGTAAATGTTTTCATTAAAAATTGAGCCACTTATAAGCGAAATACCAATCTTAGTAGCATATTGTGAAGATCTTAACAGCTAAAATATTTTACTTATCAGCATTATTCTTAGTTGTGTGTACTAGTTAAAGGCATTCCAAGGAATTTAACAAATTGAAATAAGTTGTACACGAGTATTGTTTAAGCTGGTAAGTAAAGCACTTTTCACCTAAATGCACAGTAATCCTATGTAGAATCTACTAGTCATAGAAAAGTATCTCACTTTATTGGTGATAGGAAGGGCAACAAAATTTAGAGTGCACTTCAACACCTTTTCAGACAAATTTACATGTCCAGGTCATTTTACACGCTATACAACTATGTTAAAATGGAGTTAGAATTCCTTTTGCATATAAGTCTTTAGACTTATCCATATAAGTTTTGCTCACAGTGTATAAGTTTGCTATGGGTCAGCAAAGAGCTTTCCCAACAATGAGTGTATAGTAAATTCATGTGCAAGCATGTTTAACCGTGTAAGAGTACACTTCAGTATCTTTAGACAAATTTACATGTTTAGGAGGTCATTTCACAAGCTATACAATTGTATTAAAATGGATTTTTGCATATAAGTCTTTAAACTTTTGCATGAGTTTTGCTCACAGTCTACAAGTTTGCTTAGGAAAGAACTTCCCAAGAAGTTTTGCTTTAGCTAGTAAGTAAGACACTTTATTGAGCAGTTGTTCACAAAAAGTTGATAAATTTCGTGTTACACTTATAAGTGGTTCAGTTTCTGATTAGGATTGTGCTTTGAAATGCATTAGTACTTTCTTGTACACTTTATTTCACATAGTATTCAATTGTGCAAAATTGGCATATAAGAAGACTCTTTTAGCATATAAGTCTTTATTATTTTAGCCTATAAGTTTGCGTCACGCCTATAAGTTTCCTGCATCCGCCGCAGCTTCTCAAAGCATGTGAAAGGATAATATATCCATGTCAGAGTGCACTGTTGTACCTATTTAGACAAAGTGACATGTCCAAGAGGTCATTTCACACAGTTTACAATTATGAAAAAATAGGTTAAGAACACTAGTTTAGCATATAAGTCTTTCAATTTCAGCTTATAAGTTTTGGTCAAAGCTCAAACTCAAACTCAAACTTTTGTCCCACTTAAAGGAAAAATAGGAAAAGCAAAAACATTACTACTCCCTATAATCAAACCGTAGCCAAAAGATCCTAACAACAATGATATCTCTAAAAGCCATCCATAGTTTATATATATAAGTCATCACCAAGATTTGTATATGGGTAAATACAATCATCCAAAAATAATTTTAAAAAAAATTCCTTGACTCTAGTTTTCAAGATTGTGCTAGCAAATTCTTTGCTGGATAAGTAAAGCAACTCCTTTGGGATTTATAATTTCTTGTAAATTGTCCTAAGCTTATTCTCTAGAGTAGCAACATGAAGTTGGCCATGAGTTTGGCACAATCCCTACACGATTAGAAGAAAAAGAAGATAAGTTGCTACATTGTGCATCATATACCAATTTGTTGACCATTTTCATGGAATAGTCAAATAAAATATCAATACCTTAATTGTCCTCAAAGTAGCTTGTGTAGTGCTCCAAAGTTTCAGTCCAAAAAAAGGCTTTTTCAAGGGTACATCTTGCCACATATCATTTCAGTCAATTTGAAGAGTTGTCATGATCTATACTTTATATAGTCATCACCTATGAGGATAGTACAAAAACCAAGGAAAACCACGTCCAAAAGAGTAAGCCAACACAAACTACACCATATATCAATACCATAGAAAATATACTATATAGAACAAGGAACTAACACTATAGTCATTTCTATCCAAGTATGTAATAATATCAAATAAATTAATAACCACATATGTCTCAGTCTACACTTGCAGTTTTAACACATCATTTCATATTTCTAGAATTTCTCTATATAAACTTCTCAATCCTTATAATATTTTATATAATGATCAGAGTAGATAAAGAAATCAACGCTTAATCTTTCTTCAGATTAAGTGGACATTGAACTGAATTGAATTCAAGAGCTCATGACACAGATTGAATTAACAAAGCATCATTATAAAGCACTAGTCTTAAGAAGTATCTCTCTATCATTGGCTATTCTTCCCTAATATTAAACCAGCAAGTTCTCATCATATCCCTGGCTTGGTAGTAGTGCAAAAAAACTACTTGCTTCAAAAGTGTGAGAGATATTTTTAAAAAATTCAATTTTAAACATCAAGTGTTAATATATGGAAAAAGGAAATCAGCATAGCCAAAAGTGTAGTAACTAGAGTGCAATCAATAGGGAGCCTAAGCTAATCCAATAATCTCATGGTCATTTTGTTTATACCAAAAACCAAAATAAATAAATAAAAGCTATGCAACACTTTCTAGCACTATGTTACCTTATGTATTTTTTCATAAAAATTGTGAACATTGTAACGACACTCTTAAACGATGCTGAAGAGATGGTGTAGACAATATCCAATAATCATAAACATTATGGAGTAACTAATAAGAAAATGCAAATTTGAGTAATCAAACATATGGAAACTTTCCATAATTTTTTTTTCTATTCTCTCTAATGCATCAATACAGCTGAAAACTTTGTTCTTTGTGCTTCTACAGTAATGAAATCAAATGGAAAACATTATCATTGATATCAAGAAGGAAACTTTGCTAACTTTAGCCTGAAGTTTCACACAATTAACTTCGAAAAATTTTATTAAGCTTTGAAACAACCAAATAATGGAGTCATTATTACTATAACATCTAAAGCGTTATTACGGTAACATCTTAATGTCATCACTTTACTATGCATCTCCTTCTATTCAACCAAAAAGATAATTCACAACAAATTATCCAACGCTTTTGAGCATTTAAAGAGCATCATACTCAAGCAAGAAGCCAACATGGATCTACTACGTACACAAACTCTCAGGTCATAACACACAACTGAATAAATGCTAACTTCAGAACCAATCTCGCACAATAACAGATATCCATAACAAAATTATGCAAAACCTACAACTGAAAGGGAAAAAATAGAGAAATGAAATTAGAAGCTAGTGCCATTACCAACAACAAGCTTTCTAATGTGACCCAAGCATAGATCAACAATCCCTTTCTTTGAAAATCATAGAACCATGAAATTAGAGGTGGCAAGGGGAAAAGAAACCTCATCCCTTGAACCTTCGATAACTTCAAGTGAAAAAAAATGCAACTCGCATTGGATCCAACGTTGCTGTTCCATGACAGATCCCGTCATGGAATAAATCACACGCTATTTGATCCGTTGTCAAATATGCAAATCAAATAAGACCAAAAATAGGAGATCGAAGAACCCTAGCTCGTAGAAGCGCACATGGTGGAAGATTGATGGTAGAAGATTAAAAGAAAAAACCTAGAATAGTGTTTTGGAGGAGATAGAGAACGACATGGGAAAGGAAGAAGGTCAAAGAAAAATTGCAAGAATTGAAATTGTAATGGTGTTTGAAAAGAACAAGAATGAAAGAAAAATAATTCTAAACAAAAAGACTTGGAATCAATGAAAGAATCATTTATGGTGGAACATGTTGGGGGATGGGGTAAGTTGATGGAGGAGAAGGGTGAGAGGAGAGGTTACAAATAAAGTGAGTTTGAGAGTGGGAGCAAAAATGAATGGGGGATTTAGACAGAGAGAAGCAATAGAGTTCTGTTTCAAAGATGATGAGAAATAAATGTAGACACTAATGCGCTCCAATTTTTTATTCCCCATCGTGTGCCCTATTTTCCCCTTATACGTTTTTTGTCATTTTGTGTCTAAATACCATACGGTGTAAGTATGTTGTGCATTTGAGTTGTGCACGTAATAGTACTAAAAAATAAAAGCATGAGAGAGAATGTGCAATAAGGGCTCTTGTTAAGGAAAAAAGATAAAGTTTTGTTATGGAAAATATAGGCCTGTTGGCAAAAAAAATTTAAATTTTTTTTATTTTTAAAAGTAAAAAGATAAAAAAAAACCTATTTGAATGAGTTGTTTCTTAACACTTGTTTTAAAAATGAAAAAAACATAAGTCTCATTTTAAAAACAGAAAAATGAAAATGATTTCAAGATGTTTTTCAAAACTCTGATTTTAAAATCAACCAAAAAGTGGTGGCACACTTGTAAATAAACACACTTTCTATTATTTCCCTCCCTTCCATTCTTGTTGGATGCCATCCTTCTCACCACATAACTTCACGCCATCAACGAGAAAGACCTAGCTCCCCCATTAACTGGTGACGCGAGAGAAGGGTGGTGGATGCGAGCGGCCACCAGACGTCGCGCACGGCCCTAGCCGCACGCGACCTTCAATCGTGCACGAGTTCCAAATCCCGAAACATGAGACCCCGCCGCACACGACCCTTCCCCGGCGCACGTGTTCTAGATCTGGCGAAGCACGAGACCCGCCGCACGCCACCTCCACCGTGCACACGACCAAGGCAGAATAAAGTCAGACACCAAAAGAGGCCACACTTGTTTACATTCAGCACCAGGCCTAGCTTGCCAAACAATTTTTTATTAGTTTTAAAAGTTGATTTTTTAAAAAATTATCTAGACAAGTTTTCTATTTTTTTACCATTATAAAATTATTTTTAAAGATAAATTGCCAAATAAGTTTTTCTATTTTTTATTTTAAAAAACTGAACTTAAACTTGTTTTTTAAAACTGTTTTAAAAAATTTAAGAATAAAAATACTTCCAAACAACCCCATAGGTATCTGTGTTTTCAAAGTATAGAAAAAAAATGTTATTTATACTCCTATTATATGAGAATACCATGTAGTTTTATCAATTCATCATTAAATGAGGTGTGGATCTTATATAAAAAAGATATTTACTTAACAAGTGTCATAAAGGCTCTCTCTAAGAAGTAAAAAATGAAAATGTTTAGAAATTGTTAATGCATTCAATGCAATAAAAACTTAGAAATTTTACTTCACTCTTTTTTTAAATAAAAAACCTTCTAATTTAAGATCATTAGTGAGTGCTCTTAACAAAACCCTATATAAAATTAACTCCTCTTCAAATGTCGCTGACACCAGCCACAAAAGAAAATTGTGAATCGCATTAAAAAACTAAAGAGAAAATACCATGAACAATAGGGAGAAATGCTTAGATGTACCTATAGCATAATATTATATGCTTCATATCAACTAGAAAAATGATATTTTGGTTGAAAACCACCTTTTAACATTAATTAAAGTATCACTTTACTAGTAAATATGGAATATAATTGCATCAGCTCTAGGTTGTCTAAGAACTTCTCACAAGTAAGACTATATGCATGAATTCATGAATCTAATGCATAAATAAATAATATAATAATCCGCTAAATTTAATTTAGTGATTTCAACAATAAAATAATCACAATCAATATTAAATTAAATCATTTGGGTTATTTTTTGTGCTTGTCCCACGACAGAAAGGATAAAGACAATGAGATAGTAAAGATAAAGATGATATTGAAGATAGAGACGAAACTATGTTTAATAGTGGTGTTCATGGTATAATAATTGATGAAAAGATAAAAAATATTATGTTATAATTTAATAAAAAATTGAAATGTGAGAACGACAAATATAAAATATGAAATATATAAAGCGACATTCTTTAAAAAAAAATATTTTAAATTTGTGTCCCCATGTCTCTCGCGTCTCTCCTTCTTTACAATACAGAAATTGACTTAAAACTTATCTTTAAATGTTTGATAATTTTGGGACTTTTATCTCGTCCCTTTTTCTACATACGTTTTTAGAGTAAACACTCAAATTGGTTAATAACAATTTATTTGATAGACAAATTGATCTCTAATAATTATAAACACCCAAATTGATTCCTCGTAAAAATAGGACACTACATGTCCCTAACAACCTGTCAGCCTGAGGAAGGCGAGATGAAAAAGAGCTCGACTTGAAAAGATGGAGCTCAAGCTATGACTCGAATGGCAGGTGACAAGCTCTATCACATGCCATCAGTCTCCACCTGTTCAGCTGAGCTTGCTTAGTTGGCCAAGTTCTTCCTTGTTTTCAGAGTTATATTTCCTCTCAGTAAGCTTCATCTTCTCCAAATCGAGTTTTTTATCATTTCTACCTTCTACCAAACATTGACAGATTAGAAACTATAATGTCATTTTTAACAATTGTGAGGGCAAATTTGAGTGTTTCAATTGTTAGGATCAATTTATCCATCAAAAAAATTATCACTAATTTGAGTGTTTACTTATATTTTTATGCTTAATCTCTCCATATTTTCCGTCTCGTAACGGGTAACGAGGTTCAAAATTATCAAATTTAGTACTAGTCAAATTCATTAACACTGTAATTAAATGGTTTACTTGAAAAATACCAAAAACCTCTCAAAAGTTTAGGTGAATGCAGGGTCTCTGGTTAAAGCTACCCTTTGCCCCTTGCCTCTTTATATTATATTCGTTGATGTTAGTAGATGAAAAGAATGAGAAAGGGCGAAGAGATGATGATAAGGTCAAGCAGCATCACTGTACACCCACATAACAAATATCTAAATGTGCAAACAAAACCAAACCACCAATCCATCAATCTTATTAGCCATTCCTTTCCTTTATCTCTTCCCACTATATTATATGCGCACAAGCCTCGTCCCCTTCCCTCCCTCAACGTGGCAAAAAAATCTTCACACTCTTCATCATCTTCATCATCTTCATCACCCTCCTCATCTACCACTATGGATTCAAGCTCTACTGACAGCGAAGAAGAAGCCTACGATCTCTCCCCAATCATGAAAGTCTACAAAAACGGTCGCATAGAAAGGCTTGCAGGTGAAGAGTTTCATCCTCCGTCCTTCGACACAACAACAAACGTTGAATCCAAAGACGTTGTCATCTCCAAAGAAGAAGGCATATCCGCAAGGCTTTTCCTTCCCAAAACAACAGATCCTCCGAACCAGAAGCTCCCTATCTTTGTTTACTTTCACGGAGGTGCCTTCTGCATAGAAACCCCGTTCTCCCGAACTACCACAACTTCGTTACCTCGGTCGTCTCGAAGGCCAATGCCATTGGTGTCTCTGTCCACTACAGGAGGGCACCGGAGCACCCTGTTCCCACCGCACACGAAGATTCTTGGGTCGCGCTGAAATGGGTTGCTTCTCATGTGGGTGGAAATGGCCCTGACGAGTGGCTGAACCGCTACGCAGATTTCGGGAAGGTGTTCTTTTCTGGGGACAGTGCGGGTGCAAACATTGCACACTACTTGGGTGTTCGTGTTGGAACAGAAGGGTTGGTTGGTGTGAAGGTTGAAGGGATCGCGTTGGTGCACCCTTATTTTTGGGGAGTGGAGCGGGTCGGGTCTGAGGCGAATCGGGCTGAAGGCGCGGCAAAGGTAGATGATTTGTGGCGGTTTTCTTGCCCGGCCACTAGTGGATCCGACGACCCGGTTATCAACCCGGCTAAGGACCCGAATCTGGGGAAGCTTGCTTGTGGGAGAGTGCTTGTTTTGGTTGCTGAGAAGGATTTGTTGAAGGATAGGGGTTGGTACTATAAGGAATCGCTCGAGAAGGAGGGTTGGAATGGGGTTGTGGAAGTGGTGGAAACTAAGGATGAGGACCATGTGTTTCACATGTTCAAACCAACCTGTGACAATGCTGTGGCTTTGCTCAACCAAGTTGTGTCCTTTATCAATAACAAACAGGAGTAAACATCACCATATATTCCTCTTTTTTTCAGTTTTTTTTTTCTTTGAATATCTTTTCTGCTTTCAATATATGCAGTCTTTGTTGTATCCTATATTTACTGGATAAAGTTAAATTTTTTATGGGCTTTCTGTGTTATTTATGCATCCGGATATTGAGTATGTTTGACTTTGTGTTAAAGAATCAACTCTACTTAACTAATCCAGTGATTTATTTGTCCACGGTGAGATTTTTCCAAAAGAATGTGAGAGATAAAAATGAGTAGAATTTAATCGGGATCATTTTTGGATCCATCGCAAAAACTATATGCAATTTTAGATAGAGAAGAATGGAGAAAGGAAGAAATATCAGGAAATGCTGAAAGCTTTTGGGAGTGGCAAGGGTAGCACGTCTCTGTCATTGACAATAGACAAAAGCTTGTTGGCGTTTTGCGTGAACAGTGGAATGCAATAGCTAATAAACGAACTCGTGATGCTAGAATTTAATGGCTCATCTTTCTCAACGAATTAAAAGCCCAGATCGACTTGTGTATGTGTAGTTATATTGTTGGTGGTCTACAATTATTGTCCTCGTTTGAAATCATTAAGTCATTATCACCGACGAGTCTTTTTCACATTCCATCAGCGAGCAACATATTGTCACTTAGTTTAGAGTGCTTCAATGGTCATTTTGATACGTTTGTCCTTATTTTCCTTTCTGTTTTAAAAATCTACACAGGGGAATATCAAATTTCCTCATTAAGCTTGCGTATTCTGTTTGGCCAAGGAATAGAGAAGATGAGAGCAAGGGAGAAAAGCCCTTCATTACTCAATCGTTCAGGAAAGGAAAATAAAACTAATAGAATCCGTATGAAATACATGTTGGAATATATAGGTTAAAAAAATGGACAAAAATTACCATCCATTATTTTGTCAAATTCTCCAATCAAACATCGACATATGATATTTAGAGGGTTTTATCCATATCACAAAAATAGTTTTTTATATTTGTTTTTCGATAAGAAGTGCTCAAGCCCCATAAGGAAGAGGCGAGTCATAGTGCAGTACACAACAACACAGAAAAAAGAAAGCATACATGACAAAACAAGATATAAGCTACACAACATAAGATCATATGATAAAGATAAGCAGGAAGGATGCGAACCACGATCCAAACCAGCCAGCACCAACAACTCCAACCGCGAAGCCATTAAGGATGGGTGGAGACACAGCTGATGAAGCTCTATCATAGAGGGTTGAAACAATCTTTTGCCCAATAACCCAATCTCAACAACACCGAATTAAAGATATCCTTCCAGTTTGGCTTATATGATTAAAAAATAATCCTGTTTGATTTTAATATGTGGAATAAAAAAGGTCATATGTATATTGGAGAACTTAACAAATGAACGTGTGAAACTTGAAGGTACGCAATTTTCTCCTTTAAAAAATAATATGACCACCCAAAGTTTATCTATTAATTCTTTTGCAACGATTATTCCCTTATCAAGAAACAATCCTCCAAAAAGCCAATTAATTTGGATTCAGACAAGAAAAGAAAAGGAAAACTATTTGAATCTCATTATTTATGACATTTTAACACATCTAAAATTATTTTTTAAATTTTTTTTAGAAAAGTTGTTAAATTTTAAATTATTTGAGTTGATTATATTTGACAAATGAAAATTTTGTATTGAAAGTTAGTTTTTTTCAGGGTCTTAGAGTGTTTTCTTGTTCAGAAATATTTCATTGACTAATAAATAAAGGTTTAAGCATTGGTACAAGATATCATGTAAAAAGATGGATACAATACAATAAATTCTAATGGCACCAAAAGCCTTAAACCTAGAAAATTAATCAACGACTACTACTAGGCTATAGTAAAATGCTCAAAACATGGACGTTATCACAAGACTACATATAAATAAACACAAAGGTATGCTCATTAAATCTTTAGATCTATTTGAAGTATCATACAATATTATACACAGACTATGTAGAAACAAACATATATAGTTATAACTTGAGAAGTCTTTAAGCCTTTTATGTCCATGCAAACTTTCTTTCCATCAAACTAAGATACAATTTAAATATAAAGATTCCATATATAAGCTTTTCTCAGGTACTCTGAATTCATCTTGTGATTAGTTTATTGATTTTATCTTCCACCACCAACATAGCTTATTGATTTTATCTTTCATGATATAATACTTCAAAGCCACCAAAAGTGTGCACAACCATCAGAAACCAGTATATAAACTTTATTTACTTCTCATGATTTAAACATTGCTGATAATAAAAAAAACTCACTAGAAAAAAAAACTAAACTACCAAAAAAAAATAGAGGGGTGGGGTTGGCTCCCCTTGAGCAAAGAGAAGGGAAGACCTCTGATGAGAAGAGAATGGGATAATATAGCATAAAGCTACTTGGATTGGTCAAACGATGAGGGGTTTGGGTAATATGCATTAGGTTATAGGTTTAAACCTTATTGCAATCAATATTATTTTTGAAGCACAAAAAAAAAGATAATCTAGTAGATGGCCATTGTTAAAGAGAAAAAAAAAAAAAAGCCCCCATGTCAAGAACAAGAATCCATATTCCCAAAATTTTAAGCTATAAGTAAAAGTTTGCAGATGATTTTAAATTTAATATGTCCCTATATGTTAGATGTCATTAAATCTCATATACCTTTACAAAGCATAAATTTATATTTATTGTATTGAAATTCAACTTATATTTAAAACATTAAAATGATATCAACCAAACCTTGGTGAATTTGTTATAATGATTTTTAAAATTACTTTTAATAATTTGATCATCCTGTTGGGCAAAAAACTAGAACAGGCAGAACAGAATAACATTTTCATTAAAAAAAAAAAACTTTACATTTCCAATAGCTGGCAGAAATTAACATCCCACTGAAACTGTGAAAGATTAACCCTAATTTTCGTTTATTTTTAATCAACTTTCTTTCACCGAAAATATTTTACATAAGGCAAGATGATAATCATGTCCTGAAAGCTGTTTACCAAAAATAAACAAACCCCAAATACCCAAAGTTTGTAAATATATGCCGCTATGTGGTTATGTAAGACTTGATGGGCTCTGTATACTGTTGGACTTCCCCAAGTCTCTTCATAAATTTCCTCGATTCATCGAAAGAACTAGTTAGGCCTTGATTATTAACAAAGCATAGCCTTGACTTCTTTTTTTCCCTTTTGTGGTACAGAATCATTGATTTCATGTCAGGGACCACTAGTATGATTGTAGCCTAGTAGACACTTCAAATCGTTGTTGATAAATTTTTCATCAACTCAGTTTGGGTCTTTGGGATTGACGGTGGCTATTGTGGAGTAACACCAAAGAAATGAAATACGAAAAAAATAAATACACTAACAAATGATTTTTTTTGCCTCCAACAAATGAATACGTCTTTTTTTGTTTTGGTCATAACGAATACGTCTTTATATCTTCACTCCCTTCATATATATACAGAGAACTGTCAAATGGGCTAGCCCACAGTCATAAAGTCCCCGACCCATATGGATTAGGAACAAAAAGCCACATCACCAAAATTCCACATGAGAATAATAGTTTTAATACGAAGAAAAATTACACGATAAAGTATATAGTACTTTGAAAAAAAAAGGTATATTTAGTAGGATATTGTACTTTTTAAAACTATTTGCGCAAACAGTTTTTGCATGATGGTGACATAATCATTTTCGATTTCTTTTTCAGTTTACTCCTGCTTTACAAACATACCGTCAAATTATCTGCATTTCTTCAAATTAAACGAGTATCTTGTACAAGGAATATCAATTTTTAATTTGTCGTGCCGAAAATGGTCCCGTTGTGGTTGTATTTACATGATATAACTAATCGCATTGCTATTGAGAACTATCTACAATGACCGTACAGTTAATTTGATGATTGCTCAAAGAACTGAAAATTTGGAGTGCGTTAGAATGAAACATTTTTAGAGGATAAAGAATATTTTAAGATAATTTCAAATCACTTTATATGAAATTTCTTGTTTGGATATAGTAATACAAATGAATTTAGAAATTTCAATGATATGAAATGACTTAACATGAAAAGAGTAGATTTAAATTTCTCTATATATATAGAATTTTAAAATTCTCTCTCATTTTATTTCATAACTCTTAACTCTTGCTAAGTCTACTATCATTCGCCATGCCCGTCCACCCGCCAATCCCCCCTCCCAGTTGCATTCAGTAGGTACTGTTCATTGCCCATTCACTACTAGCCATCCTCCATCTACCACCGCCCATGTCATCCGGTACGCACTATGTACTCTCACTCATATAGAAGATAATATAATTCCATCATGTAAATAATATATTTTGAATGAAGTAATATAATTACTTTATCCAAACAAAAAGAAAAGTTAAAAATGAAAGAAATTCAATTGAAACATTTAAAATTCTTTGCATTTAAGTGTTTGATGAAAGAGTAAACATCTATTTAAGTTCCTCACATTTGATTAGGGTTTCGATTTAGTCCCATAATATAATTTATATTTTGTTCTATTTTCCTTTCTAACGTTTTCACCATAACGTTTCAATTTTGTCCATAACATCCAAATTATAAAAATAAAGGATGTCAAATTACAATATTAGGAAATTACAACAAAATATAAAATATCAAGTTTGTGTTCATAATTTGAGTGTCATTGATGTTTTAATTTGTTGTGACTTCCTAACATTATAATTTGGTATATTTACATATATTTTTGTTTATAATTTAGATATTTTGTATAAAAAAAAGACAAAATTGAAACGTTTTAAAAACGTTGAAAACATAAATAAAAAGAAAAAAACTACTTAAACTAAATCGAAATTTTGCACAATGAGGAGACGTAATTAGATGTGAAACCTTTAATGGTAAAGGTGTGCATATGACATATTCTTGTGCAATCTCCGCGAGAGAATCCTTTTTCAGCTACCGGGCGGGCGGCCTTTATCGTGCCAGATTTTCATGTACCATTAGATTGGACAATATTGTCGTTACCAACAACTTGGGGCTTTCTAACAATTGGAAGTGTTTTTGCTTTAGACAGTTAAAATCAGATTGAAAAAGATGCAGAGCACAGTTTTAATTGGATGGGGGTAGTTCCATATTTATGGCTGTCGTCACCATACGTGAATTTAGTGTACTACCAGATACCATCTTCGCTGATCACACAGAAAATTTATCAGCAGCGAGTAGGTGCAGCGGCATCTCAGAAAACAAATGCAGCATCACTGTCAGTAACTCTGCCACGTTCCAATTCAGTCACAGAGTGATGCCGGTAAATAATAATTTCACATGTACAAACTTCAGAGTGACCATTGTGAATTATCCTACTACTCAGTTATTTCTCATTAGCTACACAACGGTTAATTCAATAAAAAGAAAGAGTTCGGATGAAGGCAATGATTACAAAAATAATGTGGCTACTGGTTACTTTTGATGAGACTAGCCACGATGGATTAATTTTCCTTCACAGCATGTTATGAACTCAGTTTTTTTTTTCTCAAATGATTCATGTTGTAAATGTATCTGACATCAGATATAATACGTGCAGCCATCATTTTTTTACCTTTAAGACCAAAAACAATAGAGAATTAATACTATATAGAATAACATCTTTCTTCTCATCACTTTAAGCAAAGACAAAAATCAGTTGAGCACTCATAATGGTGGGTTTAAATCCGAGCAAATCTGTTGCCAAATTAAAAAGAACAAAATCCTATAATAGTCCCTATTTTTAGTAGAAAAATAGATTTTCGCCTTCCTACAAAAAAAAAAATTATGAAACACTTGATTGAAGTAGATAAAGTAAATAAAAGCTTGCTTTATTGTCCTCCTTTTGAACGTTTTGATACATGTAATATGGAAATTGGAAACACCAATAATGAGCTTTTTACCGTGAGAACCTGTGTGACGATTGTAGAACCATCTTCTGTCTCTTTCTTTAACATTTTTTTCTTTTGTCCTCAATACAGGTGTCTTGCCAGCCATCCACCAGCGAGGTTTACGGGTTTGCCCATTTTGGGTTCATTGGCCCTTTTCTTGTTGCTTTTCCCTTTTGCTACTTTAGATTGGATTCACGCAACGCAAGTACAAAAGCAGAAAGTCCCAACTCTCTTCAAAAGACTCTATTATAACCCAACTCAGTTCTGAAACATCATTGGCATTGCATTTGCACTGTTCTTTTCTGGGTTGGGTTGCCCATATTGGACATAATAATAGGTTACTGTACAAATTGGTTCGAAATTAATCATCTCTCCTGACCAACGTTGTTAGTATCCTTCAACAAAACAAACCAAATCATAGTACGGTGCACTTAATAGCAGTAACAGTGTAACACCTCAGATGATGCTAGATCAAAGTCTTTCATTAGGCATTAACGGGTATACTTGAACACTTCAATATAAGACACAGACACATGGGAATTGGATAGCATTACTGTTACTACCGATTCTACCAATCTCTTTTGTTGGAAGGAGCGCCCATTCATTGTCCCCACTATCTCTTAACTGTTTCTTTTTTTTTTAACCTATTCTGGTCTTCCATGGAACCATCCAAACAAGTGGTTTTATTATGAACTTGACTAATTCGGCTCAACACAAAGGTGGACACATGGGTTTCTCTATACAAAATTTTTTTATTCTCTATTTTATAGGTTAAGGGATTAAGAAACATACCACTTTATTGATCAATCCCACATCTCTTAACTAACATATTATATCCTATGTTGCATGGATATTAATATGAATATTCAATATGATACAAGTATAATATATAAATATAACATAAATCAAATTAAAAATATATAAATTATAATTAAAAGTATTTATAAACTATCTATACGATCCATATTATCTGATACATTTGAGTACCTCAACTATTTCAAATATCCATGTGTATCATACGCTGCATCTACCCTATGCACACAATAAACGCATAATTTAAATATTTAATCATTAGCAGAGTACTTATTACGCTGATCTTTCATTCTGCTTTCTTTTTCCTCTTCTTTCTTTAATATTCTTCCAAAAATATAAAAGACATAGTTTTAGCAAACGCAATTTCCTGAAGAGCAACAATTTTGCACTGATATAGTTTTTCTGTATGTATACGGTATGGTACATGTGAACTGTATGCAAAAGCGGTACTTATAATTCATATATAAAAAGTGTTGTAATAATTTTGATGTACAATGCCTTTATAGCATGCGCATCATATACATATAATTTACGTTGCACCAACAAAAGGAACTAAAGAAACAAAGATACATCACCTACCATAATTCAGCACCACAATGATTTTCTTAGCTGTTGAGTCTAGCTAGTTTCTGCTGCCAACAATAAAGCTGCTGCAACACATGAACTGCACCTTCTTGAGATTAAAGCTGTTACAAAGCTTTCTCAGGGGGACCTAAAACTTGTCCGGATATTCACCCCCCTTAAAACACAGAATAAGAAGGCGTGACTAACTTAACCGTACAAGATGGGTAGAGTGGTCATGATCAAGCACTCACCAATGGTCTATTCTATAGCAATAGAGTCCCAGCGAAAAAGTGGTCCATTCCACGTATCTTGTACATGGGATACCATATAGTGTTCAATTGAATCTGCTAGAACATTTGAATTTGAACCCAGAACCCCAAATACTGTTGTTCCCCCACTAACTATTTAATATAAAGATAAAAGCTAATGGTTGGAGCTATGCATGGGCCAAATTTACTCAGTGGATGCAGAATATGGCAATCGAAATAACATATATATATATATATATATATATATATATATGTATGCCAACGCAGAGGAGCCTATGACGGGCTATCTACAAAGTTATAAGGTCACACTAAATTGAATTAAATCTCACCTGTGCTTTTATGTATTGAGGATACAAGAGTCTATCCCCTGGGGGCCTTTCTACTACTACCGTCTATTTTTAACTCTCTTCTAGAGAAAAAGTTAAGATTTGGTACACTGAAAAATCAATATATCTAGACAAAGAAAATGTTTTATTTGTATGGACAAGCATCTCATTATTTATGAGTCATCGATACTATGAATTATTAAAATATGTGCTACCAGACATACTCGATCAATCTCAAGTTTTAGTTTTATCAAGAAAAGCAGATTCTTGGGTGATTTGGTCTTGAATGGTTGTTACTTGGTAGATATTGAAAATAATTACTCAAGTAAATAATCTGGTCTTGAATGTTGTTACTTGTTAGACGTTAAAAATAATAATTACTCTACTAAATAAATCTACCAAGACGTTTCTGCATTTCAATCCTTTCTTCTATATGGCAATAACTCTCTACATAGGCATTGTAACTGCCCCAAATAAATTTCTTTTAAGGCGCCATCTGTTTAAAATGAATGTCCTGAATGGTGATTGCAAGATCATGCTTGACATTCATACCTAGTGACAGCTGACATGTAACAAACATGCTAGTCAGAATGGAATTAGAATACACCTTTGATCGCTTTTCCTTTATAAAAGTTAAAACTTAAAAGTGATATACCAATAATAGATGTCACCAACATGTACCGTCTAAATTTAGAGGCTATGTCTTATTGAATCCGTGAAAAATTTAGATCGAACCTCGTTTCACGTTTACATAATAAAAGAACAATATAGGAATACTAAAAATAGAATCCCACTAATTTAAGTTCACCGAACAAATTTTAACCTATATAAACACACACAAACACACCTTGGTTTTGAAATTGAAATAGTTAAAGTGAAATGAAATTATGTATTGCTTGTATCAAAAGTGGTAGAGTTAACAAGTTGCGACATATAACTAGCACAAACTTATTCTTGTACCAATATCATTCTGAGTACAAATTTATTGACATACATAAAGATTAATTTATAAATAAGAGATGAAATTTTGATATATGATTTATTTAAAGAGTGTCACATTTTAATTCAATTATATATTTTTATTATTTGTATGATTTTTGATGTAATGATTGTAAAAGTCAATTATTTTTTACTGATATAGTAATATATAATTAAATAATTATATAATAGTCTTTCATTGTATGTTCGAATAAAATTTTATAAAGGATAAGAAATTTCTTTCATTTATAAGTTACTTCATTTCAGATGTTCCAAATATTGGAAAAGTTCCGATGAAATTAAAACTAGAGTTTTAGTTTGATGCACTTATAATAAAAAAAAATTTAAATTGCCAACTAATAATGTATATCAATTTGTAAGACTTTTTAATTATTAGTGGCTACTTAAATTAAATATTTTATTAATATGACATCACATGATTAAATATTTATGTAAAAATAATTTACACTCTATATTTAAATCAAACTCTTAAAACTATTTTGAAATTGAAACATGAGACGACTTTGAGCACGTGAAAGTTACGTTGAAAAACTTTAAATTTAAACCCAAAGAATCAGTTACAAGTTATCAAATCTAATAAAAAAGAAGTTACAAATTATCAAATTGCTAGTTTGTTGTTGTACCTGAAAAACAAATAGCTAGTTTGTAAATGGGTATGAGTTGCAGTTGAATACTGGATTTCTAATTTTTTTTTCTCCTTTTATGCTTTTCTTTAGAAGTGTATTTCCATTTTCTTCCCGATTTGAGCTAAAAAAGGAAAGAGAAGCCTTTCTAAATAACAAACTGAAATAATGCATGAATCACATGTCATTAATTATGTATATTTTTGTATTATTACTGAATTGAATATCTTTCCAAACTATCCATTGCTGAACCTTATTAGCCTATCAAGTGATAAAGCTTTGAACTTGTTGAACTTTAAAGCAGATTAACAAACTTCTAAAAATAATAAACTAAGCAAAAAAGACATGATTATTTGTCGTAAGAAAAACTCAAAAAAGAAAAAAGAAAAAAAAAGAAGAAAGGGCTTTGGGAACTGCTACTATTGCAAGAAGCGTTTCACATCACATGGGCTGTTGTAAAACGGCACAGGGAACAGCTACGTTTTCATCGGGTCGCCAATTGGCAAGGTGGGCCCCACCGTTGGAGAGGGGAGAACCCAAAAAATATTCTTTGATACCGTCGCACAACTACACTGCTAAGTGCTGCCAATAGCATTTGCAGTCATCATAACGATGACGTTTTACCCTATCCCCTCCCCCTTACTGTTGAGGTTGAGGGGAGATAGAGAGAGAGAGAGAGAGACACACACACAAAGGGACCCACCGTTGATTAATTTAATTCAATCTGAACCGTCCATTAATCACTGCACTCATCAATATTCCTCTGCGATCACCTCTCTTTAAGAGGCTCACTCTCTCACTCTCTCTCTAGGCCTCGCACTGCTGAAGATAGCAGACAGCAATTAGAGTGAGAAAACAGCTTAACGAAGAAGAAGAAGAAGATATGACTGATTGTAAACGCTGTGCTCCTTCAATTGCAGCCATGGAAGCTTCTTCCAGCGAAGCTAACATGTCCAAGAAGAGGAAAACCGCTTCGTGCGAGCTGCAGTTACGCTCCTCCTCGGACGCGCAGCGGCTCCCGAATTCACCACATTACTCGCCGGCTAACTTTCCCGACGAAAACCTCTCGCCAGAAGCTTCCGTCGATTCCGCCGGGACGGTGGTTTCCGGCGAATTCTGCTCGGATCGCTCTCCGCTGTCTTGCTGCAGCTTCGCCTACGTCGCTGAAACCGGTGAAGTCGTCAAGGAGCTCGACACGACGCCGTTAGATCTGGAGGTTCGGTTTTCGAAATTCTGCACACTTTCTTAATTTTTCGCATTTCTCAGCTCTTTTTCTTATTTGCTATAATTTCCGTTTGGCTGCTCATATGTTTATTTTTCCTTTTGGTTTCCTCTCCGAATTGTGCGCAGTTTATGTTTTAATATTTTCCTACTATAGGCTGTCCGAATTTTCTCAGATGCCAAACAGCCTCCAAGTTGTTTCAATTTTCTGTTTCTTTTCTCCTGCTCGAATTGCAGTTTCAAATTAACGTATTCAATTCCTTTAAATTTATTTTATTGACAATAATCGTGAATTAATTATTGTGATCCTACAGGTTCAGACCAAGGGTTTCGAAACTGTAGACTCAACCTACCACAATTTCAAATCCTACAGGTTTTCAAATTTTTTTTCTTTCCAGAACGTTCAATTCTCTAAAACGAAACATAGCCATTGAGCATCACAACCTACAATTTTTTTTTTTTTATTTCTCCATTTTCGGTGTTCAGTTTGTTGAGCGAGTCGTGTGGAGACTCGGAAGAATTGACTTTGGCGGTGAGCGAGCCGCGGAAATTTCCTGCAGCAAAGGTGCCCCCGAAGGAGGAGATTGAAGAGTTCTTTGCAATGGCTGAGAAGTACGAGCAAAAACGGTTCGCGGAGAAGTAAGTAATAGCAGTAGTAGTGTTTTTCTTTTCTTTTTGTTTGCGTGCGCAGGATAAGGAATGTGACCCCGCTCGCACTCTAGCATTGCCAGAAATCGAACCCTAACTAACTAACAACTTTGCTTTGCGTGCAGGTACAACTTTGATATTGTTAAAGATATGCCGTTGGAGGGTCGGTACCAGTGGGTTCGTTTACATTGAATGAGAGAGAGAGTTTTAGTTTTAGGAAGAGAGAAGAAGGATGAGGGTCACTACTGAGTTTATAGGGTGTACTGGGTAGTGAGTATTAGTGCTGTCTACTGAAGGAAGCTATAATTAACCTGACACGAGGTAACACGAAATTGAGGGTGCCACTTCTGGTTGATCCCGAGAGACGGTGATGGTGGTGGTGTTGCTTTGGTTGGTATTTGTGTACAGATAACTGGTCACAACAAGCTGGTTTATTTCTGCAATAACAACCTCCGCACTCGTTGATACAATGTAGAAGAATCTTGATCTTTCTGCAGGTGATAACAACCTGTTGCGTTGGGTTTGTGGGAAGTATACAGAGAACACGGAAATTATTCCCATCGAATTGGTGTCTTAATGTTTGGAATTGTAATTGAGACAGTCTCTTTCAGTGTTTCCAGAACAACGAGAGGGGGGCTCAGCTAATTCTTAGGGCTGTTTTATTATTCATTATTGGAAGAATTCATGGATAGAGAACATTAATTGTTATTTTGGTAATTTTCTATGAAAAGTGTCTTTTGTTCGAGCTTCCTTTTGGCTCTTTCCTTTTCAGCTTTCCGCAGCTTCATTTACCTTTTTTTATTTTTTCCTCTCTTCAGGCCATTTTGGAATATCCTCTCCATCACAAGCTATGATTCCCCTATTTGGTGTGGGGACCATGTGCCTGGCACATAAAGAAATGACTGCATAAACTAATTTAAGTCTTCCTCATCTCTTACGGGTTAATGATTGATGGTATCAGCTTACCAACATGCACAAAATGAACAACCACTTACAATGACCACCCAACCTACACCCTATACCACATAAATATAACAAGAAGCAATGACTCCACAAGCCCACCCTATCTCCAAAATTATACACTTGTTCGGGTAGATTAGTGGAAGCCATGTTCACCCTTGCATTGTTCTATTAGAATCATTTCTTTTTAAAATTAAGGTAGGCGAGAATCTGCTCAATTTTATTAGTGTTATAGTCTTTTGAATTGATATTCAATTATTAATAGCTTGTTATCGTATAATGAAGTTGATCTTATTAGCTGTTGTTATTTTAACATCAGAATTCAACACTTAATTTACTATTTCTCTCATGTAAATATATAATATATCTATCACTCGGTATATATAAACAATGTGTATACATCTCTTAAAAGAGATAAAAAGTGTTGAGGAGTCATTGCATGCCTTTAATTGAAAGTGAACGCTTCACGGATCACATGACAATCGTCATCATAATGTATCAACGAAACAAATTAACAAGTGATGCTCTAGAGCTTAGCTACCCGTTTGAACAAATGGGCAAAAAGGAAAGTCGCTTTTAATCTTAATTTTGTTTGTTTCCTTTTGTTCTCTTTTGCTTCTTGTTTAACGGTTGCTCAGAAAAGGGTATATAGACATGACATAATATTCGTTGTGAACCGGTGAGTGAGAGAAGGCAAGAATAAGAAAACTATATCATGAGTCATGACAGAAGGAATTGTCGAAGCCAAAAGAAATACGGTCCATAGCTCCCATGCACAATGTCATCATTACACACGTGTCCTAAATGGTATCACCACCACCCTTATCTCATGTCATCATGGATCCAAATGTGAAGTTTCCAGCCTTCCAGAGCTCATCTTTCCCTTTTGTATAAATAACAACGCAAAAGAACATATAGAACATTAAAATACCGACAAAGAACCAAAATAACAAAAGAAGAAAAATGATGAAAGTATAAGACCTGCACGTGGTGTGGTGGAGTAATAGCGCGGGGTTTAATTTGCTTTGGATCTGATGCCATTTTTAAAATAGAGTGCACAGCACACAACAGAGTTGCAGAGAAGGGAGACCGAGAGGTGCATAGGGTGGTGGTATCGGTGATGGTGGGGATAGAATGTTGCTTATTAATGAAGGTTACACAACACAAGTATTGGTTTCCGATACTGGAGAAACTTATGCAGATACTGGCTTATTATATGTATTTAATTTAAAATTGATCATTAACATGTACACAAATATGATTCTGTACAAAAGTATAGTAGATTGTACTTCAAATTAAATACTTACTAAGGACTTGAAAATGCATAAAAATATTATTTTAAAAGAGCATAAAAATTTATTAGCGGGTACTTTAAAAACATTTTATTAGAAAATTAAAAAATTTACATATTTTAATATAGCGTACAAAACTTTATATAGATGCCAATTACTACTAGCATATATTTGATTTAAGCATGTGTAGTGATTAGGAATTTCTCTTCGATTTTGATGCGTGGTTGCTTCTTTACGACCTTTATCAACTTACGAAACTGATCGTGGTGCTTACAAGGAATGAATTACTGTGTGTAACGTGCCACTCTCAATAAAATTATATCCTTGATTTTCATGATTTATACTTTCTGGTAAAATATAATTACCCATTAACTATGATTGATCTTGAGAACTTCATGCTTGTCTCCGATTTCAGGACAGGATGCTATGATTATTTCAATTTCCTTCTGGTTTTGGGACGATGCCAAATAATTCCCTCTTAAACAACATAATTTTTGAAATGTTGCTAACCAACTATATTGTGTAGGAAAGTGACATTAAACTTAAGAGGTGAAAAAATATTATGAGTTGGGAGTCTTTATAATACTATTTTTTTCCTGTAATAATTTTTATCTCAGCTAATTTTTGTAAAGATTTAATTTAAATATACTAATTATTTTTTATATTATCATCCAATTAAATCTTTTTATATGCATGATTAAAAATAATGTGATGACAATCAAATAATTTATATGGTTAAATAATTGTATAGAAAAAATTTTACATTTTTAGTATACATCAAATTAAACTCTTCTAACTAAAATCATTTCAGTAAATATAAACGATGTTAATTTGATATCACACGAGAGGAAAAGACCAACGTTGCCGATGTTGCGCGCACCATTCGTGTATAAGATTAAAGTAGTGGTTTACCAATTTATCTGTACATTTAAGTTGGTGTAAGATGACGACATTTATTGAATATGATGGATAAATGGAGAAAGATGATGTAAAGGGTAATTCAATATAACAAAAATTAGACATATTTTAGATATTGAAATAATAATTTTTATTATCTGCTGTACAAGATGCAGCTCGAAATTGTTTTGCAGATCCCAAAAGTGGCACCATAAATGCAGACACCAGTTCTAGCATCTAAGATAAAACCAAGCTTGGAGTGATATTTTAAAGGTTTTCTAATAAGTGAAGATATTGCTTGAAAAACCAAAAGTAATTAATTTTTTGTATTGAAGAATCACATGTTTACATTTTAATATACTAAGCAAATTAAAAAATTTAGAAATTTTTTTTATATTTCATATACCATCTTTGTTTTTTTTTTTCCTCTCTCTCTCTCCCTCTCTAATACTACCTCATTGGGAGAATTCCTATGGACATCCCAAAAAATTCTATCAAATCCGCAAGGTGATATCTTAACCTTAAATAATACTAGTATATGATAATATTAATTTGGGGCTTCATATATGTTCGTTTTTATTAGGTGGTGTTCTCACATGTAGACTAGTTTTTGGTGTGTAGGCTGAAGATATATGCTGGCCTAATGACAATACCACATATGGCCTTTAATGTAAATGGGAAAAGTCTTGGTAAAAAACAATTATGACCATAATTACCTTCTAATTTAGGGATTTTAGTGAGGGAGAAAAAAAAAAGAAACCCCTCCAATGCACCCTTGCCGTCCCTTGTGCCAGAGAGCACAAACTTGCTGTCAGAGGGAGAAAAAAGAAACACAAATCTCCTATCTTGCTGAAACTCATCTCGCCCCATAAATAAAAAAGTCCCTAATGCAAGTCCAAACGGAACCAAAACAAAGCTGAAAACCATGTTTAAATTTATTAGCACAAGAACTTTCACCAAAAAGAAAAAAAAAAAAAAAGAAAAGAAAAACACCCCACTACCAGAGCTAGACACAAAAAATTGGGCTTCGTTGTGCCTCAAACACCAAGCAACATCTTGTCTTCTCCTCCTTCAATCATGATCGCTTCTTTGTGCATGCTCCACCACACAAGATCACGACCTTATCTGAGCAGCTGTCGTCGTGCAATTCCCATTGGCCGGAGCTCCATTTTGCACTGTCGCTGTCACCACACCTCCATGGCACTCGCGCCATCATGCTCGCTCCGCATGATGGACCATCGTAGCGCAAACCACCACCATTTACAGATCTACAGAATATTGGAACCACTTTGTGCTGCCATCATGTCACTATTTCCGCCTAGCGTCGCCGCGTGTATGCACTGTATCGCAGAGGACAAGACACTCTGCCATTGTCGGTAGTTAGTGGTGGTTGTTGTGTCTCTAACGAGAATGATCAGAGTCGTCAAAGGTTGTAGATGGTGAAGGGGAGGAAAGGAAGCCGATGACGGTGGCAAAGAGGATGGAGGAGGAGCTGGAGGCGGTGGTGGAATTAACGCAATATTTTTTTACATATTTTTAATTTTAAAGTTTAATCATACAGTTAACCCCAACCTAAGCTTACCAAATTACTTTAAACCAAATCTCAAGTTTGCCATCGCATGGGCCCCATACGATACACACGTCATCTACCCATTTGCATAACTCAAATCTACAAGCTACGGATAATGAAGCATCTGCGTATGAGAACTCCCGTTTTTATTATTTTATCTGTCACTTTAACCAATATATGCTAGAATTAAGGAACTCAAAAAGAAGGCTCATTTATAAAACATTTTTACCAAAATATTATTTTTATCTAAATGTTACTATTAATTAATCTATAACCAAGAGACCTCAAAATTGATTGGCCTGTTGTCCTTAAGTCATATGTTCAAATGTGATATGTATAAAAGAATTTCATTAGAGGCTCTTTTTAGAAGCTTTCACCTTAAAGTAATTAGTTATTGTTCCTGGCTTTAAAAATACTTTAACAACAAAAAAAATTAATTAATCCATTATTAGTATATTTAGGATATTTTAAAGGATATGATAAAAGTAAAGAGTTATTTATTGAAATATAAGAACCACATATATTATGAATTCTTTTTTCTAAGATAATGTTTATAAGATTGGTTTTTAAAGGGCAATGAGACCGCTTTGACAGTAAACAAAATTTGACTCTTTCTCCCCTTTCCTCTTTAATTCCCCTCCAAAATAAAATTACAAACACCCTAAAATGGCAAGTAGAATGAATCAAAGAAAATATTTCATTAGAAAGCCCCTCTACTAGCCTATATAATAAGGTGGTCTTGGGGATGTAATTGGTAACGGAGTTCATAGGTGTAGGTCAACTCGGGAACCCGATTGACCTGAAGTGACCTAATGATAAATATTCAAGTTGGACCGATCGAGTCTCCAAGGTTTAATTAGGTAAGAAGTCATGGAACCCAGTGAGAATCGATACGGGGATCAAATTTGTCATTTTACATCGCATCAATGCAATTGTCTAAGCTTTCCATCTCCTTCCTTTTTCTTACCCAACCATATTCTATCTTTTATCTCCTATGTTATCTAAAAGTTCAGTTTAAAAAACAAATAAACCATAACATTACATCCTATTCGAGCCACATTTAATCGGATAGAGTTGGTCTTGTTCCCATGGTCACAAATATGCATATTCAGAGTTTTGTACCTTCTTGTCACTGCAACCACCCTCGTGCCACTGTCGTCGCACCCAGTAAGTAAGTTCTATTTTATTTTCTTGTTATTTTTGAAAATTTTTATACCATTTCAAGCAAAAAAAAAAAAGTCTCACTAGCATGTGAATCGCAAGCTCTTTTTAACTTTTTTCAACCGTAAATTGAAACATTTAAAAAAATTCAAAACCAGATAATCTGGCTCCTACCGGATTGCAATATAAAATTGGATCGGGTTGGACCGTTGAAAAGTTTGTGTGTGCTGGACCCAACCTAATCCAGATCCATTACAATTTAAGTGGTTTGCATATCTTAACCTAGCCCAACTCAACCTGTGATCACCACTAGTCATAGATCAAATTGGTTCGAGATTAGGTTGAAAAATGAATTTAAACCAATGATTGGTGTGGTTTGGATTCAAATATTTTTTTATCAGATCCAAACCAATCAAATTTGGTGCTTAGGTCATTATTATTTTAAAAATAATTTCAGATAGTAAATACATTAAAAAAAACACAAAACATCACAAATTTTAATTTGACACAAATTTACTAAATTTTATGGTCGTGTTTCCACTACATAGTCAAATTACATAACAATAATTAGCAAACTATGACTTGTTAATCTATTACACATAGATCGGTAGTCAATAACTTAGTTAACAATAACAACGGAACATAACTTATGATATAATTACCTAAGGGTTTAAAAGAAATTTAAAAAAATGAATTTGGGTGATCAGATTTAAAATTAGAGTGATATTCGATAATATATAGTCACATTCTACTTGATACGACCTGGTAACCCAAACCAACTTGAACCTATTAAATTTGTTCAATTGGGGTTGATTAGATTTATCCGACAACTTACACCCAAAGTGGTTGCTAGGCCTTACAAAAATATGTATAAAAAATTGATTTGAAAGTCAATAATTACTTATAACATGTGGGATGATTCTACTTAAAGGAGTGGTTTATTATAAGAGTGAGAGAATAAATATGCCATATAACCATACATGGATAATTATGATTGAAAGTTATTAATGGTAATTAATTATCATGTGATCATTTAAAAATATTACATAATTTTAAGTTGACTAAAACCCCAAAGCTTTATAGGGGGGACAAAATGGTCCTCACATTTTGAAAAATTGAGGTCCTCACATTTCACGAAAGGGGACAGTCACACATCCACCTGGCACGTTAAGATGACATGGATTTATTTCTCCCTATACTTTGTCGTTTCCACCATCTTCACCATCAACAATGTAGATACATTTACCCCAAATTCACTTCTCACTTGAACCCTAGAAACTTACCCATCATTTCCAGTTCACCATCTCATCCCTTCTCCCATTTTCTCATCTTGATACAGAAATCAAAATTGCTCACATGTACTCAAAGAGGAACAAGTGTTAGTGCAGGAAGTGGGATGCACACATTGCTCACCAGTTTAGATGTGATTGTGGACACGTCACTTTATACATTTCCAGGACTTCAATGAATCCAATAGACCTTTCTTTGGGTGCCCAAAGTATCAGGTTGCAATTTATTTTCAGTTTACACCTTTGTCCTCTTCATATGCACTTGCCATTAATGCTGTTACCATAATTAGGAAAATAAATCATATTGCAAGTATTTTAAGTGGCTTGATGAAGCTGTTTCGATGAGAAGTTCATGAAATGAGGAGGAAAATGCAAAGTGAGCTTGCCTGGGAATGTAGAGTTTTCCTCTCAAATGGGAGATGTTCATGAAACGAGGAGGAAGATGCAAAGTGAGCTTCCTGGGAATGTAGAGTTTTCCTCTCAAATGGGAGAAGGAGTCCATGAAGTCCATGATTTCTAGGATAGACAATGAAATTAGGTGTTGAAAAAAGGATTTGGGGTCATAGGAGTTGTTATATCTGTTCATTATCTTTGTTGTTACATGTGTTATGAGATGAAGAATAGAACAAAACCTTTTGTAAAAGTATATCAAATGTGAAATGAAATGAAATTGGTATGAAATCCTTCAAATTATTGCATTATAATTTTCTAGCAATTGCTCTCAAATTGAAGATTAAAACACAATGATTTATACCAAAAATTGAAATTGGTATCAAAATTGCTGTCAAATTGGAATAAATAAATTGAACCCAAATAATATTGCATTGTGATAATATTGCATTGCCATAATTGGTAAATTGAGTCATTACAATAATTTCCAAAAAATATCTATGTTACAAGCATACCATAACCAAAACACATTTAAGAATCCTGGCATGACACAATTAGCCATTTGCAATAACCTACACAAAAAACCCCTATGCTATTACAAGCATACCATAACCAAAACACATTAATAGCTCATTAAATATTGGCATGACACAAATAGCCATTTACAATAACCTGTACCAAACAAAATCTCTATGCTATTACAAGCATACCATAACCAAAACACATTAAGCTCCTTAAAACATGTCCAATCCTGGCATCTATTACAAAAAAAGAAACCACTTCATGTTATGGTTCACATCCTCCTTCTAAATTCATTCCTGGAGTAGGAATGAACTTGAAAAGCCTATCCTTGGTTGCTTGGCTTATAGAAGCCACTGTTTCTGCATAGAGTTCTTCATTTTGGCCTTGTTTTGGAAGAGGAACTGGAGGATTGTCCACGACCTTGTTTTGGTCCTTTTGTTGTGAGCATTGGTGTTGATGGTGATGGGCCTTGAGGTCGATTTGGTGATTGAAAGGGATGTGGTGGCCTTATCACTAGCATTGTTGGCCCAGGTCCAATTCCCTATCAAGATTAAAGAAGACAATTATCTCAACATGTGTAACTTCATTGAAACTATAATTAGGGAATATTATTACCTGATAGGTACCCTAACTCTAGTAGTTGACTTCATTGGTGGCCTTCTAGGTGGTGGCCTAATTGGGGGACCAAATGTCATTTGTGTATCCTCATACTACAAATAACACAATGTTACTAAATTAAGTAGGACCTATTAATGGTTAGTGATATATTGAAATGATAGATATGTTAATACCTTACTTGGAGCCTAATAGACCTTCTTGGTGGACTGACTAGTTGGTTAGGAATTGATGGAGGTGGTTGAAGATTGGAACAAATTCCTTCTCCACATTGTTGGGTGGGCTTGGAACTTCATTTAGTTACATTAAGTAAAATAGAAAATTCAAATTAATAAAATATGAATAAAAACATGCTCACATTAAGGTAGTCCATCATTATTAGGTTCATTCTTATACACTGTTGTTGAGGTTGAGGCTGGAAAACAAGAAAGAAGTTTATTTGAGGACAAATTGATCCTTAATGAAAATAAAACAAAGAGACACTTGTTATCACCTAGAACTGTCACTTGGTAGACGCTTGTTGAGGCTGAAAACAAAACAGAAATCAATTTAGGACAATTTGGTCCTTAATGAAAGCAATAAAGGGACATTTTGGTCCTTAATGAAAACAAAAAAGGGACAATTAAATCCACAGGAAGTGTAACTCACTATTGTTACCTGATTGCTTTGTTCAGATGTGATTGAGTGAGAGGTATTTCTCCTTGGCCTTGCGCACTATCTCCTTCACTTTCACCCTTCTTGCTCTTCTTTACTCTTTTCTTCTTGGATGGCCTCTCAAGGGGCTCCTTAGGTCCTATGGTTATGGCCAAGTCCATCACACTTTGAGCATTTAACCTGAAAAGTCTTCTTCACCTTCTTGTTCTTAACAAGCACCTCATCATAGACGGCCTATTGGTCTTTTGATTCTGGGTGGATTGGTCGAGGATGATCACTTGGAGTCCAATATTCTTCATGTTGACAGGTTGCATGCAGAAATTATATGTTGCATTGAATGCATCCATTGTAAGTAGCTACATATTCCTAAGGTCTTTCATTTCTCATGCAATTGCATGTTGGCATGGCAACCCTATTGTCAACAAGTTAGACCTATATTAGAGGAAACATAATCATAAAAAATAAGGAAGAAGTATAAGTGGAAATTATACAACTGCCATACATTGCATGTTTTGTTTTGCCAAATCGACACCAATTTCACGGAATGGTGGTGGACCTCAAACTTTGAGTGGGAATCATCACCAATCCACATTGGACTCCACTTACACTTTCTACCTTCATTTTTCTAATCTTCTTTGTTGTGTAGGGGCTACCTTGCCAGGATATGTTCCCAATACCTTCTTATGTCATCTTTCTCATAACATAGCATCTCAATTCCTCACACATGGTTAGGATTGGTTTGGTCCTTAATCCACAATTTTTGAGTTCCAAACCTCACACATGTTGTTTGTGAGGCTGTCCACCTTTGGCCAATGACTAAAATAAGCCTTAACCCATGTGGAGGTCAAATTTGTCCAAATAAGCCCATGCATTGTGATTTAATCTTCAGCTTCTCCATGCAAAGCTTAATTCTGGTCCTGTAGTGCATCTAGCACATTCCCAAATAATGCCCCTCACTTGTTTGTCTCTCATTGCTTTGTGAAATTTTTCCAAATGTGCATGACACAATCGGTGATTTGCATTTGGCATGACTTCCTTAAAGAGGAAGTAAGCCCTACATAACAAGATAATTGTTTAACAACTTTTAAACACAAATTAAACAACATAAATCCACAAAAGCAAAAAAAAAAATTTATGCATACCTTTTGCTAAATGAAATTCAGCCATGTAAATTGTGATCTCCCAAATCTTCATGTAGCAATGTCAAGAACCATTTCCATTATCCTTATTTCACTTTACAACACCATAGGCAATCACAAAGAAATGGTTGTTTGCATCTTGGCCAGGATAAGAGTTGTCCTCCATAATAACCCTTAAGAAAACAACAAATCGTTGGCCTCCAGCAAGCTTTGAAGCCTTTCTTACATGCATCAAATGATATGTATACCCTAATAGTGGTGGTGACTTAGGAATTGGCTCAACTTCCATCTTTCAGTAATTCAGGGTTGCTCCAATATCTCAACAAGGTAATCCCACATCTTCCATATTGCTCCCTTTCACTTCCTTCAACCATTTCTCTTGCTCTTTTAAGTGCCCTATACAGTCTTTTTATCCAAATGAACATTGTAAGTTTCTTTCATATGCTCAAGTGCCTCCCTACGCTTTAAGAGTGGTTGTGTCCTAAGCCTTTTTGCTAGTTTTTGGCTAACCCAACCTCCGTCTTAAACACCCTACAACATATATGTTCATTTTCAAAGGTTTTCACTTGGAAGCTTTTCATCATACTATTCCAAGAACAGTATATCCACCTACACCCTTCACTCTTGCATCTAGCCCTGGCCCTCAATTTATCATTTTTCACCCAAATTATATATGAAGTGTGTATCTTTAACAGCATTCTTAAATCAGGAGACTCTAAACTCCATCCCATGCTCAAAATGCACATGTCCAAATTTAGCTTTTTCATTAAATTGTGGAAATGAAGGTTTAGAATCTCCTTCATCATAAGACACAGGGTATGCAGATAATCATATGCATACCCTTGTTGTGACAACTGGAATTGCCATGTGCATCTTGCCCCTCGCCTTCAATAAAGAACTTCTCATGCTCATCTTCAGCTTGTTTTCTAGCAACTTCTGTTTTTTTTGTTACTTTCTTAGCTTTCTTTGTTGTTTTATTTTTCTTTGGGGATGATTTCTTCTTAGGGATCTTTTTTCTTGCCAATCTTTTTAGGTTGTGGTTAAGGTTGTGGTCTAGGAGGAGGTTTTATCCTAACTTCACCCTCCTTTCTTCTTCCAGGTTTCACTACATCTTCCTTAGAGGAATCTTCAAAACCAGGGGAGGAGGCTTATAAGGCTCATGTTCAGTACTCTCATAATCATCTAAGGAATCCTCTATTTCCTCAAACTCAATAATTTCAGGCTCATTGATCAGGTGCTCAAAGTATATGTGGACCTCCTTTGTATTCCGATTATTAAGTCTATAGTCACACAACTCATTTATCTCTTTATCCCTAAATAGGCCTAAGTGCATTATCTAAGGTATTCCTGTAGATCTTTTCAGAACATTGCCTTATATTCTTGATATCCTAGTCCCTTAAACAAAGTCACAAGATCAAACATGTTCACCAAATCAACATCCATTTCAGGGAACCTATTATCTTTTCATCAACATAAGCAAGAGCCCATTTGAATTCCTTTCAAAACGGCCACGTGATGAAAAAAGGATAAGATATTGTCATAAGAGCAATCAAACACATGCAAATGCAACTTTTCAGCCAACATTTTAGACTAAAACCCAACATTTTAAAGTAAACCCTAACCCATATATAGTATCCAAACCAACGGTTTCACACACACATAACACATGGATTCATTACATTACCCTACATTACATTATAAAGTATAACAATAACAAGTGGAAGGGAACCACCAATCGACCACCAACAAAAAAATCCCATAACCATTATTAAAATCCTTAACCAAACAAAACAATGCTTTTAATATTTTCTAATCAACTCCAACGCAGACAACATTCACACACTTAGGACCACATTAATGAAAAGTCATTTAAGGGAATGAAGTCACGTTACCTTGTTTATTAAATGCCGTCCTTTCTTCCTGAAATGTCCTCTTGTCCAGCAAATCTAATCTTTGTGAGATGGAAAGGTTATTGGAGGAAGCTGAAATGTCTAGGGGTTTTGGAGGCAAGGAGGCGGTGAGTGTGTGGGTGAGTGAAAGGTTAAGTGGAAGGGTGAGTGAAAGCGAGATTGGGTGAAAGGGGGTTGGGTGAAAGAGGGTGAGTGAAAGGGTGTCTTTGTTCGTGAAGTGAAAACGACGTAGTATAGGGGTTAATGATCCACGTCATCTTCTACGCAGGTGGAAGGGTGTAACGGGAAGTGACTCCTTTCGTGAAATGTAAGGGACCTTGGAATTTTTGAATTAGTTGTCTAAATGGATTTTGGGGTTTTAGTCTTTTAAGTTTTAATCTTTAACATTTATATAATTTTAAAACTTGTCATTCTATATATATATATATATATATATATACTAGTTTTTTAATGCGATATATATATTAAAAATTGAATTAAATTATAATATATTAATTTTATATGATTTATCATACATTTGATTTTGGAAAATAAATAACTAACATATTTACTTGTGATACTTATAAGATATCAAAATATTAAAAAATATATTAATAATCCTCATAAAGGATAATTGTAATATTATAAGATGTGCCATTGAATATTTTGTTGCTCAATTTGCTTAAATACAATTATGATATGAAATTGTAACAATAATTATAAGTTGTAAAATTCTTATAAATTTCTTATTCTATTGGTTTTTTGAGCAATTATGTATTTATATTAATGAAAACGTAAATAAGATTTTTTATTAAAATAAATCATTACATTCAATACACTAACGTTGTTTATGCAACTTATATATTTGCATCACCCATGTAAGATTATTTATTATCACCCATGTATTATATATTTGGCATCATCACCTAGCTATTTAGGATTTTAATATCCATAAGGAAATTATTCTACAATTTTATTTGTCATGTGAGCAATATTCTGCTAAATAAGAATTTAATTGGTTCATTTTACAAATGAATATAATTATAAAAGAAATACAAATCAGTCCTATCAAAAAAACTTAATTAGTTCTTTTTTAAAAAAAATTGGGTTTGTCATGTATCTTCTTAGTGTATAAATATGTTTTTAAAATGTTATTCTTGCAATCTATACACACACACACACACACATATATATATATATAAAAATATTTTTATATTAGAATGAAGTAAATTAAATACTTATATAAATCAATATTAATAATTTTAAATAATAAAATTAATAAAAATTAAAGTACATATAACATTAAATTAATATAAAAAAACTACTTGATTTAAAATAGGAAAGTTTTAATCGATATCAAATGATTAAATTTCAAATAGAAAAAATGATTGGTATAAGAATATCACATTAAATCTCTTGGGTATAAAATTAGAATTGATATTAGATTAATTTGATATGACTTAAAGATTCAAATAATTAAAATGAAATAACAAATTTATATAAGTTGCAATATTTGTGTACTATTCACTTAGATTTTTTTATTATTTTATTTGATTGGAAGTCTATATATTGTCAATGATAAAATACTCATTGTTTATTATTAATTAGATCATTTATTTTATTTCATATTTGTTTAAAATTGTTTGGACAATACATAAAATGATTTTTAAAAAGTATGCAAATCGCTCTGAATTATTTTTCAAAATAAATTTTAAAACTTTATTTTTATTATTTAAATAAATTAAATTAAATATCTATACTAATCCATATTAATCATTTCAAATAATACAATCTTTTATCCATTAAAATACAGTTGCGATTAATTAATTTATTTATCTGCATATATATATATATATATATATATATATATATATATATAATGTTCGTAAGTAATGCCCTTTTAAAATAATGTTTGTAAATAATTCTATTGTAATATAATTCAAACCTTATTTTTTAAACAACTCAAATTTTTTTTAGGTTCATAAATAAATTAATTTAATATGAAATCAATATATATAATTGAGATTTGGATCATATTTTAGATTTAATCATTCATATTACAATCATTGTTGATCAATTTAAATATATTATTTAATTTATCTCAATCAAAAAACTATTGGACCGATATGGTATTAATTAAATTTTCAAATAGAAAAAAATGCAAATTGGAATATAACAATAATGACAATCTTTATTTTTAGGATATAAATTGAAATTTTATATCATATTAATATGATATATTAAGTAGTGGTAATATAAAAAATTAATATTAAATAAGATCAAAAAATTAATGTCAAATAAGAATGATAGAGCAATTGATATTAGTTGTCCAATTTTGGTTCATAAAATTTGGAAATTATATCATATTCATGAAATTGATATTATTAAAGCATAGTATTAGAGAATCAATATTAGTAAAAAAAATATATCAATTATGAAAATTTTGATAAACATAATATGTTTGTATCTTTTATTATACTTTTTGGTTATATTTGATTTCATAATTCTTGAGAAATTGTTGTGATTTGTATCTTTTCACATTTGAAATACTTTTTAAATTTTATTAATGAATTTTTTTTATATAAATTATTGCTACTGAATTATTTTTTGATTTATCAGCCTTTAATTAGCCTCAAAATGTCATTTAAAAATATTTTTCAGATTTATGTGTATTAATTAAATATTTACAAATAAAAATTGATATTTTCAAATGATATAAAAACTGATTTAAACGTGATATCATAAATAATATAAATTAATTTTTTGGGTTATAAATATAGAATCTATATTAGGAGTGAATATAAAAAAAATATGTTAAAGAAACACATAACAAAATATTAATTAAATTAATGCCACTTTAAGTCAAACATTTTAATTGCGAAAAATAACATAATAAACCATAAAATAATACTTGGTCAGCGCCAGTATACCTAAAATCTAAAATTAGTCTAATGGATAAAATTTTCTGTATCCACACAAATGTAAAATGAAACAAACGTCTACCAATAAACACCAATCAAACTGACAATATTAGGCAAAACACAAAAAAAATGAAGATTTTCCTAAGTCTTGGATCATCAATTATTCTTCTTTGAAGATTATCCTGATCTTGTTTGTTGAATTGACAATTCATCTCTTAAAGTATCCTCAAGTTTGACAATCTGTTCTCTTTGTGATATGCTTCTTTTCAAGATAGAATTTCAACATTTGAGAAATTTTTGCCTTGTTCACTGTTTTGAGTCACTATTTCATAATTATTGTTCATCAATAGTAGCTGCATCATAGTAAAAAAATTATTTTATTATTAGACATAATTAAGGAACATTTTTTTAAGAAAAATAATATTATTGTTCATTAATGGTAACTGCTTATTGGAGAAAAAAATTATTTAATTATTTGGCATAATTAGGGAACATTGTTTTTTAAAAAATATTTTGTTCACAATTAGTATGTATATATGTATAATATGTCTTACCATAGAGTCAAGATTTTATTTTTTCTAGAACAATGATTATCGACTTGTCATTGTATAGCTTCAAAACATGGATCATGCAAGGCATAAGTGAATTGAAATTTTGATTTTTGACTTGAATCTTGAAAAGAAAACGCTTTCGTTTGAATCGATAAATATCTTCAGTAGGAATGCTTATTACCACCCTACATGTAGAGTATAGAATATGTTACATGTATTTAATAATACATATATAGGAAAGCAAGTGTAAAGGAGACCAAATGAAAAGTAATTATAGTATACTTTGACAATTGAAGAAAGCCTCAAATCAGAAGTATTTATGTTCAAGAACTTTGAACCTTCATGATTGAACAATAGAAAAGAAATGATTTTGTTTTATCTCTACCACTTTAGATGGATGTTATACCTAAAGATGAATTGATCATATCACTTCACTTACTTAGACAAAAGAAAGCATATTTGATTAGTAAATTTCAAAACAATAGAAGCTGTATTTTAATTTATTACCTTGGTGTAAATGTAGAGCAATTAATTTCACATTTTTTACAATACAATTTATGATCATCTGCTCGCAATTCACTAAAACACCTTTATATGAATGGCACCATCAATTGTATTCTGCCTCAATCTCTTCCACCATTCCAAGAGTCACAAAACTCCATTGTAATTGCATTTAGAAAAACAAATCGTGAAATAGATTAGGCTAAGAAGAGTGAGTTGAATTAAAAAATACTGATACAAAATGATTTATGATCTACAAATCAATATATATAATTTTGCAAACATAATTATGGATCAATTGATTTCTGATTAATGAAATATTCTTTATATTTTTTAATCATATATTTATAATTTAAATGATTCATGCATTAATTGATATAATATACTATGTTTTTTAATTGATTTCTTGTTGAACTAATAATATTTGTTTATGGTTGATCTAATAATAATATTTGTTACATTTTTTAATCATTTATGATAAGACAATTTTTTTTATTGAAACGATTGAAATGTAATAATTAACATTATGAGAATGGAAATTGAAATCAAGTATGTTTATATGTTTAGATCATGCATTGAATATTCAAATAAATGTAATATTTGAAATAAATGTAATAAATGATTTATCAAATAAAGGTTCAAATAACGTAATATTTGAAACATATATTGAAATCATACATTAAATATATTTTTTATTATTTTAATCATTTAGTTGAATAATTAACTTCCTTTTAATTAAATTGAATGATGGAGGAATTGTCACGTGGATTTCCTCTTTTAAGATTTACTGTAATTACACTCGGCATCTGTTTATTTTGTGAAATAGTCACTAGAAGCTAGGTCCTTGATATTTGTTAAAATTACATTGATATTTTAAGTGACAATGAAAATAATATGTGATATATACATAATTATTAATAGTAAAATTATAATATTTTGGCAATATTTAATATATTGGTGAAATATAAAAACTTTTTTATCATATGGAGATTAAATTCATAATTATAACTTATGATAAAAAAAGAAAATTTTAGTCAATATATATGTCAAATATTATTAGAATATTATAATTTTGTCACTAATAATAATGTAAAGTCATATATTATTTTTTGGTTAATTAATGAATTAATTTATATAGGGAGGTTAGTGTAATTTTAGCAAATTTCAAGATGTTCTAGTAATTGTTTTACAAAATAGAGGTATAACATCTCATTCACATTAAAACAAATGGCATAAATTTACACAAGGAAATATATTTCCAAAAGTACAATTCGGACTATTTTCATGATTAAGACCAAATATTCTAAAACTTATGGTAGAAAATCCAATCATGAGTCCACAATAGCTAGAAGATTCTATCTTCCCTTGGCTTTACTTGTTGGCTAATCTGAAATCACCAGAAAATAGGATGCGAATTATATATAATAATTCTTAGAAGAGAATGAAGAGTTCTAAAACTTTTAAGCTATGGTGGTTCCAAGCTACATCTACAATGCAAATACACATAGCTACATATCCTGGATAGAAACATAGCCAGACATCTTAAATTCATAATATAATCAGGAGAGGATGCTATGCAAGTCTGGCTATGATTCTAATTTCTTTACTTTAATCTTTGATTTTCTTTAGTCTTGTGTCACGCATAGTCGAAAGTCTTCTTTTAATTAACTGAGAATTTTCCTTTCTTTCTGTTACTCATATCATCATGATGACAAAGTGAAACCCTTAAGCAACACTAATTAAGGTAGGTATTATAAAAAGGACTTTATAGCTCTCTCTTTTGCCTATTGGCAGTTAGGGGAAAATCTTTTAAATGACTTTTTATTAATTATTCTCTTGTTATTATGCAATATTTCATTATAAACATTGAAATGCATACATTCATAATAAATATAAGATGCATAAACTTAACAAATAATTAGAACTTTAGATAAAAGTTTGATGGAATAAATATTAAACTTGAATCATGTTAAGTAGAATATAAATTTAAACAATTAACTATTAAACTGAATAAAGCACATGAAATATAGATTAGAGCATAACTTAAAACTAAATAAATTGAATAAGAATTTAAATAATATAATTATGACAAAAATGAATAAAGTAATATCTTAACAATTTTAAAACATAGAGTTGTCAATCTAAATATTAATTTATAAAGAGATCAAAATTATTTGTAATTAATTTCATTTTAAACTTCTCATAATATACAGTCCATGGATTGCTCTCTGTCATCGGAAAATCATAATATTCTCCATGAGTCAAAGTGTAACATTTCATGTTATAATTAACTTAGTAGTCTTAATCAATGTATAATTATTTTTATTTATTTATTTATTTTTGTTGATACCACTTATTGACCTATTGGCCATTGAATCTAAATTAAGGTAGGCAGAAGCCCAATCCTCCTAACCCTGTTGCTCCATTCACAAATAAAGTAACTATAATAGATAACTAAATAACTTTAATGTAAAGGAACCTAAATAACTGAAAGTAAATAATGAGTAGCATAAAAATAAAGAATGGTGGAATAAAATAAAATAAATACCTAAATAACTTTAAATATAAAGGAATAATAAAGTGACTTAAAGTAAATAATAAGCATCATAAATATAAAGAACATAAAATAAAATGACATTAAGCAATGCAATTGAATAATTTTAAGAAAAATAAGAATATAAAAGATAGCTAACAATAATTAGATGTGGCTATAATTTTCAATTTGCAAATGGACTCATTCCCTACTTTCAAAATTATATTAGAGATGACACTATTTCATCATAACCCAATTTTTTTCCTTTATTTTCTCTACTGTCATATATATATATATAATTTTTAATCATTAGATTAAATTATACAGTTAAGATTATATTCATAAAGTAAGAACTCACATGCTCCTCCTTCTCTCTCCCTTTCACAAATCGCATAACTGCTAATCAATGCATCTTCTTAATTTATGGATGTATCTTAACCATATAATCTAATCTAAGGGTTAAAATTCTTTCTAACTTCTGATGTAACAAACTCATTCCATATGATACGTCCCCTTATATATAAATTCCTCCTCTCTCTCTCTCTCTCTCTCTCTCTCCCCCCTCTTTTCTTCCCTCTATTTCTTTTCTTTCCTACACCGTTTCTGTTTTTCTTATACTGCGATTGGCTTTAATTTTTGTGTGGCATTATCAGCAACTTGTTACACATATTTATAGCGTGCCTAGCCTTGGAAATTAAGGCAATTGTGTTAACTACTTCCACACCTATAACCACATTAGTCCTCCAGTTTACATTACTTGCTCATATTTTCTTACCTATCATTATTATGTAATAACTTCTCAATTCTCATTACTTTCATTGCCATTATAGATAGTGCATTATATTATGTATATATCCCTGTAATATACTTGTCTGTGTGCCTACGCTCTTCTCCATTTGACTTCTATGATGCTTGGTGTGGGGCTCCATTTAAAAATTTTGATAAGAAGCTATGAACCTCTTTCCTATATGTTGTTTGTTGGACCATATAGTCGGTGAAAAATAGAATTACTTTAAATCCTTCAAACCAAATTGAAAGATCTTTTTAACTCGATGATAATGAGACCTGCTTTTTGGCAAAAGGTTGGAATGAAGAATTTCCCTTTGAGCCTTCATCCTTCACTGACAATTTGGCTCAAGTGAGAAGGTGAAAACCACATAGTTGATTGGTGTGTTTTACATGGGTCCTCTGCCGCCTTGATGGCATTGCTGCAAGGACTGTTGTGGAGACTGCAAGAGTAGCAACAGGAGGCATATCCTAAATCGCAAGCTACGATTGGTGTTTTCTTTTGATTTCTTCTATTGTTGTTGGATTTGACTATAAGCGTTTGTGTGTAGGCTTGTTTGTTGTGGTCATTGTATTTCGTGGGCTCGCATATCCTGTTAGATTGCTTGAGCATATTTTTCTCCAAAATAAATGGCTAAGTGTAGAGTGGACCCCACGCATAGCATAGCTATCTACAGATACTGCAGCACAATAATACACGGACCCATACCAAAACTCCCACTGATTTGAACGAAAAGCACAGAACTATGGATTCCACAACAAAACATGCAATGATTGCAATCAGAAGTGATAGGGGCGTAGCGTAGCGGAGCGGAGGGCAACAAAATGTGATGATGGCTGGCAGCCAGCGCCGGGCATGATGTTCATGATGGGCCATTTGGTAGCCCTTTTCATTTGGGTCTCATCTCAGACAATTTCTTCCTTCTGTTTGTATTGTCGTTGGTTTTTTGTTTTTATTCCTTTGTTTTTTTTTTGGGGCCTTTTCAATGCTTTTGTTCAATTTTATCCTATGTTATCTTTTATTTATCTTATTGGTTTATAAATTATCGATCTCTCGTCGTTGCTTTTATCAATTCCTTTTCCATTTTGAGTCTTCCTTTTGTGTGTGTGTGTGTGTGTTTCTCTTTCTATGAAAAAATATGAAAATAAGTTTTTGCTTTAATTTCCATATACAATATATTTCTATTTAGTGATTATTAAAAAGTATTTATTTCAAATATCAATTTTATTATTTATTTCACAAAAATTTAAAAATATAAAAACATCAGTAAACATGATATTATTACAATTATCAATGCAAATATATTATCAACAAATGAATAAAGGAGCTAAACCCCAGACTTTGAAACAAAATGAAAGAAACTTACCATTTTAGAAATGAAACTCATAACGTAAATAACAAGAAAAGAATCTTCAAAAACGAAAATTAACTAGAAGGAAAACGGTAAAAAGGTAATTTAATGAAGATATATATATGGACGCTTGAGGTAATCTTTATCCATCTTTGTGTGGGGAATGCCAAGTATCAAGTCCCTTTAAATCCATATTTTACGACATGAAAAAGAATAATATAAGCACAATTTAATGGTATAGGCCTAATTTAATGATACGTGATCCATTACAACTTTTGATTCTCTCTTGTGGTGCATTTTAGTAATTTTGTTTAGTACATACTTTTATTCTATTCCTTTTAGGGGTACTTTTATTTTTATTTTTTTTACATGTCATATTTGATATCTATTTTATATAAAAAAAAATCCTCTAACATATATGCTTTTCCAATGGATACTGTTATTTAGGCATTCAAAAATAATGAGTGTCTAGACACTCATCCAAATTTAAAGGTGGAAAATAATAGCTTTTATCTTCAAATGAGGTGGTCCAATAAAATTTAATGATATTAGATTAGGTGTTTACCTAAAATACAAGATTGATGATATTCAAACAACATTTCTTTCTTATTATTACATGCACGTGAGCACCCAATACCTCACTTTTCTTCGTCGGTGAGATTATGGATTACAAGAAGGCAGAGCGGGGACAAAGAGTAGTCTCTCGCTTCTTGCCCTACGCCTCAGAGTCCATCTCCATTAGCATTCCTTGAACCCCATCCTTGATGAGGATCCACTGATACATTAATAAAAGTTTTAAAAATTAAGAAAACCTTAAGCAATTTAATTAACCTAAAAATTTTGAATAAAAAACAATATTTAAAAAAAAAGGTTGATTCAACTCTTACTACTCAAAGTCTTGCATGTTATCATCAAATTTTCAAAATTTAAATTAAGTCACAACTATTACTAAAACATGATAATAAACAAATAATGAAAACATTGAATATAATTGATAAAATATTAAATATCTTCATAATTTTCAATTGAGTTTGAGTTCTACTTTCACCTGCATACAATATATATAAACTAATTATAAGTCATAAAAATTGCACATACAAGAAATCTAGTATAAAAATAAGCTTTTAGTCTCAATATTATCAATATTAATATCCTGAAATATTATCAGACATTAAACACGTTTTAAATTATCAACATATTATTAAGGACGGATATCCCACCCCAACTTTTATCTTTGTTCCATTCCACGAGGAAAAAATTTCCACATTCGATTTCTCATATGTAAATATTTCCACAAAAGTCTCCACATATGAATCGTCATTGTGATCCGGACGAGTTTATCACTCCCTCATGCAATTTTTCACCTCGTCTTTTTGTGACTTCCCATCTCCTCGATCGTCTCCACATTTATTCTGATTCAAAGTCATGCCTTGAATCTTGGGGTGTTGAAGATTTTGTAAAACTAAATGTCGTTGGCTTTTGTCCATTTGGATTAATGGTAAATAATAGAGTAGATGAAAGTGAAATAGAATAGAATGGAGTAAAATAGCATAATTGTTTCCATCTATTATTTGAATATTTTAATAATGAAATAAAGTATAATAATGGCAGTCATTTTATGAGTAAAAATAATAAAATAAGATATTTCATCTCATTTTGTTCAAATTAGAAAAGGAGAAAGACAATTAGAAATAATGGAATTATATGGAATTCATTCCATCTACCTTCATTACATTTTACCCATTTTTTAAATATTCAAACGATAGAATTTTAAAATATTTCATCACATTTGACTCCACTCTATCCATTTCTAATTCAAATATTACCTTAATTTCTCTATGCTTCCACTTGCCTATGGTATACATATACCATGTATGCGTTAAAGTCAAAATCCAAGAAGTTTGGTATTTTGTTTTGAAACAATCAAAGTGTAGCAAAACATTGATTAACAAGGGATCTTAAAATAAACTTGACGGAAATTTGTGTATTTAACTATTTCTAGTATGGTTTAAAACACGTCGGAAACAAAGTTCGAATTTAATCTTTTTGAAGCATCAAACGGGATTCCTTTAACTTTCTGTTTCCTTTTCACACCAGCTAAAATAAAAAATGGCCCCACAAGATCATTTTTATTTATCTTCCTGAAGTATATATTATGTGCGGACAAAGTAATTAGCGACTACACGTCAAAAAAAAGTAATTAAGTGACTAAGCAAAAATCAAGTATGCCAGTATAAACTGCAGAATTACCATAGTACGGTCACATTTAATTTCACACCCCACACCATATAAACGCAAATTTAAAGGTTGATCTGACGCGGAGCAAAGATTAAAGAAATCAAGGTTTTACCTGAAAATGTCATGTGATGATGGGATTTTGGGTACGTACTAAGAGGCCCTCGACCATCCATGACCATGAATTGAAACAATTGAAAACAACCCTTTTCAGATTTCAGCCACACGCCCGCTACTACTATAATATTTTTAATTAGTCGGTAAATTTATAATTTTATTTAATTTTTAATTAAATTCTTACAATGTATAAAAATTTTTAATTAAATTTTTATTATTATAAAAAATAAAATATTTCATAAATATTTTATTTTCATCTCGCTCATCATTCTCTTATGAAAATAGAATATTTCATAAATATTATGTTTTTTATAATGACAGAAATATGATTAAAAAACCTTCTGCATTATAAGACTTGATTAAAAACTTTTAAATTATAGATCTAATTAAAAATTGAATGAAATTATAGGATCTGTAAAATAATTAATCTACTAAATGTGATAAAAATTGTTATTTATCCTCAAAGAAATAGACATTATCACAATTTAATGATGGATGCAATTGTTAGTTAATATAGTGTTCATATTTATGAGTATAAATAATATTTTTTATATAATAAAAACCTAATAAATATAATAAGGTTTTTCCTTTTACTTTTAATAGTTGTGATTGAATTTTTTTTATATTTTAATAGATTGAATTAGTAATTAATAAGACATGTATCATAATTTTAGCCAACTTAAATTTTATAAAGAAACCATCCAAAGAAACCCATATAATAATAATAGTGATATTAATAATTTTAATTATTGGTAGGATATCTCGTATCAATTCAGCATCACCCATCATCATTCATCACCCACCATCCAACCCCATGGAATGAATTATGAATTGAAACCCAACGCCACTACTACCCTTTTCCAATTCCAATTCCAATTCCAATTTTCCGACCCATGACCGTTGCTTCAAGATCCCCTCATAATCCGTAGAAAAGTTTCAAGCTTTTTAATTTCTCAGCTTGAATTTGCTTTTTCGCTTATTGGGTCGTTGTTCGTGTTTCGAGCTATGCGGGGAGCTGAAGATGAAGGTGGTGTTGGTGGTTGTGCCGTCAGAGGTGGCAATATATACTGGGGAAGGAAAGAGGGCACTGATTTTAGAGGAATCGTTGTGATCTTTGCTTGGGTCTCTGTTCCGCACGCACTGTTAAAGGATTTCGTCGATTTGTACTCTTCTTTGAGATGGAATTCCCTTGTTTGTTATGCTCATTATCTCTCCGCGTAAGTTTATATTTTTTGGGTCTATTTTTGCTGACTTTTGCTTTGTTAGTATCTAGGCCAAATTTTGAATTTACATGTAGTTTTTTTGGCTGCTTGAGAATTGATTTGATTGATTATCAAATGGAGTTAGTGGATCAACCATCTGATAAAATTGATGGTTTGTTGAGGAAGAAATATTGTCCAAATCAAAGCTTTCTTGCACAGTTTTGAACTGAAAAAGTTAAAGCTGTTGCATGGTGTTTCTTGGTCATGGAGAGCAAAATCGTGTAGATATTGGGTTATCAAATAGAGTTATTGCATTTAGGAAGTCAATTTAAGTTGTTCTTAATTCTAATTAAGGTGTTCTGGCTTTATAATATTGGCTTCACTTTTTTCTAGATGATTTTGGGGGTTTCTGTTTCAAAATGATGTACTCCTGGAGTAGAATAGTTGCTTATTCTCTTTTTGTGATTTTCTTTTTTAATTTTTCATTTTCCGATGAGCTAGCAGACAGGCACGCACGTACATTTGGGGCTTTTTTAGCACATTTACCTGAATTCTATCTTTAGAGGACAGCTTTAGTGAGTTGCACATTGCATGTCGTGTTGCCAAACCATGGGGAATGAAAATGGAATAAAAAAAGTTTGGCTTGGATGAGGCTTTACATGTGAAATAGCAGAGTGCAATATAATGTCAAGTGTTCGATTGTATGTTAGTGCCTTTTCATAGCTTTAAGTTTCCACCATCCATTAGTTATTTGTCTCCAAGTTATGACGAAGAAGAGTTATGATATTTATGAAGCTAGTAGATAGTTGGTGGAGTCTAGATAGATGCTAACCTGTTTTGTCGACCAGAATTACAAGGGACCATTCACTGAGAATTAAAAAAGGTTACTCTTAATGTTGGATGGGCAAGCAATGTACTCACACTTACAAAATCAAGATTACGGGTGGGTTGGAGCGGTGCAATCATTGTTTACATATTCAATTCTCACCATAATTTAATGTTGTCTTGTAAGACAGCTATGGATTAGCTGCAACTCTTAACTGAGGTTTGTGCTCCCATCATGTTGGATATGGAAATATCAAAAACTTGTCCAGCTATGCATGTCTCTGTATCTTACATGTGTTGGGAAATTTTTCTTTCTGGTTGAAGTATGCCACGACAAAGTTCAAATAGTTTTATTTCAAGCGCTGAAAAAGAAAAGAAAGATGTTATACTACCAGTTAGACTAGTGAGATTTAGAATGGAAATGATAATGTGATTGTAAAAAGATTACATTTGGAGAGTAGAGCATGAAATAGTTGTAATATCTGGTGCAATAAATTAAGTACACTTGTGTAGTTAGGTGTTGCATTATCACAAATGCTTTTCTGCCAAAGCACTTGAGACATGCTGAGTGATTGTTGGTCTCTGATCACTGCCTTATTTGATTTGTTCTAATCTGGACTTATTGGTTTGGTGCATAATACTGATAGAATTCTTTACATCACCATTTTCTTCTTTCGTGCAGATTCCATGATGAAAATGCCATGTCATTGGCATTTAGTGTACTTGATGAGCTTATTGAGGTTAGTCTTTAGAAACTTGAAGATGTGCTAAGATTTGTGCGTGTATATATATATATACACATGTAAATTTGCAGTTCTCTTAATGAAGCTGTGGCCACTAGCCACAATTCATTGGGTGTTATTTCCTTGCTTTTACATCATAGGTTAAGCTCAAAACATTTTTGGATTATGCAGGAGCTGAGGATTAGGTCATGTCCCATTGTATTTGCTGCTTTTTCTGCTGGGTCAAAGGCCTGTCTGTACAAAGTTTTTCAGGTAATTTTAGACCTCCAATCTATCTTTGGTATAGAGATTATTAAATTTTGAAGTCTTGTATGTCCTATTGAAGTTGAAATGCCCGTTGTAATAGTTTCTTTGCATATAAATGCAGCTTATTGAGGGAAGATGTGAAGCTCCAATCCAACTGGTAATGCAATTTTTTCAAATTTTCTTTTACCAAAAGTATAAATTGCGCCTTCGTTCAGTCCTTCGTTTCATCTTTGATTGATGATATCTTCTACTTTGGAATATCTTGAAACTTACTAATTATTGATTTATTTTGTCTAGCATTACTGTCAGTTGCTTAGGAACTGTGTTTCTGGGCACATATATGATTCTGGTCCACTAGATGTTACAAGTGATTTTGGCTTCCGCTTTTCTCTACACCCTTCCATTGCAAAAGTGCCTGGACCATCAAAGCTTGTTTCTTGGGTAGCAAAATCTGTTGTTTCTGGTTTAGATGCTTTATACATAACTAGGTTGGAATCCCTTGCTGCTAAACATTGGCAGGCTTTATATTCTTCTGTCGTAAGTATCTATCTTGACCGGCTGGAGTTTCTAGAATGTTTCTATTTTTTTTTCAACTGGCTCTCATCTCATTTTTGTCTTTAGAATTTTGGAGCTCCATTTCTCATTGTATGTTCTGAGAATGATGACCTTGTACGATTCCAAGCATCTACGATTTTGCCCAACGATTGTGCAATCTCAATGGAGATGTCAATTTTGTAAATTTGAGTGGTTCCTCTCACGTAGGTTTGTCTGAGGCCTAATTTCTGCTATACTGTGGAAAATTTGGGCCACTTTAACATGATTACTATTATTTGTACCAGGACATTACAAGCATCATCCAATCCAATATAGGGCTGCTGTGAGCCATTTATTGGAGAAAGCTGCTTCAATATATTCACAAAAAGTGATTCTTGAACGAGAAAGAACTGGTGTGGATGGTACACAGGACGAGATATCTGAGTTGATCTGTGACCTACAGAAGGTGGCAATTAATTCAAATAAGAGCCTTAGAAGAGTCGCACTAGGGCCAAGTGACCACTTCTTTTTGCCAAGTTCAGCAGGACATCACAGTGAAAGAGAATCTGGGACTGTGCAAGATGAACAGAAAGAAAAACCAGTTTTTCTGCCCAGCTCCCCTAGCATCAGTGCTCATAGTGTCCTTGGTCAATTTCTTTTTGATGTTTGTGTTCCGAAGAACGTTGAGGGTTGGGACGTGAAATTTTCTGGGAATCCAAATGGGAGGTTGTGTGGTTCAGCTCCCAGGCATTCACCTTTCAGAGGCATCAAACGCATCCGTCGATCCAGATTATGAAGTTGTTTTTTTATGTCTGACTTGAAGAAATACTCTATGATAAGCCTGATTGAACCGTCAACAATTTTCCAAGACATACCGGGAAGATATGATAGATTTTGCCGCAATGAGGAGCCATTTCAAATGGCAGTGGAAGTGTGATGATTGCAATGGATTGAATATTAATCCCCGGGCACTTATGGGAATATGAGGGGTGATATAGATACAGTTTCTCGAGATCCATTCGATCTGGTTACCCTTAGAAATAGAAGGGTGATCATGACTGTTGTCACCCGGAAGGAGAGCTTCCGGTGGTCCATCTGGTTGATGCTTGGCTTGTGTAACCACTCACTAGGTGAATTAGCATGAAGTGAGGTAAAACTGTACTGTGGCATTTGTAGTTTGAGGTCAAGCTGTTTCTTGATGTTGAAAGTATCTGTATATATAACTATACAGAGTATATGTTATAAGGTTTTTGAGGGTGTAAAAAGTACGGTGTAAGAGGCCGGCAACTTGTAAATTAGATTTGCCTAACGAGGAAAGAATTATTACTGGTTCTATTTGTTAACTGGCATTTGGAATCTCCTAATCTTGCCTTGCATATGTTAAATATGTGGGGTGGGAGGTGAGTGATAGTTGTATATTTTGTCTACAGAAGTTTTACGTAATTGAGATTGATTATTTGTTGAATTGATTTAATTATTACGTTTGAAACCTTCATTGAAAATTTGAAATGATTAATTTGATTTAGTCTGTGTTAAGTTCATTACAACATCCTGGATACGCAATTGAAGTGTGGCTCCACGGACTATTCTATGATATTTGGTGACTCGTTAACTTAACGCAACGCAGCCATACTCAAATCTGGCTTTTTCGTGTTCTCCATCTTCGTATTTTTTTCATTGTTTCACACTAAATATTATTTATACTTATGTGGTGTTGGATATCGTATTAACTTATATCTCATTTATTATTAAATGAAATGTAAAAATTTTAATAACAATTTGATAAAACAAATCTATGTAATCTTGTCAGAATCTCTCAACACACTAACTTACATACATAACAAAATGAAGAACAGGAATATTAATAACTCCCTATTATTTATTCTTTCTGATAAACTCATAGAGCATAACACACACAATAAAGAGGATCCGAAGTTTCTCAGTTTGTTCATTTCATTCATATTCTCACTTATACATGGTTCATGGGTTTGCCTTATATAGGCAACAATCTTGAATTAAAAAAAAAATACAAATAACCACCATATTAATGACAACCGAAGCATGACCAATATGATGAGACTAGTTTCAAGCTTGGCACATGGTAAAACAAGAGTAGTCAACGACAATATATCACCTATGGACATTACAAGCGTAGGTGACCGAGGGTATGTTTAGGAGTTTTTCTTATGATGGCAACTAATGGCTAATAATGGAATGAAATAGAAAAGAGAGAAAGTGAATAGATATAAGGATGTCAAACCCATGTTTGAGAGTTTATAATGTAAGCGAGGGAAATGAAAGGGATATAAACTTTAGTTTTCACTTTTACTCTTTTATTTTGTACGTACAATTCCATATATAAAGGGTTAAAATAGTAAAAACATAGTTAGAGAGTTGGTCCTTCTTGACCTCCGATTTAGGGGGCCACTAAAACTAATTGTGCAATGGCTTGGAGAGGCATCGGAGACCCTTGCTATCCTTCTCTCTCCATTCCTTTAATCCACTTCCAAACACAAGTAAACATGCCCTTTTTCTTCCATTTCATGCTTCTCCCTTAATTTTTATGCTCCCAAACATAACATAAAATTTCAACAAGCATGCTCCAGCATTTATTTCAATAAGAGGAAAAACCAATGCTTGATTTAATGTTCCACATGATATGAACCATATTCAAATAATGTCCATCCATTAGTACAAATGACATAACACTTTGGCAAAAGATAAGAAAGAAACAAGCGTAAACCCTCAAATCCTCAATTTGACCTTTAATAAAAATGGTGTTAGATAAATTAGCCTCCTAAAAAAGAAATATATTTTTTGTCCTCATGATTAAGAATATAAGACAAATTAGTCGCTTCTTAATGTTTCGATATATTAATTTGTTCTATTTATGTTTTTGTTAAGGATCCATTTGAGTGATTTTTATAAATTATTAGAAATCAATTTGTTCTATGTCAACAATGAGAAACCAAAAATGGTACTCCATCCATTTCTAAATAATCGTAAAAAATCAAACAATGCATATATTAAGAAAAATAAAAAAACATCTTAGTAAATATAATTATCATTTAATTAACATATTTATATTAATGGTATAAATGAGAGAAAAACAAAATTAATGCTACATAATTATTGAAAATGAATATATATTTTAAAACATGAAAAAGTGAAAAATCAACAATAATTATGAAACGGATAAGACATTTCTTTTGTTGAAAAAATTATCCATATTTTTAAGGCATTAAATGACCCTAAAGTACACACTTACCTTATGCCACTTGGCAGGGAGGGCGATGTCTAGTCTCTCAGCTTTTCAGGTCGTCTTATCTGGCTTCCAGGCTTCCCGCTTTTGTTAACAGTGGATTCACATGTGAATATTATTTATGATAAATTATATTCATCTCCTATGATGTTATTAAAATACAATTCATATTCTCTTAGTTGCTAATCTACACTCACACCACTTAAAATTTGACTTAGTGCTGGTGTGAGTGTAGATTGACAATTAGAGGGATGTGAATTGTATTTTACAGTTAAGGAGAGGTGAGTGTAATTTACCTTGTCAAATTTTAAGTATTTATATTAAGTCACACCCTATTTATATTAGAGTAGGAGGGGGTGTGAGTGTAGATTGGACAACTAAAAGGATGTGAATTGTATTTCCACAAGTCTTAGGAGTCAAATTTTAAGTATTTATATTAGAGTGAGTAGAGGGGATGTGAGTGTAGATTTGATAACTAAAGAGGATGTGAATTGCATTTCCACAAGTCTAGGAGAGGTGAGTGTAATTTACCTTGTCAAATTTTAAATATTTATATTAAGTCACACCTATTTATATTAGAGTGAAGATGGTGTGAGTTAAGATTTGACAAAAAAATTATGGAATTGCATTTCCAAACTAATGAGATTAGCATATACCTTGTCAAATTTTAAGTATTTTATATTAAAGTCAAACCTATTTATATTAGAGTGAACAAAGAATATGTGAGTGTAAATTGGACAACTAAAGAAATGTGAGTTGTATTTCTATAAGTTTAGGAAAGGTGAGTATAATTTACCTTATTATTTAATAACACCTTGGATGTCCGTACAGATAGGCTACAAGAAGGAACCGATGTCTTTCGGAGGGAGACGCCAGATTTCAGCTGAACTATGTGCAACTTATGATGATCATCATGACGTATTCTACTCTCTCTGCGATGTGCGTTAATAGGATTGTAAATTTGTAATTATCACAGACACATTGTCTAGAAAGAAAAAAAGAGAGAGGCTAGGATAGGAAGTTGGTTTAGCGGTTAGACACGTGGTCGTAAGGTTAGTGGGATCGAAAATGCTTACTTAAAAATGCCAAGTTTTGTTGCCCCCATGCAGGATCGAACTACAGACCTTCAGTTTACAAGACTGACGCTCTACCACTGAGCTATAGGGGCCTTGCTGCTAAGCTGCTTCCAATTACTTATAAAATCCGATTGCGCCCAAACCTCACTCACAGCTCATAAATCAGAATACTGTTTTTTTTCCAAGAGAAAAACTAGTTAGGAAGAAAGTGGGAGTAGATTATTTCAATTTCATATGGATTTATTATGTATGAGTTTTTAGGGTTAAATATTGCTGTGACTGAGAAGCCCTCTTAAGAATTGTTCTTTTTTCTGGGAGTTTGAACCTTTGTCATCTCTATTAAAGTATACCTCAGTTGTCATTGCACCTTTGTCATACGGGCTGGCCCACCATCGGTCATGGGCTAGGATGACAAATCCGAGTTGGCGGTGAGCCAGAAAACTGTTGCTGGCCCACCAAAAACTAAATAAAAATATAAAAAACCAGATCATAAGGAAAAAAATCATAGATGGAATTGAGGTATATTGTTTCAAGAAAAGTCACTATTAGGCCAAAATCACTAGCAGAACAAAAATCATTTATCAGATCCAGATCTGCCACAATCAGATAAGAATAATAATAGAAAAATCACAACCACAAACAGGGGTTGCTATGCCCGGCATAATATCCTTGTAGTTCCTGTCTTCTTGGGCTTCGGCCCTCAAATGAATAAAAATAATAATAATAATAGAAAAATAAGAAATTTGAAAACAAATAAAAGAGTTTCAGATCTGAAGTTTGAAGTGGCTTCGTGGTGGTCGGTTTCATTTCGACCGAGATGCATTCGGCACTTGGAAGCGACGGCGGGCCCAGCTGTTGGTGGCGATGGGCCTATGGACAATGGTCAGCAACCTTTGGGGAAGAGATCTGCAGGCACAAAGATGAAAGCAGAGACGCCATAGGCGAGCACGCGAATGGAGATGTGATGGCGGAGGACATTGAACTCCGAGACTGCGCAACGAAGATGAACAGCAGCGGTGAGTGGTCTGGGAAGGTGGCAGCAGCTTGAGAGAATGGAGCGTTTGTTACTGTGAGGGAAAGAGGCGAGAGAATGGGGAACATGGTGGCTGTATGAGTGGAATGGCCCACCAACACTAGAGACAAGTCCAACAAAAACATAATTTGAAAAATGGAGGCCAACCCGGCACGAACCGGTATAACCTGCGAGTTAAGTGAACAGGACACTTTCGACCCACTTTTATGTAAATTGGAATTTTAACATCCTAACCCACCATTTTGATAGGTTGAGTCGGGTTGACTCAGGAGTCATAACCCACTTTAATAGCTCTAATTTGCACCTATTTTTTTGTTATGTCAATATTTAATTAGTTCAAGTAGTTAACACTTTTTTTTTTCATTTTAAACCAATCTCAAATTTAAATTTTTTATAATAAAAAAACTGACTACTAAAAAGTTTATAGTTTCATTATGAGCCAACTTAACCTAAACAAATAAGTCGAGTCTAGATTATTATATATTTTGATGGTATATTTGATATAGTAAAAATGAGAAAAAAATATAAATGAATTCTGTGTATAGTTTTACACACAGGAGAAAAAAATATAAATGAATTATATGTATAGTTTTACACACAGGGTTTATCTATAAAACTTTTTGCTTCTTTTTTATTCTATAGCAAGGATTACCCCATAGTTTAGATCAAAAGTTACTCATCAAGATTTATATTTTCCTATAGCAATTAAACCTACAGTCTAATGATTGTGATTATCTCCTGTATTCTTGAGTTATAATCATGTGTTCACTTCCTCCACCTCCCCCTCTCCCTTCTCTTATCTCTTTAGGAAAAATTCCTAGTCTTAATGCTTTTGTTAAATAAATAAAAAATATGTGCTGTAGTTACGAACTCCTAGTCTAAACTGTTGCTCGTGATACCAAAAGATTATCTTGCTCTCATATTTTCGTTTTTATATAGTTTAAAAGTAAACTCAAGTTAATTGTTATTTGTCGTTTTAACTCCAATTTGTTCTGCAGCCTAGAAGCAAGGGAAGAAAAAAGGGAATCTTAAGGGCAGTGTAAATTTTAAAGCAATACCTTTTTTTTTTCCTTTAACAAAGCAAGACAGTACGCTTGCAAAATTAGCCTTCATTTCAACGTTGATTCTACGTTAGGAATTCATAAGAGTTTACATTAGTTGTTTTTTAATTTCAAGGAATTGGAGTATTGAATTATAATTCCAATTGTATATATTACCCTTGGAATTGGAATATTAAATTTCCATGATCCAAGACTTAATTATTGTGACCAAAAAACAAACCAGTGGCATTTTCGAGATCAAATTATGAAAAATAAAATTTTAAAGGTCAAGATGAAAATAGTAAAAACGGCTAAGACCAAAATCTTATTTGAACCTCTTCAATAACATTCCACTATAATCTTTAGAGAAGAGCTGCAAGTTCTCCTTTCTGCATTTAAAACTGCTGCATATCAGCAGTGAGAGGTTATCTAAAATGTGGACTCATAATTTGGCCGCTTGATGATGGAAGGTTGGGTCCACACAGACAACAACCTAAAGAAATTATATCGTTAGATTGTTATAGAATAGTTACAAACCAAAATAGTACTATGTTTCTAAAGAAAGTAAAATACCTTCCCAACACTTTTGCCTGAATGGAGATACTCCACAGCATCTGCAACAGAATGCAGGCCTACAAAGCTCTTTGGATCAAGAGCAACCTGTATGAAGAAACCAGAAAAGTAAAGGAACACACTTTTTTTTTTTTTTGGGTGCTGAGAGAACACAATCTTTAAAAGCATGGCAACTGTGAAAATAACAGCTAGCAAACTCAAGATAACTATGCTGTTAATAAAGAATAATTTTGTTGAACTATTAGATACGGAAGTTATATAAATTACCTTCAGCTTCCCCATAGAGTAAATATTGAATAGCCTGTCAAGATGTTGCTGCCACAAGTGACTATATTGCACCAGGAAAAAGCCAGCCTGAAAATTTGGAATTATGTACAACCATAAGATGATGAGCAACTTTCGAGAAAAAATCGGAACTTTGCACGAGAGGTTGTAATTTTTGGGGAGAGGGTGCAAATTTAGGAACAATAAAACAAATAAGTGGTTAACAATGATAAAAGAAAGCAGTTAACGCGTTAACAAATAAATCACTGGTCAACAAAATGCACCACTCTTATATTGATACATACCACAGTTTGGCTCTTCGCCAAGAGCCTTTCACATAGTCCAGGGTAGTTTGACGGCGTCCAACCTTTTTCTCCTTGATACTGATTTAAATGAAAACACAGAATATGAAATCGTTATTGTTCATTCAGATACATAAAAATGTATTGAGAAAACATTTATTTGGAGGGCAGGAGCATTACAAATTTACACCCAGCACTGTGCTCTTGAAGGAGTAACACTTCATAATCTGAACAGATAAATGGGTAGGGATCTAAAGCTAGAAAATGGTAATTTAGCTAGCAAAAACCAAATTTCATCACATGCATCTGAGATGGGTTACAGAATTCCATGTTCTATATAACTTGTGGATTTGACCATGAATACCACAATAACTAAAATCCAATTTCCATTAGACCTAAACAAGGTAAAAAGATAAAATTTAGAATCACTACATGAGTCAGCACAACCTCTTAAAAAAGAGAGTAGTTATGTAGTATTTTAACAATGCAGTGAAACTTTCTTATTTTGGTCTAAACCACAGTTATCTAGAATTCACTAGATCCCAATTAATCTAGCTCAAGCTTGTCCACCATGAGGGTAAAGCTCTCCTAGAACTAGCACTAGTTTTTTGATTCACAAGACACAACTTGAGACCTTAATTATAGGAAACAAGTGTCGAACCACTTGAGGTATGAGAAGAGGGAAAAAAAACCTGAGAAATCATTCCAATAAGAATAAGTCGTCCATGGATGGCCAAAGCATTCAAGCACATGTTTAACATGTCACCACCAACAGACTCATAGATGATGTCAATACCTTTCGGAAACTCTATCTTTAGAACCTGCAAAATTAAGCAACAATTCAACCTGTTAGTAGGAAGCAGTTTGCATAATCTATTCTAATCTAGACTCAAGCAGTTTGCCTGTTTGATCATGCATATTTGGCTAACGAGAGTTGATAGGCATTCCATGATGGACCTTCTTTCATTCAGAAGAAGTTAAAAGTTTTTTAAAATCTGAGTTCATGGATTTTCTTATTTTTTGTTCTTCAGGCTCCCTCGTTTGTTGCTCCTGTATGTGGCGTGATAAAGCCACTTTTGTGGCAAAATTTTCAAATTGCACAGGAGAAATTCTCCTGTGCACATGTGATCAGAGGAGAAAATTTCAAACTTGCAGGAAAAATTACTGTGTATGCGTGAAGGATTCGGCACTGAAATCACGAGAGTTACCGTGCAAGTTACTATGTATGCATAGTAACTTATCATGTGAGCACCAAATCATCAGAGAATTACTGTGCATTGGTTGCACAGGAACTCTAAAGCCTCTATAAATAGAGGCTGAATTCATTCAGTTTTAGCATTGAAAAACATGAGAGCATTCTATTACATATAGTGTCTTCTGAGTTTCTCCTATATTTATAGAGAGAGGTGTATTCCTAGTATAAGAGAGGGTGTTATTGTTCTCTCCTAGTATTAGAGAGAAGTGTAATTTTATCTTCCATATAGTGAAAATCTCTCGCCTTGCCCTGGTTTTTCCCTCATCATTAGGGGTTTTCCACGTAAATATTGTGTGTCAGTTCAATTCTCTCAACTCTATTTTAGTTGCGTTGATCGTTTCTATAACTCTGGTATCCAGATGGTATTAGAGCTTTGGTTCGGTGAGATTTTCTTAGTATGCTCTGGTTGCAGCCTTGATCTTCCACATCATAAAAGAATTTTCCCTGGTGCTTGAAGAGCCATTGGTCCACGCCGGTTACTACTTCGGTACTGGTTATACGTGTAGTTGTATACTTTTACAGTATTGTTAACGTATATTGGATTTGTTCCATATACGGTATAAATATAACTGTTCATGTATAAGATACTGTTCACTTATACGGTACTATTCACATATACGATACTATTCACAGTAAAAAAAAGTGACCGTCTAGAGAAAACAGGTCCCTGGAATCACCATGGCAGCAAAATTTGAGTTTGAGAAGTTCAATGGGAGTAATTTTTCCTGTAAATTGAAGATCAAGGCAATCTTGAGGAAGGACAATTGCTTACCAGGATTGAAGGCAGAAGCGAAGTTCCTGATGAAAAGTGGAAGGAGATGGATGATAATGCTGTTGCCAATTTGCATCTTGCAATGGCAGATTCAGGATTGTCTAGTGTTGTAGAAAAGAAGACAGCAAAGGAGATTTGGGATGCTCTTGTCAAACTGGACGAGGTCAAGTCTCTTCACAATAGAATATTTCTAAAGAGGAGGTTGTATACTCTTCGGATGAGTGAGTCCACATCTGACCACATCAACAATCTGAATACCTTATCTCCCAGCTACAGCATAAGATTATAATAACGGAGAATGAACGTGCGGAGCTTCTACTTCAAGTCTACCTGACTCATATGATCAACTCATCATCAACATCACAAATAATAATACTACCAACTGTCTATCCTTTGATGATGTCGCCTGCTATTCTTGAAGAAGTAGGCGCAAGAATAAGGAAGATAGACTGGAGAGCTCAAAGCAAGCAGAGGCGCCGTTGGTGACGAGAGGAAGATCAATGGAGCGTGACTCCGTGGGAGTCATGGTCGAGTAGATCAAAGTCAAGAAGAAGGAAGAACTTCAAATGCTAACGTTGTGGCATGAGAGGGCACTTGAAGAAAGATTGTTGGAACAATAAGAAGAATGAGATAAAGCCCAGAAGCATCAACCTCTCAAGGATGTGTTGCGAGTACCTCTGCGGATGGAGAAATCCTATGAGTGAGACCAATTGGTTCCAAAGGTGGTAACACTCACTGATATTTGGATAATGGATTCAGGAGCATCATGGCATATGACTCCTCACGTGATTGGTTTTAGAGTTACGAACCTCTTGGAGGATCTGGATTCATGGGAGATGATCATGCCCTAGAAATTGCTGGTGTTGGTACTGTCAAAATAAAATTGTTTGATGGTTCCATTCGAACAATTCAAGGAGTGCGACACGTGAAGAGCTTGAGGAAGAATATATTGTCTATTGGGCAATTGGATGACCTTTGATGCAAGACCCATGTTGAAGGTGGGATCTTGAAAGTTGTTAAAGGTGCTCTTGTGGTGATGAAAGAAGAAAGACCACGGCAAATCTATACAAGCTTCAAGGAGACACGTTGCAGAGGCAGATGCATCAGGAGCATCAGCAAGTCAAGAAGAAACGACGATAATGTGGCATCGCAAATTAGGCCACATGTCGGAACGTGGTTTGAAGGTTCTTGCGGAACGTAATCTCATTCCGGGCTTAAATGAATTTACCGTTTTGTGAGCACGTGTTACAAGCAAGCAGCATAGATTGAAGTTTGGTAGTTCAACTGCTCGAAGTAAGCATATTCTAGAGTTGATTCATTCTGATGTGTGGAGTCGCCAAAATGTCCTTGGGAGGTGCAAAATATTTTGTATCATTCATTGATGATTACTCCAGGAGACTTGGGTGTACCCAATCAAGAAGAAGTCAGATGTGTTTCCAATATTCAGGGACTTCAAAGCAAGAGTAGAACTTGAATCCTGGAGAATCAAGTGTTTGAGGACAGACAATGGAGGAGAATATACTGATGGAGATTTCTAGCATTTTGCAAGCATGAAGGTGTTCAAAGGCAATTCAGTTGCACATACACCTCAGCAAATGGTGTAGCAGAGCGGATGAACAGGACTCTTTAGAAAGAACAACAGCAATGCTGAGAACAGGATGTTTAGCCAAGTCTTTCTGGAGAAGGTGGAAACTGCATGTTACGTGATTAATCGGTCACCATCAACCGCGATTGGTTTAAAGACACCAATGGAGATGTGGAATGGCAAGCCGGGAGATTATTCTTCTTTACAAGTGTTCGGATGTCGGCATATGTGATGTATAACTCCCAAGAAAGAACAAAGTTGGACCCAAAGTCCAGGAAATGTATATTCTTGGGTTATGCTGACGTGTAAAGGGTATCGCTGTGGATCCACCCGCAAGGTTATTGTCAGGAGGGATGTTATATTTGGAAAATGAACTGCAAAGTGAAGAAAGAAATGACAGGACTTAAGAAGATTATGATTAGATAGGTGAGAAGTTGGAGAAATGATTCTGAAGAGAGAGAGCAAGATGAACAAGTACCAGAAGAGGCCAATGATACAGAAGTTAGGCGATCAACACGCCAGACACCACCATCATGGCACTCAGACTATGTTATGGCAAGCCATGATGCATTCTGTCTTCTGACAGAAGAAGGAGAGCCATCAACCCTTCAGGAGGCTTTGAGTAGCACAGATGCTTTATGGATGGAGGAATGAGGAAGAAATGGAGGCCTTGCATAGGAATAAGACATGGGAACTTGTTGCACTTCCAAAAGGTCCAAAGCCATTGGCAATAAATGGGTCTATAAAATCAAACGAGATGGAAATGATCGAGTGGAACGATATCGTGCAAGACTGGTGGTAAAAGGATTTGCTCAGAAGGAAGGTATCGATTTCAATGAGATATTTTCTCAGTTGTTAGACTTACCACTATCAGAATAGTATTGGCTATGTGTGCTGCATTTGATTTACATCTTAGCTTAGATGTGAAAACGCTTTTTCTACTGAGAACTTGAAGAGGAGATTTATATGCTCCAACCAGAAGGTTTTGAGGAACAAGGAAAAGAAAACTTGGTTTGTAGGTTGACCAAATCTCTGACGGTCTAAAGCAGGCGCCAAGGTGTTGGTACAAGAGATTTGATTCCTTCATAATTCGCCTTTGATACAACAGATTAGTTCAGACCATTGTACATACTACAAGAGGTTTGGCAACAATGTTTTCATCATTCTGTTGTTGTATGTGGATGACATGTTGGTGGTAGGCCCAACAAAGATCGAATCCAGGAATTGAAGGCACAGTTAGCTAGGGAGTTTGATATGAAGGACTTGGACCCGCAAACAAGATTTTAGGGATGCAAATTCACGAGACAAATGGACAGGAAGATTGGCTTTCAGAACAATTATTTGATGAAAATCTTGCGCGCTTCAATATGCAAGATTGTAAGCCAGCTTCAACCCCACTTCCTGAATTACAAATTATCCTTAGGTATGTGTCCTAGTGAAGCGGAAAGGATGGAAATGTCTCGAGTACCATATGCATCGCGGTGGGAAGCCTTATGTACGCCATGATTTGTACTAGGCCAGATATTGCTAAAGGTTGGAGTAGTCAGTTCGGTTTATGGGATCAGGAAAAGAGCATTGGAATGCTGAAGAGGATCCTGAGATACATTAGAGGAACCTCAGGTGCTTGCACTTTGTTTTGGAGGATCTGAGTTCGTTGTCAGAGGATATGTTGATTCAGATTTTGCAGGTGATCTTGATAAAAGGAAATCTACTACAGGCTATGTGTTCACACTTGCAAGCGAGCTGAGCTGGTTGTCCAAGTTACAGACGTTGTAGCTCTGTCTACTGAGAAGCTGAATATATGGCAGCTACACAAGCTTGCAAGGAAGCTATTTGGATTCAAAGGTTAATGGAGGAACTCGGGCACAAACAAAGATTACTGTGTATTGTGACAGGAGTGCCTTGCACATTGCAAGGAATCCAGCCTTTCATTCAGGACGAAGCACATAGGAGTCAGGATCACTTTGTTCGAGAAGTAGTAGAAAAAGGAAATGTGGATATGCAGAAGATTCACACGAAAGACAACCTAGCAGATGTCATGACAAAGCCGATCAATACTGACAAGTTTGAATTGTGTAGATCTTCCTATGGCCTATCAGAAACAGTAGGAGAATTGGCAAGATGAGAAAAGATTGAAAGCTCACCAAAAGTGACTTTAAGTGGGAGATTGTGGCGTGATAAAGCCACTTTTGTGGCAAAATTTTCAAAGTGCAGGAGAAATTCTACTGCACATGTGATAGTGGAGAAAATTTCAAACTTGACAGGAAAATTACTGTGTATGCGTGAAGGATTCGGCACCGAAATCACGAGAGTTACTGTGCAAGTTACTATGTATGCACAGTAACTTATCATGTGAGCACCGAAATCACGAGAGAATTCCTGTGCATTGGTTGCACAATAACTCTCGAGCCTCTATAATAGAGGCTGAATTCATTCAGTTTAGCATTGAAAAACATGAGAGCATTCTATTACATATAGTGTCTTCTAAGAGTTTCTCCTATATTTATAGAGAGGTGTATTCTCCTAGTATAAGAGAGTGTTATTGTTCTCACCTTAGTATTAGAGAGAAGTGTAATTTTATTTTCCATATAGTGAAAATCTTTCTCTGCCTGGTTTTTCCCTCATCATTAGGGGTTTTCCACGTAAATATTGTGTGTCAGTTTCAATTCTCTCAACTCTATTTTAGTTGCGTTGATCTGTTCTATAACTCTGGTATCCAACACTGTATACTGCTAAAGTACATGGGTTTGGCTCCCTTGGTGCCTTTCTCTCATGTACTTGTATTAGAAAAATGAACCCATAAGAAGGTACAGAGGTTGACAAGTATTTTCGATACCAAGTTTCAGAATACACTTGACAGAGAAGAGTATACAAGATCACTCACTACTTTTTAATCGAAATCACAATAATAATAGCAGCAGTTAACAGAACCACAAAGAGAATCAGAGGATTAAAAAATATACAGATTTTATGTCTTCACTATGATAGTCTATGACTCTGTCAACTCCCAATTCTTTCAGAAGTTTGGCCTTTGCCCCACCTCCACAAGTTGCAACCACTGTGTTTCCTGCTAATTTTGCAAGCTGCGTAAATAATTCAAATCATTGATTGGTCAGGCAAAGTAACTTCTAGTGACAGAAGTTACGGAAATCTTGGAGAAGGTAATCCAGATGGCAGCATCACCAAACTAAGTTATCTATAAATAGTTTGAGAAAAAAAAATTTTTTTTTTTCTTTTTTAAATTCTCTGTCATCTGTTTCTATCACACAAAGCAGGTTGCTGCAACAATCCACCAACAAGGTATTGAACAATTTTAAGAGATAGTCTATGTTGACTACCCTTTTGCTTATCTTTGTTTCATAGACACAGGATTTCATATTTCAGTTCCAAGAATCTACGAAGAATTGGCAGGAACATATACACAATGTCTCAGAAAAAGAAGCAACATTTGCCTTAGAATAGTGGGCAGCTATCTCAACTCTCCAAGAAATAGAGAGTTAGTCGCATGATCTAAAGAACAAGTAGTACATGGTAAAACACAGAATAACAAAGTATAGATGATAAATGTCTAACAATGTAAAAAGAGTGTGAAGAAAATTAAGATAGAATTGAAGATACAATAATCTGCTGAATTATAGAGAAACATTATGGTAGTCTGCCCAGCTTCTGCCTACCACTAAAGAATATCAAGAAGCATTCAATTGGTTCAAACAAGTAATTTGTAGAAACATATGCACACGCATATGGCTGAGAAAAGTGGCATGTGATTTATGAAGTACCTGAACAGCAAATTGCCCAGTTCCCCCAGCAGCAGCAGTAACAAGGACCACTTTTCCAGATTCCATTTGTCCTGCCTGTGTACAAAAAAATATTTGTATTAGGAAAGAGGTAGCAAAACATTGAAAAGCTTGAGGTACGTTGATACATGAGATGCAATTTCAAATAATAACAAAATAAGACAATTCGGAAGCAGGGAGATGATCTTGTATTAGTCAACCTTTTCTAGAGCAATTGAAGCTGTTAACCCTGATGTTAGCATGGCAGCAACTTCTGGATCTGGTCTAGCCACTGGAAGGACATGTTTTGAAGGAACCTAGCAAAGACAACTGGTAACATCAATGTTTTATCACTTCAGCTTCATATACGGACCATGCTATTATGTAAATATGAGGTAGATGGAAACTCCAATGGGTCACGCCATAATATGAAAGAAAAAACTCTGAAAATATGATAAGCAGTGCTCACCACTGTGAATTCAGCATAACCTCCAAAAGTCATGATTGCACAAGGCATACCAATTTTGAAGTCAGTGACAGAATCCCCAACTGCTGCGATAATTCCAACAGCCTAAAATTTAGCATAAACATTTAGTACACATGTGAGAAGAGGTATGCCGCATTAAGTGGTAGATCTCATATTAAGAAATATATGCTTGGGGGGTATATCTATACCTCAAATCCAGCATCAAATGGAAGACGAGAAGCAGTATCATTGTTTTTGCCACCAAAATACCGGCCTGAGCTAAAATTCACCTATTATTAATGATTCTTGTTAGAATTCTTTATGGGAAAACATGTTATAGATTAAGAGAGGACATCGCAAGTGAAAGATTCAGAGACAGTATGAGTGGAAAAGATCTCTGTATTATACAAAAGGGAATAGTATTACTCAATATCAAGATACTTTTTACTTTTTCCAAGTCAGTAAATATAAAAAAACTTTGTAACTGATTAACTGGCATAGAATATTAAAAAGAGTGGACCTGATATCATGAGACTTCACTAGTTTTATACCGGATCACCACCCATCTGAAATTATATCCCAATAGTGTTCTTTCTAGAGACATATAACACTTTTTTATCTTGATATCTCCTTGCATGCTTAAGTTATAAATCAGACTATAAAAGCATAAGATATGGTATTATCAACCCTTTGGATCCCTCAAAGCAACAATGCGTGCTTAAAGTCTCAGAATTTATCTATCAAGTTCGGTTATTAAGAAATGTGTCCTCTTCTTTTTTCATAATAACATATAGTAATTAACACAAGTAAATAATAGAAGTGTAGACACAATCTGGCTCATTCAATTTATACATATGGTTAACACATTATCCAATATTTTAAAGAGGAAAATGTCATTGTGCTCCCTAGATGATACCTGTTTTCTCATTCTGGTGCCAAAAAGTTTAATTTTATTAACTGAATCCTATAATATTTTCAACTGTCTCCATTGGATCCTTCTGTGAATGCCCTGTTGAGCATTTATTAAAGCTTATGTACACTGTAATTCTATAAATGTGTACAGTATGACCAAACTGGGATAAACAAAAATAGTCAATGACTCAACTGATGAAAACTAAAGAACCAAATTGAGAATATGTGCATCTCTCAAGAACCAAAAACATAGTTTTCTGTACGGTGGTGATTTTGAGTATACAGAATAGCCATGTGATGAGTATATATAAGATTAATACGAATAAGTCATGCTGTTTCCAACTTGAACATTCATTTATTGAGCTAATACATAAATCTTCTTGTCAATTAGTTAACAAACAAACCAAGGCTTTTTATCTTTTTGCCACGATTGAAGGTATTTGTAGTATTAGTCAGGAAGTAATTCAAAAGACAAAACTCAACAATATTCATGCACGAGTCCTCTTAGAAATATATAGCAACTTACATCACTAGCATTTACACCAGCATAAATTATCTTCACAAGAACATGCTTTGGTTTGACAGGTAATCTCAGTGGTGTTCTCACTATGCTGGTAGCTTTCCGAAAGTTGTGAGTTAAGGTATGAACAACTCTGCAAAGGGTAAGCAACTATCAAAGACCACCAAATAAAACACTGCTCAATTAGTATGGAAATAGAAAATAAACATCTTACAAAAGCATATAACTGTTCTAAAAAGAGAGAGTTCAAATGCACACATTTTCTCAAAACTCTCTGGAAGTTTGATTGCTGGAGCTTTGAATTCAGATCTTCTCCTGAAACCTGAGGAACGTATCAAGTACTTTGCTTCTTCTGATGGGGTGGGCCAGTACTCCATACCTCGGCGATTTGTAATCCATAGGCAATGACCAGCTTTGCTCTCATCCGTAATGAGCTCAAAAGCACCTTGAAAGGTTAGATACATTCATATGAATTTATTCGCGGTAAAAATATTAATCACTGATTATTGACTGAAGTGACATTCTCATAAAGTGTATTAACAGAATTAGTATAAACAACACAATTTTCAAGCAACGAAGAAATGATGCAGGATACACCTTAGCATGTTAAATTGCTTTAGGAGAGGTGCATAAAAAAGAGAAGGGGGGTAACAGAGAACCAATAAATCATCCCTCTGAAGCTTTTGCAATATTCACTGTATAAAGCAGGCCTCCACAAAGCATTGTAATTTGGTGGGCTACATACTACAGGCGAACACCCCCACCCTCTTTTGGCCAAGCCACCTGAAAGAAAAAGGAAATATGCACATACCTTTTACTACCATTTCCATCGGTACAAAGCCCCCCATCAAACCAATAAACTTGGGATCCATCTTTAAGCCCATCTCGGTTGCAACAAACTGCACAAAATTTAATGTAAATTGTAATAAAATATTTCAAGAAATATTGTTTTGAAAATCAAAAAGCATTTAACATAATACAGATGACAGAAAAAAGACTAGTTAATTTCACGGCATAGGGAAATATTAAAAAATATTGTAGTAAATTTCAATAAAATATTAAAGATTAATAATATAGCTGAGAACATCCACTCTTCAGATACAAGTCATACCTCAGGACAAAGAACGTTAACTCGAATTCCTTGACGTTTGTACAGACGAAGTGATCTAGAAAACATAACAACACCACCTGCAGAAGCATAGTATAATGTGTTAGGAAGCTATAGTAAGTTAATTTATACAATTGCTAGTCACTTGAAGCTTTTTTCCTTTAGCATTACTATTGAAAAACAATTTACTCTGTGATAAAACTCAATATGAATACTGTTGAGAGAGAGAAAGAGAGAAAGGCATGGAGGAATCCATGTGTTTCAACTACACAACGAGAGAGTATATATAGATGATGTGCAATAAATACACTATGGTTATAAATATATATTTTCCCTAATTACAGATATAATACTCCCAATCATAGATATTTAGATTCTAACACTCTCCCTAAAGCTGGAGCATATAGATCATATGCACCTAGTTTGTTACATAAGTAACTTATTCTAGGACCTCTCAATGACTTGGTGAGAACATTTGCCAATTGGTCATTTGAATTCACGAACCTCGTGGTAATGTCTCCAGATAGAATCTTCTCTCTGATGAAGTGACAATCAACTTCAATGTGTTTGGTCCTCTCATGAAAACTGGATTTGAGGCAATGTGTAAGCAGCTTGATTATCACAAACAAGTGTCATATGCTTGGTTTCCCCAAATTGAAGTTCTTTGAGGAGTTGCTTGAGCCAGATAAGCTCACATGTGGTTGAGGCCATGGCATGGTACTCTCCTCGGCACTAGACCGTGCAACTAGTTTGCTCTTACTCTTCCAGGAGATGAGATTGCCTCCGATAGTAGACAGGACCCGGAGGTGAACGCCTATCAGAAGGAGATCCTGCCCATCTATCAGAATACCCAACTATCTCAGGATGCCCCTTATCTTCATAAATAAGGCCCTTTCTTAGGGCTCCTTTGACATACTTCATAATACGTATGACAGCATCCCATTGAGCTTTACATGGTGAGTTTAGGAATTGACTAACCACACTTACTGCGAAAGAAATGTCTAAACGAGTAACTTGAGAGTTTAATTTCCCAACCAATCTTCTATATCTCCTAGGGTCAGATAGTGACTCCCTCTTATTTGGTAGGAGCTTGACATTAGGATCCATAGGAGTATTCGCAGGTTTTGCAGGAGTAAACCCTTCCTCCAGAATGTCAACATATTTTCTTTGAGAGAGATCCATGCCATCTTTGGACTGTGCTACTTCAATGCCTAGGAAGTATTTGAGTTTGCCAAGATCTTTGGTCTGGAAGTGATTACATAGGTGCTATTTGATTTGTGCTATGCCATGAGTGTCACTCCCTATAATGACAATGTCATCAACATACACTAGGTAGGTGCAACCTCTCTGAGTATGACGGTAAAAGAAATGGTGCTTCACTCCAGTCATACCAAACCTGAACCACAGTGGAGAACCTTCCAAACCAAGCCCAGGAGATTGCTTAAGACCATAGAGTGGTCTTCCCATTGCCATTCGTAAAGGTATTCGTTCCACTCGTAACCCATCTCCTCATTATGTGCTTTGAGTTACCATCGTCTCTCTTCTTTGCATTATGCTTGTCTGTCTTCTTTGTCTTCTGTGTCTATTCCTAAGACTGAGGTTGAGGCCTTCTCCCATCCTGGGTGGAGACAAGCTATGATTGATGAGATGTGTGCACTTCAGGAGTGGTACCTAGGAAATGGTGTCTCTCCTCTGGTAAATTTATAGTTGGTTGTCGATAGATTTTTACGGTTAAGGTTGGGCCTGATGGCCAAATTGATCGTCTTAAGGCCCGTCTTGTTGCAAAAGGTACACTCAAATATTTGGTTTGGATTATGGTGATACTTCTCTCCTATTGCCAAGAAGGCTTATATTCGTCGTTTCTCTCCATGGCGCTATGCGTCATTGGCCTCTTCATCAGTTGGATATTAAGAATGCCTTCCTCCATGGTGATCTAGAAGAAGGTTTATATGGAGCAACCTCCTAGGTTTGTTGCTTAGGGGAGTCTTCTGGTTGGTTTGTCGTCTCTAAAAATACTATATGGTCTTAAGCAATCTCCTCGGGCTTGGTTTTCGAACACCTTATTGTCGAGGAAGAGTCAGTGCAGCCATGGGCACAAGGAGGCAAGGGAGAACTGAATTACTAAAAAGGGACGTTGTTAGAGAGCACGACCACAAAACCAAGGAGAGATCGGATGAGGAGAGCGCGAGTCCAATGCAAGAATCAGCGGCCGAAAAGGAGGTTGGACACGCGCATGCGTGGCCTGAAGGTGTGGCGCTGAAAAACACCCAGGAAGAAAGAGTGGCGCATGGGAGCACGTGAGAGGCGATGAAGGCGCAGTTGGGGGTAGGCTGTGGAAGGCAAGGCGAAGGCGAGGCTAGGGGTAGGTCGGCGGCGAAACGCGGGCGGCCGCGGTGAGAGGGCGGACAAGGGGTGATGTCGTTGGAAAGGAGGCACAGTGGACGGGTAAGGCAGGCAAATCGAAGGGAAACACGTTTGGCCGAAAAAAAATTTCACCAGAGTGCAGTGGGCACTCCTACGCACGAAGTAGGGTTTTCTTTCTTTCTTAGGCTCTGATACCATGTTGAGAGACAGAGAAAGAGAAAGGCATGGAGGAATCCGTGTTTTACCTACACAACGGAGAGAGTATATATAGATGCTGTGCAATACATACACCATAATTACAAATATATATTTTCCCTAATTACAGATATAATACTTCTAATTATAGATATTTACAGATTCTAACAAATACCAACATTAAATTTCAGCACAAGATAGAAATGGGGACCTTGCTTCATCTGCACTTCAAGCCTAATAATTATCCACATGAATGCTCATAAGTAACAGTTTCACTTTTTAAGTTGAACAGATCATTAAGCTCTTGTTTCTTTTTTCTTTTTTCCCTCTAAATTCAGCAGAAAATTTTCAAGTAGTATTCCCCAATCGAAGCTGGTACTTAACAAACCTTTGGCGCCTGAATAGATAGGAACAAACCTTTGGAGCCTGAATAGATAGGATCGGCATACAATGGATAAAGACCAGAAGCAGAACCCATATTGATAATCACACCAGGCTTTTTGGCAGCTTCCATGGTTTTAATCTATTAAAATGCAGATAATAAATGTCACTAATAATCAATGGTTTTGTCTTTTTTCCATTCGTTTAGATATTAAATGGTGAACCAATGTATGTTATCTGTAATGTGATTGTGTGAAAGTAAATTAGCAAATTATGATATTTTACTCATTGAGAAAGTAGACCAAATTTCTTTGTTCTGCATCAGATAAATGATTAACTAAAAGGGTATTAAGATAACCAGGTCATATTTTAAGGTTACCGCAAGACGAGTGGAGTCAATAACAGCAGTAAAGTTCACATTAACAGTGTATCTCCATGAACGAGAGCCATCTGTTTGATCCTTATTGAATGGTATAGGGTTACCAATCCCTGCACTGTTAATACAAATGTCTAGTCCTCCGTATGTCAAAAAATGCTTCTCAAATGCTGCAGCTAGATCCCCTGTTGGTGGCTCTGAATTAGTACATTGGGGTATACTTAAGACAACCAAAAAAGTGCATTCAATACACAAATTACAACATTTATATGCTTATAACATGCTGCTTCATGATAGTTGGAATATGAGCAAAGGAAAACAAGATGCTTTCCAGATTATGAAACTTTTTAGTTTGCTTTCTTCTATGCAGACTCTATAGACTATAACTTCTTCACATTAAGTGGTGTTACTGCACTACAAAGAATGGCAATGCTAAATTTACAATGGAAGACAAAAAACAGTTTTCATGAGGAGCTTAAAGAGAGGACACTAGCTCACAATTTGAACTTCCAGCATGGTGGAGCACATGGAAGGCTGCCATATGCCATTCTAATTGACAATAGTGCACTTACTTGAGTTAGACACATCGCATCTCACAAACATAACAGATGGAAACTCCAACTTTGGGTGAAACGTGGAGTTAATTTTCTCAACAAGGGATGCGACTTCTCTTCCCTTTTCTTCAGAATAATCAACAATTGTGATAAATACACCCTTCTCTGCAAGAGCTAGGACTAGACCTTTGCCTACATAAAATTCAGAAACATAGAATCAGACTACAATAACATAAGGAAATCATAGACGTCATATACTCCAAAGGGGTGTTTGGGAACATTTATTTGGGAGATATAATTGCTTTTCTTTCAAAATATGTCTCGGTAAGTTTTTAATTATAAGCTCTTTTAAATCCAAAATAAGTTAATCCAAACACAAACTAAATTGCGTCAGGTACGTCTTCATGAACGTGTCCTACACAAAAAAATGGCCAACTAAATTAATCAGATGTATAGAAACTAGGATTAATTCCTGTCTTTAAAAATGTACAACGAACGAAACGCTTCCGCAACAACAAATTTCATACAGCGTCAACATATATATATATCCACAGCTAAATCACTTGCACAGCTTAAGCTTCTTAATTATGAGTTATGAGTATATATATTCCACCACGCAATTTTAACATTTGAATAGCAACAAGAGTGCAATAGAAAGAAAAGGCGCTGGTTGTTACCGATTCCAGAAGCACCACCAGTGACGAGTGCTGACAAACCAGGTTTGATCTCCATTACGGTTGTTGTGCTCTTTTCGCTCTTGTGATTTGATTTGATTTGATTTCTACGGTACAGTGGGAATCGAAATGGTTGTGTGAAGACACAATTATAGTTTGTCGTTAAGTGTAACAATTCGATGAACGATGCTGTTCGTTACTCCTTATCACTATCTATCCTTGTTTTCGCCGGCCACTAGCCTTGTTAAATAAGTGTTGGATTTTAATACGAAAGCATATCCTCCTATCTATCTATGAATTATAAAAGGAAACCAAGGGCACCTTTGTTTTTACGTATATTAAGGGAAACCAAGGGTGCCTTTGTTTTCTCCGCTGAGACTCATTTTTTTAACTCCAAAATATCATTTTTTATATATTTAGAGTAATTTTTAAAAAATAATTGAAATCTCATAAAAAAAAAATCAGTTTTTAATTTTTCTGTACAAACTTAAAAAATAACTTTGGGAAAAAATTTAATTTTCTGATTTTTAATTAAATATAAAATTTAAATTTTATAATATTTTTTTAAAATACGAAATAAAAACATTACAATTTCATGGAATTTTTTTTACGTTTATCTTTATCTACTTCCATTGACCATGGAAACCATTCAAATAAGGTGTTTACTTCTCTACATACGAGGGTTAATACAGTTCTTTACAGTTATTTTTAATCACATTTCTCAAATATGGTTAACGCAGATAAAGTGTGGCACTCAACAGACGTTGTGTGGACTGCACAAATTATTGTAGCTTGATAAAAGTCCAAAAAAGGGGGCCTTATAACCACATTTACAAAACGTGGCTAAGTGCAATAAAACCTGTGGCTAAATGCCCCTTCCTCTTGCTCATTTTGATCTCGTTTATTTATTCTAACCCTCACTCCTCCACCTTCAAGGGCCATCTCACCTCCAATCTAAATCCACACAATGCAAACGTCGCTTCTTAGTTACCTTTGCCGCACTAGTGATGATGATGGGTTGGAGCCGCCACCGCCTCCTCTCGCCTCACCGTCGCGCGCTCCAGAAATGCTCCAAGTGCCTAATTGGGAGACGTAGATTCGAATTAACCAATTCACAGAGGAGAACAATCCACAACAACACTTAATTCCAGCACAACAGAAGCATTACCCACAAATTCATCAAAATCATAGAGCAAAACAAGCTTTCAGCTTCATCCTTTGTTACCTTCAAATACCCAAAGAAAAATGTTTATTTTCTACCCATAGCTACCCAAAAAGCTCAAACAAAAACATCAAAACAATAAAATAAATAGAGAAGCCCAACCCTCTCAAGAGTGCAAGGAGGCGTGGCAGCAATGATGGTTCCCATCTTCATCGTAAGTGTTGAGAGGTAAATGAGAAGTAGCATTTTCATTCTAAGGATTGGGATTGGGAGGGTCCTTGGAGGTGGGGGAGTGAAGGTAGGGAATAGGGGAGGGAGATTAAAATGAGCAAGGTGTGACGTTGGGCTATGATTTTTATTGCATTTAACCATATTTTGTAAATGTAGTTAAAAATCAACAGCCTGTATTGACCATCAACTGCATTAGAGAATCCGCCTTCAAATTATAGTAATAATAATATTTGGGAATTTTAGGAGTTGTTGCTAGTCAATGAATGTGATGTTGTTGCCTATCCAATATGTGAATGACCCGTGTTCATATTTAGGGAGATGTGCATCTTGTTTAATCACATTTTATAAATGGGGTTAAATACAACTAGAAAGCGTTGCCAAACACCACCCTTCCTCCTCCTCCTCCTCCTTCACTCTCACCATCACTTTGCTTGGTCCTTCGTCGCAACCGTCCTCTTCCTCCTGCTCGCTGGCGCCATCCACCACCCCAAACTTTCCAGCCACGTCCACCTGCAATAAGCTCGCACCATCCACAGTTGAACCCTTAGCCACCAAAGCTCCTCCTCTTCCATGGCCACACCGCTGCGAAAGCCGTGTCTCCGCCACTTGCAACTCAACCTTTGCCTTGCTTCACTTCTGTTTTACAACTCAGCCGCTGCACCGCAAAACACCACCCTCGATCTGTTGCCTCTGTCTTAACGCACGACGTCATCGCCGTCGAAGCCCACCAGCACCGGAAACTGAACTGCGAGCCACCGTCGTTCCAGCCCTCAGCCACAATCTCTGTTTCCAGCTTTTTGCATTTTTTAATTTTTTTATTTAAGTTTTGCTTTTGCTCTGTAACTGTTAATGTTGCAAACACAACGCCGCGTTAGGCGAAACCCCGAACTCCTTGCCATGATCTCATATGGCGGCAACATATTGTCATCGTCTCCGTCGTAAAGATTTTATACAATAAAATGTACAATCCCCTTTAGTAGATTATGGTTAAAATATATTAGTAAGTACCAATGATAGATATCCTGATTTTGATAAAAAAAAATTTTTTATCAATATAAATGTACAATATTTTGATAGATTAATATAAATTTAAGTTAAATTTGAATTGATCAAAGGTTTCACAAAAAAAAAATGCTGAAGTCTATATATAAAAATAATTATAGAAGAGATAAGATTTTCAATTTTAATTTTGTAATTAATATAATTATTCATCATAAATACAAAAAAATTAATATAAATCAGTTATCCGATTCAAGAGTCAAGAGAATACATTTGTCAAAACATAATAATATCTTAGATAGTGAGAAAAATTTGGCATTAAATGATTAATTAACACATAGCATTATCTAAGATAACTACCCAACTTATATATATATATATATATATATATATATTATAAACTTTAATTTTGATATATTGACAGTAAAAAAATTTTTCTTTGTCCAATAAAATTTCCCTTTACAAATGATTTTTCAAGTAGTGGAGTGAAAGTTAACTATATTTGTCAATGTGTCACTTCATAATTGGATGATGTGTAAAAAATTTTTACACTTTCAGGATATTAAAATTAATATTTTTATAATATAAATAGTATTTAAAAATAAATGTACATATTTTAATATTACATCCAAACACAATTAATTTTACATCAAAAAGTAAAAAAAATTAAACTTTACTTTTTTAAAAGAGCTTATTTAAAAACGTAAATGAAAAAAAAACATTTTTAGAAGTTTAATTTTTTACTTCTAAAGAAAGTTATTTTTTATAGAGTATAATTTTAATATACTGATATGTATAAAAAAATTTTACATTGTCATATAATTAAATTTCTCTTTTTACATGATTTTTCAAGTAGCACAAGTAAAAGTTAGCAATATTTGTTAATATGTCATTACATGATTGAATAATTGTGTAAAAAAATTATACACAGTTAATGTATTAAAATTAAATACTTTTTTATAATATAATTGTACATCATAAATATAAGAAAAATTAATATCAATCACTTTTTCAAGTTACGAGGTGACATTGATCAAAACACAATAGTATCCTATTATATAAAAAAGAAATGATGTTTAAAAAATATAAAAATCTTAATATTACATCCAAATATAGATTAACTTAGTTGTGCCATTGAGCATGTGTAATAATAGTCAAAGCTTGACATTTGGTAAATTAGATAACCAAAATTTGGTGGAAGTTTTAGAGGAAAAATTCTTTACCATTGTGTGATAAGTGTCATTCATTGAGTTAACTATCCAACTTTTATATATAGATAAATAATTGTTCATTGTAAATATAAGAAAAGTTAATATCAATCACTTATCCAAGTCAAGAGGTGATATTTGTCAAAACACAGTAGTATTATAGATAGTGCAATTTTTTTCAAGAAAATTTGGTATTAAACAATAAACACGCAACATTATGTAAGAAAATTATACAACTTTTATATATATATAGTTTAATTTTGATATATTAACATTATAAAAAAAAATTTCTCCTTATCCAATCAAATCTCACTTTGCAATGACATTTTTACGTGGTGAATGAAAGTTAACTATATTTATCGATGTGTCACTTCATGACTAAATGATGTGTAGAAAATTTTTAACAAGTTAGTATATTAAAAGTAATTTTTTATAATATAAACAATGTTTAAAAATAAATGTATATCTTTTAATATTATATCCAAACTCAAATTAATTTATGTCCAAATGTAAAATAATTTAAATTTTACTTTTTTAAAAGTTATAATTTCTTATTTTCTAAAGAAAGGTATTTTTTATAGAATATAATTTTGATATATTGGCAATAATTTTTTTTATATTGTTGTCCAATTAAATTTCTCCTTTTGTATAATTTTTCAAGTAGTGTTAGTGGAAGTTAACCATATTTGCTTATGTATCATTACATGATTGAATAATTATATAAAAAATTATACACAATTAGTGTATTAAAATTAAATATTTTTTTATAATATAAAAAATAAAGGATGTTTAAAAATATATAAAAAAAGTTTTAATATTACATCCAAATATAGATTAACTTAGTTGTATTAAACTTGCACATGTGAACTTAGTTGTTCCATTAAGCATGTGTAATAATAGTCAAAAGCTTTCACACTTGGCAAATTGATAACCAAAATTTGATGCAAGTTTTGGAGGGAAAATTCTTTATTATTGTGTGATAAGTGTCATTCATTGAATTAACTATCCAATTTTTATATATAGATAGATAATTGTTCATTGTAAATATAAGAAAAGTTAATATCAATCACTCATTTGAGTCAAGATGCGGCATTTGTCAAAACACAATAGTATCTTAGATAGTGCAATTTTTTGAGAAAAATTTTGTATTAAATGATTAACACATAACATTATCTAAGAGAACTATCCCGCTTTTGTATATAGATAGATATATAATATTTTTTTTATAGAGTTTAATTTTGATATATTAATAATATAAAAAAAGACTAAATTCCCAATTTAATTCCTCATTTTATAGTCCTATAAATTAGTCCTTTATTTTGAAAATCTCATACTTATCTTTCAAATTTTATAAATGGGCAAGTAGTCTTTCTATCAAATTATCATCTAAACTATTAACAGAAATGTTTACGTATTCAGTTAACTTACTACGTGTACTTTTAATTTTCATTATGGGTCATAACTCACCTCACTCTTGTACATTACACAAAATAAATGACAATTTAAAATCAAAGTCTTTATTTTGAGCAAAGAGCTATGATGAGAGAGAAGTTGAAAAAGAATGTATAAATGATTTCGTTTAGAAGAGTGAGGTAAGTTGACACAATGAAAATTAATACACATAAATAAATTAATAGTCTACATCTTAGACAAAAATTTTACCTAGGGCCTAATTTGTTTCTATTTGTAAAATTTGAGAGACTTGGTAAGGGTTCCAAATATGAGGACTATGTTGGAGTTTTAGTCAAAAAAGAAATTTTCTCCTTGTCCAATCAAATTTCCTTTTGTAATAACTTTTCAAGTAGTTGAGTGAAAGTTAACTATATTTGTCATATGCCACTTCATAATTGGATGATGTGTAAAATTTTTTATCCTGTCAGTATATTAAAATTAAATATTTTTTGTTATATAAACAATGTTTAAATAAATATATATATATATATATATATATATATATATATATATTTTAATGTTACATCCAAATACAAATTAATTTTATGTCAAAACGTAAAACAATTTAAATTTTGTTTTTTTAAAAAGCTTATTTAGAAAGATCAATTAAAAAAAAAATCCTTTTTTAGAAGTTATAAATTTTTATCTTCTAAAGAAAGACATTTTTTTATAAAGTATAACTTTGATTACGCTGTCATATAATCAATTTCCTCTTTTTGTATATTTTTCAAGTAGTGTAAATGGAAGTTAACCATATTTGCTAAGGTGTAATTATATAATTGAATGATTATATAAAAAAAATTATACACAATTAGTGTATTAAAATTAAATACTTTTTTATAATACAAAAAGGAAGGGTGTTTAAAAATATATAAAAATATTTTAATATTACATCCAAATACAGATATAACTTAATTGTATTAAACTTGTACATGTGAACTTAGTTGTGCCATTGAGCATGCATAATAATAGTCAAAGCTTGACACTTGACAAATTAGATAACTAAAATTTGGTGCAAGCTTTAGAGGAAAAATTCTTTACCATTGTGTAACAAATATTATTCACTAAATTAACTATCCAACTTTTATATATATATATATATATATATATATATATATATATATATATATATATATATACACACACACAACTTTTGTTAGGATTCGGAGCATTTCCTAATTTTGGAATAAGTTAATTTCCCCTTCCCCTAAACCTTTACTTATTATCGAAAAACATATTAATGTGTGCCTTATATCAAAGAATTTAAATAAGTTACGGATTTTGATATTCTAAATTAAGAATCATATTTTAGAGAGTAAAATAAGAATATTTTATTTTTGAATCAATAAATTAAAAGTGAGGTCTTTTTGACTTTATTAATCTCTATGTAAAACTTTTCACTTTATTTTCTAACTTTAGAGGATCTAAATCATAACTTAAATAAATGTTAAAAGAGCACATGAATTAAAATAAAAAACAAATAGCATATTTTTCAAATTGAAAACACATTGATTAGGACGATTTTATGCTCATCATTGATATTAATGGAGACAGTTTAAGCACCGTTAATTAAAGGCGACATAATCAAACTATCCAAAAATAACAGCAAGTACCCGCTTGACTAAATTTTATCTTAAACAAAACTGTAATTTGAAAAAAAAATAATAAATACACAATAGAAAAAAGTTAACGAAGAAGATGACGCGAATACGAAACGCAAAAGGGAGAAAAAAAAGTTTGATAAGGCATAGACTCCTGTTGAAATTTTAAAATGAAAACACCCTTCTCTTCTCCCCGTATAAAACATTCTCATCGCTTTCGTGGCTGCGCTTTCCCTTTCGCATGGAGCTTTATTATTATCGTGTGTCGCCGCCGCCACCCTTAGCCGTCACAATTCACCGTCTTCTTCCTCCGATTTTGCCCCTTCTGTCTCCTGTTTTTCATCGCAAACCCTAATTTGGCCACGCGGAATAATTCCCCGTTCGATTCGAAAGTCTCCGCCGCAATTCGAAAGGATGTTTCCGTGGAACATTGCGAAATCGGCGGAGGCGATGTTCTCGCGGTGGGCGCTGAAGAGGGTTTGCAAGTTCTTCCTGAAGAAGAAATTGGGGCAGTTCATTCTCGGAGACATAGACCTCGACCAGCTCGACGTTCAACTCACACAAGGCACCATTCAGCTCACCGATCTTGCTCTCAACGTCGACTTCATCAACGCCAAGGTGATGGCTCTCTCTCTGTCTCTCAATTTGGCTCAAAGTACTTGGGGACTTTGGTTATTGTTGTTGATATTAATGATAAATAAATGGATAATGAATAATTGATAAGGTTTGTGTTCAGTTTGATTAATTTATTAGGGGAATCTTGCTTTTTTGAAAGGCTCTATCTGTAGGATTTTGATTGCGAGGGGTTTTGAATACAAAATAAGTTGATTGGAACATGCATTGAGATATGGTTATGGTTATCTGTTTCGTCTTTATCATGCTCATCGAGTGCAATACTTTTGAGATTGATGCTTTTTGACTTGGGTTGCCCTTCCAATAAATGATTAGGTTAATTGTGATTCAGGAAGCAGGGTGAGAGTACATGAGATGAAAGCATTATCATGAGGATTAATTGCATCAGATGGTGCCTGTTGTAGGAATAATGCGAGTTTTTAATGTAGGGTTTAGTTTTTGTGTTTACGAATTTATTGGTTTCTATGGCTCATGTTTTGCAGTTTGGGAAGGCAGCATCTGTGGTGGTCAAAGAAGGATCGATTGGCTACCTGTTGGTTAAAATGCCTTGGAGTGGTAAAGGTTGTGAGGTTGAAGTGAATGAGCTTGAACTAGTGGTTTCTCCCTGCACAGATAAAACCTTGCCTAGTGGAGATGAAACTAGTGGCTCTGACAATAATGGTGATCACCACATGAAATACAGCTCGACTAGGACTGAGCATGAAATGGCAGATGATGCCCTGAAGTCAACTTCGATGGATGTTCATGAAGGTGTTAAAACTATTGCGAAGATGGTAAAGTGGTTGCTCACAAGCTTCCATGTGAAAATAACAAACGTAATTGTTGCGTTTGACCCATCTTTGAAAGATGTAGAGAAGAAAGCCGAATGTCATCTTGCCTTAGTTCTTCGAATATCTGAAATACAGTGTGGAACAAGTCTGTTGGAAGATGCTGACTCAAACGTTGATGTTCTCGGAATAAGCCAGTTAACCAATTTTGTAAAGTTTGATGGAGCAGTACTTGAACTTCTCAAAATAGATGATGAAGATAATCAGATATCCCTTCCACCTGTATCAGGAGCAGGATGTGGTGAAACTGTTTTGGGGTCAAAAAAAGCCACATGTTCAATCGTGACTGGGAAACTAGGCGGATTTGGTGGAAATGTAAAATTAAGTATTCCTTGGAAGAATGGTTCTTTAGACATTCGCAAGGTGGATGCAGATGTTCATGTTGACCCCATAGTGTTAAGAGTTCAACCTAGCACAGCTAAATGGCTACTGCATTCATGGGAAACTTTTAAGAATCTGGGTAAGATGGGTCAGGGTAGCACAAGTAACAACCTGAGTGGGTCTTCTCAATTGAATTCAACATTGTCATGCCATTCATTAGCTTCAGTTCCTGTTGTTAATGTTACCAGTGAAATGATAACTGGCCATGGTAGTTTGCCATCGGATTGCTCTTCTTTGACCCAACCGGAATCCCCAACTGAAGATTTGCTTCCAGCACCTCATGTTATATCAGATTGGGTGCCATTTTCTACTCATATAAATCATAATGATGGCATTCAAGAACTTGATTTTGGGGCAAGGCAGGTCCTTTTTTTCCTTCTTTTGAATGCCATAATTGTTGAAGAGTGTGGTAGAAATAAATTACAGTTCGAAGTCCTTTTTGGAGACTTTAGCAATTATGAAAACCTTATTGAGTTGACCTATTTTCATCACCTGTCAATGTAATTAAATTTTTTCCTTTTTGTGCCTTTTTCTCTGAAGAGTAGAAATTCCTGTGCAGCTTTCTAATTAAACATTTGCTGTCAATTGAACCGCCTAAGGAGAAACAGTCCAGTTGTCTTTTTCTTTTCTCTGACATTTTTTTATATGGTTAACTTTGGGTAATTTCACTGATTTGTGTATGTTCTATTATCTTGTTTAATGATCACTATGATCCCCACAGTATTTCTTCCTCCTGATAACTATTATGTGCATGATAGTTAAATCAAATTTGTATTCTTAACATTTTATAGGTCTTCCCTATAATTATTGATTCATTTATGGGTATAAATGTCATTGATAATTCTGTTGTTATGGGAATTCTTGCAGTGTGGACCAGTTTTCGAATGTATTGATGGAATGAGAAATTCTCAATCAGCTTTAGGGAGCAGTGGAATGTGGAATTGGACATATTCTGTTTTTAGTGCCATTACTGCAGCATCCACCCTTGCTTCGGGATCCATGCATATTCCATCTGGTACTTGACTTCTTATCATGTAAACTTTAATTCTTCAATTTTCTTTTGCACTATGCTATTTAATTTATTTCCTACGAGCTTAGCTTGGAACTTTTTGTGTACCCTCATTCTTGCCCATTCCATCTTTTCATATCTTACTACAGGCAAATATATGGGAAGATTCTGTACATAATGTTTGGCCTGAACATATAAGCGTACAGAATATAGCATGACTCCTTTTGATAATCTGCTGGTTACTAATTTGTTTTATATGACATTAATCAACAGAACAGCAACACATGGAAACCAGTCTCAGGGCAACTTTTGCTGGAATATCTGTTGTTTTGTCCTTTTGTGAAGAAGAACAGGACCAATTTTATGATTCTAAGCTTGATAATCTGGTTGGATTAAAGACTGACAATCTTGGTGTAACATGCGGTGAAATTATTCTTACCTTGCGGGTAAGTTCTGCATTCTCTGTACCGTGGCTTCATGCTTGAGTTATAAAACTAATCTGCCTCTATCTGCTCTCCGCTATTTGCATTTGCATAAACTCCTCCATTCTAACTTTAAACGCATTGTAACCTCAACAGGTATGTCCTCAAGGTATGACCCTTAATGGAGTGGCGAAGCATGTAGAGGTTGCTAGTTTCTTGAACACTGGAACTGATGCTAAAAAACAAAGTTCTCTGGTTAGAAAACTACAAGCTAAGGTTCTTGATGCTCTCCCTTTGTCTACCTCATATGATCTGCATTCAGATTCATCAATTGGGCCAGTTGTGACAGATTTTCAATTTGGAAATGAGGATTGCTTGATGAAAGTTACATTGTTTAGAACATTTGGTATTACCAAATGCAAATTTACTGTGCAATCATCAGATGGTTGTCTGACAGGGCCGACATCATTTCTCACTGAACCTGCCCCCATTTATTTTCTGGCTTATCTTTCCTGTAATACATGAACTCGTTAGCCTGCTAAAGGAAATTGGGAAATCTCTTGATGTGCATGAAGCAGGAGAGGAAATTCTGTCTGAAGCCTCAGATAAGAATCGTGGATCATCTCTGGGTGATGTGAAGGGAGGTGCTGGTCCCAGTGTGACATCCTTATCCACAATAGAATGTTCGCATGGTGATATATCCATTTCTAGTGCAAGAATAATGCTTTGTTTTCCTTTTGAAGGAGGAGGAGATCATGCAACTTTCTTTTCATGGGAACAATTGATTGCTCTTGATTTTACTTCATTATCACCTTTCAACAAGGGTTGCACTCCAGATCGTAGCCAAACTTCAAATGCAAGTTCAAAGAAAAGATTTCCTTCAGTAGCTGCACGATCTCATCAGTTGAATTTTAGTGATCTAGATGTTTACTTGATCACATCAACAAGTCATGACAGTGTTAGAATCAACTCCTATGATGTGCAGAACGAGAAATTTTCTGCTAGTCACTTGCTTTCTATTGCATGCAGAAGAGGTTGTTACTCTGTTGTTAGTGTAGTTTGGCAGGGGGGTCAAGTGACTGGCCCTTGGATTGCAAAGAAGCTAGGTTATTAGCTAATTCAGAGCTGTCAAGGGGCAAGGATGATAATGCAGGAGGTGGGTATGAGTTTGCATCTGCATCAACTGTGAAAGACTTGGAAGATTGGAAATCTCAAACTCAACAAGAGATGATCCTAAGCTCATCACTTTTCATGCGTGTACATTTGTCTCAAGTTGTGATTGATGTGAGTGATTCTCATTACAAATGCTTAAATTGCCTTTTACACCAGATGCTGAATGCACTGACATGTGTAACTTCTCAAGAAGCCAATGTTGAGAAGGAGTCTTGTGTCTCACAATCATCAGTATTTATGGAATGTGATTCTTTAGAAATTCTTATTAGTAGAGATACAACTGAGAGCATCGGAAGCTCCATGCGTAGTGAACTTCCTGGAATGTGGCGTCAATTCAAGCTGAAGGTTCAAAAGTTTGAGTTGCTATCTGTGTACAATACTGGTGGTGTTAAGGCTGCTGGTTTCTTCCGATTAACCCATGGTGAAGGCAAGTTATTTGGGGTCACCACTGGAGTTCCTGATCATGAGTTTCTTTGGTAACTTGTAGCAACTCTTCTGCTAAGAGAGGTGATGGAGGTGGTTCTAATGCATTATCTTCTAGATGTGCTGGTTCTGATATCATCTATCTGTCTGACCCAGAGACTTCCAATAGTATTACATCTATAACGGTCAGTTGTGGCACGGTTATTGCTGTGGGCGGTCGTTTGGATTGGTTTGGTGCAATATCATCATTTTTTAGTTTGCCTGCTTCTAATACTGAAGACGTATATGATGCGTCTATTTCAAAGGGGGACTGAATCCATCCTACTCAACTTCTTTTGTTCTCAGCTTGATTGATGTTGCGTTGAGTTATGAGCCCTATATGAAGAATCTAATGGTTCAGAGTGACGACCTCAATTCAAAGGCTGGTTCTTGTGTCAAAGAAGATATGGTTGAACAATGTGTTGCTTGTCTGTTGGCTGCCGCCTCCTTGACTCTTTCAAATTCAACTTCGGAAGATTCAGTTGAAAGTGTTAACCTAATTGGAGTGCAAGACCTGGGGCTTTTGCTTCATTTAGGGACTGAGCTGATTATCTCTCTGGCACCTATAGTGTAGAGCATCTTCAGAAGACTGGTTATGTTAAAGTTGCTCAGGAAGCTTTTATGGAGGCAATTTTGAGAACCAACTGTGCTAATGGTCTTGTTTGGGAACTAGAATTATCTAAATCTCACCTTTATGTGGAAACTTGCCATGATACAACTGCTACTCTGATTTGTTTGGCAGCTCAGCTTCAGCAATTATTTGCCCCTGATGTGGAGGAATCCATTGTGCATTTGCAGAATAGGTGGGACAATGTTCAACGGGCACAGCAAAGGAATGAATTTAATAATGAAAGTAAGAATCTCAGTGGTGACTCCATGGCTTCAACTTCTCAACTATCCTCTTCAAAATCATTTTTGAAGGATGGTTCTGGTACAGCTGGCTTGATGGATGAAATATGTGAAGATGCATTTCAAGTAAATGACAATAATACACAGCAATCAGATTCTTCTGAATTGGGATCTTGCATGCCACTTGATGGAAGCTTGTTCGAGGTTGGTCAGATGAGTTTGGATGTGCCTGAGGTTCTCTCTCATGAATTAAATTTGACCGAGTCATTGCCTGTAATAGGTCCAGAAGGTAGTCACGCTTCATTTCTGGAGGGGTTGCTCTCAGAGATTATAGAAAGCTATTGTCTGTCTGGCTTACGGCCTTTGACAGAGCTATCTGTAGGTATACATTCTGATGAGCTTCTCTTCGCAAACTGGGGAATGTAGAACATAGAGAAATTGAAAGAGGAAGTGGTGGGTGGTATGGAGCAAACTGTTTTGAAGTACTAGAAAATCACATTTCAGAGGAAACTGAACAAACTGGACTGATCAAGGCTTCAGATCATGGCATGCTTCCTTCTAATGATAGTTCATTGCATAGTGAGGCTTGTGGACGTGTGATTCTTAAGAACATTGATATAAGGTGGAGAATGTATGGTGGTTTTGATTTGATTGATTCAGGAAAAGTGGACAGCATTCTGGGAGAGATGCAACTGTTTGCTTGGAATTGGCATTGTCTGGGATGAAATTTCAATATGATATATTTCCAGTTGGTGGGCTACATGTATCTAAGATGTCTGTGTCTGTTCAAGATTTTTATCTGTATGACAAAAGCCATGATGCTCCTTGGAAACTGGTAATCTGGAAAATTTAGTTGCTTTAAATTTCGTAACTTTAAATCAAACACCTTGGAACTTGCAAGTTCTGGATTTTTATAGTTCTATGCATTTGAATTGAAAGGTACTTGGATATTATCATTCAAAAGGTCATCCTAGGGAATCATATTCAAAAGCATTTAAGCTGGACTTGGAGGCAGTGAGACCAGATCCTCTAACTCCCCTTGAGGAGTACAGGTATGAGTATTACTTACTTTTTCGAAGATAGTGGAAGAATCTACTTTTGGCAAACCTCATCTTCTATTTATTTTTACTTTTTTTGCAACTTTTAAAAAAGACGCTGAGTGATTTAGTAGTTGCTTCTACTTGCCTCAAGGAGTTCTAGACTCAATGGTCTTGTTGGTGTGTTGGCTTGTCAGTTTTGCAGCCTGGTTCCATATAGCTTTACATGACGATTACTTTGTTGATACCATTTTCATAGCTACTAATTTTTCTTTTCCTGTTGGGATCTGTCTGTCTGCTGTTATATATTTGAGACATTAAATGTTTTGCTGTTTCTTTACAGCTCGAGTCCATTTGAGGGTAGCTATAAATTTCAAAACAATATATTGGAACAAAAATGCAGGAAGTGCCTCCTACATTAATTAAGTTCTTTTCTTTCTCCCTTTCAGGTTAAATATTGCTGTTCTTCCTATGCTGTTGCATCTACATCAATGCCAGCTTGATTTTCTTGTTACTTTCTTTGGGGAAAAAATCTTCAAATGATGAGTTTTCAAATAATTGTCAAGATACGGAGGCTTCAAAATCTTTGCCTGAGCAGAGGAAAAATCTTGCACACTCATCAATTGCTCAAGAGGCATTGCTTCCTTACTTCCAGGCAAGTGGTGTTCTGTTGCTTGAATTTATATTTATACTTTCATGTTTTGCAAGATTTTTTTTTAATTTACAACTTTCTGTAGTCTGCTATGAAGTTTGTAAAGAAATATGGAAAATCAAAACAATGAATATGCCAATCAATCTGATTTCTTCACTTAATAATGGTTATCCCTGGTTCAATTCATCATGTTGCTCCCATCTATATTGTCATTTTGTTTTGGCAAGTGTCCAGTTCCAGAAACACTGATGATTGAATCTGCATCTGATAAAGGACATGTTAATCAGATGAAGTTTTCTTTTCAGCTCATAATATTAATGTATTTGCGTATTAATTTGGGTTTCAGAAGCTAGATATATGGCCTATTATTGTTCGGGTGGATTACAGTCCCAAGCAGGTAGATCTAGCGGCATTAGGACATGGGAAGTATGTAGAGCTTGTAAATCTGGTCCCTTGGAAGGTAATCTTTTCTCTTCAATTCTTGATTTTGAAATACTTTGTTACTTCTTTTAATTTCTTGCCCATCCATACTGTCACCTGCTAGACTCAATGTCATATTAGTTGTAGAGCATTAGGTTGTGTTCTGTTGTCTCTATCCTTTGGCAAATTGTCTATAGAATTACTTGGTAGTGTGTGTGCAAGTGAGAGATTGGTGTTATTATCATTATTATTACTGCTACACACTACAAAAGATTGTGTAGAACAGCTGGGTTCCTTAATCCTTATATTTGTTATATTGTTATCCTGTCTAAATAAATCATAATTTTTCAAACTAAGCTGGATTTGCATTGTTAGAGTATATGAAAATATATTATCTTTATAATATCTTCAAATATCATGGAAAATCTTAGATCATATTTTAGAATATTATATTTCAGGATTGGTTTCTTTTCTTTATTAAGATTACGATTCTAGTACTATTATAAATAGGGGTCAATGCTTTTTCTGAAGTATCAAATCATAAAATTTGATAACATATTGTATAGTTAATCTTTACTCTTTAGTCTCTCCCTTTTTCTTTCCCCTACCTAAAACGCATAATCTCAACATGTTTCAGATAAATGGATTGTATATACTGTTGCAACAGTACTTCTGGTTTTGTGCTTTGGAAATTCTATAATAAGAATTATGTACCCTTTCTCTTTTTGATAATTACTGTGATAATAACTTTGTTTTAATTTATTACTTAAACTGAATCTCTGTAGCAATAAAAGTTAGGTTGTTATTAATTGGTTTTGTTTCTTGGGACCTGTTATTTGAACTATTTGATAATGTGTTTTTACTTTGTCCCAGGGTGTTGAGCTAAACCTGAAACATGTTCATGCTGCTGGAATCTATGGTTGGGGCAGTGTTTGTGAAACAACCATAGGGGAGTGGTTGGAAGATATATCTCAGAATCAGGTGTGCTAACAGGGGTTATATTCCTTGATAATGTGATGATTATTTTGGCCTTCTTTATTCATAATTTTTCAATATGTAGATTCATAAAATACTGCGGGGGCTTCCTACTGTGCGATCGATCATTGCTGTTGGGGCTGCTGCTGCTAAGCTGGTTTCATCACCAGTAGAAAACTACAAGAAGGAGCGGAGAGTGCTCAAGGGTATGCAGAGAGGTAGGTTAGATTGATATAGACTTATTCAGATACTTTACCTGTATAATTTGGCAATAGGTCCAGGCAAAAAGTAAGCAGCTATAGCAGTAAGAGTTTATGAAATATTTATTTATCTCTTGGTAACATCAGAAAGCCAATCCCAAATTCATTTATTCATATTTTGCAACACTTATGGCTTTCATTATCTGTATGGTCAACAACACCCAAAAATTGATATTATTGAGTAAAACTTTCCTTCTTGTTGAAAGATGGCACTGGAGAGGAGTTTCGTGGTTTCAATTAGTTTTGACTAATGCTTTATGCCAATCCCTTATATCAATTTATTATTTGGAGGTATCAACAAGAGTATCCTGGTATTAATTGCTGAATCAGAAACAGGCTTTGATTTGCATTGGGAGAATTTCAAATTGTGAGGTTTAAACTTTTGGTCCAAAAGTGAATAAGTGGTTACTAATCAGCCCCTCTTTAAACCTCATTAACTAGTTGGCTCATTAATTTTTACTAAAGTAGAAATATCTTTACTAAGAATTCCTTTGTTTTTCCCTTTTTCTCCTGTAGTTTTTCCCCAAAAACTTATTATAGTATTTAATTGTTTCTGAAAAGGTGCTTTGGGGCTGTGGGGATAATAAGCCCTCTGTTGGTAGCTAAAGAATCCTGCTTTCACTTGTGAATCAGTACTGTTTCTAGTTGCAAGAACTCAATACAAAAGTCAGTTTTGGTGCTCATTTTGTTATGAATTTTGAAGTTTTCATGGCAATATTTTATAGAAAAATACCATATTATAAAATTTTCTGAATACTAATGTTAGTTTGTCTTACTCCGGATCAGTTTTCATAGCAGTGTTCAAAATCTCTGTAGGTACCATTGCATTTCTGCGAAGCATTTCTCTTGAAGCTGTTGGACTTGGAGTTCATTTAGCTGCTGGGGCCCATGACTTTCTGCTCCAAGCAGAATATAGCATTGCAAGCATACCTTCTCCGGTTCCTCTGCCTGTAAAAGATAAATTGAGGACAGCTGTTCGGTCTAATCAACCTAAAGATGCCCAACAGGGAATTCAGCAGGTGAAATGTGAAACACATTAAAAATGATATATTGCTTTATGTTGTCTCTTTTCATGCACGTTTGAGATGAAAGGCCAGGAAAAACATGCCTTCAGTAAATGAACACTAGTTGAGTAGTCGCTTGTGGCAAATTTAGTACTTACTGTGTGTATAAATATCACTAGACTCATTTAAACCATTTGTTCTTTCTTAGCTATATTGCATGTATCACATAATGTGTTTTGTTGGATATAAAACATTCATGTGCCTTTACCCAACAGCTTAAGCTTTTGGGAGAGATGGCTTCATACCATGGTTTTTCAGTCACTATGACCAAGTGGTCAGGGATTCGAATTTATTATTTCCCATTATGAAAAAATGGTCACTTTTAAGCCCAAGAGTCATTTATGTGAGGGTGTATTGGATATAAAATCATTCATGTGCCTCTAGCCATCAACTTAAGCTTTTGGGAGAGAGAGTTTCATGACATGTTTAAATTACAAGTACTCATTTCCTTGGTACATGGGAAAGTTGGATACGTGGACAAAAACAAAAATTCAATTTAGTTGCATTACACTTGTTCCCTGACTATATAAAGGTTATTTTTTCTTGACTTGTACAGGCTTATGAGAGCCTCAGTGATGGCCTGGGAAAATCTGCTGCTGTCTTAGTTCAAAACCCTTTGAAAAAATACCAACGTGGCTCAGGTGCAGGACCTGCCTTGGCAGCTGCTGTTCGAGCAGTTCCTGCAGCTGCCATTGCTCCCGCTTCTGCTTGCGCGAGTGCTGTACACTATGCTCTTCTTGGATTCAGAAATAGGTTTGTAATAAAGTTGACTTGATCTTAAGTGATTCCTTTCTTTTGTTGACAACTTTCTTTTCAGTAACACTTAAATTCTCTAGAACTGGATATAACCAAGTTTTTTCCTTCCTTTCAGCCTTGATCCTGAACGTAAAAAAGAGTCCATGGAGAAATATTGTCCAGCACAACCCTGGGAAGAAGACTGAACAACGGTGCCATTATTGAATGTCAAATATTTGTTTTTCAAATGCAGATTGTTATTTGAAGATTGATTAGTTCCAGTCCAAAGAAAATAAACGATTGATTAGTTGATACTCTTGCTTCACTGACCAAGTAAGGAGATTCGAAGGAGCTCTCTCTAACATCAGTGGCAGTGTCCTGTGTATCATGTGAGTTGGAACTTCTCCCTGCTCTGTTAGTTGAAGATAATGAAAAATGCACTGTGAATTGAAATTAAGCGGATGAAAAGAATTTTTGACTTAACAGATAATATAATAGTTGCTATCAAGCTAATACTACTTTACACCTTTTTCATTATGCAATATGCATAAACTTAGTAATATGTATGAGATACCTCGATGATAACCATTGATTCTTAAATGTTGTTTCCCGAGTGATCTTATTATGCTTGAAGTGCCACTTGTGTTTCATTTCCCACTTCTAAATATGTTCATTGGATGCAGATGTACAGTAGCGGAACCAGGCAGCTGATTCTTTTTTATCATAGTAATTGTATATATACTGTAAATATGGTTGGTGCTTATCATATTCTTATTCAAACGGATGTCATTGTAGGTTTAGTGACCCAATTGCTTTAGTTAGATCATGTACAGAATATAATATCATTCTTTGAAAACCTTGATATCTATGTATAATGCCTTTATTATTATTATTATTATTTTGTAAAAAGTGCATCGTGTTCATTACTCCACTGTACTGTCCTTTCATTTTATTTACTTTGCAATTAGACAATTAGTACCAGAACTGCTTATAATACAGTCTCAAAACATTTGCCAGCTCGATGTTGCTAATCATTGCTAGCGACATGAAATACTCATTAGTTGTTGATTTGTGTCAGTTAATTCAGACTTGTTTTTCTGTGCATATTTTTACGCTAAGTGCTATTTGTATCTTGTTCCTATTTACAAATGTTGTAATTGGCTCGTGGCCACAGTAGAAGCGTCGGTTTGAGCTTTGGCCTCAAATTATTGTTTACAACAAAAATTATGCTAGAATAGCGAGGTATGGGATAAACCGCTATTGTACCTCGCTATTCTAGACTGCAGAATGTGTGGTTAAAATGTGGCATTAATATTGCTGGATTTGATGCGTATGATACATTAAGCGCATGCACGTTCCAACGTCTTCTTTTTTTCTTTTTTGGGTCCGAACCTTTATATTTATTTGGTCAAACATCAAGAAAAGTCGCCGAGGGATTTGATTTGGCCCATTCTGCGACTAACTGGCTCGTTGAGGCGTGGCTTGCCCTATATTCTTGAGTCACACCGAACGAAGTTCCAAGTGCTGGTGAACATTAAAAAATATTTATTGTAGTTCATCATAAGCGTCTCTCATTCTTGTCATTTTGGAATGTTTCATTGATAATGCGATAATGCAATGTAGTTTGGTAAGAAACTTGTGATCTCCGCGCTGGTTTTCACCTAATAGGCACATCCTCATAAGTCAACAATCCATAAATTGTATACGTCAAAGAAAACACACGTGAGCCCACATTTTTATGTCGCATGCACTTTCTTTTCTTATGTTGAGAATTGGAGTTATATTGAGTATCATACTAATTTATCTTAAGAAAAAACGTTAAACATGGAATTGAATTTAAAAGCAGACCTTCACAAACAATTAGCCATTGTGCTAGTTGATCCATTTTGTGACTAGAATGGATAGACTTTTGCTTCTGCTGTCATAATATAGGAATTTGTGTTCCTGAAATGACACATGAATCTTAAAAACAAAAAAACAAAGGATAATTGCATTTTGTAAGTAACCATTTTCTTTTCTCTCTACTTATTTAAACTACTCTCGTGTGATGCTCAATTGCGTCCATTTTCATTTTTGGGGGTGAGATGAAATTGTAGATTAATAATGAATGAGGGTTAGGTTTTCTAGTTGACCTTCCATCCATATATTTAAATTTTTTATTTTTTCTCATTGGTGAATCATTTGAAAGTTTGTTCTAGGTGCTTAATGGGTTCAAAAGTATACTGCAATTTTTTATTGGGGGAGACCTTCCCTCAGTCTAATTCTTCTGCACGAAAAAAATAATAATTATGTATTAAAATTGTATGTGTTAAACCAATACTAATCTTAGTTAAGTGATTTAATACTTATTCCTTTTAAGTAATATCTCATGTTAGGGTCTTACGAATGAGAAAAAATTAGTATTTGAAGAGCCTTATCCAATAATAGACCAACTCAGCTTAAGCAAAATTATTTAAAGTCGACTTCAGATATTGGTGGTTAGAAAAAAAATTATAGGTAGCTATTCTCTTTCTCTCTCTTTTCTTCAAGTGTGTGATTATTTTTTAAATTGCAACTTTCAAAGTTCTTTTCTCTCTCTTTCTTCTTCTTCTGTAGGATTCAACTATTTGAGTGTGGATGGCAAAGATATGTGCTAGGCTCAAGCTGAAAAACTGCACTCTCTCTGCTTCTCTAATGGAGTGTGGATGGCAAAGATGTGTGCTAGGCTCAAGTTGAAAAACTGCACTCTCTCTGTTTCTCTAATATAACATATTATTGATGCTGTTATTGTTATAATGTTATTGCTACTCGGTTAATCACTTTAAGAAGATAACATGCAATACACATCCAACCAAGTTGAATATTTGAGTGCAAGTTATTTACATATATTGTTTGCAGGAAACAATTGTATATATTTATTTGCTTATAATTAGAACTAGAATTTGAGTTCACATTCATGTTCCTAAATATTTTGGGTCCTGTATTGCATGAGATTGTTATTATTTTTCCGAATTTTATTTTTATGTATAAATATGATGTCGGTATCTTGTACTTGAATTCTTGTTCTCATTTATAAATACGATCATCTAATTTCTTATTCTATGTTTGTAGGAAGAACCGCTGTTCCAAACTGAATGGAGATATCTGATGGCTAAATCTGATTGTTTGTAGGGTGTCCTACAGTTTCTGCTTCCCTTCCACTGCAAATAATTTTTACAAGGCAGTTTTTATGCTTTACTTTGACAACACAAGCCCTTCAACTGGATTGGCTTGCCCTTATGTGTAAATTGTTTAGATCACTTACTCTTCTTCATATTACTTCATATTACCCTTTCATATCAAAGATACTCGCTTAGGTAATATCAAAGCCAAGTGAACATCGAAGAGCTAATTTAAGGGAAGACACTTAACAACCTACTGGAAGAAATAACTGGTCACTATATGTCAAACAAAAACCACAACTATTGGACATATTACACAAAGCAATACTCATTGAATCATGGAAGTTCTTCAACTGCAAATATTTGTACAGAGATCCAAATGCTTAAGGTACCCTGTCCTTCTACTACAAAGGTGATAACACAACCTAGGCTAAATTTAAATTGTTGAAAAGGAAGTCAGCCCATATTCTACCAATCAATAATGCTTAATTTAGATATTAGTAGAGTAACATTCCTCCTTGAGAAATGAATGGTGCTTCTGTATGTGGAGTTCACTTACCTGTGCTACTTACACCTCCTTCATAAAACAACTCCTGTGATAAGAAATCAAGGAGATAGATATTAAGACTTGAAGTGTAAAATGTAAACAATTAAACATGATTTACACCAACCAACTCAACATGAAATGAAAAATAATTATAAGACGTTGGATAGATATGCATCTTACCAGATTGTCTTTGCTAACAGTGGCGTCTCCTTGTCCAAATGCAGGCCCTTTCTCTTCAGCTACTCTCTGCAGAAACCCTTCATTCTTGTTCTTATCTTTCTTAGATGCACCCCTCCTGAGGCCTAATCTCTCCTTCCATCTGCTTGAACTCTTTGGTAATCTTGGTAAAGCTTGATCACAGTCATCATCATTGGCAAGCAACTCATCCCTCAGAGTCATTTTCTTGGAGCAGTCACTCTTCAAAGGCAGCAGCATGCCCTGGAAGAAGACCTCATCTGCTGATATCATGGAATAGTTCTTGACAGAGAATTCGAAATCCGAAGACACAGGAGCTTCTCTGTATATGTTTTCATGCTTGATGGCTAGTTGTGCATCCACAAAATCGTTGGAGAAGGAGATTCTTGGGTCCATAGTTGAGGCTAATATGCACTAATGAACTTGCTGCTTATATTTGAGCATGGACATTCATGTGGCAGAACTTATATCTTAATTTGTTCCTTCACTCAAAAGGGTTTAGTTTCCACATGCAGATGTTTGCCCATATATAATGCCGGGGATTCTTTAATGTGCGTGTACTTAGTGGACATAACATGTTACTTAGATTTGTCATGTTATGCTAGGAATGTGGGTCTTCACTTTATTTGCCTATATGGATATATAATTATTGACCAATTGAAGCAAAATGTTTTAAGATGGTGTTTGGCCTTATCTGATTTCCGGACAGAACTGATGCATGACAAAGGGGTAACGACATTATTTGCCGATGATTTTGACTATTGTGACCAAGATGATAGTGCTGATTAATAAATACCTGCCAATCTAAAGCTTTCCCTTCATTACTTTATGGACTTAACTACTGAAGCTGATGAATCCCCTAAAACAAGCGATATGCAAAACATATCTGCGATGGATTTGAAAGTTCAAGATTTCCTCTAAGAGATTGTCAATGTAGACAAATGAATTATTAAAAAATGCTAGAGAAACTGAATTTTTACTTGCATTTATTTGCCAGAGTAAAATCACATACAAATTAACTGAGTATCGTTTTATTTTATGTAACAATTACTCTTATCTTTTGTCAAAATTTTTACCTTTTTTCCTTTGTAACATTACTCTTGTATTATATATATACACACACACACATATATATATATATATATACATACACGGCATCAAGATAACGTTTAAATGAGTAAAAGATTAAAAAAAAAAAACGGGGGAGAATTGATCCTTAGCATTTGTATGTAAAAGGGAGAAAGACAAGAAAATAGGTAGATGCTCATAGTCTTTGAAGTCCATGTGGGTTCAGTCAGATTGTTTATTATAAGTAGCATTTCTATACATTTTTCTCTTCTTTTGTCAATCGGAAAAGCTAGTTATAAGCACAAGAAGAGAACAAAATATACATATACAAAGTATGCACGACTAATAATTCATATGCCAAAGAATCTTTTTATGTTGAAACTATTGACCTTCACGTGTTTGTTTTCTTAGTGTCCTTCACATGTCGTCTCCATTCTCAGTTTGAACTTTGCAGTTCCTATATATATTGCTTTGGCAAATGGGTTTAGGACAAATGGTCACATCCCACTTCGGAGATTACTATTTAGCAGAAGATTTTAATGAAATTCACGTCCACATAGGTTGCAGGGAGGAAATGTTAGGCCTGAGAGCCTGTCCCCCTTTGGTCTCCTATCCAGTTAGCAAAACTTGTCTCTTGTTATCCAATTGATGATGCTTTTAATCCCTTATTATTCTAATCTAGTAACATCTAATATCATATATTACACACACACACACTCAACGCTCGAGGCTCATTTTACTATGTCAGATTGAGAAACCCCTCAAAGGCCTTATTTATTTTTGGGGTGGTATGAATCTTTCGTAACGTAACATGGTAATCTCTCTGGAATATGCTTGCTACTATTAACTAAAGAGATCAAGTAATAAACTTTTATTTATTTATTTATTTATATGTTTTTGGTTCAATAATTCTGCGGAATATGGTCGTTTTCCATATTAATTTATGTACTTAATTAGTCTCTGGCAGCTTAGCAGCGGAAATATATAAAATGGTTCTACCCTGACAAAAACAAAAACACTTCCAACACAAATCATGCTTGATATGAAAGATGAAAAGAAGAGTGATATACATGCATCATAACATGATATACTATGACAGAAACTGTAACCAATAATATGTGAGTTGAATAACTCTCATTATCACACCCGCACATATATGGTGCTGGGTTAGATTTGACAAAACTTCAATTAAAAATAGGAAATGACCAAAGAAGTTTGTATTTGTATGATTGTAGTGCAAACTCAATACATCTGATCATCTCTCCTTCTCAAATTTATCTACTATAGTTTCTCAGTCTATGAAGGGGATTTCTTTCTTTCTTTCTTTTCTTTTTATCTGGCTTAATATATATATATGTATATATTCTTGTTGTGTGCACAGAAATTGCAGTTATTGAAACCCTAGCACAGGTGATCATGGCTTCATCTATATAATTAGGACCAATTTAATTTTAGCTTTCAATCAATTTGTCCCATGCATTTCCTCGAGACTTTCAAATCTCAATATTTTTATTGATGAAGACTAGCTACTTTATAGACCTTCCACTAGGTTGGCGGTGAAATGTATACCCTAGCTAGTCATATTGCTCTCTCATCTATCTGTATGTGACTTTGCCAACCTAACTGTATATATATATATATATATATATATATATATATATGTATGTATGTATGTATGAATGAATAATCAACCTCAGCCACAAATAACAGCTTTAAAAAGGGGTGAGTAAGTAGGGAAATTTCCAAACGAGTTTGCTTAACATCACTTGACAGGTCATGACTTATGTCGGATTCAACTACTTTATCACTAGCCAACAAACAAAGAAAAATCAAAGAAGAGATTCAATTACTATTGGGTTCTGGATGCTAATGAAGCCTATTGTTCTGGAACTCCCTTTGATCCATCCCACCCTTGTTCTCTCCCAGGGTAGTAGGAAAACAAAAGGAAAGGGTTGAACATTGAACAATAACAGTAACATAATGGCCAAAATAATGTAAATCCAATATACTTGAGCTGAAAATTAATTAAAGAGTGCCGGTTACAGTGTATTACTCAAAATCATCATCACTGATATTAGCAGCAGATGGATAAGTAAGTATATTCTGTTGATTTGGACAGAATTCAGTGCTGAAAGCAGTGTGGGAGTGGAAGATAATGCTAGCAACTTCAGAAGTAGAGATAGTCGTGGCAGCTTCTATGTTGCATAGGTAATAGATAAGGATACAGCTATACTGATTATGAAAATTTTGCAAAAACTAAGAACGGTATATGGAGGAATATATTATATAAAAATACAAGTATAATTTTTATAATATCAAGAAAAAAGTGGAGTTGTTTGAGGCTCTGCTTTTACTTAGCTTAGAAACTTCCTTAAGTGGTTCATCTTGCTTTTGCTTGTATAACCAAGTGTGTGTTTGGATTAGAGTTTGTAAATAGAGATTTACACCAACTTGATTTAGTAAAATTGATTTTCATTAGAAGTGAGTTAGTATCAATGTGTTTATGTTTGGAAATTTTTATATCAAGAGGTTGACAAAATGAATATTGTTTGATGATATAGATTGGAATCACTTTGCTTGTGAAATTATTAAAAAGGTACATGTTACATTTATTGAATTCATGTAACATTAACCTTCAATGTTAATGTTCTAACTGAAGGTTAAAAATGGTAATTGAAAAAATTACCCGTCACTTTCTATGTTTGAATGGACCAAATTCAACGTAAAAGGGATAAAATATCACTTTTATGAAATTGAGATTAAGAGTTTAAAACTTATTGAGATGTATTCCATTTAAAATAAAAATCCCCAAACATAATATGAGGTGTTCTATAAAAAATAATTAGTTATCAGTGAGTGATCAGGGCTTAAGACGCCAAAACAAAAACACCCTTAATAAATATGGATTGAACGGACTTCCACTTAATATAGTTTTTAAAGGAGAATGTATATTAACTTGAGATGTATAAGCACGGAATAATAGCAAGTATATAAAGTGAGAATTGTTTTGTACATCATTTTGTGAACGTATATATTTTTATTCACATACTACTAAACAAACTCTTAAAAACTTTAGGGTAAATTACATTCACCTCCCTAAGGTTTGTGAAAATACAACTCATATCTCCTTTATTTACCTTACATTCACACCTCTCCTTGTTAAATTTTAAGTATTTATATTATCATTTCACTCTCATTCACATAACACTGATAATAAACTTAAAGAATGATATTTTTGTGATATTAACTATTTTTAATTAATAAAATTATAAAAATACCCTTAAATTTAATAGAGGGATAAGGTATTTTTTATAATTTTATTAATTAAAAACAGTTAATATCACAAAATATCATTTTATTAAGTTTATTAACGGTATTCTATGAATGAAGAGTTATAAATACTTAAAATTTGACAACCAGGGTGTGTGTGTCAGAATGGACAAATAGAGGGGGTGTGAGTTGTATTTCCACAAATTCAGGAAGGTGAGTGTAATTTATCTAAAACTTTACCTTTTTTTCTTGTTTCTTATCTTCACTAATGTGATGTCTATAAAAATATCTAGACCGTATATATAATATTTTTCATACTAATAATATGTAAGAGAGTATGGAAATCTATTTTATAAGAAAAAAGTTTAGATCAATGAAAAGGATTGTCCCAGACCAAAATTGAGACACTCATAGCTAATTAGACCAAACCATACCAAATTAGACTGACTAATTTTCCATGTTTCACATACTCCCATCATTTCATAATAATATTGTCGGTTTTTAACATTTAACGTTTTGAAATATCTTCTATTTACAATATCTAGATAGTATTAATTTTTTTCCATTTATACCCTTAATATAAATATATTAGTTAAGTATTCAATACATTTATCAAGATGAATAATAATGACTAAATAAAAATAATTTTTTTATTTATATAATTTTCTACATTATGAAGATATTTGGTTTTGGATTGTTATTGTGAAACGAGAGAGTAACAAATAACCCCTGAATACCTAAACACAGTGCATTGAATGAACACTAAAGCTGGATCGGATCATCTTCTCATTTGATTGATGGGTTTCCATACTCCTATAAAGCACTTTAGTTAATTTGAACAAGGCTAGGCACGTTTTAATTCACTCACAATACTTGAGATCCTCAGCTAACTTTTCATTTAGTCAGTGTTTGTGACCTGTTGGACTCCTTTAAACTTGGCAGAAACATATATACTATATACTTATGTAATTATATTTGCCATAAAATCTTTTTGAAAATAAGGTCACCTGAAAAATTATAAGAGAAGTGAATGCAATCATCAATTTTTGCTTCTTTCAATTGGTGGTGTGCAGGCATTTACTGGATTAATCCTGCAATTAATATATATTATCGTGGGCTACGCTTCAGCACTTGCAGCCTTGCCTTTTGATTTGGGCTATATGCCGTAATAGGTATACGAGACAGATGGAAACAAAATAATAATAAATCAGAGGATTTAATTTAATTAAAAAGATAAACACAGGTTCTTGTTTAATTTTATATATATATTCACCTTCCGTGTGAACAACCTTCGATATAGTCTTCAAATCAAAGAGAATTAATTTTTCTTACTGTTTGGAGTTTGTCTATGTTTTCCTAAGAAGTACTATTAAGAAATAAAAATTTAGAAAACTTTTAAAATTCTCAATGCATTTAATACATTGAAAACTTAAAGACTTGTTTGATTTTAATTTTATTTCTTGTAATTTTGTGAAGGATACAATTAAAACAATATAACTCGTTTTCCTATACTTTTATTTATTGTTTTCATTTTAAAAACAATCCTAACAATAAAAGTAGAGAAAGTTATTCAGAAACCAAATCGTTCCTTATCTTTTAAATACAAACTTTCATTATTCTTTTTATTCCTTAACCAACGTCTCTTAGATAAATCTATCTATTAATATTCTATAAAAAATTTCACTAAAGTTGCCATATGCCATTTTCCCTAATTTTTTTATTCATGATTTGATTTTTTTTCTTTTTAAAATTTTCATTTCTCTTCCTTTTATCGCATTTTTCTTTAACTCTTCATCTTTTACAATCTTAAAAACTTTTTATTTTTCATATTTTTTTAAGAATTTCTTGAGAATTAAATGATCATTTTATTTAAATTTTAAGTAAAAACTATCATAATAAACTTAATATTTAAGTCGGAAACCCATTTTTGCATAATAAAAGCTAAGCCTTTGTTCTTTAAATGATGTATTTAATATTGATAATTACAAATGAGGGTTAGTGCAGTTAATAAGGAATGAACTCATATCCCATAGAATACTCTTTAAGGCTGAGAGTCTTGCTTTGACCTTGATAGCATGATTGGCACAGAATCCGCTTACTAAACTTCTATGAATTAAAAAAAAAGAATAAAAAGTGCATGTAAGTATTGTTATAAATAGAAAATTGAAGTATAAAATTTATATAGTACCTTACCCTCTGTACAATGTATAAGAGTTCTATTCTATTAAGTATTGACTATGTTTCCAAGTAACTATAACATTATCTTAATTGACAAGTAATAACACCACTATTTACTATTTACTATTATTTATAAGAAATTGATTTAAAGCTCTAAAGAGAATACCTAACCAAACATGCTCATTAAAAAAAGATACCTAACCAAATATGATTAAAATTGAGTTTATTAGTTATTTCACAAAATAAAGGATAAAAAGATTTCAGTTGTGAACTAGGTTCTTTATGTCCCCAAAATTCCATGAAATATGTCAAAAAATAAAATACAATGATATTTTTAGGTTAATTAAATTATTTATGTAAATTTTAAAATATCAATGGAAATATTATTACAAAAAAAATAATGCTATTATTAAATTTTAATTATGAGCATTCTTTTCATACTTCGTAAAATTATAAATAGATTATTTTATTATATCAAAATTTACAAAAATTATTAATAAATAGGGAAAATTTTGTATTAATGTTAGGTACACTACATTTTTGAATAAAATTTTTATTATGTGATAGAGGGAGAGCGTGTGATGATTTTACAATTTCCAGAGAAAATCAATGTAATGATTTCATAAAATCATAGGCCTTATGAACAAATTTCATAAAAAGAGGGGAAGCATGATGAATTTCACTAAATTTTAAGGAATATTAGTGTAATTTGTTTTAATAAACAAGAAATTTTAAGTATTAAATATAATGTTTATAATATCAAATATTGAATTAAGATAATTCTTGAAGCGCTTTGAATTAAACTAATTTAATAATAAAAGGGTTTTCTTTTAGTGGGTTTTTTTATTAATTTTTTTGAATGAAAATTTAGATTGAGTGGGGAAGATTAGTCCAATATAAGGTTAAGGAATACTCTTAAGAGTTTAATTGTAATGCATTAATAGTATATAAAAGTTTTACATTATATCAAACTATCTCATTTACTTGAATTTTGAGGTAGTAGGTGTGAAATATGATCGCTTTTATTTATGTGTCAATATGAATTGAATAATCAGTATATAAAAATTAAATTCTACTTTTAAAATCACCAAATGTATACATTTGTATTCAATAATCAAACTTAAATTATGATAATGTATAAATAAAAAGCCGAGCAAGTGAGTCAATTTTTTTTTCGTTTTTTGTAGCAGGGTTAGGTGGGATAGGAAGAGAACTTCGGGCATCCGAAATTTTCATGAAAAAAATTATGGAGAGATGATTAGCTTGATTTTTTGCATGTTCCCACTTCCTTATTTTATTAAGCAACTAAAAAAATCAAGAAAAAAAAAAGGTAGCGTGCAAAACATTAATTTATTATTATTGTTGTAAGGAAAAGAGTACTATCAAGCGAGCAGCAAGTTGAGGTTGTTTTGGCAATTGACACCCGTGCACTTCTGGTAAGTTTAATATGCTTATAAATAGAATAAATCTAATTTTGGCGCAATACGTCAACAAGTTGAGATGGCCGAGTTGGTCTAAGGCGCCAGATTAAGGTTCTGGTCCGAAAGGGCGTGGGTTCAAATCCCACTCTCAACACTTCTGATTTATGACTCCATGGCCCGATAGATAAGACGCTGGTCCACGGAACCAGAGATTCTGGGTTCGATCCCCAGTGGAGTCGTTGCTTTTGTCCTTTCCCTCCTGTTTCTATAGCGTGATTATATGCTGACCCTTTTAACTTGAAGACTTTATAAGTCTACAATCTTAGATATACTGATTATACCGAATCTTTAAGATGCTAGAGACATTATAAATTCACAATGTTCGGTTCTTGAAAATATTATGTGATTTGGGTTGTTAAAAAATATTATGTTATAACATGTAAGGATGCTTCGTGAGTAATTTGCATTGACCAGTTATTTAATTAATACGACTATCCTTGTCCAGCAACTCATTTTTAGGCCGCATAATACAAATTACCTGTTGCCAAGCCTAAGTAATCATTGGTACGTCGTTTCTCAGCTTGCATCATTGCGATTTCCAAATCATAAATTATTCAGGATTCAGATTTGAATCTTTGAATGGATGTATGGTGGAAGTGGGAACACCATGACTCTGTCCAAGTCAATAGACATGTGATTGCATGTTGTCTTCTCCCCAACCTTTTGCACGAAGATCTTTCAACGAAACTGCAGCCTTCAAGTTGAATCTCCTAGCTTCCTATGGAGCAAGGCAACATATTTTTTTTTCCCTAAGTCAGAGGTCGAGAAAATTTGTCTAATTTTTAATCCTGATAATCAAATACTTATTGCTTTACTACCTGTTTTTTATTTTCCATTACTATTACAATAATTAATCAGACTGAAAATGATATTCCCTAACAAGCTACTAGTAACAATTTATAGTGACCTCTTTCAAGTTCCTCTTATTTATATTTATATACTAATACAATGGCATAGAACTAGTCTTGCTTACAAGAACATTGCAGTAAGACTAACAATTCTAGTTCATTTGCTTAAATTCGCAGCAAAATGTATCCAATGGTAGATGAATCTAATACATATGCTGCTGCTCAAAGCCATTCGGGTTATGTTATACCAGCAGCAATTCCAAACTATGGTACTCCACAACCTTATGTTGCTCCATATATCACCAACAGTATGAGGATGCCTATCAGAACACAAAGGTGGTCAACTGGTCTTTGCCGTTGTCTTGATGATCCTGCAAATTGTAAGAACCCAGAAATCATTTGGATTCATTTATTTCTATAAACATAGAACAATTCACATTCTGCAATAACTTCTGGTTTTTTTTTTTTTAAGGTGTGGTCACTTGCTTCTGCCCTTGTGTTACTTTTGGGCAGATAGCAGACATAGTAAATAAAGGCACTTCAAGTAAGTCTTTGAAGCACTTTATTTGGGTATAAGCTACTCTAGAAACAAGAGGGGTTGAATTATCAAAGTTATACTTGTTGCTGTTGACAATATGCAGGTTGCACTTGTGAGGGAGCTATTTATACAACACTAGCTCTGGTTGGGCTTCCATGCTTGTACTCGTGCTATTATCGCTCCAAGCTGAGGGCACAATATGACTTGCCAGAGGCACCATGTATGGACTGCTTAGTTCATTTCTGCTGTGAAACTTGTGCTCTTTGTCAGGAATATAGAGAGCTCAGAAACCGTGGATTTGACTTGAGCATAGGTGATTCCTTCCTGCATCGAATACTTTTAACATTTTTTTTTTCATTTGTGTGATTGAACAATATGCTGTCATCTCATCAACTTCAGCACCTTCAAGTTCTTAATTTTTATTGTTCAACATTAATTTCCTAATTACTTCATGATTACTTAGTTTTTGAAGTATTAATAGAGAGAGGCGTCTTGGTGAATTTGACTAATCAGAATTAATCTTTTGGGGTCTCATGATATAATAACCTATGTCTCCTTTCACCCTCTTTGGCTTTTTTAAGGCACATGCAATTGCCATACATTCAGGACTCTTAATATTTTACCAAGAGAATGATGAAAAAAAAAATAGCAAGAGAAAAAAGGACTCAGTAACTTGGCATCTTGCTGCTTAATGCAATTCAGTGGCTATAATTTTTACAGGAAGCACTAGCAACACCCAATTCTATGGATGTACAAGGTTGACAAATTGAGACATTAAAATTTAATCTTGTGATTATAGTCTGATGGTTGATGCTTATGTATTACTCCTCTTTCTTTTAAAAGTGATATGAAACTAATATGTTGCGGTTCAATGAATTGAAATATAGGGTGGGAAGCCAACGCTGAAAGAGGGCAAGGTGTTACAGTACCCCCAGTAATTTTACCAGCCATGACAAGATGAAAAGTGAAACCTATTACAAGCGTTTTCACAACCGTGGGAGCTGTTTCAACTGCTTGTTGTGTTGTGTGTATAGTATGTTTGCAGCTTGGATTGAGTGCTTTGGTCGTTAAAGAAATGAAAATCTGTGTCATTTCAATTCTGACCCGCATTGTATCAGGATTTGTCAGTTCCTTGGACAACGTTGAGTTGAATTGAATTGCTTTATCACAGATAACATATGAATTTCGAGAATATTTGGCATTAATAATGTTATTTGAACAATTTGTGGAATATCATTCTAACACATTCACATTTAATATTAAATTGGATTAGACTTCACTAGTTAATGATGAATATAAGTATATCGATATTATTGTTATAAAAAGTATTAGTCAAAATAACACTATATATTTTGATCAAATATCCAAAACATGCAACATGATATGTGCCATTTTTATTTTTTAGTGTCATTATTATCTGCTTACATCATATGTGAAGTGAAGAGTTGGTGCGGCAATCAAATCGAGCAATTCATTAAGCTCGATAGATTCAAGTTCATAGTGCCGTGTTCAAATATAATATAAGCTCAATTATATGTTCAAGCTTAATTAACTATAGCATATATAATTTGAAAATTTAACAGTTATACCGTTTGAGTTGACGAAAAAAACCATTTTACAATTGTTTTTAAAATCAGACCAAACCTGTTTGATTTGACTGGCTTAATTGTGAATCAGATACTAATCAGTAATGGTTCAATTATGTAATCAGATTGATAGTCAGATTATGACATTTTACAACCTTAACTTTATTGTGATAACTAATTTTAAAAACCTTAATTTTAAAACTTATCAATTAAAGATGTAAACTTTACTTTAATTACTAGTTAAATACTTTAATTATAACATTAAATATTTTAATAATTATTTGTCAATAAAAATTTTAGGATATATATGCTACGTTTCATTCATTTTATGAATTATTTTTTCAAACTAATTTTTAATTTTTTTTATAATAAAAGTAAATTTTAATAAGGCTACGGTCCTTAATTGATAATTATATGTTGCAATCTGGCTTAGGATAGAGGTTGTGCTATTGTGCTAATACTTGAGCTAGAGAATTAGATGTCATCTCCCTTTGCAAGATGAGATATATATACCAGTTAACATTAATGAGGGGCCTGCGAGAGGAATGGGAGAGATTGTGATCGTGTCTTTCATCCTCAAGTGTTGGGTCGGCGCCCATTGGGCTAGGCAAGGGTGTGTCAGGGGGTTCCAGTTTAGTCTAGTACCAACTTGTACAAGCCATCCAGCCTCGAGCTCACATGCAAACGAAGAGGCTAAAGAGTTAAAAATCAAGGTTGGCCGCCAGCCAATCCACAACCCTTCGGCCTCAAGATTGATTAAGAGCGAAGGGCTCAGCATAAATGAGTAGATGGACGACTGACCGATCTACAATCCTCCAGTCTCGACCTCTATTGAGATGGCTGGGTGTGACTTTATTCCTGAAGACCTAGTTTGTGAGCGAAGTGGTTAGATATTGTTAGGGTTGCAACGCTTTAAGAAACTACTGTTGGTGAGTCTAGTATCGCGATTACCGAATTTTGGGGTTGATGGGCTTAGTGTTGTGTTTGGTTATTGGGCCTTTTTGTCAAAATTGTCAAACTTAGGAGAATGTCAGTTTTGGGTCATTATTAATGAGAATGGGGTTTATGTCAAGTCAAGGAAAACATGTGCATGTTTGAGTAAGAAACTAAGATCTATATCTTCAAAAGAGATAAAGGCTCTTTTATCCCCACTTTCTTTCCAAAAACTCCCTATTATCTTAGATAAACTTATCAATTTCAACAAACTTTAACTACACTTCATAGTTAATCAAAATAACGATATTGAATTTGTCAACACCTAATTTTTTATTAGGTCATAATTTTTTTCTTTGAATCCAAAAAAAAATAATAATTTTTTTTAGTCCATGTTTAATGATTTGTCGTAGTCCAAATGTTCCAAAAAATTAAAAAAGCCTTTCAAAAAAATTAAAAATCAGAAAAAATCAAAATCATAGTCATGATTAAATCTTTCTTTTTTTTTTGGGTCCATCAGCATTTTCTGTTTTTATAACTGGTATCCATCAGCATTTTCAATTTATTTCAATATAATCCAATTAGCATGAATTAGTATCAATCTTCTTCTTTTTTTATTTATTCCAATCAAATCAGTTTTTTTTCCAATTAGCATCAAATTAATTTTCCGTCATCAATTACATTTAGGTTAGAAATGTATATAAATAGGCATAGTTTTTGTACGGAAGGGACAGCCTATAGCCACCCTTGTCACCACTCTCTTCCATCAACGCCCTTTCACAACTCCCTGCCGCCACTAACAATAGCCTCTTAGACCCCATCAACCTGAGCACCACATCATTGCCACCACCTCAGCCAAATCCTTTGAGCCCCAAAACCTGCAATCCCTCCTTCCAAATACCATCAGCTCAGCCATCCTTTGCCCAACACAACTCGTGGCACCACCGCTGCCCAACACACAAGCCTTCTGTCTCGTTCCCTGTGCGTGCCACGCAAACCTCTTCTTTCACACCAGTATTTAGCCTTATTTTGGGTATCGTAACATGTGCAATCCCTCTGTTGATGCTTAAATTGATAAATTCCGCCCTGCTTCCTTTTGCTTCTTGACGTGTCAATGTATTTAGAATTAGGATTAGGATGCTTTGTCTTGTTTATTAGTTTTGTTTATTCATTTTGGTCAAAGTTTGGGTTTGTTTTTTCCTTTTAGTTTTTTGTTTGGTAAGTTTTTTTGGTCCGAGGATGCTTGTGTGTAAAAAGCCTTTGGATTACTTCGTTCTTTAGACCACAAGGATTTCTTTTAGTTAATATTTTGATTTACACTTATCACTTGTTCTTTGGGTTTTATTAGTTTCAGCATTTTTTAAGTTAACTTTTTGAAAAATAAAAAATAAAAAAGGAGATAAAGGAAAAAGAACCACGCATGTGAATGTCAATTTCGATGAAGCCACCTTCCATTTATTTTCTTCCTTTTTAGTGTGTGCAGCAATTAACTTATTTTGTGCTAGTTTTTTTGGCTGATTGAGTCTTTTATTCTTCATCCTAATATGTTCCATTTGAAAAGAAAATGTTTTCCAAAAATAAAAAAATTTGTTATACGTGTGCAGCGGGACACAAGGGACGAATTATTTTTAAAATTGAAAGTCGCAAGCTTATTAAATTGGAAAATTGAAACCGTTTTATTAAAAATGGTCTTTGAAACTGCTTTAGCTCTGAGTTGGTTATGCATAGGAAGGTAGAGTTTAATCATTAACTTATGCACCGTACAACCTTAATTGATTTGTGCAAATTATTAATAACTTTTCAAAATACTCATTTTTATATTTTATTTACAACAAAAATTTAAAAAAAAAAATTGAGGAACACCACTGTCACACTCAGTGTTCAAAATACTATGTTAACACCGTCACGTTTAAATTAACATTTTTTATTCAAAATACAATATTTCACAAATAAGTAACAAATTTAAACTAAATATATGGAAATGAAAATCTCTAATAAATATAAATATTTACAAGTAAGATAAAAATTTATTTTGATAATTTTATAAAAATAAAATAAAATATAAAAGAATGCTTTTAAAGAAATTTGAACATCAAGCTACAACTTAGATGTAGAATGTAAAGTTAAATAGGGCTAATTAACCCTTTTTATTTGAAATAAAATATTTCTTAAAGAAACGATTATTTAAATTAAATAAAATATCTCATAAAAAATTTTACAACTAAGACAAAAATTACAAAAAATTAATTTTGACTTGACAGGGATTTGCCGCCCTACATATCTTCAGATGCAATGGGGAATTCAAAGTCACGTAGTTACTGTTAAACTATTTTGTGAGTTGATTAATTTTATTTTTTAAAAAGAGACTTCAGAATATCAAGTTGTCACAACTAAAATATTCAGAAGTATAGGATTAACTAAGCGTAGCGCTAAGTTTTCCCATTTAAAATTATAATTTTACCAATTAACTCGAATACCCTTTTTAGTAAAACAAAATATCCAAGTATTTATTTTAAACCTAAGATTAATAAAACCCCTTTTTTTTTAACAAAAAAATTCTAACTTTAACAAACTGATAAAGTTAAAAGTGATAAAGTTAATTCATAAACACGTAACAAACACACAATTAATTTAAATAACATATACGACGTACAAAATAATCAAACTAAAACGAGAGTCCTAATTAACATATTTTATTTTATTTTTGAAAGCTTTTTAATACAAGATTCATCAAATATTTAGTAAATAATTAGATCATATCCTAAACCAATTTATTTAATCTCACTTAGATAATTTAAATAATTGCTAGGAAAACATATCTAAAATTCTTTTCTTTCAATAAATTAAGATATTTAAGTATTTATTTTAAACCAAACACAATAACTCAAACTCCAATCAAACAAATTCCAAACTAAAAATAAAATAAACACCAACCATATAAATAAATCCAAACCCAATTTTAATGCAATAAAATAAAAACAAGTCTAACCAAAATAATAATAATAATATTAACAAACAACGCTCCCTAATTAGACTCACATACACTAATACATAGCTCTCTCTCTATTCTTTTTTTTACACACGCACACATTAATACTCCTACTCACTAACACTAATGCACCCATACCCTCATAAACTAAACTCAACCATACAACTCAGACTTAAACACACAAACATACGCCCAGACCCGAGCAAACAAGCCTAAAAGCTAAAATAAAAAAAAATAATCAAACAAATAAACCCAATAGACCAAAATCTAAGAAATAATACTAACTAAAATAAAATAATACAACAAACCTCATAAATTCATATATTTTTATTTATTTTTTTTTACTCAATTCCATCCCACTAACCATAGAGACACACGCACACCCCACTCACTAACTACTCACCCACACTCATATCTCTCTCTTTCTCTAACCTAGACTCACACACCCACATAAAACAATAATCTCTCTCACACTCATATACACACAAAAAGGGCGGGGGTGGAATTAGAAACAAGGAAGAGGGGAGATAGCAAAAGAAAGAAGCAAGCAGGAGAATGGAGAGGTGTGTGAGAGAGAGGAGAGCAACCGCGAGAGGAAAGGGAGCGGCCAAAGAGCAAAGGGGTTGGCTGACAGGAGGTGTGATGATGAGGGCGGTGGGTGATCGGCTGGACTTTGAGGTTCGAGGCGCGTGGTGGACATTGGTGTTGACGACACGCGAAAGTGGGGGATGCGGGCGATGCGGGTTCTGCTCGCAGTTCCAAGGCGCGGAGCGGAAGAGTGTCAGGCGCTTCGCGAGAAGCTCCGAAGAATGCGGGCGCGGCGAGGGAGAGGGAGTGGCGATAGCGAGAGGCTTTGCGTGGCTTCGCGGGTTGCAGCGTTGTTCGCGGTGTGGCTGGCTTGTGGAGTGGGCGCGAAGAGCGGGACCACGGTGGTTGGAGGTGAGCAGCCCCTTTTATCATTTTCTGTTCCTTTCCTTTGTTGCTTTCTTTTTTTTTTGACTGGGATTATGTTTAAATTGAGACTTTTGTTGTAAAATTGGATTGTTGATGAGCTTTGGATTGTAATTCTGGGATTTAATTTTATTTGTGTTTGGCTTAGAATGTTGGATTTTTAGCTGTGATTGACTTGGATTGCTGGGAAATGGTTTGGCTTGATGGGGTTGAATTTGGCAAAGAGGTGTTCCAGTCCAAGATGGTAGTGATGGCTGTGATGGGTTAAGGCTGTGGTTTGGTTTTTGGTTTGAATTTGTTGGTTGTAGTGATCATCAGAATTAGAAAAGGGGGTTTGGTTGTTGATGGGGTGGAGTTAGTGTGGTGGTGAGGCCATGTGGAATTGTTTTTTTCGGGTTTTTTTTGGGTTTATGATGATGATAATAATTTTGTAAGTGATCATGAAAATGGAGGGTTCAAGGTTTAGTTTTATGATGATAGGTCTAATCCCCCAGGTTTTGAAGTGGTCAACTCCCCTTTGTTCATGCCTTGAACCTCCCATGACCCCACTCCCTCTGTCCTTTTGTTGAATATTGTAGAGATCCAGCTCATACAGAAAGTAGGAGGGGAACATCATCATTTTGCAAACAAATGGAGAGAATCTCATCATTTGTGTTTGCCATCCCCATTTTAATGTTGACTCACGTATAAGGAGTTCTGACTCCTCCCTCTTTTTATTATTTATTTTTTATTTTATTACAGGAATTAAAAGAAACATGGGCTTTAAACAATAATTTGGGAAGCAAACATAGCTGGGCTTGTTACAAAAAAAAAATGATTGGATTGGGTTGAAACGGAATGGACAAAACATAAGCTGCAAAAGAAATTTGGGAAATCGCTGAATTTTTGCTTTTGTTTTAATTTTTGGAGATAAATAAAAAAATCAACACAAAACTTCTTTTTTACATTTGTTTTCAAGAAAATTAGATATAATAAACTATGCAAATTTTGGATTTTTGTTTAAAGGACAAAATTGATATTCACAACGTGCAATAATCAATAGATATGACTAAGTAGGTGCTTCTTTCATAATTGTTAAATTGTAAGGGTTTACTGAATGGATTATTGTTATCTTTAATCAAAAATGGATTTCATATTTGAATAAAATGAGCTCAACACACTCATTTTTTGAAGAACTACGTGACTTTGAGTTTTCGTTATACAGAGGATACGTAGAAGTAGATATTTTTCTATTAAACCATAATTAAATTTTCTTAAATTTGTTTTTCTCTTTCGCAAATATTTTTATTAAAATTTTGCAAATTTTTTTAGGCTTTTAATTATGTTTTAAAAAAAATTGTTAAAGTTATCATTTAATTTGCACAATGAACTTTGGGTAACCACTATGAGACGGATGTATTAGGGGTGTAGTGATTAAGTTTCCACCTTTTCCTAATTATAATCAAACTCCCGAACCCAATTTGTTTTAAAAGACCAGTTTTGTTAAATTAAAAGGTTTTTTTTTTCCAATTTTTATAAAAAATAATTGTAGCAACTCAATGACCCTTTTAAAAATTAAAATCTTTTCTCATTGCGATGCCCTTAGGGACATTGTGACAGAATTGAAGAGTTTGAAATAAATCATTTTGTGTAAAATAGGATAAGGGTTATTACGAAAGACTTAAATATTCTAATAAAGACTTATAAGTGAATATATAAATTCAAAATTGATATATGAATAATAGCTAAGACTTATAAGTTACCTTGTCCTTACAGAATTGAAGTCTGAACCCACCATTACTCATCTATGTAACACAGAGATATTGACAAAGAAAATGGGCACAAAGATTTCTTTTAAAAAATAGAGCCAATAATCTCTCAAAACAAATATGTACACCAAAACCAATTAAAACAAAATATGATAAGAAACAAAGTCAAATAAGTTTTGATCTGAAACAGATAAACAATAATAGAAACTAGTGAACTCAATCCATGCCAAAAAGACTAATTACTAAAAGAAGTAAAGCCAAATCATGCCAAAAAAAGAAAAGAAAAAATAACAACCAAATAAAAATATAAAAAAAAAGTCTACCCAAACAACCCTTTTCACCACAACAGCCTTCACCACTATTAGCCATCCCACGCCTATCACTACCACCTAAGCACCATCTTCATCCTCGCACAATAGCCACATGTTGTTCCAGCGCATCATCGCCTAACCACCATCGTGAACTACATCTCCTTATAAGAAGCTTCATCGTAGCATCTAGAATTATGCAGACATTGGCATGCACAACAACCCAAAATCCATCTCCATGTTGCTTAAGGCTTAATTTCGCCAAATTATCAAAGAAATAGCACTTGCAAGAAGCACTCTGGGAAGAGATCGAAGTGCGAAGCATACACATGAATTCAAGAAACTCTTGTGAACAATTATGCATATCTTAGAAAAAAGAAAAAATCAAATGAAAATCAAACCAGAGCTTCCTTGAGATCTTCTAAGCCTCAGGATCTCTTGCTTCCTTTCCTTAGCCTGTGTCTTCCTCTTCTCTAATAACCACGGTGGATGAGGATTGAGGAAGAATGAAGGTTGTGGTGGGTTTGAGATGAGGTAACATTTGATAGAGAGGCAATGGAGGAAGATGTTGTACAAGAGAGAGAGGAGAAAGGGAAGAAATGGAATGAAATACTTTTTTTAGTAAGGAAAAATACAAAGACACAACCAAGACTAACTAGCTAGATCAACCTGAATAATGCTATTAAGTTCTCTTCCAGGATTATGCCATCTGGAATAAACTAAGTCAAAGGCAGCACCAATCTTTGACACATGATCAGCCATCAAATTAGCTGTTCTAGAGAAAAGTAAAGTGAACACATTGTGCAAAATTAGTGCATGAATATAAGAGTAAACCAAGGTCCAAATGATTAGGAGAAATCTGATTAGTGGACATGGTAAAAAGGCCTCCAAACAATCCATATCAATATATACAATGCAGTAGCCAGACATCCAAGTCAAGGAAAAACTATGCCAACGCCTAAAGCTAGCCAGAAGAACTCACATCTCAAACCATAATCCTGAACAAATAGCCAACCACCCTTCATGCGAGTCTCGAATTATGAAGCCAAAGCTTGCTAACCCAGGAATCTCGTAACACACTACCATCAACATTCAACTTAATAGCACCATGGGGAGGAGGACGCCACACTTCAAATCGACATAATTGAAGCTGGAGAACAAGTAATGTCATCAGCCATAAGCCTCGCAACGAGCCACCATAGGCCAAGCCAAGGATCGAGCTTGGAACATATCCTGGTTACGACTTCTCTAGATCCACCACAAAGTAGCAAAGAAAAGAACACCATTAGCACCAAGAGCACCCTCTTTCACCCAAACAACCGTATCAACAACCTCAAAATGTGAAAGATGCGGCCAACATTATTCCAAATGTTATGGCTCTTGAAATAGTTACTTAGACAATAAAGAATAGTCTCCTCTTGGCCATAGCGAACAAGCACTGCTAGTGCCATACCATGATGAAAACGAAAGAATTGGTATTAAGGCTACCATGAATACATAACCAAAGCAAAATCTTGACCTTTCAAAACCCTCACCTTCCAAATCTAGGTCCAATTAATATTAGGATCCCAAGGAAAAGACTAAAACAACAACCACCTAGGTACTAGGCAAAGTAAATGCTACTTCGGCGGTTCCAAAACCAACCCAATCGAGAAGAAGGCCGACTAATAAACAAAAAATCATGCATTAAATTTGAAGTTGTGGAGATAAAGAAGTTCAAAGAGACGAGGTAGTCCAAATGCTACCATCTCATAAATCATCCATAGTGAGGTGAGTATTCGAAATATGCACATAGTCAACAAGTTCACATAATCTACAAAAGAAAAGCAAAAGTCATACCAAAGAGATAAAGCACATTCCACCCTCTACGAGAATCCTCTCGAAGCTTATGGACAGCAAACACAATAGCACACCAAATGGAAGAGGACTTAGGAAGGGTTCCATCGAGAGAAAATTGGCACCAACTCTCTTAATATACTTATGGGAAAACATACGAACCTAGAGGCTTTGATTTTGAATCAAGATTTTCCAAGTTCAGTTACAAGAAGCTAGATATTTACACATCTAGTTCTCGCTTAATCCACCATACCGTTTTCGGAGCAATAAGATTTCCCAATTGACTAAGTTGAAACTGATTCCTGTTGTTTCCATCTAGATAAAAAGATGAGTTTTCCTGTCAATGAAATCACAAATCCCACTAGGCAAGGCTATAACCTCATTTGGTGCATAGGATAGAAGCAACAACAGACTTGGCAAGACAAATACTGAGCCTATTAAGTAATCTCCCTTCCAACCTCCAAATCTCCTGTTAATATTGTCAAGAATATGTTGAAAATAAACCTTTGTTACTCTACCACCAATAGAGGGACTCCAAGGTACTAAAAGCGAGCAGAAGGCATCAAGCACTTGCATAATTAAGTGAACCTGGAAACTCTAGCCTTGCAAAATAAGAGAATATCATCAGCAAACATAAGGTGGGATATCTTAGGCCCCCACGCAAAATAGAGATCGATTTCCACGCCTACCTCTACCAAATTGTCAATCATCACTGTCATCCTCTCCATAGAAGAACAAATAAGAAGGGAGCATAAAGTCCCCTTGTCTAAGGCCTCGAATTCGGAGAAAACCCTTCCAACTTGCTACCACTCCAAAGAAGACTAAGTATAGAGGAATAAACACACATCATAATGAGCTACATTGCCTGGGGAAACCAAAATCAACCAAAGTTCTCTCCAGAAAGCGCCAATCCAATCTATCATAAGCTTTCTCAAGATCTACTTTGAACACAAGAACCTATTTCCTAGTTTTTGTCCTCCTCATGTAATTCATTATCTCCTGAGCCACAATTACATTATTCGTACAATCCCTCCTGGGAATAAAACCCCCTTGCATGGGTCCCACTAGCTCCTCTAAAGGCCTTAGTAATATTCACAAAAAGACTTCATATATGGCTGATCTTTAGAAAGAACAACGAAGGTATCAAAGAAGGGACCTCCACAAAAAATATTCTGCACAACACTAACAACATCATTCCCCACTACATCCAATACTCTTTAAAGAAGTAGAATCATCTGACCTGGGCCTTACAAGAATTCATTGCATCACGGAACCTTAACTCCTCAAGAAAAGCTTGGTTAATGCCAAACATCCCTCTTAACTAAGAGGCAAATGATTATTATGAAAAACATCCAAGTCAATATTTTCTATGTAGCAAAAGAGAGATTGATAGAAATGAAGGCCTCTGCGGCAACTCCCAGGATCAACAAACCAAAATCCTAATTCTAAATGTAAACCTTCCACCTTGTTCCGTTTTCTTCTAACCAAAGTTTGCAAGTGAAAAAACTTTATCTTTCTATCACCAAACCTAACCCGATTCTCCTAAGATTTCTAAAACCAAACAAGCTCTTCCTTAAATAAACTGTATTATACTCTACTTGGAGATCCTTCTAAGCGCTTTCCAAATGTGGATCATTAACATAACTCTGAACACTAAGAATCCGAGACTCCAGCTTTTCTTCTGTGCACATTACCAAAAACCTTGGAATTGAAAGTCAAGGATTCCTTCTTGAAATTATTAAGATGATGAAAGTCATTAGATTAGTCCTTACTCCAAGCTTCCAAGCTTGACTTACCACACTTTTATAGGAGAATTGTTGTCCAAGCTACTTGAAAACAAAAAGGACGCTCACCTCTAGGACTAGGCACACCAAAACAATGGAGGATTAGAGCATGATTTGAATGGAGCACTCAAAGATTTTCAACAAAAACTTCTCGAAAGAAGATCGCTACTCAAGCGCAACCCCTCTATCCAAACTCTTGTGCACAAGCCGATTCCCCTAACTTTCCTACACCAAGTATAACGAGACCCAACCCTCAAGATCCATCAATTGACAATCATCAAGCATATTAGCAAAAATGTCCATCCTACGAGAGTAAAGATCACCACCCTTAACTTAGAGGAATCCACCACCACATTAAAATCACCCAAAGCAACCCAAGGTACTTGGTAAGTGCTACAGTCTGGCGAGATAATTCCACAAAATGTCTTTATTAAGGGCACAGGACTAGCGTAAATACGCTGCACAACCAAGTATTACCCTTCGAAACCATTTACAAAGTAACGGTTTGTGGACATTTGGAAACATATCTAAACTTCAAACGATGATAGCTGACAACATCCAAATCCCTCCCAATGACCTAAAGCCTCGACAACCTCAACGGCTTCATACCCATATGCTGCCAAAAAGTCTTCACTCTAGTGAAGAGACATGAGTTTCTACAATAATAAAGATAGAAGGTTGAAACTTATGGATAAGCTTTTTGATATGGCCACAAGCTATCTTGTTGAAAGCTCCCTTCACATTCCAAGCTAAAATACTTAAATTTGAGCACATCATCAAAAACTACACTTGGAATGACCAACCCCAAAACACCTTATGTGACTATGTTAATCCGCTGAATATTGCACTTGCTCAAACCTAGTCCCCAGTTATTGGCTTCTAGTGCTCATCTTCCATTAAAGAAGGAGATGCAACTAATGATGTAGGGCATTGTCCTTTTGGCTGTGAAGAGGGGTGTCACTGGCTTAGTTTGGGCATGCATTGAACGAGCTCTAAGAGATACTTGGTGAGGTTTACAGCATGAAAGTAAAAGGAAGATCTCCTTAAATGAGAAATTTGTAGCCTTCATGCCTTTTACTTGCACGTGTTTTTGCAACGGCTTCTTGTTGCTTGCATGGTTTGATTTGCCTTTCTTGTTTTTCACCTTTACCCAACCCTCCTCATCATTAACCAGCGTAGGCTTTGCAACTAAATGTAGAGAAGCGATTAATAGATACCTCTTGAACATTGAGTTGAACACTAGGACCATCTTACGGGTAGTTCCACTCTTATCACCAGCATCATCGTAGGAGAAGGGTTATCTTCGCAACGGCTCCACCTGCTTATCACCAGCCATTGTCGTAGGAGAAAGGTTATCTTAGCAACCACCTCCTTAAAACACACCTTAGCTTGGTGACCATAACGACCACATTTGGAGCATATCAAGTGCAGACTTTCATAATCCATTGTATGCCAGTGGTCTTGGATCTAAATTTCCAATAGGAGGAGCCAAATTCATCTCAACACAAAATTGGCAAAATGCCTCGTCCACGAATTGAGTAATGGTGTCAATCTTAACTAACTTGCCAAGCCTCATAGCTATGACCTTCAAAGCTCCTTCATGATAATCACGAGATTTAATTGGCAAGCCTGACCCAGCACCATAGTTTTCGAAAACTCTTCAAGTTGAATTGAATTCAAAGACCACCTTTTACCGCTAGATAGTGGTCTAAAATCATCCAGGACCTCTTCCACCACCCTAAATTGATCTTCCAGATCAAACTTGACCATGTAATAACCATTTCCAACATTCATGATATCAAAATCTCCTTTCAAACGCCATGGGGTTTCATCTCTGTTCATTATTGAGAAACAATGTTTTCCCAAATAACTTATGCATCTCCCCATTAGCCACAATAACTTCGTCAGCCTGTGGTGAACATGATCATCGGCCTTCGCTTACCCCCTTCCTCAAACTGAACCTCTAACAGCTTCTTCTCTAAAATTCCAGGTGAATCAACCTGCAAAGGTTTATTTTCCAGCCAAAACTTTGTCTCGGAAGGAACCCCAAGTTCCTTTTATCCTACCTTTCCCAGCAGTCTTGCCCTCTGTAATAACAAATGCATCCCCTTCCACACTCTTCCCTTTTCACCCTCCTGCACTCTATTATCCCCACCATGATTCACTTTCTCCTCCATGCTTTCTCCCACTTTCGTCATGCACCCAATTCAGATTTTACAAATTGCAATTGGAAATGAAAAGAAACAGCAAAAATGAAGCTTCCTGAAACCAATTTTATCAATTGCGGTGACTGATAGGAGATGGCGACATCAATGGCAGATAGTGAAGGCTGATGGTGCGGCGGCAAGATTTGATCACGATGATACAAGATCAGCAATGGCAGATCTGACCGCAAGATGCAAGAACAGGCAGATCTCACATTGAAGTTGCGCTACAAGCTGCCTACCGATCTACATACGATCAAGACACCAATGAGGTTGCAGCGCAAGGACTTCCGCGGGCGTCGGCAAGGACCCAAGTCGTGACTCGGATAGGAGATAAGCTTGCTAGAGCAGATCGAGTTTGGACGCAAGTCGCCGATGAGGATGAAGCTTGGACGTGATGAGGATGAACTTGGATGCAAAACGCCGACGAGGATGAAGCTTGGACAGGATATGAGCTCATCGGCGTAGATCGGCTTGGATGGATGTGATGGGGATGAAGCTTGGAGTGACGTTGTGACGGGGAGGACCTTATGCGTGGCCGCCAACAGCCAGGATCCACCGCGTTTCTCTATCTCTCTCTCTCTCTCTCTAATTAATGGAATGGAATACTAATTTTGTTTTTGGTGCACAATGGAATACTTAATTTCAAGAATGCTTATATATGCTTTTAAGCCCTAAAAATCAACGAGTTTTTATTTTCTTATTTAACTTTAGTTCAAATATTTTTAAATTATTTAATTTTAATTTACGTGTGACTGCTATCTATCAAGAATAATTGAATAAGCTGAGCGCAATTAATCATGTAAACATTCAGCACAGACAGTCTAACAAGTAATAAACCCAACCCAAAAAGTTTTTAAAATATTTACACGAAACTTAAAAAAAAAGAAAATAAAAAAAATTAACTGATCCAAATAAAACCGTCCAGCCTTCCACGTACAAAAATCCATGACAAACATAAGCACAAGGCAGAGCCGAAAACAACTCTGCCAGACTGTAACCCTCATCTCAAAAATAGAAATCACACACAGCACAACCATTTTCACTTCACCACAAACGTTTTTTTTGTCTTATGATCACCACAAGCCAAACAAGACCCTGTTCTGCCCCCTCCACGCACTCACTTCTCATCATGCTCAAGCTCCTCACCCAAGACCCTCCGCCGTTTCTTCACCACCTCTGTTTTGCCCAATACTACACCGTCGTCGTTCTAGTTGCAAAATAGTCATCAAGAAGCTCCCAAACGACACCACCCCAAAACGACGAACCAAGTTCAAAATTTTCCACCACAGCTCATCAAAACTCTCAATTGGTACCCAAAACACCAAAAACCAATTCGGACCATGACCTTCAACGCTGGCCTGTTTTTCATGGCACCAGCTCTTCCACCTCAGAAAACAGAGAAAGCTCAAAACTTTAGTGACCAAAACGGCGCCGCTTCGAAGCAATGAAGACCCTTTGACTCCAGTTGAGATCGAAATCAACGAACGATAAACTGAGAAGCATTCTGAAGCATTCCAGCCTCCTGCATCTCCCCTGTTCTGAAAATAGAGCACAAACCAACAACAACAACCACTGCAGCAAGCAACAACAAATGTTCTTAAAATTGAAGATGAGGGGTGTGGATCAATTTACCGGACAACGAGATCTCGAGGCTGAGGAACCGGCAATTGAGCTTCTCGGGGCACGAGAAAGTGAAAACAATGAGAAATTCAGCTAGGTTTTCTGGTGTTAGTGGGAACAGAGTAGAGACTCAGAGGACGGTGGTTGAGGTTCTGAGAGAGGTTGATGCTGATGTAAAGGCAGAGGAAGAGAATGGGGTGAGGCCATTGTCGGATTTGGCGAAGGTATTGGGATGGAGTACTATGTGTTTGCTGAGAGCTGGGCGCCAGAGTATGGCAATGCCGTCTTGTCCAAGTGGCCGATCGGCCGTTGGAGTGCTAAGAGGATCTTTGATGACACTGATTTCAGGTTTGTTTGGACCTTTTTTGTGATCTTGATCGGTGGCTTTTTTTCTCTTTTGTTTAACCATTAATTTTTGGCAACTATTAGTTATGTTGTTTGGAAAACACAGATGGACACAATAGACACATTTTCGTCCAGGAACTTTTTCTTTATAGATAACATTTATAGGATCATGTCGATATATATAAATAAAAGCATGTTAAGTAGAAGTATGTTAAGAAAGATGGGGCATGTGCCCCCATAAAATTTTGAAAATATTTTAAGACTTATATAAATATATGTACTTTTATTTCTGCTATTTTATTAAATTTGATCTTGCGCTAACTTTAAATGAAACAAAGTGATAAATGTAGTCCAACTTACTTCTTATTATGCTTATGTATTTTCCTTACCACCTTCAGCAAAATTTCAGATATTGATACACTCATTTATTATTATATAAAGTGTGAAGCTGAATTCAAGTAAAATTTACGTCCAATTACGTAATAGATGAGAACGAGAGTGTGTTGACTGGCTATGTGCAAATAGCATTGCCCTTCTTGTAAGATTTAATTCCAATTCAATGTGGGAAGTTTTTATCTTATTTAATTATATATATACTGTCACCTTACTAAAAATGTATAATAATTATTGAGATATCTAATGTTTTTTGGTGGATTGAGGATATCTAATCTATTAACGGTATAAAATATTTTTCATGATCATTATATTTAAATTAATTTTTTTATATAAAAATGTATTAGAGAAAATCAAAATGTTAGAGTGACATCTTTATATTGGTTATATTATATTATATATGTTTTTTTATACATAAAATTTGCTGTATTGTTACAAAACTAAAAATGTTCGGTGGTATGTGGTATGTACCAAAAAATGTCGAGGTTTATAATAATTACTTTAAAGTTATGTATTATTTGATTGATTAATAAATTTGATGTATTGTAAGTATACACCTTTTTTTATATTGATAATATATTATTCAAGAAAGATGCCCCGCATTCTGTTCTTGAATGTATTGTTTCGTGGAGGAGCTTCCTCGTACTTGGGTCGAGTATATTGTTATTTTGGTCCTTAAAATTGTATGTATATTTTATTTTAATTTTTAAAATTTTAAAATTAATTCTTTAGTTAATGAAATTGTATTTTTATAGATCACTTTAATCTACTTCAAATAACATCAATCAATAGTTACATTTTGCCTTGACGTCGCATGTTAAGTGATATATGACATGCCATGTGTAACTACACGCCACATCAACAAGATGTAATGGTTGTGATAGTTGTTGAAGAAATTAAAGAATTAATTTTAAAATTTCAACAACTAAAATAAAACACTCTTACAATTTTACGGATTAAAGTGACATTTTCCTCTGCTTGGCCTTTGGGAAGCAAATGGAAAGATGATAACTTTTTCTTACTCAACCAAATAAAAGGGGTAAATTAACACTCCTTCTGAAGTTTGTGAAAATGTAACTCACACCCCTTAGTTGTCTAACCTATACTCACACCCCTTCTCGCTGTCAAATTTTAAGTATTTATATTAGCACACCAACCTAAAGTCATGATTAGTAAATTTAACAAAATAATATTTTGTGATATTATATTTCTAATTAATAAAATTATAAAAATATCCTTACCTACTCTCTAGTTAATTGTGAAAAAAACATAAATCCCCAAATTGGATAAGGATATTTTTATATTTTTATTAATTATGAATAATTAATATTATAAAAATATCATTATGTTAAGTTTCCTAATAATCTATAATAAAGAATATGAATATAATATAAATAGTTAAAATTTGACAAATAAAAAGTGTGAGGGTAAATTAAACACCTAAAAGAAGGTGTGAATTGCATTGCAATAAAGGAATGTAATTTACTCAAATAAAATAGTAGTATAAGGCTATAAAGAGAACGCAGCAGCCGCACCCTAGTTTAGTTCAGTCCAATCCAGTCCTCCCTTAGCAGCAGTTCTCACTCTCACTCTTGTTGCTTGTTCTTCTCAATTCACTCACTCAGAAATGGCGACGTTCACGTTGATTCAGCGTGCACGAGCCACAATGCTCTCTTCCTCCTTCAAACTGCGCTTCACCATGCAGCCTCTCAGTACCTCCGCAGTTCCAAACGAGTATCAGAGATTCGCTCCCCACCAACAACAACATCCTCCTCCTCCTTCTGATCCTCCAAACCCCAACAACCACTGGCAGCACCCTCAACATTTCAACCCGCAAACCCAAAACCCCACCCACCCTCACCGTGCGAACCCTCTCCCTCCCAATCAATTCGCTCACTATAACCAGAATCAGCAGAACCCTCCCCATGAACCCCATAACATACCTCGCCAATTTCCTGAGCAGGGTCGAAACAATAACCAGTGGGGTCATCAGGGTTACAACTATCCTCAACAACGACCACCACCCACTTCTCAAAATCAAAACTTTCAGCCCCCCAATCGATGGAGCAATCAGAACCTGGGCTTCCCACAACCCGGTAGTAACGCTAACCAGTGGAACCCTAGGACTCAAGGTGGAAACGCCAATCAACCCTTCCCTCCCCAGTTTCAAAACCCTAACCAGCTGAACCCACAGGGTTCTGTTCAAGGGCAAGCTCACGTTGCTGCTGCTGCTGCTGCTCCTGCCGCGCCCCCTTCAATCGGTGATTTGATTCGTTTGTGCCAAGAGGGGAAGGTTAAAGAAGCAATTGAGTTGATGGACAAAGGGGTCAAAGCTGATGCTGTTTGCTTTGATCTTCTGTTTGATCTCTCTGGCAAATCCAAATCCCTCGAGGATGCCAAGAAGGCCCATGATTACTTCCTGCAATCTACTTTTAGGAGTGATCCCAAGTTGAACAACAAGGTGATTGAGATGTATGGGAATTGCAAGAGTATGACTGATGCACGGAGGGTGTTTGATCATATGCCCAACAGGAACATGGATTCTTGGCACTTGATGTTGCGGGGTATGCAAATAATACTATGGGGGATGATGCCTTGCAATTGTTTGAGCAGATGAATGAGCTGGGTTTGGAGATTACTTCGGAGACTTTGCTAGCTGTATTATCAGCTTGTGCTAGTGCAGAGGCTGTGGAGGATGCTTTCCTCCATTTTGAGTCAATGAAAAGCAAGTACGGAATTGAACCAGGGGTTGAGCACTATATGGGGGTCTTGGATGTTCTGGGACAGTCCGGATATCTGAAGGAAGCTGAGGAGTTCATTGAGGAGTTGCCATTTGAAGCCACTGTGACTGTTTGGGAGACTTTAAAGAACTATGCTCGCATTCATGGAGATGTTGATCTTGAAGACTATGCAGAAGAGTTGATGGTGAGTCTTGATCCTTCAAAGGCTGTTGCCAATAAGATCCCTACGCCGCCGCCGAAGAAGTATACTGCAATCAGCATGCTCGATGGCAAGAACAGGATTATTGAGTATAAAAATCCTACTCTTTACAAGGATGATGAGAAGTTGAAAGCTTTGAGTGGGATGAAGGAAGCAGGATATGTTCCTGATACAAGATATGTTCTTCATGACATCGATCAGGAAGCAAAGGAGCAAGCCTTGCTCTACCACAGTGAACGACTAGCAATCGCTTATGGTCTTATTAGTACTCCACCGAGAACACCTCTTAGAATCATAAAGAACCTTCGTGTCTGTGGTGACTGTCATAATGCCATCAAGATCATGTCCAGGATTGTAGGGAGGGAATTAATTGTTAGAGATAATAAGAGGTTTCATCATTTCAAGGATGGGAAGTGCTCCTGTGGGGATTACTGGTGAAGGAATCATAACTTCAAATTCTACTACTATAGCAGCTGCGCCTTATTCTGTACAAGGAAAACAAATGTTTGTGGAAACCACATTGCTTCAATACTGTTAAGGATAGGAGATGAGTTATGCAGTATCTTATGCACTGATTTAAGATGAATTTGCTTGTTGTTCAGATATTCATTAAACTGTTGTCGCTCTCTCTACTTCTACTCAGTGCTATTAATTTGCTGACTTAAGATTGAGCTGTTTTGGCTGATACATACAAATATATTGTAGAGCAAGTGTGAATTTTGAAGTTTGGTTTACTGTTGATGCAGTAGAAGTCTTTCAGAGGAATCTCTTTAATTGAATATGCGTAGATGGTATATTGGAAAATTATATTTTTCTAGGTACTAGGCATTGGGATTGAGAGTTGCAACACGACGCCAAAGAAGATATTGTATGTAGAAATTTGGGGTCGTAATGTATAGTCTCTGCTATACTATTAGAAGAGCTGCCACTGGTTGCTGGTTGCATCACATGGCAGCTGCTCCAGAGCTTTTGTTTTACCTGTCGTGATTGAAAAAATGACAACACAGAATTGGTGAATTAAAAATATGAACCACGTGCTTTGTTGAAATGGAAGCACTGGTGGAACAAAGTAAAAGCAAACCACGCACAAAGGAATATAATCTGGAACTAAGTTTAATGGTGAATTACCATGAGTGCTGTGGAAATGTCACCATTTAGGCGCTGTTTATTATATGCTGTTAATATTAATGTATTATGTTGGCTATTGTTACCATCTTGATCAATTGTTATTGTTATTAATCTGCTTCACATTGTATATTGATCTTAAAGGTTTGGTTGATCTCCATATCCTATGTACTCCTTATTTCATGGATCATGAGGGTGAGGTGATTTATTTCTGATGTCAAGGTTGCTGTAATAGTTGTTGTTTTGTCCTGGCCTGTGTAATCTGTTACCTTGGAACTATATGTGTTCCTTACATCTACAGCTTCTTGGAACTATATATGAGCTAAACAACCCCCAACCGACCCATTCGGCATTGCCTTGTGTTGAACTGCTGATGGCTGCAGGATGGTTGCAACTACTGCATTTTATTGCCCTTATAGCCGTCAGTGCTGGTTGTTATTTGCTGCGTAAGGATGCACGTTTGTTTTATACCACTGTTGGCAGGTTTGGTTGGTCAATTGCTGCAGCTTCTTTAGTATGCCAGCTTTTTTAGTATGGATCTTGTTTATAGTTTGTAGTTTCAGGGGTTATACTTGGTTTAGTTACTATTTTTGCGGTTTTGTTCTTTGCCGTGTGGCTTTTATGGATGTGTAAAGGAGCAGTTGGTATGCGATTATCAGGGGTATTTCATTTTATTGTTTGTACAGTACTTCCCTCCCCCAACTTGAGTTTGAGGTCTTTCTACTTATTAAAAAAAAAAGCAGCAATATTGTTTAAAGATGTTTAGGACTTATTTGGTTTGAGTTTTTTTTTTTAATTTCTTGTCTTTTTTATTTTTAGGGTTTTGTGAAAGAAATAATGAAATCATAAAATGAAAACAGAAAACAAGATATTGTTATTTTTACTAGTTCTTTTAGAAAATTCTGAAAATATAAAATACAGAAAATGAAACTGAGGGGAAAAAACTCGATCTTTTGATAAACTTGAGTAATAATTCTAGCCAAGTTGGTTCTTTGGGGTAGATAATCCGATAACATGATATTGTTATGTTTGATTTTTTGCAGGGATCTATATGACAGAGAAGGGTTTAAATGATAAAATGATATCATAGTCCATCGATCTATGCAAAGGCTGAAATTAAAGACTGCCGTATGAATGATTAATCTGTGTTATGTTTCAAGCTTGGTCAATCATCCCAACACATCTGGATATTTTAAATTCAACCTAGTTTGGTGTCATTGTAGTTTATGCTTATCTTTATGGTCTTTTGGGACTTGAGAGTGGGAAGTCATCTAGTTTTAAAGTATTCAGCTTAGCTTCCTTTCGCTAGGCTACTCTGTTTACTTTCATTCTGCTGTGGTCAGTGGTGACGTATTTGTCCACTGAAAGACCGAAGGAACAAAGGCATTTTTCCAATATTAGAATAAAACATTCTTGTGTACTGTATTGTAACCGTAAGGGTGAAAAGATAGAGATGCATCTAAGTCAAGGCTAAAACGAGGAAATTTCGGATTTGATACTATGGTTAATTTCATATCTTTTGAGTTCATTATAAATTCTTAATTATTGTTATTGGATCAAACTATCCAATAAAATAATAATCATTCAACGATTAATAATAAGGGATTCAGATAATAGATCTAAAAATTTAAAATTCATCTTATAATTTATCATTTCCCACAAATATTATATATCTCCTCCACAAGTTTTGAAGAAGACGAGACATGTAGCAAGTGAAGCCATGAAAGTTTTTATATTATTATTATTATTGTTGTTGTTGTTGTTGTTATTCATTACATGCAATAGAAAAGGCAGGAAGAAGAGGTTTCAGCTCCTTTCAATTATACATCTGTACACGAGTAAAACTAAATATACTACACACCCTTCAAACAAAATAAAAATAAAAATAAAAATACGACACACACCAGCGGCTTTCATTGAGTTGCTCATAACTTCAACCACAAGAAACATGATACCCATACATAAGCATTCAAACACGTCTCGCGGACTGAGTCATCATGACCATGAACTCGTCCATGTCAACCATGCCATCTCCATCAGTATCCACTGCTTTCACCATCCGCTGGCACTCCTGAAGGCTGCACCTTTCTCCAAGCCTCCTCAGCATTTCTTGAACTTCTTCTGCACTTATCTTACCATCCCCATTCTTATAAACGTCCAAAATGCACTCTGTATATCCATTGTTCTAATCCCACCACCCATCTTCTGAGCCTCCATAAATTCTTTAAAATTGATGAATCCGTCTCCCTCCAAATCAACCACCCGGAAAATATTCGGCACTTCATGAACCGTGTTCTCCAATCCTAGAGATCTCAGGGTGGCTTTGTACTCCTGCTGAGAAATTTTCCCATCTTTATTGGAGTCAAATTTGTCAAATACCTGCTTCATCTCATCAACGTTTGGCTGGAAAATAGTTTTCAGTCCTGAGTTCTGTCTGTCCCTGGAGAACAGGCGTGATGGCTTCCTCAGGTATTTTCTCTTTGAGAGGTTGTATTGGAAATCAAGGAAACTCGTTGACATTTTCTGCTGCAGTGAACTACTGCTTGATCAGTTGTGATTTGGCATGTGAACAGAACATGGCCTTTTATATTAGCGAGAGATGGAAAAGGCAGTTAGGTCTCATCATGCCAATCTCAACTTTCAGTTATTCCAAACAATTTCTGAATGACCACGAAACTAAAGATGCTGAAAGGTACGCCAGACCAAGATAAGAAAAGAATATAGTGTGTTATTAGATAAGCACATTGTATGGAAAAGAATTGAATAGAATACATACATTCCTTCCAAAAGATACAAGCGTGCTCTGCACTTTTCCTTTATGGGGACCTTTTTTTTGGTCTCTAACGTAACAATGTTGCTTTACATGAATATTTTTAGTGACAATTTGGAAGAATATTACTCATCAAGATGAATACAGTATAAATTCCCGAGGTGGAGAAAGGAATAAAGGGGGAGAAAAAAAACTAGGGGAAGAAAGGTGTGTGATCATGATGGCTTTCCATTATCTAAATCCTCCATCACGTCTATGTCCTTGCGGGCTGTTATCTTCTGCACATATCCTGCAAAACACATACTCGGCAAGTGACTCCAAATTGACAATCTTTTAAAACCAACAATTAGCAAAAGTTAAGACCACATAGCATATGGAGTTTCAGAAAGTTAACACAGAATTAAGGCCGCTCAGGAACTTTCTTGATTGAAGCGTGATGCATAGGTCCACTACCAAAGCAAAAAACTTTACATCTGAGAGACATACACATTCAAAACAATAGCTAACGACATGAGATCAATTTCATGTCATCCTGAAGCAAGAGAAATTTCTTGATCAGTATCATCACATGTATACCTCTGTGTGTTATCTCATTTTAACTATTTTTTTCAATTTTCAATGATAAATATCATATATATTTAATAGTAAAAAGTAAGGAAAATTTATTGTTCCGGCAGAATTTAAGAGCCACCACTACAGGGAAGGGTTAGCAGGATCAAAACCTGAGCTACTGGTCATCAGCTCCCGATATAACCATACAAATAGAAGTCCAATCCAAAATGAGAATTCAGACATAAAACAAAGGCTCTGTATCATCAGCCATTACAAACGCTCTAATATAAAATATGATTATTCTTTTTCTTTTCACCGATCTCAGTGTTAGGAGAATGTTATGAATCATATGACAATGAGACAGGAACCAAATTAATTCGAATTGCATAAATGCCATTCTCACTGCCAATCGGCAGTTTTCACCGCATAGAGGAGTCCAGAAAAAGCTTCATTGAACTTATGCGGAAATATTCTACATCAGAAGCAGGACAATTGTCACACAGCTCATCTACGAATGAAATGAAAACCTCCTAAATCTTCTTTCATACAAATGTTTAGAGGCTATGATGCACGGATACACTATTTGGGTGTTATGCCTACATGTTTGGACATGTGTCCATATCGGACTTTGCATAATACACTGACGACATACGTTTAGATATTTAATTTAAAAATTAAACTTTTCTTTACTTTAACATAGAAAGACACAATATAGATAAAGTCAACTAAAATTTGAAAAGGAAATAATACATGAATTTTGACTTTAATTTGAATTTTTATATCATTTCTAATATTGAATAGAGAAAGCAAGGTGTAAGTAAGCTTTATAGAATTGGTATTTATGAATAATGAATATTTTTCTTTAAATTTTTAATTATGTATATATACATTGTCGTTGATCTATAATTTTTTAACTTTGGTCTATCTCTCATATTTGTGTCTGTGTTCGGTGTTTGGGCTTCATAGTTCAGAGGTAAGTTGACCATAAATATAGCCGCTCTTTATATTGAGGTGTAACAGTCTTTTATAGAATTGCTAATGACTTTCTAATAAAGTCTGGGAGTTTAAATCTATATTGTGGAAAAATGGCTTGCCAAACCCACAAATCATGTGACATGAGTATGGCATGCTATAACCATGCAATAGATTAAATCAAGGTGCTTTCAATTCAAAATAAAAAGAAACGATATAACTGTCCGCCTATGCTACGTGGTGATTTAGCATGTTCACCGGAGTACATTACAGATACATATCTAAGAGATAAACATATCATGTCAGCAATCTTAAAGTTTCAATACTTCCACATTGTCTTCTCAAATTCTCGTTACCACTCTTCTACCATTTTCTATGAAAAGGTTAAGAAGGCACAAATCTAAATTTCAGGACAAGCCATGCCACACGTAACAAGTAATAATGCATATAAATGACCTTAACAAATAGAAAGAAGTTGAAGTTCATGAGTCAAGACTAAATGATTATCAAGCAAAATGATTCCAGAGTAGATTGTAGCTACAATTATTTATCATGTATCATGTTTATTTTAGTAGGATGAGGTATCACATAATCACTTGCACCTAGGCAGATTTTGATCACAAGCAAGAATATGCAGATATGCCTCAAACTAAAATGATGTACATAACAATAGAAAAGCCAAATAATCTAATTGTGCATTATATATTCTATATTCTATATATCATGCACATAAACAATGAATGAGCCCGTTTTTGTAAAAGAACAAGCCTAGTAAAAGAACAGCACCTAAGCCCTGTAGAAGACGGTGCCTAAACGGCTTAACCGAAGAATTCCATATAAAAAAATGAGTAGCATTTGAAGTCGAAGACTTGAAGCCACTAAATAATGAGAAGGCTTAGCACAGCAACAACAACGACATTAAGTCTTATCCAAATAAAAGAGTAGCTGAGTGTATAAAGCTCCCACCATTCTGTGTTCTGGGTTGACCTTTGGCTATGTTTGGACTGATGAAAAATGATGGAATAGAGTGAAATGGGATAATAGTAAGTCCTATTGTTTATATGTTGTAAAACAGGATGGAATGGAGTGGAACTGTATTAGATGGATGGAACCCATTCCCCTCCTTCCCATACAATACTCTTATATTTGTTCCCCTCCAATTTGAACAAAATGAGATGGAATAAAACAGATTGAGTAAATAACCTAAAAATTTCACCATTCTGTCCATTTCGATTGTCTTTCCTAACAATGGGATGAAAACTTGTCTTCATCCAATGACATTAATCTAACAAAAATGCTCAATCTCATGAGTAACAGCTCGCTCACACTCTCTCTGAGATCCCTACTAGTCACAAAAAAGCAGTAGAAATAAAAGACCAAATGAAAATAAGAAGAAAAAAAATTTTCAAAAAAAAAAAAGGTATGGAGATGGCAAAAGTGAATAATGCATTACCAATTCCCATGCAAGGAATGCATTTGCAGGTAATCTCTTTTCCTCTCTTGTTATAGTAGCTTACATATCCAGATCCCTGGCAACTTCGGCACTTGCCAGTCCATTCATACACCACCTCTTTACAATCCTACAAAAGAAAAAACAACAAAAGCCCAAAATCAAATACCCCGTCAATTTCGTGAATATCCCCACCAGAGGCCAGATAGATAATCACTCAAATTAATTAGCTACAGCAAATGAATACAAGACGATGATTGTTTTTTGTTTTTTTTTTTTTTACAGCTAGAGCTAGGTAAATTAATTACTCAAATTGAAACACAGATTTTGCACCACAGTGAGTTGCAAAATGAGAAATCGTAAACCTCAACATTGGGATCGCATTGAAGGCGCTTGTCGATCTCATCGGGGGAAACTGGTGAGGAATCAGGGTAGGTCATGGGAAGGGGGAGAGGGTCACTGTCATCCCACAAGTAGCTCTCTCTGTTCCGAGACCATTTCTTCTCCTTCGCCTTCACTCTCATCCCCTCGTTCCTGGCTGCCGCGCCACCGCCCTCGGCGGCTCCTACTCCTCCTCCTCCTCCGTCGGGGCCTTGGCCAATCCTGACGCCTCCGGCTACGGCGGCAGCGGAGGCGAGGGAGTGGAGGAAGCGGGGGAAGGAGAGGTCTCCGGCGGAGGCACGGCAGCGGAAGGAGGAAGGGTTGGAGGGGAAAAGAGTGAGCTTGCGCTGGTATTGGTGGAGAACATTAGCAGAGAGTAAAACTAATGGAGGAGAAACGAAGCTCAAGATAAAAAAGATTGTAGGCTGTTATTTTAATATTATTATAGGCCTACGCACAAACACAGATATATAGAGATAGCAGTGGTTTCGGTCAGCGCTCAGCAGTGTGTGTTGTGTGCAGACAGTGCAGTTGTTGGAGAAGCAGAGTTGAAGAGAAGAGGCGGAGAAGAGGGTACAGTGGATGTGGGCATTCTTATTAAATATCTGAAAAAGTGAAAAAAGAAAGAAAGAAAAAGAAACAGATATTATGGCCGGTGGTACTGTGCTTCTTCGGTTACTCACTCTTCTTCTCTTATTGGCTAAATTTGCTAGTCTATCATCTCATATCAGTTCATTCATGTCGTGTGTTTACTTGTACTGCTTGTAGTAGATTCAAGGTGGAGATATGAGGCAGCTCCCATTGACTGCTGCCTGATTGTGTGGTATTGCAAGATGATACATATTTGTGTAAATTCATATTTTTGGTCTTACCAGAAAAAAAAATTATATTTTTCGTCTATTAAAAGTTTCTTTAAATATCTATTTAGTTTGTGTAACAAAAGACATCAATTTAGTTTTTAAAATATCATTGCGTAAATATTTTCCTCAAAGAATAACTCATTGATATCAAATAGGCCAACAGTTATACCAAAAAAATAAAGGAAAGGTCAATAGTTAGATTCTTCCGTTCATTTATAAATTATAATTGTCTTTTAAGATTTTGGATTAAAATATGAGTTTAATTTATATAAACCCAAATATAAAGAAATTTTATATTATCATTTAATTAAATCATATGCTTATATACTTTTAAGTAGTGTATATAAGAATTGATCACTTTTATTGATATGACAATATATAATTAAATAATTATATAAAACTTTTTTATACTATAATATATAAAAATTAAACTCTTAAAATATTATAAAAATGTACAAACACATGCAAGGACAAAAAAAATAACTAATACTTTTTTAAACCTCTCAAATAATAAATAATACTGAACAAAATTTTTTGACTAAAAAGACACTTACAAATAAAAAGATAAATTATTCAATAGAAATAAATAATGGCAAGAGACAATTTGTCGTCACAAATTTTTTTAATAGAATTTAATTTTAATATACTAAAAATATTGAAAAAAATACAATCACTTAATTATATTATAATTTTGGGAAAAGAGCATAAACATGTCAAATTAGAAATCCTCAAATTATAATAATTCTTAAAATTGGTCATTTCATTAAATTTTGAGTGTAAATTATTGACGTGACACATATGTATAAGCTACATGTCATAATTTCATGCAATTTTTTTTCAACTTTTACTATTTTTTAATATTTTTAAGATGCATATGAATTTATCAAAAAATTAAACCAAATTCGAATAAAAAACAACTAACGCTTCGCTCTCAATTTCTTTTTTTTATGAAAAAAGTGTTCATGTTATTTGCATTGTTGGGGCAATAGATACGGAATAAAAGTAACAATTAACTTAAAACTAGAAGACACAAAATGCTCAATTCACCACAAGTTGAAATATTGATTCAAGTATTCAAAATCAAGAGACGAACCATAAAAAAGAAAGGGAAAATTTTACTTAATAAGGAATTAAAAAATTTTAGTAATTCTTTTACTATTTTAAATTTCTTAATCTTTTAGTACCAACAAAAAATTTCTTCGTCTTTTATTAATATGTAATTCTAAAAATTGAATAATATAATAAGAGAAAAATCATAAAATTAAAGAAAAATAATTTCAAGCATTATGACGCGGTAGCATATAGATATTTTATCATATCAACAAACTAAACTCTAATTGAATAAAAGGATTAATTTTAAATATTGTTGTAATTTAATGATCTAATTGGAAAATTTGAAAGCTAAAGGTAGTTAGCTATTTACAACTAGCTGGTTTAGGAAGTGTAAATGCTTTTTTTCCCTATAATTTTGAACAAGATAGATAAAATTACAGTTACCAATACGACTTTCGGTTGGTAAGAAAAACATTTGTTTACAATCATATAATGCTGCAAATTTTTTTCGGTGCAAGTATAATGCTGCAATTTGCCACCAAAAAAAAAAAAAAAAAAAGAACAGTGGGTAGATCCGACGTTGTCGTTAACCATGAAAATAGTAATTACTTTTTTTTTTTTTTGGTGTACGAGTAATTACTTATTCTAACACGGATGATGTGGTCCAAATAACTCAATTAGGAGAGTTTTGCTTAATTAGTAGGAATAGAATAAATAGGAGTGTTAGAAATTACAATGAGTATTATGAATTGAGTTTTTTTCATCTTTTGAATCTCTCATTCTTTCTAGAATTCTCTTTTCTTTTATCCCTACTTAGATTCTACAATTCTCATATTCCCAATTTCTATCTTTGTTTCAATTATTTGAACATCAATGAGTTTATTTTATCATCATTAGAGACGGTTACTCTGAGATATCCAAATAACATTACTGTTACTTATTATAAATGCATTAATCTAGTTTCATTATTGGTGTGAGAAGCAGGTAAATGAGAATGAAAATAATAACTCACAATTTCAGCTTCATCTCTCTGCGATAACACATAATTGTTTTTTCTTTTTAAAAAAGTCAGGAAAATGCAATGATATCGGTATAGAAAACAAGGTCTAGGAGGCTTCGCCACTTTGTGTGGTATCTGGGCTTCAAAAATTAGGCTGGCATAGTGCCAAGGAAGGAAGCTTAATGAGAAGTTAAGCCATAGGCCAGCCATCTTCCACTTGATATTAACTCTAGATTCTTTCGATCATAATCTATCATGCAACCAATGATTATATTATCATGTCAGAATTGCCCTCTAATATATTTCCAGCAAAAGCAAACAACCACAATTTGAATACATAGAATCTGTTTTCTGTATTCATTACTAATTTATAGACTTATAGTGTATCTACTAATTCATATAATTTTGATTTACAATATGATGTCTGACATTTGGCAACAATGCGATCAGGGAACAATAGCTTTGGTATTTAGTGCCCATTCTCCGTTTCCCATCAAACACTGTAAGATTGTATCGTAGAAATATCCCAGTCACATGCAAAAACTGAACGGATTTGCAATGGCATTATGCTAAGTTTGACAGATGAATTTCTGGAGCCACCTCAAAACCAAAAACAGACACACAATATAATTATCAGTTAGGAGTATATGAATTGAGCTTCTGAGTAAGTGAGTAACTACTCAAACAAGTGTAGAGTTGAGTAGCAGAGATACACAGGTATAGTGCTGTACTTATATTTCAACTTCACGCCACTTTAGTTTTTGGGAACTGGGCCATTAGAATCTCCACTTGGTAGCAAATCGGAAGAACTAGTCTCACAGAACAAAGAGCACACGGAAGTTAGGAGGTTGCCCTTGTTGGATGTTCTATAGAGGGAGAGAGAACATGAAAAAGATATGAACCAAAAAAAAAAAAAGAAGACAAGTATTGCAGTGTTGTAATGGCAAAATCTTACACTTCACGAAGTTTTGGGAGTTTCCCTACTGATGGAGGAAGTGATCCTTCAAACGTGTTATTCTCCAAATGCCTTTGTTTCAACAATGATGAAAGAGCAAGTTAGTTAAAGATCAGGTTACCTTGGACAATATAAGATATATATCTCAGTGATTAAGAATAATGTGCGATGAGTCATGTTTTGGGCTCCATACAAAGTTTCTAACTCCTTCAATCCACCCAAGTCGGGGATGGTGCCTGAGAGCTTGTTTCCCCCAAGCCAACTGTAGTCAAATATTCACCAAGTAGCATTGATTTAGTCGTAGAAAGCCAAAAAATTGGAATAAAATGTTTTGAAGGAAAAGGGCTAGAGTCCATACAGATTAACAAGTGCGCTTAGACTGCCAATACTTTCAGGAAGCGACCCAGTCAGCCCAGCATTTGTTAAGTTCCTTCACATATACACAATCCCAAAATTTGTGAATCCATCATTAAACATGAAGGGTACAAGAGAATTTATCCTTCCTCCGCTTGCTAGGAAAAAACTGAGAGTTGTTATTATGTTTATCTTCCACTCTCATTTGATCATGAATGAAGTCAAATGAACCAAATCGAGCAGACTTTAGAGGGTTGTTAAGAAAGCAAGAATGTAATTGGACTTATGGCCTATAATACTTACACTGTCATGACTCGTGCAGTAAAATCATTTGAGCATGTAACTCCAGTCCATGAGTTCCCTTCAGGTAGGCAAGGATCACCCGTCCAGTCAGATGGTGGTTTCTGAATGCTTCTAGCCAGGTCTTCCATTGCAATTACTATGGATAGCCATAACAACTAAATGGTTCAAACAAGTAGCTTTATGATTGTAATTTATTCAAAGAAAATTGCAAAATATAGTAAGATCATCAAGTTACCATCTCTAGTCAGAGTTCGGCCACCAAGAGGCAGAAGCTGATAAATTTCCCCAGAATTGATCACAGGTCCAACAGGTGCCCCAGCACCAGGGGTCAAGGTAATTTTGGTCTGCCCAGAAAGTGGCCACTGTGCAGCATAAACCGTGACACCCTTAACTGTGGCATTAAGACTAGAAAAAATGTATGGCCATTAATAGCAACATCAAAGACTCTCCAGCTGTAAGGGCTTGGATGTCTGTTGTCCTGGAAATAGAGGGAAATGTAGTAGTAGGTGCCTGGAAGTGGCACAGGGGGCCACTGAATTTCAAGTGCCTTCCCTCTGCTAGTTGTAATCCCTGAACTGAATGCTTTAACTGGTGGGAGGTTCCAGAACTCTGAAGGAGTTACATTGGAATGACTTCTCACAACAGGATTCTGGTCCTTAAATGGTTGCCACATCCGGTTGAATTTGTCATCTGGAAAACTAGGTTCACATGTACACATGATCTTAATTATCAGAATTCTCATCATTCCAATTTAATTTCACAGTTTCTTCCATTTGTGCAAAATTATTAATTAGTAATAATAACTTACTCAAATAAGTAAGCAATATCTATAAACTCTGACCGTAACACTCCATAATATATATATATATATATATATATAATATATATATATATATATATAAAATAAAATTAAGGTGGCTTCTCAAATAAAATTTATCATTAAAGCTTTGTGTTGGACCAATGACAATGATATTTATGAAATGTGGGGTCCATAAATAAAGAGCAAAATGATTACTTCATGGTAAAAAACTGAAAAGCTTATCATTTTGCTCTTTAATGTAAGCCCACTTTCCACAAATATTACATGCTCATTGGTTCACAAAAGCTTCAATGAAGTTGTCTCTGCATCTTCATATGAGGAAGAGAAGCCATTAAATTATAGATAATATTATTAGATAAAAAACTATTATGTCTCATCCTTCAACTTCTTCTCACCTAATGATATCTTCACCTCCAAAGGTGTGCCTGGCAACAGTTATAAGGGCATACTTGTTAAAGTCAGTGGGATTATACAAGGAACCATCCAAGCTCTTCACCTCCAAGGCTGAAATGAAGGGTGTTGAACTAGCAGTGTGTGCATTCCTGGCCAAGCACACGCTCAAAGTCTTCCATCGATACTACCATAAGCTCATAGTAGGAGCTGAGCCCTTTGGCATAGTCATCTGTGGTGTTCACAACGCTCCACCTTGTCCCTTCAACGATTTGATCAAACACCGGGGGCTGGTTCTTCCCATCAAAATTGCCATAATAGTATATGGTCTTCACGAGGTATTTGCTGTGTTTGGTGACGGGAAAGGAATAGCAAAATTTGGTAGCCTTTGTGTCGGGGAAGTAACGCACCGTGGAGAGTATGGGCAACAAGTCTGTTTTGTTGATTGTGGCGGCGTTGCCAACCTTGATGTAGCTCCCATCAGGAACGTATTTGATGCTGCCCACTGTAACCTCATTGGAACCCCCGCAGTCTACAAAATACCCTGCATGCATGCACAAATGCACCATGTTACGTTATTATTACAACAAAAATGTTATTCCATGATGGTCCTAATTTTCTCCATACATGTGTATGTGCTGACAATTGGGATAACAAAAGCTTAATGCATTATTTTGTTTACAAAGCAATGAAAATTGCGTTGTGATTGTGGGGGTTAATTTGATATTAAATTGTACCTGGAGGGTCAGAGGTTAGGCCAGGGTGGACAAGAAGGGGGATAGTGGCAAGCCACAGGAGCAAGACGGAGGGGCTCATGTTGTCATAAGCCACTGCCCCACCTGAAAGCATGCGATTTGGGAAGCTATTTCGTCGTTTTGTTGGAAACTGAGGAGGAGGAGGAGAAAGAGAAGGTGGGGTACGGCATGGCCAGGTTCGAGATTCGGAAGGGGTCGGTTGACACGTCCTGGGCTGTCCTGAAAGATAGAAAGAAATATTCATGCCTTGACTTTGTCATAATTAAATCGACTGTGTAATAATCCATTAAGCTACATTAGCGTTAGTTGGTATAAAAATAGTGGAGCATACTTGAGTAAAATGAAAGATCAAAATTAAGAAAGTTTTCTTCATTTTTGTTTATCTAATAAAAGGTTGGCGTCTTATGCCTGAGACAGCCTATATAATATAAACAATACAGAGCAAGAATATGAATTTGTGATAGCGGCATGGATATATATATATATATATATATTTTAAAGAATGTAGTAATATTGATTTAATATATTATTACATTATACGTTATCCCTCACAAATTTAGCTAATAATATATATAGTTTCTTAGCAATTAGTCTAACTTCCCTTCTTGTACACGCCATAAAAGAATGAATAAACGTATTTGTAAGCTGGACACAGCTGTACTTAATTTTTCATGTTCGCGTTTAGCCATCAAACATGAGAGTCGACGATGTCCATTAAGAAACAAAATTAATTGCAGCTGGAAAAAAAAAACAAAACTAATTGGATGGTAAATATCACAAAAATCTGGTTTCGAGTTTATGTTAAAAGCCAGTAACACGCGGCCAAGCGTCCACTTTCGTTTGAAACGCGGACGAAAAGGCGAGCCCAATACTGAAATCCGAAAACCATACTTAGCTTAGCTACCAAGTTAATTAATTAATCAATTAAAGCAATTTTCTCTTAAGAAAAAGAAAAAAGTGCGTTAAATCCACGCCCAAAGTGAGCAGAGCAGTGCCCCACTAACGGACCGGTACTCAAGCTATAAAACCGTTAACTGGTCCATTCCCCCATTCCCAACATTTCAAAAAAATCAAAAAAATCATTTTCTCCCTCGTTTCATCAATCAAATCACTGAATCAGAAACCTAAAATCCTGAATCCAATTCAGTTCAATTCATTTCTGTCACGAATTTCAATCCCAAATGGGTACCTCTCAGAGCCGCGAGGGTCTCGAAGTCACCGACTCCGATTCCGATTACGACGAGGAACAAGAAGAAGAACAGGAAGAACAATACGAAGACGCCCAACCCTCCTCCGCCGCAGCAGCGCCACCGCCGAGCCACCTCGACGAAGTGGACGCAAGGCTCAAAGCCCTCAAGCTCAAGTACCAATCAACGCCACCGTCCTCTTCTTCCCCTTCTTCTCTTCCTAAAAACGCCGTCAAGCTCTACCTCCACATCGGTGGCAACACCCCCGTCGCCAAGTGGGTCCTCTCCGACAAGCGCGCCTCCTACTCCTTCATCAAATCCTCCAATTCGGACGCCGAAAACGAAAACGACAACGAAGATGACGAAAACGGGGACGGGGAATGGTACCTGAAGGTTGGTTCGAAGGTGAAGGCTAGGGTTTCGTCCGAGATGCAATTGAAGATGTTCGGCGAGCAGCGCCGCGTCGATTTCGTCTCCAACGGCGTCTGGGCACTCAAATTCCCAACCGACGAATCGTACCGGAGATTCGTCACCGAATTCCAGGACCGACTCTTCCACAACGTGTACGGCCTCGAGCCCACCGATGACAACAAGGTCAAGGTCTACGGCAAGGAGTTCATCGGCTGGGTCAAGCCGGAAGCCGCCGACGATTCCGTCTGGGAGGACGCCGACGACTTCCCCTCCGCCACTCCCCTCAGGGCAAAGGATGATCTCTTGGAGGAGTTCGAGGAGGCCGCTAATGGCGGCGTCCAGAGCCTCACGTTGGGAGCGCTCGACAACAGTTTCTTGGTCAACGACACGGGCGTCCATGTTTACCGGAATTTCAACAGGGGAATTCACGGCAAGGGAATCTCCGTGAAATTCTCCGGTGGCGATCTCCGGCATGACACGACGAGCAAGGCGCTTCTGATGAGGGCGGAGACCAACATGATGTTGATGAGTCCCATGAGTGAAGGGAAGCCCCATGCTTCCAAGCTTCACCAGCTTGATATTGAAACTGGGAAGGTTGTCACTGAATGGAAGTTTGAAAAAGATGGTGCTGATATCACCATGAGGGACATAACAAATGATACCAAAGGGTCGCAGTTGGACCCTTCGGAATCAACATTCTTGGGGTTGGATGATAATAGGCTTTGTCAATGGGATATGAGGGAAAAGAGAGGAATTGTTCAGAACATTGCAAGTGCTAATTCGCCTGTGCTGCAATGGAGCCAGGGGCATCAGTTCTCAAGAGGGACTAACTTTCAGTGCTTTGCAACTACCGGTGATGGTTCCATTGTTGTAGGGTCACTTGATGGGAAGATAAGGTTGTATTCGAAGACCTCGATGAGGCAGGCTAAAACCGCTTTTCCTGGGCTCGGTGCACCGATTACTCATGTCGATGTTACTTATGATGGCAAGTGGGTGCTGGGCACCACGGATACTTATTTGGTTCTGATTTGTACCTTGTTCACTGATAAAGATGGGAAGACAAAGACTGGGTTTAGTGGTCGTATGGGAAACAGGATACCTGCTCCAAGGCTGTTGAAGCTCACTCCTCTGGATTCACATATGGCTGGCGCAAACAATAAGTTCCATGGTGGCCATTTCTCATGGGTAAATTACTTTCCCCCATCATTGTTACTTTGTTATATTGCCTTATATTGCATTATGATCTTAATACATATCCGTGTAAAAGCATCTTTCATGTGGCTGCTTATTTATGTCTATTTGGTAACATCTTCAACTGCAGCATAGTTAATTGCCGTTGATTGGTTTTTTGAATATTGCTGTTTCATAACCATTTTATAACCCCTTTATTTTCATTATATTGCTATGTAGCTTCACCATTGAAAGTTTGATGTGCCACCATTACTTCTAATTTCATTTTACTTTTTTTGGTTGTTGTGGGACAATTATTTGCTGCTAAGGACTTCTAACCATAAGTAGTGCGATTGATTTTGAGAAAAAGACTTGAGAGTAACAGTGAATTGTTCTTTATGCGACATTAGAAAAAACATGTTCATTTGTAGTGAACTATATATATGGACATCGTACTATGAACCTCAAGATAGAGTTCCTTTAGTTGTCATGTTGCATACTTGCATGTAAAGTGAATTGGATAGTTTAACTTGATGACGTCCGTGTTTAATATGGTTGTGACATGTGAATTGCTAGCCTGCTTGTAATGTGCGGTGGAAACCTGTTCTGATTGTAGACTCAACAAGACCTTAGTAGTTTACTGAGGCGTTCAACATGCAGCAATTATCTCACATTTGTTGTTGTCTTTCAGGTCACTGAGAATGGTAAACAAGAACGCCACCTTGTTGCAACTGTGGGCAAGTTTAGTGTTATATGGGACTTTCAGCAGGTGAAGAACAGTGCTCATGCTTGTTATAGGAATCAGCAAGGGCTGAAGAGCTGTTACTGTTATAAGATAGTATTGAAGGATGAGTCAATTGTAGAATCACGATTCATGCACGACAAGTTTGCTGTCAGTGATTCCCCAGAAGCTCCGCTAGTGGTGGCAACTCCAATGAAAGTCAGCTCTATCAGCCTGTCTGGAAAGCGACATGGTTAAACGTTTGTTTGCTTCTTTTTATCCCTTTCTCTGTTTCAAATTTCATGTGTGCCTTTGAAACAATTTGTTGATTGTATTCAAGTCTGTGATACCGTTTATTCTTCTGTATAGTTTTAGGAGGCCCTGTATCTTCTATTTTATTTTCTTATACCGATTTTGTGATTACTAGTTTGTGCTTTACAAATAATATACTGTGTTTTATATATTTCCAAACAAAACAAAGATTATATATATATATATATATATATATATAGAAAAGATTCAGAACTCTCCAAAAGAAAAGAGCAAAAGCAAGATGCATCATGATTCATTGATTCTAATCAAAAGAAGAAGACAACATAACAAACCCCTAGCAATGATAGAATTAATCTCATTTTAACACTGACAAGCCTCCGTGATAGCATATCACCTCTATGAGACTTCAGGATTTGCGGTTAACTCCCACCTTAAAACAACGAAAGTTTGGTCAAGTGTAGAACCAAAATCAATACCCGTGTTATTCCAACGCCACACTCCCATCATGGCCACCCCTGTATGGGCACGTCAAAGTTTTTCTTTATTTTTCCTTCCTTCACGTAAACAAAAGAGATTTGGTAAACCCATTTCCAAGCCCGGCTTTTTTTCAGATAACCACTCGCCAAAAAACCCACAGAAACAAAGGGGGTGAGAGTGAAAGCCAGAAGGCCTCACAAGTACAAGGGTTAAAGATAACAACTAACCAAAAACAAAACAACAAATCTAGTTCACCACCAAGCTGAGACACATGCATGCAACACATAACAGCTCATTAACTTTGATGATTCAGCATTCCATGAAGTCCCAGCACATGACCTATAGCACCCATCATCGATATTCGATATGAGCCAACAGTTCTTGATCCAAAAAAGTATCAACTCTTGCTCCAGGAACGGTTTCCATTTCTATATGAAATATAATAACCCCTGTTGTGGGATTTGAAGGCTTGGTATACAAAAAGAGACAGTAGCATATAACACCCTGTTGCTATGTAAAACCGCTGCTATACAAACGGTTGTGCACATATTCATGTATACTATGATGAAAAAAAACTTGAGCAGGTGAATCCTGTACTTCGCCCCCTTCGGCCCTTCCATCAAGGCTACCTAACATAAACACCACGTACAGCTGAGCTCAAGCCTATAAATTTCTCTTGTAATGCCGCACCTAACCCGGGTGATGTAAATTGCGCACTATACTCCTGTGGATCAAAAGTCTTCCCCAAACTCAAATCACAAGAAAGTGGCCTTTTAAAAAGCATGGCCCATTCAAACTCCATCATAAAACTATCTCTTGAAAATATAAGATGTGTTTGAAAACAAATGAAAATATAAATGAAATGATTTGCAAATTGAATTATTTGTTTGGAATTGATAAAAAAAAATTGATTTGCAATTCCATTAAATTTCAATTTTTTAATTTTCAGATCATTTGGATTTTGATAGTATTTAGATGAAAATAAATTGATTTTAAAACTTACTCACAAATCCAATCAACTCATTTCCTATTTTAATCATTCTAAACATAAGATTTAACTTAGAAATCAAATCAATTCAAAACATTTCAAATCAAATAAATTAATGTCCTAATTTTAATCATTCTAAAATTAATAGTATATAGAGCTTGGATCCTGATCCACAAATCAATCCGTTTACCTGAATCCGCACAAAAATGAACCAAATATTTTTTAGCCTGTCAATGGGACCATTTTGGCCCGCACCACATAAACCGCAGGTAAATTGACTAGGCCGGATTTAATTGGATTAGCCGCAGCCTATTTTTTGTTTCAAAATAGAAATATTTGTAAGTTTAACCAATACATCTAGCCCAAATAATAAATAATTATCAAATATTCAAATAAATAATAATATTTAATATAAATTAAATTTTAATTAATAAATATTTACATAAATATAATATTTGAAAATTATATTTAAATCATTAATTACAAAATTTTCTTTTATATTTTTTTTATTTAATATTTACTTATAATATTAGAATTATTTATAAATAAATGATAATATCATAAAATATAAAATATAATATCTTATACCGTCCTACATCAAACACTTGGATAGTATTAAATATTTATCATTTTATATTATCAGGTTTATCCTATTAAATTTTATATTATTCGCTTTTCCTATTTGTCTTGCCTAACAGGCCATCACTCACACCCCCAACACACCCATATTGGATTATTTTTCAATAATATGTTTAATTTTGGACCCCAAATTAATTAGATGTCAAAATTATTAAGGCATATTGTTAAGGCTTAAATATTGTTGTTGTTGAGCCATTATTAGGCCCTTATTGAGCTTATTGTTGTTAAAACAATGCTCATTGATGGGTTTGTTATAATTTTCTGTTTATGAACTCTGCTTTAATGGGAAGGCTTAGGCCATTATTTTACTAATACAGAAAGAGATCCCTCCTTCCAGCCTTGTATATAGGCACTTGATGCCCCATTAATTAAATATTGCATATTTGGCTATACGGGAATAGAAGGAGCGCTTTCTCCCTCCAGTCTCCTTTGTCAAGTCTCTCTTTCAAGTCTAGAAGTTGCAAGAGTTTGGATCTATTGGTTTCCACAATCAATCTTGGTAATCTTAACCTAATCTCATTTTCCGTTTTCTTTGGCTATTTGCATGTTGTAATCAGAATCAATTATTAAGATCTATGGGCTTAAAATTTCTTCAACCCATACACACCAAATCTTGCATATAAACCACACACAAGTATAACTCAATCATACTCATTTTCCATATTCCAAACCCGGTGTTTTATGTTTTTTTTTCCTCCCGCATGTTGGATCATTGAGATTTTGCTAGATTGAGTAGAAAAATTATTGCTTTCTAGCAATGAACCTAATATTTATTGAACTTGAAATTTTTCATTAAAAATTAAACTCTTCAACGGGTAAATTGTAAACAAAATAATGACTTTCGTTCGACTTATATTAGGTAATTTTATATTCTTTCAACGAAAACTCATTCGGTTATGTTGGTTCCCTGCATGGAAGTCTTTCATTCATTGGACTGTGAAAATGAGCAAATTTGATTGATGATGTTGATGATGAAAGCTTCCTCATATGATGATGAACAAATTAATCTCATCCATTTATTTAGATTGAAGGGCTATGAAAGCTTCCTCTCATCTCTTATATTAGGAGAGTCCTCCTATATATATATATATATATAGATGACTCTAGTGAGAGGAGAATTTATTATAAGAGTGAAAAGGGTAACTTAACATATATAACCATACATAAATGGTTAGGACTGAAAATTGTTAATGATGATTAATGATCACGTGATTATTTAAAAATATCACTTAATTTATGTTTTAATATTGACCATTCATATAAAATTTAATGATTTAGATTTACTCTTCTTATTCTCACAATATATCACTCCTCTCACTTAGTCGTTCCCTATAATGGAAATTTGTTTACACTAGAAGGAAGTATTGTACACTTACTTCATTCAATAACTTTTCACGCATATTGAATTTAATCAATCTCCGTTGATTTATGTTATATTATGTTGATGATTAAGCATGTCAAATTTTAAAAAATTGAACAACAAAAGATATGTAACCTAATAATCTATATTTACTTGTATTTTTAAAAATATATTACCAGTCAAACAAAATGAAATGATGAACTATTAAATTATTTTCAAATTATATGAAACTTTAAGCACTTGATCTATTTGGTAGAAATTTTAAATCCAATAGTTAGATTAATGAGATTTTATGTTAAAAAAATATTATTAGATGAAGTAAGTACACAAAAACTTACTTATGGGGTAATCAGATTCCTATTCTATATATATATTGAATAAATAATCATTTTGATTCTAAGATATTTTAGTTGACATCAATTTAGTTTTTTAAAAAAATTATATTTATTTAGTCCTACAATTTTAAAATTTGACATTAAATTAATCTAGCTGTTAAATCTTTTTAACACCGTTAATTATCATCCAACTGAACTCCACATCATCAAGATTTAAAAATAGAAAATAAAATAAAAATGTGAAAGAAAAAGTCCTAAATCTACAATTTCAGTTTCTCTCACACAGAAACCATTCCCCTGCTCGCCGATGCAGCTTCTCCCTCTCTATCACCGCAACGCCCAACACCATCAACACAGCGGCCACACCACCATCGCAGCCATTCACTCCGACGTCGACGGCCTGTGGCCAGCCCAGTGACGGCGCCATATCCTCTCCAATTCATTGGTGTTGTTTCATCCCTCTGTTTTCTTAGGAATTTAGTTTTGATACCCTTTTATTATTATTATTATTGATACGCTTTTATGACCTGTTTATCACCAAAATCGAAAACTAGGACTTTTCAACACGCTGGTCAAAACAAAGAATTTGGAGCACAAGTGTAGAGAAGTGTCAGACAATTAAAAAAGGTGGTAAAGAAGTGGAATACGTAATTTCCTCCAATGATATGCAACAAATCTTACGTATTCCGTCCCCAAAATATGGTGTGCAGTGGAGTGCTGTCTCCAACTTCTCCGTCTTGAAGCTCAGCGAGTTCCACCAATATCATGGCAAGCTCCACCTCCAGCACTTAGGTTATTTGTACATTTAATAGTAGGTATATATCCCAATCTCTATTTAATCGTCATACTTACTTTGATTTATCTATCTCATTTAATAATGATAAATTATATGTCTTAATAAGTTATTCACTTTTAAATATATAAATAATATTATTGATATATAATAGAATAATTCTTATATATAGGCACAATTATAAAAATTTATTCTTAGACACACTAAAAAACACTAGTAAAACCCATTCAGGAGTGAATACATATTGAATAAAATTGATAATACATGTTTATATTATGAATATGTCTAAATATATATAATATTAGACTTATGACTATGTAAAATCTTCCTATAGAATATCCTATTTTCTTTTCTTTTCTAACTTTTACTATATTCCGTTCCTTTTTACTTTTCCCTTCTTACTTTTAAACCATGTTCTGCCACTAATTGCACTGACAAAGCCACAAGGAGGGGCCTTGTTAGGGTACCACGAAGGGGAAATGGCAACTTTGGGCTCTTTTCTTATTTTAAATATTTAGTTTTTAATTTTTTGTAAATTTTTTTTATGTCTGATGAGATGGAAAGGAAGATAATCTGTTAGCTAGGTAGGATGATAATTAACGGTGTTAAAAAAAAAATTAACAGTCAAACTACTTTGATATCAAATTCTAAAATTTTAGGATTAAATTGATGTCAACATAAAACCTTAGGCCAAAAGTGGTTATTTACTCATATATATATATATATATATATATATATATATATATATATATATATATATATATAAATTCAAAGATAAGATAAAAGTAAATAGTGGAACTGGAGTAATAAAGTAGATGGCAAAATATCTTTTATTGAATACTTCATCAATTCCTTAATTATTAATAGTTATATATAGCTAAATATATTAACTTTTTAATATACTAAATTGACTCAATTACTCATCACGAATATTAATAAAAAATTAAGGGAGTATAAAAAAAACCACCATATACTTGTGAATATGTGATATAACGATTGACCAACATTTATTTTAGTAAAATGTCACCAACATTTTTTTATGTGATACTAAATCAATAGGGTTTATTTAATCTTAAGGAGCTAGTTAATAAAATCTAAATTTCATGTCGCTTAGTATTTTTTTTATATAATCATGTTGATTAATATTATGAAAATAAGGTTAAGGAAATAAGAATATTATATATTACTTATTATAATTATTCTAAAAAACATTAAATACATTTTGATATTTCATGGTAATAAATGTTTATATATTTCTTTTTGTTTGGGTTTTTTCTTTAATTAACAATATCCTAATTTTAAAATAAAAGTTTCTTCCTCAAAATTTACATTCTTATTTGGGCAATTTTTATCGTTGATTCCACACTGTTTCAATAGTTTTCAGAGATAGGTATCTTTTCACCGTGGATTAAATATATTTCATAATCATTTTACTATTTGATAATCATGCATAAAAATGATTCCTTTTGTATCATTTTCTTGTGTAAACTATTAAATATATTAAATAGTATACCATTCCAATTCGAGCAAAATTTGTCAATGTATTATTGTACGGATATTGGTGGTTTATATCAAGAATGTGTTTGGTTGGGGTGGAAAATGGGTGAAAATTTCCTACATCAGTTTATTTTTTATGCACTAAGACTATCATCCAATTATATATTTTTATTTACATGACTTTTAAGTCTTAAGTATAAAAATCAACTAACATGGTTAATATGTGACAATATATACTTGGATGACTGTGTAAAAAAATTTATATTGTCACTATATAGAAATTAAATCCTTATACTAAAAAAGAGTTGTGTTTCAAACAACATATACAGTTATAAATTAATTTTTTCATCAATTATACAAGATAATAACAAAATTAAAAACACTTAATAATCAATCTAATACATCCTTTAGAAATAAGAGTTTAATTTATATGCATTGACAATGTAAAATTTTTTTTATATTATCATCCAATCAAATAATTTTATTTGTATAATTTTTCAAATAGTAGAATTGTGACTTATAAGCCACTTTTATTAATATAACAATACATAAAAGTTTTATAATATCAATGGGCAGGAGTTCAACTCTAAAATTATAATAGAGTTGTTGACTTAATTTTTATAGGTTGTTTATGAAATATGCTTGGGTGCACTACAATCGGATTGCAATCTAAGCAAACAACGAGTACATTTTCCAGTAAAAAAAAGAAAAAAACAATCATCCAATAGATATAAAAAGACCACCGCATACTAGCAGCTGCGCAGCCGTGGTGTAATGATTCGCCAATATGCATTTTCGTAGAACGTCAAAAGAGTCAAAATTAGCTTCAACCTTATCATCCATTTTCAACACACACACACACACAGATATATATATATATATATATATATATATATATATATATATGATAAATGGTGACCAACTATTGTTTTGAAAAATAAAAGTTCATAGTTAAGCGTGATCCATGTTTTGAAAATAGGTTATTTTGTAGTAATAATAATATTGATTTAAAAACAAATTTCATGTGCTTATTATTAATTAAATAAATGTTAAGGAAACAAAAAATAATAATTTTTGTCACTTATTATAATTATTCCAAAAGATACTAAATATATTATATTTTGATATTTCAAGGCATGTTTACAGTTTTCATTTGATAGATTTAATTTTTATTCTTTAATAGACAATATAATATCCTAATTGGAAAAGCTTTCCTTCCTCAAAGTTTTATGCAAGAAAATACTTTTTAAAAATAAGGTGGTATGTATCTTTTTACCCTCAATTAAATAAATCTTACAATCATTTTTTTTTTATAATTTATACATAAAAAGTTATTACAACTGAATCAATTTCTTGCATATGAAAAGGCTAACGTCAAGAGACCTTTTTATCTACAATAATGGTCAATGGATCGATCTGGCTGGCACCAAATTACTTAGAGTTTTGTGACTTGAGATACCGAAGAGTTGTGTTTGAATTAACATATGTAAATATAAACTGATTTTTCATTATTTATACAAGATGATAACCAAATTGAAAATACTTAATAATTAATATGATACGTCCTTCAAAATAAAGTAGAGGTGTTGACTTATTTATAAAGGTGGTCTATCTGTCGTGTGAGGGATACGATGGGAAACAGACAAAAGGAGCCCAACACCATAATTTGAGAGGTGGAAAATTGTTTCGATTTTATATATATATATATATATATAACCAGATAGAATCGCCGAAGGTGAACATCTTAGCCGCTGCTAATGAACTTGCTTAACATAAAAGATGCATGTTACTTCTACCAAAATTTGGAGACACCAAAAGACAGTGGATATACAATGATATGCTTCATTTCTATCATTTATTTATCATAATGTTATTTACATATTTAAAATTGTCTGATTTGGACATTTAACCTATTACTTAGATGAGATTATAGTCTCATTCACCCTATTTATCCTGCTTTTCTACCTTTGAACTTAATGGGTGTCAAATAAAACGCACGCTCTTGAAAGTCCAATATCATTATCACTCCATTCGTTCTTGAATAATTGTTTGATTATAAATATATATTGAAATTAAGGAAATAATTAGAGAAATATCAAAATTAAAAAGAGTTTAAAGTAATTTATTGAATTATCTTTGTTTCTTTTTAATATTTTAATTTTATATTTTTTTCTCTATTATATCGCTCTCATCTTTTAATAGTATTTACTAGAGATATTATTAAAATAAAATAATTAATATTATTTAAATTTTTAAAATAAATAATTATTTATATATAATTTTTAAAAAAATAAATAATTATTGAGAAACAGGAAAGTATTTGTTTATTACACTTGTCCCCGCGTATGCGGAACTGGCCTGTCTTTGCTGGAATCACAAGTTGACAAATTCAGAAATAAAGACACTTGCGTCACCGAAGATGTCATGGCCCTACGTGTTAACATCGAGTACTTAGAGTAAAGGAAAGCGCCCCTCCAAAACAGTTGAGTACAAATAGAACTATAACAAAGTACAAAGATAGCGTATTTGGTAGAGTGCAGGACAAAAAAACATGGAAAGTAAAAATAGTGAAAATAGAAGTATAAATATTAAATATATAGAAATATTATTAAAAAAATATTAAATTTTTATCTTTGTATCTTATTCTTAGATTTTGAAGGTATAGAAATTTTATATTTTTCCAGACTATTTTGTCTCTATCACTAAATAGATTTGGATCTCTAATATTTTCATATTTCTGTTTCAAAGACAGAGACGGAAATAAATGCTACCTAAAAGATATTAAAGCTTTTTATCCATGACGAAAACTAAAAGAATTACTATGAGAAGTCAGACAAATTCCATCGAAATTCTTACAGAATTCACTTAAATCCAAAGGATTTATTAGGACTAAAAAAAAAGTTAAATATTACCCGCATTGGAAACATCAATAATTATTAGGATTTGAAGCTTAAAGTTTGGAAGTTAATAAAGTGTAAAAATAAAAGGTTTAATTATATGATGAAAATTATTAATATAAGGATAATTAAATTTTTATTTTTATACTTTATTCACTTAAAAAAGTCAAATGCCAGTAAATATGACAATACATTATTTTTTCATTTCTTATTAATAGTCGTTTTCATAAAATTATATCATTTTGATATATTAAAAAATTGATCTATTTGATTATAAAATGTAGCAGATACATAAATTTTTTAATATATTAAAATATGGTGATTTTTTAGAACAACTATTAATAAAAAATAGATTGAGTATATTCCTTCCGACATTATAACAACACTTAAAAAACACAAATTCTACATGGTAAAACGTGCTTTGTTGCTCTTTATTAATTTATTATTATGATATCATGGTGACAAATTCAGACGAAAAGAGATTTGTGTCACTGAAGATGTCATGCCCCTACCTGTTTGGTGTTAGCAGCGAGTTTCTTACAAGAACGGTCCCCACTAGTTCAACTTGACTATAAACAGAATTAACAATTAATTAAATAATTAGAATTAGAATAAGATAAAACAAAGGTAGATGAGCCAATACGTCATCAGTAAACACAACTCACCAAGCCAAACTCCAATCCTTTCCTTTTCCTTTTTCTTTTTTATGTTCGGACTTCACGAAGCGTAACTTTTTAGCAAACGTCACTCAGCTTTATTCTCTAATGTATCTGTCAATTGCGTTTTTAGCATTGCAAATAGTTTGATCTAATCCCCCAAATCAACATGTGACGAGATGAGCACATTGAGAACGTGACAAAAAGCAAAACGTGCTAAAATTACAGGTGGCAGACCCCACTGTAAACGTGGCATCGTTGTGGGCACTATGCGGCCGTACATGGTGACTTTCTTGAGACTCTCCTATGGGGGAATCCATTCTCTCTCTGAGTGCGCACCACGCTCTCATTGCAACATCTCTGTCCCTCAGGCGACACTAGTGGGGTCCAACTCCAAGTCCTGCCTCCACCCACTGTTTTCCTCGTCATCCAGAACACATAACTGACAATACATACCCCTATCTATGTGGCCAACATCGGTTATTATGAATCTCTCTGGCTGTCACTTGCAGTACTCACACTAAATACGCAAATGAATCTCAAATCCTTGCATTAATTGAAACTGAATAATAGTAACTTGTTGGGATTAATTAGTTGTATATGTTCTTAGTTTATATTTATAGCTAAAACAAAAAGAAGTGAAGAAAACTACTAATATTAATTACTGAAGAATAAATGCTATATATAAATGAAAACGAATACAATCTTTATACAATTCAAATTGAAACACTCAATGCATGAATTGCAGTTCGCAGCTTCCTCCAGGTAAAAATATCTAGGGAAGAAAGAGGATATACAAATAAATCTACGTACTCGACTCAAAACTAATTAACCAGTGCGCTTAATTGGTCTAATAGTACATTTCCCAAAACACTAGACTCAATTACTAAGTAATTTTTTTTCCCCTTCTTTAATTGGATTCAAGAACTGAGAGTGTTGGCTGTAGCAGCAGAGTCGGAAGAATCTCCAGCAAAATCCATCATCAACATAAGCTGATGAAAATCAGCGTCCCCAATACTGTCCCAAAACTCGCTTTCCTTGCTCCCAAAGGGCACCGTTTCCATGATCTCTTTCGGATTCTCATCCTTTACAATCTGCTCATTGGGTTGTTGTGGTGGTTGTTGTTCCTGCAACTGTGGCTGGGCCCTGAGGGACTCGTCGACCATGGGGAAATTGAGCTTGGCGCGGGGCCCACGGAACTCGATGGCGGCCTTGTCGTAAGCCATGGCGGCCTCCTCGGCGGTGTTGAAGGTGCCTAGCCACACGCGGGCCGCCCTTCGCGGGTCGCGGATCTCGGCGGCCCACTTCCCCCACGGCCTCTGCCTCACTCCCCTGTACTTCTTCTTCACTCTCTTCTGCTTCTTGTTGCTGCTGCTGCTGCTGCCGCCGTTGTTGTTGTTGTTCTCCTCCCTGAAGAAGTTGCACCCCAGGCACCCCGCTATGTTGCATTCGCGACACGTGTCCATGCTGCTCTCGGCGAAGCTGGTGGTGGCGGCGGCGGCAGCGGAGGAGGGAAATTGAGACAACTGAGATGCGTGGTGGATGAAATCGGGTGGGGAAGAGAGGGGTGGAGCCGGTGAAGACGTTGGTGAGGGTGGCGACGATGACGGAGTGTTCTTGCTCTTTGGTGAGACGGTGGTTGGGAGAAGACATGTTATGTTCTTCTTCGTTGATGATGCTGTGTTGGGAGGTGGAGTCACTCACTGGTTCTCTTGTGTTTGTTGTTGTTGGCGTTGGTCTTCCTCTTTGGCGCGTTTCGGCTTGAAGTTTGAACAGAGTGAGGATGTTTATATACGGTTTGGGGGTGACGTGGCAGGGGAAGCGCCAGCTGTGCACACCGTTCCCACACGGGTTTGGCCTTTCCTTCTGTGTTCGGGCCCGGGCGAGAGAGAGTTAGCTTATCTTCTCTTAGTAGGTATTGGTCACGTGGGACATTAGTGCCAGAGAGAGTGTGTGTATGTGTGCGCGCTGTCTGTGGATTCCAGAGAAGAGACAGAACAGAAGACAAAGACTGACATGGTGGAGCAAAGTATCGGTGGACGGTTGCAGGAGCCGACTTTCAGCTAATTTGGACTGGTTCTACGGTGGTAACGACACGGGCTAAATATGTTTGCCTAGTAAATACTTCCTCCTCCGTTTTAATTTCTCCATTAAATTATTGATTCATTTCTAATATTAAAATAGAATTAGTTTTTCTCTTTCAATAAATAATTATTAATTATATTAATAAAGATAGTAAATTAATTACAATAATAAAAATAAGTATTTTTCTTTAGAGTACTGACTAAGAATATCCAAAGGAGTAAATTTTAAATTTTTTTACTAGATTTTATGCTTTGACAACATAAAACCTCCATTTTTTTAATATGAAACTTTCCATTTCCAATGGCACTGATTAGATAAATTCTAAAAAATAATAACAATAATTTTATCTACTTATTAACTAAAACTGCAAACTCATTCCTTAAAAAATATTATGTGAGAGAAAGTAACAATGGTTCTTCACTTTTTACAAAAAAAGACATGTGGTCCCTCTGTCAAATAATCATTGCAACACTTAATAAATAAGTATACATGATTTATTAAATTGATGATGTGGCTTCGTGAAACTATATGATAACACTAAAAGATGTCATTTCGGCTTGAAATGTATCAAAATAAATAAGAGAATAAAGAATGAAGCAAATCTGGTTTGAGAATGCATGATCATAGATAGTAAAGAAGAAAATAAAAATGTTGTCATTTTTATATGAGAAATTAGTAATTTGCAATTGTGTTCCTTAACATAGGGTTAGATAGGCAATTTAGCGATCCACATGTATTTTTCTGTTGAATGTTAGAATGACGAGTTAATGTATGAACTAACGTATCCCCTTGTATGAAAAGTGATAGACCACGTGAAAACTTTTAAGTTCTATGGGACTAATTTGTTCACTACAATATTTCTTTGGAAACAATTTCATATTTTATTTTAGAAAACTACCTTCATTCCCCGGTTAGGAATTACACATACCACCCCTCTAGTTGTACACCTAACAATGACCTCCCTTCTATCAAGTGCAACTTAACACTGTTAGTGATAAAATCCTAATATCCAAAATGCCATCAAACCAAAAACCCGCTACTCTCCCGTTTCACCTTGTAATTTCACCTTATAAAAGAAGCCCCAAATTGATAATGCAACATGGTGTCAGGTAGCGCGCCGTTACCACCTCCACCTCCACTCCACAGCCCTGACACCTCACCAACAACATGACCAAAGATGCCGTATGACTAGACCTATGGACGACACTTGATGATGATGGTGGTTCGAGGTTAAAGAAAGGGATAAAGAGGGTGGTTTGATGGCGATGGAGAAGGGAGGTTCATGGTCGTTTTACCCGTTGAGAATGGGTTTTTTTTGTTGGCTTGGTGCATGCCGGTTATGGTGGTTTGATTGGGTGGCGTGTGATGGAGAAAGTTGAGCGAGGTTGATGGATCAGCTTCTCATAGCAGCTTGTGTGCGGCGGTGACCAAGCCCGTGGTCCACGATTTAAGGTGCGAGAGAAGGGAATTAGTCATGGTGGCTTCATAGTTGTGACATGCGACGGGGAAGGAGGGGATCGCGGTGAGGGCGGTGGCGGTGGAGGCCATGGCAAGGTTGCAACCTTCCTCCCTTTTTACTTTTGCTTTTGGATTTTTTGTTCCCTTCTTCCTGTTTTGTTGTTGAGTTTAGTTGGGATTTGATTGAGATTTTTTGTTTTGGGTTGAGATGGAATGAGATTCACTTGGTTTATGATTTGCTGGGTTCTTACCGTATTTTGTTTGTGGTCTAGGATGGCTAATGTTTGGGTTTGGTTTTGGATGATTGCTTGAGGATTCGCTTCTGGCTTCGTGCATATGATGGATGGTTGGTGATCGCGAGAGAGGATTCAGTTGTTAGTGATTGATTTGGTTTTGGTTTTAGATTATGATTGGGTTTGATTTTGGTTATTTTTGTGTTTGGTTTGTGGAAAGATGGAGTTCTGGTTTTTTCATTTTGTGGAAAAATGGGTTATGGTTCTGTGTGTGACATCTTGGAGGTTTTGGCTATTTGTCTATGGAGGTTCAAAGAGGTGCTCCATTGTCATGGGTTTTGGAAAGAGAAGACTATTAGTTTGGGTTTTCCCCGAATGTGAATGGTATCTGTGTGGGTCAAATGGTGATTTATCCTCATCTATTGTTGGTGATGATGAAATAAGGGTGTTTGAGTCTTTTTATATGTTGAAATTGTCCAATTAATTACATGTCTGCCACTAAAAAACATGTGCATGGCACATGATCTAACAATGTTAACAGAATGTTAACTCCAAGGTGGTTGGTGCAAAAGTTAATAAAGTTTAGGGGAGGTCATTGGAAGATTTGCAAAATAGAATGGGGTGTGTAATTTTATCTAAACTTTAGGAGAAGTAAGTGTAATTTCTCTTTATTTTATAATTTTGTATCATGTTAAAACTACTTTATTATTTTTATCAAGAATTTAATTTATTTGCATTGACAATATAAAATTTCACTAAAATAACAAATCATGGTAAATAATTGTAATTATGAGTAAGTATTTTGTATGATTTATTATTTTGGTCAAATTTTATTATATTTTTTTGTACTTCCAAAATTATATTATTTGCATTGAGATTTAAATCTAGAACCTCATACTTTCTACTCAAACTCCTCATTAGATCAATCTTAATGGCTTAAAATTTTACTAATTGATCAATAATATAAATTTATCTTACACTTTAAATATATAGAAATTAAAATTTTTTTTAATATATGTATTTTTTTTACGGATAAATTGAACGAAAGAAGTATTTTATAAGTATATTTATAATTACTGTTGAAATTGAAAATATATCTTGTTTTAATTTAAGCTGAATGAATTTTTTTTTTTTCAACTTAAACTTTTGTATATAAGTGGAATAGCGAGCCCAACTGTCAACTGACTCTGATCGGGAAGGAAAAGGAAGTACGAAGGAGTAGTAGCACAGACTATCCCAAATTGACGAAACCTGTAGGAGAGTTCGGCATATTCTTCGTCAGACACTGAGGTTGACCCTATCAAATCACAAAAACGATATATTCAAACTTTTTCTAGAACTCAAAAAATTATATTTTTTGTAAAAAAGTTAAGAGAGTAACTTTCATTTAAATTATCATGCTGAACTTTTTAAAGGAAAAACTAGACATGTTATAAACTTGCAAGAGCGGAGCTAAACTCAAAAGTTACGTGATGAGTACTTAAAGATAATATATATGTCTTTGAACTTTTCAGCCTTTTTTTTTAAAAAAAAAGTCTCTCCCTCTCTCTCTCATTATTATATATATGCATATATAAAATAAAGAATGAATCCAAGTTGGTTTCCGAAAGAAAATGGTATTGAATAAATTGATTTCTTAAGAAAAAAATATTTTATGATTTTTACAATTAAAAATTAAATTTTTTTATTTATATAAAAATAAAGAAAAAATAAAATAGATGATAAATTTAAACTATTGAGTTATTAAACTTACCTAATTTCTTCTAAAAATAATAATATATTATCCTATAAATTCTTATAATATATAAAAATTTTAAAAGGGATCATGGCCACCCTGCCATACAAGAGACTCTGCCTCTATAAAAATACCAACTAGGAGTATCCAAAATTGTAATTGTCTTCAGGTATTTAGTATTTACATGTTTTTTTTAATTTAACTATGACAGCGGTTATTTCATTTTTTTTCACTTATATATTTTTAATTTTTGGAATTCTGAACACTGAAAATTTTAATTAAACATTAAATTCATTTAAATTTCTTAATATAAATACATTAAAAATCTTAATGTTTATTTAATTTAAATTGTTTTTTTTGTTAGTTCTAAGGATAATTTATTGAACCGATAGTTTGGCTGCTATATCGTTGAAAATAACTGAAATATCGTTTGGTCTGTGATTCTAGACGGAAAGATAACGAAGGACAAAGGAATTATTAGGAACGTTTGAACGGATAATATTATCAGGACAATACGCGTTGGTGCGAATCTATTGCTACGAAACTATTGGTAGGAAAGATATGACGAATGACGTGTAAACCAGATGAGAGATTCTGAAGTACCAGCTGGCAAAGAAATGGTCCTCCTAAGTTTTATTTATTTATTTATTTATTCTTTTTTGGTCTTCAATGGTATTCCCACTTAGTTCAAACTTTCTCCATATGGAATTGAGATTTGTTTTTTAAAAGGTCGAGAATTGAGAAGTGGCGAAACGTCTTTGTTTAATTTTATTGAGTTGTTGACCCAATCTCTATTTAAATTTTTTTTAATGCAACGGTTTAGTATTTTTTATATCCATTTTGTGCCTTTAATTAAAGGTACATATAATATTAGTTTAATCATTAAAAAAAAACATTTTACATCAATTTAATTTCTGAAAAATATATATAACATTACTTTGTTTCTTGAAAGATGAACATGACATTTATTTGATGTCTCTTTTTTGTAAATTCATGAACTTATTTAATGGCACATACATTTTCAAAAAGCAAATTAAAGTGATGCCACAAATAACTTTCAGGAATAAAATTGATGTAAAAAATCTTTTATGGACTAACTACTATAATGTGTTGTAATACTCTAATTATAAATGTTCTATAGAAACCAAAAAAACAACCTTTAACATGGCCTTTAAGACCCTTGCTATCCTAAGTAGAGGGTGGGTTAATGTATCAACTAAGAATCATCTGCCTTCTCCTTCCTAGTGATCAAATTGAGTATATATCAATCAACTTTGATGAAGCCATTATCGGTCATTAATATCAAGCCATTGAGTATTAATGAATGAGTCGTAACAGTAGCGTGATCCTTGAGATTTGTCGGGCTACTTTCCAAAGTGGCTCGAGGAAAAGAAGGCCTATCGACCAGAGGCCCATGTACGCCCAACTTCTGAAGATATGGGTCGGGTCATAGCCAACAAGTCCACAAGCCCTCTAGTCTCAAGACTTATGTAAAGCTGAAGAGACTAATTGTTGCTCAGGTATGGAGGTTTGGTCACAGCGACCGGTCCATAAGCCCTTCAGCTCAAGCTTGTGTAAAGTCGAGAAGACTAACTTTAACCCTGAGTACCAGGCAGTGACTAACTAATATATTCCATCATCGTTAACTTTACCTCATTTCTTTTAGGCGGTAGCACGATTTTTAAGAAGTGACCACGTGCCAGCCTCATTCGCGATCATGTCATGTTTCTTCAACTTGGGGGCATTTAAACGCTAGATGGGTGACACGTGGTATGACATCGACAGTGGGTATTGAACAGTTTCATTCCCTATATAATCGAAAAGGGAACATGGGGGAAACTTTGCTTAACTCCTCTTTCCACCACAACTCCTGTATCCTTCTCTTTTACAAAACTTGGGTTGCCATTTATTGCTTTGCCTTTTCTGTCTTGCCACTTGTAACTCGAGGTGTTTGGTGTATTGCATTTTGAAATTACTCTCTAGGTAGGCTTCTAATCCTTTTGGTTAGTTTCCTTAATGGTACTTCTTGATTGTGATATGGGTTGTTAAGTTGATGGGGTTGTTGCTTGTTACATGGTTTTGTGAATATACGTGGACTATGAATGCCAATGTTATTGATTTTTAGTTGTTATGTCCAATGTTTTACTGTGTCTCTTCATGAGGGTTTCTCCCATTTTACCATCTTTATATTGTAACAAATATGGGAATAGCGTGTATGAGTTTCGCCTTGTTGTTTTGTTCTGTATGGGGGTGCATGATGTCCCTTTTTTGTGGGGGGGATCTTTGGCACTCCTCTGATGGCTAGCTTGTAGGTGAATTGTGGTGGAGATCATGCTAAGCAGCCTTCAGGAGGAGGTGGCCCCTCAATCTAGCGACATCTTAGAGTCGTTGGGTGAAATTGCGTCTATCACCCTTAGCGATGAAAGTGGAAGAATCTGACCTTCCTTAGGGTTATCCAAGGCAGCTAAGGGTTCCAGCGCCGGCTTGTGAGCCAAATGAGTGGTTATCGTGACACAGGTGATCGATGCTTTTCAGGGATGAGACGGTATTCAATCGGGTAAAGCTAGAGTTGCCATTTGTTTAGTTGTATTCTAGGTATTAGCTTGTGCTACGGCGACCCTCATTCAACTTGCATCTGAACTCTTGAGCTTTCCTTTGAGGCTTCCATCTCTTATGCCAACTTCTTAGATTTTAGGCTACTTCAAGGCAATTCTTTTACTTTTTCTGAGTGAGCGATTCTTGATCTTCCTGAGTCGTTGGTGTCGTTTATGGGGAACCGTAGGAAGTGTTTGCTAGAGGCCTTTGAATCGTTGTACAAGTTCAGCAATTAATAGAAATTAACTAATAGCTATTGTAGTTTTAATTATTAAATTATAAATAAATTAGTAAGGTATAGGTAGCTTTTAGCACAAGGTTAGTTTGAGAGCGGTCAAAAAACAACTAAGTGCTCGTTTAGCACATTGTATAATGTATGATATGATAAACTAATACAACATGCAATGGTTTTATCCGTTGTTTGGAGCGAACAACATATTGTATAAGTTTATCTATGAAATCTCTCTTATATGTTAAAACGGTGGATGACTTAGTCAAGTCTAGAGAGATAGGATAAGATCTTATTAGCTTTTAAAGTATAAGATTTATTTTCCTTATTTAATTAAATAATAATAATAATAAATATTTTAAATTAAATAAATATTAATAAATAAAATAATAAAATATTTAATAATAAACAAATAATATCTAATAGGTTTTTTCTTCAATACCCATGACAAAAAGGGTACTTGATGCCTTGTGTATGTGTCTATCAATGATTGACCCAATTATATATTTATTTTAATATAAATTATCATAATAATCAGGACCTGCTAAATAAGTGAATTGCATGTATTTAGTTGAAATTGTTATTTTTCTCATAATTTCTTCTATTTTGAAAAGAACCCATATTCATCTCTTCATTGTTACCACCTCTGCATCGCGTTCATGGCTGAATAGGCGACTTGCAATGTGACATTCAATGAGAAAAGTATAATTTTTTTTTTTTTGCTTCATTTGTGTTTTGTTATTGATTCCCTCATTCGATTAGTGAGTTTTTCGGTTTATTTGTTTTGTTTTTGTCAATGGCACTATTCATTTGTGTATAAGCTCTTTTGAAGTCCTAAATTTCAAATGGATATGTAAGTTAAGCTTTGTGCTTATGAAATTAAGTTTGATGCTCCGTTTCTTGAACCAATATTTCCATGTATCTTAACTACTCTTCATTTTGTTTTTGGTTCACATTTCACATTGGGATTGAAATTTGCAACGTCTGTAGATGAATATTAGAAACAGAGAGGAAAAAATACCTCTTCGAGCAAAACAACTTTGGAGTAGAGAACATAAGGAAGATGTGTGAGTACAACGCGTAGTGAGACGATAATGACTATTAGAGTGTAAAACGAGAATACTTATTTTGTAGATCTTGAATGAGAGAGAGTTTTCAAGGCGTTTATAGATGAATGAGGATGAAGAAGATATGGGATGGTAGTGGAAACAGTTATTTGAGACTTAAATAAAATATAAAAGAATTGTGATGACAAAATTTGGAATTTTAAAAATAAGATTTTAAATCAAGATTTCTACACCATTAATCGGAACAAATGAAAGTTCTTGGGGCGTATGGGTTGGTATTCAAAGAAAATATGGGGGTATTGGAGAAATAGCCTATCTAATATATAAAATTAGGGATTAATAATAAAATATTTAATTTAATATTTATTATTAATACTTAGATAATTATGATAAAAAAAATAGAAAACTATTAAATTTAGAGAGTATTTTTACATTTTGTTCAATTTATTGAAATAATAAATAGTTATAAAATATTAAAATAAATAATATTTATTATAAATTTAATTTAAATAATAATATATATTTTTTAAATTACATTCAAATAATAAAAAATTATATATATTTTTTGTTTAAAATATTTATTTATAAACAAATGGTAATATGAGAAAAAATTATTATAACACCTAAAAATAAATATCTCATTTATCACTGTTGGATGCAAAGGTTTCGCAAAAAGAGTAGTTTTAGACTCTTAGACCTATCAATGTGATGGCGAGCCAATAGGGTCCTAAATTAGTTCTAGTCACGTCGGTGTCAAACTCGCTGCTGAGGGTCCTGGTCAATGTCGTCTAGGCTTATATTGATCTTGGTAAGGATTTAATGAACAGAGATAGCATCGCCACGCTAGCTAGGCGCGCGGGAATTGAATTGAAGGGGCCGGCGACTTGCTTGACAAACATTGTAGTCGAGGCAGAGAGGCCTTGATACCATGAAAGATATCATGGAGAAGGACGAGCTAGGGAAGAGAGAAACTGAGCTCACAGAGCTCGGAGATGAGAACATGAATTGCAAAATTAATGGTGATTCTGTCATTATGAGTTAGACTAGTTTGATTGCATCATTGCATAAGCAATTCTCTGTAAAGTCTATACAACAGTTGTTAACTAATTCAGCTCATGTTGTCCAACTAATCCGTAACTGACTCGACGGCTACAGGGATTTGTTGGAGTCGGAAAAGTTGACAGGGAAAGTTAGAGGTGAAGGATGGAAAGTATTAAAAAGATTGACAAATTTTACTAGATGTCCTCGTATTGTTTAGTTTTGAAAATGTTCCCCAATGATCCATTATGATTCATGGAGATTTATTCTGTTTCTCTCGCATAGAGTTTGTGATGAGAAGAGAAGGGTGGCGCTATTGGAGTGAGAGAGAGAGAGGAGGGTGGCGGGGGAGAGAAAATGAGACCTGGCAACAGAAACCATGATAGGGAATTTGGTGATCATCAAACAACAAATACTTCCTTGATCCAATCAGAAGCTATTGATCATCCTGTAAAACCGCATCCCAATAGTTTACAGGAAATAGCTTCCAAAAGGCATACGGAGAATTACTCAAATTACACCGCTCCAAGTAGCCTGCAAAGTGCGGTTTAATGCAGAAAATCGCAACTTTAGAAGGTGAAATTATTTTTAGGTATTTTTGGAACGTCACCGTAGATTGTGTTCACTTCACTTACTAGGTGACATTTCAAACTCTATTTAATGATATAATCTACCATTAACTTATTTATTTATTATTTTTATCATGTTTTTAATCTTAAATAAATAAATAAAATGGATGCATTAGTTTGTGATAAATCTTACCATTAATTAAAGCTGAAATATCACCTTATCAGCGAACATAATCCTACGTAGTATTCTAAAAGCGTCCAATAATTTCTCCTTTAGAAGGGGAATCGCCGTTGACAACAAGGAAAAAAAAAAGTAATCAACATAAAAAAAAAAAAGATTTTTTCCCCCTTAACATTCTTTATCAGCTACCTCTCATTCAACCACTGGCCAACCTGCTCGGGTTTGTTTGGAAAAAAGCAATTATACAGGAACGCATATCATTTACACAGCAAGAATATATGAATCAAAGTATGCTTGATGGTTCCCCTGCTTCCTTTTTTACTCGGTAATCATGAAAATTTTGAAACTAACGAAAATTCAGCCCTCGTCAATTGGTTATATTAACCAAATGACCTACCAGAAATCTACAGACAAGTCAAAAGCTGTATTAGCAGAGCTACCACCAACCAGCAAGAACAAAGAAAACTCAACAATACCCTTCACCTATTCTCAATCATCGTCTGAATCTGCAAAAAGAAAAATAGATTCCTTCAGCAAAATAAAGCACATATTTACCAAAGACAACAATAAAGTGAAGATATGTACATGCGGGAAACTCTGCACCAACTAGATACAGTTGTGATAGCAATCGTGGCTATTAACAGGTAGCAGTAAAGGATTAACTATGATGATTTTTTTTTTTTGGGAGGGGAGAAGATTAAGTGGCATGATTTAGATATAACACATTGATTGAGAGTAGAATAGCATGGCATGAACGGGGAAGATGCCATAGCCATATTTGACAATGCAGTTCTATACCCCAACCTTAATCTATTAACCATGATCACCCATTATGTATCGAACATAATAATACTGGCATCCCTTAATAATACTAGTAATACAGGAATTGCATTTATTCTACAAAAGGAACTTTTAGATTTCCATAAACTATTCATTGATGTTTTTAATAAAGGAAGGAATATGAAATGAATATAGAACAAAAGAATACTAGATTACTAGTAACATAATCTGTATTGAAGCAATTTGCTTACCTGATCTAATATCTTCACCAACTTTTCCCCTATTTTTTAGCTGCCTATTGATCATGGCACATATGAGCATCCACCAGTATATATGAAAGATGAGCAGCATTATCAGCAATGTATTGAAGGTGTAGTAAAGAAATGTGTCATAACTCAGTGCTAGGTTTAGGCACTCCATCAAATCAATGCTGGAAATCCAATGATGAGAAAAAATGATTAAAAACTGCCTCCAAAAACAAAAAGTCATATGAATTCACTATAAAAGACAAACCTCGTCGCTCTAATAACCCAGAAAGGAAAGAAAATTAGCCGCAGTAGTAGCCATGAAATTGCAAAGAGTCCGAAGCATGCACTTGCACCAAGCTCTATTCTAGAATATTTGAAAACCTTGGCAGCTTCCATGAATACATCACTTGCATCATGAAGGGCAAGGATAATGGAGCCGATCCTGAAAAAACTGTAAATGCAACATCTATAAGTTATCTCTCTGTCTTGATAAATCACTCAATCCTAACTAAGGGAAAAATGTTCTATCATAGAAAAGGAAGATTTATGCAACATTTATCAGTTCTATTACAGTTTCTGAGCATTCACAGAGACTCCAATTCAAGACATGTAGTTGTTGAGTATTGACATAATAGTTTCTCAATTCTCAGAAGGACATAATTGAACACCGTCAAATTAATTTAAAGAAAGCAAAGTATGATATTTTAGCAAACTATAATGGTGAAAGGAACATCTAAAAAATATTTACAAATACAGAGTCTCAATTTTTTTGGTTTCAAGCACACTACCTACAGCTATGAATATTATGCAGGAGACAAATTAAAAACACATGATTCTGTCAGAGATATAATGAGTTAGAAACACTCTAGAGTTTATTTGCATTGCCATATCATTAAGGGAAAAAAGCAAATTACCCCCCTGAACTTTTGGTTCTGTTCAATTTAGACCCTAAATTTTTAAATTGTGCAGATCCCCTGACTTATAGATAGTGCAAAAAGGACCTTTGTTAGACTGACATTAAAAACCACTGTTAAGTGACCATGTGCTTTCACGTGCACACAATATTGGACAATTATACCCCTTTGTTAAAATTAATTTCCAATCCCAATTGAGGACACTTTCCCCTAATCTTTCAAACTCAACTCACGCCCTTTCTGAAACACTTCTCTTTCAATCTCTCAAACTCTCCTTCTCTCTTGTTTTCTTCAGATCTAAACACTTTTCTTCAGATCTAAAAACTTTGTTCTTGTTTTGTTGCTTGAAGGAGGCCGCGGCTTCATCTTTGTTCTTGCTTCTCAACTCATGCAACGGATGCATGCTCGAAGGAGGCCGCGACGCTCAACTAGGGAAAGATGTGATGCGACTGCGAAGAGGAAAAGAAGACCAGGCCAACCAGAACTGGGGGCTACTTGTGAAGAACAGTGACGCGACTGCGAAGACTAGGGAAAGACCTCGGAAGAGAAGACAGAAAAGGGTCCGTGACGCGAAGATGGAGAAGACCCATTGAAGAAGAACACTAGAACCAGCGGCTCCTTCTTGCTTCTTGTTTTGTTTTTCATTTTTGGTTCTGATTATGGTTTTGATTTGCTTTTTGGTTTTGAATTTTTTTCTGGTTCTGATTCCGCTTTTTTGGTACTGATTATGGTTTTCATTTCCTTTCTGCTGCTATTGGGAAGTTTAATTTTGATGGCATTTGTGGATAAATTAAAGTGTACTAAAGTTATCCCTCGTTTACCATGCTTGGTTTGTAATTTTGCAACAATAGAATATGGGAACAGAGAACCACAACGTGGAAAAGGACTTTGCCAAGGAGACACATTTTTCTGGTTTTGATTTTTTGATGGGTGTTTGAGAGGTTGAAAGAGAAGGGTTTCAGAAAGGGCGTGAGTTGAGTTTGAGAGATTGGGGGAAGTGTCCTCAAATTAGGATTGGAAATTAATTTTAACAAAGGGGTATAATTGTCCAATATTGTGTGCACGTGAAAAGCACATGGTCACTTAACAGTGGCTTTTAACATCAGTCTACTAGAAGGTCTTTTTTGCACCGTCTGATAAGTACAGGTCGCGTTGCACAATTTAAAAACTCAGGGTCTAAATTGCACATGACCAAAAGTTCAGGGTAATTTGCTTTTTTCCCTATCATTAATGAGCATCAAATATAAGCCACTGCTTGAGATTGTTCATTCTTATGTGAAATAAGCATAAATAACTAAGTTCCACATTCAAGGTTTATTGTAGAATTGGCATGGTATGCTCTTCAACCAAAAAATAAGGCCAAGATTTTACCTTGTTACATATGAGCACCCAATCAGTAAAACAGTGATTATATGGTGAGAAAACATCACTGCGAAATCCTTCCTTCGAGTCCCACATGAGGATAGCAGCAATGCTATAGATGTAGAACCCACATTGGCACATGTAGTAAATCTTTACAGAACTCCTGGGATAAGAAATGAAACAAGTTGAAATACAGCTTTTAATATGCCAACTTCCACTAACAGCAAAACTCAAATTTGAGTACAAAATACTTAGAATTTCCTTCCAAATCCAAAGCACAGTTACTAGTTCTCCCCATGTTAGTTGTCTTCGCTGCTTATAGATGATTATAAAACCAAATGGCAACTAATGACATCTGGTAAAGGAAATGACAAGCTAAACCAATCATAGCTATAAATCCCATAATATAGCCATATGTGTCCGTCATTATCGAAAGGAGGAATGTATCTATTGCTTTGAAAACTCCTGAAATTTGTTTTCTGACACATCCTCAGTTTTCTATCAAAACCTAAATATAAATTTAGGTCTCTTGAAGTCTTGGATCCAAATGGGACATAGGATCAATTTTCAGTTTCTAATTGCCTCTCTTAAGCTCAAATTTCTCTCCCATACCAGTTGCTGCATGCAAACCCCAAGGTCTGTGAACTATAAGATTCATCCTACGTCTGAACTGTGAAAAATTGCAAAATGTAAAGAAAATAGACGATGAAAACAGAAACAAAAACACACCAGATCAGGTTAACAAAACAGATGTGCATCATTCATTAAATTTGAAAAACATTTTGTATTAACAAGACTGGCATTCATCATGCTACATAAATTACTTACTTCAACTCATGATTTGGCCAGTCTTTGAAGTATAATTTCAAATTACTGAACCAGGGTTCATGGTAGGTAAATTTAAGAATGCACACTTCAACTGTAGCATAATATGTCAGCTTCCACAATGATTCAGTGAATTTTTCAATCTTTGCTTGGAGTTCCTTAGTAATCCTCGAAGGAGCCCCACCCCTTGCCAATATCCTGATAGCTAACCTCTGTAAGCAAACATCAATATTTATGGGATATCAATAAAGGAATAAGCTTAAAAAATGGTGTTAATACTCTAATCAAACGAACTCAACAATATAAGATAGGTCATGATTGTAGAAAATTATCATGCTTATGCCAAGAAAAAGTCTTGATCACCCTTGCCGATGTGCATTGCTAGAAGCATTTAATCTATCGTCCAGAAAAGCCATTATGGGACCTTGCTACACTATGGTATATGCTTCACAAGACAACAGATGAAGAAAAACACGATGAAATTTGTCAAAGTCCATTCACTACATTGACAAGACTAGATCCTTCTTCTCTCATATTTGTTACAATATGTCTCTGCCACCCAAAGGCAAATATTCTGGTTTACACTTTAGAGTACCTTATCCTACATTCTTGAGAATAGGAGTGCCAAATATTATTCTAAAATCCATTACCAATAAGTGTGCATTTCTTTTTGCTTCCCCTTGTTCCATTGGAAAGACTAAAACTAGGGTCTACCAATAAACCAAATTGCATTGTCTCTACTCAAGCAAACAGATGATGAAATCATGAAAGAACACAGTCATCATCATTCCAAACAAGAAATGAGACCACAATTAGAAAGAAAGTGAACAAAGTGCATTCTCATTGATTAATCAATTTACAATGTAGGAAACTGCCCATGACAGTCTACCTCCCAACAGGAGGGTAACTTTGAATCCATATAAGCTAAGAAGTACCTCTTAAATGTCCAATGAACATAAATACAAATGAGAAGAACCAAAATTAGCAAACAACTTTTAACTCAAGAAGAATGAGCAGCCATGAGTTAGAAAATTTTCCTAATCAGAGGCTTCGATGCATTTATTGAAAGCAATTGTGTTTATCTTAAACACTCTCCTCCTTAGGTTTTGCTCTTTTTCAATAGCGTGCATCAATTAAATCCAGCTCACAGGTCAACTTCAAGATCCTTTGACTAATTTGGATAAGATCAAAGAAAGCTACTACCGCCGATAAACTTGCGATTAAATTTAAAACCATTAAAAAAAACGATATGTGCAATTTTTTGGCAGCTAGAATCAAGAAAACTAGCAGAATCCAGAATAATAAAGTTTGTTTGAGGCATTTTTTTTTTAATCTCTAACAGAATCCAATACAAGCAAGGCATTAACAAGAATCAAGAATCTGCAAGGGAGAGAGAGAGAGAGTCTTACGCGAAAGACGTATCTGTCGAGGAAGAACCTGGCGACGAAAGAGGCGCAAGCGAAGTAGATCGCGAGGGTGAAATGCGAAGCGTCTGGCACGGCATTGTGGGAATCCATGGGGGAAGGAAGGGAGAGAGTGAATCAGAGAGTTCTCAGAAGGAAAGAAAAAGGTTCAAATCAGTTGCGAGCCAAGAAGAGCACGGAGATCATTTCACTTCATTGGCATTGGCACGCGAATTTATATGGGAACCAGCTTTTCCGGCGAGATCTGCTTTTAAACCTAATTTCGAGGGGGGACAAACGCGCTTTGGAGGTTTCTGAGCTGAATGTCAGTAGGAAGCGTGGGTTTGGCACGAGGGAAGGGAGAGGGAGGGAAAGAGTGAAGAGCAAGAGAGGGAGGTTGCAACAGAAACAGAAACCGAAACTGAAACAGAAATGGTGAAGGGCTTGTTTGTTTGTTTCTAAAATTTTAATCGCAACTTAAACACATCTACCGGAGTTTTATTTATAGCTCGCCTTCCCTCTGTGGTCTTGGAAAATCCCATTGTATTTCATTTCCAGTGGGACCCTATCGTCAACCCACACGTGGCAAAGTATGCTCCTAGCTTCACTATTATACTCTCAAAGTGCAATATGTAGAGGTTTAATTAGTGTGTAGGTAGCTTCCTATACGGCTATGTTTGAGAGTTGGGGATACAGGTACTACTGAAAGAGAACCATTATTAATGAGATAGAAAAGAAAATTGAAGAATTAAGCAGAAGAGAATATGTCATATTTTTTTCATTACATAAAAGTTTAGGTTAGGAAAAAGGTTCTATCCAATCTAAAATTAAGGCATACTTCTAAACTCATCAAGTATTTAAATAGATCCTTATATATTACTGATGAATCAAGCATGTCACACTTGTATTTGGACTTTTAAGAAGTCCAAGGAGAAAAGGGAAGGAAAATTATTACTATTTCCTTATTGACCCAATTTGGAGGGTTGCAAAATGAGATTTTAAAGGGATAAGGGAGGACATGATGTCCTTTTATAGTCATTTCACTCCCTTCACTTATATAACATCCAACCAAAGTTTACTCAACTCTTACCATTCATCTATTTCATTATCTATAGATTTACTAAATTTTCAATTAGGTTCTTATAATTTGAAAAATTATAATAGATATCTACAATAAATAAAAGTTTTAATCAAGTCCCTATAATGAATATAAATTTATAATCAAATCTCTTAACCTAATTAGGTCCCTATCAATAACATTATTGGTTTTTCCAATTGTAAGGAGTTTAAGGCAACCCATATAGAGTTGGCAAGAGATGAAATCAAAGAATATTTAAATTAATTTCACTTTTTTTTTCACATTAGATTAAATAGACTTTATTACATAATTTATTCACTATAAGAGACTTAATTAAAAAAAAAATCCTACACTCCATTTAATAATAATATATATATATATATATATATATATATATACACACACATTACTTTGTACCTACTCAATATTGGTGTCTATTTTACCTCACTTTTTGCATATTTACCCTCAATTATTTCTCCTTAGACATGTGAGGAGTTTAGTAAAGTATAGTGAGCATTTTTCATATTTTCACACATATGAAAATAATTTTATCCTAAAAAAAGTTGACATGAAAACGTCTATCAGGATGTGAGTTCAGATGCTATCACTAGGTAATGAATTTTCAGCGACTTCTGTGTAATTAAGTTTAGGTGAATCTTATGTAACTCTCCGAGCCACTAATATATTTTTCAATCAATGCCAACCCAAAATTTCAATAAATTTCTATTCCCCAACCCCTAAATCCATTATCAATTGGAACTCAATCAAATTTAACAAGTAGGTTAGTTAAACTAGAGAGTAAAGAGAAACCATTTACTTTAAAAGGTTGATAGAATATTCAGTATATGCTTAAACAAATTTAAAAGAACACTATAAATGAAGAACAATGATAATGTTCCTAACAAGCTTTTAGTTGTCTCAACTGGCGAGATGAAACATGATCGCTGGAGAATGAAGTTGAATTTTTAAGACTATAATTTGAAGTGAGATTGAAACATATCCTCCTCCTATCAATTCAGCGAAATTTATAATAATCAACTATTCAACAAATGATTAGAATATAAAATCATCTAAATACCTCGATTGACAATAAGTGCGCCAACTAGCATTCAAAGAGAAAAACCATTACGCTTGGGAATAAAACAATAACTTAGACTGGTCGGGTTATATGTATATGATATATAAGTCCTTGTTCATTATTTTAAAAAAATTGACTTAACGAGCAAAGAGATGTGCGACTTTAAATGAAGAATTTAAATCAATAGACTGTTTTATTTGAAGAATAGATTTTTATTTAGCACATCAATCTTTATTTATTGAATGCTAAATATGATGTCTCGTAGTATTTTAGGTGACCCATGATTGATTTTGAATTTACAAGAAATAGGAATAATAATAAAATAAATTAATAATATAACTTAATGTCTTAATATCTGAAAAATAAGCGTATATTATAGCAATAATATGGAATGTTCCTTAGCTCGGAATATCGTTCCAGAAAGAAATGAATGGAGAATGGCTTGAGATTAGTCCCTGCAACTAGTGCATTACGCAATGGTACTGGGAGTAGGCCTTTGCTTGACTCAATTTTAGTCTCTTGACTTTCAACCTGCATGCAAGGTTTTATTTTATTCATAGAATATAAGCATTATATCAATTCATACCTTATCTATTATTGGATAAGTTTTAAACTCCATTCAGGAAGCTATACCTCATTTAATAATTGAATCTGAAGCATTCATTGGTCAAGAAGCAGCGTCCCGAGGACAGCCCTTGTGGAAATGGGACGTATTGTGGATGTGACTGAGAGATGCGGCTCGGTGAGCGTCCTGCGAAATATGACTGTAAATGCTCCAATCCAAATGTGCCATGTGTCAATTTTGACATTTTTAATCAAAAAAATATAAAATTGAAATATCACTTTACAAATTTTTGAAGAAATATTTAAAAATTTTATTTTTTAATCATAAATAAAATTGTATAATACAATATATTAAAATAAATCATTTCATAATAATATTAATTTTTCTTTTAAATTTAAAAAAATCATGTGGAATCAAAATAGGGATCAAAGTTAATCCCTACTGTGAGAGAAGACCACTATTAGTCCCCATTTATCTTTTTATGACACCTTGATGACGTGTTATTGATGGGCACAAAAGAGGGACCAAATTAAATCCCTCCACTGGAGATGCTCTGAAGTCACACGTTTTACGCTTATCAAATACAAATAATATTTTTCTTGCGCTAAACAATCCAACTGGGTCCATGAGTGTTGGAATAAGCCATTTCATTTAACACAATGTGGACCCATTGGCTGAGGACTCACAATTTGATCTTCTACAATGCCATTTCCTTCTACTTCTTCTTTGCTCAGGACATTTTGCTTTGAACTTCCAACCTTGGTATTCTTTTACCCCTATTTCTTGTTCTTTCTAACCCAACAACACTTCCATTTGCTTTTCCCTTATTTTCCTCTCGGATAGTTTTCCTTAATTCCCTTGAGGATATCTTAGGAGCCATTTCTCCAATAAATAAAGACGGCATCGGACAATGCAATGATGAACAAAATAATCAGCGAGAAACAAAATGAACACTAACCATAATACCATTTTAGCTCCTCAAAAATTTTCTCATAGCTATCACAAGCAACTTCAAGAATCTCAATTAATGTTTGAACGCCCAAACAGTCAATTTTGCAATGATCATCACAATAAATTATTTCATATTCTAATCATTCATGGAACAACTAATGACTTATAAATGTCTCTGAACTGATAGGAGGAGGCATGTTCCAATCCGACTTCAAAATCGCGGTCCTAAAAAGTTAACTTCATTTTCTGGACAACCAAAATTTCATTTGACCTATCAGATCACCTAAAAGCTTGTTAGGATAAGATAATAATACCAGCTACTTTTAGTAAAATTTAAGTGAAAAGTATTAGTTGAGATCCGGATTTTGTACCCACCACACCAAAATAGTTGTATTTGCGTTGGAAAAACTAGAAAGACATGCTTTTAAGCACTAAATCCCCTATACATAAAGTTAGTACATAGAATTTAATTTTTATGTTTTAGTGTAAAATTTTTTATACACCATTAATCATGTCTTATATTATCAATTACAAATTTAAATAATTGGCTTTCATACCTACTACTTAAAAAGTCATCTAAATAATATTTGAATTGAATAGTGTAAAATTATTTTACATTTGTCGACATAAAAATTAAACTATAATAAATATACCTTGAGATAACCAATTAATAAATGCTCTTTCAAAATCAGAGATCGCCATGCCACGATTTCAGTTTTTGAGATGTTATTAAATCATTTAAATGAGAGTGGGTTTGGGCACAATTCATAGGATAATGAGGTGGAACTTTGTGTAAGATAGAAAAATACCATCATAGATAAATTTGATTGTAAACTTTTTCTTGACAATCCAATGAGGCAATTTGGTTAGAAAAGTGAGAAAACTGTAAAGTTAATTGGGAAATTATTTTGTATGGGATTTGATATAAAAAAATTTCCCAAACGGAGTAATCACTTATTTATGGTGTTTTATCCAGTCTCGTCAATAGCACGTATCAATCTGCAAAACCCAGGCATGCATGCAAAACCCTTCACATGAAAGTTGTGCCGATGAAGAGACAATTGAATAGAACTTGCTGATGGCGAGTTTGAAGGCTGTCAAACGCTCGCCTTATCTAGTAGTATCTATATTTAATGAATTAAATAATGTAAAATGGTTTTATAATATTAACTAATAAATTTTTGTGCAAAGTGATAACTTATATTTATAGTTTTGAAAATTAAATTGGATGGACGATCCAATTGGAAACCAATGAACCGGGCATTGGTTCGGCTGAATTTGGTACTAAATTGGTCAAATCCTGGTCAAACTTAGGTTGAACTAGCATGAAATAGTAGAACCATACAGGCATTGGTTTGGCTCGATTTGGTACTAAATTGGTCAAATCCTGATCAAACTTAGGTTGAACTAGCATGAAATCACCAAACGATATCCGTTAATCCATTCCACTGTTCATTGTATCCACGTGGCATTTGCAAACCCATCGTTGATACTTTTCTATAAAGTACTTTATATAAAAATAATAATAATTGTTTTGCATGTTACAGAACCCATTACGAATGCTTTTCCTATAAAGTACTTTATAAACAAAAATAATAATAATTGTTTTGTAGAACCCATCACGTATTTTTATAAAATACTTTATATAAAAAATAATAATAATTGTTTTGCATGTTACAGAACCCATCATGGATACTTTTCCTATAAAGTACTTTATATAAAAAAATAATAAACTTTATATAAAAAAATAATAATAATTGTTTTGCATGTTACAGAACCCTTCACGGATACTTTTCCTATAAAGTACTTTATATGAAAAAATAATAATAATTGTTTTGCATGTTTATAGTTTTTGTTTGACCATTTTACACCTTTTTTTTTGTTTTTTTTTCCTTGGCAACCAGCTCTGCCCCTCCATACAGCTGCCCACTCGCACCTACTCATCACTTTCTGTCAAGAGTATGGCCTTTCCATCAAAGAGAGAGTATGACTCCTTAGCTTATCACTGAAAAGTTCTTCATATCACTTCCTCAATATAATCCCTTCTGCACCTTTCACTAACCCATCGCCTCAATGCTATCTTTGAATTAGAGTTTTTGCACCTTAGACATCTGAGCATCCTCTTCCCAAAATCATACCTTTTTCACAAATATTTAGCTTCTGCTCTTTATCTCTTTTTTATATGGCTAATCTGAATAATTCCTTCTTCAATACTTTACACGATTGTTCTCAAAGCTTATTGTGTTATGTGTGAGGTTAGTTAATATTTTGCAATATGTAGTAATTTTTTTCTGAATGTAGTGTGTTTTGAGAGAAAAAATTGTAAAAGTATTGGAAAACAAATTTTTTTTTTCAGAGGATGTGTTTTCCTATCCCACTATCATTTTTTGATTCAAATTTCATGAAACTCTTTGTTCATGTAGTGGAATTCCAACACGGAAGAGATTAACTATGTCTGCCACCAAATTTCATGAAACACTTTTTTTGTTTTCCAATACTTTTACAATTTTTTTCTCTAGAGATAGACGAATTGTTTGATGTAAAATTCCAGAGGATGTGTTTTCCTATCCCACTATCATTTTTTGATGCAAATTTCATGAAACTCTTTTTTGCATTGGGGTTGGCATCTTACATTGCTAAATTTCCCTCCCTTTGCTTGGATATTTGAATTTCAAACCCCTCATTATTCTCTATAAATTGGAGGACTCAGGATGCAAATTGTGTGCCTGATTTCAATGTGTGATTTTTATTGTGCTTTGTTACAAGTGTTTGCTATATTTGCATCCTTGCTTGCTATTTGTTTTTATGCTTACTGTTTGTGTGAATGAATTCCTATTTATTGAGTATTGATCATGGCTCCTGTGTTTGATTTGTTGCCTCTATTTGTGCTGGCCGTGAGGCTTGGAACTGAAGGTCAGAGTTGTTAGACTCTGACCTTCCCCATGTACAACAATGCATCTGTTGCAAGCTCCATTGAAATGGTTTTAATGGATGACAACGTAATCACTCTTTATCCATTGATTTTATTTCATCATCTTTGATAGTTAATATGTTGTTATGCTATTTGCTAAACCTCTTTTATTTTCTGTGTTATTGAAGAGAGATAGATTCACTGACTTAGAAAGCCATTGGTTTCAAAGTATTTGAATATATTAGTTGAGGGAGGTTGCTATTAGATTTCTTATGTTACTGTTGTTTAATTGGGTCCTATAGGACCACCAAACATGATTCTAAGATTGTGTTCCAATATAGAACAAGTGTTACTCCATGTGAATTACCTACTGTTCCTGAATTTGGTGTTATTGCAACTCCTTTTCATGAGGTTCTTAACAACACTCAAGACAGTGATTATCTATTGATTGGTTATTTTTTTTATTTGTTTGTGTTTGTACCGTCTATCTTAATTGTCTGTCTTTAGTATTAATAATGTTTTGTGTTTCTATGGATATGAAGATGTCATTGGATTGTTGATTGGAGTTTCTAACTGAAAGAATATGAGAGAGGGAAAAGCTTCAAAGATGATTGTTTTGGAACTTACATCTGAGAGGTTGATTTTTGCAAGATTTCTTATTTTGCATGACTTTTATTTTATTGGTGTGTGATGTGGTTATCATTTAATGGTTGTAGTTTGAAATTGGATTGTGCGTTATTTGGGGAATATGTGGATCAAGTCCAATCATTTGTTCAGATTGGTGAGCTGGAGCTCCCTATTGTTGTGATATAACTTGCAAAAGTGAAGAGCTTTCGTGGTAATACTTTTAAGCATATTTTTTAAGTTTGTTCCACATGTATTTCATATATTTTATGAGTAACATTTACTACTTTTGGCCCATTCTATCAGGAAAAATAGGAATTCAAAATGTGATGTATGCATCAAGGATTCTTTTCAATCCAGACTTAGCTGAAGTTGTTCAGTTTCTAACAGTTGTTACTCTAATGCCTTTTTTTAAAATTGTAATAGGCTTAGGGTTTATGAATCTTTCTGCCTCACTATTTTTTTTAATTTTCCATATAGTATTTCCACGGACAACTTTATTAGTTCTCAAAGCTTGGTTAAGTTGACAACCTCCTCGAGGTTGAATATTGAGGACGATTTCATGAAAATCACTCCAAGAGGCTTCATTGAAGGACTTATTGACAATAAAGAGGTGAGATCATTGTTTTTATTTTTATTTTTTCATTCAAGCCATAATCATTTTCCACCAAAAAAAAAATTATGTCTTAGCTCCTGTTACAATGAGGTTCATTTTATATGTCTTCTATGTGTAGGCTGGATCATTTGTGATAATGGGCACTATCAAGGCTATTGTGGACCAAGGCCAGTGGTGGTATACATCCTGAGATGTGGGAGAAGTGTAGTCCCTGAACTCTGGCATGTATTATTGTGATTTTTGCAACTGCCATGTGTTCAACGTGTGTCCAAGGTATTTTTTCCACTATATTTTACTTGATGATAAATTTTGTGCTTCATTCTATTTATTTCATTTTGTTAGTTATTATTGTTTTTTTAATCCTTATTTGCTTTGAAGGTTTAAGCTGAAAGTTGAGGTTGAAGACTCAACTGGATAACAGTATTTGTTCTATTTGAAGGAATGAGCTTGTTTGAAAGTCATGTGCAGAAATGTTTGTTGAACACATGAAATCACCTGACGTATAAGCCTTTACCTTTCCAATCTATTATTTAATTTATTGTTTTATCATTGATATTAATAATTTGCTCCTTATAAATGTTTGATCATTTATTGTTGTGCAGAGTGTTCGTAGTGACATTTATCCATTTGAGTTTACTGAGCTGATTAATAAGAAGATGCTTTTCAAGGTGGAGACAAAAGTTGTCTCACCAAATAGGTATCATGGCACCTTCCCTGAAAAGAATTTGTGATGACAAGACAATCCTCATGTTTTGCTTGAATGGTTCCGAATTAACACCAACTAAGGTAATAAATAAACTGCAATCTTTTGCTCATTTTCATTAAATAATTATGTGACTTGGTTTTATTATTTTTATCCAGGCATTATTTGCCCCTGTGTTTTCCTCAACTTACTTTAGGCTCGGTTTCAAATGTTATTGACCTTGAATCCAATGAGCCAGAGGTATTATGACATAAACAAGCAATCATTTGTTTTGTAAATCATATATTTTCCTGTAAAGGTGCTTATTTATTATGTAATTTTGCAGATCTTTGTGCCTAAAGTTATGAAAGCTACTGTGTTAGAGAATGAGAGTTGTTCCCAATCCACAATGATTGGGATGACACCTGCAAAGAGGAACTTGGAGATGGAATTCAATGAGGCTGACCTCTTCCTGACATAAGAAACTGAAAACAGTGAAAGTAGAGTTTGACTGACCTTTTTAGTTTGTAGTGGGCATTAAGTGCAACTTGGACCATTATTTGTCCCTTTTAAATTTAAGAGTTGTTGCACTAAAAGTCTTATTTTGGGATTTTGATTTATGTTTATGAAAAACTTAGGATGGGATGTAGGCATGTACAGCTGGATAACTGTTATCATGCGAATGACTTTGTTATTTATGAATCTTTAGACTTTTTTTATGCAGCAATAATAGACTAAGCAAGTGTGCTCATAGTTAGCACAATTTTGTACACTTTGAACTAATATTTAATGAATATTATGCACTCTGCCCATGAAAACCTTATGTTTACAATTTTATTGCCAACCATTTCTATATCAATAGTTAGGCATAAGGAAACATCAAGAAGGGAATTAGTATGAAACAATATGTGGTGTTGAATTTTTTGCTCTTTTTAATTATTCATTTATAGAAATTTCAAGGTAAGAAAAAAGATGGAGATATAATGTTAAGGGTATAGACTAAATAATTGAGTTAATTGCGTCCATTGTTTATGGAAAGATTCATGAATATATGTTTTTTATTTTTGGCATTATTAACATGACAATGGCAGTATATATAACCCTTAGATTTTCCTTTTTATAAATAAAACATATGGCAATCAAGTTACAGATTATTTTGACATGGTCAATTTAAAATTAGTTTGATTAATACATATTCCAAAGTATTTAGCGGATTTGACTCTTAAAAAAATTATTTCTTGCTTCTTTGGATAAAATTTATTATTTTGATCAAATTTTATTTAGTTTAAATGAATGTGTATAAAGAAACCATTACTGACCAATTTTTTTTTTGTTGACATCCTTTTATTTAATCCAGATGGGTGGAATGTTAAGCAAAACATTGTTTAAAGCAAAGGCCAAATTTGTGAGGTCAAATAGACTCAATATACTTAGAGCTAAGAAGGTCTCAAGTAAGTTACAAAAAGGTGAACAATTAAATTGTTATAATTTTGCTAAGCAACTAACTAAATTGACATGTCAAATTAGTAATGATTGTTTAATTTTTTTTGTTATGTGTTTGATGTGTTTGATTTAAATACTTTTTATGTTTGCTTAATTTTAGGATGTGTGATGCATGGTGTTAGAGAGCCCAAATGTTAGGTTTAATGATGTTGAACTTATGGATCTCAATAATCTTCCTGAAACAGCTTCAGGTGTGTTTGCTTTTATTTGCAACCTTCTTTTGTGAGATTTAGCATTTTTTTTGTATTTGAGTAAGTCAGTTTATTGGGCTTCATTCTTTCATACAGCACATAAAAGTTCTTTGTTTGATACCGTGGGTAGCAAAGTGTACAGATCACGAAGAATTAAGCAGTTGAGGCAAAACAAGAGACTAAGGATATCTGATGGAAAGTCAATAGTATATTTGTTATATATTATATGCTATAAAAAAATTACCATGAAATTTGTTAAGAGAATTTTGAGTGATATGTTGCTTATCAATAAGATAATACAAGTTATGACTCACTAATCAATTATTGATTTTGTTAATGTGCACGCAATGGACCGATAGTTGAATTTAGAATTCACACAAATTTGAACTTACATTTTACTTTGGATATTAATCCAAAGATGTTTCTTTTGAACCTTTAATAGGTATGTTTTTTGTTTTGAACTTTATATTCCCTAAATAATGTTGGGTTTATAAATTACAAATTGAATTACTATATTTTTTATTCCAGTTGATGATTCAATGATGCAATATAATGAAACTCTAGCCGAATTGATTGAACAAAGTTTGGTAAATGCAATTTATGATGAATGCGAGCACGAAGGTATGTTTATCTTTTTACGCCTACTACACCAACTTTCATATTTAGTTGAACACTTTGACTGATATGTAATATTTTATTAGCTTATTTTGACAATGGAGATTGTGTGTTCCATTGTTCATTTTGTGGTGCATTGTTATGGTTTGACGAACGTACCAACAAAAGCACAAGTGCTGAAAGTCAGATTTTTCAATTTGCTGTTGTAAGGGTAGAGTTCAACTCCCGCTCTTAGGAAGGCCTCCTGAACGTTGTGGTCATTGATAAATGGTTTAGTCCGCGTGCACAACATTTTTTAGAGAATATACGTGCATATAATAGCATGTTCTCTTTTACATCTATCGGTGGCAAAATTGATAGATCTGTTAATGATGGTCTTGGGCCTCCCAATTTATTCTAAGTGGTCAAAATTTCCATCGTATTGGAACACTCCTCCTTATTGATGGTGAGAGGCCTAAATTTGCACAACTATATATTTATGATACCAGGAACGAGACACATAATCGGATGAGTCATTTTAGGTAACTCTATCATTAGTTGGTCTTAATATTCTATTGAAAAAATCAAATAAAGTAATTGTTTTAAGTTTACTACTTATTCAGTTCAAATGGTTTGCGAAGTGGCTTCGATGAATCATTAATAAATGATCTTATGACCATGATTGATGAACATAATGTACTTGCGAAATCATTTAGAAGAGTTCGTGACCATTTCTAGACCAATCCATCTAGTAGTTTGCATTGCGTCTTTTTGAAAACGGACATTTGATGCATGTACATACAATACTCCCAGTTGATGAGGTGGCTGCTTTAATTGTTGGTGATTTTGAATCTTCAGAACATGGGCGAGATATTATAGTTCATGTCGTTTTGGTCAATTAAAAAGATTGCATGAGACACATACTACTTATCTTCCATTGCAATACCCATTACTTTTTCCGTATGGAGAAGATGGTTACCAAGAGGATATTCCGTTTAGAGGATCTAATAGAAGTTGTCCAAAGAGAGTGAAGGTATCGTTGCGGGAATTTATTTCTTTTAGAATTCAAGATCGTCAATTGGAAGAAGGAATTGTTTTACAAGGTCGAAAGCTGTTTCAACAATTTGTTGTTGATTGTTACTCTATGGTTGAGTCGCAACGTTTGTCGTTCATTCGTAATAATCAAAAAAATATAAGATCAGAGTTCTTGAAAGGATTAGAAGAGGCTATTGACAGGGGTGATACCGATGCTGGCTCTATTGGATCTCGCGTTGTATTGCCCTCTTCGTTCACGGTGGTAAAAGATATATGTTTAACAATTGTCAAGATGCAATGGCTATATGCAAAAAATTTGGATATCTAGATTTATTTTTACGGTGACATGCAATCCCATTGGGAGATACGACGATATCTTAACAGGAGAATGTTGGGAGTGGATGATAGGCTAGATATTGCTTGCCAAGTTTTCGAATAAAGTTACTTGAATTGATGAGTGATTTTAAGAAAGGACACTTCTTTGGTAAAGTTGTTGCAGGTAAATAAACATAATTTATTTGTTTAATTTAAATTTTGTGATCATGTACCAATGTTTCAAAAATTCCAACTACAATTGAAATATTAATAGTTTGAAATAATTATTCATTTGGAAATACAAGGATGTATACTGTTGAGTTCCAAAAGCGAGGTCTTCCACATGCTCATATATTGCTTTGGCTAGAACAAAGCATTTCATCCCAACCTGCTAGATTGGTTGATGACTTAATAAGTGCAGAGTTGCCTGATCCTTGGAGATATCCTATCTTACATGAGGTTGTTTCAAAGTTCATGATACATGGACCATGTGGACTTGCTAGGCAAACGTCTCCATGCATGAAAGATGGTAAATGCCCAAAATTCTATCCTAAAAAATTTGTGAACACAACATACTTTGATGAGGATGGTTTTCCAATTTATAGGAGACGTGATACTGGCATTACTGTTTTAGTGAAGGATGTTGAGGTGGACAATAGGTTTGTTGTTCCTACCACCCAAAATTGCTGATGAAGTATCATGCTCATATGAACTTGGAATTTTGCAATAAGTCCAACTCCATTAAGTATCTATTTAAGTATGTCAATAAAGGACCTGATCGTGTCACGTGTCTATGAGCCAAAGAAATGATAGTCATGAAAATGCTTCCTCTGAAGAGATTGATGAGATAAAACAATATTATGATTGTAGATATTTATCACCATGTGAGTTGTTTGGAGGATATTTGCTTTTGATATCCACCATAGATGGCCACCAGTGCAACGACTTATATTTCATTTGCCAAGGGAGCAAAGTGTCATGTTTCAGGAAAGTATAACTTAGAGAATGTTGTCCATGAAAATAGGGAAAAAACACAATGTTCACATGGATGGAAGCTAATACTAAATATAATGAAGGCAGGAATTTAACATATGGTGAATTCCCTCACACTTTGTATATCATGATAAAAAACGAGAATGGCATCCTAGGAAAAGAGGCTTCTCGATTGGTTGATTAAACTTTGTCCCGTCCTGAGAGTTATTCTATCTTCGATTGTTGTTGAACATTCAAAAGGGTTGCACCAGTTATGATGATGTCAAAACTATCCACGGTGTTTTGCATCATACTTTTCGAGATGCTTGCTATGCGTTGGGTCTTTTAAATGATGATCGAGAATTTGTAAATGCAATTAAAAAGCAGCTAGGTTATCATCTGGGCATGAATTACGTCGATTGTTTGTTACATTATTGGTTTCCCATTCAATGAGTGAGCCTTCTTATGTATGGCAACAAACATGGGATTTGCTGGAGATGGGATCTTATTTGAAAAACGCGAGAAACTCGACGTCAGGTACAATTGCTTTCATAGTTCGTTGTGTTTGAAGTTGATGTACTATAATTTTAGTATATTGTATACTAAATTATTGTCTTTTGCAGATTTGACAATGTCAGATGAGGATTTACAAAATCTTTGTTTGTTCGAGATAGAAAAGATTTTACAAAAAAATGGTAGATCTCTGAAAGATTTCGAAGGGATGCCAACACCAACAAATCATGACATTGGACACTTAGATAATGTTCTATTGTTAAACGAACTTAATTATCCCAGAGAAGACATGTTGATAGAACATGAGAAGTACTTCCCACATTTAACAGATGAACAAATTAATGTTTACTTGTCTGTTGTGAATGCTGTTAATGAGGAGAAAGGTGGCCTTTACTTTGTCCATGGTTATGGTGGGACTGGAAGACTTTTGTTTGGAATGCATTGTCTGCAAAATTGAGGTTAGAAGGTAAAGTAGTTCTCAATATTGCATCTAGCGGTATAGCTTCACTCTTATTACCTGGTGGTAGGACAGCACATTCAACGTTTGCAATTCCATTGCATTTGAATGAAGATTCAATGTGCAACATAAGGGTAAATAGTCCTAAAGCAAATTTGATAAGACATTGTAGTTTGATTATTTGGGATGAAGCGCCCATGATTAACAAATGGGCCTTTGAAGCGCTAGATAGAACATTGAGAGACATTATGAGGATTACGAGGGTTGAATGTGCAAATATACTTTTTGTTGGCAAGGTGATCGTGCTTGGTGGGGATTTTAGGCAAATTTTACTAGTAATCCCAAAGGCAAGTTGTCCAATATTATTATGTCAAGTATCAATTCGTCTATCTTATGGAGTCATTGTACCATTTTCCAATTAACTCGGAATATACGACTTCAAGCACGTTCAAACTCTGTGGATCTTGATTCCTTGGCAGTGTTTGCAAAATGGATATTGGATATAGGTGAGGCAAAGTTGGTCGTGAAATAGAAGATCATTTTGAGGTTGATATCCCTGAGGATTTATTAGTTCTAAATGATGGTGATCCTATAGCTGCGATCGTTGAGTCAACATATCCTGATTTGAGCAACAATGTGGGTAATTATAAGTTTTTTGAAGATCGAGCTATTTTAGCACCAACAATTGAAGTAGTTGAGAAAGTTAATGACCATGTGATTCAAAGTATTCTTGGTGAGGAAAAAGAGTATTTGAGCTTAGATTCTATTTGTAAGGCAGATGATGGTGTTGGTGTTGACCATGAATGGATCACAGTTGAGTTTCTAAATGAAATTAAATGCTCTGGTCTTCCTAATCACAAATTGAAACTGAAGAAAGGTGTACCTTCATGTTGTTGCGTAACATTGACCAGTCTGCTGGTCATGTAATGGGACTCGACTTATAGTCCTTGAGCTTGGCAATAACATTATATGTTGCCAAATTGCTACAGGGAACAATATTGGTGAAAAGGTCTATATACCAAGGATGAATTTGATACCTTCTGATCCAGGTATACTTTTAAAATTTCAACGTCGTCAATTCCCACTATCTCTCTTTTGCAATGACTATTAACAAAAGCCAAGGACAAACTCTATCTCATGTAGGATTGTTTTTGCCGAAGTCAATTTTTTCTCATGGCCAATTGTATGTCGCGTTTCAAGAGTAAAGTCTAGAGATGGTCTTAGGATATTGATTTGTAATGAAGAAGGCGAGTTTTGTCGTTCTACTAGGAATGTTGTCTACCCAGAGATTTTTAACAATATGTAGCTTATGGGAATATTTTTTCAAATATAATCTGTAAAGATCAAAGAGTATATGTTTTTGTTGTGCTTAATTATTTTATGGTTAAGTAGTACTTTATAATATGGTGGTGTAGTTTAAAATGTTTGGACCTAATACCATATGATTTTTTTTGAAGACCTTATCTATTTTGTGTGATGTGTTCAGCAAACAGGATTATTAATTGGTACTATCTTTGTGTATGCGCTTTCGATTGATTGTGTTTGCATAGTATAAATTTGTTTCTTTTCATCTTTGTGATGCACATAATTCGAACGTACTAAGCTATATTTTATTCGAATAGGAAGGATCGGAATTTTATTATAGAATTTGTAGTTCAATCAACCGTGCGTAGCACGGGTTTCTAACTAGTAGTAGAACCAACTATATGGTAAGCTAAGAGTCACCCACAGAAAGAAAGCGTGAAATTCTAGAAAAAATTCCAAAATTCCAACCTATGGAATCAAACCCCTATCCATAGGATGGAAGGAGAGCGCTCAACTACTGTGCCAAAAAATCTGTGTGTCATTGTGCTGTAACAATAATTATACATAGTATATATTTATTTGTATTAAATTATATTTTTATATATTAAATTAATTAAATTTGTTTCAACCAGGAATTTATTGGTTTAACCATACACAATGATTTGGTATCTTAGTCAAGTTAATCATCAATCCAGTTTTAAAAACTATGCTTATATTGAATAATTTCTTGCCAAAATAACTATCTACCATAATTTGTCATTTTGATAATTTTTTTTTATACTCTATATTTTATTGATTGAGAATGTAATTTATACTAAGTCACTTAGATTGGTCTATGGTGAGAAATTTAAATATCATATATAAAGTTCTAGGTTAAAATCTCAATGTAATTAATGTAATTTTTGAAATAAAAAAAATTATACCGGTACTATCCGTGTATAAAAATTCAAATTTAAATAAGTTGATAACTCTTCCTGGGTAGGCGAGAAATTGATTGACTCCATACTCTTCAATCAACTCTAACCCTGTCATGTCATCGGTGCGTCGTCGTTCCGAGTTGGCGCCCCCTGCTCCTTCCCCTTCCCTAATTCAACGGTTGCCTGCCGTACTCTTTGGTCGTTACATTACAAGTTGGCAAAATTGAGTTGCCATTGACGACGTCGTTTACGCAAGTGACTGATGATGGCTTCCTCGAATAATCTAATACCTGTTATTAGGATCTTGTGGTGGCTTCCAGAGCAGGGCTCACAGCTTTCATATTAGACTTGTAAGTGATTCCCGCTAGTTACTTTTTCGATTGTTATTATTATTATTATTATTATTGTTGTTATTGTGTTGGTTGTTTCTAGATTAATTTAGCTGCTTCCATGTATGTTAATTATGTCTGCTTTTGAACATTTCTGGGTTCCTATGGTGAGTTCACTTTGTGCTACTGGACAACCAAAAATTAAAATTTCTATGGTTGCCCCTCCAAAGTGACCAAAGACAGAAATCTAATTCCAAATCAGCTTATCCATAGACCATAGTAGTTGCACCACTAATGCAAATAAAACACCTTATTGAGGGCTCTGTTTGCCATGGTTGGATCTAAATCATCTAAATGCATTGCTTAATAATTTTTGCCTTTTTATTTTGTTTGCTTTTAGAGAATCGCTTTCCTAGAAGAACGTTCAAGTCATTAAATGGACAGATGCAATTTATTATGTTTGGCCACATCTGTTACTGTTTTCATTGTCAAGTTATTACTAAAAATGGACAGATGATGTTTATTTTATTTGTCTCATCACTCATCACACCGCCTCCTGCCACCTTTTGTCACTATTGCTACAACTATAACTACGATCACTGCCATTCATTTGATCAAGATATCACAGTTTATATGATTAAGATTGTCATTTTGAACTTCATCCAAGTGAAAATATTGGTACGGTTTCAGTTTTAAACCTTCCAAACTGTACGCTTATCTCCTGCAGTGAATGAACTAGGTGTATCCTTTTTGCATCTCTGACTGTTCATAATTTCCATTTTTCCCCTTCTCGCTGCATCTTCTTGTATTTCTGAATAATCATTCCTAGACAATGCCTGATCATTCCCTATTAAATGGATTATTTGGCCCCATGACTATTTAATGTTTCATTCTCAGTTTGAGTCATTTTCTGTGTAGTTGAAATGTTTTCTCAATAACCGACTTTGATAACTATGACATCAATTTGCAAATATAATTTTAGCCACTTTGGAAAAAATAATCTAAATGATATAATTCGTGGCTTTACAGGTGATAGTTTTGTGGAAAGGGCTTAACATCAAAGCCAGACAGACTGCAGATCCCACTTACTATTAGGCTAAGCTCATAGCATACACTTATTCTCATAATATCATGGTTATTTTCACTAATATTAATTTAAAATGATAATTTGTTGCACAGGCATGGAAACCCTTTTTGGATTCTGAGGCAAATTATTCACTTCTTACAACTATTGTCTGTTAAGCTCAAAATACTTTTAGCTAATTGTAGTTGATACTATCTGTTGCGAAGATAATATTTTTTTAATAATCTTTTTAGGTGATATTTGGGATTGCTATTTAGTGGTTGAGCAGATAATGCTTGTAGATCCTGCTAGACGGAGTTGTAGTCTAGAATTAGTGTCGATAACTAGAATATATCTACTTAAGAGTTTTAATTTATTTTGTTGGATGAATACCGCTGTCATGAAATTTCTGGATTGCAGCCTTGGTCTCATACCCTTTTCTGGGGAATTTCAGACTATTCTTTTTCCTTTTCACGTTAATATTCTAGGCATTTCATTTAAGCTCAAGGTTTCAATAAACTGTCACTGTTATGGTGATAAGTCTAGAGTATTGCTTGTCTGACCTCAATCAGTTGGCATACTTGTCATAGTTATCGGTAACTTTCCTTTTATGAGATGCTGTAATAATCTATTGACAATCTGTTGTAAGATCATATTTTGTCTTCTTAAAAGTGGGGTTATCAAAACCAAATGTCTGGCTGCATCATCTATGGGTGCGTAGCTAACTGGAAAACAAATATGTCAGCATCACTTTACATATTCTGGTTATTGAATCATTTTTTTCTCATCTGAAACGTAACCCTGTTTTTGATGATTTTCTAGTACAAGAATGAGATTGCATATATTGTATTTTACGGTTGTGGCTCTGTTGGTACCTAAATTGGAAAATCGGTAACTATTTTAACATTGTTGGGGATATCATGATTGATGTATTCTTTGGGTTTCTTGGTTACTGTACTTAGATTTAACTGTTTTGGTCATTTCAAATTATGGCTAATTACCTTTGTCATTCACTGAATTTTCATATTGGGGTTCATTTCCATTAATTACCTGAATGATCTTGGAAAAATTGCTTCGGTAAACATAGACTTTATAAAAGGGCAGCTCTTTTAGTTACAGCAAATGATCTTGAACTTCAATAGCTTATGTTTATCTTGTTGAATGAAGATAGTGGCATCAGCACTTCATGGCAGGAGTGGCAAGGGTGACAAATTGATCCTGCAGAACAGAATAATGATGTTGATGGTGCCATGTGAATGCTTAGTTGTACAATTGTTTTTATTGTAATGAAATTGAAAGAACACTGTGCTATATAACAGCACAGCAATAGAATGTGTTTCAATTCATTTGCATCCTTTTTAAAACTCATGTCATCTTGTCGAAATGTGATGCCCGCTATCGTTGAGTTGACTAAACATGCTTCCTAGATATTACTTTAGCTACGTGATTAAGCAAGATTCCTTCCTGTTTTGCCTTGTTGCGTGTACTATAATGAGATAATTCTGACTTAGCTAGGTTGTTTCATAACTTTCATTTGTATTTCACCATGAAAACCTGCTCTTGAATGAAATTGATTCTTTGATGTTGGTAGACACGTGCACCCTTGTTTTAGCTATGTTACTACTACTAAGCGGCCAGTGCGCTAGATTATTAGCTGCAAAACAGTCACTCTGCTTATGGGGGTAAAACTGCACATCTGCCTTCCACTAACCCCAGTAAATAGAAGCCTCGTGCACTGGCTGTGCTTTTAATGTTGTGTTAAATTTCAATTGAGTTGAATTTCATATGGTGTGGTAATTACATCCTCTCTGTGGCCACTGTAATTTTGTGGCTATTGCATGACACTGTCTGTTGTCTAAATAAGCTAATTGCACTGACACATCAATAGGCTATCTTCATCATATCTGTGAATACGCAGTCGTAATGTAATTCATATTTATCTTTCTCCTGTATTAGTTTTTGTATTTTAGTTTCTCCACTGTACTAATTGATGGTTCAGGCTTCTTCGCGAGGAATCCATTTCTGGGACCACGATCATGAAACTATGCAAATTTTCTTTGATATTATTGGTTGATGCGGTGTGGTATTATTTAGAAGATCGTATTATTTTGTTAGACGGGTATCTTTTATCGGGTCGGGATCAAACTCATTACATCAAATATGAACTATGATAATGACAATAGTTGATTGCATACGAACGCTCCTAGCTGTTGGATTTTCTTTAACCATAAAATAGACTCTGTCCTTGAGAAAATCACTTTAGTCCACTATAATGCAAAGGTGAAGTCGCAGTATAGCTTCAAAATCTCCAGCCAATTCATAAGGTCCAATAATGCGATGTACTCTTTTGGTCCCCGCCTCTCCACCAAACATGATCAAGCTTCATGACTTGAAAGGTTTCAGATCCCTCTGGCTAAGGGCATCTCCTTTTGCAGCTGGCCAATTAATTGCCAACGTCTGGCTTCTTCCTAGTCACAGGTCGTGACTCCTTCGTGAAGCAATATGAACTCTCTGCCATGCAAACCGAGCCACGTTGCATTAGTTTGAGTTGAATATGGTAATGTAAAATTCTTTTTACCCGAATTGGATGTTGCATTTGCCCCGTTAACTCAATGAAACTATGCAAATTCTCAAGTCATTTGGGTATTATAATTTTTATCTAAGTCTAAACCCCATTGGTTGCAAGTTAAATTTGTCAACGGTTATTTGAGAATTGAGATTATTTAGGGCTGGAGTGGACGAGGCAATAATGAAGCTAAGCTTCGTACAATAGGTCTATAGACAACCTTGAAACCATCATGGGGACCATATAGGGTCTAGTCTCCTTGAAGAGAATAATCAAGAACACAAGCCAAGTCTTTCAAATTAAAATAGATTCAAGGACCATTTTACTGAAGCTCCAAAACAATAATCATTAGTTGACAACATCTTTAATATTACTACCGCTTACACTTTCAGATTAAATTAATGGTGCTAAGCTATGCCACCACTCATGATATTATAAATACTCAGAAAGAGAGAGACTACTAGCTAGAAGGGAACCTCATTATAAAACAGGAGGTTGATTTTGGGTTAAGGAGGTGGAATTAATCAAGATGAAGCCATGAAGATCCGGGTGGCAAGTAGGGAATATCCATATATTTTCATATATATGAATAATAGCAGATCATATATCACAGCATCTCCTTTATGTCAATTCGTTTCTCCAAAATCTTGCGGGTAGACCATGCAGAGGGACTGGGAATGGGCTGTATTGAATTCCGCTCTGATGTCCCATCACCTCCCACCTGCCAACCAAAATTATTGAACATAAAAGTCAATGAGCACTCTGTTGACGGTAACTGCAGATGAAAAAAGTTTTTTAAAAAATGCCATATAAAAAATTTGACAAAAAAGAAGCAGAAGTCTTACCTAAATTTGGTTACCAAATGGTGAATTAGAATCAGCATGTTCAACTTGGCAAGCTCATTTCCTGGACAAGAGTGGACTCCGTTGCCAAATGGCATAAAAGTGTTGGGCTTTGGAGCCATCTGCACCCATACAATACAGGATCAATGAAACATTTAGAAAAAAGTCTCTTTCTTTCTTTCTCTCTTTCTCTCTGTTTAATGACTAAGTATTGGAGTAACTCATTAATGCTAAGCATATGTGGCTTACCTCAAACCTTGACGGGTCAAAATTGTGAGGAGAAGGGTAAAATTCTGGATTGTGGTGGATGTTCCTGAACAGAGGCATTACCTTCCAACCCTTTGGTATGAGATACCCTGAACACAGTGGTACCATGAAAGAATATTTTAGAAAATCACGCGGGAATTGAAATAGTAAAAAGCATTGAAAAATTCACCCTGCTAATAAAAATGTACAGGTTGAAAGAAAAAAATTTACCCCTGTACGCTACATCAACCACGGCTTCCCTAAAGGTAAAAGATATGATGCTTGACATCCTCAGGCTTTCCAATATCACCTGCAATTAAATACAAAGATCCTGCTGAGAAATCCATTCCAAGAAGTTTGTTTTCCAATTAATTAAACCCAAACTTGGAATTGTTTTGCATTGCATTGCATTTTCTAGAGCATAATATATACCATACCCTGTAAGTTATTGGCATATTTCTGGTCTGACCCCATGTCAATGGCATCTTCCCTTCTCCATTGTATTCATATACTGCCATCTGCTCACCCTGCAACACAGTGTCGTTGACTCAACAGTTAGTATATAATTTCAATGCTTGTGGCCTGCACGGATTTCGAAAATCTTTTCATGGGGGACAGATACATCTTACTTTTATTGCTTCAAGAAGTTTCTGGTCATCATGAAGATACTTGAGGATCCATGTTAGAACACTTGCTGTAGTGTCCTGAGCTGCAAACAGTACCCCAATCACATTATCCGCAATTTGATCATCCGTTAACGTTTGTCCCTTTTCATCCTTGTAGTTCAACAAGTGGCCCAAGAGATCCTTCTCCATCAATCTCTGCTCCTTTCTCTTGCAAACTATCTCACTTATAATCTCTCGGATTCTCCTCCTTGCCTTTGAATCATTTCATTAGAAAGTATAAAATAATCAGACAGAAATTGAAAAGAACAAAAAATAAATAAAATGAAAGAAAGAGAATCATATATTCCTATAAGATGCTGCAACTTACCGAGAGTGCTTTGGAGTATGCAGTTCCGGGTATCTTTGTTGGGAAAGAATTGTAGCCCTTCTCAACTATGCAGTAGTTTTCCTTAAGCTGCTCTCTATAATTGTTTTCCAAGTGTCCAAAGACAGAGAGGATTCCGATACTGAAAGAGAACTGTGAAGGGGTCATGAAGTCAAATTAGCCATGATGAGTTAGAAAATCATTATCATGACCAAACAATAATAATGGAGGACCCAGCAGTGACAAGAAATTTATGAGAGGAACCAACAAATGAAAACAAAATCCAAGGCCACGCAATAAAAGCGATGAATAAGACAACAAATTATTGCATCTCCTTGGCTCACTAATTGTCATTCAAGCGAGATAGACCAAAACCACACACAACACAACACAAAGCAAAAGGGGGTTCACTGTTCAGTTCACATTCAGAAACCCCAAGAAAAGTAAATCAAACCAACCTTTTTCATTTCTTGGAAAGCGTTGATGACCTGTCCGCCAGAGACCCACGATTCCAAAGAGGAAACGACCTCGGTTTCGATGTCCTGGATCAGTTTCCGGATAGTTTCTGGGGAAAGCGAGGTCTGAACAAGCTTCCTAATGCGTGTGTGGTAGTCACCTTGGTGAAAGAATAATGCGGAAGGGCCTATGAGCTTCTCTTTGCTTTTTGGGTATGTTGGCTTGAACAAGTGAGCATGAGTCACCAGCACAAACCTCGCAGCCTCAGGGCTAGCCAGCATCACGCACGGACAACCTAGTATGTGGGTTTTAAAAATCTCCCCATATCTGATTCATTACAATATATGTGAAATTAAGTTGGCACTTAGCACCACCTCCAACTTTATATAAAGTACAAACTCCATGCAAAATTATATTAAGATTACCAAGAAAAAGTTAAAGTGAACGATTTTATCATATGTATTAAGGACGGTGTAGAGCATGAAATTAATAACTAGTTACAATAAGGACCTTTTCTGCTTTGAAGCAAAGAAGATGTTAGGGTCCTGAGAATAGAGTTGCAGAGTCTCCCCTATGTGAGGCCAACCCATGGAGCCTGGGGGAAGCTTAGGCTTAGCTATGCGTTCGGGTTTCTTGCGTTTGTTGTTTATCAATGGGAAAAAAGAAAGGCGAGTTGAGAAGAAGAGGAATACGCATGCTAAGATTGCAGCAATGATGATCTCCATACACACACACGCACAGTCACGCGTAGCAATTAATTTGATAGCACCTAACTCTCGCTTTGGGTACTCAAATCAATGAACAATGCGTTTGAGTTAGCTTGGCTTATATAGAGGCAACAAAACCGATGGGGGCACACGGTTAACACTTTATTTTTTTCACTTTATGAGTATGTTCATTCTAGAGAATTCAAAGTCAAGTGGATTACATTATGAAGAATATTATACAAATTTCAAATCATAAAAAAGATCATTGTCAAAAGAATATCTTATCAAAAACAAAATTATAATTATTAAATAATTCAATCCTAAATAAATTCTTATGTTTTGGTTTTCAAAGTCAAATTAACTTTAAACTTAAAAATCTTTTAGTTCTCTAAAAAATAAGTGAATTTTGATTTTGATCCCTCAAAAAATCCTTTTTGATTTCAATCCAAACATTTTCAAAATCAATTGATTTTAGTCCCTATTATTAATCTGTCTATATTAAATATTGAGTTGAACTAATAAAATATTGTTATATACTACCGACAATGATTTTATGTGACATATCATAACCTTATCTGTTAATTTTTTTCTACACAAATAAATAATTGATCTCTATTTGTTGAGCATACGGCGAGTAACTCTTGTTAGTCAATTATAATACTTTAATTACAAAATGAATTATTATATATCCACTTTAAAGAGAAATTGATCAATTTTTTTTTACTCTCATACGCTCCTTTAACATGGAATAATAATGCTACACAAGTGAGTGTTGGTAGTGCCCCTTTTTTTCTCTAATCGTGATGTGAGAATTTTTCTTTTTATGACTTATAAAATGGATTTTGATATTTGGCCACTATTTTAAATAGTGAGTGATCGTTACACAGGAGACCTACTGTATATGTGGGACCAATGCAAGGGCCACTCATTTATGCTGAAAAGGTCGTATTTTCTATGGAAAATAATGTTTTGATACTATTTTTCCACACTCAATTTGACACAATCGTTGTTGTAAAATATTAAAATGTTGTGTGTGTGTATATATATATATATATATTTGTTATCTTTAGAAATACAATAAGAATAATAGAATAATATAATAAAAATGGGAAGATTAATTATTACACTTACCTCTTACCTCTTTTACAATTGGATGAAATTTACCTAACTCTCATTTATTTATTTGGTTGATACTAACATCTTCTATGATAATGTACAATGGAGAGAGGGTAGTATAATAATTTCACAAATTTAAAGAAGAACAATATAATGATTCCAAATACTCAAAAGAAGACTGTAATAGTTTTACAAACTCAATAATCACTCTAGAGAAGTGTTATAAATAAAGAGAAGTTAGAGTGAATTTTAACTAATCTTATGAAAGTCGATATAATTTGCTCTTATAGAAATAGTATATAAAGATATCATTATTTTTTTATATAATTGCAATTTCTCGTTTACCGTAATGCCAACCATGCTTGGACTTTGGAAATGTATATATATTAACCGGTGTGAACATTTGGGAATCTATTTTACTGTACCGAACATCTCCCAAGTCCTAATATTCAAGAAAAATTCTTAGGTCAAAGACAAAAAAATTGAGCTCTTAATTATCCAATGCTTAACATTTTGATAAATACATAAAAGTATATAATTATAGTAAGATCACGATAACTCACCAGTCACGGCACAAATTAAAGTTGTTACATTCCCTTTTCCATTATCTGTGTGCTATTATCCGCTATATATACTGCCTCCGGTTTTTTACTATTGTCGAGGTAAATTACAAAAATCAACATAGATGGAAAAACTAATAAATATGCTGAAGTAAAAACATAAATAGGATTATAGGAAGATGAGAAAGACAAATCAATTAAGACATCTAAGGTAACTAGAACACAAAAGCAAGTAGCTAGAGAACTGTACTCATGGTAACAAGGTTGCGTTTGAAGTGACAAAGTTTACGGTGGGCAATGATTTTGCATACCATTTTTACACTTTTAATTTGTTTTTTAAAAAAGAAACACAGAAATTAAATCTGTACATGTGTTTTTTTATATTTTATTATTTAAAAAGTAAATAATATAAATATTGTGGAATTAATTTGTTATACTCCCTCTATTTCATAATACATCAAGTCGCTTTTGAGATTTTTAATTTTCTATTTTAACATATAAGTTGTTTTTTCATTTCAATAAATCGTTACTTACTTGATGTCCATTTTACTTCTAGAGAATATGAAATTGGAGAGAGAGAATGAGTGGAGATAAGCGATGATTATTACTTAATAGGGAGAATATATAATGGGTGATAAAATGTTATTTGGGTCTTTTTATTTTTTTTTTCAAAGATAGAATTAAATAATTATCTTAATTCGCCTGTATAACTCAAATATATTTTGAAATGAAGCGAGTATATGTTACAATAGTTCAACTTCCTCTAACTTGCAAGCTCCCCTTGACTCTTGACTAAGGGTAAGGAGACATCTAGATTAAATCTCTTCTCCTAGCTTTAGGACAGAGACAAGTCTCTTCTCAAACATAGAAGGAGTAATATCGTGCAAAGTGACATCGTGAGGTCTATCTGTATCTAACCCCCTTTAACCCCATCTTCATTTGGCTATTGTAGTCAACTCTTAGTAGGATCTACTCCGATGGATACTTTCTTTATCAAATCTAACAAGTCACGTTTTTTATATCTAGTTTTTTAGAACTAGATATTTAAATATAAAAAAAGTTAATTATTAACAGGATGTTTGGAAACTTTTAATGAGATAAAATTGAATTGAATTTTATTAGAAATCTGTCAAGAATTGAATTAAATTCTTATGTTGGAATTAACCAATAAATTAAAGAATTGAATTCAATTTTTAATTTAGAATTGGTCTAAAAATAAATAAATTTAATTATTTTTACTACTTTACCCTTCATTAATAGGTTAACAAAACATTATATTCAAGTAAGGTTATTTTAGGATTTTTCATTTGTTAGAATTCAATTTCCCTATCAAATCACATTTGTTTCCTTTATTTCAATTCTTTAGTTTCGATATATTTCAATTCCCATGAAATTCAATTCCTTCACTTAAGTTATTTTCATTGCATTCGAATTTAATTCAATTTATTGATAGAATTGAATTTGACCTTCTATATACGCCGTGTAACTCTCCAGTCTGGTCATTGTCCAGGTGCTTGGGTTAGGTTAAGCACCTTCTGTGTCCTTTGCTAGTGCGATTTTGCACTTTTGCCTTAGAAGATCGATGCCATTGGTGAGTCTGTTGGCTATAGCGAAGGGGTGGAGGATGACTTAGAGGAGGCTGTGGAAGGAAGTTTGTTCCCCTTTCCTCTGTGTTGGTCCCTTTCTTTTAAGTCTTGGTTCACTCTTTTTGTCTTGTATCTTTTGATGAACCTGGTCGACATGATTTCGTCAACAGTCTTTGGCTTGTCCCCTATTGCGACGTTGGTGGATCGATCTGGTTCTATGATATGGCGATTCAGACACATGCTCGACTATGGTTTTGGAATCCTCTATTAATTATGAGATTGTTGTCGTCTGAACTGGTACATCTCCCTAGCGAGGAAAGCTCTTTTCAAGTTCTTCCTTCAGTTCATAGATGTCAGATATGTGGTGGTTGGCTTTGTTAGTGCTTTGTGTTGTGAATTGCTGTTGTTTTGTTGTGATTTTTGGATTTTGGATTGTGCTCTTGTCACCGGTGTTGTCGGTGCCATCTTCTACATGTTGAAGGTATCGTTGTTTTAGCACTAGCAAATATACAGATCCCAGATCACGAAATGCAAAAGATACACTTTTAGGGCTAGTTTTGTGTTTTCGTATGTTTTTTATTTTCGGTTTCTTTTTTGGGAGATAGCTTCTGCAGCCCTTGTTGGTATTGTGTGGAAGTTAGTTTTTGGCTCTGCTACTGAGTCTCGTTTTTCGTTATGTTGTTGAACATGTGATATTTCTCTTTAATTTCTCTCTTTTAGAGTTGAGTATTTTTTAATTATCCAAAATAAAACGTAAAGCCTTCTCTCTCAACTTCTGCGCTATGAACCCTCTCCCGGGATTGATATCTTCTATTGAGTTAGAAGAATTGAATTCCCCCATATCCTCCAAAAAAAAAAATCCATTTTATGAAGTCAATATTTCTTTTTAATAAAGTTGATTTGAAAATGTGATTTTATTTTAAAAAAAGAAAAAAAGTGATTTCTCCGTCAGAGAATAAAACCAAACAGGCACTAATTAATAATTACTCCGTTTGGTTCACATTAATTTTTGACTTCCCAAAAGGCCTAAACAGCGTTAAGGAGGACGAGCATAACTTCTCCCCTCTGGAACGGGCTATTAATAATTTTTCAAGTATCTATTGTTCTTCACGCACGCAAGGAAAGGATTTTAGTATAGTTGTTCACACGATTTAAAAGTAATTGATTTTTACTTGTTTTTTTATATCTATATTTGTGATTGTCCTGAACTGGATTCATACAAACCTTTTGGTCCCGATATTTGCATATTATAATATTTTAATTTCGGCGATTGTTCAAATTCACGTATGTGAGTGATACCTGTAATCACTTGGCTATAGAAACAATATAAGAAAGTGATTAAAAACGAGAAATGATATTTGCATCTATAATTTTTTATCTATACTTGGAAATTAATGTATAGATAATCGAAAATTCTAGTCATGTTTTATGTTAACATGGTAGATGTGGTAAAGCAGCCAATAATAAATATAAAATTATTTTACAGAATTTATTAATAATATAACTAAAATTCATAATTATTAATACAACTCTATATTTTCTCATAAGAGAATTCGTAAAAAAATATAACTAATTAAAATCATTAATTATATATTCACATGTGATTTTCCAGGTGTCTAATGATGCCTTCAAAAGTAATATTTAAATAATAATAATAATAATTTTAAAAATTAAAGTATACAATGATAAATTTGCAACTATTATTGGTAGGAGAGTCTTCATAATATGATTTCTTTAGATGAGGTTAGGTTACTTCTTTCATGACTTCCACCTGGATGGTCGAGTGGGCCCCACATATTTTGGCACATTTCAAGGGCCTAATTGGCACGCTTGATAGAATAAGAACTAATAGGATAAGATCTAAATAAGACTAGTATAGTATAAGTTAAAACTTTGAATATTATAGTGTTTTGGTAACATACATAAGATATTTGATTTTATATTCAGGAATATCATATTATTTATTTAGAAATAATTCTAATATCTTAATTAAATATTAAATAAAATAAAATAATAGTAAAATAGGAATTTTTATTATAACAATTTTCAAATATTATATTTATGTAAATATTTATCAATTAAAATTTAATTTTTATTAAATAATATTATTTATTTAAATATTTTATAATTATTTATTATTTCAATAATATATATAAATAAAAATACTATTTTATATATTTTATATTTTTAATCATAATTATTTAAATTTAAATTATTGATGCTTACTTTTATATATTACATATTATTTATTATTTATTTATATATTTTATTAGTTAATAATTTATAATTTTATTTTATTTATTGCTTATCAATTATATTTATTTTTATTTTTATTATATATAACTAAACTGATATTCTATATTATTTGTATTTATTTTATTATTATTTATATAAGAATTATTTATTTTAATAAAATATTTTTAAAAAATGATTTTATACATTAAAAGCTAATCAGACCTAATACAACCTCCTAATGTTATATTGAATTATACGGCATTTTGATGTATAAGAATATTATAATATATAAAATTATACAATACGTTATTTGCATCAAATAATGAATAAAAATATAACATATAATATTACTATTATACCTAATATATCATGTCAAACACCTCTTAATTCTTGGTTAGGCTTTGCAAGCATAACTAGCGAATATTGTTTGCTCTTGCATGGCACCATTATATTAACCCACCAGGAAAAAAAAAAAAAACCCTTACATCATACAGGCTTTTTTCTTTGGATCACTTCCATCTCGAACTCCACTTTTTGATGGAAAAGAGGAACTTTTACCAATAATTGTTTTTATTAGTGCATAATCCCAAATTAATTCCTACTATATTATGAGCACCATTATTGTTATGTTCCACTGATTCAACTATATATATAATATTTTTATCCACTAATACAGTTATTTAATTAAATTATCTCATTTATATAATTTTTTCAAATTATAGAGGTGATACTTAGCTATCTTGATTAATGTGGTGATACATACATAATTGAATGATAATATAAAAAAATTTTACACATCAAGTGCATAGAAATTATATACATAATATATGGATTTAAATATTCTAAAGTGAGGGTACAGTGTAGGGATTTTACCTTTACATAAATAAAGATAGAAGTTGGGTTATTTTCACTCTATTGATCTAAAAGTGAAACTCTTTATTTTACTTTCTAAAGTGAGATCCTCACATAGTACCAAACTCTATATGTATAAGGGTCATATCACATGAGAGAGGTTATTTATTATGAAAATGACAAGAGCAAATCTAAGCTTATAACATACATAGATTATCAAGATTAAAAGTCAATTAATGATAATTAATGCTCACATGCTCATTTAAAAAAAGTCACACAACTTTATGTGACCATTCATACAAGATCTTAGGGTGTTCGTAACCAAGCCTTGCTGAAGATCATTGGGTCAGTTCGTTGAGATTTGAAAATGACTCGGTGCACTTTTCAGCTTGGTTCAGTCATGTATCAAGTTGGATAAACCCAACCCGAAGTCAAAAAATTCTTTTAGAGATATATTTTTATAAAATGATTTGTGAAAAATTACAGTTCAATTAACATATTTTGAAATGGTTTATTTTAAAACATATATTGCAAAATATCTCTTAAATTTGTTTCTTACTTATAAAATTTTATAACTTTATTATGTATAATGTTCAATATTTCAACGTCGTTCACTCGGTTCAATGCGGTCATTATTAGTTGTTATTGGGTCACGTTCAGTTCCAAAAAATAACCTAAAAATTGGACAAGTTCGAATTTTGTCCAATCCAACCCAACTCATTATTTGTACACCCCTACAAGATCCAACGATTAACATTTGTCCATCTCATTTCATAATAAATCACCCTCTCATATAATGCACTTATATATATATATATATATATATAGGGAATGATTTAAGTGAAAGTGATAATTTATTATGAGAGTGGGGGAATTTAACCTCAATTGTTGAATTTTACATGAATAGTTAAAATTAAAACATAAAATCACGTGATATTTTTAAATGATCACGTGATCATTAACTAACATTAATAACTTTTAATCTTAATCATTCATGTATGGCTATACGGCCAAAATTTACTACTCTCACTTTGTTATAAACCACTCCCTTGTTATATAGAGTTATCCCGTATATATATATATATATATATATATATAGAGAGAGAGAGAGAGAGAGAGAGATGAATTAGTTTTGGTTTGTATGAGTTATAGTTGAACAAATGAACCTGAATATTAAATCAGGTTATTTGTTCACGTGTTTCGATCGTATCCTACATGTACGTACATGTGCATAGTGCATACAGTTAACCTCTGTAGTGTAGTTTTTTTTTTTTTATAATATTTTTTGGCATCATGCCAGCTGTGCTTCTGTGAATATATACACATTTCTTTTGGTAGTGTACATATATAGACATTTACACTGAATGCACAGGAGGAAACCACAAATATCCTTATAATCCTTATAATAAAACTATAGAACAAACTAGGCTAAAGGCGTTATCCTGACCGCTTAACGCATATGATTGGCTAAAAGGGGCAGTTTTACCACCATATGTGAACAATTACAATAATCAATGCCAAACCTCAATATGAACAAACATCGAGTCCTGTCAATGGACTTTCAAGCCCATGCATATGGTAAAGCGCTAATAATATATGCAGTAACACATTTTTTGAGAATATATTTTGAGATATAAAAAATGCAAATAAAAATACAATTCCACACTAATGTCTATAGATTATGTGTAATGCTCAATTATTCCTAGTAATGAGTGCTGTTCAAGTTGTAGTTTTTGAATTAATGATGATGCTTGCATTTTCAGGTTCAGCCATCTCCAAACGTTGGATTACGACATTGTGGTGCTGCATCTGCTCCTTTGGAGACTCGGACGAGTTGAAACAACTTTGGCTTGTTTATGATATTTGCTTAAACTAAACAAGCCGTGCAAGTGAAAATCAAAAACAAAAACTCTGAGAGCGAGTTAGGTTTAGATGAAAATAATTAATAATCAACTTATCCTCTTCTCCTTCTGCTGAGACATTAAAAAAAAATCATTATTATTTTAACACCTAAAAAGTGGGTCTAATTAAGACATTTATTCTATCATCATTAGATATTGATGGATTGGTGGGAAAAATGGGGATTACCATCACATCCAATGGTGACATAATAGGTGTTCCAATTGGATACCAATTTTTTTGTATTAAAATAACATTTGCCTAAAAAAAAAATGATGTACCTAAGAGGCATCAAAGTTCAATACATAACAAGCAACGGATAAAACTTTAACAGATTCATTGTTGGATATGGTTTTTCAAAGCAAAAACTGAGGCAACAAATCTAGAGATTCCGCACTACCTTTAGCCTTTATTCCTTGTGCTTCGGGATTCATTGTGGTTCACAATTTTCTTCAACCATTCTTTTTTGTCCTTTTGATTTGAATTACAAAGTTCACAATTTTTTTATTTGAATCACAAATTACTACTACGTACTAGAAAAGGACAACAAAGTGACGGTTGCCGATCAATATATATGTGGATCATTATCATGGTAGGTACTAATAGAGTTGTCTCTGGCATCAACCCTCCTCAGCAAACACCCCTCTCTCTCTCTTCTCTCCTCCCTCCCTCTCCTTCTCCTTTCGTTCCCCCAAAATTTGAGGGTAGGATGGTATGCTCCATGTGAGTAGGTATATGTATTTGTAGAAACTGATGTTGTTGGTAACATCGCGACCTTGTCATTGGAATCTTAATTAGTCTTAAAGTTTTAATAGTTTTTCTTCATAATTGCGCATCAAACAAAAAGGACAAAACACTACGAAAAAAGAGCTTAATAATAACTCAAAAAGGAGAGAGAGAGAGAGGGGGGGAGTTTACAGATTTTTTTTTGGGTCTAAATAAATTAAAGGTAGAAAACCCTACTTGTGTAAGTAGTATATAAATTTGCTTTGAGGGACTTAGATTATGCCATTTAGTAACATGAAAGGTTTCTCCCATAAAAGCAGAAGGCATAAGTTTTATTTTATTTTTATATCACCTAAACATTACATTTAAACAAGACTTTTTTTATTACTTCTCTCAATTTGATATGAATCTTTTTTTTTTTTGGGTACAATATGAATCTAATTTTAGTATAGAGTTTTTTTATACATTTATCCAATCATATATTAACACATTATCCAAGATAATCAACTTTTCTATGCACTACTAATTGAAATGTCATGTAAATGTAATATTTTTATTGCATGATAGTATTTTTACATTGCCAGGATCTTAAAATTAAACTCTTTTTTATATATGGATACCTCAATAATCATTATAATGAGTATAATTTTTGTGTCTCAGTTTTACCTACCAATTAAATTAATTTGTTACAATATGGTAGCGAGTGTACCTGTATAGGGAGCACAAATGCACTGTTGATCCTCCTCCTCTATGCTCCAAGCTCCATGACTGATGGCATGGGACCTGAGGGACTACAACATCCAAGTAAGTTTCAGGGGTGAGTGATATGCGAGATATCAGAATGACAGCATACCTCGAGAGGATTTTCTCTCCTCCTATTTATATTCCCCAGACTTGCCTAAGGGAAGCCCTTAGGGCTAATCCTGCATGCCCTTTTTGCACAGTTATTGTTCTAAGTGATGACAGAGGTTGTTAGGATACTTCCTGTTTTTGGTCCCCCACGTGTCTATTTGATTCGCGCTCATTAGGTGCTCCTTGCCGTCGACTCGTGTCCTTTGGCCTTCTCAGGGTAGGTCCTTTCACCAAACTTGGGGTCAACTTTTTACCCCTTTATTGAGGCCAGCACCTTTACCTCATAGTTCTGGATAAAGTTCAGTGGTCATCTCAGGAGTCGGCGACAATGGAAAGAGGTCTCTTCCTTGAGATCTCAAGTGAGGAGGTGATCCCCACCATTGAGGTCTAAGGTCCTGGATTATAACAATCTATAACATAATCAAATCACGTAATTTGCATTATTTTTCAAGGTTGTGATATTTAACTATTTTCCTACGATGTAATAATACGTGATTGAATATAGGATTTATGTATGGAAATTAAATTCACCGTTTACACTCATATTAATATTCAATGTCTATATAATATTTGTTTATAAAGGAAATGAAATAAAATGAAAAAACAAAAGAGTGATTTCTGTCATTTCGCAATTTAAGATTTTTGAGAGACAAATCTAGTTTTGCCGGCTAGGGTTCATGTGCGGGAGTGGGACCTGGTGATACGGCGGTGCATTACAGCCCACACATAAGAGCTGTTTTGATCTCGGGTTTCCCAAGATCGGACGGACAGTGATGGACGGGGCCCGCGATGGGCGTTGCGTACGGAGGATGCCAACGTGGAAGGTTCGCGAATGGAGAGCATCAGGTGTTGGTGGACCAGCGGGTGGCGATCAGAAATGGCACGTGTCAAGATCAAGGTGGTCCAGGTCCCAGAGACTTCGGAGACGAGACCAGAAGGAGCTGGTTCGCTGTGGGACTCTCCATTTGGTTGCAAACATCTTACTCTTTCATATTGCTCCACATGTTGGTTTCCATTTCTGGCATTACTTCCCATATATATATATTTGCTATCATAGCCCACTCTCTCGATTTTTGAAAATTTTGATTGAAATTTTAATGTTGGATAGATTTCATCTTTTACTTCACCATTTTCTTCCCTTTGAAACAGAAATAAATCTTAATTAATGTAACATTAACGCTGATCTTTTTTCCCTTGGATAACAAATCCACAGGTCATGTTTTGTATGACTCTGTTTCTTTGAAGAAAAAAAAATCTGAATTTCTGGTTAGCATTTGATTATTTATCAATACTTTCTTAGTTGTAACTTAAATTTGTTCAAATAATTGAAAAGACTTGGCACCGAAAGAAATATATAGAAATATCAATTTAGACTATATATCTATTGTTGTTCAATTTATTTAAAATTTGACATGTTTGATTATTAATATAATATTACATAATTTACCTGTTGAATAATAAAATTTAATTTCTATGAAGAGTTATTAAAGGAGTTAAGTGTATAAGACTTACACTTAGTGTAAACGAATTATCACTCATATATATATATATATATATATATATATACACACACACACACACACATACATCCACATATATGAGTTTAATTTTTATATACTGACAATATAAAACTTTTTTACACTATCATTCAAATCATGTACTGTCATATTAGAAAAAAGTGGTTAAGACTCACACTCACTACTTTAAAAGTCATTTAAATGGGATGATTTGATTGGATAAAAATGTAAAACTTATTTATACTGTCAATATGTGCACACACACATATATATAATAACAATATTATAATATATAAATCATTTTCTTGTGAATTTGAATAAATTCATCCTATCACAATCTAACAATTAAAATTCCCTTAAAAACTTGTTGTTTCTCCCTTATTTCATTATATGGTATTTTATTTTCTTTTTTTATTCTTTAACGTTAGACACTAATCTAATTGAGCCACCAAAATAGGCCAGTGGTGAGGGCTTGGATATCTTATATGAGGTCACAGATTCAAACCTCTTGTACAAAAAAAAATACAGTAATTTAATGGAGTTTAATTATAATGTATCACCAATATAAAACTTTTTTAATACTGTCATTCAATTGTATTTTGTCACATAAACAAATATGATTAACTCTCTCTCATTAATGCAAAAGTCATACGAATGGAATGATATGATTGGATGATGCCATGATGGTATAAAGCTTTTTTACACTACCAATCCATACAAATTAAATCCAATCTAATTACTTAATTACATATAATAATTAACAACAATAATAATTTACACATTTATCCAAGCCTTTTAACAACTAAAAAAGAATTTTCATATAATTATTTATTTATCCAACTATTTTATCTAACCCCAAATCATTTAAAATAGATATCATATAGGGATAGGTTAAAATCCAATTCTTCCTTGAGGAAGAAGCAGTTTATTTATATGACACCAATATATATATATATATATATATATATATATATATATATATATGGATTCATTTAAATCAAAAGTAAGTATGATATACTTACTCCATTAATTATCTTCTTATTAACATGTTTCATTAATCCAACCGTTGAATAATGTGATATTATCTTGATGATCAAGCATACCAAATTTTAGAAAAATTAGACATTGATAGATATATATTATCTAATACTCAAGATTTATATGTATTTTCAAAATCACATTGTACGTCCAAATAAAAAGGGATGATAAAGTATCAAATTGTTTTGAATTTTTATGAAATTTCATACACTTGATCTATGTAATGAGAACTTACAACTCAACGGTTGGATTGATAAAATTCGATATTTATAAAGAGTTATTCAATGGAACAAGTATACCAAGACTTACTCCTGAAGTATATAAACAGATATATATATATATATATATATATATATATATATATATATATATATATATATATATTCAATAACATAATCTATGTTAACTATCTATCAACAAACTAATTTATATTAACTATTTGGTGCTTAAATTGTTGGGAAAAAAAAGTCATTTCCCTTTCCTTGAGAATCATTTTAAACATAGACAAATGAAAAGAACAAAATCACAACACAATAATTAAAGTAAAAAACTCTAAAATGGGACAAAAGTCATGATCGTTGTCAAATGACAACCAGAAAATAACACTATGTCAAAACTTCTACAAGACATAGACTTCTCTCACACACCCCATGACCCCACTACATCCTACTCTCCAAAGCAAGTACCTAAACTACATCTTACAATACTTTAAGACAAGAATACATAGAAAATAAGGAAGTCAAATATAAGCTTAAAGTGTTTCCAACTTGTGCAAGTCAAACCAAAGGAATTTGGTCCATATATATAGCCTTGGTCTCCTTCTCCCTTGCAATCATGGGTAATATGGAGCTTGTCCCATAAGCTTCCATCTCCCCTTGTAATTGTCCTAGGCGATATGGGACTTTATTTCAATCAAAACCAACATAAATAAACTTTAAATGAGTTAAATCTATTGAATCTCCCTTTTTGTATCTGTAGACTGCATATTCTTTTTTTGATAACACAAAAGCTCAAACTAGCCAAAGATGGCAATGAGCAAGACATCAGCCTCAAAAGTACAAAAGGAAAACAAAACAAAAGAAAAAATAACAACAAAGCAAGAAAGAGTGCACAAATGGCATATGAAACATTAAAAAAAATTTAAAAAAAGCAAAAGACATAAGTATAGGTACTCTCCATCACTAACCCTTCGACATTGTCATATCAAGGTCAAGGATAGAAACCACAAGGAACCTCGATCCATAAGCCTCATGCATTTTGAGCCACCGATGTTGGTAGTAGTGGATCTTAGTTGTGACCAGCACAGATTACGCTTATACCATATGAGTGATTGGGTTCACACATAAAACAAAGGTAATATAGAACATGTTGTACCATGCCAAAAAGAAAGCCATGATAGTGAGCCATTCACCTTAGGCACCTCCCTTACATATATGGGAATCAAGGGTGCCAAGCCCTCATCACTTGATCCAAATTCTGTAGGAAAATATGATATTTAAAAGAGAATTAGTCCTCACACCAATCTTTGGTCCAGGAACCCAATCTTACCAATGGTTGTTATCGGAAGTCCTCATACATTTCTAGTTTTCATCTCCCAATCTAGATCTAGGCCTTCAAAATTATTTTGTTTCAAATCCACCAAATAGTCCAACAAACAACATATATAAAGTATGGATAACCAAAGTTTTCTATCAAAACCTCTAAATGGAGCACCAAACGAAGCTTCAAAAAAATAATTAAGATAAGATGATAGACATTTCGTCACCTCTAAATAGAGCACCACACCAAGCTTCATCATGTAAAGACTGCATATCCTTCATATTTCTTTGTGAGATAACAAATCATATTATTCTCTTTTTCAACGAGTTTAATAGGAATTCTAACCAATTATTCCTAAGAATATTGCTGCCTAAGTATTGTGAAAGGGTAGGATATGTCACCCAGAGTTATTAATATCCCGACAAATATGCACATCTTGAACTAAAACTAATTTTTCTGGCTTAAGAAATAATTGAGAATTAATGGTACAAAAACAAACTAGAAGCACTTGCTAGTGGGCATCAAAATAAAGCATCATTATACCCCGACTAAAACCATTACAATTGGGAAGTGATTGGGAGGCACATTATGCTAGATACGGGCCACTGGAGGGTTTACAACTGCAAGCATAAATGCCAAAAAAAAAAAAAGACGAAAGGAATGTTAAAGGCAAAAATGAAAAGGTTTGTATGGCGTGATTATCTTTTTAGAAAAGTAAGATCAAAGGAGTTGTTGTCTTCTCAACGATGGTAGAGTAGGTTCTTGAGCCTGCAAGAGAGAAGATAGAGTAAGGCTATGATCGAAGGTAAGGGTGGAACAGGAAAAGTAGTGTCCATTCACCTTATACATTAAAATGTTATAAGATCTTATCCAATCTCCATAGATCTAAGTAAGTTATACATTAAAATAATGTATATAAAGGACATACCAAATAAGCTTATATCACAAATATTATTATACCTATAGTATATGATATAAGCTTATACTATCATATCTAATACAGTGCACCAAATAGACCTAAAAGTACTTAATTGTGTGGTCATATGAATTCTTGCATTCATGATAGTTATCTCACTTAACATCTACATCTATCATAGCATGGACAAGGGTTAAGCATGTTCATATTATAAATCCATATATTAGACCTCTCCTTCCTTGTCTCTCTACCTAAGACCACAAAAAGATTAAAAAAAAAATTACGATTTTTTAATAATTTAAATTGATAGGTAATATGAAGCATGACAAAGTCTAAGGTGTCGTTAGTTTCAATTTTCATTTTTTTTTATTTTGTGTGTTTTTTGTTTTCAGATTGTTCTAAACTAAAACTTAGCGAGTAAGTCTTTAACATTAACCAAGCTTAGTGGTTTATGGGTTCGGAAACTTAGAGGAAATGTCAAATAGTTAGGATCAAGATCTATACCTTTGAAGTGGACTTGATAGTGAACATGTACAACCACCACACAAAGCACTCTTAGGGGATAAAGAGGCTAGAGCCTTCCTCCTTGTTACAAGACGCTCAGTGGAACTAGATGGTTGCTAGATTGGTCTCAGGACGTGTACTTTTGAGATATGCGTTATTCTTTGATAATGTGGGCACCAACTCACAAGTAATAAGAGAATGAGTACATGATTGTCATCGTTTCCACGAGAACTAAGAACAAGTACCAGTTCGTTGGGTATGTCACTATTTAGGCAGTACAAAAATGTAATTAAAATGGAAAAGTGATTTGAATTAAAAATAACTTAAAAACTAAATAGATTAAAATAAAATGTGAAACAATGGAGATGAAGATAGATGTTAATTAGGGGTTGATTTCATCAAAGTTTCCTGGTTTTGCACTGTCTAATTATTACCTTCTTTCCTTAATAATAATATTTCTGATCGAATTACTCATTATTAATAGTTATAGCATGATCTCTCGCTACTATAACCCTCTTAAGATAAACCAGATGGTCGATCTCTTGTACTATTTTAAATCTATCTTAAGAATAAAGAACAAGAATTCCCAAAGATCGTAGATAAGCACTGCCATCTCCAACCGCTTTAACATATGTTAAATTCTAGTTTCACTTATTTTATAAAGTAAAATCTCTTTCAGCATAAAATCATAAATCAGTTAATGGGTGATCAAGCCAAGAATGACATTAAGATTGCTAGAAAATTGGAAATATATTAAGAGAAAATTCAATAACAAAAAGGATGCAAAACTAGTTTCCGAAGAATTTATCTCCTTAACACCTAAGAAACTTAACAATTAAAAGAAAAGAAAATAATAAACCTTGGAGCCATGTCCATTGGAATGAGTACCAATCCTTAGCCTATGTCTTTCTAAACCTGTGGCTCTTCTTTCTCTAAAAGAATCATCTATCTAAACAGAACATAATGTAAAACTGAATTGAAATCTTCCATCATTCTCTCCTAGATTTTAGACAAATCTTTATCTCTTCAACTCTTCCAAATCTTCTCATCTCTTCAAATCTTTATCCAAATCTTCTATTTAAATTATTATCTTATATTGCTATCTTTTTTTGTTATACAACAAAAAGTAAAAATTGTGAGAATATCTATAAATTAAATCCCAAAAACTCAAATTAAATGCAAATCAAAAGATAATTCCACTAATAAAAAAAAAATCCAAACTTATCCCAAAAGATTGAAGATTTAGGAAAAAGATATGAATTAATTAACAAACAAATGTGAGAAAAAAAAAACGAATGATAACACTTATCACTTGTCCTCTATTCCTATGGTTTCTTGTAGTTTTATAATAGCTTAGGGTAGGATAGGACTGTAATACCTTGTACATGTGTCCCTAGGCAAATCTAGTACAACCATGGGATTTCCCAGGACCTACTCGTGTTGTTGGAAGGCCCTACATATTTTAATAATCTAAAATTTGGGAAAAACCACGCTAGAAAGCATTTGCAGTGATCAAGGTGGGTAAGGTGTTGTAGAAGGGAAATAATGTATTCTGGTGAGCATGGAGTGGTCAAGTTTTTATAGAAACTATATTTTTCGGGTTCTAGACCACACACACACACACCCTTCACCCCTAAACACGAAGAACTTCACCCTTCCATCCTGTTTCTACCCCAAACTCCTTTCTTTTTCCATTTTCTCTCAAATCTAACTTCAATCTTTCATTTTTCAAGCTCAAGGTATGTTGTTTTGCTAGTTTTGCATCATTTTCCTTCAATTCTTCCTTGTTCTTGGGGTTGGCATGGTGATTTTCATGTCTATCAAAGATAGGAGGTTCTTTCATTGTGTTAGAGTTAGATTTGAATAAATAGGGATTATTAGAGGTTAATATAGAGTTTTATTGCTTCAATGGTAGATACCGATGTCATTCCTATGTCCCAAAGTTCTGTTGGTGTTGGTTCTGCTTCCACCCTCTAGGTGAGTGGGTTTAAACATATGATTTTTACATTGTTCATTAGAGTTATTTTCATGAAAATATGGCTGAAAGCATGATTTTTAGATATTACTGGATAAGATTTGAGATTATTGTTGGTTATCATGTTTTGGAACTATTGGGTTTAGAGCTTGAAACATATTTTTGGATAAAACTCATAGGACTATTATTGTTAAGCCAAATTTATGTAGAGCTGGATTTGAGTATGATTGTATTTAGAGATTTTACAAGCATGATATGATTTTTAGAGAAGTATGTTGCTAAATGATAGAACTGTGAATTCAAATGGAACCTAGGTACCAAGTTTAGAGAAAAGACTAGAATATGATTGTGGAACTGGACAATAGTCATAGATAAATAGACGACGAGTTAATGGCTAGAATTGATTGTTAAGTTTGGTATCAAGTTGTATTATGGACAATCTCATAAAGTAGAGAATGGAACCTAGTTAGGTGTCCAATTTTCGATTCTTTAAGAACCATAGAGCAGAGAATTGTTATGCCGTGAATGAGAGACATAATCAGATATTCTTGTTTCTCTATTAGAGTACCGTTGTTGTATTTGAAAAACTAAGATTTTGATTATAGATGTATATAAATATGAACTATTTTAGAACTTTATTATTATGATTATTATGATTTTGTGCATTATTCCTTGATGCCCCATGAAGGGGGTTATAAGTGAGAATTCACTTATTGAGTTTTGCAATAAAACTCACCCTCTTTCCTTTCTCCTATTTACAAATAGGCGCCGGGGTCCTTTCCAACCACTTTCATCCCAACAGCACTAGATTTCAATTGGTTGCTTTAGAATGCTCCAATGTAAATGCAGGTAGGATCCCAATTGTAGAGCATATTTCATGTTTTTCACATTATGATATTAATTTGGGATGTATTTATATAAATTTACCACCTACCTATGGTTGTTTTATATTTGATGGACTATATATATATATATATATATATATATATATATATATATATATATATATATATATATATATATATATAGTTTGTTGGCATTATGATTTCAGATTTATTATAAAAATTTCAGTTTTTATTATTATGATTTGAAAGAGCAGGTGATTTATATCTAGAAAAATGAAGCTAAATTTTAAATGGTTTTATAATTGAATGAGCATATAGAAAGACACAAGTCATGAGGCTTACGTGAAGACGAAATTTCTCACGTGTCAGTCATTGGAAATTTGTCCTGACAAGGACAAATGTGCTTGACCTGGTGATGGGGACATGTGTCTGTGGTTTGATAGGAGGGGTAGCTTTTTGTCAAATAGAGGGTGGGTTGTTGAAATTGGCATAGTAAAAGGGAACAAAGATTTTACAAGCTAGCAAAGCATCTTCACATTTTGGTGTAATCACAAAACTGTGTTTGTGGGGGTTTGGGGAACACTTGCGTCTTGCAAGGAGGCATGTCGTCTATCCTCGAGACTCTGCGATGCCCTCTTTTTTTGGCTAAAACCCTTTTCCACACTACCTAAAGCCTACCAATCCACTTTGTTTGCATAGTTCCCAACAAACAAATACCTTTCTTGAAGGCTTTGTTGACTAAGTGTCATCCCACACCAAGCCTTCTTCAATAAAGGGGTTTGTTTTTGCTTCCTAACGGTTAACCCTATGTTAACATGTTAATTAATTTTGGTTCTAAATAAGAATCTTGTGAAGAAAATTGCAGAAATAGGAAATGAAAAGTGAAAGCAAGATTTCGGTTTTATTTTCATTTTTAGTTTTATTTTCAATTTTTCAATTTTCTTCAGTTTCATATTTTGTGAAGGAAATATTAAAAATTAAAATTGAAAATTGAATTTTACAAGTTTCACAATTTTTAGTACTTCCTTAACAAAATTGGAAAACTGAAAATCCAAAGCGAAACAACCCCAATTCATGTTGTTTGGCTGTGATTTTTCGCATTCTAAGTTTTTTTTTTGAAAAAAAAGTTACCCAACTTTATTGTTCACAGTTCACATGTAATGACAAACACTATTAAATTAATTTAGTGCCTATTATTTTAATTTCAGCACTAATTTATTTTTAAATAAATCACAGTCAATTTTAAAACTCACTGTGTAGTGTTGAGATTCAAAGATTGAACTTGAGTATGATTTAAGAATTTGCAATTTTCTGTTTTCAAAATATCAATCTTTTAGAAGATGAATTTTGTTTTATCAATCGCTTTAAGAATTAACAAGACATCAGCTTTTTTTGAAAAACTAAAACATTTTCCCCTTATGATATCTCTGTCAATTAAATTAAGAAAGATTTTAATTTCAACCTACTAGCCGTATAAAAATATTTTACATTGTGATCTAATCATATATCTTTATTTGTAAAATTTTTAAGGTAGTGAATGGTTGAATCTAACTCAACTCCCAATGTGGCAGAACATGGTTGAGTGTATATGTAATATTTTTTTTCATTGAAAATTTATATAAATTAAATCCATTAACAAATAATGCAGAAAATGTAATTTACTCAATTTATTTTAGTGGTTTGTTACTCTATTATTAAGTATCATTGTTTTTATAGTATAACTTTTTTAATAAATGAGTAATTTAATTTTATTACATATTATAGTTATTTATAGGTCTTATTTACAAAGGTATCGTTTGCTTACCGTTTCTGATAGAAATAAAGAGACATTGAAGATACAAACCTGTTAGTGTGGAGATAGAAATAGAAAATAGAAATTTTTTTTTGAGACAGAAAAACATAATTTTTGTACCTCTAAAATATTGAAAAATATGACATAATATGAAGATAGAAATTTAATAATTTTATCTTCCAATAATACCTCTATACATATTTATTATTTATGTCTCTATCTCTATCTCTTTATTTTTCCTGCATGTCTGTCTCTGTACTGTATTTTCTGCACAGTAAACTACCAAAGTGCATGCTGTAGCGAGCTATTTACCGGTCTTATTTACAAGGTGCACGCTATGGCGAAAAGGAGCAGATACAATGCTTAAAATCTGAGGTAGGCTCCCCAGGAGGAAGACACGAGGATCTGGCCATTACTGCCTTCAGATGCTCAGTGGCAGTGCTGCCTTGTCGACTGACAAAGGGGTTGTTTCTTCCCGTAGCTTATTGTCTCTTGTTAGTTTTTGCTTTCCAATTCAATAACATTTTTTCTAAAGCATATTAGATCATCACCGATTCTAGTTGGGTCAATTCTCTAGATCGTTCATGATCCGATTAGGTCTGGTCTAATAACCCGTTTTCCCCTTAAATTAATTAATTGAGCTGGGCTTTTAAAATGTTAACCCATTATATTTTCGAGTTTGGCTCATGTTATAATTTGGGTGGGATCGATCCAACCTCATATTGATTCTTAAAACTTTATATATATTTTTAAAAAATAATGAAAATTATGATATTTATTAATTTAATTTTCATATATTGATAGTATAATTTTTTTTTTACATAATTATTCAATTGTATATTACTACATCACCTGTAATATTTAACTCTATCATCAATTATTTAAAAAATCATTCAAATAAAAGGTTTTGATTAGATAATAATATAAAAGTATTTTATATTGATAGTGTATCAAAATTAAGATCTAATTTATCTGTATTTTAATTAATACATTTTACATAATATATACTTTTTGTATTGATATAGTTTACTTTAAAATTTATAATGTAAAATATATTTTAATTTTTTTACTTTTAAAATTTTATGACTCTTCGGTATATAATGTGCCAATTTTTATATATTGTTTGAATATTTGTTAGCGTAATCTGGCACTATCATTAATCAAGTCACTTGGTTTAATTTGAGTTCAAATAAATAATGCAATCAAAAGTCCAGATTCAATTAAACTTCACTCAATCCGATATTTATACACCTCTAGCTTATTATTTACAAGAAATATTCAAACCCTTCAATTATCTATTTAATTTATTTGATAGATCTTCTGCACCTCCTTAAATTTATTGTATGCTATGACAGATTCAAGATTGTGGTGTATGATTGCATTTTTTTTCCCTGTCACGTTTCAACTTGTATTATTAGATAGATAAAAATTCCATGAACTCCTCCTATATAATACCACATCAAGTGGCATAAGGGCTAAATAAATATGAAAAATCAGTGCAAACCAAACATAGAACTATTACGCATCATGCGCGGCCTATTAAGCTACTCAGAGGCCAATCATGTAGCCGCTCAATAAATGCACGAAAACGACACATTATTCTTCTTCCTCCATCAATTTTTCTCCGCATCTTGCTATTATGTTGCACGGAACTGAAGCATTATCCTCTGCCTTTCATTGGCAGCAAAATCGAATATTGTTGATTTAAACGGGTGTCAAAAACTTCATCGCTCTGTTATTGCTACTGAAGGTATACTACAACCCTTTTTAATTTTATTTAAGGAAAACACACATAGGTTGCTGATGACTTGACAATTTGCTTTTAATTACCTTTTGAGAACCAACTTAACACTTATAAATGCAGGTTTGCGTCACGGTAGCAGCATTAATTTTAAGCATGTAAAATGTTAATGCAGATTTGAGTCTATGATGAATATTACGTCCAACAATCAACAAGTACTTTTATAATATTTATATATTTTTAATTTTAACTTATATTTTAAATGATTAATATGTTATCAATTATAAAATTTATTATGAAATCAGACTATTCTATCATTACTTTTTAAGCTCAGCTATAGTACTTAGGTAGAGCATTAGCTTTTCAAATTGGATTATGTTAATTTCCGAGAGACACAACAAATGATAATGCAGCTTGCTACCGGGTGTTCTTGTTGAGTTATCTAACCTGACATGTGGATACAGCAGCCTATTTAAGCTTTCTTCTTTTTCTCCCCATGCTATCTATGTGTTGTGAATTACTTTATCCCTTTTAAAGTATTTGTCCATTTTTAGATAACTTTATATTTTAAAATATTTATCTATTTTTAGACAACTTCATACTCTAATATAATATTTGTTTCTTTTTTTCAATAGTACTTCTAAATAATTTTACTCACTAACTATTAGTTTTTTAAAAGCATTTCATTTAATAGAGGTATACTAATTTATTCACTATATTTTACTCCATTTTCAACACATTTATTATCTTTTTTAAAACTTGTACTTATCCAAAAGTGACATATATATATTGAAAGGGATGGAATATAATTGATAATATAGATCAGTGGCAGTTATTAATTAATTTAGAGGAAAGGAATGAGTTATTTTTAACTCCTTATGATCATTTGTGAAAAGAAAATAGAAAAATGTAGAGGTTGTTTGGAGAGTTTCAGCTTTTTAGCTTTTCCTTCATAAATTTAAAACTAAAAATGAAAGTTTTCAATAAACCAAATAACTCTGTAGTTTCTATAAGATGCTTCATATGAACCCAAAAAAACAAAGAAAGGAAAGATGGAATTGGTATAAGGAATATTGAGTGAATAAATGTCGACCCCCCGTTAATCCAGTTATTAGTTACCATTCCTTTATGGGTTTGGAATTTTCCCCATGACCGATGACGATACATTCTTGTCAACTTTCTTTCAGATCACTATTATTAATTGCTCTAAGAAGGGAAAAAAAAAAGGAATGAATAAAAAAAAGATAAATCCAACAACGCATGTATAATCTAATCCAACAGTGAGAAAAGCAAAGGAAAAACTTGGAGCCAATCCAAATCATGTGTTTCAAAAAAGATATGTGTAATCTGAAAAGAGTCTCGAGATCTTATTATCCAAGTAGCTAGCAAGAGTACCAATATTCGTTCTTGCCCTCCCCCACGCACGCTCGCAATCATGGCCGGTTTTACGGCTAGACACAATTTTGGAACTTAAATGTTGCCACACTCGAACCCAAAGAGGGGCAAAACTGAATCTTCTTGTTAGATATGCCTTAGATTTCAAAAAGATAAATGCCAAAGCAGTACGGCTGTGCCCCATTCCTCTCCTTTGGAATTCAGTAACATATGATTGATTCCTTGGTGGGATGGCACTTTTTCCTACACTAAATAACTCTGAGATTACCTACCACTACTAGTACTAGTTTCTTCCCCCACCCCCAACTCAGCACAATTTTTCACGTCATCCACAGAGCCCTTGATTCTCTAAGAACTGTGCCAAATCCAAACCCGCTCCACCCCATTTTCAATTAGTACCCCCTGCTGCTGCCACATGCTTTATACGCTAGCTCAATCAACACAACGGAAGAAAACACCGAATGTTCTCTGCACCCACCAGGCACAAGTTTAGGAGTGTCAAATAATTGTCCTGGAACATTTGCTTAGCTGCAATTCGTACAATGGTTTGTCTTGTCAAATCTTTGTGTTTTGTTCCTATTAACTCAGAATATGTTCGCACACATTTTCTCTTACTTTTGACTAATAATATATATGGCTTGTCCTTATGGGAGAGCAATAACCCTGTGCTTGTCTACATCGGGGACTGTCGCTAAACACATGTACAAAGAACAAACTCCAAACATGCATGGTAGTTAATTTTCCAGTATTGAATGATCCGCAGTATCATATGAGGATCAGAGAAGTGCGGCGAGCGCGAGTGGCGACGAAGAAAAGCAATGAAAATGCCACCTAACTACCAGGGGGCATTCCTCTGTTTGCTAGTGAAGTGAACCCCAATATCTGTGCGTATAAAGGAGTGTGGATTTAACACGACTCTTGCTATGAGGAAAATTTTTTGAGTGGCATAAAACAGACGGTTGCCCGTGACTGGTTTAAAAAAAATTTAACAACCAAGGTTCGATTTTAGTTAGTACCTCATTCACTAGGTGTAAAGGTGGGATGAGGATTTATTTTTGTTCATCCATACCATTTATGGAATACATGCGGCGAATGGCGTTGGCATTTCATGCTTGTCATACATTTACACCTCGGTGCCTTCATGATAGTGATTACCATGCCAGAAAGAGACTCCCATTTCCCATTACGGGGTTTGTTATTGTTATTATTTTCTGAGGTGGATTTTGCTCGTGTGTTTAGAATATTGCTATTTCAATAATCAAAAGTAAATGTCCAATTAGAATATCCACTCAATCATTTTGAATCTAATAAATGAGTGATGAAAATTGAGACCATTATCACATTCCATGAGGATAATGCTTTAAAGTGAGAAAGAGTTACGAGTAAGAAAGTGAGGGGTTAATAATAATTGGATCAATAATTTACATTGTGAGTAATTAAGCGTTGCAACCGATTTTAGGCACGACACACATGAAAGTTCTATTCCCACATAAGTCTCGTGACCTAGATTTTCTCTATATGCACAGCTGATCATAAAAGTATTCAAAACACAATTTTATTTTCTACATATAAATCACCTACTTATTAAATCATATCAGTCTATGAAGTTTCATAATTCAAACTTTATAGTCTGTGAATCATAATACAAAACATATATGTATAAAGCTACTCTGATTTAAATATTCATAAGTACTAAACTTTTTAATACAAACCAAAATAGTAATATAATATGAAAAAACATAAACATGCTTTATAGTTGGATTCTACCTCATCTATCCTGGAGCACTCTAGATAAAACTATAAACACTTCACCCAAGTGAAGCTCACCGAAACTCTAGTGTTGCTGGATGGTGGTGACTGGAAGAATCCTAGGCTGCTCATTTGTGAAACAGGAGAAAGGAAAAAGAGTAAGTTTTGTAGTGAATTTCCACCTATAACCCCTTTCATAGGACATCAAAGAAGTAATGCATGAAATCATATTAACACATAATACTTGAAAGTCATACATAATCAAGTATGTGTACATATTATATACATATATTCAAATCATCATTTCATAAACTCAAAAACAATTTCTCAATTTTCTTTGATACCTAAAAATCATGTAAGCTCATAGTGTAATAGTTTCTAGAGAAATAGTAATCTCTTATCTAAAATATCATAATAATAAGTCTGTGATCTATGGTTTCTTAAGAACTTGAATAGGGCACCTAACTAGGTCTCAGCTTTATCTGAATAACAATAAGTCTTTGATCTGTGGTTCATAAGAACTGAATTTGGACACCTAAATAGGTTTTATCCTCTTCTAATTCTGAGATTGCACTTAGGCAACTTGATACCAAGGTTAACATCATGCCGTTAACTCGCCGTCTATTTTTCTATAGCTATCGTCTAAACTAGTCTATTCATAACTCAAGTAAATCTGAATCTTTTTAAGTTTCTAAGTCTCTAGAGCTCTGAATCCCTATAACTATAACAGGTTTGACTTTAGCATAACTTGACTATGAAATCATACATGGTAATTTCAAGTCCACAGTATATGTATCCACCAACTGTTGAGTCATACGAAGATTTGTGCTCTGAAATCCTTTTATGTCTGAATTTCTAGATTATTTCTCATTAACAGTAACTTGTGGTACTCTAGAACTTTGAATCCACTCGATTCTAACAGTCTGATCTTAGCATAACCTTGACTATGGAACCATGTCCAAGGGATCATCCTTTGTAGAAATTTGCGATTCCATACCTCCAGAGAGTATGTAGCGTCAACTGTTTGAAATCTCGTGAATATTCAAACTCTAAAACCCTCATTACGTCTAAGTTTCTAAATCATTTCTCAATAATGTTCTTAAGCTTGAAAATTCTAACAGCATAATAACATTCCTCAAAATCTCAAAGTTCTCCAATAATCACTTGCATAAACTATATTCAACATAAAACAAATATTTTAACAATGATAAATCTCTAATAATCACAATTGAAACAAACTCTTATCAGAATCATTTTATCAATAATGGTCCTATGAGTTTTCTAAAACATAGTTCATGCTCTAAAATCTTAAACATACAAATCAACAGGAACCTCAAACTCCTTTGTAGAAATCTCTAAACTCAAGCAATAAATGATATCTTTATGAAAATAATTTTAATGCATAATATAGAGATCACAGATGCTAACTCACTCACCTAGAGGGATGGAATTTGAAACAACACTAACAGAACTCTGGAGAAGAATGGCACCAATATCTGCCATGGAATCAATAGAATCCTAAATTAATCTCTAGATACTCCAACTTCATCTCATCCATGGTGAAGGAACATCATAACATAGAAACCATAGAAGACACCCAAGAACATGAGAAATAAGGAGAAAAGGAAGCAAAAACCATAAACTAAACATACCTTAAGCTTGGAGGACGAAAGATTCAAGCTAGATTTGAGAGAAAATGGAAGAAAATGGAGTTTGGAGGGTGAAGAAAGGTGAGAGGGTGAGTTTTTTTGGTGTTTGGGGGTGGAGGGTTGTGTGAGAGTGTTCTGGAACCCGAAACGGGGTTTTTATATAACTGTTAACCACTTGGGCGGAAATGACCGGGCGGTCCCTCTGCCGCACGCCTTACTTCTCCGACCGCCTGGCATCATATGACCGCTGGGCGGCTCCAAAGGTCAAATACGGTATATATTAGACTGAATTATTTCAATACTCACTTATTTATATTTCTTAATTTTAAGATAAATAACTTTAAAACATAAATGTAAATAAGAAAATACCCTCCATTTATATTCAAATAAAATATTAGAAAATTCAAAATCCCAACAAATCAAAATCTAATTTTTGGGTTTTAGTTCAAATTCAAGAATCTCAAAGATTTTATAAACTTTTGGGTTAAAAACGAAATGTTTAAAGATTTCATAAAATTTATTAAAAATCACTCTTTAATTTAATTTTCTCTAGAGAACAATTACTGGGACTTTTGATCCCAAAAAATAGTTCTATCATATAGTCCTCCAAGGACGTGTAGGTCCAAAATTAGTGAAATTTAGAACCCAAATGACAGATAAGGGTAATTGGAACCCTTCTTGGTTTGAAAAAAAGAAAAAAAATTTCTAACCTTTTTATTTAAAACTAGGTATTAATAAGTCCTACTAAATTATACAAAAATGATTAACCACTCACTTTCTCACTTTATAACTCCGTTCATTTTAAAGAACCTAAATCCATATACGGTGTGATATTTAGTAAAATGAGCAATGATATGCAAAGTCAAATTCCTAATGACCTGATCAAGATGTGTTAGATTCACAGCATAGTTTTTTTTTTCGATAATTATAAAGGAAGGCTTAACCTACAAGGAAAAGTAAAGTATAAGTGCAAGTATAACACAATAGCTTAAAAAAGAACCAAAACTTAAAGACATTACAATTCAAACTCAGTAAAATTATAATTGGCAATAGCAGTACACCCATATCCAATTAACAACACTCCTGATAACTAAAATATACTTTTAGCCAACACTTTAGACGCCAAAGCAATATCACCATAATCTTGATACTAAGAAGGAAAGTTTCACCTCATCAAAAGGGAAGCAAGAAAACATAAATAAAAATATCGAGTTGCTGGAACACCAATTTTACTAATTTTAGAAAATATGGATAGCACACCAATATACCAACATCAGTTCTTGATTTACGGTCAATCTTTTGTTAAAATAATCAAACCCACACTTTTGCATTTGTTGTTGGTAAAGGATAGCAATTTCCAGCAACAACCATAGTGATTTATTATTATTTTTTCTGTTTTCCGATGCCTGTAATAATTAAGCCATCGCTTTCACTAGTGATAAGATGACTGAATCGGCTGCTACTCTGACCACAACGTGTGATATCTATCTAAATGCAAAGTGGCTTCTGCATTGAGTGTTTGAAGGCAATGTCGCTTTCCCACCTCAAACCAGTGGGATTAGTGTTACACTATTACTGTTGACAAGCAACAGCTGAGCCTAGCTCGGATCAAATCTATGTATCTGATCTTGATAAAATGGTTATTTAAGTGGCTTCTTGAAAATCAAATAACATATGTAAGGAGGAGGAGGAGGAAAAGGAGACAAAACAAAGGAAGGATGATCCAACAAAATATTGTGAATTGCTACAAAAGGAAAGAGAACAAAACGGAAAATGCCAAAAGAAGACAAACAAAATCTATAAAGCCTTTATTTTTGTTCATTCATACCATTTATGGAATACATGCGGCGAATGGCGTTGGCATTACATGCTTGTCACACATTTACACCTCGGTGCCTTCATGATGGTGATTACCATGCGAGAAAGAGACTGCCATTTCCCATTGCGGGGTTTATTATTATTATTATTATTTTCTGAGGTGGATTTTGCTAGTGTGTTTAGAATAATATTATTCCAACACTCAAAAGTAAATATCCAATTAAAACACTCTATTATTTTGGATCTAATGAATGAGTGAAGAAATTGATATCATCATCACATTCCATAGGGATAGAATGAGTGATGTTGATGCTTTAAAGTGAGGAAGAGTTACGAGTAAAAAGTAAGGGGTTAATAATAATTGGATCAATAATTTACATTGTGAGTAAGTCCTACTAAATTATACAAAAATGATTAATCACTCACTTTTTCACTTTATAACTTTGTTAATTTTAAAGAATCTATATCCATATACAATGTGATATTTAGTAAAATGAGCAATGAGATGCATGTAAAATAAAATTTAGATCATATAAATTTAAGACACTATCATAGAATTGGGATTAAAGACATACCTGAATTGGCCATGAAAAATTGGTGATTGAGATGAGAAGTGTTCTTTTTACCAAATCCTTCTCCCTATCCACTCTATCACAAGGCGGCATCTATCGACGAGGTAAGCTAGAAATATGTATATCAGTCATGATAGGAAGGAGACCTAGTCTTGTATTTATAACCTCGATAGCTCTCCCATCTAAAGTCATTGTTAGGAAACCGTTATGGGCTTATGGTAATAGATCTACACTATGCCGCCTAACCACACTAGCTTTTAGTAATAAGTGTGCACAGCGCACAACATAGATCAATTATAATTATTGGGCTTATCGCACTTGTCTATAATCAAGATCATATGTTAACCCAATTTTCATAAAATAAAATCCACAATTAATTGTAGCCCACATAAGGAAATTCCAACAATGCAAAGTCAAATTCCTAATGACTTGATCAAGAGGTGTTAGATTCACAACAACCCCATTTTTTTCGATAATTATGAAGGAAGCCTTAACCTACAAGGAGAAGTAAAGTACAACTGCAAGTATGACACAACAACTCAAAGAAAAGAACCAAGACATAAAAATATTACACTTTAAACTCAGGAAAATTGCTATTGACAGGAGCACACCTATACCCAATTAACAACACCCCTTAACTAAAATATATTTCCAGTCAACACTCAAGACGCCAAAGCAACATCACTATAATCTTGATACTAAAAAGGAAAGTTTCACCCCATCAAAAGGAAAACAAGAAAACATAAACAAAAACACCAAGTTGCTTGGAACACCAATTTTACTAATTTTAGGAAATACGGATAGTACACTAATATATCAGCATTAAGTTGTTGATTCACAGCTAATCTCTTGTTGAAATAATTAAACCCACACTTTGTATTTGTTGTTGATAAAGGATGGAATTCACAGCAACAACCATAGTGAAGTATTTTTTTTTTTTCTGTTTTCCGATGCATGTAATGATTAAGCCATCGCTTTCACTAGTGATAAGATGACTGAATCAGCTGCTACTCCGACCACAACGTTTGATATCTATCTAAATGCAAAGTGGCTTCTGCATTGAGTGTTCGAAGGCAATGTCACTTTCCCACCTCAAACCAGTGGGATTAGTGTTACACTATTACTGTTGACAAGCAGCAGCTAAGCCTAGCTCGGATCAAATCTATGTATCTGATTTTGATAAAATGGTTATTTACGTGGCTTCTTCAAAATCAAAGAGGAGGAGGCGGAAAAGGAGACAAAACAAAGGAAGGATGATCGAACAAAATATTGTGAATTGCTACAAAAAGAAAGAGACAAAACGGAAAACAAGGTGCCTCCAAGTGGCCAGTAGGTTTGTGCCAAAAGAAGACAAACAAAATCTATAAAGCAGAAGCTGGTGCCTTTATTTTTGTTCATTCATACCATTTATGGAATACATGCGGCGAATGGCGTTGGCATTTCATGCTTGTCATACATTTACACCTCGGTGGCCTTCATGATAGTGATTACCATGCGAGAAAGAGACTCCCATTTCCCATTACGGGGTTTATTATTATGATTATTTTCGGAGGTGGATTTTACTAGTGTGTCTAGAATAACACTATTTCAATACTTAAAAATAAATATTTAATTAAAATATTTAGTCTATTATTTTAAATTTAATAAATGAGTAAAGAAAATTAAGATAATCACACCTCATGGGATAGAACGACTAATGCTTTATGACCACAGCTTAGAAAAAAGTTTCGCTAGCTCGTGTTCCGAAAATCTGATCATATATATTGGAACACGTGCTTCCTGTGTGGCCATGATTTCCACGTCGCAATCCCGTGTGAAGGATCATAAATGGACAGCTAGCTTCGATATGTTAGACCATAGAAAGGGAAGTTGTTACATTTTATTTTAATTTATACGTTGGAAAAAAAAGTGTCATGGCCGATTTCATTGTTTGAATTCTCTCTCTCTCTCTCTCTCAAGTAAAACTCGACGGACCATCATCTCTCTTTTGTTTTTTGATGCACCTATCTCCCATGATTGATTCTACAATGAAGGTCATTTCCCCGTAACGAGTTTCAGATCAATCACAAAACAGACAAGCTAGTACTATTAGCATGATCTCACTTGCAGTAAATTTAAAATAAATATCATGATGATCGACAAAAGGGCATCACTTTTTTGTATTTTACATCTTATGTTATTTTAACTTCTAATCAGACTATAGATAAAAGATAATTTTACAAAAGTATTTTTTTTCCGTGTGTGTAGAGAGATATTAATATGAGAATTAGTAGTAAACTAGGGACTAAAAAGCAAAGACACTAATATAGATATGACACGATATGACAAATTGGACACACCAATTTTAAAAATTTATATAATATGGACATGAGATATATATATATATATATATATATATATATATATATATATATATATATATATATATAAACTAAAAATTTAAATAAAATAATATATTATTTAAAATATTATTTATAATAGTTTTCATTTATATTTTATTTTCTTATAAATTTAAAATGTTATGTATTATTTCCTTTTATAATCTTATCTATATTGTGTTTTTCTACATTAGAGTAAGAAAAAAAAGTAAATTTTAAATTACATAAATACAAATATATGTTATTAATGTGTCATATAAGATCCGACAAATATATGAGTCATGCAAAATCCAACATAGACATGAGTCATGTAAAATCTAACATGGACATGTGTCATGCAAGATCTACAAGGACATGTGTACATAGACACGCACCCAAATGGTGTGTCTATGCTTCATAGGTGTATGACATGCGTCTAATAAACCTGACAATCCAAATCAAATCCATGGTTTTTTTACTCAAATAAAATGAAAAAAATAGAGATCTTACTGACTTCCCCCATTTTTCCAGTTGTTTACATACATGTCTCTTTTTTATTTAATGGAAGTCAATTGGAAACGATTCCCTTACGTTTCAAATTTTTTGAGCTGAAATAATATTGAAGTCGATTCAAATCGACTTTTGTTCTGCTAACATTCTAGGCAAAGGTCATATCATGTCCAATCATGTTGGGTGATGTAATTATAGACTAAAGTCTTTTAATCGACTTTAGTGCAATTTAAGCTTTTGGCAAACTATCAGGTATAGTTTAAACTTGATTGCAATCGACTTCTATCAAAACTAAGAAAAGGAGAATTCAAGAACAATATCAAAATTCACTCATTTGTCAGAGATTAAAAATATATTTAATGTTAAAATTTTCAATATATTTATTTAATACATTAAACATTTAAGAATTTTTTTTCAATAAAAAATATTGCTACGCGTAGTTTTTCAACTAGTACCGTTAATACTTGTTAGTAAAACATATATTATTTTAATCCATTTTATTTATCTGTTACTTTAATTATATAAATAAAATTAAAAATTGTAACTCTTTCTACTATAAAGAATGGATCATCTTTTAAAACTCCTGACCTCTAGAAAATTTCAGTTTTAATTTTCTTTCTAATTACATGAAATAGTATTCATGAAGAAGACCAATATTAGATACCAGAAAACAAAGTCACAATTATATATATGATTATGTATGCAGATTTTGGTAGATGAGTTATAAATACTAGAATTAATCATCTGTGCAATTTTTTATACTATCTCCATAAATTTGTATTTGATCAGTGAATATCGAAATAGAAAGGGAGTGATAATAAATAGTAGGGAGCCACTCCGTTAGTTATATTTAAATAATATAAATTTTTTTTTGTTACGAATATAATATAACTATTTAGCTAAATTAAGCTTCTCAAACGTTGTTTAAATATATTAGTATTTTGGTTTTGCTGTAGTTAGCAAATATCGCTTGAGAACTTATATGGTTAATTGTATTTTTTATATATGGTGTGATGATATAATAAAATTCAAATTTTTTTTTCTGCTCAAGTATGATGAAATAAGAAAGTGAAATGTCTTTGGTTTTTATCAAACTTACCAAATTATTTAAGTTTTATTTGACTACGTCTTTTTCATTCAAGTTAGTCATAATATTTAAGTTAGGAACTGTTTTTGACTTTTTGGTGGTATAATTATTTAATTTTTATGTTTAGTATTAATTAGTGATATTAATAAATATAAATGTAAAATATTAGAATGATAATAGACTGTAAGCTCAAAATAAAAGTAGTAAAATAAGAGTGGCAATAAATAATAGGAGTCACGGCTCACAATAGCCACTCCCTTAGCCATAATGGAGAAATGGACAGTTAATGTACTAAATAAGTAAATATATATCCTGATCATTCCATGTTTACTGATTTTTTACCATCATCTCATATATATTATGATTAATTAGTTTTATCTCATATTTTTTTACTATCTCATAGCATGATTAGTTTTATCTCATTTTTCACATATTTTTTCCCATAAGGAGTCCTTGGTGAAACTAAGGAAAAATGGAGAAGGAGGTGGATAAATGAGAATTGACTAAAATAAAAACCCTTTTATCATAAAAACAAGAGGAGGTGCCACTTGGACAATGGTTATCACTTCATTTGTCGTCACATTCATTTTAATTTATTACCTCATGACATGGACGTAGAGCGAGGTATTTAGTACTAATGCATCACGAAGTATATTATTAATAGTAATTAATGTAAATTTTTTAATGAGTAAATCTCTATTTAGGTTTTTCAAGTTTTATCAAGATTTCAATTTAATCCTAAAAGATTTTTTGTTTTATTTTCATCTTTAATATTTTCAAAATATAAATAACACTTAAATTATGAACACAAATTAATATTTTATGTTTTGTTGTAATATCTATTATTATGATATGACATTTTATATCAATTCTAAAATCCCAAAATTGATTTTTTTATTTTTCAAATCATTTATTTTGTAATGATTAAAATTAATGCTTGTCTCTAAAATAGATTTTGGAAGAAGCGGAAATTTAGTTATTAATTTCTGTTAGAATAATTTTTAAATAAATTATTAAACAGAGGTAAGTTTACTTTAAAATCAATTCTAACTAATTAATTATGGCAGAATCAATTTTACCCGTAACCAATTCTACAGATACAAGACTAAACACTCTGAATAGTTATTATCATTATTTATATGCTTCTGGTTACAAATTCGCATCGGTTGATTCTTATATTGCATGGTCCAAAATGCTAGATTGTACTGTCGTCAAGATCTCGCAACTGACATGCGATTTTTCTTTGTCACATTCGAGGCTCATTTATTTGGTGATGTCTTTTTTATTTTATTATTATTTTTCTTATGAAATGTCATTTATTTCTTAAACTAGATTGAGATTTCTCGAGCAAGTTGTTGGATTCTTTTAGTACATATATATGGGTGAAAATAAATATATACATACATACATACATACATACATACATATATATATATATATATATATATATATATATACACTTGGTATATATATAAACATACTTCAAATAAAAATAACCAAACCTAAAAATAAGTGAATATATTTAAAAAAAAGAAGAATCAATTTTGTGGTGAATTTATTAAGTACAAAATTTTAAGATTATATAAATACAAAAATTGTTCATCTAAAAAATATTTAGATTTTAAACAGTAAATATTAAAGGGTAAAAATGAGGGGTGAGTTTTATTAATAGTATACAGAAATTAATTTTCTTATTTATTTCTAATAAAACTTATGCTAATGGACGACTTTTTCTGTTCATGGGAGTAGGCGGGGCCCATCAGAGGCCAGAGACAAAACATACCCCCAAACCAAAAAGACAAAAGCAAATACCCCACTCACGACTCAGAAAACAAACATATTTCCCCAAAGAACCTGGTTGCCGTGGGATGTGCCGGGCCATTTATTGTTACCAACAAATGCTAGAAAAGAATGTGGCCTTCTTGTATTTTTTGTCACAACTCAGGCTTTTGAGCCGACAAAAAACAATTTGGGCTCTGATTCGACCCATTGTTTTTGGATTTTTCTGCCTTTTACTTGTTGACCCACTCTCTTTTTGTCGTAATGACCCACTATTTTAGGATACCTTTTTTTTGCCCTTTTTCTTGTTGCGTACATTCTACATTCTTACTTACATGATTTTAATTTTCAATTTTCAGATTTTATTTTCAATTTTTTAATTTTTAAAATTTTGTGAAGAAAAAATTGAAAACTAAAAATTGAAGTTTATATTTTTTACAGTTTTCAGTATATACTTTACAAAATCTGAAAAATTAAAAAACTGAAAATAAGAATTGAAAATTAAAAACTGAAACCTAATAGACCCTAATATCTTGATTAAAATTACAAAATTTTCAGATCAATTTAGGCTTGAAAAATGGGTTAATTTTTTTTTTATTATGTTTGATGGACTTTATTTTTTAATAGAAATTAACCCTTTTTTCTTTTTTTCTTAATAAACAATTGATTTCTCTAAGCTTCAGTCCTTTTCTTGCGAATATAGCTAGCTTTTACTGCATTTAACTTTTGTTACTAGCGTTATTTGTTGCTTTATATTATAATACATGATTAAAAGATAATGAAAATACTATCACTCAATCAAAATTAATTGAGTGAAACTACCTACACTCTCTCCCTCTCTTTTTCTTTCTTTTCTTTTGGGATGAGTAAAACTACACTTTAGACCATAAAAAATTCATGTTTTAATACTTTAGTCTTCTAAACACCAATTGTATACACTTAATCTTTAAAGATTTTTGTACTATAACACTTTACTTCATTGTTACTGATTTATTTGAAATGAAGTATTATAACACAAAATCTTTAGAGAACTTAAAATATGTACAGTTGACCTTTTGAAAATTGAAATGTTATAATATCAAGTTTTTAGGAAAATTAAGTATATACAATTAATTTTTCAAGAATTAAAATGTTAAAAAAAATCTTTTAGGGATCAAAATGTAGTTTTAATCAAATTAATTTCATTGATACCTAGTTGTTGATGTTCATTAGCTCTATTTGCATTTAATAATATTTATCATGCATATCATACTAGATGAAACATCCCTGTGATGTATCTCACTCAATCATCCCTTATTGTTATTATTTTCAGAGAGCATGGCGATGTTTCTAATCTAGAGGCCATTAATCAAACTTAGGTAAGAAACAAACAAAAACTATCAATGACCTATTAAAAATTTAATCATCCCCTTCTTCCCTATTCCTTTGGACAGCTCCAAAATGTTCTACCAGAATGTCGGCCACAATGGGCACCAAGTCCTTGCATGGGACACCCTTCTTGTACACCTCCGCCAAATGTGAATCACTTCCAATTCTCCCTCCCAAGTAAATATCCACACCTTCGGTGGCCTTGCCATTCTCATCCCTGGCCATGCAGCCCATGAAACCAATGTCAGCAACCTGAACCTGCCCACATGAGTTAGGACACCCAGTCCAGTGCATTCTCACTGGCCTAGTCACAGCAACTTGCCTCTCCACTTCTTCAGTCACTTTCAAGGCCCTTGCCTTTGTCTCAATTATGGCTTGACCACAGAATTGGTTACCAGTGCATGCCACCAGTGTTTTCATTAGGAGGGAAGGTTCAGGTGAGAACCTCTCCTTCAATAGAGGCTCATTGAGCAAGGCATCAATCTTTGAGTCCTCAACATTTGGGATTATTATGTTTTGCTCCACTGTGAGCCTGAGTTCACCAGTGCCATATTCATCTGCCAAACGGGCTAGCTCATCCATCTCATGTGCTTGGACTCTACCAACTGGAATGTGAATCCCAACATAGCTTAATCCCTCTTGTTTCTGTGGATGAACACCTAAGTAGTCTCTTCTTTCCCACTGTTTCTGAACCAGATCTTCCTGGATGCTCTCTCCAGCTGCTTCCCTGGCATTCTTTTTTCAACTTCTGATCTGAATACTTCTATCCCCTGCGTTTGCCAAACATTCACAACTATTCAAGAAGATGCATTTAATATCAGAAAATAAATAGTGTCATATACTATACTAGGATAACCAATCATGTTGATTTCAGCATTTAGACCTGGAAATGTTTTTCAAATTGCATCAGTTTATCATTATTATTTTTGGTAGTTTAAAACATGAGCATAATTGGATCATCATCTCTGCACATGTTTGATTTGCTAGCAGCCAAAAAGTGAATTACATTAGTTTGTTATAATTAGTATCTTTTTCTATCCCCTGCATTTGCCAAACATTCATAACTAGACAAGCAGTTACATTCAATAACAGAGGAAATATTGTCATCATACTAGGATAATTAATCATGTTGATTCCAGCATTCGGACCCGAAAATATTTTATGAATTGCACGAGTTTGTTGTCATCATTATCTTTGGTAGTTTGAACAAGAGAAAATGTATTTTGTTATAATAAAATCATCCCATTTATGCCTATGTTTGATTTGACAGCAGGCAGAAGGTGAATTGCAAGTTTTTAGCTGTTTGAACATGAAAAAAATGTATTATGTCATAATTTAATCATCCCATTTATGTACATGTTTGATTTGACAGCAGGCAACAAGTGAATTGCATGAATTTATTATTATTATTTTTTGTTGATTTGAACAATAAAAAATGTAATTTCATATTAAATCACTCCATTTATGTACATGTTTGACTTGGCAGCAAGCAACAAGTGGCAAAACTCAATAATAGGATTAGTGTACTAACCAGTTCATCAATCAACCACATCATTCTAGTTTTCTGTCTGTTCCCTATAGGCCTCAAGGACAGCTTTACAAACAGGGATTACATCATCTGCTGAGACCCATGCATCAAGTGGCACAGCCTCTGCGCATCGCTTGGGACTAAAGAAACCACCTACCAATAAGTTGAACCCAAAACGACCATCCTTGTTAGCAGGCATGTAAGCCAGATCATTGATGTGGGGATGCTCAAACAGATCATGAGATCCAACCACGCATACATTCCACTTCCTTGGCCTGCACACACATTACAAAATTCAATGTAAGCCTGATTGAAAGTAAGTACGCCAATGCTTGCAAGATATAAATTATGAATAAAATTGTTTAGATTATAAAAGTCTAATGCTTGCAATGCAGTATATTGTAGCAGTAACTAACAACTATGATCCACCTCATACAGTTATACATATCAATAATGTTACTTGGACATCACGACAGGATACAAAATACATCATCATTCTCACATGACATACAATGCATCACCAACATGGGATTGGTCAAGGTGGTAGGTATCTTGGTCCTTTAACTAAAGTTTGTCGGGTTTGAGCCCTGATAATGGAAAACATCCACATTGGGAGACACTGCCCCCTTCAAGGGACTCAATCAGGTCAAGCCGGATTGGTCGTGCTCATGATATGAGGACCCGAACACCGATGGTTCCATCGACATCCAAAAAACAAAAAAAAAACTTAAAATAAAATACACTGCATCTATCTCAATACACACTTATCTCGGATACTTGCACATTCTCACATCAATTTACGATGTCTATACTACATGGGTTTTAAAACATTTTTGCTATGCATATATACTTACAAGTTAGTGATGGTTGGGTTGCCGCGTGAATTGGCAGTGATGAATTGGGATAACAAGTTGGTGTAGGGTCGGGTGTCAACAATCTCATCAGGGTCAATGCCTGCAAGAGGGTTACCAACAGGGTTCCTCACATTGTCCATGCCACTCTGCAGGCTCGTCAATCCAACCTCCGCGAGACCTTTCAGGATTTCAGGGACGTCAGGCAGCACCACACCACGGATTTGCCAGTTCTGCCTCGTTGTCACATCAGCACACCCATCTTTCCCGTACTTCTTGATCACACTCGCCAGGTACCGCGTCTGGGCACTAGTTGTTACCCCATTTGGAAGTTTCAGCCTCATCATAAACCTGCCATCTGATTTGGTCAATGGAAAGATATTAATCCAGCTGTTAGTTAAATTATAAGCAAAGTGCTTAGTTTGATTCTTACATAAATGAAAGAGTATATTCATGTAGGAAAATGCAATGCCAACCAGAAACTCCGAGGGAATTTTGTATCCATGTGTCATAATTGTTAGCTTTCAGGTGAATTAGTGGTGATTTTTGTAAAAAATTCTGTATATATTTCATATAATGCAACAAAACAGAGTTCGAAGTGCAATTATGTGATGGCTATGGTTTGAGAGATTAATTAAGTGATGCTGTCTCACAATGATGCTTTCTCCTATGAAAAAGGCCAAGCCATTTGAGCCTGACATCAATATCATCCTTAGTGAGCTTGGAGCTCTCAATCTCCTCAAGAGACACCTGTGCCAGTTCTTCAATGCCACTTTCAATGAAAAGCTTCATGGGCTCTTTCTCAAGTTTGACCTTCTCCTGAGGGTTGATGCCTTGCCTGTACTCTTCCTTCAGAACCCAGTAACCATCTCTTTCTTCAACTCTAGGCTCCAACCTCGAAGCCTCCACCTCTGAAGCAGCAGCAGCAGGTGCCACCGTTGGCGTGGCAGACAGCCATGTCTTGGGGCGAGATGACGATGATGATGATGATGAGGAGTACAGGGAGCATGGAGGGGTGAGGAAGCGAACAGAGAAGGAAGACATGATGATGACAAGGAGTGATGCTGCGTGCGTTGAAAACGAGCTTGTGGTTATGGTTATGGTAATGGTAATGAGGGAGAGAGAGGAGAAGGTAGGACATTTTTGTAGGATACGATGAGAGTTGAGAAGGGACCTTAGGAGAAGGCAAGAGCTTCTTCCATCGTCCTTTCGCTGCTGCTAAGGGTCACCTTCTCTTCTCATCCAACGATTTAACTAGGGAAAGTCCTTGTGTTTTCAGAGTTTTCTCTCTTTTTTTTTTTCCTTCACAATAATTATCAATATGAAATCAAATAATTAATTTTAGCATACTAGTGATATTAATTTTTTTTTAACACAATAATCAAATTATACGTAGTCAAGCCATCAATTGTGTTTCATTTTATTGCGGTTAATCTCGAAATTTATATAAAAGGTAAGATTTAATTGATTAATGGTATAGTTTATACTGATAATATATTAAATTTATCTAATAATGATAAGAATTCTAATAATTCAACTTGTACCGTATGCGGCTACATGCATCCGTCCGTCTGACATGAAACTTCATAGAAGACCACAAAAAGAAGAAATTAAACAGAAACATTGAAGAGTGTGAAAAAATAAATAAATAAAATTCAATTCTAATATATCAAATGAAATAACTTTCTATATCATATATTTAACTTTTAAAATAACTATTGCATAAATTAAATAATTTAATAATATGGTATTATATAATCAACTGATAACGTTAAAAACTCTTACCCGCATCAAAATCAAATTCTAACTGAGATTCAAAATTAATCACATAACTTGCCCTGTTTACAAGTGGGGTTGTGTGTATCTGATTATGTACAGCTTTGTGAGACGCGTGTCGATCATAAATAAATAACGCGTAAAAAATGATGAGAATACTACCTAAATTAATTTATAAAATGGTATTCGATAGGACTGTGATACGACAGTGGAAGAAAAGGGTAGTGGTTTGGTTTGTTTTGGCCTTTTGGGGTCACATTACAGTTGCGGTGCTTGACTAATGGAGGGACAAAGGTAATCTCGCGGAATTTAAAAATAACATGTTCATTGATTGTCAAGAGAGAAACAGACGTTTTTTACGTGGTTATTCTTCTTACTATTATTCTCATTTATTTATATTTTTTAGTCAACACTATTATTATTCTAGTTCTAATACTAGAGTGAGTTTTTTAAGGGATAAAAATGGATAGGAATTTTTTATAAATAAATTTTATGAATAATTTTATTTGTAGATTTCATCTACTATAAATTGATCTCCTTTTATTTTACTCCTCGTCTAAACATATCCTTATTGTAAATATTTTATGATGTTGAACCCATTGATGCTGGTACGCTTGAGCAAAGTTGACAACCGATAGTATATCAATTTATTATGTTTAAGGTGTGTTTGGTAGCCCTTTCATGAAAACATACATTTCATTTTTACTCCAACCGAGGGTGTGTTTGGTTAAATTACATACAAAATCATTTATGAAAATTTTCATCCCATTTTCATCCCAACCAAACATAACCTAAGTGATAAGAAATTTTAAAAAAATTTATGTTAACAGTAGTTTCGGACTCCAAACTAAACTGTCAATCTGAAAATAGCTACAAGCAAGCAAAACAAAAAGAGACGGGAGAAAAAGAAAAAAGATTTGCTCGTGTGTGGCTTTTAAACCTAATCAGTTGAAAGTAAAGAATGTTGTTTTTTCGGGGAAAAAAATGCATAAGTGTACAGATTAACAAACTTTTACAGAAGAATGAATCAAGTGGCTCCCATATCTGGTTTGTTCATGACAGTGTTGAGACAGCCGATTTGAATTGGGACTATTCATATACCACGGCACCAACAAAGAGCAAAACACATGTCTCATATCATGGCCCCAACCCCAAAACGAAATGAAGAGCACGCGGCGAGGTGGAATTGGACGAAGATAGATAGATGCGATTGGAAAAGCTCTAAACCTTTTGAGGTCGCCAAGGGTCAGGTCAGGCTTAACCAAAATGTGCGGAACCAACAACTAGCACATCCACCAGTTATATATATATATATATATATATAGGAAGAAAATTTTGCCTCCTCCTCGCGCACACGAGAAATTTTTGCTGAACTATGTTATAGCCCATTGGTTTGCCAAAGCCAACTTGACAAAATCTCTTTGATTACGTTAGCTTTGGTCCCAGTTGTAGCTACCTACAATCAGACAAGCGCAGCCTATCATGTTACTCTCCTTCCCTCCTGAATTATTGTCTTTTAAGATTTTGACTTATGAATTAAGAAACTATTCAAAATACATAAATACTTAATAAAAAATAGTTGATACTTACACAATTATCTTTATAGAAAATTGTGCAATAATTATTACAAAAGAAGCTTACGTGTGTAGAGAGAGAATATATGTAGGACTAAGAGTGGAAAAGAATATACTTCATTAAAATTATTAAATAACAAATAATATTAGACAAATCTTTTTTACTTGAAACACATATATTCATGGACGGAGGTAGTGTATTCTTAGTCCTCTCAGCCATCTTCATCTCATGCCAACTAATTCAAAACCAAATACTATTGCCCGCCTCACACCTGTCTTCCAGATTAAAACATTAAAACCAGATATCGTGGCAGCAGTCCTGTACTGTCCCCATTTTTTCATATGTATATATTGTCAAATTCTCTGAAATGCTAGACACTGATAACTATACAAATTAAAATATTGCACAGACTAACCTTTTTGCCAAGTCCAAGCAACCTAATCACTATCTCATTAAAAAAAAAGCGCAAAGCAACCTAATCACTAAGAAATTATAAGATTTCGAAATCTAGTTTTTAATTTTTATGTTTAGTTTTCAATTTATTTTCTGCTTTCTTTTTAGATTTTGTTAGTATAACTGTGAAAACTAATGCCCTTTGATTTTCTTGAACCTTTCTTTGTAAAATCAAACTAAAGTAAAAGGTAGAACTTGTAGTGCATGTTTGGTTTGAGTTTTCAGTTTTTAATTTTTATTTTTCAGTTTTTAAGATTTTATAAAAGAAATACTGAAAACTGGAAATAAAAATTAAAAATTAAAATTTATAGTTTTCAAAATCTCCAATATTTCCTTCATAAAATTTGAAAAACTGAAAAAAATAAAAACTCAAACCAAACAACCCTTGATGTTTTCTTGTAATGTCATTTTTCTAAGGATATATTTGTGAATTATTATTTTGAAGAAAAAGGAAAGACTTTTAGCATAAAAATTTAAAATCCTACATTATAAACACTTCCTTTCTCGTCAAAACCCAAATTCATAGAGATATCCAAGGTAAAAAATTAAAAAGAAAGACTTATTATCCGAACATAAAAGCAACATGTATTCTTGAGTGAAATATCCGATGTTTCTATAGAACTTAAACCCATAATATACAACTGTCATGCTGTCCATCTTATGAGTGAGCCTCGAATCTAGTTAATCAAACAGGAGCAGTCTTAACTAGCATTAAATATGGATCTTCAGTTGATAACTTCTAGTGCACAAACGAGTTTCAATTTGAAGTCAGATACTTCCTGCATGTAAATCCTCTATATGAGCTGGCCAAGAGGCTGGGGATCAATAAAGCCATGCCTCACCAACCCCTAATTCCTAAGATTCCAACCCCCAGCTAACTGGCAGGCTAGGTATTCATACAATGCACACAGAGAGAGAAAGAGAGAGAGAGAGAGAGAGCACATGCTACACAAAAATGACTTCAAACTTGGCACAAGGATTGTTCTCCAAGTGAGTCCTGAAATCCATGTCCCCGTTGAAGCTGAAGGAATAAAGAGCTTGCCTCTGCGTCAAGCCAACAGGGTATATTTTGTGAATTTTTAATTCACTGCCTCCCCTTAGAACTTCAGGCCTTTCTGGCTTCCATATAGGTACATGATTCAGGGATGCAAACTTCGAAGCGATGGCAGACTTCAACGCCTCCAGAGTTAAATTGCTAGACCTGCCAATTGGTGCCAGAATAATGGGTTCTCATTATGTGGTCTAATCTTTCATGACATTCTTCTTGAATAGACGAAGACAATTAAATGGAAGAGCCATAACGGATATAGATTTTTGCTCTGATCAGACACAATCAAATGACATTCTATTCCATACTGCTTATGATTGTTAACAAACCAAGAAATGCCATCAAGACTTATGGAAAGTCCTGGAAGCTTAGCATTATGAACCGATTGTACTCTATAGAAAACTATAGTAAAAAAAGCGGTTCAGTGCACAAGACTCCCATTTGATGGAGCCTAGAGAGGGTAGATGCATGCAGACTTACCCCCCACAAGCGGAGGAATTGTTTTCAGGATTTAAATCCGTGACCTCCAGGTCACAAGGCAGTAACCTTACCATTGTGCTGAGACTCATCCTCTACTCAGTATAGAACTATGGTATAATGATAAAACTAGTTATCAAAGTAGCATACCTCAAGTAAATGGACTCCATATCAAACCTTCCCCTTTCTCTCACATAGATGTGATATACAGTTTCTGACCCTCTAGTGCACTTGCAAGGGCGTTTCTTGAAGCCTGGGCTCTTCTCTTCCTTCTCCCTGATCGTTGTAGCCAAGTGAATGCAAAGACGACAAGATGAATGCACGGCTGCCATATCCACAAGGGCCTTGAAGGGATCAGATGGGCCCTCATACTTCCACCTATTAATAATATAAATCAGGGCACATCTGGATGATCATGAAGTAAAGGAAGGACAGAACATAAAATCTATTCGCATCTTAGAACTAGATAAACCCCAGATCATTGTTTTAGAACCATATATCATCAAACTGCCCTGATTTTTATAGCACTAAACAATCCAGTTTTGGTGTTAAGTAATTGAATCCAACGTAAATGACGAAATGATATGAAGTGCTGGTCCCTAGTTACCTCAATGATTGATTAAATGCTTCAGGATTTTTTGCTAGATGCTTCATGGTCTTGGCAACTGACTCAACATCTTCTAGCTCTTTAATATGTAAAATTGAACCAAGAGAAGGAGCAAAATCCTGAATATTTGGAGCACCAACAACCACAGGGACAGTTCCTGAAATAAAAGAGCAGCAACATCAGTGGGTTGTGTGAAAACTTTAGAATTCAAAACTACAATAAAAAAAGGTTCCATATATGGGAAATCCCTTGTTTTATTACACGCATAATATGCACAATACAGCATCCAAAAATGCTAGAATATGACTCAATGGCATATTATCACATATCAAATAAAGTTTTGTCTTTCAGGAAATTATCGTAACCATCCACCTCATTCACAATAATTTATACCAACAGCACCCTACTACCAAATGTCAACCTTGCACACTGTTTTACGTTTTGGTTAATCACTTCAAAGCCCTTTCACAAATTCATATGATTCATGCATGCAATGCCAATTAATTTGAGGTGATGCAATGAAGACACAGTATATTAGATCCAACCAAGTCAAAGAAGCATTATGTAAGATGATTAATTATAACTAAACAATTTCTACTGTATCCAGCAATTAAAAACAAGAGGGCTGCCTTGTCTATAAATTTAAGTGTTAATAACTTGTCATCATCAATACTGCTCAAGTTATCCAAAATCATGCATTCCATTCCAAATAATTTTTTATAAGTGCATGGGTGCAACAAAAATCTCGACAATTGATGGAATTAGACTGAAAAGAAAACCAGATGGAATGCAAGAACCAAAGTAAAGTACTTCTGAAGCCCATGATCAACTAGTGCTACATCAATAATATTGCATAATGTATATCTAGCAAATGCAATTAAGAAAGAATGAAAAGGGAAAATAAATATATTTTGCATACCAGCAACAAGGGATTGGAAAAATTTTTCAGTTACATAATCCTCCTCATTAGAATTTTCAAATGCTAAGCTAAATTTGTAGCGCTTCAAGGTTTCCACTTTGTCCACTGCAATAAAATAAAGAATAATCGTAATAATATTCATCAATAAATAACAGCATAATTGTGTATTCATTGGAACTTTGGAAGTTATTATCATAAACTGTGGAAATGTGCCATAATGTCAAAATGTTAGACCATCAGTCCGTCAATTCACCATACATCAGTCAATCCCTCACTAGATTCACACATATATAAAAATACAGTAATGATGATAATTGAGTTCACCGTGTGAAGCAGCAACTTGAAACCTTGTATTTGTTTACGTTAAATACCATAATCAAGCTTCATGTATAATTGTATTTGATTCCCTTCTGATGCTGACATGTAGTAAACCACCCACCAATTCTTTCAAAAAGAATTTCAATTAAAAAGTTAAAAGTGGATAGGATACTTCTGCTTTTAGAATCATTCATTTTAACCTTAAATGAAGTGTCTTTATCCATTAAAAAATTTACTGTTACTGCACCAATAGCAGACCTGGTGTGATGTAAAACCAAAGAAGAAAACGGAGTACGGAGGGAACAGGGAAGTAGAGACTAGAGAAGTTGGAGAGAACAAACTGATAATATTACTCAAAACACTGGGCAAGTTCAAGTCTAAAGCAAGAGCCTTTTAAAAGACCCCATTTGACAAAATAAAATGCAAAAAATAATTGTAAAGAAATTAATTAAATCAAATTATGTGGAGCAGTAGATTGAAGGAAAATTTCAAAGTAAATAATAGTGGATTTAATTATAAATTTGCAATGAAAAATTTCAGAACCTAGTCTTGCATGTTAAAGCGACAACTTAAGCATTAAGTTGCAAAAAAATTTTTGTTTTGAAAAACAAAAGGAACAGAGCCTCAGACTTAGTGACCTAGATGCAAGATCTACTGATCAAATTTGGAACTTTTTTCTAATTGCATCTCAACTCAAGGTAATTGATCAATTTTTGCTAAGACCATGTTTTCAATTATAATCGCTCACAGGAAAGCATGTTATAGACAGAAAAGTTACTTAGAAACTACGAAGCATTTGCAGGCACATTAGATCCAGGTAACAATCTTCGAATGTATAACAACTGTAATCCAATCACTTTCTTCCCTCATATTCACAGATAAAATAACCACAAGACCATTAACAAAGAAAGTCTGAGGCATTTATATTTGAGAAACACTTGACGGGGTCAGTACAAAGGGGATACTACAACAGCAACTAAAACATCAATAATAATAGGGATAAAAAATCCGAAGAGACATTAATGTTTAAATTAATCAAAATTATTAGAATTACCTCTTCCATCATGGTTCCTATGACAACCGCCATAAGAATCAATCTTGATGCCTGCTTTTTCAAGGGCTTCAAGAGCTTGCAACCAAAATTCCGAGCACCACAATTGGAAATGAATGCAGCTGCAAGAGCACTTTCAGTTTTTGGCTTTAGTGGTGCCATGATGTCATACTCAGCCCATGAGAAATATCCGACAGGAACATCAGATGATAGACTGGTAGTCATTACAATGCTATATCCCCTCCTAGTACACAGATGTTGAAAAATTAGTCTAATTATTGACACTATCTTTTAAAACTCCACTAGAATACAGAGCAATGTAAAAACAGAGTAGTTAGTATTATGCATTAATGATCACTTGCAATGAAAAGTAGGCATAGCAACAAATTAAAGACCCTATACCACATTAGCCTCTAAGGCTATGTTCTCCCTTGCAGGATCCAAAATCTGATGGCACTAAAACTGGAAAATTTATTCTCTGCTTTACCCACACTTTTCCTTTGAATTATAAAAACAATACAAATACTGGTATCAAATTAAGCAACATACACACAACACAAAAAATAGTCCAGTCAAAAACTTAGCACTTTATGTCAGTGCTTACCCACCGTCGGGCCATGGCAATATTGTTCTCTGTGTAGTAATGCGCTGATTCCATTGATCGCAAAATGCTAGCTGTTCCAGCTTGTTGAGGTAGCCCAAATCCAGCATCAGGTCTCTTGTCCCCATGAAACCCAAATATACATCCCACAGAACACGACTTCCACTCCTGCATTTGAATGAACTTAAAACTTTAGATGGGCAATAAGAACAACAGGAGCTTTATAAGAACAATTATCATTCAGTTACATGAATGAATTTTGACCAATCAACAATCAAGCATGCCAAGAAAGAAAAGCATTGTAACAGCAAAGAAATTCTTCAACATTACTGACAACAACCAACTGATGAGCTCTATGTACATGATAGTGCTAGAAGACATATACCAACCAGCAACCACAATTGAAGTCAAGTACTAACATTGAAATCTCACCCCTTTTTCATAAGCTAATATAATGCAATAGTGCAATTCACAATGCGGGCTACATACATTCCAAACTTGTGTTTTTTGCTTTATCATTCATAAACAGCTTGAATACGCTTCACTAAAAGCCCATGTTCGATCTTGTATCACAAAACCAGAATATCCATTTTTGTCCACAACAAAAAGAATCTTTTCATACGCAATATCTACCTATAAGCAGGTCAATGCAAATTCAAAACCTAGAGAGTAAATGCATGAGAAGAAAGTAAGAACCATGTTAATGGGAGCATAATGTGTTTGAAAATGCATAAACTGATTTACTAACTCGTGCATAGTTATCATTTCATCCAAAAAGTAAAACCCAAGGTATTGTCTAAATTATCATCTCTCCAAAAATTAAGCGAAAAAAAAAAAAGCAGTCTAAACCTGTTCGGCAGCAGAAACCCGAAAAAGGAACATGCTAGAAGATTCTTACACAATTCGTGAACAGCTACCAATTCTTCAAAAATTTCAAAGAATCACATCAAAGCATATGAAAGAAAAAAGACAAAAAAACAATATAACGGTTAGAATAAACTGAAACCTGGTCAGCTCCAGAGACATAAACAGGTTCCTTGTTAAAATCCCTTGAATATATGACAGCATCCTCCCTCTCCAACCACTCCTCACAGCCATCTGATTCCGAATTCCGGCCACCACCACCAACAACCAACACACCTGACTCCAATTCATCACTTTCGATGGCAGCACGTGACCGGTAGAAGAAGTCAGTGACCATAGCTGCGTTCTTCGCCATGTCGAGCCTACCAAGGAACGCGATCTCCGCAATGACCACAAGGGCCACAGCAAGAGGCATTAGATTGCTCCATTTCCTCTTTGAAACCGCACCACCACCACCTGGGGTAACTGGGCAACCTTCTTCTGTTCTCGAGCCTCGCTGATTCTGCACGAGACCCATCAATCGATTCTACCTCCAATCCAAAATTCCTTGATTTCCCACCTTTCTCTTGCCCAGAAACTGCGATTGAGAAAGGAAAGGAGAGAGCTTGGTCGCTAATTTGAAATGGGTGCTGTTGATAGCTACGATTCCTATTGTCGAAGGAAGCGGAAAGAAAAGAGAAGGGTTTGAAGGTTGAAGCTCGTTAAAAACAAAAAACAAAAATGGAGACTTTCGGAGGTTTTGGTCACCGAGGAAGCATAGATACTTCCACGTTCAAAGTCTACGGGGGTGCTGAACTCATTGAAACCAATGAGCAGCACAACACAGCACGAGACGACAACGAGAATGAGAACAAACGAGGCCTTCTTGTTAATTCTATGTTTGGCAAAAAAACCTGGTTCACAATGTGATGTCCATTTAATATTGGGCTTCTTCTCCAATCAGGTCCATAAATACAACTAATTAATTTTCTTAATAATTTTATTAATTATTAAACAAAAATATTTAAAAGCATTTTGATGTTAAAAAGGTATTTTGTATTCTCAAGCCACTCAATACATTATGCATTAGATCTTGTATTGAGGATTTTTGTTTTTCAAGAAGATATAACAAATTCTGTCCTCTTAAAATTGACTATCAGTAATCTTCTTAGCATTTAATATAAAGATTAAGTAAATAAAAAAATGCGGTTAATACCTGAATATATATATATATATAAAAGATATAATATAATCTAATACTTTTTGCAAATACTAATGTTTGTTTAGGAAAATTTAAAATTACTTTTATTTATTACGCAACTCGTTTTTCTTTTTTTTTGACGGGTATTACGCAACTCTTTCATTGGCTGTCTATTTGTCTTTGCTTAGGTTTAAAGTAAGGTGTAATACCACCACCACACAGATAATAATAACGAATAATTAATTTAATTGTTGCTGTTTTCGTGGCATCGATAATTGCTTTTGCAATTATTTGTTCTCTTTCCTAATTGGTAATGGGAATTGAAATGTTACCTTGTGGATGGATTATTTCAGGGCGAATCAGAGGCTCGAGGGGTTACTTCTCCATAACTTTTTCTGAACAATTTATATATTACTAATATGATGAGAATGAGATAACTGTGTGTGCAGTTAGGGTTGTGTGGGTGAGTGATCATTTTTCACCTTCCTTGTAATAGCCACCGTAGATCGGAGTTTCACCGTTGCTGAAATTTAAGCAGCAGATTCCTAACAGGTGGCTCTTCATTCTGAACGGTCGGATCGTTGAGAAGTGGTCTGGAGTGTGAGCTATTAAGCTTGAGGTTCTGTTTCTGTCTGCAGAATCAGTTTTCTACTGCAATATATCTCTGTAATTTGAGGTTTATGAAGTTGTTCACCGTTGGATCGGGCTGAAAATTTTACAGCAGGTTCTTGGTGTCTTGAACGTCATTCTGAACGGTCAGATCGTTGATAAAAGCTCTGGAGTGCGATATTCAGCTCGCACGGAGGTTCAGTTTTGGTTTGGAGAATCAGTTTTTACTGTAAGCAGTCATCATAGATCGGCATTTATGAACTCGTTCACCGTTGGATCGGGCTGAAACTGGACAGTAGGTTCTGGACATCTGGTTCTTCATTCTGAACGGTTGGATCGTTGAAGTGGTCCGGAGAGTGAGGTATTGGTTTCGGACAGCAGCTCTTTTGGGTATTCATAATTCTTAATCTCAAATTTTGAGTATTGGTGTTTTGTTGAGCTTATTGTTAGTGATCATAGTGGTTTTTTAAAATCTTGATATTGTGTATTCCACAATAACACCCACGAATGTTCAAAAAAGTTAGAAAAATAAAAGCGCTGCAATCGTGATACCAAACCTACTATAGTAGGTGGTGCAGCAGTTTAGTGTATCCATGGAGTAGTTAGTATTTCACATAAGAAATTGTTTGGCCACCTTCAAAGACATGGTACAACTAATTTTGCTGAGATTTGCTGTCGAAAACGTTGGGGTACATGCACCTTATTGACAGGTAGAGGGACCTCCGATCCCAGTACTTGAATAAATAAATAGATAAATACCAGTAGAAGCCACCTGGATTTATCCGAGGCAAGTGAAAATGATTCATTCCTAGTTTCCCAAAAAAAGAGTTCTTTCTTGTCCGATGTGCTTGTGATTTAAGTGTTATTACTTCGCGAATTGGCGTTCAGAATCAGGTGGATATGTATCTTTGAATGAGTGCCACTTCTGCCATGTGTAGGCCTAGTTTATCAGGCGGCTCGCGGTATAAATTCACTACACAATACATGTACATAAAAGGTATATGCGAATTGAAAACTTGGATGAAAATCGTTCAATGCATCAATTGGTGGCCAATTTTTCTCTGTGAAATCTTATGCTTCGAACTGGAAAATAAAAGTATATTCATCTTAAACAGATTTACTATTATTCGCTAAATGCTTCTGTTAGTTCTCTGTTTGAACCATAGTTTTAGACTTAGCTCAATAAAAGCCAAGATCCTTTCATTAGGTAATAGTTCAACGGATATTATTAAATTAATATATAAAAATAAAATTAATATAATTGAGTATCTATTATATATATAAATAATGAAGCATGTTGACAAAATAGTTAGCTAGCCTAGTGATATTGTCCTTTCTTCACTAATCCACATCTTAGGTTTGGATCCTAGCATCGGGGATTTGGAAGATTTTACAAAATTTTAATACAATCAAATATATATTATATATAAAAACAGTCACCTATATTGATAAAGGAAGCAACCAGCCTGGTGGTAAAGGTGTTGCTTCCATCCGCTTGGGCATTTTTGGAGAATTTTAGATAATTTCACAGTTAGTGGTTCATGGGTTCAATTGATGGTAGCTCGTGTTCGCTTGGAGTTTGACTAGTGTTGACTAGTTTACATGTTTAAGATTCGATTGGAGAACTAAACCAGATCAGAGCCAGTTCACCAATTTCCAGTCTAAACTGGTTGAATTCTGAAAACTATGGTTCAAACAATTGTAGCCATATGTCTATTTATTTATTTATTAATCGGTCTTAATACTTCTTTTATGTTAAAATATCACATTTATTGGTTTAAACCTCAAGTATATGAAAACCCAAGCATTGTGTAATATATTCTTTTTCTTTAAATCACTGTAGTACATCATAATTGCAACTCGTCAAATGATCTAAAAATTACCTTTTCACTTCTAACTTCCAAGGAAAGCTTACTTTTGAAAGACTTTTTTCTACTATTTACTTGCATCGTCTCACCAAAAAGAATGAGACACATAGAAAGAGCAAAAAGTCAGTGAAGTAGTGAACCATCGTCCAACAAAATACAAGGATGCCAGAATCTACATATTAGAATCTCATGGCTAAGAAAAAGTTCATAATCACTGAACTGAAGAATTACTAGGAAGAATATGCGATCAAAGATATTACAGTCTCCACTAGAACTGATGAATACAACTTACTGTAATGACGCGCATATTGGATTTCTCTATCTCCTCAACTATTAGAAGTGCAGTCAATATAAGAAAACTCGAGTAAAGCAAGCAAAGAAATTAACAATTGTCATGGACACCTAAAGAGCTGGTTAATCATCCAATAACTTTTCTAACGAAAAAAATACAAAATCATTATTTTGACTGTCTACGCATATTGCTATCAAAGGTTTTTCCTTACTCTATGCTACATGGAACACCTTTGGATAACCTAACCAGCACTTAATTCCACAAGAATAGAGTTGTCACGTTTGTTTTCCCTTTACATGAGTCTAAACAAATTTCTTGAATGAACTGTCTATTCTCTCGAGTTGTATCAGGATCCACCGCAAAACGAGACTTCAATTCTAAGTTGCATATACTTAGCTTCCCCTTAGAAAGTAATGCAGGTCAGACTTTGGGAAATGGAATCTCTCTGGGAGTTCTGATAGCAATCCTTGTCCTTTATTTTCTGAGGCTGAATTAGGACTCCTTGAGGCACCTGTAGTGTGAAATTTTCCAAGAGGCACAACCTGCACATGAAAGGAATTTGAGAAACTAAGCAAGCTATTCAAGGTTATTTGAGATTTGTTATCTGACAAAGATTAAAACTCCACACTACTTGATCATTAATTGAAGCCTCAGCTTCAGCTGTCTTCAATCTTTTTGCCACAGGCATGCAGCTTGATCCGTCTACTTCATCCTTGAAGTTTTGATCTGTGACCTCTACAAAAACATCAGAAAAGAAAAATAACTGAAATAACGCCAAAAAAAAGATATTAAAGAAGTATATAAATATTACACCCTTATTCTCGTCCAGAAGTTTTTCTCAATCATTTCATATTTAAGTCCCAGCATTTTGTCAGTGTGGTGAGGAAAAGCCTCCCAAAAATGGTATTAAAAGCATAATGCGGAAGAAGCAGTTATTTGGCCTTGAAAACTACCAACTTTAAGGACAAAAGAAGCTGATATTTGATGCACATTTCAAATGATGAGCATTATGTTACAATATACTATCTACAGGACAACTGCAAACATTGCATTACAAAACACTGTTCATTCTGTCCAAAGGATAATCTAATAGCTCACGGCTTCAGTTGAGGCATTGATTCACTTCCACAGAAAGACATCAAACAAGTTAAATGTAATGTAACAAGAAATGTCCGTGACTGTCAGTGCATTATGTTCAATTTATACTTGACTGCAATGCAAGCAATGTAGGATATTGTTGCCAAGGACTTAATTACAAAAGGAGAAAAAAGGGCTCAGGTATCATAGTATTTATGTGTAAACATTGCATGATTAAGGATCAAAAGCTTTGCAAAAGAGGTAACTAATCATCCACATCATATTCCCAACTCTCTAAGCACAAAAGAAACAAACTCAAACAAATATATATATATGAAGATCAAGCATCAGAGTCTACTCGCATAAATGAAAAATGAAATCACTTGACTCCCCATTAATTTGATATCTCAAATAGTATATTTTACGGGGATGTCAGACGTCAATCACCACCCTTAAAATGTTATTTTTCCAAAAACATATATCACATTTAAATCCAACTCGGACAATCAATTTTAGCACATGTTAAAATAGAAATTCAAGCACAATTTAAAAATCAAGGTTACCAAAGCAATATAATTATAAAAAATTATTAAAAAAAAAAAACTAAATGCTGCATGGTTATCCAATCACAATTTGAAAACCAAGAGCTGCAGAAGTGATTCAGCGACAAGAAACAACTGAGATGCACAAATACATCAAAAGCTACATGTACAAAGACAAGAAAAATGTGAGAGTTTAGTTTACTTTTAATTCTTATCCATTTCGATATGGAAAGGATATTTCTTTCGTTAACCATACAAGGATATCTAATGTAAAAAAACAGTTCCTTCAGCAATCATTGTTGCCAGAGTTGTAAACAGGCAATGCTCATCAACCACAAAAGAAGAACAAGAACAAGCAGCTGTACTTTCAGTAAATTAAAAAGATCTGTGAAGAGTAACAGCAACTAAATGGTTAATACAAAAAATAATTTGAAAAATATACACTTCATAACATTATAGTCAGTCATTAATCACAGGCCCACAACTAGCAGTACATATGAGACCAGCATCAATGAGTTTTTACAGCAGATAATTCTGAATTAATATGCAGCCTCATCTATGCCATGGTCCAAGCCAAATATCATTTAGACCTCCTAAAAACTGGGCAAACAAGTGTTTTGAGAACTTAAATCACTGAACATACAGAATTCGATAATTGGTGTTTGAGATTATATGCATCATGCATGTGTTTGTAGAGTGAACACAGAAAAAAATATACCCATGCATATGATAACCGTGTATGCAACAAAGTGCAAGAAAAGACTGGCGATAGAAACTAACATAATCGAGCTAAGAGAATAACCAACATGCATAATGGAAGTGTAGTCAAGCTACCTGTTGTACTGGCAACGGATTCTGGATGGGATGAACAGCAAATACATTGCTTCTCCAAACTTCTCTTTGACCTGTTGGAGAATGTTGAACTCCTTCCTGCATGAACCCCCTCATCACAATGCAACCCATGGTCAGAGGTATTAGGTTCTCTCAAACTGCCGCTTCTCTCTACTGATGTAAGGCCAAATTGACTTCCTGCAAGAACACGAGAATCAGCTGTGCTCTCTAACATAGGTGAAATTCTTTCAAGGCTGATCTTCTTCCAGCAGCCATCATGTAGAGCCAGAGACTGAAAGCAACAAAAGATAATAAGCAAGGAAAAGTACAAAAGTTAACACATATACACACAATGGAGATTCTATGTGGAATTTATCTCTGACCTGCCTAGGCATATTATGTGGATTCTGTAGAGTTCTAGGTTTATAAGCTTCATCTGTGTTATTTTGTAAGCTCAAACCACGTAAACGCATAGAACGATGCAATTCCTTCACAAATGAGGCTTCTAAAGAATTCAGATATAGACTGTGCTGCTGATCTGTCCACCTTGTCAACTTGTCCTGGTACAAAATTTGAAGCTTAGTATATCCTTGCCAACAAAATGAAGAGGTTAGAGAAAGGATCCTATCCTCATAAGAAATCACAGACAAGGTCATAACACTGAATACACTTAATATTGTCAATCTCAAATTCTATTATTATATTTATTAGCAAGCAATTGTGTGTACATTAATAGCCTTTTGAAAATAAGTGATGTCAAGGAATATGAGACTGTAAGTTATTACATGAACTAAACTGGTCAATCTATAAAACTTAAGTATAACACCATAAACCTAAATTAGATCAATTCAGAACTATGAGCCAATCAAAAGAATCTTGCCTCAAGTGGTTTAGGTGGTTTGGGCATGTTTGAAGGAGACCTATAGAGGCCCCCGTAAAAAGAATGGACCAAATGGAAAATAACGTCATCAAAAGAGGTAGAGGAAGACCGAAGAAAACTATAGGGGAAATAATCAAAGGAGATTTAAGTGTCAATGGTTTTAACATAAATATGATGTATAATAGAGCTCTGTGGCGTCGCTTGATCCATTTAGCCAACCCCACCTAGTGGGACAAGGCTTAGTTGTTGGTGTTGTTGTTGTTGTTATTTCCAGCACACATCTGATGAGTTCAACTGCGAAGATAGAGCACGAAAACAACATACAACATTTCCGACAGTTAACAGGATCCAGAATCATATCAACTTCCACCACTATAAAACAGGCTTTACAACAACCAGCTGAGTTGAAGTTCCAAGGAGAAAAGCATTTTCATTTAAGCAGTGTATACAACAAATCTAAAGCGCACCTGTTGCTGCAATAGAAATAATTTACCAAAATGAAAATTTCAAACAACTTCTTAGTGAACGTCCTATCATGCAGAATCCACACAAAACTGATAGGTTGCTAAAACTGAAGGCAAATTCAGGAGGTCAAACATAAGAGATCAACCAACAAAGTTGATTACAGTTACAGAGAGCCTCGGCACCATGGAAAAAACCTCAACCAACCATATCAGTACCAAATTTATAAAGAATTACTATTTCAGTTACTTCACGATCCCAACCACATTAACTTACAATCTCAATTTTCTTAATGGTTTAAGGTTTCGGGTATTGCTTGACTCATTTATTGCTGCCGAACACTTCAGGAAACTACCTTCCTACATGATTTGCAATAAATAAACCCACGCCATGCAATGCAAAGTCACAATTGCGCAATCAAATAACATGGAAACTAAAACGCGAAAGAGCCCACCAATGACCTAGAAATCCAAACGGCTATTTAAAGGCACGGTCACAGCTAGCTACATATGCACACATTCCGAGATCAAACCTTCGGAGCCCCCAATTTTTCCACCACGAAATTCGAAAAGCCAAAGAAAGAAGCAAACAAGGAAATATAAAAAGCGAATTCGGAAAATCGATCGTCATCAGGAGCTTAATAAGGAAATTCGATGAAAAAAGGAGGAGGCGGATAGACGAGCGAAGTTACCGGAAACGGAGCAGCACCGGCGGCGGCGGAGAAATGATGAGAGGAATCTTTGGAGGCGGTGTTGTCGACGGTGATAGCGGAGGAGGAATCGGATGTGGAGCGAGTCAACTCGGTTCCGCAGGCGCGGGGGAGCAATGGCTCCGGATCGGAGGAGGAGGACGGCGGCACGAGGTGTCGCCGGAGACTGTGGTCCATGGCGGCGAGAGTGATCGGAAAACCCTCGTTCGGTTTGAGCAAGGGAGAGGAAATGAATGAATGAATGAGGGTAAAGGGAGAGAGACAGAGACAGAGACAGAGACAGAGAGAAAGAAAAAGGGTGGGGTGTTTTTTTTTTCGGGGAAAAGGGTTCCACATGGCGTCGCTTTTACACGTGTCAGTGGCATCGTGGGGGTGCCACGTCATCAGATAGATAATATCTTGGGGTAATGTGAGCCAGATATTTTTGTGAGGGTCGTTGTGGGGGAGGAGCGAGAGAGTGGAGGGTATGCATGTATCGATGCGCAGTTGTTGGCGCGTGTGACTCGTGCGTGTACGAAGTTCACATGGCCGCGCGTCTCCTGGATCCGTATGGCTCTGTCTTATGTCTCCCTCCTACGCCATCGCTACCTCGTCTTCCGCTTCTGATTCATGAATCCATGATGAAGGTCTGTTTGCGCCTTTTCCTTTTGGGTTTTCGGGCTTGTATTATACTAGTGTAAGGTAATTTGTACTTATGGGCGATATAATGTCGATTAATATAGTATTTAATGATAGATAATATATGAGTTAGTATAATATCAGATATTTTATAAATACAATTATAATTTCTCATCATATTAACTATAACTATTTACTGTTCTCTCTGATTTATGATATAAGTTGTTTTTAGATTTTTTTTGTCTTATCTAAAATATAATTCGTTTTCATATTTTAAGAAAGTATTAATTATTATTTTTTTGCCTATTTTACCCCAATATTTATAATGAATAAAAATGAGTGAATATGAGTATGATTATTTAATAGAGAGATAAATGAGTGATAAAAGTATTTTTGTCTTTTACTTTTATCTTTTCAAAAGATCCAAGTATCACCTTAATTCCCATACATAATCTTAAAAGACTTATATTGTGGACCACAAGAAGTACTTTGAAAGAGTTTAGTCGAAAAGTAAAGAATGATGTAACATTTTTATGGGTAAATGACTTAGGTTTTCTCTTTGGTATCCATGGATACCAATATTCTGTGTAATTAACGGTTGTAATTAGGTCTTTGATTTAATAGATTTTAAAAACTTAGACTAGTGAGACATGTGGTTTAATCTTAGTCACAATTAATTAAAAGTTACAAGTCCAGTTAAATTTTATATGAGTACAAAGAAATCCTATGAAATTTATTCATAAAAATTGTTACCTCATTTTTATCCTCTAATTAAACATAGAGTTTAATTTTGATACGCTGAACAGTGTAAAAGCGTTTTATACTTATTGCGATAGGGATCAAGTATACTTGGTAGGGAGAGCATGAATGCGCTACTAATCTTCCTCCTCCATGTCCAAGCTCCATGACCCAATTATGCACGGTGGTTCTCTCAATGTTCCTCTTCTTCTTTACAGTGGTTGGGTACCAAAATGGGTACTAGAGAGGATTTCCCTTATGCTATTTATACCTTTTGAATGTGTCCAAAATAGGAGATCCTCGGGCTGGAATGGACGATGCATACGAAATACCATTAGAGGTTGTTCTTCTATAACCTATACAGGACCTACATGATGATGCGCTTATCAAGCGATCATCCGACCTTGCCTAGGGTCGTTTCATATTCCCCCAAGAAGGATCTCTTCCTGAGTTCGAGCTTGACACTACTCCCTTCATTGGACCTTGGGTGGTCCTTGTCCTTAGTGGTTCCTAACTTCGAGGATAGGGTTCCTTGGCCTTTCTAAGACCTTAGGAGCGAGGTGATCCTATCCTCCATCCAAGGTCAAAGATCCTAAGTCCTGGATCATAACAATTGCCCTAAACTCAATGGCCGAGGCTAGTTCACCGAGCGTTGAGTTCTTTCTTCGTGATCTTTTCTAGTTCTCGGAGCCAGGAGATTTAATCGGTGAAGGATGTGTATCTGCAGTGAAGTTATGCACATCTCGTAGTGAAATCGCATTTGTCTAGGGGTCAATTTTGAATCCTCCCGTGCTTTTGTGCTGCTTCACCTGATGTGACTAACCCTAAAGAAGATCGGTCTTCGGTAAAAGGCCCTTATTGCCGAGAAAATGCTAGAAGGCTGGAGGAGCTAGGGAAGTAGGTCTCCAGCATCGGGAAGAAGGTGCTAGGTCTTGAAGAGAAGAAGAAGGGTTTGGGAACGGAGAAGGAGGAGATCATTGCTACTAAGGCCAAGCTGGATGCTCTCCTGGCCGAACCGAAGTCCGAGAATGCGAAGATTATTAAGGCCTTATCTGCCAATTCCAAGGAGCTATAGGAGAACCTGTTGTCATAGGTTCGAGTTATCATTAGATCGAATGTCAACCTTTCTGCCATTGGGATATATTCGCTACGCTGCAAATGACGAGATAAAGGACATCCCCAAGAAGGATAAGTAGCTCTTTGCTTTTCCTTTTATTAGTCTTCAACCTTAGCAAGTGGTTTTTGCTTATGTACTTTTTCCTTCAGGAACCCCTTGTGTTTTGAATTTGAGTGAATGAATCTTTTCTGTTACTCTTCTTTCTGCCCCCAACTCAATGGTGGGGTAGTCGAGACTATGGACGACATTTCTTACCTGGGCTATGAGGGTAGTTAAGATTCTTTCCTCTTGTGAAATTCAAACATTCAAAGATTGATCCAGACCTAGGACAATAAACCCGTATTGGACTTAGAATTGAGCACCTAGTGCCTGGCCTAGTTGGGCCCAATTATGAAGCTCAAGCATATCTCGAATAATGACTTACACCGAGCCCTAATGGGGGGGTTAGGTGAAGTTCTAATAGTGGCTTATACCGAGTTTGCTTGGTCATGAGGAGCTCAAGTGGAGGGAAGGGTAGAGGTTGCATAGACGCTCACACCAAACATATCGAGAGATTTTGCATCACTTTTCTTGCTCCTTGAGGTAGCCGAATCACGGGGATAACCGACCTTGTTTGGCATCCGGGCCAAGTGGATAGATTGAATTGTATTTCGCTTGGGCATCTTTTATCTTGGGAAGTATTTTTTAGGTAGTCCAAGTCGTTCGGCTAGCATAGGCTAAGTTGAAAGAGTTTTCAGATGAAGCTCGGGTGAGGCTCACGTCAAATGTATGTTTGGAGTCAGGATGGAGCTCGGGTGTAACTCTCATCAAATGAATGCTTGAAGCCTAGTGGAGCTCGAGTGCGGCTCGCGTTAAACATATGCTTAGAGTCCAGATGGAACTAGGTGAGGCTCTCACAGACATATGCTTAAATCCAGGTAGAGTTCGAGTGTGGCTTGCATGGACTAAGTGGAAGGAGTTTGGATGAAGTTTGGGTGCAACTCACATCGAATGTATGCTTGGAGTCTGAATGGAGCTTAGGCGAGGCTCTCATTGGACGTATGCTGGAAGCCAAGTGGAGCTCGGGTGCATCTCATATAGGCTAAGTAGAAGGAGTTTATATGGAGCTTGGGTGCGGCTCGCATCGAACGTTTGCTTGGAGTCTAAATGGAGCTCGAGTGCGACTCTCATCGGATATATGCTTGAAGTTCGGATAGACTTTGGTTGCGACTCTCATCGAATGTGTGCTTGAAGTTGGATGGAGTTCAAGTGTAACTCTCATCGAATGTATGCTTTGAGCCAGGTGGAGCTCAGGTTCAGTTCTTATAGGCTAAGTGTACGGAGTTCGAATAGAGTTTGGGTGCGACTCTCATCTGATGTATGCTTGAAGCCGGATGGAGCTCGAGTGTAGCTCTTCCTGGCTAAGCGTTGGGAGTTCAGGTGTGACTTTCATCAAACTTTTGCTTGAGGACTGGATAGAGTTTGGGTGCGACTCTCACAAGTGTACTTGAAGCTGGATGGAACTCAAGCATAGCTTTCATGGGCTAAGCATAGGGAGTTCTGATGGAGTTCAAGTTTCACTCTCATCATGTGTATGCTTGAAGCCAAAGAGAGCTTGGGTGTGATCTCATAGGCTAAGTAAGATTAGTTTGGAAGGGATCGGCTCGCATCAAACATGTCTTCTCATCCAGTTGAGTGAACAATGTCAAACCCAGCGATTATTGTCTTCCCATCCTGCTAGGTGAGTAATGTCAAACTTGAGGGTTACCTGTCTTCACATCCGGTGAGAAATGTCGAACCCAGGGGATTGCTATCTTCACATAGGGTCGAGTGAGCAATGTCGAACCTAAGGGATACTACTCTCAAATTTGACTTTTCACTTGATTTGGGCTTCATTAATCTTCACATTTGAGTGTCGGCTTGGTACCTCGGTAGAGCATATGCAATTTCGAAGCTAATGTATTTAGGTATTAAATGTTGTAGATGAACCCACCAATCTTGCAGCTTATCATGCTGTTGGAATATCGAAACTCGGAGGACCTGAGTAAGGGTGTTTGCGGTCCAATTTGGTTTGGTTTTAAGAGAAATTTCAACCAACCAAATCAATTGGTTCTTACATAGTACCGTCCGATCGGTTTTTTTATACAGACGACCAAACCAAACTGAACCGAATTTAATTATTTTGGTTTGGTTCAGTTTTTCGGTTTGTATTTTAAGAATTGTTCCCATAGACATCACATAACCCAAATACCAAATTGGAATTTCAAAATGGTTGAATTAAACGAAAGAATAATTTCCAAAACCAAGAGAAATGCTTCCCAAATCAACAACTTTGACCATAATTTTTTAACGAAAAAAATCACAAATACAAAATCGATAGATCTACAAAAGATGTATCCCTTGAGAAATTGTACACAAAATAACCAAAATAATGCAAAAAATTACAAGAAAAAGAATATCATAATGGGTATCAACATGAATGGAAAAAATAGATCCAAAAACCGAAGAAAAAGTGAGCAATTATAGATATTCATAGATCCTAACCTATAGCATTGATGATAGAACGATAGAATGACAAGCCCAAGGCCAACCACCATGACTAGATGCTGACAATCTCACGACCCGACGCCAATAACCTCACGTCCATACACCAATGACCATACAACTAAATTCAAACAAGATGAGGAGAAATCACGTCGATGAAATAGCATATTGATGAAGGAGATCTGAGAGGAGATCATGGAGAAGCACAACTTGTGAGTAGGGTGGAACGGTTAAGGGAAATCGTGAGTCGCAACACTAGATAATAGCGAGGATGGAACCGTGAACGGGTGAGATTGCAATGTTTCATTAGCACTGCTGAAATGAGACAATGAGAAAGGCGAAGATGAAAAGACTTGAGACAAAGTGAGAGTAGTGCAGCGCACTAGGAGGCGAGCAAGGGAGATAAGGAGAGTTAAGGTTTTAACTATGTGAGATAATAGTATATTTTGGTAAAGACACTAGATTATAAGGGTACATTTGGTATTATGTGATATACACTTCAGTTGGTGATAAGTATGAATTTCTATACATATTTTGTACCCTATTATTAGTGTCCTAACTCTCTTTTATGCTTAATTGGATGCATTTGCATCATGTTTGAGTTAGGACATTGATTTGAGCATTGATGAGAATTTTTTGCATAATTGTGCTTCTGGCATTGTTTTGTATTTTGCACTTAACTAGAGTTGTAGACCTCTAAAACTTATGGTCTTTGGCTTGTAGGAAAGCTAAGAGGATTATCTACAACTTTCATGAAGAGCTCAAAAGCTGGATCAAAAAGCTAGCTGGTCAAAATAAGCTCGAAAGTCAGAACTGAGGTGCTGAATTTTCAAATTAGGCATGCTTTAATAATCAAGCCAGATATCTCTCATTCGGAGTCCAAATTAGGCAAATAAGGTGTTCATTTTGAATAGAAAAAAAGATATACAATTTTTATGAAGACACCAAGAGCTAATTTGGTCGTTTAGGGTCAAAACTTAATAAAACTCACTGCAGCAAGCCAGGGTCACTACAACAAGCCCTGGTGTTGCCATTTGCAACTTTTGGTTTAGCAGGCTCACTCCAACGAGCCATGGTCGTTGAGCGAGTTGTGACATGCTTACGCATTTTAATAAATTTTTAGGTCTTTAAATGATCCAAAAACTCTCAAAATAGAGAGATATGATCCTTTAGTTCAAAATAGCTTAGGTTAGACTAATTTTAGGTTCTTCTTCTCTTCTCCCTTTCTTCCCATTTCCTCCTCCTTCCTCTTTCCTCTCTTATCCCACTATCTTCTTCTCTTTGGTTAGGTTTTACCTTCTATTTTTATTGTAGTTTCTTCATGGATGAATGAGTTTGTAACTAGCATTAAGGATTCTCCAAGTCCAAGGATTTGTCTTGAGGCTTGCACATTCAATAAATACAGGGTTTGGTTTTTTGATTTTCCTTCTCTCACATTCCTTCCATTCCTCATATGTTTATTTTGATTAATTGATTGATTATGATATGTGAATGTGTGAATATGTGGTTGGAATGAATCTTGATTTTGTATGCTAATTCATAATTGTGGGTTGGATGCATAATTGAGATTGTTGACCAGGCATGAATTGATTGATTGGTTAATGAATGTTTGGTTAGCATAGGAAATTGAGATTAATTCTTGATTGAGGTTAGACTAATGTAATTGGTGCTCAAGTTAATGTATGCATTTAAGGATTAAGATATCAATTACTTAGGTATTGTATGCTAGCCAAATGTTTGGTGATTAATTGATTGCTAAGTGAATTATGATACCAAAGTTGTGTGATTGCATGATTCTAGGCATAAGTTAGCCACCTACCATGTGTTTGATGAAATGTGTGTGTCAAGGATAGATGGATTCTAGGCCTAGGAAATCCTTATGCTAGTGCTTTAGTTAATTGTTAGTTATTTCCTTGTTTTAGTTTATATTCTATTTTTGTTTGATGCACTTATTGAGAAACCTCCTTGTTGCATAGTCTATTATTTCACCAATATAATTAGGAGATGACCTAAGTTGCGCACCATCGTACTAAGTCTTGTTGCAATTCAGTTTTAAATAAATTTGTTAGAGTTAGAGCCACGACATTCTAGTCTCTACTAGTCAGGTTTGGTATGGTTTGGCTTTAAAAATCAAAATCGAAAATAAACCAAACTGATCGATTTTCTTTTTTGGATTTTTATTTTGATCATTTTTTCGATTTTTGGTTTTTGGATGGGTTTTTGGTTATTTAATTGGTTGGGTTTGGTTTTGAACACCCTAAACCCGAGCTCAATTCTAGACTTCTCGGTTGTTCCCTTTTTCTAAGCTAGCCAAGATAATTGTGGTAAATATTACTTTATGCGAGTAGTCCACATCCCATCTTCATAGGTTGACGTTGACGCCCATAGCTTGGAGCTTGGAATTCTCAGGTTTGAGTCCTAACTTCTTGCTTTTTCCTATTTTTCTTGTATATTTTTCCAATTTTTGCCAATGTTTGTTCGGATAATAAATAATGCAACAAATATACATCCTGAGTTTGTAACTCGTGGTTATGTACGAAGGTCGGCACTTGGAAGACCTATCTTTAACTCCGGCTTAGCATTCCTTGGATTAATTTTATAATTTTCATTTCATTGGTTAAATGCAAGTAATGCAATGAATATATATCTGATCTCATATAGGATGTATCCGAATTCATGGCTTGGTTGTATTCATGCAGCTTGGAACTTAGCGGCCTGGCTTCGAACCCGAGTTTGCCTTTTCGCCAAATGATTTTTGCAATTCCGACCAAGGCTTGTTCATATATTAAATAATGTCATGAATGTTGACCTTGACTTCATTGCTTCATGGTGAAGTTCGTAGCTCGGACCTTGAATTGCCTAGGATCTAACCCTGTATTTCCATTTTTTTGGATTAACCTTGCAATTCTGAGATAATTTTGTTAAATAATATGTACCGCAGTAATTGCGAATATTTTACTCCTAGTTTGGTGGTGATGTGAGATGTTTGGAATGCTGTGTAGTTAGGTTCGAATCCTAACCTCTACCATTTTACATATTTTTCTACTTAGCAGGTTGTGAGTAGTTGAGATAAATATCACATCATGCTAATGTTGCAAGCTCAGGCTTGTGGATTAGTGGTGACACACTTAGTTCTGAACCTATGGTGAACGGTTTCCTGACCTTCGCCATTCTTGGATTTTTTTTGAGTTTTACCTTCCTGTTTAGAGGAAGTTAAATGTTGATGGCACAACATTCATGTGTGTGTTGCACAACCTAGTGTATGGCCTCTGAACCTAAATGTGAGTTTGTGAGAGTTCTATCCCTATGGTGCGAGTTCCTTCCTTGCATTTTTGTGCCATTTCTCCCTTTTTATTTTTTATTTCGAATTGTGGGCCACTGATCCTGAAATTCTTGCAAACCTAGCAGCATGTTGTTACATCATTTTCTTCTTCTTCTTCTTCACATTGCTAGGCTGCTACAACTCTTCCTTTTTCTTTTCTTTTTCTCTTTTTTTTTTAATTTTGGAACCTTGGATATGTAACTCTAATAATGTACACATTCTTCTCCTGCTTGTGATAACGTCACCCATTACCTTCTCCTTTATTTTATTGATGAGAATGGTGATTGAGTCAACGAGCATGGCGTAAGCAATGGAGGTTGAGTATCCATGGAGCTTTTGGGTTGTATCCATGGAGCCTTTCCTTTCATCTACTCATGGAGGTATGTTGAAAAGTGAATAACCTTCATGACCATTGACATTGCTTTGAAAGCACCTCCTTGTTGGTATCTGTTGTTATCGTCGTGATAGGGGATGGATGATAGTTGATCCAATAACCATCTTGGTGGTCATCGCGGCGAATATGGCATCATGGTAGTGGCCTACAACCTTGTTGTTGTTAGAGCCACCAATGACATTGAATCTCCATTAAAATATAGTTTTGAGAAATTGGGGGTCAAGGATTTGGGTATCTCCCTCTCCCTCTATGCCTATGCTTTCCCTGGTAAGGGAACAAAAACAAGGAAAAGATTCAACAACACTCGTGTCCCTAGCAACGATGCCAATGCTGCGATAGGATCAAGTATACCTGGTAGGGAAAGCATGAATGTGCTACTGATCTTCCTCCTCCATGGTCTAAGCTCCATGTCCTAGTGTATGGATAGTAGTTCTCTTAGTGTTCCTCTTCCTCTTCACGATGGTTGGGGCACCAGGGTGGGTACAAGAGAGGATTTCCCTTTTGCTATTTATACCCTTTGAATGAGTCCAAAATAGGAGATCCTAGGGCTAGCTGGACTGTATGATATGTACGAAATATCGTTAGAGATTGTTCTTCCAGAACCCATACCAGGCCCCGCATGATGATGCGCTTGTCAAGCTCTTATCCCGACCTTGCTTAGGGTCATTTCATATTCCCATGGGGAGGATCTATTTCCTGGGTTCGAGCTTGACGCTACTCCCCTTCATTGGACCTCGAGTAGACCTCGAGGGGTCCTTGTCCTTGGTGGTTCCTAACTCCTGGGATGGGGTTCCCTAGCCTTTCTAGGACCTTAGGAGGGAGGTGATCCTGTTCTCTCTCGAGGTCTAAGATCCTGGGTCCTGGATCATAACAATACTGTCATTCAATCAAATTTGTCCTTTTGTATGATTTTTTAAGTAGTGAAGGTGGAAAGTAACCATATTTGCTTATGTGTTATTACATAATTGGATGAATGTGTAAAAAAATTTTGTATTGTTAATACATTCCAATTAAATCCTTAAACACAACCTTTGTCTAAGTTGGTGTAAGTTCTTTTATAAAAAAATTAGTTTGATTATGTATCCAGGTTCTTTTGTTTCAGGGGCTAACAATGTAGGATCTTACTCAATTTTATTACTTAGATCCCCTTTCCAAAAATTAAGTCAAAATGTACTCCTTCCATTCCTTATTAATAGTCACTCCCTTTCCAAAAATTAATAAGTCAAAATATACTCCTTCCATTCCTTATTAATAGTCATTCTTAGGAAATAGTGTAGTACATTAAAAAATTATAGATCTTGCTACAAAAGCAAATATTAATAAGGAATAGGGGGAATAGTTTATAACATAGTGAGATTTCTTGGATACCTCTGTAAGATTCAAAAGTATCGGTACTCTTTAGTTATTTATGGGTAAGAATTAGTCACATAACTCACTAACTCAAATTATTAAAATCTATGAAACTAATGATTAAATCACAACCATTAATTATAAAAGGGTATTGGTACTAAAAGAAATCTCATAAGAGAGTTTAATTGTGATCTGCTAATAGTAGACAAAATTTATATTGTTCTTCCGTTAAATCTTATCATTTGCATGATCTTTTAAATAATGAAAGTAAAAATTAATAGTATTTACTAATATATCAATACATAATTGAATGACATTATAACTACATTTAAATTAAATAATTTATAGTAAAGTTTTGCTATATCTTGTTAATCTTTCTAGTAATCAAGTAAGAAAGTATTGAAATCGGTTCTTAATCCAAACAAGCAATTAAAAAATAAGAGTTTAATTATGATGTAAGCGTAAAACTTACACTGTTGAGTATGTGGGAGATTGTATTGGGTATTCTAGTACCTGAATTGTTCAAGTGTAATTTCTTTTAAGTTCCAATGTATATATAAAAAAAAGCATAAAACTTGCATTGTTATTCGTTTAAAATACTTTGCTCGTATTACGTTTCAAGTAATGAGTGAGTTAATCAATTATTATGGCTTGTTGGTCATTCCTAACATAGCTTATGTGATAATACATGATTAAATTACCATGTAAAAGAATTTTACACTATTAGTATACAGAAATTAAATCCAATAAATAATTGGTTTAGCAAATGATATGACTTAATATGAATATATAAATATATTGAATAAATTTTCAACAAGGTCCCTTATTAAAATTTAATTGGATCTATTTAAAATAATTTCTCAATATTTAAAAGCACATTTAAGGTTACCATTCAAAATAGGGAACACTTTAGTCCTTAAACATACAAAACGAAAAACTCTGGTCTCCCAATTTTCCATGTTTAAGAATCAAAACTTCTAATATTTGAATAGTAAGGACCTTCTATAAACTTTTTAAGGTCTAAAGACTACTTTGTCCCACGGCATTGTGATTAGGGACCAAATTGAAAATTGTACTGATTTACATTTAACCAAAAATAGCATAAAATGTAATACAAGATACAATACTTAGATGTTTAAGAATCAACAAAAAAAATTGCATAAATTAACATTTTTATGGGAACTCTGTAATCATTCTGTAATTTTTTTTATTTTAAATAATATTAAAAGATATAACAAATAATAAAGGACATATAGCTAGGAAGTTCTGTAAATTGGATATCTTGAATGTGTAGATAAAGAGAGAAAAACTCATTATTGTATTTTTTTTTTCACTTTAACTCATTGATAAAATGTCTTTTTGATCCTTTTTTGCAAACGTTTATTGCCACTATAATTATGTAATACCTCAAATATATGTATTCTTAGACAAGTCTAATACGGTCTTGAAATTCCTGGACTCACCCGTGTTGCTAGGAAGACCCCAGGTGCATTAAAGACCCTTGAGATGCAGACTTGGTGTTGCTGACACTGCTATAGCGGTCAAGGGTTGGGGTTGGTAGTTTTGGGAGATCTGTCGCTATAGCGGTCGCATGTTTCCAGGCAGAGGTGCTGAGGCCTCTTAACCACTATAGTGGTGCCCCTTTACATCAAAATAGTATAAAATGACGTAGTTTCAATTAGTGACCCCTCTATCCTATGTAAACCCTTCCCTGCTCGTGAAACACACGAAAACTCAAAACCCTTGCTCGCAATCTCTCCTTCTACCTCTCCACTCTCATCCCCACTCAAATTCACTTCCTCCAAGCTTCAAGGTGAGATTGTTTGTTGATTTATGGTTCCTTTCTCTCTATTGCTTCATGTTCTTGGGTTGGGTGTTGTCATATTCTTCATTATTATCAAGTGGGGGTATTTCCCCAATGTTATTAGAGTTGGTTTAGAGTTGTCCATAGATCTTCATAGATTAATCTTGAGTTTGTAATTATTATGGCAGACGTTGGTGTCATTCCGCTCTAAAAGCTCAGTTAGTATAGACATCATTCATTCTTCCCCTCCAAGTGAGTGGGTTCAATCCTGTGATCTCTATTTTGATCATTAAAGATATTTTCTTAGATTGTGGCATAAAAGCATGATGTAGAGATTATTTTCAAGACAAGTATGAATGATAGATGATTTTTTGTCAAGTTTATGAAATCATGGTTATCAAATGAGCATGAAATACATGTTTTAAGAAAACTCATGAGACCATTTGTTGTTAAAATAATTTTCATGAATAGCTTGATTATGAATGTAATTATTTAGAGATTTCATGACTACCCTAATGATTTCAAGAGTAGTATATTTATATGATGTAGCTTTCAAACTAGAATTAGTCCAGTTATAGAGTTTTAGAGCAAATACTTAGTTTCATGATTTAAAAATTAGATGGTAGCGATAGAAAAATAGACGGAATTTAATGGCTTAAAAGATTGTTAACCTTAGTATCAAGGGGACAATCCCCCGAGTAATTAGAGTGAACCTTGTTTGGTGTCTAATTCGGGTCCTTTGAGGAACCCATAGAGTTCAGAGTAAATTAGAGAATTATATTGTTATGCCATATTTAATATGCATAATCAGATATCGCGTTTCTCTAGTAGAGTCCTGTTATTCATGATTTATAGAGAATTACTAATTTTTTTTTAACTAATATGTATCCAAATATGAAACATGGTTTTAAAGCTGCATTGATTATTATGATTATATATATTTTTGTTTATGTCCTATGAGAGGATTATGGATGAGAATCTACTCACTAAATTTTAGATGAAACTCAACATTCTCCCTTTTTCCTTTAGATACGGTGGCGCCGGTCCTCTGCCTCATCCTCCCTAGTAGTCTTAGTTACCCAACTTGGTGAGCTTCACATTGCCGTAAAGTACTCCTTTTACTTTTTGGTATAGAGGACTCCAAGTCAGTGCAAGGTCTCAATTATCCAGATATATTTTGCATTTTCTTACCATGATTTATTTTATATTTAAAATGATATAGCTTTTATGGTTATATTTTGTATAAAGCAACTCGATATATTTTGTATTGCAATTACAATTTCAGATTGGTTTGTGAAATGGGTTATTCATGGTTATTATGATTTTGAAAATGCAAGTTGATTTATAATTAGAAATAGATTTTATGATTAAAATATGTATATAGTATGACTTAAGTGATCACGAGGTTTACATAAGGATGAAATTAACCACATTAATTATTACCAAATTGAGTTGTCCATGCTAGCTAGCAGACATGACATGCAACTACTGAAGTTCTATTATCATCTATCGAAATTGGCATTTACAAATTAAGATCAGTATTGTTCAGACAACTTGAATTTTCGCATATCTGAAACCACCAAGTTAAATCAGATTATTTGCTAAAGTTGCTTAAGATCATATCAGAACAGAAAAACATACTGTTAAGCTTAATTTAAGACTCGCACAACTTGGTTATTAATCAGTGAGGAAGGAATTGCTTGCATTTGTGGTAAAAAATAACTTCAGTCAAGAATCAATCTAGATTTTTATAGGTTATTAGGAAGTAGCTTTTATATTTGAAGACAACAAAATTCTGGACTTAGACCGAACTATCTGATGAAATTTATAATTTATACTACAAAACATTTTTGAAATAAAATAAGTTAATATCATCCGTTCGTTTCTCCGAATAATTTATTAGAGAATACTTTTAAAAAACACAAACAAATACAAAGCTAAGAAAGTTCGACAATTATTCAATCAGGAAAAAAAAAATTTCAATTAACAGCATGTTGCTATTAATTTTAATGCATGAACTCAATATGCGGTATATGTCAGCCATGAAATGAAACTTATTCTATCGATAAAATATTATGCGGCTACCTTTCATTGTAAGAATGACAAGCCTAAACCTACTCTCTACACAGGAATGTTATTAATATATATTTGGAAAATGGAAACCTTCCTATGGCGTTAGAAAATCAACATCAACGGAAAGAGCAATTCTTCCTTACGCCATGGAGGAAGGATTTTCTTCCTCCACCAACTATGAACTTGGTCTAACACATGGGTCCCACATAAATATTTCATGGTCATAAATTATTGTGGAGGAAGAATGGCTATTCCTCCTGTGCATACAAGAATTTTTCTAATGGAAACTCGGAAGGGCCAGGAATGGTAGTCTTTGCTCGGATTTCTGACAGTGATGGATTGCTCATCTTATCACGATGGTTCAGCAATTAATATGGTGGCAGAGCTTGCATCAATCCGTTTTGTTCTTCCCTCTTACGTTCACATGTGACCAGCAAATTGGTTCTACATGGCAGTGGTTATAACCCAAACCGACCGGACAATTGTCCAGGCGAGAAGCTCATTGAGAAAAAATTTAAGTAGTCAAATTTAATGTGATATACTTTTTAGTGAGTTTGGATCATATATTAAGTTGGTCTAATCAACTAATCAAAAGTTTAATAATTCCTTAAAAGATAATTTTTTTATAATAATTTATAAAAAATTATAAGATTTTAAAGTCCTATTGATATATTTTACATAATTTGATATTATTTTTATATTGATATGATTTATTTTGAAACGTGTATTGTAAAATATCTTTTAAATTTTATTTCTTACTTGTAAAATTTTATAACTTTGCTATATATAGTATTCAAATTCTAATATATTGTTTGAAGGTTGGCTTACCAAATATGACTCTACATAATGCGATCACTATTGGATCGAACTAAGGTTCAAAAATTGACTCGTTAAAATCATATTGAGTTTGATTTTGTCAACCCAAACCTATCATTTGTACACCGTAGTTCTATATAATCTTGTTCTGGTTAGATCCAAAGTGTACAACTGTAAATGTTTGGAGCATATATAGATAGTGTTTGTTTACTGTCCTGAAACAGGAAATACATAGACATGGATAGAAATCCAGGGATAATGGAAACGGTAGAGATGAAGACGTAAATAATAAATATGTATAGGGGTATTATTAGAAGATAAAAATATTTGTGTTAGTTTTCATATTTTGGAAGTCCAGAAATGTTGTATTTTTCTGGAAAATTTTCTATCTTATATTCATATCTCCACCACCAAATAAATTTATATCTCTAGTATTTCTGTATTTTTGTCTTAAGATAGTAATCAAACACTACCATAGTGAATAGTGAGGGTTGTTAACTTATTATGCCTCATATAGGGAGCGAGACTATACATCCTGCTCATAAAATGGCCAAGAAATGTGCTCTGCAACACAGATTAATTAGAGACGTGGATTGGACTTTGGTGGATTGGTCCCTTGTCGGTAGCAAGAATTTGCCTCTGTTTTTTCCCTTTCCTCTTAGTTTGCTTTATCAAATCGGAGAAAATGATAAGATGAGATAGTGTATGTTTCCTATCCTATTTATGTGTGGGGGACTATACCTGCCATATATGGCCAAGAGAGAAAGTATATGCCTGCCATATGTGAGGCCATATAATGGAGTCAATATAGTGCGTCCGAAAAAATTTTGTATTCGGATGATCTTATGTTCGAGTATTTCAAGCCACATAAGAAGATAAAAGAACACAATAATATTTTAGCTAAATGATTAATTAAATTGAAAACAAAATCATTACATTGTCTTTCACCCATAGGCCAGTTTTAATTTTTTTGAATATATCAAAATTTCAAAGACAATATGCTTTAAAGTTATGATTTCATAATAATATACTACCCAAATCTTTTACTATTAACTCAATCTTGATGGTTTAGTTATTAAATTTATTTATCAAATTACAAAAATTATATAAGTTACTTTATTTTTTAAAAAATAAAATGAATTATGAAAAAAATCAACATTACAAGAGAACAATAAATTTACTGACTAGTTTATACATTAATAAATTTAAGAAATAATGTGATTAAGCATAATTTAAAAATTTGAGCTGCATATTCATTTTTATACAAATATTTAAGTATATGAAAGTTAGAAAATAACTCTAAATTTATTAAATGAGTAAAAAATTATGAATGACTTGTCGATGATATTTCAAAATTAAATTTAAAAAATTAAAATAAAACATGCATGAAGAGTCAACCAAATAAATCAATCCTCATGAACATATATTTACTAACATTTTATTTGTAAAATTGTGTAACCAACAAAAATGTGTAACCAAAAAAAAAAAAAAACAAAAGAGTGTAACCAAGTGCCTACTAAATCCCGGAAAAAAGACCCCAGTTTGGCAATAACTAAGGAAATTGCACTGTCACCCATGACTTAATTTGGGGATAGATCCGTGAGTTAAACACTATATATATATATGGGTTACATGTTGATGAAAATGGCATAACCTTGAGGAGCATAAAAAAGTTTGTTTTTTTATTTCCAATTTCACTGGTACCATAATTCCAATTTCATAATATACACATAAGCATTTAATCTGAATGGCCAGATATTAAATATAAATGTCCACAATTCCATCACTATCACACACTTGGAAAAAAGATTCATTGATGAAGCTTTGTGTTGGCTACTTGTCCAAATGACACGTATCTGGTTTATCTTCTTATTAGAATGAAAAATGTTATTTATATTCCCAAGGACATAATGCGACTCAAATCTCATTCATCATTAGATGAGATGTGGAACCTTGAATGAAGTTTATATCTCATCCAATAATGAATAAGATATAGCTAACATGTCTCATATATTGTAAATACAAATAACGTAACCCCATTTGAAAAAGAGAGATGCGGGAACATCATTAACTTAATGACACAAGACGCATTTTATGGTGTGCTTTGTGAGGTTTTGTACATCATGCATCACACCAATTGAATGTAGTGATACAACAACCAAATGTAAACCATTAAGGGTATTGCTTCGTTGAATATAGTTTTCAGTTTCAGTTTTAATTTTCTAAATTTGTGAAGGGAAAGTTGAAACGTTTCAAAGTAACAGTCACTAAACTTTTCTTTTCTTACCCAAAATGTTGTTGTACCTCCATCCTCGAGAAGTTTTGCTCCGCCCTATCCAAATCCAACATCCACCCTCCATCCTCCATCTCTATCATCGTGGTGGCAGGGACCACAAGCTCCGCCTTCAATTATTTTTATTTTTTTCATAATTAAAAAAGAAAGCTTAACCCTAATCGCGAAGCAAATACTGAGTGGGTGCTTCTCCAAAAAAAATATTGTGTCGATGTTGGCTTCCTATTGTAGCTGTATGTCCTGGTTGGGGCTCCATAAGGGATGGTGGTCAAGACTAGTCATTGAGGTGCAAAATTATTAGAGATTTATTTGATTTCAAAGTTCATAATGTTGCTCTATGAAATTGGGAGTCACTAGGGGGCTAACAAATGGGTAGTAATAACTTTCAGTATTGGGTTGTGTATGTGACATATTTTGCTTTGACTGATATAGTTGTGTCTCAATGTTCTTTAATGGTTGTGCTTGCCTTGTTCCGTTCACCAGAGGTGGTGGTGACAATAGAGAGGAGGAGAATTTTAGGAGGATCGGGAAGGTGCTGGCCAATGAAGTGGTGGTTCCATGATGGTCGCGGTGGTCGCCATTAACAAGTTGGACATAGGGCTCAGCCTTTAAATTTTGCTCTTTTTTCATAAAATATTTATGTTTTTATTTTAATCACACTAGTTTTTTTTTTCAAGTGTTAATCACCCTAGTTAACCATATTTTTAGTTTTTAAACACATTCTTCATAGTCAATGGTTGTGGATGTAGGAGTGTTTAGAACCCAAATGAACTCTACCTCAGGCTCGTTAAGACGGGGGTCTTAAAATTTAATCTGATGCACTTTTCAAGGTTAAAATTAAGGTCATATTTTGGCCCCCTATAAAGTTAAATAAGTCTTATATATATATATATAAAATAATTAGTGATACATTATAAGATTTTACAGCTCAATTAATATATTTTAAATAACTAGATGTTATTTTTATATTGATATAGTTTTTTTAAATATATATAACAAATATCTTATAAATTTTATTTCTTGTAAAATTTTATAATTTTAATATGTATAATATTCAAATCCTCATAAAAATAGGGCAGGTTTGATTTTAATCCAATTTTGCCCAGCTCGATCCTTTCGATGGACACCCCTATTGGAACCATTAACTAGTTCCAACCTGTGCCACTCTTTAAAACTAAACACATTTCATTTGGAAAAGGCCCCAACAGGAAGCTTCATCCATGACGCATTTTCACGAGCTTCATTGGAGTAGTCCCCTTGTTATATATGTCTTAGATTTTTCAAACCAGTATGTTAAGTATCCTTAAAAAGGCAAGTTTTAAAATTTTGTTGCTGAATCTCATACTTTAAAAAACATTAAAAAAAAAAAAAAAAAACACAACAACTCCTCAAGCTTCCTTTTTAATTTTTTGTTTTTTTGTCTCTCTTAGATTCTAGGTTGAGTTTTGGTCAACCTTAGATTCAAGATAAACTTGGAAGGCTTTTTTTTGTCAACAACTTGTAAGTTTCGTCAACTCCAATTTTCTCCGATAAAGTCCGACCGAGCCCAAATTCGGCTCGATCCATAAGCGCTAAAGCCTAGAATCTAGTAATGCATCAAATTTATCAATAACATTCGACCAAAAACAAAAATTGTCAATAACATTGAAAATAAAAAGAGAAGCATAAGGTCAATATAATACTTACAAAGCTAAAGTTACTTCTGACAAAAAAAAAGGGAGAAGCTAAAGTTACTTGACCAATGTATCCCTACAAATATTGTTATGAAACTAACTTCTTAAAGCACTATGGCAACTAAAAAATTTTAATCAAAATTGTTCTCTCCGACTCCATGATTTGAATTACAATGATTTCTTTATGAATATAGTTAGTTATCCTTTTTCCCTCCAAAATATTTCTTCACCTGACAAGTAAAAGATTAATCTCCCAAAATATGATCACTTTAGTGGAAACCTCTCTCGACAATATTTTTTTCAACATATAAATTTCGAAATTAAAGTCATAACCTTAGACTTAAGGAACCCAAGCCCTTTCACTTAGCCAAGTACCTTGTTGGTATTGTTTGTTTATGGGTTATTTTTATTTATTTATTAATAATAAAAGTGTTACGTTATATTTATAAAAGAAATTATAATCACAAAACGATATAACATTAAGTAATTAGTGACATATATATATATAAAAGCAATTAATATGACAAATAATATTTAAAAATGAAAAAAGATACTAAACACCAGCTAAGGCATTGGCAATAACATTAGTCTCGGTTGACATGAAAAAGATTAGTCTCAATTGAGTGCAAAATAGGCTTAACCAAACATAAAAGCACAGATTATTGAGATAAGACTGAGTTACATGGTTAATAAAAAATCGATGTTTCATACTAGATTTTTGGAATTAAAGAGGTATAACAGAACTTTAATCTTTTAGGTTTGTAAGCTTATAAGGAGAATGTGAGAAAATGGTAAAGTGGGGAACTTCCTCCCTTATGGCTTGGGCAAAGAATGGATACTGCCAGCCCTTAGAAAGAGGATGATGGATGAATGAAATCTTTTCCTCTTCTTTTTGTGTTAGGACATCGACTCAGTGTCCCTCTCTCTCTTGGTGCTCTCGTAGTGTTTCAGAATGAAGGTATATTCTAGGTCGCCTCCTTGTGGTTGTCATTTTCTGTGAGGTAGTCCGTGGGTGATCGTTGTGTATGTGAAAAATGAGTTACAGGTTGTGGTATATTGTTAAAGGAAGAAAGGTTGCAGGTTGTGTTCTTGTGCTCTTGTTGCTGTGGGAGAAGGAGAATTATTGGGAGTCTGACTTCTCCCCAGAAAATGGGGGTTGCCTTTATACTTTTTTTTATGGGCCTCGTCCCATAGCTTTGGGACCAAGAAAATGGAACTCCATCACTTGCCAGTTGTTGATAGAATAGTGGTGTGCATTGTGGGTGAAAGGACATGAAAAGATGACAATCTACTCTAATCGTGAAATGGGTCAAGTAGCCTTCCAACCGTTTGGGTTTTAGGGCCAGAGTGTGTGCTATATTTGGATCATTTTATGATGTAGTGTGTGTGGAGGGTTTAATTTACTACTAAAAATGGGTTCTCATATAATGGTTGTGCTTCTCTCTCTCTCTCTTCTGGACGCGACGTCTTCGCTATGTGGGCTGGAAAGAAGGTTTCTTCAACATCTCTTAGGCTACTCCTTACAAGCCTAAATTCGTGAAAGAGTAACAAAACCCCAAAGCCTACCAAGTCAAATGTAGATTTAGTTCCTAGCCTAATATCAACTCTTCAAGTGTACACCATGATAGGTTTCATCCCATGCACCCATTAACTTGGAGGACTCATATTATGACCTATTTTTCTTTTGTCACCACATTATGATTAATCACCATTTGATAATGATTTAGAAAAGAGTAATATTATTGGAACAATAAAATTACACAACAAATATATACCACACACTTTACCATCATTGAATGTGATGAGTGAGTGAAATTAATGGGGCACTCATCACATCAAATGATAATAAGATATGTGTTGTGTAATTTTATTGTTCTCATTAACATTTTTCTTTCAGAAAACAGATGTGGAACACCCGTCAATGATTATTCCCATTTACAAATACAATACTTATACTGAAACGTATTACCAAGCAGCCAACCAACGTAAATTCCCAGTCTCAGTCTCGCACCCATCCAGCTAGCCACTTGCAATTTACAAGAGAACCCAAATTGACACATTTGAGGACGTTTTGTTGACTTTGAAAATGCACATGCATATATATTAAATTTAAATAAGTAAATAACAAAACACAAAATAGAAAAACGGAAAAAAAAACTAGAATGAGATCGCCTAAGACTATCCCTATCTATGAACAAATGGGAGCAAAGTTCAATCCAACGACTCGGTATTGTTTCCTTGAGGCTTCACGTGCATGCACCGGACAGAGTCATTTAAGTGATGAGGAATTTTTAATAATATGATATAAAGATACTGCATTTGTTTTGTACTTTTGTTCTATTTTATAAATAATATATTAACTGTATGGGATTATTGTTATCTCATATTTTTCTTATATATTTAATATAATAATAGATATATTATTTATTAAATAAAATAGAATAAATATATTTTCCTGGAGCACTAAAAAATTTCTCTTAATTGATTTGGTCCGAGGGGTGTGACTGTGGAGACGATGATTGCCTCACCGCACAAGCAACCACTTGTGCCCATTGCTTCAACCGAGTCTTCTTCGCAGCCAAATCATCCCCTTCACAAGAACAACCACCACAATTCACACAAAAATTTAATTTAATTATTAATCACATAAAACAAATAAACACGGCATAAATAAATAATTTATTTGTATTCAATAATTGTGACCTAGAGGATCGAATTAATGACATCACAAGAATTCTTCTTTTTTGTTTTTGTTTTAGTATTTCTCAAATTATAATGACTGTAATAAGTTTTGACCCTATAAAATCCTGTGATTTACAATAACATCTTGATTATGTAAAATATTCTTGTAATAATGTATCTAAATCAAGAATTGCAACAACAATAGCAATGTTATTGAATTAATAATTAACGAAGGCTAGATATATTTTTTTAATAATTAATTAATTGTTACCTGGAAGGAAGAGGGTGGCGGAGGGGCTTGAAGTGGTGTCGCTGTCAGACACGATGGAGGAGGAAGAGGAAGAGCGAGACAAGCCGTGATTGTTGTACTGTCTGTTAACGGCATGGTACAACTCCAAAGCCGGGATTGTGTTGGAAAGTTTTGGGTCGGGTTCGGGCGAATCGAACCCGAACCCGAACCCGAGCTCGATGCACGCCTTAAGCTCATCCAAATCGTCCTCCGACAGGCTCTTGCTGACGCGGTGGTGCCGCTCTAAGCTGTTGTACCTGCGCCGCTGCCACGCCTCTTCCCGGAGCATGTCCGGCGACCAGGACTGCTGCTTGTACAGCGGCCGCGGCGGCGCGTGTGCCCGTCTCGACATCGTTTATCGGCAGGAGGGAGTGGCTTATTTTGAAAGAGAGAAGAATGATTTTGTGTTATTAAGTTTGCGTTTTCGAGAAGGATGATGTGATGAGATGAGATGAGAAGGATTATGTCATGCTGTGTTATGTAATTATCTTAGTGGCTACCACTGGATCTAGATCATTATTTGGGTGTGGTTGGCGGCGTCTTATTTTAATGTTTTTCAATTTTCTTATTATTAATCAAGTTGCGATCGTATTGTGCAGTGGTATTTTTATTTTTTTTTTGGAATAAAAGGAATTAAAAAAGAAGGGACTTATTTTTGCCAAACAATCTGTTCTGGAAAGGAAAGTATCTTGGGATTTTATCAATATAGTATAGATACAGAAAGAGCTGAGATATTTTGATAAGCGGAACCATGAATTATAACTACGTGTCTAGTCTAGAATCTTCTCTATTTAGACATAACAAAACGACGTGACTGGCCCGTCAATATGACAAAACATTAAATTAAAAATTATATACGTGTATTTTGGCTAAATTTGGTGATCACATTCAAATTTATCCTCGATCTGCTCATCAGATTTTGATAAATTTATTATTCCTTATTAATACTGATTTTTTTAAAAAAAAAAATTAAGCTTTTAACATGTTAGTTTTTTAGCTTTTGCAAGATTCTTAAAATTATTAAATTATTTTGGTTTATTTTCTTAAGAATACCAATAATCAAGTATTTAAACTACTTCGTCCTGATTCATTTTTGCTCATTGTCTTTTATTGTATTATTATAATTCTATTTTCTTTGGCAGGCCGTTTTTCTAATTTTTGTAAATATTAAAGAGATTTTGGATGAAAGGCCGGTTGAATTTACATAGAGAAAATAGCTATAAAAAATTTATTGAATAATAAAAAGATAAGATTAATCTAAAACTGATGATAAGATAATAATTTAAATCTAAATCCCAACAAATATATTCTAAAGTTATCTTTATTTTTTCAAATATATAGTATTATGCAAGAATAGTACACCACTCTCCGTACTAATTTTTCAATAAAAGGGATAAAGTGAAAGACAAATAATTTCACCAATATGACTCGTTCACTTATATATACGAGGGACATTGCCTTAGAGGAGTGATTTTTTTTTGTGGACAAATTCAAGTTTGTATTATCTAAAATAGTGATTAATTTTCTAAAGATCTAAAGTATATATATGTGAGGTTTAATTTTATTTCTGTCCATAAAATTATTTCCATACACAACATTATAAAAAATTATGTGCTTGAAGCTTACTAGTTATTAACTATACTAAACCTCGTGATTTTATCCCTCTCTCTATATAGATATATCATCAAACAAAAGTAGTATTTACTTCTTATTGTAATTATCTTAAAAAATTTAATAAAATCATTTATAATTAATAATATAATAATCAATTACACATAAAAAAATGTAATAATCAATTAATTAACAAATATTCTTTTAAATTTAAGGAAGAGAATAATATGACAAACTGCCTCTACAGCAACCATGATCATATTGCTTTCTCCAAATAAAAGTTAAAAATTAATGTGAGTTTAGTGTATAATGTAAGGATAGAATTTTAATGCACGATAATATGAAAAACTTGACCTTATAGTAATACTGAACAAGAAACTTAGCACAACATATAACTATTAGGTAAAAGCATTTATGTGTCTTTACTTATTAGGTTATGCTTTTGGAAAGATGATTTATTATATGGTACACTACACCAAAAAGGGTGTTTCACGAAGGTCGATTTGCGCGGTTCATCAAAATCGCGCAGAATAATACTTTGCGGTGGTTAGGTACCGCCACCAATTACATGCATTTTGCAGCGGTTTCATGCAACCACCGCAAAATTATTGTACACAGCAACGGTTTATGCTGCGGTTAAGTATTGCTTCAACAAATGGCAGTGGTTTAATATAACCTCCGCAAAATACTTGTTCTTCGCGGCAATTTGGGCGACGGTTTTAGTTAAGTTTAGTATATAGCCGCCACAAATGACAAAGTTTAATTTTTTTTCCTAATTTGATGTAAAAAAACAGGTAGAAAAAGATTTGATTTACAAAAATGAGATTCAATTTTTTATTTCTTTTTATTTTCATTTTGTGTTTGTTTAGTTTATTCTTTAAACTAATAGACTAAAACAAGTTATGAATATATGGATACAAAAGAATAATTTGTTTTAATCCAAACACGGAAATGAACATTTTTTAGACCTAAAAAAAATTTGAGTGATAACATACGTGTTTTCATATTTTTAGTATTATATTTTGCATAGTGTCTAAAATTGAGTATAGAATTGGAATTAGATATAGAATCTAAATTTTGAAATTGAATTTTTACGACTCAATTCCAATTTTTATATTTGGTGAAAAGTTTTTTGAATTTTTTTTTACTTTAATTACATGTGAAAAATTACATGTACTAATATTATAGAGTAATGACTAATATATACTTAAGATACTAAATTACTTAACTAAAATAATGAATTTTGCTACATCATAAAAAAAATGATTTATACAAAAAAAATGTTTTATAAATAATTCTATATGTAACAGGAACTTAATCTAGTTTTGTTGACAAATTGAGCTTTTTATTTTTCACATAAGAGTTAAATTTAAATTATACTTTTTTATTTTTACCCTCTTTTTAAATATGGGAAAAGCATTCTTTAACTAATCAAAGTTAAGCTCTAGTGTCCTACACGCGCTTACTGCATACTCTTTATTCTTTAATTGATGAAGAAGAATTCGTAGTGAAAGCACCTTTATAATGCCACAACCAGCGTGAGCAACCCTCCCCATGATATATCCCTTTCCCCTTTCTTGATCTGTTCTCCAATATTATGAGAAATATAATCAATATATTTTAAGTAAATTTCACTTTTATATTTAAAATAAATAAAATAATTAATGTCATCTTTCTCTATTTAAAAATATCAATTAAATTATCATACACATAAAAAATAAATTTACTTACACTATTAATGATTAATATTTAATAAACTACAAAAATACATAAATGATTAAATAATTAATTTTTCTATCCATTAATTTGATTACTTACAAATTTATAAAATCTTAAATGTTATCATTTAAAAAATGTAGTTTGACAAGTTGGATTTCTTTTTTTAATTTTTAACATAACAGTAGTTAAATTTAAATTACAATTCTTTACTTTCACCCTTTTTTTTCGAAAAATAAAAATAAAAACAGGGAGAAGATCGAATTGCAGTGGCGCCAAGAAGGGGAAAAGGTCTCTGTTCACCTAAACCTACTTTGCCTTCACGCTCTCAGTCTTCACGCTCGCGGTCTCTGCCTTCACGCTCTCAGTCTCAGCCAGCCATTAACTCTTCTACCTGTAAGTTTCTCCTTATCTTCCTCTCAATGCATTTTCCCTTTTTCATAATCTAGGTTTATCTTATTATTATTATGATCAGAGCAACTATCCCTTTTTCATAAAGAGTTTGCTCGCTTGTGATTCCATTCCCCAAAGTCCCAAAATCGTTCGCTCACTTTTGAACCCTTCCCAAAGCTTGATTTCATTTGCAAAGAGCAATGGCTTCTTGACGCTGACATTGTCCTTTATTAAAAAGCACCCATTATTAAAAAGCACCCATGCGGTTCCAGCACCAATGTCCACGTCGACACCCGAAAGAGACCACATGTTGAGGACCACGAATGGGACCTCGGACATGTACGAGAAGCCCTCGTAGCCGTGGCCACCGCTTCGGATCCTGAGTTGAATGCCGCTGGATTTCGCGCACGTGACCGCTGCCTGGATTTGCGACTCATTGCGGGGGGTTATGATGGCGAGAGGTTTGGGTGTTAATGGTGTCTTGAATCTATTGTTGTGAATGCGAAAGTTGAGCACTTATGTGTAGAAGGCGTTGCCTGGGGTATAGATGATGGTTCTGTCGACGATTTTTTGTGAGAAACAGTTGAGAAAGGCTTCAATGGGTGACTGAGCTGAAGTGGTGTGTAAAACAGATAGAAGAAGAAGAAGGAGAATGGCCATAGTTGAGAGAAAGAATGATAATGTCCCCACTATTCTTTCCATGGTATTTCATTGCTTGTACTGTGTTTCTAACCAAATGCATATTGTTGTTTGTTTCATATTAAATGATTAATGGACGGACACAGCCACAAGTGTCATATGCCAGTGTGAATCTGACCTCAGAGATAGCAATTGGTAAGTAGTATTGTTCCATTGGAGGTCAAAATTAAAGATAGTACTTTGATGCCACTATAGTACTTAAATGCTTTCGTTTTCAATTACCTTTAATTTCCATTGCATTGTTCAATTTGTTGATACACGTACTTTCAATTTATTCTTCCAAATAAGATTGACTCAATTTTCCTTTTATTGTAGTGATTGGGGTTTTCCTTTTTGAGTGGTAGCAAAGGCAACGGTATATTTTGTTTTGATCTCCTTTTAATTATTTTACTATTTTACTATTGTGTTATATGATATAAGATTCACCATTGCCCCATTCCTTGTCAAAGTACTAATAGTTTATACTAGTATATCATTGAGTAATGTTTTCTTTGAATTCGATAGGATAATTCTAAATTGATAAAATGGATAAGTCATGGATTACAAAGCCGCAAAATTCAGTTGAGTATGAAACAAGGGATTAGGGATTTTATTGATTTTGCCTTTGAACGTAGTTCAGTTGATGGCAAAGCAATATGCCTTTGTGCACGATGTAGTTTTAAAAAATGGCAACCTAGGGAAGTAGTGTATGATCACTTAATCTGTTCCCAATTTTTGAAAGGGTACACAATTTGATTTTGCCATGGGGAGTCAGGCATCGGGCAAACTAGCATTGGTGAAGACCGTTTGACATGCTTATTTATATTTGTTTTCTAATTAATATGATATTTGCATGTCTCGTTTATGGGTATTCTGTTATTCTTTGGGGCATATGTAAAGTTAAAGCTTGTGGATCAGGGTCTAATATTGAGCTTTTTTCTAATTTTAGGCAACAAACTTAGGGTCACCATTGGAAGGAAGACATTTTTCAGAGGCTAGTCATGAACCCCAAAATGAAGGACCATCATTATCTCCTAATCTTTAGTTTTTTTTTCTTCGGATTATAAATCTATTGATGCCTAAGAGTTTTTTTTATATTAAGGATTTATGTTTACTTGGCACCTTTAGCAAGATAGAATTGCAGTTATGCATTGGTTTGTACTTACTTTGTTTTGAATTATATACTTCGAACAATTTGTTTGAATATTTTTAGATATATTAATGAATTTTATTTTTAGTCATAAGTAAAGGGATTCAAAGAAAGATTACATAAGTAGAAGTAGCTTGAAAATATTATCGAGATCAAAATACATAAAAAAAAAAAATCAAATATGCATTGGTATATAGTAAGAGTAATTTAAAAAAAAACATAAATATATCGCGGCGGTTCTAAACCGCCACAACTTTTGTTCAAAATATCACATAGTGGCGGTTTCACAAAACGCCGCAAAAAATTCAATAAGCTTTTAGGAATAAAAAATCGTGGCGGTTAAAACCGCCGCAACATAAAATAAAAAAAAGTGACACTAATCAGCGGCGGTTTTTGAACCGCCGCTAACTTTTTAACCAGTTTCTTTAAAAAGCAGTTTGCAGCTGTTAAACCGCCACTGAAACTACGACGGTTGTTCCAGTGGTTGCTCAAAACCATTGCAAGATAGCTAGCGACGCTCGAGATAGTGGGGGTTTGGAAACCGCCGCAAATAGTTAATAGCCGCAAAACACCCTTTTTGGTGTAGTGGTATTAGAGTTTTTGTGACCAAAGTAGTTTAGAGTAAGTACGTTTGGTTTTCAGGAAATATTTTTTAGTTTTTATTTTTTACTTTTCTATTTTTTAGATTTTGTAAAGAAAATACTAGAATCTGTGAAAGTTATAAAATTCAATTTTTAATTTTTATTTTCAATTTTTAGTATTTCTTTTATAAAATCCAAGAAATAGAAATTGAAAATGAAAATTGAAATTTGTTTTCTGAAACTAAATATACCATTAAAGTTTGATTCTTATTGCCTCTATTTTTCTAAATAAAATAATCAAAATTTCAGCATCAGGTAAGGTAGAGTTGTTCATTGTCTACACTTCAAGTCTAAAAAATCTAGAGTTGATAGGTAAAACTACATGAATAGTTTTACATAACAATAACTTTTTGCAATATATATTTTATATTTATCCATTATCAATTGCTTAGTTTCATGCATTTTCAATATGCTTTTGGTTAACTTTAGGTAATTTTTTATAATCTTTTATGTTTGAGATCACTTAATTATTAAAAATATTTGGAATTAATTAATTTATATTTATTGAAATAATTATTAATTAAGAGTTTTTCTAATCAATACCATTACTAGTTAAGTAAAGAAAAAAAATTCAAAACTTTTTAGTGCGTTTCATATATTATAAACATAAAAATTCATCTTCCCACGTCAAAATTTTCCTTTATAATTTTTTAAAAGGATATTGGTAGAATAAATCTTTTAATCAATTATAAAACATTTTGATGCCATTTATTTTACGGGGACAGGTTGGACATTGGTGGCTGCGAGCATGCGACGACTGGGAACGACCGGAAAGTGGGAAGCCAGTAATAGAATATTCTTTCATGTTCACCATATGAGGAGCAAGATTGAGACAATATTTGCTATAAGTTTTTTTTTTTTTCCATGATATCTATTACTAGTAGCAGTGTCTAATTTTTTAGAGATGGTAGTTCCTCTAAGGCAAATATCTGGCCACAAAATCTTTTTCATATGCACCATTATATATCGAATTCCTGATTAGATATTTAAGGTTAGTTAATTACTAACTATAATAGGTCTCGTGGATTATTATATATTTTTCTATTAAATACAATTTTAAAATTACTTCATTAAATGGAATCTACTATTATAATATTTAAGAGTCATTTCATGAAAATTATTATATGTGTCTTTCATAAAGAGCTTTAAGGTACATGTGTCATTTGTAGTTATTTAGGGTCCACTTTTTCAATATTTATGTCTACAGATTTTTTTAACTTAATTTAAAATTTAATTATTATTTATTAATAAAATCAAATATTATAATCATTAAAGATTGCATGAATCAATAAAATTAGAATCATTAAAATTACTATCTACAATTAAAATTAAGAATCATTAAAAAAAAAAATATAAAATTAGGAATCATTAAAAAATGGATTAGATATAAATATATTTGGATGATAAAAATATGAATGATACCCATTACAACAAAAAATCATGTGATATGAAAAAAATAAAAAAGGGAATGCCTTCATCGTGATATACATTTCACTTTTCTTGCAAAGTAATTGTTTGACATCTTCTATTTATTTGGATGCACTAAAACTCAATTATTGAGAATAATTAACAATGGAAGAAATCTTTTATACTAATATTTCAAAATCCTTTCATGAAAATTATTACATGTGTCATTCATATAGTGATTTAGGTTTCACGTGTTGTTTATATAATGATTTAGGCCCTATCTTTTTCAATCTTTATGTCTAAAGATTTTTTTGAATTTAATTTACAATTTACTTATTAATTATTTTTCATATGAAATAAAATCAAATATTACAATCATTAAAGAATCAAATATTACAATTATTAAAGATTATAATTTGCACTATGAGAGGATCCATGTCAATAAAATTATAATTTTCAATTAAAATTAAGAATCATTAATAGCCTAACATTATCAAGGTAATACAAAAAATTAAAAAGAAAATATTTTCAAAATAAATAACTTTTAAGATCAGCATATTTTTAAGCTCTAAAGAAAACGAGCAGGTCAAATTGTTAACGAATTGCTAATTGGTTGATTTTGATATCTACTATTATAATATTTGAGAGTCATTTCCTGGAAACTATTACATGTGTCTTTCATACAAAGTTTTAGGACACACGTATTATTCATATAGTTATTTAGGGTCTATTATTCTCAATATTTATGTCTACAGATTCTATTAACTTAATTTACAATTTAATTATTAATTATTAATAAAATCAAATATTACAATCATTAAAGATTACATGAATCAATAAAATTAAAATCATTAAAATTATGATCTACAATTAAAATTAAGAATCATTAAGAATGGAAAAAATATAAAATTAAGAATCATTAAAAAATGGATTAGATATAAATGTATTGGGTGATAAAAATATGAACGATACCCATTACAACAAAAAATCTATTATTATAATATTTGAGAGTCATTTCATGGAAATTATTACACATGTCTTTCATATAGAGCTTTAAGATACACGTATCATTCGTATAATTGTTTAGGGTCCACTTTTCAACATTTATGTCTAGATTTTTTTAACTCAATTTATAATTTAATTATTATTTATTAATAAATTCAAATATTACAATCATTAAAGATTACATGAATCAATAAAATTAGAATCATTAAAATTACGATCTACAATTAAAATTAAGAATCATTAAGAATGAAAAAAATATAAAATTAAGAATCATTAAAAAATGTATTAGATATAAACATATTAGGGTGATAAAAATATAAATGGTACCCATTACAATAAAAAATCATGTGATATGAAAAAATTAAAAACAAAAAGAGGAATGTCTTCATCGTGATATGCCTTTCACTTTTCCTGTAGAGTAATTGTTTGACACCTGTTCTTTGTGTGGATGTACTAAAGATATATATATATATATACCTATATATATACCCTATTTAATTTGTTGCAACATGAATATTCCAACCTATCAATTCCATAATTTTTTCATACTAATTTTTTTGAAAAAAAAAACTTCAATTTTTCAATATTAAAATATTTTAAAAAATTGAGTTCTGCAATTTACACTTCTTTGATAATGATACTAGATATTTATTAATTTTTAAAAAATTAAATATTTACATTACTTTTTATTGAAAATAATATTGTAGTTGATATACTACTCTAATAATTAAGATGGTGTAAATTAGGATTATATATAATTTTTTATTAATTATTACACATTAATTATAGCATATATTTTAAAATTGATATTTTAATTTATTAAAAGAATATACAAGGAAATGTTGTGTAATTAAAATCACAGAAATTAAATTTATTTATTATTTTTATTAATTAGAAAATATATTTTTATATATTTATAAATTAAATATCTTAATTTACTAAAAAGATATAAACGGCTAGGGATGATAAAAAAAAAAAAGTTGAAAGTGGGTATACACAAGAATTACCTACAATGGGAATAGGATTGGAGACATATTTTATCTTCATAGGAACGACTAATGAGGGTAAAGTCTTTTTGTTAAACGGATAGGACGGGATAACACACCTTTATTGTTTTCAATTATCTTGATTGGATTTGCATTATGTATGTATTTTTAATTTTAATTTAGATTATATTACATTAATAGTATTTGTTATTATGGATATTAATGTTTCAAATTGTAAAAGATTTTTAAAGTTTTTCTCTTTAAAATTTGTTAATAAACCCCGAACACGTAGGATTCAAAATCCTTACGAGAAATGAGAAATTGGGATAAGGAGAATGAGGATAAAAGATAAAATTCTTAACAGCAATGAGAAGTGTGAGACATATCCCTTTTTCATTGATATACATTGTCATCCCTATAAATGACTCATAATATAGTAAAATTATCCAGTTATTCTTTTTCTTTATTGAACAATTTCAACTTTCAAAATGTGTAAAATTTTCATAAAATAGACTCTTTATTGTTAGTTATAGGTCATCTATCGAGATGTTTTCAATTTTATAAACATGATATTTAAAATAAGATATAAAATAGAATGTCACATTTATATTTTGTCCATTTATTTAATTATTTAACTATTAATTTACTTTTAAAATAAATTTATATACTTAATTTTCTATAAGATATATTTAAATAAATTATCATTTATTTTTTATAATAATTAAGAAACTATTTTTTATTATCTCTTCATAATGGGGTCAAATGGCTAGTGAAAATATATATAAGGATTTATTTATTTATTATTTTAGTTTTTTTTTTTTTTTTTGAGAAATCCAGGATATCCATTGTTGCCGGAGATAAACTAATCCCTTGAAGCCATAGATAACATTGGTCTTATTTAAGTTTAAATTACCTTTCAAAGTTGGATAAGCTAGAATTCACCTTGAATTCAGTAATAATTTTTCGGTCATTACCTTTCAAGCCCTCGAGTGGTAAGTGGCAACCCAATCTTTGGAAAACCCAATTATGACGATGTATGCGTTATGTGTGCTCTCATCAACATGAGGAAAGTGTTGCCGATTTTTCCCTTCACTGTAAGCAGGATTGGAGTATTTGGACCGCTATACTATTAACTGGTGGGAATTATATATCTCGGTGCTGCCCATGCAAACCGAGAGATATTTTTGAAGCATGGATGAGTGTTAGTTTCAAGAGGAAAGTCTAGTGCTCTGGTTTAATTTCTTTGTGATAGTACTATGATTATTGTGGCAATCAAGAAGGGATCATGGCTGTTTTCGTATTGTTTGCATCGGGAAGAGATCAATTATATATAGTAATGGACTTGACATGGTTATAGAAGGCGGTGAAGATGTTTTGATGATACATGTACTAGTATGCCGATATTCAGGATTTAGTCTATAGGAGGTGGTGAATTGAATATACATTGGCAGTCATATTCGATTCAATATGGTGCATTCTGGTGTGGAATACATTTTGGGTCTGGAAGGAGTGAAGTTTTTTTTTTTTTTGGTGTAAATGGGTGAAGATTTTTATTTGGCATTGAATTGTCTGTCGGTGCAGAAAAGATCAAGGGCAGGTGTCGACATGCTGGCCAGGGTACAAAGGACAGAAATCTTTTATTTTCAAATAGTATTTTTAATTATTTATTATTATGTGAAAAACTATATATATATATATATTCATTGTCATATTCGATTTAATATGGTGCATTCTGGTGTGGAATATATTCTGGTTTGAAAGGAGTGAAGTTTTTTTTTTTAGGTAAATGGGTAAAGATTTTTATTTCATATTGAATTGGCGGTGCAAAAGAGATTGAGAGCAGGTGTTGATATGCTCGGCGGAGGGTGAAAGTCTTCTGTTTTTAAAAGGTATATTTAATTATTTATTAATACATGAAAAATATATATTATTTATTTAATAACTCATAAATTTTTAAATTTTTTTTTATTATTTTCTTTTTATGTGATAATAAATAATTAAAAATTAGAAAAGAAGACACTTGAGTACAGAAGATTTTTATTGGGTATGAAAGCTCGCAAGGATCTGATTTTGGTGGTGATACATTGTTTATTTTACTGTAGAACTTCTTTTCGTGTTGGGGAGACAGATGGTGCCATTACTTGCCTGGTAGTGATTATGTTATTTGCGTTGCGTTGTTTTTGTGTCGATATTTTTAGTTGGCTGCGGTTATTGATGTTTGTTCGCGGTTTGATTGCATTTTTCCCGAGCAATATTATTTCAACCAGTATAAGTTGTGTCTCACTCCATCAATATAGAATATAGAATGAGTTGTGGTATGTGTATAATTTTTTTATAAATATTTTAACACTTATATCATTTCACTTAAGTAAAAAAATAAATAAAATTTTAAAATATAAATACAAGTGTTTTCGATGAATAAAATAATATAGGTGTTAAAATGTATGAAAAAGGGTGTACATATAACATTTTTACCATCCAATATAATGAGTTAATAGAATAAATGAAATTTAACATCACCCGCATTAGAGCATATATCTTATATAAGACATGTACTTTTGAGTGTTAAGATAATGTTTTTCTTTATACCGTCATCCTGGGTAACTGTTGGTGAGCGTGCTTTTACCTATGAAAAAAAAGGTCTCCGACCTCATCGTTTAGTCTGCCAGCTAGCATACAAATTGACGTGTAAAGTAACAGCAAAGTTAATTTGTGATGTCTCCCTTAATATAGTTTAATTAATAATATTATAAACACTAAACTTTCAATTTGGTTCCTAGAAAATATATGTAATATTAATTTAATTAGTTCTTGATAATTTTTTTTATATCAATTTAGTTTCTAAAATATTAACATGTCTTTATGCATTTTTCAAGGACCATACTTGTATAAAAAATTTGTTAGGGACTAAATTAATATTATATGTATTTTTTAGACACCAATTGATAGGATGTATTACAAAATAAGTATCTAGCTAAAACGCATGGATCTAAAATATCCCAATGCACCCTGCCTTCTTTTTCCACCATATCTTTCCTATTGGTAAAGCCTTTTATGAACTTTCTAATAGTTATCTTCAGTGATACCCTTTAGAGAAAAGCAAATGTAGGTCTAGACAAACATGTACTAGAATTGTTTGTCAAGTGGATCCTTTTGCACAAATGATTATACACGGATGGTAAAAACAGAATTGAAAAAGGACAAATATTTCTCTTTCGTTTGCCTTATCCTATTGGCCCCGTCTTAGACAAGAAGTGGAATGGGTGTCAGTGAAATGCAGTGAAATGCATGTGTGAGACTGCTGGTGCTAGAGGTCATGTTTGGGGTAAACAAAAAAAACGCGTCAATTCGTGTGATCCTAAGGCCTCATTAAATTATACTCCCTCTATCCATTTTAACGGCCTTCTAGGAAATTAGCTGTATTCAGATATATTGAATTTCTAATGTATTAAATTATTATTAATTTTTTATAAAATTGTTAAAAGTAGACACAGATAGTGAAATACTATAGTTATAATGTTTTTTACTTTAAGGTGAGAAGTATCTGGTAGTATGTACGGACAAAAAATTCCAGCTAGTCCAATAATAAATTAAACTTATGAAATTTTATCATGAGAGGATCATTCAAATTCATAACGGACTTTGGAAGCCAGCTAATTGAAGAGTTGAGCAATCCACTAACTCAGTTCAAACAGTGATGATTCTACGGACGCGAATGCGTGGGACTGTGGCAGGACAGCCATAATGTAATGTGGGTTGTTGAATGTGTACTGACCGAGTTGAATGCTTCCAAGAGCCTAGGAGCCTCTTTAAGTTAGGGATGGGATCAGTTGGAATTCAATTTTGCATTGCAACAATTGTTGTAGGTTCTGGTCTTGTATCCATGCATACAACAATCATAATCATTTGTTATTTAAATACATAGCTGTATAACAAAATGTTTCTCATTTTAAATTCATGAACAAACAATTGTAAACTCAAAGCATCATGAAATAATTTTAACTAAGGTGTGATAGTAGGAAATTTTCTATAATATATACATATATAATAACAAAAGTAAAATCAATTAAAATTAAATGCTAAAGGGCGATACAACAACTTAATTATTAAAAATTTAATTATAAGTCTAAACTAGTTTGACAAAACCCATAGCTAAAAATTCTTTTGCAGCCCTAAACACTTACTTTTTCATATAACTCTACTTTATAAAATAAAAATCATCCATTTGTAGGCAAATACGCAAATATGTATTTGGAAGAATTCTTATCTCTTGGTACCATGAAACTAAAGTTCCTAAGTTCAAATCTAAGCTAACATAACTTTCCATATACTTGATAAATCTAAAATCATAGCTCAAAATTCATAATCATAAAACTTGGAAATGATATAACATGTTTATCAAAATCCCTTTGGTATTTTCAATTTTCATGTTATTGTACTTTGGTCTCTGTAAGGTCTTCTGCTTTTCTAAATAACAATTTGTGGTCTTCGTAAATTTTTCATAAGAAAGTAAGATATGTAAATTAATTAAAATTAAATTAAAAACAAATTAATATTAAAAATTTAATTATAAGTTAATAGACAAAGAAACAATTTCTTTTGCAATTAAAATTTATTTAGCTATATTATAAAATAAAAAATTTAAAATACAAATATATTTTGATGGTCTAAACTCTCAAACTCTCCTTCTACTCAAATTTTGTGCACCAATTGGTATAAGCAATAACCTCTCGATGCTTGAGACTGGGGGTTTGTGACCTATGATAGGTGCCGACCACCCGTTGGGCCAAGAGGTCCATGCTCTTTTAGGTTTGTTTCCCTCCTTACTCCGCCCCTTGACCTCCAAGGCCAACTCAATGCCCACGTGGTCATTATCCTCGACCCTATCATGATTGTTACCACCACCATCAAGGTCCAGGATTAGTAGCATCCATTAACCCCATGATCTACCCTTAACTCCTCATTAATGCCCCACCCTATTGCCTTCCATGGTCAAGAGGGCAAAGGCAATTGAATTCCTAGTTGACACACCAACCTACCTTTATACGAGAACATATTTAAATTATATTTATGTTGTAAAAGAAATAAGAATGAAGAGAATAATGGAGAAGAAGAGAAAGAATAGTCTTATTAATAGTCTCAAAGGTACTCTATATGGAGTATCCAAAGAGTTATTTATTGCCAAATAAAGAGAGATAATATCACATCAAATCAAATTCTATCTAATCAAATCAAATCTTAAGTGAATCAGCTAAAGATATGGACATCCATAAATGAATAATATTTCATAACACTCCCCCTTGGATGTCCATTAGGGATATGCCTCATTAAAACCTTACTAAGAAAAAACTCAGTAGGAAAAAATCTTAGTGAAGGAAAAAGAGTACAATATCCTTATAGTGGGAATATATAACTGCCTCATTAAAAACCTTATCAAGGAAAAACCAGTGGGATAAAAACCTTGATCAAGAAAAAAAGTACAGTATTTCTCCCCTCTTTAAAGTATCACTTAAAATCTTATAATCAGTGTATTCTAATTTTGTGCACCACTTCTACAAAGAAGAAATATGAAGTAACTCTATCACTTGAACAAATTAGATATCAGCTCCTCTTTTAATTGAACTATCTAAGCCATGTTATCCTCATGTAAAGTTGTGCAACTTTCTTCTAAGATAATCTACATGATAGTTTGAATAACATGTTGATCCATTGCCTTTAGCTAGAAAAATTCACAAACTTTGTATATTGTACTAATTTCTCTGATTTGAAGAAATAGTGGCTACAATCTATCTTGTGTATCTCCAGGATATGATCATGTCTTCATAAGTGAAAGAAACCTGTTTGATATCTGTCTTTATGTAGATTTGATAAATATCTTGCATACTAATACACCTGAAAGAAAATATGTGATTTATCCATATAAAACTTCATAAGAGTTATCTCTGTGTAAATTGATTGACAAACAAACATTTTGTTTGTTAAAAGCTGATCTAGGCCGAGATAGAATTTTGTCTTTCCAAGATCTTTCATCTCAAACTCTTTTGCTAGATCTTTTATGACTATGGAAACTTCTTCAGGAGTTCCAATGATATTCAAGTCATCAACATACACAGTTATTCAAATATAAACATAGGGGCAAATGACATCATTTGTAAATCCCATCTGAATCAAATATCGTTGAGATGGTTATACCACATTCGTCCATATTGCTTTTGACCATATATAGATATTTGCAATTTGATTGAGTACATATCAGGGGACATTCATTAGATGATGTCTTTAATCCTTCAGGGACTTTTCATATAAATATCATTATCTAATGAACTATATAGATAGGCTATGACAATATATATCAGATGCACATTTAGCTTATTATGTATAGATAAGCTAATCAAATATTGAAATATTGTTGTATCCACTCCTGGGGAATACATTTTGCCATAATCTATACTAGGTCTTTTGTGAGAAACCTTGTGCTACAAGTAGAGCCTTATAGCGTACAATTTCATTTTTTTTTTTCACAAATACCCATTTGTATCCCAGGTTTCACACCTTCTAGTGTTTGGACTCCAGGCCCAAAGACCTCACGTTTTTTGGAAGTGATCTAATTCAGCCTAGATGACTTCTTCCATTTCGGCCAATCATTTCTACATAGATATTTTCAATGATTATTGGCTCAAGATCCTCATTTTCTTGTATAATATTTAGTGTTATATTATATGCAAATATATTGTCGACAATTATTACTCGTCGATTCCATCCTTTTTCCTATAGAGACATAGTTTATTGAGATCTCATCATTTTCAATGTCTATTTTCAGGTACCTGAATGCTTCTTGCATTTCAAATATATCAAGTTTTTGGACTGCAACAATGTCCTTACTATGTCTCTATTCTCTTCTCCAGGAAGAGTATCATTTGCCTCCATAAAATCATTTGGCCTTTTTGCCCCACTTCCTTTTCAAGGATTTTTATTTTGGAATCAACTGGTCTACACGCTTCTCAGCGTGCAATTTTTACATTGACCAATTGTCCAACAGGGACAATTCAAATTGGGGCATTTTTAGCTGGTATATAGGATTTAGTTATCATTTTGTATTATAAGAAAATGCATCTGGCAATTTATTGCTATTCTTTGTAAATGTATAATCATTTGAACTTCTAGTTCACATTGCCTTGTGTGAGGATCTAAATAGAATATAGATGCATTCTAATTTCTTTTCTTTTCCAACTGTCTACTTTCTCCCATTGATGTTGGAAACATTATATCTCACAAAGTGAGACTTAAAACATCTCCCATTTGTATTTCAATGTATTTGACTATAAAAGGAGAATCATATCCAACATATATCTCCAATTTTCTTTGGAGTCCCATTTGAAAAAATGGAGTTAGGACATATCCTGCACTTGAAGTTCTTAAATGGGAACATTTTGGCTCAGGCCAAAGTAATTGTAGGGGGGAATTATTGGCAATTTGTTAGCCTTTTAGAAATAAATGCTGTAATATGCGCCCAACTAGAAATTGGGAGATTTGTTCTCATGAGCAAGCGGTCTAGCAATTAACTGGAGGTCTTTTATAAGTTAATTATGCTAGCCAACTTTTTCTATATGTGAACATAAATAATTAGATGTTCAAACATTTATAACATTGGCCTACAAGCACTAAAAGCTTGAGAAATAAATTCACCAGAATCATCAAGATAAATTGTTCTGATTGGATTATCAAGAAATTGTGCTCTTAATAATTTGCGCAATTAATATCGCAAGCTTCAAGTTGCGAAATCATAATGAGCACACATATGACCATTTCATAGATGCATATACTAAAATCATAAAATATTTGAAAGGTCCATATGGTGGATGAATTGATCCACGTATATCACCTTAAATTCCTTCTGGGAATTTAAGAGATTTAAATCCAATCTTTGCTAGTGAAGGCCATATAATTAATTTACTTTGAGAACAAGCAACACAAGAAAACTCATTACAATGAAGAATCTTCTGGTTCTTCAACAAATGCTCATATGAGTTTTCATAATTCCTTACATCATTATTGCTTCAGGATGTCCCAACGGTCATGCCAAAAGGTAAAATCATCCAGGCTAGTAAACATCTGGTTTACAATAGCATATGATAATTTAATTGTACTCATATTAGTACTATAGAATGGAAGAAAGTGCAAACAAAATTTTCTAAAGCAACTTTCTTATTTGAAGCATAAGTTGTGATATGGAGGTACTCACTATTTTCCTCACTCATTATCACAATATGATATCCATTTCAGCGAATATCTTTGAGACTCATCAAGTCTCCCATTTTTGTTTCTTCAGGAAACAAAATAGTAGCTCTTTTGGAGCCTTCAATCATCTTGCTACCAAGAATGATATTAATATTTCTAATTAATTTTGTTTCTTTAGGAAACAAATAGTAGCTCTTCTTTGTACTTTATCAAAAAGATCAGATCTTTTAAAAATATTTAAATCCTTTATAAAGGTAGCAAAGAGGGAAAATAAATAAATTCATTATATCATTCTCTTAGGAGAATATAAGTACTTAATAAATACATTCGCTTCGGGGAATGTAAATATAAAAATGTTCCTTCTAGGAAATATAATGTGACACACTTTAGGTGATGTGAATAATAGATCAATTTACTATATGGAATAATCTTTTGACATATTCACTTCTGGGAATATACAAATCTTCTCAAATAGAGGAATAAATCAATTATATTTTTGGATAATCAATAATAAGGATGCATTCACTTCAAGGAATAATTATCCATTTTCTATATAATTCTCATTCACTTCTGAAAATAATTGCCATTCACTTCTGGAAATGGTATAAAAGAATAAAGTAGAAGGAATACATATTAATATAGTCCAATAAAAAATAAATTAAAAATTAAAGCAATTAATAATTATTGATTTGTGCAATCTTTCTGGATGCAATATTTTCTTATTTATTAGTTTCAAGACTTATTGAGTAAAGATGAATCTCAACATATAATATTCAAGATAAATATGGTAAATATGTCTTACCTTAAGCCTTCTTATTCACAATATAATGCTATAATAATAATATAGGGGAAAGAAAAACCAACCAAGAACAAATGACTCTATCTGTAAGCGGTATTGAGAAAAGAATTGTGGCTTGTATTGAATGCTCTCCAATTTCCACCATAATTAAAGAATTCTAAAAGAAGGAATCATGCCTCATTGTATTAACAAGCTTCTTCACTTTGAGAGCAAAGGTCGTCCTGATAACGTATTGTAAAAGAAATAAGAATGGAGAGAATAATGGAGAAGAGAGAAAGAATAGTCTTATTGATAGTCTCAAAGGTATTCTACATGGAGTATCCAAAGGGCTATTTATAGCTAAATAAAGAGAGATAATATCACATCAATCATCACCGATTCTATCTAATCAAATCAAATCTTCACTGAATCAGCTAAAGATATGGACATCCATAAATGAATAATATTTCATAACAATTTAAACAATATAACATATTATTAAGCTAGTAAGAATTTTTTACCCATACATCTATACAGATATATATTCCAAGTGTAATTAGCTGTTATATCAGTTGAGCTCCACTTATCACATGAGAAAAAAAACTTTCATAACACAAACTCATTGCATTCCTTTTTCTTCAAGTGTTGATGCAATTTTAAATAACTATAATAATTACTTTTTTTAAAATAAAAAGTGATGACCCTGATATTCAAACTTTTAAATGAGCCGATGAAAGAGGACCAGCTGTGAGCAAGTCAAGTCACCAAAGTCATCTGTTTACGACACATACATACAATGCAGGTCTTTGGAATATATATACACATGGTCCATGGAGGATGCCGATCTTAAATTCACTTACTGCTATGCTGTATATTATTTGCAACGTTTGTCGTCACCCGCTTCAACGTGAGTGGAATATTTCCTTGTGCTTGTTGCTGCTAGGTGAGTCGGACCCTTTATTCATGTCAATCTCCCTCATATCCCATTTCAAAGAATACTTGATTGTTCTTCAGCTGTGTGTTCCTGTGGTTGCTCTTTCTTTTAAAGGACAAAAAGGGAAAGGGCTTATCCTCACCTCCCTTTTTTTCAATTTTTTAAATAGCAAAGATGAATTTAAACTTTTTAGCATAATTTTATTTTAGATATTATAACAAAATAGAATAATAGCCTGTAATGGAGTAAGAATTTTGAGCTAGGAGAATAGAAGAATTGGAGAGAAATAGGGAAAAGAGAGGGAATTCCAAGCCAGAGGAGAGAATATCCAAAAAAAAAAAAAGGAAGCACAATTCATATCTCACATATCAATTACCTAATACAATAATCAATACACATTTTTATACTTTTTCTCCAATAACTAGCTCTACTAATTGGGTTATTTAGGCCCGTTATACTTGTTACATAGCCAACTTCAACTTTGGTCCTTAACATTTTCAAACCATCATTTTACTCGGATGGAAATCACTTATCTTTAAATTATATTTTATTTTTAATTTCACCCATCACTTTTTGCCATCTGGACAACAAATAAATATATATATTTAAGAACTATTTTACATTTTAAAATGCTTTTAAATTTTATCTTTCACATGCTAAAAAGTGATTGATAGACATGATAGTATAAGAAATGAAACATAATTAAGAAATAAATGGTTTTTCTGACTCATTACTTATTTACTTTCCTAATATATATGTATTACACCACAATTATTAGGCTTTGGACTTAACCACCTTTCTTATAATTTCTTACCTACCTAGGAAAGTTAATTTATATAGGAGTTAAGCTATTTTATAAAACTTATAAAAGTAACAACAACCACCATGCTGTTTTTTTTTTAATAAACCATAATATTTTGAGTTGTGTTATTTGTATTCATGGTGTGTGGGATATCGCGTTGACTCACACATTATTTATCATTGGATGAGATGTGAATCACATTCAACTAAGGTTCATATGATATCCAATAGTAAATTAGGTATGAGTAGATAATATCCCATATATTATAAGTATAAATAATTTTTTTCTAATATTTTGATAAAGTTTAATAAACCATGATATAGTAACACCATTAAAATTTAAATTTGTGTTTTCTCTATATTTTTTAATCTATCTCTGACTCTATTGAAGAGGTCTCCATTTAACCTACTATTTTGTATGTGTCTTCACCACATATGACGAAATCACCTAATTAAGATGAGATTTTATTATCTTTTTCTATGTGCGATTTCAACTTGCTATCTAATGCATTCATTTGAATCATATTTTGTTTAGTGCGTTTATTCATTTAGCACAATTTTTCATCTCCGCATTATAACGTTTTATAGAATACATGTGTAAAGATGGTTGAATGAATTATTTTAAAAGAATTAAACATCACTTATCCGATAATTAACAAGCATCAGCGAAATAGACCAAAAAAAAAAAAAAGCATCAGCGAAATTGTTACGTTGTCTTTAAGTATTTTTCCTAGTACTCTATCTATTTTAAAATATAAATTATTTTTGAATTTTTCAAAATATAATTGTTGTTTTCACATTTCAATAAATAAATAATTACTCAGCAAAATACATTAAACTTTCCAGAGATATATCAATCTTACACTTATCCCCTTTATTTTTTCAACTTTACATTCATTTCCTTTGAAACTAAAGGTGTTAGCTTGTGTTAACATAATTTACAAAATTTCAAATTTACCCTTAATAATAAAAAAAATCTCATTAAAATAATAAAAAAAACAACCTAGATCTAACCCACTTTCCCCTCCAACACTCGTACCCGACATCCCCTGCTTCATAGCCAACCCTCCGTTGTCTTCCATGGCAGCTTTGCAATACCAAAACTAAGAGGCTGGATTAAGTATCATATTGACAGACTTCAAAGCAAGTAATTGTAATTTCCCTTAATTATTCAATTTATATTTTATCGCTAGTTATGATTGATGGGAAGGAGGTGGGTCAAGAAATTGAAATGGGGTTTCTTGAAACACAAGAAAACTATCAAAGAAATAGGTGACGAGAAACAATGCCATGCAAAAGAATTAGGAAATAGTGTAAATTGGGTAGGGGGAAAGAACTTTATAATGATTTTTTTTCCAAAAAAAGGGACTCAATTAGTTCATGTCCAGAGAGTAATTTGACTTTGAATAAAAGTCGGGTGCAAGAAACAATGCCATGCAAAAGAATAACCTAGTTCTTTTGCTAAACCATGTGCATATGTATATATGTTTGGCATGTATATTGGCTTGTTTTTCATGGTTCCCTCATGACTTCACAATACATATACCATGGGATGATCATGAGTTGTGCGTCATGACATAAACTTTACACAACACTGTCTATTTTGGTGTTATGTTGGTCTATGGTGCAACTTTTTGAATGTTGTGATTGTGGTCATGCCTTTGGAGCTACATATCTACGAGATTCCATGTTTAATCTTGATGAAAATGCTGAATGAGTTATATGGTATCTATTTTTAGCTCCTTGTCATCTTTTTTGTTTTGTCAATTTTGATCCTTTTGTTGTTGTCTGGGATATTTCTTTTGGTTTCTTTTTGGATCATGGTTTCTATATAGGACTTTTCTCATTTATCCAAAAAAAGGAAAAAGGTGAGTTATGATTACTTAATGAAGAGAGAATATATATATGATGAATGATAAAATGATATTTTCATATTTTATTTTCATTTTTTAGAAGATAAATGAGATCAAATTGTACCTTAATTAACGTGAAAACAACTTATATTTTGAAGTAGAGGGAGTCACTCAACAAACTTTTCATTATATAGAATCAAAAATTTAGGTTAAGGTATTACTCTCTCCGGTCTTTAATATAAATCATTTTTACGTTATGCACAAGAATTAAAATAATAATTAGATCCTATTGTTTTTCTAAAAAATAGAAATAAAAAACACAAATACCCTTCGACCACTCAATCTCCATTCATTCTCTCTCTAACTAAATATTCCAATAAACTCACCTCTATTCATTCTCTCTCCAATTAAACAGAAAGTAAAACAGATATGAAATAATTAATGAGTCATTGAAATGCAAAAATGACCTATATTTTGAACCATAAAAAACTCCAAAATAAGCTATGTTAAGGACCGGATGAGTATTAATTACAACATATTTTTCGGTTCATATATTATAACAATATGTTTTTGCTGGATAAAAAGAAAACCAAACAAAACTGATATTGATTATATTGGTTTGATTCAAATTTATTGAAATTAAAAAAAAAATCAAATGAATGCAATTGGTTAATTGTACTTCTGGCCGGGCATAGACTATTTGATGTATCTGCCAACTCATATGTTGGCAACTTAAAATTATATATATATATATATATATATATATATATAAAGGTAACGATTCAAGTGAGAGCGTTTTTATTGTGTGAGTGAGAGGAATAAATATCGGTTGTTAGATTTTATATGAATAATCAAGATTAAAACATAAAACCACGTAATTTTTTAAATGTCCACATGATCATTAATTACTATTAATAACTTTCAATCATGATCATCTGAATATGATTATATGGTTCAGATTTGCTCTTATCACTCTGAATATATAGGGATAAATGCATTTTATCCTTTGAATTTTAGGTCATGTGAATTTATACTAACTTTTCAAAATATGCATCGCAATGTCCTGAACTTTCTAAACTATGCAAAATACCCATCAATATGATTTTGACAACTAATAAAGGTAAGATTTATGTGCATTTAACCCTCTGATGTTTCTAATTTGTGCAACCCAATACCTTATCCGTAAATACTATGTGCAATTAACCCCCTAATTTTTTATTATGTGTAACCCACACTCTACTATGACTTAAATTTTTGAGGAGTTTTTCCAGAGTTTGAAAAGTTAAGGGTATCATAATTCACATTTTGAAAAGTCAAGGTCTAAATTACACATGACCTAAAATTTAAGGGGTAAAATGCATACATATATATGTGTGTGTGTATGTATGTGTTTTTTTCCCTCAAAATCATTACTTTCAAATTAACTACTTATGATATTAGATATAGCCAGTTTCTATTAGCGGATATGAAAGGGGGAAAATGGGACAAAAGAATGGCATTCACATTGGCCAAGAATCAAAAGTTCCAAAATAAATATACTATGGATTAGCCGTCTATGGCACTGATTAATGTAATAATAGAAGAAAAAAATGTAAACGCATAATAAAAAGGAGAGTATATATGTGTACTAGAAAAATGTTAGATAATCTAAAAAAATTACAAAGTTTTTACATAAATTATAACGGTTATTGGATAGAATAAAATAGTACTGTCCATTTATTTATTTAAAAATGTTATATAGCCAAAAAAAACATATATAAAGAATTTATTATAGAAATGAGTTTAATTTTGATGAATCATTCAATCAAATCCTTTTATTTACATGATTTTAAGTAATAAATGTGAGACTCAACTACATATTTGTTAATGTGGCAATATATAATTAAATGATAATGTAAAAAATCAACTCATAGAAACCAAACTCTAATAGAAATTATAATGATAAAAGATATATTTTATGTAAAAAATTTAAGCAATATTTCATATTTGTAAGACATTAATGGCAATATCAATAGATATTTCTGACAAAAGTCCACCCCAAAATTAAGATATTTTTGGAAAAAATGAACATGCATATAAAGTATAATATTTTCCGTATTCGCCATCATATTATCTTGTTGGAGCACAAATAGTATAAAAATGCTATTCCAAACCTATCATTCTATTATCATTGAATGTATTGGTGACTTTAATTTCTAAACTCATCCATCATATTAAAAATAATGAAATAAATGTCTCAATTAAATATTATTTTTAATGTTAAAATAACAATCAAATAGTATAGTATCAAGCACACATCCAAGGATGTCCTCTTATTGTTTGGAATCGCAGGTGCCTTCTTTGTGCGTGTCAGCGCATTTTGGATGGGTTTGATGGCAGCTTGGAAAAGCCCCCCATGTTTGAGTCGTTTCTTGTCCCCACTAACGTGAGCACCACCATCACCAATCCCCATTATTATTCACCACCACCACCACCCAATATAGTAGCAGTCTCTTTATTCCACATCCCATCTCTGCAAATATACTAGCTAGGCACTCACTCTCATCACTCACTAGCTCTGTCTACCCTCTCATGCTTTTCATCTTACTTTTATCCCTATCTTTGTCCCTATTTTCAAACACATCCTTAAGTATTTCTCCAATAATAAAACATAAAATTCTAAACTCCAAAAACCATTTCAGGCAGATGTTCTCAATTCCACATTCGGTTTGATGGTATTTTCCAATTGCATGCACCCAGAAGAGCAATCCACGTGGATGCTTCTGCCTGGACTGGCATATTCCTTTGGAAATTGTAAGCACTGATACTGATATAAAATGTTCAGCATAAATTCTCTACAATCGTCTTTTGGAGGGCGAAATTAAATCATTTTCAATTTTCTTTAAATAAGTTCCAAGCCGTACTTAGTGCCATTCATTATATAACTTAACAGAAAATTTTGGAGTCAAATTAAGCTGCGCACAAGGTCCAAAAACCTATCTAGTTGTATGCCCGTGTATATATATATATATATTATGTTGTTTTCTTTCCCATCAATGACACTAATCTATAAATTATACAAAGCTTTCACTATTAATCAACCCTTATTGCCTTTTATACAGATATGATCTTAGAACTTCATTATTTAAATGAATGTAACGTACTTTTATATGATAGTATATCAAAATTAAATTTATTAAATATTATAAAATATCACGATACTAATTAGTAAACCATACTTTAAAACTAAACGCAAATTGCTATTTAAATTTATCTTTTCAATTGGTGCATATTTAAAGCTATCTCAATCTTAAAATTTATAAACCAAAGGGTATTATTTAATTGAAATTGAAATTTCAACCTAATCAAAATATAACATAAAAAGAGAGGTTCTTTTATCAGTAAATTTACACAAAGTAGATAAACTAAACTTATGATTAATTCACGTCAAAAAAGAACTTATGATTGATTAGCATATCGTATCATTATCTTGAATATACAATAAATATGTAACTTAAGAAACTAAACTATTTATTGATGCAAAACAATTATATATAGATTATGATTTAATTTTCATATAATGATAAAATATAAAACTAAATCTTTTATCCAATCATATATTATCATATTAGTAAATAAAATTAATTTTCATGTCTAATACTTATAACATTGTATGAATAAAAAAATTTAATTAAATAATAATAATTAGTAAATCAAAATTTAACTCTCTAAATTATTTTGCTGAAAAAAATCTCTATCAATTATTTGTTTTCTGTATAAAATTTTAATTGTTAATCCCTCTATATTAATTTTTTACGTGTAAACAACCCTAAACATGTACACTTTAGATAAGGTTTATACTGAAAATTTAGGGTGCCTTCATAAATATCTTCTGAGTTCCCTGATATGCGAAGCAATTCCACCAATCAGTAAGCAACAACAATTTTTTCCACGGCCCCCATATCACATGCAAGAACCCTGTAACTGTTCGGGTCGTACGTAAAAGGTTCCATTTTTCACGTTGCCTTCCTCTTTTTCCTCACTGATAAATCACACACTCGTGATCTATATATCGCTTTTCACTTCGGCTTGCAGATTTTTCAGCAGGTTCGCATATTCTCATAATCATAAGTTTCTTGGCAGCATATGATGATGAAAGAAAAGAAATACCCGTCAATCTAAAAATTATTTCTATATTCTCATTTGATTACGTATTAGAGTTGAATTTTGGTTTATTGAAATAGTGAAAAAAAATTTATATCATTATTCAATCAAATCTCTCATTTTATATTACTTTTCAAGTAATAATAATAAAAAAGTACTCATATTTATTGGTATATCATTACATAATTATATAATTAAATAATTCTATAAAATATTTTTATACTGAATTTCAATTAAACCTTTGAATTAACCTGTAATGTAATTCAAAATATTTCAAATCAATAAGTCACGGCCCCCATATCATAGGTTTCTTATCTGAAACAGACCGACACATTGACATCTATAGTAAGCCATTTTTATGAGTGGTGATGGGACGGGCTCGGGTTCGCCTCCGCTATTATGAACCCAAGATGTGGCCGCATGAAAATTACTTAGAACAGACAGCTGAGTGTGTTCGAACCAAAAAAAGGTGGCAGCGTGTGTGGTGTTTTATTCCATCATTAAAAAATAATTTTAGATAGAACAAATAAAAATATATATTCAAATTAAATATGTTTTTATTCTTTTTGGTCAGGTTTATATAATAATTGTGAAAGTCTACCCATAAGCATATAGGTTTAAGGACATTCTTTATATAATAGTTGTGAAAGTCTACCCATCGCATATAGGTTTAAGGACCATATCGTAAAGGTAAAGTTTAGACCAAAAAGATTGAATAGACCCATAAATATATGTTATTTTGATTTTAGTCCCCTTTATTTTTTTTTTCAATTTTTAGTTCCCTTTTCTGATATTATATTTTTTGGTCACTGCATTTCATATTTAGATCCCTAAAAGTGGTTTGGAATATAAATTTACTCCTTATAAATATTAAAAATTTTATTTTTTGTCATTATAAATATTCTTAAAATCTTCTTTTGATCCTTATAAACATAATTACTTATCGTTACATAACCGCACAAATTAAATACGGACTAAAAATATAATATTAGTAAAATGAAGGACTTAAAACTAACAAAAAGTTATAGAGGGCCTAAAACCAAAATAGATTATAGCACTAAAAATATATTTAAGCCAACATATTATTATAATTTATACATCTCTCCTTTGTGATGTTTTTGCTGAATGTTTGTGAATGGGATCAAACTGTCAAACCCCAAATACAATACAAGTATGCTATTATAAAACAATATTACATATTTGAATATATTTATATTTTAGGAAAGCAAATGAAGTTTGATTTTTATTTTCTATTTTTTATTTTGATCTAAATATTTCTAAACTTATTTGGTTTTATTTTATGGTATTAGTCTGTATATGTTAGTTGCTGAGCTGGCTAATGTATGATTAGTAGTTACATATAGTCATAAAGAATTGGTTGGTGTGGTCTTTCATTAATGAGCTTAGCATTTAACATAGGTAGACCGCGGCAAGAAATAAAACCAAACAGTTTTGGATATCAATTCATATTTTGGTAGTTCTTTTTTTTTTAGATTTAATTTTAATACACTATCAAAAATTTGTAGAAAAATTTGGCAATCATATATTGTTATATGTGGGACTTCTTTTCTAGTACATTATATGCGAGACTTCTAAAATAATTAGTATGAGAGTTAACTATTTTGTTTTTTTATATAATAGTGCATAATTGAATGTTTATAGTTTTTTAATATTAAAATTAATTTATTTTCTTTAATCGCTAAAAAATAATATACACAAATTTATTAAAATAAACATGTTATTGAGAAGAGTTTAATTTAAGTACACTATCCGTATAAAATAATTCTACACAAACATTAATAAATCATATATTATCACATCAATAAAAATATATTTGATTTAAAATTCTCTAACTGGAAAGTCTTACAAGTAGGGGCACATGATTGGTTGGTTGTGTAACTATTAGTGCATCAAAGTCCTTAAATAAATCGCGATGGGTGGTTGACTGGTTGTGATATTGAGTAGTTATTTTGTATGATTTATCAATTTAATTAAATAAAATTCTATTTATTGATTGTGTAAAATTCAAAATATAAAATAATACTGCCTCTATTCTCTAATAAGTATCTATTTTCACTAGTGCACACAAATTAAAGAAATGATTGAGTAAACTTAGATGTTAGAATTTATATATATATATTACAAAATTATCATTATCACTAATTAACTCCTCCATTTGCTCTCTCTCCTGTATATACTAGTATTTAGTGAGAGTATATATAATTGTCAAAAAGTAAATTCTTGAAAAAAGATAATTGTCAGAAAACGGAGATAATATATCTAGTGAAAACTAATTTAATTAGCAAGTTGAAGTACATATATTAAATTGAATACATTAATTATTTTTAGCCACATACACGGATACACCATTGGTATGGTGAGTCCAAGCCCGTTCTATAATTTTCCCATTTTTATACGAGGCTTATGCGCAAAAATCTCACATTCTAAAAAGTGTGAACGTATTTTGAATTTTACAAACCTTCACCAGCAGTGGGGCTGTCACCGTTGATTGGGGGTGTTTTCGTTGATTTTGGAAATTGAAAATTTGACAAAAGGAAGGAAGCGGTTATTGTCACTCCTAAACATCTATCACTACTCCTATATTAATAACTTTTATTTATTTACTAGTTTCACATGGGTTTTTATGTTTATAAATTTTAAGAAATTGATAGAATAAATACACACACATATATATTATTAAAAATTGAATTAAATTATAATATATTAATTTTATATGATTTATCATACATATGATTTTGAAAAATAAATAAATAATATATTTACTCGTGTGACACTTGTAAGGTATTAAATATTAAAAAATATATTAATAATCCTAATAAAGGATAATTGTAATATTATAAGATATATCATTGAATATTTTGTTGCTCAATTTGCTTAAATACAATTATGATATAAAATTGTAACAATAAGTATAAGTTGTAAAATTCTTATACATTTTTTATTCTATTAGTTTTTTGAGCAATTAAATTTCTTGTATTTATATTAATGAAAAGGTAAATAATATTTTTTTATTAAAATAAATCATTACATTCAATACATTAATTGTTGTCTATGCAATTTATATGTTTGCATCACCCATGTAGGATTATTTATTATCGCCCATATATTATATATTTAGTATCATCACTTAGCTATTTAGGATTTTAATATCCATACGAAAATTATTTTATAATTTTATTTGTCATGTGAGCAATATTCTGCTAAATAAGAATTTAATATGGCTCATTATACAAATAAATATAATTATAAGAGAAATACAAATTGGTCTGATCAAAATAAACTTAATTAGTTCTTTTTAAAAAAATTTGTTGGGGTTTGTCATGTATCTTCTTAGTGTATAAATATGTTTTTAAAATGTTATTCTTACAATATATATATTAGAATGAATTAAATTAAAAACTTATATAAATCAATATTAATAATTTTATTATATTAATAAAAATTAAAGTACATTTAATATTACATTGATTTAAAACAACTACTTGATTTAAAATAGCAAACTTTTGAATTGATATCAAATGATTAAATTTCAAATAGAAAAAATGATTGCAGTATAAGAATAATATCACAATCTCTGGATATAAAATTAGAATTGATGTTAGATTAATTTGATATGACTTAAAGATTCAAACAATTAAAATGAAATAACAAATTGATATAAGTTGCAATATTCATGTATTATTCATTTGGTTTTTTATTATTTTATTTGATTGGAAGTCTATATATTGTCAATGATAAAATAATCATTTTTTATTATTAATTAGATAATTTATTTTATTTCATATATGTTTGAAATTGTTTGAGAGATTTAATTTAATATCAAGGACAATGCATAAAATGATTTTTAAAAAGTACGCAAATCGCTCTTCAATTATTTTTCAAAATAAATTTTAAAACTTCATTTTTATTATTTAAATAAGTTAAATTAAATATTTATACTAATCCATATTAATCATTTCAAATAATATAATCTTTTATCCATTAAAATATAGTTGCTATTAATTCATTTATTTATCTGCATATTATATTTATATCTCATGTTTTTTTTAAGGTTAATAAATAATGTTCTTTTAAAATAATGTTCGTAAATAATTCTATTGTAATATAAGTCAAACCTTAATTTTTTAAACAACTCAAATTTCTTTTAGGTTCATAAATAAATTATTTTACAATGAAATCAATGTATATAATTGAGATTTGGATCATATTTTGGATTTAATCATTTATATTTAAATATATTATTTAATTGATCTCAATAAAAAAAACTATTGAACTGATATGTTAATAAATTTTAAAATAGAAAAAAATGAAAATTGGAATATAACAATAATGAAAATCTTAATTTTGGGATATAAATTGAAATTTGATATCATATTAATATGACATATTAAGTAACGGTAACATAAAAAATTAATATTAAATAAGATCAAAAAATTAATGTCAAATAGGAATGATAGAGAAATTGATATCTGTTGTCCAATTTTGGTTCACAAAAATTGAAAATTATACCAGATTCATGAAATTGATATCATTAAAGCATAGTATTAAAGAATCGATACTAGTAAAAAAAATATATCAATCATGAAAATTTTGATAAACATAATATGTTTGTATCTTTTATTATACTTTTAGTTATATTTGATTTCATAATTCTTGAGATAAACGTAAATGTAAAATGAAATAAATGTTTAATAAACTGTTACCAATAAATACCAATTGAAACTAATAATATTAGGCAAAACACAAAAAAAAAGAGATTTTCTTAAGCTTGGATCATCAATTATTCTTCTTCAAAGATTCTCCTGATTTTGTTTATTAATTTGACAATTTATCTCTTAGAGTGTCCTTAAGCTTGCAATCTGTTCTTCTTGTGATATGTTTCTTTTCAAAAATGGAGTTCCAACATTTGAAAAAGTTTTGCCTTGTTCATTGGTTTGAGTCACTATTCTAGAATTATTGTTCATCAATGGTAATTGCATCATAGCAAAAAAATTATTTTATTATTAGACATTATAGTATATTTTGTCAATTGAAGAAAGCCTCAAATCATAAGTACTTATGTTCAAGAACTTTAAACCTTCACAATCGAACAATAAAAAAGAGGCTGATTCTGTTTCATCTTCCACTTTCATATGATGCTATACCTAAAGATGAATTGATCAAATCACTTCACTTACTTAGAAAAAGGTAGCATACTTGATTAGTAAAATTCAAAACAATGGAGACCATATTTTAATTTATTACCCTAGTATGAATGTAAAGCAATCAATTTCACACTTTCAGTAAGTTCACGTTTCTCGCTTGCAATCCACTAAAACACCTCTTACATGAACGGTACGCCAATTTTATTCTATCTCAATCTCTTCCACCATTTTAAGAGTCACGAAAACTCTATTGTAATTGTATTTAGAAAAACAAGTCGTGAAATAGATTAGGTTAAGAAGAGTGGGTTGAATAAAAATACTGATGCAAAATGGTTCTACAAATCAATATATATAATTTCACAAACATAATTACGATTCAATTGATTTCTGATTGATGAAATATTCCTTATACTTTTTAATCGTATATTTATTATTTAATTGATTCATGCATTAATTGAGTCAATATGCTATGTTTTTTAATTGATATCTAATTGACCTAATAATATTTGTTTATGATTGATCTAATAATAATATTTGTTACATTTTTTAATCATTTGTGAGAAGAAATTTTTTGTATTGAAATTATTGAAATGTAATAATTAATATTATGAGAATGGAAATTGAAATCAAGTATGTTTATATGTTTAGATCATACATTAAATATTCAAATAAATGTAATATTTGAAATAAATGTAATTTGTATGTTTAGGTCATGCATTAAATGTTCAAATAAATGTAATATTTGAAATAAATGTAATAAATGATTGATCTAATAAATGTTCAAATAACATAATATTTGAAACATATATTGAAATCATGTATTAAATATATTTGTTATTATTTTAATCATTTAATTAAATAATTAACTTGTTTTTAATCAAATTGAATTTAGGAGGAATGAAGGAGAAATCACCACGTTGGATTTTCTTATCTGGATAAATGTATTATATATATATATATATATATATATATATATATATATATATATTAAATATTGATATTGATGTTGATATTGATTTCTAAAATGCCCTTTTATTTTTCTTTGTTACTCATATTAATAAAGTTAATATTATTTTTTCTTATCAATAATTATAATTTATCTAAACTTATTAATACTATTATTTGATTAATATTTACTTATTTTGAAACCTTATTATTAATTTCATTTTCAAATTTTTATATAATCAATAGATTGTGTAAGTACTTACAATTAAATTTTAATATAAATATTTCCCTTCTTCTACTAGTATTCGAATCAGGAAGACTATGGATCTGTTCTTCAACTAGATCCTAGGAATGTTGAATAATATAAATATTTAAACTTATATATTGAATTATTTTATTTAAAATTTTCTTAATACTTAAACTATTTTTAAGGTAGTGTAGGTAGACATATCTAAATTAACGTATCAAGTAGCCTTAATTTTTTAAGAATAAAAATAAAGAAAAAACAATAATAAAATTTAATTGGTCAGACAAATCTAGTGATCACATGTTTATTTAATAATTTTTTATTATATAAACTCTATATATTTAACAAAATTTGTTTCTATATATTAACAAAATTTTAATATAGAAACAAGTAGCCTCTCCCTAAAAGGAATTATAAGGCTTCCATGATCATTCTTTCCGTGTCGTAGCATTAACTGTTAATTAATGAATTTGTCTGAGGTTTTACTCATAAGACAAAAATGATAAATTATAAGAATTAATGAAAAAAATAATAACGATCGGAATAATGCCATTACCATAATTGTGTTTTTAATCCTTGTTAGAGAAACTATAGAAATTTAAAATAATTGTTTATACATCATTATTTTTTAAGGCTTTGAGAAATTTCTACAAACATTACCGTGAGATTAAATTATTGATTTTTATATTATTATTTAAACATATCTTGTTATTCTTGATGAGCCAACTATATATATATATATATATATTCATTCATTATATATGAAAATATTTGTTTTAGCTTTTTTCTTTTATGCCAAAAGAAAATTAGAATGGGAAAATGATATCCCTGTCCAAGGTAAAAAAAAAAGAGTTGTGTATTTGTACTCATTTTACATGAGATATGTATGAACTTAAATCTCATCTACCATTGGATGAGATGTAGATCTCATTCAAATAGGATTCACACTCTATCCAATGGTAACTATGGTGTGAGTCGACAAATCCGATACATATGAATACAAATAACATTTTTTGAAAAAAATGGTCCCAACTTAGAAAAGATGCGTCAAATTGTTTTGATAGTATTAGTGTTAGTTAAAAGTTAATTAGTGTTTAAAGGCATTCGTTGTTGCTATGTAAACTTTTAGTCAATTGCAAATGGTCACTTTGGCCTTTTTAAGGGTTTTGCTAACGAGTATCTTTAGGAAACTTTTTAAGGAATCAAATTTGAAAAGATTTAGAAGTTTTTGATGTTTTACTTTTCTATTAAAAAACTTTCCACTTTAAGATTCTTAAATAGTGCCCTTAGGACACTCATTAGCAAAACTCTTTTTTTATACTATTTTTTAGCTTATAAATTAACGTCACACAAATTTGTCAAGATGAGAGTTGAACAATGATCCCTTAAGTTAATACAAAGAGCACTTATTAGTACACTACAACTAGATGTAGTGCTATAAGGTCTTATCAATTTAAATATATCTTTTATTTTATACAAAGACATAATCTTCCTATTCAAAAATAAAAATAAATGAGCAATCATGTTGATTAGCAAAGCCGAGGGTTTAGCCCATCACTACAAGATTTATGCAGGATACCAGCGGTTTCCTGATGGATTTGAATTTTATTGACAGACTTATTGGCGGGTACGGGTCATCGATTTTTGATTTGTTGGTGGAATATTACCAACGAGTGTTGTTACTCGTCGATAAATGACGCAGACATACCAACGAGATAAAAAATAAAAAGTCAATTGGTAGACGTGTATTAAAGGCATAACTAGGTCTTTAGGGAAATAATATTTAATTTTTTTAATTTTTTCTAGCAGGTTTTGGAAATAAAAAATATTTTATTTATTTATTATTGATGGGTTTGTTATTTGTCACAACAGGTTTAGGAAATAAAAAATATTTTTTTTAATTTATTATGGATAGGTTTATTGACTTATTTTGTTTTTTATTTTAAAAAAAAATATTTATTTCGGATGGTATACCTATCGGTATTATTTTTTTTTAGACTTATTACATTGCCGTATGTGAAGAATTTATATAAACTATCTAATTGTTTAATATTTATTCATTTATTTTTATTTATATAATAATTTAATTATAAATTAAAATGATATGAAATAAGAAAATATTGAAACGATAATTAAATAAAAAAAGTTATGAAGTAATAAAGTAAATAAACAAAGTATCATAATAAAATAAACACAAAGTGCGATAAATATAAAAAGTATCCAAAATGTAATAGAAATAGGTAAAAAAAGACTAGTTGAAATCCTTGTCGTTAGTGTTGTCGTCATCTAACCCGTTAAGTTATCGCCATCATTAGACGAGTAGTCCTCAGTAAGGGATGAGAGTGGCATTTGGGGCTTTCTTACTAAAGGATCTTGAGGCCTTCATGTTATTGAATAACCTTATCACATCACCCGTAATCTTTTTTTGCATCTTTTTTAATTTACTTTTTCACTCCTATCTCAAGCTCCTCCTCCATTGTTGCTCGGCCCACTTCTTGCTCTTAGAGCTCCTGGAGAGGCTATGCCTGCTGCCCTAGATAAGTTGTGCCTAATGTGCAAGCTCCTGATTTAGGATATGCACACGTTCGCAAGGCATCATTCCTAGTAACTAACACACTGGCAGAGGATAGGGACCTACTATTAGGGTAGTACCTCATCCCATACATACAACCCATGTTTCCATGCTTCATTATGTAATAGATGAGTCATCACACTATCACCCTTCTGATTTTTACTATGCTTCCTCATATGAGAAGTCAAGCTCATTGATGCATAGAGTCTCTTGAGCCTAGGGATTAAGGGTAGACAGTACTTTTTTTTTTTTCTAAAGGACATCCTTATAATGTCCACTTCCACTTGTCTTTGGTTTAAACCTTCGTGGCAAAACTTGCACTCGATCATTGCAACATCATCTTTATAATAAAACATGTAGCCTTTCAAACACCAATAAATCTTTATTTCATTCAACCCAAGTTTATAAACTAATTTTTTAGTTTGATAAAAATCTTTGGAATAATATCAAGATTAGGGCTTAGCCATTGGTGCAGCCATGACCAAAAGAACTTTGGCTTTAGTTCCCTTTAGACTTAATACTCAATATTGAATTGCTAATGACAACTCGAAGTGTATATAATCCTCCCATATAGGTTTATTTGAAGCCTCCAATAGGCTATAAAATCTAGCGGCATCTTGGTTGGGCTAATTAACAAAAGGTTGAGAATAATGTGCCACAAATTCAGGACCAACAACATAAAAAATAATCTTTTAGGGTATGTTTGTGAGTTGGAATTTTGGAAGGGAGAGGAGGGGAATAAAGGGTTTTGTAGTGTAAAGTAATTCTGCAAATCCTTCCTTCTCATTTCTTCGCTTCCAAAATCTCAACTCATAAATAATACCTTAATGTCTATAGATTGTTCTCCACGACACATTACCCACATTGTGCTGAGCTATGTGGACCCCACTGAACTACTTCCAATCTAAAACATACCCACTTAATTCCTTTCATTAACTACTTCTCCATGCTCGGTCCAAATCTAATAGTTAGGAATGAATCTCCACTTATACAAATGAACCTTTATGGTATTATCATCTAAATACATCTTACATTTAACTTTTGCCTCATCAATGAACTATTGTGTTTGACATGCTACACTCATAAATTCTTCAACACCATTATAGAATATCGATTTAATCCCTCCTTTATTAGGCTGCAATCTATCATATATTCATGATCGGTTTGAAGGAAACATTATGTGTGTGAGTAATCATAAACCCTACAATTTTTTAAAGACATCATATTATTATTTTTAAACATATTCAATTTGTCTTTAAATGTTTTAAATTCAATTAATTTTAATTTTATTTGCTTAACAAAAATTTCACAAAATTTGGACTGCATCTTTGCTTAAATTAAGAGCTTCCATCATTAATTAATTTAGTGCATTCAAAAACAGAGACACTATTAAACGTTAACAATATAACAGACATATCTAAACAATTACATCTTAACAATTACATACAATTCACATAGTTCTAAAAATCATTCTAGAGCACATCCTCTTCACAACATGTATTTCTAGCAATTTCTGCAAATACAAACAAACTCCACAACAAATAATGCAAACTAGTCATCTAAACATGCAATTAACAATTCTATTATAGAAATAATTATTTTCTATACACATATTAAATCATATAAATAACAAGGATTTCATTATTAACCTCTAGTGCATGCAAAAACCAAATCCTCTGGGAAATGAACAAACAATTAATTTTACACAATTATAAAAATTGAACTCATAGTATAGACAAACCAATAGCTTCCACAAAACATTGTCAATGCTTCTAGAACTCCTACATTAACAAAATAGCAACAACAAATGCAATACAAATAAATTCAACACAACGGAAAACTAAGTCAAATAAAAAATCTAAACCAATGCACACACATAGATTGCAATGGTAGCCTTGGTTTCATGGATATACCTTCAAATATCCCAAACCATTAAATGAAACATGCATTTCTCAATCAATAAAATTAAAAAATTCTAGAATGAAAAGTAAAAAGTTTTTAATTTTTTATCCTAAACCATAATGTGCAATTTACTTAATATACACTAGTAATCAATAACAATAGTAAAATTTTAATTTAATTCACATCCTGTGAATTGAAAAATAAAATCTAGTATAATCTTGCAAAAAAAACCAAAAATTAGAAAACATAACACCATTTGCATCATGTGATGCACACACTAATCCCAATCCCAATAATCCTAAAATTGAATGATACAATAGTGCAACAATACTAATAAATAATAAAAATGAAAAAAACATAAAAGTACATAGTAAAAGTAACTCATGTGCAATTAAATAAAAGAACAAACAAATAAAAAATACTTATTAATGTATTAAAATTTAAAACATATGTTGATGAAAATGAAATTAGAAAAGTATTTCAAAACCATCTCATTATCATATACAACAACCCTTGATGCAAATCCAATATATCTATTTTTCAACTCTAGCCAAAGAACTTAATCTTGGATTGTTTAAAGAAAAATAAGAAGGAAAATCACATTTAAGAATACGCACAATTCAAAACTAAATAAAGTGCATTGGATAAAGAAATTTTGAGATGTGTGATAGTGAAACTACTGTTTGATGGAATGAAAATATCATTCTACACTAAGACTACAAATAATTAACTAACTTAATTACATGAAAGGATAACTTAATTATCTACACTAAGGGTTAGTGGCAAATCAATAAAACTTACGTAATTGGGGAAAATTTAATACATAAACATAATATGAAATTTTGCATAATTTTTTTTTTTTTTATCTTAGTATAGGTCAAACTTAATAAAACAACGAGGATAGAATACATACACACACACATATATATAACCTTTGGACTTCTAAACAAATTTCCAATTCTAGTTAGGGCTCAAGCCCCCACCCTTGTGCAAGTGCATCTCTATCCCTTCTATGACCTCCCCTCAAGTTGACAAGTTGAAAGCTGTAGGATTGGATGCCTTTCAATCTCAGCTGGACAGTGACAAGTTGAAAGCTGTAGGATTGAGAGCTTTAGTGCCTATGTTGGAAGTTAAGAGGATGAGCATATAGAAAGAAGTTTCAAAATGCCTTGCTGAACTTTCTCTTGGACTATATGGTGATTAATCTCAATATGCTTTGCGTGCTAATGGAAAATGGGGTTTGCAATGAAGTGGAGAACAGAGTGGTTGTCAAAGTAAATCATCAGTGTGTGGGAACGGTAATATGGAGATCCTGGATCTTGCAAGATTTGGTGGCTAAGGCACAGTATTCGGCTTCAGATGAGCTCTTAGATACATTGGCTTCTTTCTTGGAGCACCATGAAATCAAGGAGGATCCTATATAGATGACATAACTTGTGATTTAGGGTGGAAAAACGGGTTGGGCTTACCAGGTTGGCCCACCCCCCATTTGACCCCTACCTACGACTGACGGTAGGAATTGGAGCATCCAAGCTAGTCCGATTCGCTGAAACCGAGCAAGGAAACGTTCCCATTGGATGGAAATAAGAGGTTGCAGTCTGGAGCACCTTTTAGGTAGTGAACTACTCAAAGCTGCAACATGCCAATGAGATATGGTAAACTTGGACATATGTTGACTCAATTGTTGTCTTGTGAATGAAATGTAAAGCCTCATGGTTGTGAGATAAAGAAGATGGCCAACAAAACGGTTTTAAGCATCATCATCATCATCACCACCATCATAAGGCTCTCCAACTAACTGCAAGTCGACTATTGTGAGATAATAATTGCCCCTGACTTTTGTTAATTGTCATAGCAAATGAAGTAGCCAAAGGATATTGCCTGCTTAGAACTTAAAAGGCCATTATGGATTAGAATAATTGACGTACAACATTTACTTTCATTGATATATTTATTTCATAGTTTATGTTAGAGTATTTACAATTGACTAATTTATAATGAAGCATTTATGACTAATTTAACAATATAGATCTTACTAAGAATAAATTATTTAAATTGGTTCTATAATTTAATCAAATAGATTAAATATATTCAATGTAATTGTATTTGCTATTAGAGTTATATAGCTATTAATTAATTATAGTGGTTAAAGATGACTAAAAATTTTGGAGGAGTAAATATATATAGGATTTTTTACCCAAATAAAATTAAAAGAATGAATAATTGCAACAATGTCTAATTTGAATAGTTTAACATAAATATCCTAAAATGCAACTTAAAGAAAGTTGATTTCGGATGTGTTAAGTTCACATTGCAAAGAAGTCGATTCAGCATACATCGACTTCAATGGTAGTGTAACAAATTTCATATCTATATTTAATCATGTTGTGTTGCCATATTAGTAAATATAGTTGAGTTTCATCCCATTATTTAAAGGGTCATGAAAATAGAATATTTTGATTTATTAATTACTATTTAAAAAATTTTACAAAGTCGGTTCATAAAAATTAATAAACTAAAATACTAAAATGCAAATGAAATTGATTAAAAAGTCTTAGACTTACTATGTGTAAGTGAGTATTTTTTCTTCTCATATGATAAGACATATTAACTCATATATATCTATAATACTAAGATTTCAAACTCCTATGAAGGAAAGTTTTCCAGATGTCATAAAGAATGATTTAGGGCTCACAATTTTTAAGAAGTTAATCATTAATTATTTTTTTAAAAATAAAACTTCAATTATGACATATTATTATAATATCATTGACAATCATCAATATTTAGTAGCAGGATTGTACTATAAAAATTAAATATATTTAAAATTTATTGGCATTTAATTAAATCTATAATATTAATATTCAACACTCCTTTGGATTTTCTAGGTATAGCTTCTAGAGTAATTTAGAGCCAACAAATTTAATAACTTTAATAATTAATATGTTTATAAAAATTATAATCATAATTATTATATATCATTAGTTTACTATCTTTAATTTATATAGTTTCAATATTCATAATAATTATTTTTAATATCTGGGCAATTTATCCTAAAATCTACATGGCAAAAAATGTTATATATTATTTTGATAACCTTATATATTATATTTATTTAAAATAATTAGTGATAAATTAAATAAATAAATAATCTAAAATAATTTTAAATTATATATTTTATTTTTTAAAATATAAGTGTTTGAAAAAAGTTTAAAGCAGATAAGTTATGTTACTTTACTTATATACTTCTAATTATTAATTAATTAATGAATATATAATATTGATTAATTACTATGTAATTTTTATACCTATTGATAAAATGATAACGTATATATACAGGATATTATGATCCATTATATTTAAATCAATATATTCATTAATTTATAATGTTTGTTAAAACTAGAAATTTAGCCTTAACATACTAAAATGAGGTAAATGACTTATTATATAATAAGAGCATTCAATATGATTGTTTATAAGTTTTATCTTATAACTCTTTTACTATCTTTATTGGTTATTTTTGTATTAGTTTTTTTTATTTTTGCTTTTTTTAGTATTATATTTATCATCTCATAGTTAGTTCTCACTTTTACAAAATGACATTATAAAAATCAAAAGAGAATTTTAAAAATATTTATAAAGATAAAAACTAAATTTTTTATATTCATAAAATTCAAATAAATATTTTAATATATTTATATAGGCATTAAATTCAAAATGATAAAGACCAAGTAGTTTATGAAATTATAATTTCATTATTTAATATAAATTGAGCATTATTTATCAAGTTAATGTGATTTTAAGTTTTTTAAATTATCCTTAAAAAATGATAAATTTATGTGCTAAGGTTATTGAAAAATAATTTTTTTTCATTTTGGAAGCTTAATATATGAATAGAATTAATCAAAATTTTCTCATATATTTCTTAAACAATGAATTTATTGAAAGTATAAAGGAAATTATTGAGTTTGCGCTTGGAATTAGTTAAGAAAACTCTTTATTACGTTATTAGTGACAAACATAATGAGCATGCCACAATTTATATGGGAGCATGTTTGGAACTTTAAGAAGATGAAATTTTATATGACCGAAGTATATTAAGGAATTAATGTAGATTTTAAATTGTAATTTAAATTTTTTATTAATGATTTTAATATTACATTTTCAAATTTTAAAGACAAATATTTCATTTTTTAGAATAAGTTGAGAGTTTCATATTGTCATAAAAAATTTTTGTTCTTTTGTATATCTTTTTATCCCAAATTCATAGATAAATAATTTATCTTTAATTGAAATTGAAAAGTTGTTTAATTCAAATGGAAGGTCTTTGAAAGACTTTAAGTCCATGTCATAACCAAATGATTCTCCACTCAATTAATTTCAAAGTTATCTCTTAGTGAAGAGCTAGAATATGACATAGAGCAATTGTTTGATAATATTAAAAGGTACTTATCTTCAATGAATGAAATTAGAGGATAATTTATGATAATATAATAGACTCAATAATTGCTGAAATGAGATTTTTATTTTGTATATGGTTATGGAAGAATCTGAAAAATATTCATTTGGAGAATATTTACTAAAATGATGCAAAAGAAAATGAGGTGTAATTGAAATCATTTAAATTAAAATTATTCATTATTTTTTATTAATTAGAAAGTATGGTTTTATGTTTTTATAAATTAAATATTTTAATTTACTAAAAATATATAAATGAATAGGATGATTAAAAAAATTGTCGAAGTAGGCACTTACAGGACTATCTAAAAAAAGGACGAGAATGAAAACACATTTAGTTTTCATGAGGACAGGGGAGTCACCGTTTGTTAAATGAGATAGAGACAATGAATGAGGTCTTTGCCCATGGAAACAATTTCCCACTTATATAAATTATTTATATATATGTGTGTGTGTAAAAAAAAATCTTAGCATACATTTTTTTAAATTATCTTTATTAAATTCGTATTATATATGTATTTTCATTTTTAATTTAGATTATACTATTAGTAATATTTGTGACTCCATGCCTTTCAAAATATTTGTCAATTTTAGACAAACAAAAATATTAAGAAATATAATAAATGATATTGGTAATTGAGTAAAATATATTGAATATACAAATGTATCCCTACACATTAATTAATATATCACACTAATATTAAATGGAATGCTTTAAAAATGTGAAATTAATTAGAGGTAGTGAAGAAAAAAATTAATACTTTATTGATACATGAAATTGATAGATATTTTGAAGTATAGAGTTATTGAAAGTGGATAAATATTTAAAAGGGAATAATATTATGCATATTTATGTTTCAAATATCAACATGCCTTTCAAAATTTTTTTTGAATTATTTTAATAAATTCACAAGTATCCCTATGAATTCAAATTCTTGTGAAAAATAGGGAATAGAGACTAGTGACGAGAAGAGGATGGAAGGGGATAAAATTAAACGAGAATGAGAAGCATATCCCTCTTCATGGATACCCATTATTATCCATATTAATGGTATATAATATTGTAAATATATCCACTTATTTTATGTAATTATTCATTAATGTCAACTATTGAAACGTGCAAAATTTTTATAAAATAAGTTTTTTATTGTTAGTTAAAGTTCATTTATAGATTTTCTTAATCTTATAAATATGATATTCAAAATAAGATATAAAATAGAATGACTTATTTCAGATCCATACTCATTTTATATTTTATTTATTTATTTAATTATTTAACTGTTAACTTATTTTTAAAATAAGTTTATATACTCAATTTTCTATAAAATGTATTTAAATAAATTATTATTTATTTTCAATAATGGTTAATAAACTATTTTTCATTATCATTCTATTTGCAAGGTCAAATGACTAGTTAGAATATATTTGTGAGTTTGAATTTTGAAGAAAAAAAAATGACTTGTAGTGTAAAATTTTAAAATCTTACATTACAAATCATTCATTCTCCTCCTTTTCATGTAGTATAAATTTCTCTCTAAAATTCAAATTTACAAACTTATAATTTGTAGCATATATATTAACTTTTTAATATACCCACTTATCTAAATGGGCGGTTAATTGGATAGAGGGAGTATTATAATAGATAATAGATTAAAAATAAGAATTTAATTTCTATATATTGATCCTGTAAAATTTTTACATTGTAATACGATAAAATCATTTAATTTATATGATTTTTTAAATAGTAAATATAAAATTTAATCAATTATTTTTCTTAATATTTATATTTGATTAAACTTGATAAATATTATAAAAGGGGAGTCAACTCTAAATATAATACACAAATATGCAACAAAAAAAATTGTGAAATTGAGTGGTACGATAAGAAAAATGGGATAATAAATGGGGATATGAAAATGGAGAAGGTAGTGAAATGGGACAAGCAAGAAAAGTCCAAAAGAGGGGGAGGGGGAGGAGAGAGAGAGAGAGAGAAAGAGGGAGGGGGCGGGGGGTGTTGATGACCATGAAAAAACTTGGTCGGAAAGCAGCATCAACTGTTGGAGATCATCCCACATTTCGGGCAGTAATTGGCCCCATATCACATCAAGGATTCAACTCATCAGCGATTGGACCACGTTTCGCAACACCGCCAGCTCCCATCAACTTTTTTCAATGACGCAAAACTCCAAAGCACTCAGCTGAGAGAGAGAGAGAGAGAGCACTACATAGCACCCCATCTGCTCCTTAAATGCCGCCTCGTGTCTGTCTTCGCCGCAGAGACACTTGTCCACACCACCCCACTTCCCAACCTTAAAGCTGGCTCCGACACGCCACTCCCCTCCCTCCCTCTTCCTCAGCACACTCTCACCAAAGGTAATTTCCCTTATAACTTCTCTTCCTTTCATTCTCATCACCCTCTCTTCCTTCCCACCCCCATTTTTTTTTAATTGTATTTCATCTCCGTATCTCAACCTAACTATGCCAGATTTATCGCTTATTTTCATTCTACTATTATTTTTTTCCTGAAACTTTTCATTTTACCATTTTCTTCCTCCTCCTCCTTTTCCTTCTTCTTCTTCGCGAACAGTTCACTCGCCTTTTTTTTTTTTACCCCTTTTGAGTTTTACGATCTTTGGGAGCTCTGTCATGGCGAGAGAATTGGAAGGTCGAGTTCCGCTTTGCGGCGACTTAAGTTTAATTCGGATGATTTGAGTAGTTTATGGAGAAGGGGAGTTTCTATAATTGGCCGTGAAATTTGCAAGATTAAAAATAATTAATTAAGGGGAAGAAAAAAAGCAAGTTGTGGGTGGTGCCGCAGCGGAAGGATTTTCAATTCCTAGTGATTTCACTCGAAAAAAGGGAAGTTGGGTTTTGTTAAAATTGTATAAGGCTGTCCGAATATCGAAAAAATGAGCCAACTTTTTGTTTAAAATTAAAAATATGCCTAAATTTAGTTCCATCTACATGAGGTTTCAGCTTACTAGATTAGCGGCTAATTTAATCTAATTTAAAAATTTGGACAAAATTTCCACTTTTTTAAGTGTAAATTCTTTTGGGCCACGGGTGACTAGTGGATCTAATCCGGCACAAAATACTAAAATCACAGACAACTGAAGCTCTGATTTGATCAGCCTATAGTCTCTACTGGGTATAGTCGTTCTTAGCTTTTGCCATTCACACTGCTTTGGATTCTTACGGTGGCAGTGGCTTTTGCTGTTGTACTTTGGAACTGTTATGTGAAGCTTTTGCTGACTCGTTATTGTTTAAGTTCATATGTAACTAAGTTTCACTCTAATTTTGTAACAGTGTTGTACCTGAAGATTTTTTATTCCCTTCTTGTACTGCACAAATGGAAATTTTCCTATTTATTAAAAGAATACAAGAGTGAAGCGTCTATTGTATGTAAGCATATGCTTCTTTTGTTTTATTTAAGGGAGAAAAAAAAAGGTGTTTTCTTTTGGTTTACTTGATACGGGTTTCTATAGTTTGTGGTGGGGTAGGATTTCAAAGTGTTAAAGGGCTGTTTGGTTTGACAAGTTTTCAGTTTTTTAAATTTTATAAAAGAAATATTAAAAATTATCTAATTTTCAGTTTTTATGTTCAATTTTTAGTATTGTATTTATAAAATCTTAAAAGTTGAAAACTGAAATGATGCTCTAATTATCTGTTAAAAGTAACCTTATTAATTTATTGTTTTCCCGTATTGTGAATAGTTAGATCTGAGTCCGGGGAAATCATTCCAAAAGCACTCTGAAAATACCACATAATCTACTTGGGAATGATTGATACGTAAGACATTGTTTGCTTAAGTAAAACTCTTGCGTCTGCTTCAAGTCTTCTTCAAAAGTGGGGTCAAAGATGAACTTCAGGAGCTATGGTGATAACCTTAACCGCCCTGGGGATGGCATGGGTGGGAAGCCACCTGCAAATGCCAATCTGGTGAGGCAGTCCTCAATTTACTCTCTCACTTTTGATGAGTTACAGAACAGCATGGGTGGGATTGGGAAGGACTTTGGATCCATGAACATGGATGAACTCTTGAAGAACATATGGACTGCTGAGGAGTCTCAGGCCTTGGCATTTTCAGCTGGTGTTGGAGGAGGAGGTGGTGATCACAACCCAAGTGGTAACTTGCAAAGACAAGGCTCTTTGACATTACCAAGGACTCTTAGTCAGAAAACAGTTGATGAGGTTTGGAGGGACTTGATCAAAGATAGTGGTGGTGGAGTTAAAGATGGGAGTGGCAATGGTGGTTCATCTATGCCTCAAAGGCAACCAACACTAGGAGAAATGACACTGGAGGAGTTCTTGGTGAGAGCTGGGGTTGTAAGAGAAGATGCACCTCAACAAATGGGAAGGCCAAATACTAATGGATGGTATGGTGGTGACTTTACTAGACCAAACAATAACAATGGTCTACTTCTTGGGTTTCAACAGCCAATTAGAAGCAATGGGAATAACCTTGGTAACAGGATTGTGGATGGCAATAACTTAATTCCTAAGCATCCTCCTCCTTTGTCATTAAACTCAAACCATTCTCAGCAGCAGCAAGCACAACACCAGCACCAGCAGCCACTGCCGCTTTTTCCGAAACCTGCGAATGTGGCTTTTGCTGCTCCTATGCACATGTTGAACAATCCTCAGCTTGCAAGCCCTGGCACAAGGGGAGGTTTGATTAGACTTCCAGAGCATTCAATGAATGGAACAGTGGTTCAAAGCAGTGCACTACCAGGTGTTGGGATGGTTGGTTTAGCTGCGGCCAATGCTTCTCCTGCAAATAAGATGTCACCGGATGTAATTGCGAAGAGCAATGGAAATACGACTTCACTGTCACCAGTTCCTTATGTAATCAACAGGGGAAGGAAGTGCAGTGCAATAGAGAAAGTGGTTGAGAGGAGACAAAGGAGAATGATAAAAAACAGAGAATCCGCCGCAAGGTCACGGGCTCGCAAGCAGGTTTGCCTTTTAATTATTCATTAGGCGCTCTACTTCTAGTCATTAGCAAAGAAAGAATTATAAAGCAGTAGATAATTATTTTGCTTCTTTTGATTGGCAGGCCTACACTTTCGAACTAGAGGCTGAAGTTCAAAAGCTTAAGGAAATAAACAAAGAACTACAAAGAAAACAGGTATGCAGTCATTGCGCACTACATCCTCAACTGTAATATGTTAACTGTAGTTTGGCAGTCTCTGACTACAATTTTCGTTTGATACAGGCAGAAATTATGGAAATGCAGAAAAATCAGGTAAGATAAATTTTGCATATGGTTCTTTCACTCAGGTAAGACCTTGAAGTCGAAATTAACTTTATTTTCACTCTATTTGTTTTGGCAGAATATGGACTCTTCGTTCTGGTCATTGGGAAACAAAAGACAATGCTTGAGAAGGACACTTACAGGTCCGTGGTAGAAGACAATGTGAGTTGTGGTCTTTGTTTAAAGTGACTGCTATAAAAAGGAAGGCATTTTTATGTCACTGGAGTATGCATGTGGACAAGTTCTTGTATGCCATTGGGGGAAGAGTTTTTCTTCCTCTAGAAATATTTCAACCATTAAATTTATGATGGTTTCACTAGCTATAGTGGAGATCCACATAAATCCAACGTAGGTATTCCTAGAGTAAAAAATAAAAAAATTTCCTCCTGTATGAGCATATAAGAATTTTTTTTTTAATGTATGTGAGGTGATTGAAGTCCAACACTAGATAGGGTGGTAGCTTGTATGTATAGGAAGTAGGAGGGTTGATATGTACATTAAACTTGCATCTTGTATAATAAAATATTGTATTTGCTTGAATGCTATTTTCTTTTCTGTTGGAGGATGGTGACACAAGCCAATTGGACTGTCTAAATTTCGACCCTTTTTTGCCTAATTCAAATTTCAGTCATAACACACACATATTTCCTTTTTCGGTCAAAAAAGAATGTGTTGCGGATAACAATTTTAGTCATAACACATTTTCTTTCATGTACTTATCGAAGGTCAACATAATGAGCTACCTCAAACATAATTAGGTTGTTGTCATGTCATTATAATCCCGCTTTAGATATCTTCTCAAAGTTAAAATTCCGCTTAGGAAGGGTGTCATTTTGAACAAAAATGTTGATGTGGCTTACATGTTGTCTTCAAGTGCCGGGTCTTCACTCCATGAGGTCTTCCTTTTGGGAAACATAACCAAAAGCATACGAGAAAATGACAACTGAATTTGTTTTTCTGATATAATTTGTATTTCGTTAAACTAAATTTTCACAATGCTCATATTGTTCTAACATTCTCTTTTCCGCTTATTAACGACAATTTGTGGAGCAATTGAAGGCTTTTTGAAAGCATACGGGAAAATTAACTCAGAAGTTTTTGACTAATTGGTTTTGAATTGCAAGATATACCACTGCCAAGGCCAAAAATGGAATCCAACTAATTTCTTTAATTGCCAATTCGTTAGTCCGGAATAAAGCGCTCTTACCTAGATGTTGAGGTAAGGATGCAAGTGACTCCAATGCTCATGGAAGTGGGGGATGAATGAGGTAGAGAGTAGTAAAGTATGTGAAAGTGGTGAGAATCAAGTGAACGCCCCCTTATAGTGAGAAGTTATCTTGTACTAAATTTATAGACAATCTTCCCTGAATAAGGGAAATATTTATGGGATTTAATTAGTGCTAGATATGTTTCATACTAATAGGAGATGTGATCCAATATAGAAGATATAAGGAGATAATGAGAGATACAAAAAGATCCTCTACCTGATTTAGGATATCCTCAGCTAAATCAGGTAAATCTTCAGGGGACTTGCCTCACGTGCCCAATCACTGGGCCCAGTGTCTGAGCTCTTCTCTCTGCCAAGGTCCTCCCCCATATTTCTAATCCAGTACATAGCCCCCAAGCTTGATTGAAGGCCAAATATCTCAAGCTGAACATATGTGAGTAGAAATGTTAAGGTCGATGACTTCACGCCAAGCTCAAATGTGTCGATCTGTCATGGGCATCTTTTCAGTTGTCATGGTGACGGTTATGGGAGAACGTATGATGACACGTGTTGGGTTACGAATGGTGGGCAATCATGTTTTATTAATGTGGGATCATGCGGTTGTATGTGCGTTGTTAGATCAAAGTGGTTAGCCCCCTATCATTGGATAGGATGAACGCCTTAAATGTGTGGCTAAGTGGAGGGAAACATTCCTAGGGCTTGCTTGGAAATGTTTTTGTTCTTAAATTTTTTAAAATTGTTTTAGAAAACAAGTTTAAGTTCATTTTTAAAAACAAAAAAATAGAAAAACCTATCTAATTTAACTTAAAAAACGTTTTATAATGATGAAAAACGGAAATCTGTTTGGATAATTTTTTTAAAAAACTTTTAAAACTAATAAAATAAAACTGTTTTGCCAATTATATTACTACAAATGACAAATTTTAACTATTATGTTTTATAGATAATATTTTTCATAAATACTTAATAAATAAAGTCTTAATACAACTTCCTATTTTAAAAATAGTTTTAATACAATTTGGTGTCGATTTACATTTATAAATCAATTTATAAGCTATGCATGATTTTCTTATAGCCACATCTAATTTACAATTCGGTCACGATGTCTTGCCATTTCCTTTGCAGCTTCATCAATCAAGAAATGGATGTGCCAGGCTTAACAACTATGTAGTCCTTTTCCTATTGATAATTATTATCCTAAGCAAGCATTTTAAAAAAAGGTTACATGGCCATTAAACTACAAATGGATGCAACATAATCATGTAACCAACAAATGAACATAATTTATTCTCATTCATTGAATCCTTTGAAGGTCGAGTTATAGTTGTATATAAATATAAAAATGAAATTTAAAGGGAAAAAATGTATAAATTACACTACTCTTCTATGTTCCCCTAATTTCTTTACTAAGAATACAACATATAAAAACAAAGCAAGCCCACCCTAAGTTATACAATCAAATCTATAAAAAAAAAAAACAAAAACAAAACAAAAGCAAAACAACAATTATAGGACTTTAATACAATCTTCAATTTTGTTGTTCTCTTAGTTGTATGAACCTTAAGTAACTTCTCCATTGTTTCTACACTTAAAACAAGTTCCCAAGAGAAAACAAATCAAGAATAAAGCACATCAAATAGTTAATTAACTCTGCCTTCAAAATGGTTCCTAACATGAAACAATGGACTTATTAATCTGTTTGCTAATTGCTAGAGTTATTATTTTCCTCTTCCTCTGAAGTATACCTAGGAACCCACCAAGCTCTTACATTTCTATCTAGGCTTCCACTATATAGCAAAAACCCTTCACCAATCCTATTAGATGATGTTTGCATGCACTTCACTTGCCCTTCATGTCCACTTATGACACCAACTTTGCAAAGCTTACCAAAAGCCTTTCTCTTCCAAATACCAATGCTTTTCTCAACTAATCCACTGCACAAAAACTCCCCATTAAGCACATGCACAGAAGCCATTTCTAGCGAGCACATGTTAACATACAAGGATATCGTCCAGCTTCATCGATGAATGAAAGCATGCAATATTATTTATTTATTCATTCATTTACTTAGCTCTTAATTAAATTTAACGTCCAATATTACATCAAAAAGGAAAAAAGTTTGACATCTAATATCTCTAGAATAATTTTTTTTTTTATAATTATGAGAATAGTGGTATAACCCTAACAGGGAACCCATTTACAAGTACATAAGCTCAAAACAGACACAGTACTATCAAGCCATAAGCTATTAACCTCCACCAAACAAATACAACACACACTCATAACTAACTATAGCAACATCCACTCAAAACAGGACCAAATCAGAAAACTCAAAGCATCACAACATCAGGCAGCATCCACAAAAACGGTATGCACCAAGAGATTTCCACCATAATCCACTCTAGCTAACAGAACAAGGAACCAAGAGGTAATACACTTTTTGCAAAAACTCAGATTCAAAGACCAACATCATAGAAACACTTGTATATTGTGATTATCACTAGAACCAAACAGCTTCACACTAGATCCACACTTTAAACAGGTACAACAATAAAAGTCATGGTATGCTTCACCAGGAGCAAATTCAGCGAAACATGAAACTGATACAATTTGCAAGCATATTGACATTTAAGGAGTGAATTTCATAAAATACTTCATCAAAAATTGAAGCAACTACAATAAATTAATCATAGTTCTTTAGTCCTGGAGCCAAATACCCAACATGGTTCAATGTTTACAAAATATCAAAACCCCAAACAAAGAGAAAAGCATAGAAAGAGAAAGAGAGAGGGAGGGACTTACCTATGGCAGATATGGGTCGTGGGCCACAGAGCATGGCGGTCTGTCGTGGGTCTTGGTCCCAGGGTTTGGGTCTTGGTGGCGAGGAGCTTGTCCAGGAGCTGGGTCATGGAGGAGCTTGGTCGCGAAGGAGCTTCGCAAAGGAGCTTGGTTCACAGAGGGGCTTGGTCGCTGCGGCGGTTGCGGAGGAGCTTGGGGGTTGGTTCACACGTCTTGCCCTACGGATTTGCTGGGTCGTCGAATCTGGGGGTTGGCAACCAATAATTGGGGGAGCGCTGAACTTGGAGTTGTGTGGTGACTGGTGAGTGTCCAACAAAATAAAAGATAAAGAAACAATCCTACAAGAATCGAAGGAATGGAAAGAATAGAAACTCAATGCAATTGCAAGTTTGCCATCGTGTTTTCACCCAATTTTAAAATAAGAAAATAACAAAACATGTTTAATATGTTTTTGTGTTTCAATTTTAAAACCCAAATTGTGTTTGTCAATTTTTAAAACTAACTTTTACAAAACAAATTATCAAACAACTTCTCCTAGTTTTTTGTTTTTAAAACTCAAAAATTGTTTAAAAAATAGTTATCAAATAGCCCCTTAGTTGTTGGATGAGCTCAGTTTGATTGAAAGTGGGAGAGGGGATTCTAGAAGTTTATTTTTTCAACTATTCACTTGTTCTTCGCGTTTTCTCTCGTTTCCTAAAACTTAGGCTTTGATTTCAACTTCTAAGCTTTGATTTTCAACTTTCAATCAGTGAGGTCGATTATTTTCTTCATACTTTTTCATTTGATCAGTTTAGTTTTGCTGGAACCTTAAGGTAGACAACTTTGATTTTCTTGCTATTTCTCTCTTTTTATGTGTTTGTTTTCCCTTCCTAAGCCCCTTCTCCCTTTTGTTTTGTCTAGGTATTTATCTATGGCTAAAGACAATGGTGTGTCTACTTCCAGAAAGGGAAAAACCATGATAGATGAGGCCCAATATGATCCCTATGGTTAGGTCAATAGTGAGGTTAGGGAGGTGGCCTTCATTTTTTATGACAGTGAGGTTATTCTTAGATTTAGGGCATGTTGCCTAGTTGTATCGTGTAGGGAGAAGAAGATAAAGTGTCTTCCATGTAGTGTTGAGGATAGGGTGTGCCATTATAGAACATAAGACAATGAAGGGTTAAAGTGCTCGGCCATGAATCTAGTGTAGGAGTATTCTTTTATATTTTTTCAAGTGAAGGGGGTAAATAAGGGAATCTGAGTGTCTTTAATAGTGTCTCTAGGAAGAAGTTGTTGGCCTTATTGACTTTTAACTTTAAGAAATTCAAGGACAAATTCTTGAAGTTAAGGTTAGTTGAATCCGAGTTCCTCTTCTTTTTGGATGAGTGTGGGTTAGAGAAGTTTCCCTTGTCCTGGCAATTTAACTCTTGTTAGATTCTAAGGGTAGAGTATAGCTCCCTACCTCTATATGATCAGATAGTGATCGACTACTTAGAAGAGTGCGTGAGTCCAAGCTCTCCCCTTCTTATGGTGTTTTGTTGGAGTGGAGCTATAACAATGAGAAGGTCTTCAAGCACATAAGTAGTTTTTTTTTACAACTTTCTTTCTCTTGAGAGTGGGTCTTTTTTGGATATTTATTGATTTAGTTGTGTGTTTCTATTGTGAGTGAAAAATTTCCTAAGCTAGCTGCCAAGGATTTGGCTATTTATGTGGCGAAAAAGAAAGGTGGTGCTGGTGCTAGTCGAGCTCCGCTAGGAATTGGGTTGAGCTCAGGCACTCCTACCGACCCTAATCCTCTACAAGGTCAAAAAAGGACCAAGGTGGAGACTGGTCGAAGCTGCTTCTCTTCGCCTCCTGTTTTGGTAAGGGCAAAAGAAATCAAGGACTTCCTCGACACTGTAAATGCTTCAAGTTCGTGGAGCATGGAGTTTCCTTTCCCGAAATTCATTGGTCAATAGTTCGGTCATTCTAAGATGCAGCTATGATAAGGAGGGCAGGGATCCCTGGTCTCTGTCATTAATTTGAGATCGAGGGCTTGATCAAAAAATGATTGCCTGACATTTGGAAAGGAATATGGCGAATTTGCTTGGGACCTTGGGGCAACAAAGACTGTCATGGATAAGCTCGAGCTGAAAAGTGGAGCTCAAGACTAAGCTGGCTAAGGAGAAAAGAGCTGGAAAAGTGCAGAAGGAATATTGAAGACAAGGTCACTAGCCTCTGGGTAAAGCTGGACGCAGGCTGCAGATCTCGGAGGAAGGAACTGAGACGGAGAATCACGCTGAGGGAGGAGGTGGACTCACTGATGGGAGAGGCGTGATCAGTATATCACTAGGTTCGATCATGCTCTCAATCAAGTCCGGTTTCTCTATGGTAAGATCGACATATCCCAGTGTAGTCCTTTTAAGGAGGTTGTCAATGTCAACTTGGTAGATATCCTTGGTGAGGATGGGGAGAGGAGGTCGGCTGATGGCAATAAAGAGGGAGCTTGGGCTGAAGCTGGGGGCTGGGATAAGCTGAGAGTAGAGCCTCTTCAGATCATCTTCTTATAGGGCCAGGAGGGACCTCTCGATCTTAACCTATGAAAATTTTAGCTTTAGTTTCTTACATTCGAAAATACTTGCAATATTTTGGATATAATGAATGTCGTTTGCTTTCCTATTTGCTTTTGAAGTTATACTCTGCTAATAATTGTGATCGGCTAGAATTTGTAGACTTTATTATTGTTAGGGATTTTGTTTCTTGCAGAGTGCCAAGAGTTGCTTGGTCTTAAGCACTTTAGGAACAGCTTGGGTGAGCCAAGGACAGCAGATGTGCACGTCTTTTGCAAGGGAAAATCTATTGTATGAAAGATATAGAAGAACAATGTATGTTAAGACACAATGTATTATTTAAAGAAGTAGAATGGAGATTACATCAATGACCATACACCTGTCATTGAAGTGGTCGGCCCTCACATGATCATGCCTCGTTAAAACCATTGTTGGCAAAACCCAATGGGATAAAACCCAACTCAAGGAAAAAGAGTGCACCCATCGTAGGAGATTTGAGGTGTTGGACTCTCTTAATATCTTCTGAGGACGTGGCATTCCACATATTTGGATGTTCCTCTAGGATAGCTTGAAAATCTTGTACGCTCCTCGGCCAACGTTTAGGGACTCGAAACCCTTCCCAATTCGAAACTAGCTTGCCTTCACTTAGGGGCTTCCTCTAGTTCCACTTTTCACATAACCAAGTCACCGACTTGAAAAGTTATGGGGTCGAGCTTTTTATTGTATGCTTAGGCCATCTACTATTTGGTTGCTTGTTCTTTGATATGAGCTAGTTCTAGCTTTTCTTCAACAAGGTCTAGCTCGGCTTTTTGGTTTTAGGCATTTTCTTCTTCGAAGAATGTCAATAGACGGACGCTAGGCTGAGCTACTTCATCCTGGAGCATGGCCTCACTCCTGAAGACGAGTTTGTATGGTGTTTCCTGGGTCAAAAACTGGACAATGGAATAGTATCCCCATAAGATCTCGGGGAGCTCTTCGACCTATAATCCTTTAGCCTTGTCAAGCTTCTTTTTCAAGCTCGTAGAATTACCGTGTTGCCCTTCAACAAGGCCATTGGTCTAAGGGTGTTCTCCTGAGGCAAAGATATGCTTGATGTGAAAGTTCTCATAGAGTTCCTTCAATTTTCAGTCTGAATGTGTTTCGCTGTCAATGAACAATTCTCTAGGAAGAACCTGCATATTATTCTCTTCCAAATAAATTTTCAGACCTTTCAGCGTGATCGTTGCTAGGGACTCAATGGCCACCACCAAGTATCCTGCCTCGATGTTAGGGGAAAGGAGAGGAAGTCAATTCCCGTCTATGAAAAGGCTAGCTAGCCTCGGAGAAATGTAGTGACTCGGGATGCTTTTAGAGACCTAGAGAATTTCTGGCACTTGTTGCACTTGCACACAAAGTCAGTGTAGTCTAATTTCATGGTTGTCCAAAAATACCCTGTTTGAAGTATCTTGGGTGCAGAGCTCGACCTTCGATGTGATTCCCGCATACCCCTTCATGTACCTTGGCCATCACGTCATTGATTTCATGGGGGCCGAGGCATTTTAGGAGAGGGAGTGAGTGGCTTGCCTGAAGAGTACTCCTAGAGAGTATAGTAACTTGCCAACCTTTTGAATTTCTTGGTGTCAGGTGTTGAATTTGGGACTTCGTATGCAGTGAGATAATTGAGCAAGTGACTCCGTGTCCATGCAAGCGGGTGGCTCGTGTCCATGCAAGCAGTGGTGTGGTACCTACAGACACTTTGACGCTCAAGTCAAGGGATGAATGAGGTAGAGAGTTGTAAGGTATGTGAAAGTGGTGAGAATCAAATGTCATACCTGGCGTTAGCCCCTTTATATAGCAAAAGGTTATTCCGTGTTAAATTTGGAGACAATCTTCCCTAAATAAGGGAAATATTCTTGGGATTTAATTAGTGTTAGATATGTCTTGCATTAATTGGATATATGATCTAATATAGAAGATATTAGGAGATACAGAGAGATCCTACATGATTTAGAAAATATCCTCAAATAAATTAGTGGTGAATCTTCAAGGGACTTGGCTACCATGTGCTCAATCATTGGACCCAATGTCCAAGCTCTTCCTGGTTTGAAGGTGCTGACCATATTTTTAGTCCAATACATAAAGTATTGTCAATGGTCATTGCTTTCTCATTTACACTTATCGACAAGTCACCTTGCTCATGGATTGGAGCAAATTTATGAAGCCATTAACAGATTTTTAACTGTAACAACCGCTAATCTTTGCCACAATCATTCTGTTATTATCACTAAGTAGCTAACAATGCTACTTTTTCATCCTCGATAAGATTATATATGAACAAACAAGTTATTGCCAGCAAACCCCTCTGAAGGTGAAAAATGCTTCTTGATTTCAACTTTGAATACTACCTCTTAAAAGAACACATTAGAAAGTACTTCACTATTCAGTATACATGGCAAAAACCAACACAATCCCGCCTCATTCAATGGCAATGGCATTGCCATCCAGGTCAACACCCCCTCCACAAGTGACATTCAGAAGAGATGGTGATGTCAAATTGCTACCATCGACATATACGAAATGACGCACTGTTTCGTGTTCAGATCGTAGATTTTGCTGAGAAGTGGTACCAACAACATTTCTGTCTACAAGTCCATCAGAGATTTGTCCAAGTAACTGCAACTTATCCCTGTTTTGTGAACTGATAGGGAACAGACAACTCATGATACAGAGCAAGTTGCCAAGCATGAAGTGGGAAAAGACAGATCAAATCCTCATCATTTTAGAATAATTTCATCAACAAGTACTTGAAACCAAATACCCTAACTCCTAGGATACTCAAAAACAAGGCCTTCTGCAACACTTCTTGCTCTTCCATTACCAAATAGCTTACTCACAACAGCCAATGCAAAATCTGTTACTGTGGCAAGTCCCTCACTGGTGATTAGTTTGCCATCAATAACCACCGTGGCACCATTTGTTGCTTCGTCTTTAACCTTGTCCACGACCAAGGAATGAGACGTGGCCCTCTTGTCCTGCACCAGCAGGAGGTTTCAAATAGGGCTTTACTTAAATAAGAATTGGATCAGGAAGCAGAATAAGAACAGTAGGTGCCGAATACCTTTAGTAAACCTTGTTTATGCAGAATGGAAAGTGAAGAGCGGATGGCCCCATATATTCTTCCAGCTGAATTTTGTTCTTTAAGAAGGTTCTTCAGAATTTTAGATCTGCTTAGCCTTTGAGTTCCAGCAGTTCCTCCCTAAGAATTCATGCATGACAAACTCAGCAACAACAAATTATAGGTGGGATAAAAACAAGAATTCTCTGGTTCTGCAGATAATAACCCTCATTAGCTAAATGGATTGAGTTCAATATGACTGATGAAGAACCCTATCATTTGAATGAGCCCAGAAAATAAACATTAGAAGATGTATGCTTATTCATTTTCACCCTATGCTCCATGCCAAAAATGTTTATGGAATTTTTTTTGCAGGATAGACTTGAAGGGTAGGGTCAACTATTAACCATACCTCCACAAAAAATGCAGCATCTTATGTATTTTCAGAAATTTGTCTTACCGGAAGAATAATCAAATCATGTGCTGACTCCTGAGCATCACTAATCAATACATCAGCAACAATTTTGGTTCCTCGAGAAGCCAAAACCTCTAGAGTTTTTTCAACTGAAGCAACTATGACATTAGCATTTGCTCGCCTCAGAATATCTATCAGAGTGACTACTTCAATATCTTCAAAACCATGAGCAACTGGTATGAAAACCTGGGTATCATAACATATAGCTAAGAATCACGTAGCAGAAGGATGAGACAGCACAAGTCTTACCAAATTATACTGATATGATCGTAAATTACACTAGGGGCATGGTGGCCAACAGACCACTCAACTTCATTGAACTCCTTCTTGGCTGCATTATCATCATCAGGAGTTCTCATCAACTATCATAAAAAACGAAAGAGTATTTGATCAGGCACAGAACTTGACCAATAAGCCAACATACATCAAATACCAGAAAGAACAATGTAAGAGATTAAACTTTACAAACACAATTACAATCAAAATTTAGGACCAAGGTTAAAAATAGATAGATTTCAAGCACATTCATCATTTTGCACTAAATTTCTGCTGCGCCTCTATTTTTCTCTCCGTTAATCCGTTTTCCTCCTTTTAACTATTAAGCTAACATCTTCCACTTCAACTAATTCAATTATCTAATTTTAGCTAGTTCTTTGACTGTTCAACCTGCTAAAACCTGGCCATTGGATTATCATTGCATTAAAGGCATACAATTTGATCTTACAAATATATGGCAACTGAATCCTATCAGAATGCTATCACCAGATGATTACCAAAGTTGTATTTCTCTTTGATTTCTATTATTGCTAGGATCAAGCAAGACACTTTACCAACAACTCTGCAACCTCCTTGGCAACAGACTCCCCAAACAGCTGCTCAGCCAAGGATAAAGCAAACTCATAAGCAGTTCCAGGGCCGCGGCTCGTTGTAAGTACCCCCGAAACCTGAAGATTCGATTTAACAGCCCAAAAGGTTGGCAGCTTGTCGAAGAATGCAGGGTGACAAGTTGTCTTGCACGACCAACTAGAGAAAATTAGCCCCAAAAACACAATGGAAACCCTTAAACAGTCAAAGCAATGATCCCAAGTAACTGAAGTAAGTACCTTCTTCTTCTTTAAAAGACCCCATGGCAAAAGGGTGATAGCTGGAGCAGCACAAATAGCACCATAGAGCCTGTTTTCCTCAGCTTGCTTGCAGGTGATTTTTCGCAGTACATCGCAATCCCTTAACCTCGCTGAGCCAGGCATTCCTCCCTGCAATGTTTAAACAAGACTCATAAGATAAGGTTAATAATTATCTTTGCTTACAGTTACACACTGAGAATTGAGAAAAGAAGAAGCAATAGATAAGCAAGTAACTAACAGGTAAAGCGACAAGATCGAAAATTTGATCCGAACATGAGGAGATGGAGGTGTCAGCGACCAGTTTGGTGCCCCCAGCGGCTTCAACCTGAAGGTGGGGCTCAACGGAGGCGACAGTGACATGAGCGCCGGCGAGGCGCAGAACGTGAATCAAGATCACAGCTTCCATCTCTTCTGAGCCGAAACCGATGGGAACCAGAACCTTCTTCAGATGGGCTGAGGAATAGGAGGAGGAGGAGGAGGAGGGTTGTTCCGCATCTGTTGTGGTTGTGGAGGAAGAAGCGGGTGTTATGGGAGAGATGGGATTTTTGTTGGGTTTGGGAGAGCGTTTTGAAGTGGGCGTTTTCTGACGTGGGGGTGCTATGCAAGCGAAGGGTGGTGGTGTGAGAGCAACGCTGCCTCGGGAGGCGGTGGCGGTGGCGGAGGCAGCCGCAGCTACCGGAGACAGCCTCAGCAGCGACGACGACGACGACGACATGGACTGTGTGCTCGCAGAGCACAAACTACAGAGTCGAGTCCTCTTTTCTGTCGGATAATGTTTTGTTTTCGCGCTTCGCTCACTAAAACGGCATCGTTTACATTTTGTGAGTGGGCCCCCAACCGCAGCACGGCGTGTTTTCTAATTGGGCTAAGCCCACTCATGCCTTCTTGGGCCAGTAGTATAAATAATAATAATAATAATAGTCATAATTTCCCTCACCCCGATATTTACGAACCAAAGTCTTTGTTGATCGCTTGGACCAAAGCGGTAAGATCTCCTGTCTTACCTCAAGTAATCACGTGGTAAGAGTGGGCGCGCTCAATTCCGTCAGATGTGGTATGTTAATATATTCCTTACTTGCTATGATTGAATTGGTGGAGTTGGAGAATTGAAAGGGAGTGAAGCGGAATATGACTATATTCTTCTATGGGCTGGGCTTCTCAAACTTGGATGGGGTCGAGGAGAGGGGGAGATAGATCGAGTTTATTTTACCCAATTCCATTATTCCTCCCTATTTTTTCTTCTCTCCAAATTGGACAAAATATGATATAATGTAATGGAATAAATTGTTAGATTTAATAAAATTAATACCCTGTCTCTATTACTAATATTCTTCTATTGTATTTCAAGGATATTATAGGAATAAAAAAGTTATAATTATAACAATTTCATTTCATTTCATTGACATATCTAAACAATAAAGTAGAACATCACTTCATTCCATTAATAAAATATACAAATAATAGGGCAAAATAATTATGCTACTCCACTATACTTATCTTTACTTTATTTTATTCTACTCCACTTCACACCACTCTTACCACCAATCCAAACAAACTCTAACGAAAACAATATGAGGATGCAATTTTCTTTCCCCAAATTCAATTGTAAAGGAAAAAGGAAGTTTATTTCCTACATTTCATTTTTTTGCTCTTCTCTTATTTTCTGCTTAAGGCATATATATGTATGCATAATATATAATATAATATAATATTTCCAAACAAAATGGACGTGGCATGATTATCCAATACATTAATCAATCAATGACTTCCTTGAAGAGAATATAAGCAGGTACAGCAAAGGATTGACTACGCAATAATACAGTGGATACGGTTTCAGCTCCTCTCTCTGTGTGAAGTTGTGAGAAACTGTAGAATAATTGAATTGAAAAAAAAAAAAAAGGATGCTTGGGTCAGTTAGAAGGAGAAAAGCAAGTTGGATTTGCTCAAACTTGTTGGGAGCATCATCATTAGCAAGAAGGGGGTTGTGCCTTGGAGTTCTTCCGATGCCGTGAATCGCAACTCCGAGGTGTTTGCCGCAAACTCAAAGGCCATGCAGGACTTGATCTCAGAACTCCGATCTCACGTCCAAAGGGTTATTGCTGGTGGAGCACCTGATGCTGTCAAGAGGAACAGGAGCAGGAACAAGCTTCTCCCCAGAGAAAGAATCGATCGCCTCCTTGATCCTGGTTCTTCATTCCTTGAGCTCTCACAGGTTCCTATTTTGTCTTCAAATGGGTTTCTGTAAAGTTCGTTACTTGGTTGGATTACATATATACTTCACGCATATCTTGCACGGATATTGTACAAGTATCCGGTAACACACGAGGATGATATGGAGATACAGAAATTAACTTAAAAACATGTAAAATATAATTAGGAGTAAGTAGAAGTACCGGTAAAGTATATGTGTATCTGTTATGGTAAGTTGACTATTTTGAAGTATTCGTGAATGCTTCACACTGGTCCGGCTCTGATTCTGAGGGTCAAATTTGTTAGGAAGGAACAGACCCGTTATTTATAACTCGTATCTCCGTCAATTGTTTTTGGTTCAGCTCATCTGAGCAACATAAAAATGATTAATCTAGTTTGCCACTGTTACTAGTTTTGCAATTAAATGGTTAGGAGTTGGAAATGGGAATTGGGTTAGGTTTGATTTGATTTGATTTGAGATGATTTGTTATTGGCTCATAATGAATGCTTCAGGGGGTCTTATGGAATTTAAGTTATAAAGCTTGCAGGACATGACTTGTATGAAGAGCCCTTGCCTTCTGCTGGGATTGTTACTGGGATAGGTCCAGTGCATGGGCGACTTTGTATGTTTGTGGCGAATGACCCGACTGTTAAGGGAGGCACTTATTATCCTATCACTGTCAAGAAACATCTCAGAGCGCAGGAGATTGCTGCACAATGTAAATTGCCCTGCGTATATCTTGTTGATAGTGGAGGCGCTTTCCTTCCGAAGCAGGCTGATGTCTTCCCTGACAGAGAAAACTTTGGTAGAATATTCTACAATCAGGCTATAATGTCCGGTGAAGGAATTCCACAAATTGCATTGGTTTTAGGTTCTTGCACTGCTGGTGGTGCCTATATACCTGCTATGGCTGATGAAAGTGTAATGGTCAAAGGCAATGGCACCATTTTCTTAGCAGGGCCTCCTCTTGTGAAGGTCAGTTCCAGGCAATCCATTGTTCCAGAATTCTTGTGTGTGATAATCTCTAGCTATTTGTCTTTCTTTTTCTTTTGATGATTAAAATGATTTCATAGGCTGCAACTGGAGAGGAAGTCTCTGCAGAAGATTTGGGGGGTGCTGCTGTGCACTGCAAGACATCAGGTGTTTCAGACTATTTTGGTCAAGGTATTTACTATGTATACTTTCTCTCTCACACATCTGATCTGAGTGTATAGAAAAGATGATAACTAATGAAACCAAGTTGGTTCCTATTGGTGATGCACATGTTTATTTCATGTAGATGAACTGCATGGACTTGCTCTTGGGAGGAACATCATTAAAAATTTGCATATGGCTGGGAAAGGTGTTCAGGAAAGTGGACTGAAAAACACAAATTATGAATATAAAGAGCCATTATATGATGCCAATGAACTTCGTTCTATTGCTCCCACTGATCTTAAGCAACAGTTTGATATCAGATCGATTATTGCTCGCATTGTTGATGGAAGCGAATTTGATGAATTCAAGAAATTGTATGGCACTGTGAGGGCATATTCACTTGACTTGCTTGGTGTTTAATCATTAGCTTTATATTTATGGGTATTGTTATGGAACCTATATCTTTTTCTAGGTGCCGGTATCCTTGATGAGTTGAGAAACATTTAATGGTTGTTGGCTTTCACAATAGATTTTTGGAGCCACCAAGTATAAGAAACAACTAATAAATGTTTTACAACTTATCAAGGTACCGGTTGCCTAGACAAAAAGTGGATACTGTATTAACTATCTTATAGGTATAATTTATCCTTATTCAAACTCTATGCAGACTCTTGTAACAGGCTTTGCTAGAATTTTTGGACAACCTGTTGGAATTATTGGAAACAATGGGATTTTATTCAATGAATCTGCTCTAAAAGGAGCCCATTTCATTGAAATATGTACTCAACGTAATATTCCCTTGGTCTTCCTTCAAAACATCACTGGATTCATGGTATGAATTTAGGCTATTTCTTCAGTTACTTTGATTATGATATTTTTATCATTATATTTTGTCATATTATTCTGAGTAGATATTTCCCCTTTCCTTCAAAGCGCTGCTTGATTCATGCTATGAATGATCTCATTATATTCTAGTGTTTACTAATTGAAGGACTACTAATGATGTATGTTCTCATGATTACATGAAATAAGCGTGCTTTATCATCAATGATCAATTAGGCATTCAAGTTTGGTGGTTTTAAGGATCATCAACTGAAAATCAATAAAATAATAATCATGTGTAGATTAAGGAAATACTGATAGATGAGTAACACTGAGACAGTATGACTAAGTAAATGTTCCCAAGACCTCAAGATGCTGTGTTGATTCATCTTACTTTTGTTTTCCAGTGATGATCCATATTCTTATTTAATTGTAAACCAGCTACTTAAACATCTTTCTGCATGGATATCATGTTTATTGAAGTTTAGAACTATTCTTTAATAAATGGTGTATGCTTGAATGATCCAGTTTGGTTTACAAACTGGATGTTAAAGACTTCATGTCATCCATCTTTTTGTGTCCAATAGTTTTTTTTTTTGGGGGGGGGGTGTAATATTTGAGTAGTTGAAGGAAAATGTTTAGTATTAGTTTGACTCATCTTTTTATGGTCAAGTGAAACGAGTTTGATGAAGAATTAAACTGTGATGCTTATCTACTTGGTAGGTTGGGTCGAGATCTGAGGCAGGTGGCATAGCAAAGTCTGGTGCAAAAATGGTGATGGCTGTTTCTTGTGCAAAGGTTTGTGGCTTTCAGCTACCCAGTTATAACATTTTCTGTATTCTTTAGCTGCCTAACCAAACAGTTCTCAAAGCCAGACAGAGTAAGTTTATCTATCTGGAATTATTAATGTCTTGGAACGTGCTTCCATTGGGTCAATTTTAAGTCAAGTTAATCTAGGGCTAGAAGACATGGAATAACGCAAAGATGTTTCTAATCATCTTCATAAAAGCAAATGCCAAAGCATGAAAGAGACTTTTCAAGGTTAAATTATTATTTTTGTTTTCTATAATGCTTGAAGGTACCTAAAGTCACTATAATTGTTGGTGGAAGCTTCGGTGCTGGGAACTATGCAATGTGTGGCCGTGCCTATAGTCCCAATTTCATGTTCCTTTGGCCAAATGCTAGGATATCTGTAATGGGTGGTGCTCAGGTAGTACATCTTATTAGCTGTGATTCTTTACAAATTATTGGTAGTGAACGATCTTGAACATCACTCTGCCTCATGATTCTGCCATAGCATGTTTTGTATTTATTCTCCATTTCAAATCAAACTTGAATTAGATTTGATTGACCATCAGTTGATATTGATCTATTTTGTGGGGGTTTAACATATATTCCTCTGAAATCTGTTCATCAGGCTGCTGGTGTGCTGGCCCAAATAGAGAAAGCCAATAAGAAAAAGCAAGGAATTCAGGTAAAATATGAATGGGGAAAGAATACTTATTTTACATGTCTTTGCTTGTCTCAACTGTCAACCCCATCTAGTGGGACAAAAGTATATTGTACCTGTTGTTGATGATGTCCTTGCTTTTCTCAATGCACATACATAATACTCATAATGCAGTGGAACAAGGAAGAAGAGGAAGAGTTCAAAGCAAAAGTAGTGGAGGCGTATGATAAAGAAGGAAGCCCTTACTACTCAACAGCGAGGCTTTGGGATGATGGAATCATTGATCCAGCCGATACAAGAAAAGTAATTGGCCTATGCATCTCAGCATCATTGAACCGTGCCACTGAAGATACCAAATATGGTGTATTTAGAATGTGATATTGAAAGTGTTGCAGTGCACACAAAGTTGCTGCAGCCTAGAGTATGATGTTTTACTATTCTGTGATTAAGAAAGCAAAGAGACAACAATAAATTTAAGGGGATAAATGAAAAGTAAATTCTTTCCTTATCGGTGAGCTAGTTATCAGGTCGATGTAGGTTCACCTTATATTATGAATTACTCATGCACGTCACTTTGGATTTACACCAAAACATTGCTTACAGATTGATACTTGTGCAGGAGTCATATATAGTGTGAAATTGTATTAACTAGAATAAGATTGGAATTGAAGTAAATGGGATTAACGTTTTTTCAAAAATGCAAAAAGAACAATAATGACAATGATATTGGACAGTGTCACAATTTGCAGTTTGCACGCAGCTTCTACACTTCTATTGATTTGAGGTCATTAATAGAAACATAAAGAATGCTCTCACAAGTTGCGCTCGTGGCCTAATGGATAAGGCGCCTGACTTCTAATCAGGCGATTGTGGGTTCGAGTCCCACCGGGCGTGTGTTGCTTTTAATCCTTTATTTTTTAACTAGTTTTCAATAATAGAATTTTTAGTGAATATTTATGTCCAAAAATTCAATTACAAATGTTCTATAAAATTAGAGGTTTAATAAGAAACTTTTAAACTATTTTTATTTGAATTTCTTTGAAAAAAAAATTAGGGCTATGACCTATGGCCTAATATATTAGTTTAACATATAATATCATACCAGCTCAAAAATAAATTTGATATTGAAAAAAAGAGAAGGGTAGAAACTCCTTTTAACTTTGACTTATGTGCACTTAGTTTTGTTACTTTAAAAACATGTAAATTAATCTTTAAACTTTTTGATTTGTGTACATTATTACAATATACTAATTGGTGTTCATTTTTCTATGTAAAATGTTTATAAAAATCTTTTAATTCTATTTTATCTATATGCACTTTTATCTTATAATCTTTTAATATGTGAGATTTTCTAATAAGATTGTAGAGTTCACACATGTAATTTTTCATAAAAAATTAAACATTCATTATCAAATTATAGTAATGTGCATAAATAAAAATGTTTAAGGACAACTTTACACATTTTTAAAGTAACAAGACCAAATTACATACAAATCGAAGTTGAAGGTTATGGAGTTTTCCCTAAAAATGAAAAACAAAAGTACATTTTTTCTATTTATAAACAAAAAAGAGATGATGTATCAAAAAATTTGATAATGGATCGTAACAAGTTTAATATCTTTTAGGTCCCTAAAAAATAAACGAATTTTAATTTTCATATATATATATATATGTGTGTGTGTGCGCGCGCGCGTGCGTGTATGTATTAATTTTGATCCAAATATTTTCAAAACTTCTTAGTTTGAGTCCTACTGTTAGTTAAAAATCAATCTATGTTAATTATTGAGCTGACTATCAACATACTATTGATTAGAGTGACTGTATACTCCTTTTTCCTTAACCAATAGTCTTGAGTTCAAGTTTTGAATATGAAGAAACTAGTGTAAGACGTGTGCCTCCTTAGATCTCAAATACTCGAACAAGATTATCTTAGATATTGTTAGCTAAGTGTAACTCATAAGCTTATGAACCAGTGTGTTGACCTATTAATTAACTAAGCTGAAAATAGTTTTAACAGGACCAACCAACTCCCCACCCTAGAGGAGGTTGTTGAGTCGCAAACTTGCAAGTTGGATTTTGCATTGCAGATCCATTTCCACGGTTTTCTTTTCTTTTCTCCCACGTGTTTTTTAATTTCTCAGATTCCTGCGGCCCCATTCTGTCTTTCTTTGTCTTCTCTGTGGCCATTGTTTTCGCTGTTTCTCACTCACTTCCTTCTTATTTTTTTTTCTAACATTCCTTCTTCCATGGCTTCCTCCACTTCCTTTTCCCTCAGACTCACCCCTTCTCCTTCTTCCCTTCACAAACCCATCTTCTCTTCCCTCCACCTTAACCCTCGCCCTTCATTCCCTCTTCATTTGCCCCTCACCCACAACACCCTCAACCTTCAAACCCCTCATCTTTTGCCTGCGATTCGCTCCTCGCGTCAACAAACTAGAGGTATTTCATTTCTTCCCAAACCCCTTTTCTTTTTTTATTTATTTTTTTGGTGGCCACAGGGTAGTAGCTAAATAAATAGTCCCCAAATCTACAATAAAAAACGGAAATCTTGATGATCTATTTATTTGGAGCACGCAATGTTGATTCTGAAAGTTCTTTATCCCCTTTTTTTTTGTTGTTGTTAATTGCTGGCTTTCTTTTATTTTTTGTGCTTCTGGGGTTTCTATTTTAGAACCTCTAAATGGCCTTTATTTGGTCACGTGAGCTAGGACCATTACCTATAAGGGCACATTCAAGATTCACCTTTAGCCTTAGGTCTGAATAGGAGTGTTTATTAAATAAGTAACACGTCGTCACCAATCATGCAATATTAGGGTAGAGAGGATTGAGCTTGATTATGTTGCTCTTAGTTCTGGCTTTATTTGATGTTGGATGATGCTTGTATTGTAGGGGTTTTTTTTATGCAACGTGTAAATTTCAATATGCTGCATATTAAATCTCGGAATTACTAAGCACTGTTAACTGCTATAATGTTATTGCTGCTAAAGAATTTTGGAGAAGCTGTTGGATACACTGAGTGGTTATAAATTGAAATTGGTAATAGATGGCTTGAATTTCATTCATAGAGCTTCCTTGTTATGGAGTTTTTTATGGTTATAGACGACCTCTCTAGCTCTGCCCTGTCCTTTTTTTTTGGGAACCAGTTTTGTTAACATTAAAGAAATTCTGTGTTTTAACTTTTCTTCACGTAAATTCAGTTGTTTTACTTTCATACTTTCTCTTACTCCATTTTTTCCATGGATTGTTAAAAGCGCACATGATACCTCTGGAGTGATTAAAAAGAGCAGCATTAGGTTAGGTGATATTCAAGTATTTGTTTCGGATTTAAATAAATAAGCTCAACCAACATAGTTAAAATATTTCTGCAAAACAATTTTAGTAAAAATTCAATGAAAGTGTTGAAATCGTTATTTTGGATGATTGACACTCATCATGTGGTTAAACGTCTGCTTCAAAATGAGAATGCAGAGTCGCCTTCCTTTTCTAATCTGTATCAGAAAAGAAAAATATCCATGGAAATGGATTGACAATTCACTTTAATGTATTTCTTTTAATTCTTTGGAATTGTCATGCAAAATATTGAGAAAAATGTCCTTAATGAACTGCACACAAAATTTTATGAAAATTGCAATGGGAAAAGATTTGGTCATTTGAATAGAGGTTGAGTTATAACTTATGTGATACTTGATCCCTGTCCATCATTTGTGCCCAAAATGACTTGCAGTGGTATGGAAGGACAGGCATATAATGTATGATATGTTACCTATAATTAGGTTGGTTAGACCTTAAAACCCATAATACAAGACCATCGTGATGATTTATTCTTGTAACAACAAATCATAAGCACTGTAGACCTAAGACTCCTTTTGATTGTTTGGTCCTTCCTTATTTGAATTTTCAGAAAGTTTCATGTTGCCTAGTTGATTACTATGTTGATTCCTTGGGTTTGTAGCTTTATTCGAATAATTTTTTTCCCTCACTTTTTGGAACTTTGTAGCCAATTTGATGATGTTGAAGTGTTGTATTTGTTTTACTTACCTGAAGATATTAAAACCTCGAAGAATTTGTTCCCATATTTTCCTTTTTTTGTGTCACCTTTCTCCTATTTGTCCCAGTTTCTCCCTTCTTCTCCCTTCTTTTTGGCACCCAGTCTTATGACTGCTTCTCAGTTCAATGTCTTTGTTAACAGGCTTGAATGCTTGTGCTACTTGACCTTATTACTTTATAGTCAAATGAACTTTGAACTTCTAGTTTGTTTGAATAAAATCATAAAGATGGGTAACCAAAAAAAAAAAAGTCATAATGATGGAATATATTTAAGCCTTTAAGGAATGAGAGACATTTGGTCCCTTTGCGCAAGAAAAGGCTAAGACTCATAGGATGAGCAGGTCGCTGAAGTACTTTGTCTTTGAATGAGTAGAAAGTTTCTGCTGTCTATGTAACTATACTCCTGATATTAAATAAGCATTCTGTGGAAATATGACTTTATTGGTTCAAGGTTCATTCTTTTTTCTTTGGTGTCTCCTACTTTTGCTGTTCCTGGTTTCAATTTGTCATCTTTGGAATGTCAGTATGCATTGTGGCTTGAATCATTAGATGGTCTCTTACTTATCTGAGGCTGTTATTTTGCAGCTACACAAGTTACAAAAGACCTTTGGGAAAATTTGATTCTGAACAGTGAAACTCCAGTCCTTGTTGAATTCTATGCAAGTTGGTGTGGCCCGTGCAGGATGGTACACAGGGTGATCGATGAGATTGCAGCAGAGTACGCTGGGAGACTTAAGTGCTTCATGCTGAACACAGACACTGATATGCAAATTGCTGAAGACTATGAAATTAAGGCCGTACCGGTGGTTCTGTTGTTTAAAAATGGCCAGAAATGTGATACTGTAATTGGTACCATGCCAAAGGAGTTTTATGTTGCTGCCATTGAGAGGTTGCTGAAGTCTTGAATGTGGATCAGTGCAGAAAACTTCCCAGTAAACATTTGCCCTTCATGTCATCATGATTTTTGGTTGAAATTTCAGTTAGCTCGACTTCTCAACATTAATGAGTTCTTGTACATATGCTGTGCACTTTCTTCCACAATAGGTGCTATTCTGCTAAGGCCTAGGGGATTGATACACTTTCAATCTCTATAATTTCCTTTGAAAATTCTTCTGCTATAAAGAATATCAGAGTTGAATTTGATTGTTCTTTTGTGACCTGATTTGAACCGTACTTGTTTTTCTGAAAGTAAGATTTGATCACCTTATAGGCCGAGCATCGACACAATAGTAAGGTTGCTCTTTTGTGATCTGAAATCAGGGTTGAAATCTTAGAAACAGTTTTTCTATAAAGTAGAGTTAAGGCTACCTACATTCACCTTTCTCAGACCCTATCAGATGGGTGTTTGGTGCACTAAGCTGTCTTTTTTAACTATTTGATCACCTTGCTGTTGTGCTCATTCCCTACTGTTAAAAGGATCCTTTTTTGGGGTACGTAGAAGAGATTTTTTTTGGTTACATGTGCCATACTTGGGAAATAAAATATGGCATCTATTAGTCATCTAACACTTGAAAAGAAAAATATTGATTTATTTTTTTAATTTTAAAGATTTTTAATGCTTTAGTTGGTATTTGATTTTTTTTTCTTCTTACACAAAATAACAAAATTCATTATTGAACCATTACGTGGTGGTGATCAACTCTTCCAAGCTATATCAAAAACTGCACATCTGAGAAATGATAAATAAAGACAAAGAAAAATGTTACATTTGATGGTCATTTTTATTTTTCCCTTTCAACTTTTTTCTCGGTCTATGGCATTAGTAGTTAATCTTTTATGCAAGTTAAAATAGTTTTATGACAATCTTTTTCACTAAGCATTCACTCTTCCAACCTAAAACATCAAACACTACGGTAAGGAATTTTATTTTGTTTTTGCTTTTTACGAAATGCATGGATTCATGAAGCTTTACAATGGTTCTTTGTAATAAAGTCCTATTTGATGCCTATGGAAACACACAAATATATTATATTCTACCATTTTACTTTCTATTAAAAAAAACCTTTCAATTAGGGGCGGCACTGTGAGCATATTGGATAACAAAAAGTCGAAAAGCAGCATTGTGGAGGGACTAAAATTAACAGGAGGAATGTTGATTTCAAGTGTTAGTTTGGAGTCTCATATTGATTAAATTTAGATTGAGTGAATAGTATATATGATGAAAGATCCATAAACTCATTGTTTAAAGTTTTGAGTCAAAATGTGTTGTCGATTCATTTTTGTGATTTATTACTTACTTCATGTTGGGCCTCATACTTGAAGGGAGATTATTGGTTTCAAGTGTGAGTTTGGAGTCCACATTGATTAAGTTTGAACTGCATAAATAGTATATATAATGGGAAGATCTATACCACATTTGTGATTTATTGCTGCTTGTTAAAATCTCCCAAATTTTGGGCCCTCTCAACCACTTTGCTCAATAAGGAATAATTTATAAGAATGAAAAAAATAAATTTTAATCAATATATAAATTTTCAACATTAAAATATAAAATCATGTAATTTCTTTAAGTACTTGTATATCTTGCTAATTAATATTTTATGTATTGCTTAAGATTAATATTTTTAATATTAATTGTTAATTAATATTTTTTCGTACTTCATAATAAAATCATACATCTCATTAAATATGTCAATAATAAGTGTAACTTTTTCTATAGTTTTAAAGATTTTTTAGGGTCGTATGATTCTATCTCTTAATCCCTTATGGTAAATCTCTTTAACAAATTTGGTTTGTTATTCTACTTTGGTATGTGCATTAACATATTTTTTGAAAAAATAAAAACCTTCTTACATGAGAAAAGTGCCAGTGGAAAAAAATTATAAGTTTAAATTTGAAAACACTCCATTTAGAAAAAATCCTTGGGGCAATACCATTTTCTATGCAGTATATATCCTGCAATCAAACAATTTATCAAAAGGCTTTAATTATAGTCAACAATTGATTTGTGATTTTGAACAAGAAAATAAATTTCTTAACTGCGATTGCTTTTTAAACATATCACTTTAAGGAGTAATTTAAAAACTCTAAGATATTATACTAAAAATAAAATAACAAAAAAGCTACTCCATCTGTTTCACGTTCAACCCAGTGGGGAAAAATTATAAATTGAAATTTGAAAAGAAATATTATTAATAACACTCCATTAAAGAAAAAAAAAATCCTTGGAGCAATAATTTTAAACACTATTTTTATGCGGTATATATCGTGCAATCAAAGAATTTATCAAAAAGCTTTATCATAGTCAACAATTGATTTATGATTTTGAACAAGAAAGTGAATTTCTTTACTACGATTGCTTTTTAAACAATGTCATTTTAAGGAGTAATTTAAAAACTCTAGATATGATACTAGTAAAAAAAAAAAAAAAAGTCAAAAAAGCTACCCCATCTATTTTACTCTATCTATCAAAAAACAAGAAAACACATATATTAAATTTATTTGCTCCAAGATTAAGTTTTATACACCTACTCCATTCAATAACTCTTTCTCCACATTGAATTTAATCAATTCAACTATTGATTTATGCTATATTATATTGATGATCAAGCATGCCAAATTTCAGAAAAATTACATAACAATAGACTTGTAATCCACTAATCAATATTTGAAACATGTTATCTGTCAAAATAATATGAATCAGTCAACTATCAAATCATTTTCAAATTGTATAAAATTTTATATATTTGATAGGAGCTTTTAATCCAACGGTTTTAAATACTATATTTTATGCAGTATATATCCTACAATCAAACAATTTAGAGTGAACACCCTATTTAGTTCATTCAAATTTTTGGGTCGGCTATTTCACCCTTCAAGAAAAGAAATTAATCTTGTGGTCCCTCAAGATTGAATATAATGGACACATTAATCCCTCTAGTTTTCGTTAGTGAACTTACATATGTGACACAGGACAATGATGACATGTTATTAAAATGTTAGAGGCAAACTAAATAAAACTATTTTGGAATATATTACACTCATTTTGGTGTCGAAAATTGTATAAAATATGTCACTTTATGACTTATAATAGAGATTTAAATGACCTATTTTATGAATTTTAACTACCAAAATGAGTCATTTTAAACTCTATTTCACTTTAAATAACATATGTATTACCTAGCATCATGTTAGCAAGTCAATATGCACTTTTATTAGTGTTTAAATAATCAAATACATATAGAGGGACTAATATGTCATATTATTAAAATCTTGAGGGACCGTTGGTTTAATTTCAATTTTTAAGAGACTAAATAGTTTTATGAAATTTTCTTGAAGGACTACATGGGTTATTTACTCAACAATTTATCAAAAATCTTTATTATAATCAACATTGATTTATGATTTTGAACAAGAAAATAAATTTCTTAAGTACGATTATTTTCTAAACAATATCATTTTATATTATTTTACGAAGTAATTTAAAAACTCTAGATATGATACTAAAAAAAAAACAAAAAAGGTGCTCCATTTGTTTCACTCTTTCTGTCAAAAAACAAGAAAACACATATTAACAAATAATAAAATAAAAAATGGAAAACCTTATGACATGAGAAAATTAAAGTACCAGTGGGGAAAATTATGAATTGAAATTTGAAAAGAAAGATTATTGATAACACTCCATTTAAAAAAACAAAAATAATCCTTAGAACAATAACTTTAAATACTATTTTTTATGTGATATATCCCGCAATCAAACAATTTATGAAAAATTTTATTATAGTCAACAACTGATTTATGATTTTGAACAAGAAAATAAATTTTTTAACTACGATTTCTTTTTAAATAATATCAATTTATATCATTTTAAGGAGTAATTTAAAAACTCTAGATATGATGCTAGACCAAAAAAAATATAACAAAAACTACTCTATCTGTTTCACTCTATCCATTAAAAAACAAGAAAGCACATATATTAATAAAATAATAAATAAATATTGACAATAATATAAAGGAAAAAAAAACAATTTACCCCCCTTAAATTTTTGTTTTTGTGCAATTTAAATCATGAGTTTTCAAATTGTGCAACTCGACCCCCTACTTATTAGATAGTACAAATAAACTCTTCCGTTCCTCAGACATCCAAATCCACTGGTAAGTCTCCATGTACTTCTCACATGCATCTCAGGTTGGACAAAAATACACCTTTTGTCAACTTTAATTTCCATTCTCCAAATCTCTCAATTGAAAATGCATTATCTGGAACACAAACGCACCTAGCTCAATCTTAGATCCCCAACAAACGCACACATGAGAACCCAAGAACTCGAGATCTGAAACCAACAAACGCACACATCAGAACGCCTTTTTTCCATCTTGCCTTTCTCTATCTTGTGAAGAATGGCGAAGAACAAACCAAATAAGGGACCGTGCTAGATCTAACGCCTTTCTCCATCAGAACGCCTTTCTCCATGGGTCACGTGCTAGATCTGAACCAACCCACCCTAATCTAACCAATGCACCCTAGATCTAAACCATCTTCAAAGCTTGAAGAAGGACCACGATTGAAGAAGGAGGAAGGGATCGCCATTAAAGACCGAACCAACCCAAAAGTCTCACTCTGACTGAAGAAGGACGCGTGGCTGAAGAATGACCGCGATTGAAGCGTGGCTGAACTGACCTCGCTGAAGAAGACTGCAACGGTGCGCTCAGGTGGTCTATGGTTGAGCGCTTGGAGGCACATGGCTTCGAGCATGGTGGCTATGCGTTGAGGTTCCGTGGCCATGGACTGTGGTGGTTCCTGCTGTGGGCGTGCAACGGAGCGACAAAGGGAGTTGCTCAGTCACCAATCTAGACCAGGCACCATCACGCCTCGCCTTTGCAAGTACTTCATCACATTTCAAGTTGCTCACCAGATCTCGTTTTCTAATGTGGGGGTTTTGGGTTGAGCCTAGAAGAAAAACTTTCATGGCCAATATTGGTCTATTTATGGGATAACCCAAATGGCAGATCAACAAAGTTGTTTCCTTTTTGGCTTTTCCTTCAAAACTTTTCGATCAATATTGCTTTGTTATAATTTTTGTTTCTCTTTGTTCTTGGTTGTGTACTAGTGCTTAAAATCCCCTTTTTGTTTTTCTTTTGGTGTTGATTGTTGAATGCCATAGAAGTTGCAACCCAACCTAACCCATGCCATGAGTAATCAAATGTGATTAAAATCCCCCTTTTGTTGTTCTTTTTGTTCTAATGGGTGCTGTGTTGTTCTGATGGGGTGAAAGAGAGCACAAGGGTGCGTGTTTCTTTCTTTCAAAGTAGGACTAGGAAAGGTTTGAGGATGGGTTGAGGTTGGGAAATTTGATAAAAACAAAGGGTATTTTTGTCTAAAATGTTGGTCACATGATACACAATGTAAACTTAACAGTGTAAATGGATGGAAAGTTAACAAAAGGGTTTCTTTGCATTGTCTAGAAACCATAGGGGGTCGCATTGTACATTTTAAAAAGGGGTTTAAATTGCACATAGCCTAAAGTATAAGGGGATAAAATATATTTACCCCTAATATAAAATTATATAGGTGGACATGGTTACTCCTATTGAAAAACAAAAGTAAGTAAATGCAATTAATTAAAGTAGTAAGTCAATACAATTAATTGCACTAGAAGTAGTATTGATAATAAAAAGAAATTAATATTTTCTTGATATGATAAATAGATAGATATTTTAAAATATTTGTTTAAAAAAAATTTGACAAATAAGAATAAAAAGTAAGAAAACAATTTCGTCAAACAAAGTAAAAATTCATTAGAAGTAAGTAACTTTTTAACATTTTGTGGTCGAAAACTTTTCTCTGCCATTGTTTAATGAGAAATACTTGTGTTTATGAAATTTAATATAAAAAATTACATTGATTTCTCCTAGATTTAATGCAACCATACTCAATACTCGTCTATTTTGTAAAATTATCAGTGAAGATCCTTGAGATTCACTAAAATAACATTGGCATGTCATATAGATATTGGTTCACTAATTAAAGTAATAGAAGAAGATAACATGTGACATATACATAATTATTAATTATAAGATTATAACATTTTGTCATATTTAACATATTGATTGAATACAATACCTTTTTTTGATCATATTGTAATAAAACTTATAATTATAATCTATGATAAAAGAGGATATTTTAGTGTTACATATCAAATATTGTCAAAAATATTATAAATTTGTCACTAATAATCATCAATGTACACATTACATGTTATCTTTTTTGTCATTTAAATCAATGAATGAACATCTATAGGAGATATTAGTGTAATTTTACAGAATAGATAGATGATGAGTGTAATTATACTAAACATTATGAGGAGGTCAATGTAGTTTATGTTAATTTAATAACTTTCACATGAAGATAGATGATTAGGAAGTATATTTCACTGCTTACTATCTCATGTTTTGTGTTAAATTTACCGTTTTATCTTCTTTGATTTGAATTTGTCATATTGTATTAATTCGATATGGCTCTCTTTAATTATTTTATGGAAAATGTGGATTTATCCAAACTCTAGAGTCGAAAGAGAGTACATTCCATAAACTTGAGGGAACCTCACTAGCCTAGATTTGATCCAATTTGTCTTTTGTTAAATGGGCTAGCCTATTAGCAACCCTATTACAAGATCTTGAAACATATTTAGCCTTAGAAAAATTAAGTCGAGAGGTGATATCAAAATCTCACTAAAAATAACACACTCAATATTTTTCTCTCACTGATACACACAACACATGAATGGAAGAGGAAATTTATGAACTTTTATAACTTGATTGAACTAATGGTACATAGCTATGCCTTTTATAGGCTTCATAAGCAAATAAAATATTTAAACTAAACAAAACCCAACATTGAAGTAACTAACATGCAGCAAAGTAAGTCCTATCATCAAGTGTACATCATGAGGTGTAGGAGCTGTAAATTTTAAGAAGCCATTGCATTACACGTTTTAGGCAGCAGCAATTTTATTAATTTTTTTACAATCAAGTAGTGCAAGATTAGCTAGGTTTGGTTTAATATTTTTTTAACAAGAGGCAATGTTATAAGCCCGTGAGAGGATTAGTTAAGTGGGAGATAGATCCACCCATTTAAATCGAAACCCTAGAAAATATGACCTTTTAAAATCAAACATCGAAACCCCAATTCCATCACTAACTCCAAACCTAGCACCACACCCATAGCTTCTGCTCTTCTTACCTCATACCAGCCTTTTTTGTTCATTTTGCTGCTACAGAACGACCATTTCCAGTCTAAAACCATAGCACCAATACGAATCGCTTCCTCATCCTCGAATAAAGCTAGATTGTTGTTGACCTTGTAAATCTTGATTGGTGGTGATTCCTAGCTCTACAATGACAAATCAATAACTTGGATACTCTGAACTTGATTGATGCTTTCTAAAGCTTAGGAGATTAGTGGTGACTTGACGATAAAAGCTGTATTGGATTCAAGGTAGGACGCCTTTACCAAATTTGATTTCTCTGATTCTGAATTCCTTTCCAAAGTGTAATATATTTTCTGTCTTTCCTTTCCAATTTGACGACATTTGATTTCATATGACCTTGTTATATATTGATGGACATTAAGCTAGATCTATAAACAACTCAAGAAAATAAAAGCAACAATGTATGAACAATCATTAAAAATATATCAAGCCTTCTCTATGAGCTCTCGTTTAATTTTTGAACCGTCTCCTAATAGCTTCTTTAACACACTTTGATAATATTCTTCCAATGGTATTGATAAAAAAAAAATTAGGGCAAATTATACTCATCTCCCCTAAGAGTGAAAAGTTTGAAAGAAAGGGATGGGGGTATTTTTAGTAACTTACTCAAAAATTAATAAATTAAGAGAGATTAGTGTAAGTTGGATAACTAAAGGGAGATGAACTGAATTTTAACAAACTTTAAGAAATGTGAATGTAATTTACCCAAAATTTAATATTTTTTTTGTATGATAAATTAATAGAAATTTTTAAAATAAAAAATCTCAGATCATCAACATTAAAAGTGAAATAGAGGTAGTAGTCAATGCCCAACGCGACACATGTCAATAGTTTTCTTAATTTGCACAAAGTGGCGGTGGAATAAAATAATTTTTCGGCTCAAGAACCTGCATTATTTTTTTTTCAAAAAAAATAAAGTTAATAATCTACATAGTTTCCCAAGAAAAATTTCACAAGATAATTTAATTTCTTAAAAACTAAAATTAAACATATAATCCTTTAAGATTTTAATAATATAACGCATTAGTCCCTTTGTAAATATTTAATCTTTTAAACACTAACAGAATTACACGTGACTCGTTAACAAGATACTAAGTGATGGATATGTCATTCAAAGTAAAATGAAATTTAAAATGACTCATTTTAGCTTAAAAATTTATAAAATGAATTATTTAGATCTTCACTACAAGTTATAAATGACTCATTTTATATAATTTTAACACCAAAATGAGAACAATATATTTTAAAATAACATAATTTTACTAGAATCTAATGTTTTGATAATAAGTAATTATTGTACTGTATCACGTGTGTAATTCTATTAACAAAGAACTAATAAAAGATCTAATGTATCCATCACTTTTAATCTTAAAGGATGACAAGATTAATTTATTCTTTTAAAGGATAAAATAATCAGATACAAATATCTTAAAGAGACCAAATAAGTGTTTACTTAAATATATATATATAATACGGTAGAACCTGTACTTATTCCTTCACAAAAAATAAAAAAGATCGTCGAATCAAAATGGTAAATTGAGGAGAGAGTCAGAGTCAGAAGCAAAGCAATAATAACGTCCCACGTGCAGGAAAAATACTCAATAGCAGCAGTAGAAGGTTCGATGTAGAAAGCAAGGCAGGCCGCGGCGCCGAAATTGGAAAGTTCGTCAAATGAATATACGTACGATTCGAGCCAATCAAAGGCCACTACTGTCAGACACACACTCTCCAACTCGGACTCACTCAGTAACACAAAAACCTCTCTCTCTCTCTCTCTCTCTCTCTCTCCCCCTCCTTTACTCATTCACCAGCAACAGCACAACACAAAAAACCTTAAAAACAACACCAAATACCCAAAAGCACCAACCTCGATTTCCGAACCCTTCCCCCCCCCCAAAAAAAAAAGCAAAAACAAAAAAAAAACCACATGGAATCTCGGAAATTGGCTGCGCTCCTTTCCTCCCTAATTTCGCAGCTCCTCTTACTCCTGCTCCTCATTTTCCCTCCCAATAATTCCACCGCCGCAGAATATTCCAACAATTCCGCCGCCGATTCCAATTCCCTCCTCGTCCACCACTTCCTCCTCTGGCAGCAGATCGCCGCCACGCTCTCCCTCAGCCGCAACAAGAAAAAGAAGCGCCCCCGCGACCCCGACCCCGACCCCGACCCGAGCGAAGTCGGACCCGTGACTCGGAGCCCCGACTCGTTCCGCAACAGCTTCAACATGACGTCCTCCACCTTCGAGTGGCTCGCCGGACTCCTCGAGCCCCTCCTCGACTGCCGCGACCCGGTGGAGCTCTTCCCACTCAACCTCACCGCCTCCGCCCGCCTCGGCATCGGCCTCTTCCGCCTCGCCAACGGCTCCGACTACCACGAAATCTCGGCCCGCTTCGGGGTCTCCGTTTCCGTCGCCAGGTTCTGCGTCAAGCAGCTCTGCAGGGTCCTCTGCACCAATTTCCGCTTCTGGGTCTCCTTCCCAAACCAAAACGACCTCGTTTCCGTTTCCCACGGATTCGAGTCTCTCACTTCCTTGCCCCATTGCTGCGGTGCCTTACACTGTACGAGGTTTGAGGTTGCCTCTTCTTCTCCTTCTTCTTCGCCGTCGTGTGTGGTGGCGGCGCAGATAGTGGTGGATTCTTCGTGTAGGATTCTGACCATTGTGGCGGGTTTTCTCGGCAACAAGACCAATTCGAGGATCCTAAAGGCTTCGACTTTGTGCCAGGATATTGAGGAAGGGAAGCTGTTGAATGCTCCTGCTGTCAAGGCAAATAATGGGGTTGAGGTGAATCAGTATTTGGTTGGTGGTGGTGGTGAAGGGTACCCTTTGCTTCCTTGGCTTATGGTTCCTTTCTATGATGAGGCTGTGCATGGCTCTGTTGAGGAGAGTTTCAGTGAGGCTGTTGAGGCTATGCGGCTTCCGGCTATAAGAACCGCTGCTAGTTTGAGGAATTGGGGTGTTCTGAGTGGTCCTGTTCGTGAGGAGGTGAAGACGGCTGTGGCTTATATCGGTGCGTGTTCCATTCTCCATAATAGTTTGTTGATGAGGGAGGATTTCTCTGCTCTGGCTGCTGGGGTCGAAGATTACCAGCTTCAGCAGCAAAGGTATAGGGAGTTTTGTAGGTTGGAGGATGATTCAGTTTCCGGCAAGGCTTTGGTTATACGTAGCACATTGGCTACAATGGCAAAGAAAATTTCATAATTCAACTTTCTTAGTTCTTTTTTTTAGCGGGTGGGGAAAGCTTAGGTTAGTGATTGATGCTCTAAGATGTATGCATTTTTTTCAGCTTCCATTATGTGTGGACGCGAGAATGTAAATAACTACCTCTTGAGTATTGTTAGATATTTTTTCATTATTCAAGAAATAGTTCATTTGTTTTGTTCTACCTCTACAATATCTTGGGATCTTCATTAAAATGTTTGCGGTTATTCATTTGTTGATTGGGAATCTTAGGATGTGCTATTCCTCTCTAGCTTCAACGTAAAGGGTCATAATAAGTGTCTTTGTGGTACCTTAGAACTGAACTACTATCTGAAAATCAGTTGTTGTGTTCTTTGCTAGTGTTGCCCACATGGGAATTCTAGTCAGAAGGTACCATGAGACCCTAGTTGTCTAGTCTCATCCCGTTAGCATTTACTTCCTCTGTTTCAATTAACTGTCTCTATTACATTTTTGGTTCATTAATAAAAAAATGTATCTGGACGCAAATTTGTATCCAGATACGTTGCTTTATGAATGAATCAAAAAAGTAAAAGAGACATTTAATTTGAAATGAAGAGAGTATACCATTGCTTATATATTGTGCATTCATGAATCACTGCTTTAGTCACTCACCATTTGAAGTTGCCATGCTGCCAATCTTCTCGTTCTCCAACAATTGCCAGAGATAATTGGACTTGTTTTATGTTGTTGTTCTTAGTTCTGGCTCGACTTCATCAGGGATGAAAATGTGTAAAATTTCAATATGCCAAATATATGTGAAAATGGTGCTCTGCAATCTGTACAAAAAATAAATGGAAGTGTCGTTAATAAAGATTTGGTCATTTGAGGGTTAGTTATGCACAACTTAATCCCTGTGGATCATTCGAGTCCATCTTGATGATACATTTGTGTAACTACCGACAAGGAGCATTAACATCCCACGATCCTTCTACAAAGCCAAAAACTATGATCCTTTTGATCTTTTTGTTCTTTGCTTATTAAATCTTCAGGCAGTTGCATGATGCCTACTTGATCACTGTGTTGGTTTCTATTTATGATTGGGTTCCTAGTGCTTTGAATAATTTGTTAGCAAACAATTCTCTCATATTTTCTTGTACTTGTTTGTAAAGTTTAATCTCTTACATTGCTCTTTCTGGTATTTGATGGATGTTGGCTTATTGGTTAAGTTCTGTGCCCGATCAAAAACTCTTTCTTTCTTCTGCTAGTTGATAAGAACTCCCGATGATGATAATGCAGCCAAGGAGTACAATGAATTTGAGTGGTATGTTGGCCATCATGCCCCTAGTGTAATTTACTGTCATATCAGTATAATTTGGTAAGACTTCTGCTGTCTCATCCTTCTGCTACATGGTTCTTAACTATATGTTATGATACCGAGGTTCTTGTACCAGTTGCTCATGGCTCTGAAGATATTGAAGTAGTGACAGTGATGGATATTCTGAGGCGAGCAAAAGCTAATGTCATAGTTGCTTCAGTTGAAAAAACTCTAGAAGTTTTGGTTTCTGGAGGAACCAAAATTGTTGCTGATGTATTGATCAGTGATGCTCAAGAGACAGCACGCTTGATTTGATTATTCTTCTGGTAAGGCAAGTTTCTGAAAATGCATAAGATGCTGCATTTCTTGTGGAGGTATAGTAAGTAGACCCTTCAAGTCTATCGTGCGAAAAAATTCCATAAACAACTTGGCATGAAGCATAGGGTGAAAATGAATAGTGACATCTTCCAATGTTTATTTTCTGGGATCCTTCAAATGATAGGGTTCTTCTTCCTCACAGTCATATTGAACTCAATCCATTTAGTTTATGGGGGTTATTATCTGCAGGATCAGACAAGTGGGCCAGAAGAAGAGGGCCACAGCTCATTTCCTTGGTCATAGACAAGGCTAAAGACGAAGCAATAAATGGTGCCACAGTAGTAATTGATGGCAAACTAATCACTAGTGAGGGATTTGCCACAGCAACAGATTTTGCATTGGTTATTTGCACGATGTAAGATTGTGGCATGCTCCTCCATCGATGTGAGTGGTTTAGTCTTTGGCTTGTTTTGCGAAAGTATTATTTTTCTCTTGAATAAAGCGCAAGTTATCCCTCAACTTTATAATGGCGAATAAATTAGTATCTTAAATTTAAAAAATTTTATATTAGTTTCTTAAATTTTATAAAAAAGGAAGTTAGTTCTCTGTAAAATTGTCATATAAACTTGTCCTATTAACTTACTTATATATACTGTAACTTATTTACATATACTGTTAATCTTCATGGTAAATCCTAACTTGTCTCACTTCTTTAAATGAAGTCATTTATATCTTTTTTTTTTTCATCTGCTATCTTTCCTAGAAGAAAATTTTCACTTTAAGTTAGCATTTGTGCAGAATAGATGAATGAAGTAAGTTATGACTCACTGAAAATTAAAAGTACACGTAAGAACAGAATACATGGACATTTCTGTCAATTCAGACAATATTTGAAGGAGGAACTAACTTGTCCCCTTTTATAAAATTTGAGAGACTAATATGAAATTTTCTAAATCTAAGAGATTAATTTATCTCTAATTATAAATTTAAGGGAATAAATTAGGGTTTTATTCTTTCTCTTTTTGTTCCATTTTAGAATTACCACTCATTTATGTGTTCAAACTTCATTCGTTGTTTTGCTTCCCTCTCTAAAACAAAAAGTCGCCTCTACACTGGCCTTTTCACATAGCTCAATATTATGAAGTCACCCCAGGTATTCATCCAGGTATATTTCAACCAATATCCCGCCAGAGAATGATCCTTACTCAAAGGAATTAGGATCCCCTCATGTTAACTTTTAACCTTACCTTATCATGCAAAATCCTCACCATTGAAAATCGATTTTTTTGCAGAATCATTTTTCTTTTTAATTTAATCAAAGGTGAAAATTAAAATATAACCACATCGTTTTAAAAATAATAGTATTATTTATATTAACATTTTATAGATATACTCGATACACTTTCATCTACCATTAAATGATGTGAGTCCCAAACTAAGTAAACATACCCATCTAATGATAGATAGGTATGATGTTTCATAATTATGAGGACAAATAACATTTATCTTTAAAAAATGGACTCAAAGAGGACCTACATTCTAGTCAAATCATCGAGTTTATCCACCTAACATAATTCACATGTAATAATTTCATATTTCAAAATCTGCCATTTTAATGTAGGTTTGCCTTGACTTATTTTTATTCTAGATTGAAAATGTTGTTTCATGCAAATTCAAACCCCTCTTGGATATAACATCTTAGCCATTCATTATATATATATATATATATATATATATATATATATATATATATATATATATATAATAATAATAAAAAGCATCTTAGCCATTCATATAAACAAAATTCATCCTTTCTGTTTTAATGGCAAAATGAAAGTAAAATGGAATTATAACAAAATCTAATCATAATTCCCCATTCATCAAACAACATGAAACAAACTCAAAGTTCTCAATAAAACCATGCATTAAATAGCGCCATTCATCCTAAGAATACTGAGTTAGAAACATGGCAAGAATGCTCCTCTTCCCCAACTCCAATACCCAGAAACAAAGGAATGTTCCGGCCATCACATTTGCATTTGAGAAAAAAAAAAAAAGCAAATTTATTTTTTGTCGGTATGAAGAAAAGCAAAAACCAAATTTAGATTTCAGAATTTGGCTGAACACGCACATTTCTTTATGAGTTTGGCCCTTGTGGTGGTGGGGAGGACCAAGGCAATGTGGGCTCATGACCAAATCAAACATGCCATATGGGCTTACATAAGCCCAACAGAAGGAATACAACTATTAACTAGTCTTTTTTCGAAAAATAAAACAAAAAGAAAAAACTATTGTTATTTTTTAATAAAATATTAATGTATGGCCAAAAATAAAAAAAGACATATTAATATCATGTTTTCAAGTAACAATCCTATTAATAGCTAGTTATGTTCCTTTAATATTGAGTAAGAGGTTCAATTTCTTATTGTCTATATAGAGAGTGTTTAATTTGAAGTGAGAGTTTAATAACCAAATATCAAGGCTTCTATTCTTTACATTAGCTATTATAGATGGGAAATAAGTTTTTCAGACAAAAATTGCAATAATTTTTATTATTTTAAATTTTTAATAATATAGTAAATTCTTGAGCCTTCCAATCCTCGTTCTCCACTCCTCCTTTTCTTTTTCTTGGGTTACACCTCGTTCTTCATTTTCACCTTTTATGTTTTTCTTGCTAAAAACCAAGTAAAATCTTGGAATAAAAACAAACCCACCCAACTTAAATCACCTCTCTTTGCCGTAGTCTTGTTCCTTCGACTACTTGTGTTCCACTACACCAAGCCAGGTTTCCCTCTCTCTCTCTCTGTGTTATAGTTCATTACTTATTGTGTTGGGATGGAATGATCTTGGGGATTTATCATTCAATTTGGTTCTTTTTCAGGCACGATCTTCTCCCTTCCCAAGGATTCATCTCATGTCCCTTATTATACTCTCCACCAGCATCTGATTCAATTAATTCCCCCCACCTCTCAAACGCCTTAATTCTCCTATTTATTACAGGTACTTAATTTATTTCTTTCTCAGAAAAGAAAAAAAAAAGATTTTATTAGATACCCTTTTGCTTTGAGTTTATGGGGTTTTGAGTTCTCTGCTCTTTATAGCCAAGGTTGAAATTTTTATCGCTTTGATTTGGTTATGATTGGTATAATTCTTCTCAGTAACCTGTGAAGGTAAACTATTTGGTAGGAAATTATTTCTTTTTTGTGTGTGTGTTGTAGTATGAAGCGTTTCTAATAGGATTACTTTTGCTCCGATTTTGCCTTGCCTGGCATAGGTATGTGAAACCTGGCATTTTTTAGTGGTTGCACGTTTTGAGCACTTTGGATAAGTGTTAGTAGTTGCAGAAATTATGTTTCTTTCGATTTGGGTTGGTAATCTTGGTTGGTCTCAGCGGAATTATAATCACAAGTGGGTTGGGAATATTCATAGTGGTGTTTTGTCGATTCCAATAACTGTGGGGGGCATGATTAAGTGATGATAGACAGTTATGGCAAAGTGATATTGGGAATATGAACAAGGTTCAACTATAGTCATATAATTGGGATTCCCTAATTAAAAGCATGGACTGGACTGATTAATCATTAAACTTACTTCAATTCCTTACCACGGTTTTGCTTTGTGCAACCTGTGATGTATATCAACCAGAATCAGCTTTCTTTGGCACCCTGCAGTTCTGCTTCTCAGTCTAGTTGTTTTAATTACAATTTGCTAGCCCTTTTTATAGTTAATAGTCGATAGTTCCTAACATTGAGAATCTTGACCTGTCTTCGATTGGAAAATTAAACCTCTTGATTAATTTTCTAATAGGGTTTGTTTCTCTATTTTGGGGCTTATGGCTAGAATCTCAATGCCTATGCGCATGCCTTCTCACTATGTTGTAAGAAGATGTTTGTGGGGATTTGTTTTGTTTAATGATGTCTCCATTCCGTGCAGGAAGTCCTAATTTTCTATCTCATTGACATTGATGGCCACCCCAAGTAAACCAATGCCAATAATGTCTTCAGACGCCTTGGAACAGAAGGGAAAAAATATGACCGAGTCAAATACAAGCATGCTTCAATCTCCTTTAAATCAGCAACTCCGTAGCTCCTCAGATGGCCCGGTAGCTATCCTTTGGGACATTGAAAATTGTCCTGTTCCAAGTGATGTCCGCCCCGAAGATGTGGCTGGAAATATAAGAATGGCCTTGCGGGTGCACCCAGTAATTCAAGGAGCTGTTATGATGTTTTCTGCTTATGGGGATTTCAATGCTTTCCCTAGGCGACTTAGAGAGGGCTGTCAGAGAACTGGTGTTAAGCTCATTGATGTTCCCAACGGGAGAAAAGATGCTGCAGACAAAGCTATCTTGGTTGACATGTTCTTATTTGCTCTTGACAACCCTCCACCGTCCTCTATCATGCTAATATCTGGAGACGTTGATTTTGCTCCAGCACTTCACATACTTGGTCAGCGGGGATACACTGTAATTCTTGTCATCCCTGCTGGGGTGGGTGTTTCATCTGCCCTATGCAATGCTGGGAAATTTGTCTGGGACTGGCCGAGTGTGGCTCGTGGAGAGGATTCGTTCCCCCTCTAAGGCTTTGATGCCATCCCGTGGAGGTTCAATTGAGCTTGCAGGATATCTGATGGGGTGCCATATCAATGACAACTCTGATGGACAAAATGAAGAGGAAGCAATAGTCTATAGGGGGATGTCACAGAGCTATTATAACTCAAGGGATTTCTCAATGGTGCCACAATCTCTGTCTGAATCCAGCTGTGGCACATCGAATATGACTTGCTTACCAACAACTGTGAGATCACATAGCCTTCCTTCTGGATTGAATGATGCTCCAGGAGGACCTATGCCTTCTAGTGACCATAACGAATGCCAATTATGGGGGCCTACACCTGGGGATTTAAATAGTCTCAAGGGCCAGCTGGTAAGGTTACTTGAACTTTCCGGAGGATGCCTGCCTCTTGCCCGAGTTCCAGCAGAGTACCAGAAAATGTATGGGAGAACTCTTCACATATCCGACTATGGGGCAATGAAATTGGTCAATCTTTTCAAGAAGATGGGTGATACAATGGCAGTGGAAGGGAAAGGGCATCGTAATGTGTATCTCAGAAACTGGAAGGCAGGCCCGAGTGCTCCCCCATTGGCTCTGGCAAGGAAAGATAAGAAAGGAAAAGGGGTCCAGGAAGAGAGTGCTAATATTGTCAATGGTGGCTGCTCTTCACATGGGTTCTCAGATGAAGAAAGAGTAGTCATAGAAGAACAAGATGAGAGAAGTTGCATAGGAAAGGGTATTCCGGGAGAGCAGCCAGATGTGAACTCGATGACCGTACGCTCGAGCAGTTCAAGCACGAGCTTCAGGAGATCCTAGTTAGCTATTCTTGTCGAATATTCCTAGGTTGTTTTGAGGCTATATACCAGCAACGGTACAAGAAACAACTGGAATATCAGAAATTTGGAGTGGACAAGTTGGAGGATTTGTTTGAGAAAGTGAGAGATGTGGTAGTGTTGCATGAGGAACCAGCAAGCAAGAGGAAGTTCCTGGCTGCAGTGGGTGGTTAGAAAATTAAGGCAAGGAACTGCTGTTTGTTTTAACCTTTTATGGTGTTTTTTAACTTGAATATTTACAACGAATGCTCAGGAAATGCTTGTTCTCTCTAGCAATCTCATCCTTTTCAGTTTATTTATTCTTCTTCTAGTCTTGTAAAAGTGATATGCTGGGCGCATGTGTTTTTTTATAGTCACCGTCCTGCATGGATTTGAATCTGTACTAAAATTCTCGTGTTCTTTATTTCCAGTCTCAGCAACCCATTAGCTACTTATGAATCGGGAGAAATGTAAAGTAACTAGGAGTTACCCGTGCTACGCCCCGATTTATTTCCCCCTATTACTAAGAAAGACTAATATTAATGTGAATAGTTTAGTTAGATGCAATGTTATAATGATGAATAATATTTTCATTAAAATGGAATATATTAAAATAATTTTTTCTTAAAAAACTATAGCAGGAATTTTAAAATATAAATTTTGCTAATTATTATTTCATAACACATCAAAACATAAAATATCTTACATAACAAAATATGATCACTGATAAAATTCTAAAAAAAAGCTTTAACTATAATGAAACTATCTTTAAAACCGTAATCAACTCATTTGCAGTGCTCAAGACGTTTATTGGATGGCCTATTGTAGCCTCTAGGCTTCATTTTTCTGTGAAGAAATATTTCTTGAGAGTAACGATATTTGAATGCAAAAATGAGGGTGGGTGGATCCTCTCATGTCATTTTTTGACATGACATGGTCATGTTAAATCATCAGCACTAATTTCTTACATCATCAACTTTTTCTTTCAACACAATCAAAGGTTATGATAAAAACAGACACTTTACAAAATGATGGACGCATACGCGACCCATACACCAAAACACAAGTATACAATATGAATGTCCGCGTACAATATTTTTTGGTTTCCTTTGCACACACATATCATTTTCCTTCTCTTAAATATTATATGCGAATATGATTTGACGGAAGAAAGATAAAGTGGATTCAAAATCCACAATACGAAAAATCCGTGCCGTTAGATCACATGTTGTGATCTACCTTGATTTGTTATGTAAGAATGAAATTGGACATTGGTTTATTTGTATGCTTTCATGCTCAAAGAAAGTCATACGGTTGAGGGAGAGGATCTTGGCAATCATTAATGATTAATCATTTTCTTCAAGAAAGTTCAGTGGGATGGACCAGCCATGCGGTTGAGGGAGAGGATCTTGGCAAAGAAAGTCACATAGCTTACGTATCAAAATGGCATGCATGCATGCCCATGAAACTTGTCACCAAGGAAAGTGAAGATTGCCTATAAAAAAAATGGTCTAACGTTGAGTATTGCTCAGGTTTTTCAAGTTCACTATTTGCAACTGCAAGCCAGTGCGGATCACTGAACCAAAGAAAGTACTATGTTTCTCATCTCTCCAAAGATTTTCATATGGACACTTGGTACTTCTAACAAATCCACAGATTTTAAGTGAGTGTATGAGAAATTCATGTCAAGTGGAAGAACCTAATGATCTGCTCAGACTGAAAAAATATTTGGCGGGGACTGCGGAGAGCCGTTCTCAAGTAAAAAGGTTCTACTGCAATACGATCGTGACGTGCTTGAAGACGAAGCAAGATATCTTCCATCCCCACTGTGAAAGATCGCTTCGTTCCGGAGCATTTTTCCCTTGCTTCTTCTGCCTCTCTGCTGACTCCCCTGGCATTCTTCATCTTCATCAGCTTGTAGAAATCCACTGTGCATTGGTTCTGATGTCTCATACAGAAGCCTAAGGACCTGTTTTATTGAAGGCCTTGCCCTTCCTTCTCTCTGGGTGCACCACCGTACTATAGACACAACTGTGTGGAGTTGATCCAAGTCAAAAGACTCCCTCACGTTGGGATCTACTAGCTCCAATAATCTCGCTTCTGATTCCATGTATGGTTGAGCCCATTCCACCAGATTCTTGTTATCTTGAATAGCTCGCCTTCCTGTCACAATTTCAAGTAGTAGCACCCCAAAACCGTATATATCGCTTTTCTCGGTGAGCTCTTGAGTAACTACATATTCAGGATCCATATAACCTGGAATTCATGACATCCAGAATTCAATATTACAGTATAGAGAAGGCTCATACCTAGAGTTCACGGATATAAAGCCATCATTCGAAGCATATACAAGGCCAATATTAGCTAACTGAAATACAGTGAAGAAGAAAAGAATTTTATACCTGGAGTTCCTCGGATTTCCGTGTTTAGAGGTTCAAAGCATATCGAACCATTTTTTGAAGCTTGTGCAAGACCAAAATCAGCTATCTGTAAAATAGCGTATAGGAAAAACGATTTGGTTAATACTTGACTGTATCTAACAGGACTAGTGTAGATTTGCACTATCCACGTATAACATCTTAAAACATCTTGTCAATTTTGTGCTGTTTTGAACTATTCTACTACAAAAAGACTATGAATAACAAGTGAAATGGTGGCATGCAGTCAGTGATCATCCAACCTTAGCAACGAACTTCTCGTCCAGCAAAGTGTTGCTAGACTTAATGTCTCTATGGCACAAAGGAGGATCGCAATAGAAATGAAGGTACTCCTGCATGTGAGGAAAAATGAGTTTGAAAAATGAAGTCCATAAAATACACAAAAAAAAAAGGATTAAAACCAAGCAATCATATTCAGATACCAGTGCATTTGCCACATCAATTGCAATTTGGATTCTAGTTCGCCAACTTAGAGGTGTTTTACCAGGGGCTGTACGAAAAAATAATGTCACATGAGAGCAACAGTTTAGTAGGGAAAACAAGCAGATACATTAATCTGTATCCTCGTTTCTTTAAAGCTATCATTATGTGATGGGCAACCTCCTGTTAAGCAGGTCTATGTAAGAAGAGGGACGGGGGAAAATGGGCCAGGAGGCAGTAGATAGGCCCAATTATAATAATAATGTGCAAGTAGTTACAGGTTGTTAGGAAGTTAGAGTAGTTTATTACATATAGGGGAAAGAGAAGTGGAATAATCAGATTTGGAGTTGGGAAGGATTTTGAGGAGCGAAAGAGAGGTTCTCCCAAACATGCCTCTCATAGCATACTATTTAGGGTTCTTGAGTCACATTGACCGAGAATCCCATTCAGATATACATATTTCTTGCATTTTTCATACTTTTCTTCTTCAATTACTGTACCAGTTTCGTCATTGTTATAGCATAATATGCATAATTGTTTACGTCCAACATGGCTGAAGGTGCTATGAGGTAGAAAAGGATGCAGAAGAGCACACAAGATCCACATGCACATGAGAGAGGGAGATAGAGGCTCCATTTTTCTGTAATCCAACCAAATAATATCCTAAATATATTGAAAACAATGTATAGATACTGAGAGGCATACAATGAAGATGATCTTTCAAGCTTCCATTTCCCATGTACTCATACAATAGAAACCTGCCATCAGAGATGCAGAAGCGCTTGATTTGCTGATATATGGTGTCAAAAACACAAGTAAGCACACAAACAGATACCTCTCATTTTTTTAATGCAGAAGCCTCTTAAAGCAACAAGATGCCGATGGTGCAGCCGAGCAAGAAGCTCAATTTCTCTGCAGAACTCATCCTCCCCCTGCTCTGACACTCTGTTCATCCGCTTTACTGCTGCCACCAGGCCATCACTAAAATGAGCTTTATACACTGTTCCAAATCCCCCTTGCCCAATGATGGTGCTAAAATCCTCTGTCGCCTTCTTTATCTCCTTGTAGCTGAATTTTCGGAACATAGATGAAGAACCTGCATAAAACCCCACCCAAGGGGCCCCACCCCAAAAAGGGGAAGAAGCAGAGGAAAGACAGGAAAAGGTGGAGTTGGTTTTGATATTTTACAGAAAGAAAATTTACCAAAAAAAAAAAAAAGCTATAAGTGAGAAACTTACCTTCTTGAAATTTCCATGTTGTACAAGGAGGTAAGGCTTTTGAAGGAGGTTTTCCAAAAGTATCAGGCCCGTCAAGCTCTCTGCTTTTCTGGCGAATTAGAACTATCAAGACTATGAGCATCACAACAGCAACAGCTGTGACGGCAATAGCAATACCTGGAACTAACGTCAAGTGATATGAATGGTGGTTTCCCTTAAAAGGTGCATCTAACAATAACTGACTTGGGCTATCAGCAACCCTTGGACTTGGAGAAGCCTCAGGAGTAGGTACCGATGGGGATGACTCTGTAACTGGCATCACAGTTGCAAAAATATGGTAAGTGTTACTCTTTCAGTAACAATACACAGACATCACAGTATATGCTAAATAAATGTCTAATACGGATAAAAAGTAAATAATATGAGCAGTCATTTGGTGACACATTATTTGATAAGCCCTCATTGAGTTTTTCCAAGCATATCTCAGCTTTGGAATAATTCTGAATAGCATTCTCTATTCATCCTTTGACAAACCAATTGACAGGGATTTTTGCAACAATTGCTTTTTAAAGCGAGAAGCTATTATGAGGAGAATCTACAACAACTAAAGTAGAGATCTCACCCAATCTTATTGGCTTCACATCATAATAAGCCTCAAACAAGTGATTACATGTATTCGAATTAGCACATCATGTTTGAACTCATGCATACAGAGAGCGCTGAACAGAGAGTGAGCATCATAACAAATCTCTACTACTAGTTTGAAACTGTTCTTACCAGGAGGCTGTAGAAGTCCTTGAACCCCAAAGAAACAACTTGCTATGTCAACTGCAGATATCTCATCAACTTGGCTTGCAAGTGCAGCAAAAGTGGCATCACGACATGTACTCAGTGTTATGTTATCTTCAATTTCCAGATGATGTAGATAACCAAAGCCTGCATTTAAGCACTTCTTACATTTACTTTCCTCTCCAAGTGGCACTTTGCAATTTTTTATGACCTCAACAAATCTAGGAGACTGCAGCATCTGCATGACACTAGTTCGACCCTTGCATTTATAATTAACGGGAATTTTTGTCGCAAAACCACAGAAACCTGTTGCATTTTGTGGAACTCCATAAAGTTGCAATTTTTGAGATATGGTTTGGAGGCAGGTGTCAGAGGCATTTGGAGGGACCCCCAGGATGCTTGTTGCATTAGCATAACGAGCAACAGAAATTGCAATGTTAGCATTAATGTAGCGGCAACAGTTGTTCCTGTCACCATGGTTAGAGCATAGAGAGGATGCCAGAGTAAAGTTTGAACCAGTAAAATCCAAAGGGCAATCTGAAAAGGAAGCAGCAGAAAATCAGCAATATTAGATCACTAAGTTGCATTTGTAATCTTTCAACTGTAATGCTAACAGTATACTACCAGTACATTGAAAAGATTGAGCAATCATGTTAACTCCAATAAGGTTAATATGCAGCCACAGTTCTCAAGACATAAATAAAGATATATGCTGTTTCTGTAATAGTATTCAGGAAGCAGGAGATAAAGCTATACCACAAGAAAAATCCAAATCTTGGTTTCATGACATTCTTTGCTGAATTAGTTTTGAACATATGCTTCTTTGATTACCTCTTCTGTTTCCAGCTAGAAATATGTGCAACAAGAACCCTTTTTGGTCACCTACCCTCGTCACAATTCCCCTTGTCTAAATCTTGAATATGGAAAAATATTGCACTCGCTTAACAAAATGTGTCAAATGACTGGGTTACTGATTAGGTATTCAGTGAAAGCTCTAAGCCTGATAGCCATACATCTTATTAGGCCAAATTATATATTTTGACTTTTATCCAAAGATAAAAAAAAGAAATTATATATTTTGACATTAACTCTCAAAAACACAATAAATCAATAAGAAATTACCATATAAGACTGAAATAAACAAATTAGCACATAAGGCTGAAATAAGCATGAACTCCACATGATTTTATAGTTTTCTATTTTAAACTAAGAGCATAGGTATAATAAGGAAGCAACATGTTTTTGAATTTTCATTTTATACCTCAGAGGAACAAATCAAGAGAGTAGGTTATGTGTCAAGGTTCCCACAATCTTAAGCAATCCCGTAGAGACCTAGAAATGGTTTATATATCTGATTGACTTGCTCCTTAACGCAAAAGCCCTTTGGGCTCAAAGCATGGCTAGAATACAAGCCCACTGAAACTTTGTTCAGAAATTATAATTTAGTTAGAATAATGGGGGGAGCAAGGATCAAAATCTAAATTATTTGTTCAAGGAGCAACACTAGTAAAAGCTTAAAGTATTAGGTTAACGCCCTTGGATGGCTTTAAATCTCAATCACATGCCTTAAATTTCATGAGAAGTCTGAACACTTGCACTTAAGTGTTTCCCAGTATAAAAGAGAGTGCAAAACGTGCAGGATTTGGCTATCCAATTACTACTTTAGATTAAATGCAGCAAAATGGTACCACTTTTCAGATGGTAACCCAGGGTCCACTATGAATAGACCAAGATTTATAGCAGTTATTTTGCAAGGGTATACACATGGAGTGCATTGAAAACTTTCAATACTGAATTTCTGCAATCATTCTGTTTGTAAATATTTTGCTATGGCTACAAAGTACAAATACATCACATGCTTCATCCTGCAGTTAAGGAAGTAAGCAACAGTGTTTTGGAGAACAAAGGAGAGGAGGGAAAGTGACAGATAAATGTTAGCAATATTGACAATATGTGCCATGGTTAGATTCATTGACACTTGTCAACCCTATCATTTTGCTTCTCTCCTCTTTTTGTTTCCCCAAACAAAAGACTAGGATTGACTTGAGTAGGTAATAAATACAAAGTGGTAAGCAAACATAACTATTATGATTGTGCAAATGCGGCAAAAATATCACATAGAACAAGTTTCATATTCATATCATTATACATAGCCTTTATCATTCATCTTTAACTTCAACATTCCTTTCCCCAGATGGGTCAAATAAAAAAGCTACAAATTTGGATTTTGTCAACTTGAATAGACATTAGACAGTAACCTACAAATCAATGCAGTACTTTCCCAACACAGACACAGAAAAAGGCACAAAAAGGTACAAGATAATGAAGGGGAAGCTAAGAAAGGAAGGAACTTTTTGAATGAACTAACCAGCCATTATTAGAGGGAGCTGCATTCCAAGAAAAGCCAGCAACCCAAAGAAGAAGAGCATGGTGTAGCTGGAAAGAAGAGAAGAATGTTGAGCACTGCAGCAAAACGAGCGTGTATTAACCCATTTTGGGGACACCATTCATTGAAGGTGGGATGTCACAAAATTGTTCTGTCTTGGGACTTTTGAGAAAGACTAGTGGGTGTGTGTGTGTGTGTGTGTGTGTGTGTGTGTGTGTGAGTGTGGATGAGAGAGAGAGAGAGAGAGACAGAGAGAGGGTTCTGTACTTTGTTTGGCTCTGAATAAATGCGCACTGATGAAGAAGAACATCGTTTATTTTTCTGATGCTTTCGTGGGGTTCACCCTCGCTTGCTTCAGATTCCAGTGCACTGTGCCCATTCATTTTGGTCATGCCATTACTGTTCAAACTTCTTCAAACCTAATGGCCAATGATAGTAATGCTAAATACACTATGCACAAAATAAAAAATAAATAAAAAAAGCACAAACACACACACAAACTAGGATTAATGTATCATTTACACCTTGATTTAGCATGAAATAAAGTAGATGAATATTAATTATTGTTAAATTTAACCTTGATTTATACAAAGCTATATATGTTTTTCAGTGCAAATTTTGCAATTAAAAAATAAAAATATTGCACTGGTTCAAATAGCAATGTGACTGTCACCCAAAAAAAAAAAATAGCAATGTGACTAAGTATGCCCAAAAGAGCTATGACAAATATAAAGGAGACACACACTTGCTATAGCACGCTCCATTTTTCAGAGCAATAGCAAATGTGTCCGTGAGCCTCAATCGAATAAAACTATAAATTTACTTGTTTTCTTCTCTCTTTTTTTTTTGCCAATGTGACTCCTTTGCATGAATTTTGCTGTGCCTTCTTTTATCAATACTAAACCTTCAAATACCTCCTTTTCACTTTTAGAACTTTAATCTAGTAGCTAAATGAGTTTTTGCAATTTTTTATTATTTCAAATAAATTTTCGGTACATAAAATTTGTTTCAAATCACTCTCAGAGTCCAGACATATAGATTCTTTTCTTACAACTTGTAAAAGCTTAATCCTTTACGTGGTTATTGGTATTTCTTTCTCGGCTTGATTTGGAGTTAAAAGACAAGAAGTTTGTCACGGTCACAGGCCCAACCCCAACCGCTGAGGGCCTCATAGGTCTGCATCAGCTCATAATCCTACAAATATATACAATGGACTTTGCTGTATGGCCATGTGAGGTTCTGCAGTACCTGCGAGGCTGTGACCTATGTACAAATATTTATATTCATTATGCGCATCAATCCCTTACACTTTATCTATCATTAGATGGAGAACCTATTTGAATGTACATCTCATCCAATAGTTTATGTAGTCAATATTTGTCAAATAATAAGTAAATAACACAATTCATGTATAAACTTACATTAATGATGGGTATCATAAGCAGGAAAACATAAAGTGCCTAATAGTAATGGATGAAGCAAATGTTTTGTACATTTATGTATAGTGTCTATTGAACTATTATTGGTTCATTAGATTTATCTTTTGGAAGAATTACTTTTGAAACAATTAAGTTGAAGAAACTATATTTAAAAGAATTTATTTATGTTTGGTTTGAGTATATAAAAAGTAAGAGCTTGTTTGGATGCATATTTTCTGATAAAAAAGATATTTTGTAATAAAAAAAGTATCTTTTATATTTTTTGATGTGTTTGGATAATTTTTTTTAGTAAAAGCAAAATCATTGAAAAAAGTAAAAGAAATCATTTTTGAGAATATATGGCCTGTTTGGCAAAGGTTTTTAAAAACTATTCTTGATTTTTAAAATAAAAAAATAAAAATACTTGTTTGGTAAGATGTTTTGTTTATGTTGGTTTTTAAAATCTAAAAACTGGATGTGTGTTTTAAAAACAAGAAACTAAAAACATATTGAAAATGTTTTTAAGTTTGTATTTTAAAAAACAAGCAAAAATGCAATGGTATATTTGTAAATACCATGAGTTATTGTTCTTTAATATCTTCGATTCTTGTTGTTGGAGGTTTCATGTTATTTTTCCATCCTTTTCATGAGCCCATCAGAGACCACACCACACAACCCTTTTCATGAGCTCACCACACTACACAACCAGAGCCTTCCCCCATTTGCCAGAGCTCCTCCGCAACTTGCTCCACTATTCGTAGGTGGACGCGAGCCCGTGACCTTCCAAGACCGAGCTCGGACCTGCTCGCAGATCGAGACCCAGGGCACACAAGCTTCCTCGCCAGTTTCACCGCGCACGCAACTTGCCCCCAAATCCCCACGCCAAGACCTCCCTCACCAGATCCTCCGTGCTCGAGGCCTCCCCAAATCCGTCTCCTCCTCGCACGCCACCAAGTGACAGTGAGTCTTCCTTCTCCCTCTTCTTTCTCTTTTCACTTCGTGTTGATCCTTCTCTTGAGTTAATTGGTTAATTGGTGGAAATGGAAATGGGTTAAATTAGAATTGGTGGATGGAAATATTGAGTTTATGTGTTAATTGGTTCATTTAGCACTATCATGGAAATGGAAATGTGTTTAATTGGTGGATGTTCTATTGAGTTTATAACGAGTTAGTATTTAGTTGTTTTGGAAATAGGTTAATTGTCATTCTTCACTAATGTCTTCCTGATTGTGAGTGGTCATATGGATTTTTAGTTATTGTTCGATGCTCTTCTATTTTATTTGCGTCTCATTGTTAATTTGTTTATGGAGTTACTTTGTTTGAGTCATTATGTTTATGGAGTTATTTCGTTTAGTAACTATATTTCTAATTATTGGTGTCATACGTGGAAGCATAAATGATAAATTGGTGTCATCTCTTCCATATTTCTTTGCTCTTCAAAGCACTACTCTAAGCTATATTCAATCACAATTAGATATCCATTGTTAATTGAAACTCAAACATTTGGCATACTTCTAGGTTTTTTCAGCATTTAAATGGAATAAAAATATATTAAGTTTAAAAAGTCAAAGGAGCTTATACTTCTTATATATGTCAAATATCAAGAGTTACCATTCTCTGAAGTGTTTCATGTTAAATTAAGTGTATAACTTATGAATCTAAATTGCTTGGCTCCTCATGTTACTATTTTGATCTTCAATTGGAATATACTGGTTTGTTACTCTATAAGTGGATACTCATGAATTTCATTGAAAATGAAATCATATGCAATAAGTGGATACTCATAAATGATGAACCCCAACAATTGACTTGGGATGTTCTTTTGATTTATAAATGATGAACCCTAATAAGGAACAATTAGCACTATCATGTAGCATGCATGTGCATAACTACGCTAATTGAATTTAATAAACAAAAATAGTTGTCATGCTTGGTTCTTTTCTTTACTTTATGTTATTCTTAGATTGGATGTAAAATTTTCATTTTAACAATAGGGCGATTTTTCCAGTTATACTCCCCTTAATATCTTTTTATTTTTATAATCCCTTTTTGCTTATTTGTGATCACCATTGTAGATGGAAAATGAGAAAAAAGAGTCTTCACTTTGGCCTTCATTATTTGTCAAAATCTTTATAAACATTATGGTTGATAAGGTCAACAAGGGGAGTATGAGGAATAATGTATTTTCACCTAAGGTGTGGCAAACCATGTTGCATACTCTTAATCAAAGAACTAGGCGTGAATATGACATAAAACAAGTTAAACAGAAATTTAATAAGTTAAAGCAACAACATGGAATATTTTCTAATTGCAACAACTGGATTTGGATAGGATGTTGAAACTAACATTGTCATTGCTAGAAGAAGTTTGGTCAACCTACATTTGGGTATACAATAGATAAAAGTTAGCATTTTTTCATATTTATACATTTTTAGATTTAGCGTACATAATTTTTTAATTTCCTTATAGCATATCCCGATGCTACACCATTTAAGAAGAAACGTTTGGATAATTACAAACTGTTGGGAGTGATTTTCAATAAAAGTAGTGCAACAAGGGTGCTTCATCATTCATCTACTCAAGATCTACCAAACACGGATGATGAAATTGAGCTTGACAATAAATTTTTGCATGACGGGGTTCATGTTAATCTAGATGATAATGAAGAGGAAGATGATAGCCCAAAAATAGAGAGAGTTACCCATAGTGGTAAAAGAACAATTAAAGTTCATAACCGCAAGTTAAAGAGAGAGAGTAGGAGCATCCAAGTGGAAGATGCACTTCAAGAATTCATTGAGTTTCTAAGTTGAAAGCAGAAGCTATGGTTGAGGAGTCTAAGAAGAAAGTCAAAGCTTCAATGGCTAGAGCTGAGAGTGTTGGGCAAAGTGTAGAAGCCACTAGTTCTCCAGTTGTATAGCTAAGTACACTATGGCTAGATGTGTAACATAGTTTGAAAAGATGGATGATGTCTTAGATGATTCTACATGAAGGCAATGGAAAAATTCAAAAATGATGATTATAGAGAAGCATTTTTAAATATAACCCATAGGAGAAAAGCATGGTTGGATAGACTTGAGTGACTACTTTTATGTATAAATATTTATGTTGATGATACTTATTATGTATGTGTTTTTTAAATTTATGTGGCTGGTTTGTTTTGACATATATATTTTGTTGTTTAGAATAATATGTAATGGTTAATATTAGTACTTATTAAAATGCATGTTATCTTTAATGTCAAGTTCAATTGTGATGGAAATAGATAATCATCTTTCAGGCAATGAAAGTATCTAGATACTTTTGAAGATCTTCATCCTCATCTAACTCTAGCAATGATGAATTTGAATTTGCTGAATTACTGTTGCTAAATTTGATTGCTGATTATGAGTATCAATTTTATAATAAAATTCTTGTTATAATATCAACACTAAGTGGTCAAGAATTTGTTAGTGAGCTTTTGAAGGAATTTGAATAGTTTGTTATGAATTATTACGTATGGAAAAAGCATGTTATGTTGCTTTGTGTGAAGAATTGAGAAGCAAAAATTATTTAAAAGACTCAAGAGGTGTGTTTTTAGAAGAACAAGTAGCAATGTTTTTGTTCATTATAGGACATAATGTACGTCATAGAGTAGTAGCAGATCGATTTCAACATTCCACCCAAATAGTTTCTCATTATTTTAAGAATGTTTTGAGAGCAATTTGTCGCTTAGGTAAATAAATCATAAAGTAAGAGTCCAGATTTGTTTGAGCATATCCAAAATAATCCAAAATATTATCCATGGTTCAAGGTTAGTCCTTTTTCTTTCGTCACATATGATGCATGATGCTATTTTCTTTTGTCAAATTAAGATATTATGATAAATTTATATGTTTGTATCATATGTGTATTGGAATTGTATTGCGCAATTGATGAAACACACATAAGTGCATGGGCTCCAACCAATAAGCAAACATCATGTAGAAATAGAAAGTTAGCCATTATACAAAATGTTATGTGTATATGTGACTTCAATATGCTATTCACATACATATGCTTTGGTTGGGAAGGTAGTGCTCATGATTCAAAAGTTTTTCTAGATGCACTTACTAATCAAAATGCAAATTTTCCTTGGCCCTCCGAAGGTGATATATTTTTATTTGATACCATAATTTTCATTGTGTTAAATTGCTTTATATTAATTGTTATCTAATGATGTTGTCAGTATTCGTGTTAATACTTATTCATTGCTTTAGGTTCATATTATCTTGTGGATTTTGGGTATCCGTGTACTGGAGGCTTTCTCCCACCTTATAGAGGTAAAGGATATCATGCACAAGAGTTTCATAGACGAGGTTGACAAGCTAGAACTGGTAAAGAGTTATTTAATTTTAAACACTCCTCTTTAAAGAATGACAATTGAGAGATGTTTTGGAGTCTTAAAAGCAAGATTTGTCATTTTGAGGCGAATGCCACCATATAGCCTTCTAGGCAACACATTATTGTCATAGCATGTTGTGTAATTCATAACTATGTGTGTAAGAGGAATGGGATAGATTGTTTAGAGAATGGGAGGATAAGGATCCGTTTGACGTTGAAGCTATGAATGATAATGTAAATTTAGATGTCAATTCTAATAGGGACAACATAACAAGATTGACTGACAAAGCTGGAAGGGAAATGGCAAAACATCATGACTAAATTACAAATTGGATGTGGCCACAAGAAAATCATGCATAACTTATAAATAGATTTATAAATGTAAATTGACATCAAATTGTATGAAGACTACTTTTAGAATAAGAAGTTATATTAAGACTTTATTTATTAAGTATATATGAAAAATATTATCTATAAAACATAATAGTTAAAATTTGTCATTTATAGTAATACAATTTGCCAAACAGTTTTTTATTTTATTAGTTTTAAAAATTATTTTTTAAAAAAATTATCCAAACAGGTTTCCTATTTTTCACCACAATAAAACTGTTTTTTAAGTTAAATTGCTAAATAGGTTTTTTATTTTTTTTTTGTTTTGAAAAATTGAACTTAAACTTGTTTTGTAAAACAATTTTAAAAAATTTAAGAACAAAAACACTTCCAAACAAGCCCTATAATTTATATTTTCAAGAAAAAAAAATTTATAACATAAAAAAATATGTTTGATAATAAATAAAGATCTTTTAACATTAAATCCAAATATAAATTACTATTACATCTAAACGTAAAACATTTTTTACTTCTAAAAAATATTTTTAAAATAGACCATTTTAAAAAAGATCTTTTCTGAAAAACGTATCAACGAGCCTAAGTTTGAAAGAATGATTTTTGTTTAGATAAGATATTTATGTGAGAGTAATAATAAGATTTTATTTTTGAAGTACTTTTCCTAGAATTAAAAGTATCATTTATCTACTTTCACTTAAAGTACTTTTTCCTAGCTTAAAATGAATTTTGATGAACACATGTGCAAACCAAACATCTTTTAATTCTTCACTTTTTATTTTCATTTAAATAAAAGTGCTTTTGGAATGAATCTAAACAAGCACCATGTATGAGGACACATTTGACATTTAGATAGAAGAAAAAGAAAAAAATTATAAAAGAAAAAGGTAAAAAGACAATAAAAAAGGTAAAAATACAAAGAAATATTGGGTGCCTTGTTCTTATTGAATTTACAAATATCTTTTTTTTTTGTGTTGGATTACAAATATCTTTACTCCATATAGTGTTGGGTATGGTGGTCGCGGCCGCACATAACACCAATGACGAAGTGTGGAATGGGATGGGTGTTGTACAACTAATTTTCAGAAAGTTGCTCATGTATATCTTGATGGGATAGCATGATTGATTTTATTTATGTATATCATTTAGATGTGTTTCCTGAGATGTATATCCCGAGACATGTATCATTAGATTTAGAAATATTTAAATTAAGGATATGTTAAATCTGTAAGATATGGTAAATCGATATGTGAAATCTACTAGGATATACGAAGTCTATTAGGATATGAGAAATTCTTTTAGATTTGGAAAATCGATTAAGATTTGATTTGAAGAATTTGTTAGGATTTGGAATAAGTCTTAAAGATAAGACCTTTGGTTATAAATAAGATCAATGGCCTAAGTGCATGGTAGTATGAGAGAACAAGTGATTGAGAGATATAGACTTTGTTATGAGAGGGGTGTACAAGGGCCTTTGGGACTGGAAACAAAGTGAGATTCTTGTACTATTTTTCTTCTCATAGTGAAAGTGTTTGTTCTTGGGATGAATAGCATGTGATTTACCAAACCTAATTAAATCTTTGTGTCTTTACACTTATTGTCATCTCTTGTTTATTTTATCCCTTTGTGTTGTTGTGCTTTTAATTGGTTTATTGGATTCGTACGAGTGTGTTTGTGGGATTCATTTTGCTTCATTCCCAACAACTAGTATCAAAGCTCATTGAAGCTCAATACGGTCCAAGAAATATGTTTAGCATAAGGTCAGATCTTGTGGATTTACCATGGAGGATTTAATGGAAAGGGAAGTTTTGGACATCCTAGTTTGAGGATGAGAAGTTGGAGAATATGACAAAAATTATGCGGTACACATGTTCATTGACCAAATATTCAAATCAATGTGAAATCATGTTTTATGATGGATTTGGGTGTGTAGCTAGAACGCATTGAGGCCAATGGTGCACTTTGCACATGACTAGGTAGCTTGGATCAAGGTGGAGTTGTTAATGGTTTTCATGACGGTGAGACATTCACCAAAGTGAAGATTTGTTGGGAAAGTTGACTAATATATATCTTGATGGAATAACGATTGGGTTTATTTATCTATATCCTTTAGATGTGTATCTTGAGATATATATATATATATATATATATATATATATATATATATATATATATATCATTAGATTTAGGAATATTTAAATTAAGGATATGTTAAATCTAACAGGATATGATAAATCTGATAGGATATGTGAAATGTAGTAGGATACGTGAAGTCTATTAGGATATGGGAAAGCTTTTTAGATTTGGCAAACGGTTAAAATTTGATTTGAAGAATCTTAGCATTTGGAAGAAGCCTTGGAGAAAATACCTTTGGTTATAAATAAGATCAATGGCCTAGATGTATGGTAGTGTGAGAGAACAAGTGAAAGATGTAGATTCTGTTATGAGAGATGGTGTACAAGGGGTTTTGGGAGTGGAAACAAAGTGAGATTCTTGTACTTTTTCTTCTCATAATGAAAGCATTTGTTCTCTGGGTGGATGAAAATATGTGATTTGCCAAACCGCATTAAATTCTTGTGTCTCTACACTCATTGTCATCTTGTTTATTTTATCCCTGTGTTGTTGTGTGTTTATTTAGTTTATTAGATTCTAATGAGTGTATTTATGGGACTCATTCTGTTGTGCTATCCCCACTAATAATTGGAGCATGTTAAATAGGGGCATGAATCATATTTTCTTAAATTTTCGTATAAAATTATTAAGTTTTTGTTTTGATGTATTGTTTTTTAAAAAATTTATATAATCATTCAATCGTATAATATCATACAAGCAAAATATAATTAATTTTCATCCATATTATTTCAAAAGTTATATAAATAGATATATTAAATTGGATGATAATATAAAATCTTTTAACATTATAAATGTATCAAAATTAAACTCAATTTATTACTTATAATTTTTTATTATTATTAGCTTTTCTTTTATGTCTTCTTTGGATCTCACTTCTCGCATAATAATTATATAAAAATTTATCATGAAAAAATTCATTCTTTCTTGATTAGTGATTGCCCACATTTATCTCTCTCTCTCTCTCTCTTCATTTTTTTATGAAAAAAATGCTAGACTAAAAAGTCTAAATTTTGAACCTAAAGTAATAAACGATACACAAAAAAAAAAAAAAAATTAGATTTTGAACTGTTGACTTTATGAATAAAATTTACTTAAGACTTAACTCATTTCCATAGCCTAATCCCATTGGGTTCCTAGTGCTTCTTTCTCAAACATGGTCAAATGTTTTACATTTATTAGTTTTGCAACCATAAAAATGTGTTTCAAACTATGAAGCATGACACACTAATTGAGTGTTATGTTTACGTAAATATTTGTATTTGATTATTATACATAATGACACATATAATACAAGTTTGTATATATTTAATTTAAAATATGTCTTTTTCTTACTCTAACATAGAAAATTACAATATAAATAGGACTATAAAAATTAAATAATACATAACTTTTTAAATTTATAAGAAAATAAAATATAAGTAAAATTTATATAAATAATATTTTTAATAATATATTATTTTCATTAAATTTTTACTTATATATATATGTCATATTCTATAATTTTTTTTACTTTAGTGGGTCCTTTATATTGATATCATATCATGTCCGTACTTCATCTCAAGTATTACTTTCGCTGTCCTATCAAAGTATGTACGAAGTAACAAGCAGCGGCAGCTTGAGTACGATTATTATCTACATAATAGTAGATTGGTAGTAGACAATTTTTCAAGATCAATAGAATTATAAATTTAATAAAAAAAAGAATTATACATAAATAAGTACAAAAACGTGGATTTTGTTACTAGATGTTTAAGAAACCCAAACTAGTTACCAGTTGTAATGTTGTGATTAATAAAGCAAGAACTTTAATTATATAAGAAGTAATTATTTACCACAAAATATCATTATTTCTATCTTAGTAAGTATAGATTTCAATTAAGCAAGTGACGAATTATGTTAAAAAAAACTTTATAATATTAATTATTTTACCGCATTCACTAAATTCTAAAAAATGTAAGCAAAATTTTTAATTACTCATGATATTGATTCTTAAATGTCAAAAAATAATTTCTTAAAACCTATATACAAATAATATCAACATGCACTGGCTCTCACTTCGAGTTTATTCATTGGAGATCCAGTATAGTAAAAATACATGAATACGTATTTTAAAATATAAATTTAAATTAATTTAACTGAAAAAAACTTAATAATTTATTAGCTTATTGACTTTAATATTTTTTGACTGAGTGCACATCAATTCAAATCGAATTAGGCTAATTTAAATTGGATTAAATTGTTTTCATTTTAATTTTATTTGATCAACTCACACAATTTATTGGATAGTTTGTATCCATTTGTCGAACTAAGCTTCTCTTAACACTCCTGACTATTGTATGTAGTATGAGTTACATCCATTGGAATTCTTTAAATAAAAACGAATCACAAGGCAACATTATTCTTATAAGATGAATATCTCACAAAATTTATCTTGAAGTGAAAAAAAACCTTTATTTCATTAATCAGTTATGTTCATTTAATTTCACATCAATCTAGTAATATCTTACTTTTTTATGATAGTAATCTCTTAAAACTAATAAAATCTATAATACGCTTCTTAATAAAATATAGATATCCATTATTTCAAATAATTTGTTATTTTCTTTCAGATTTTAGCTATTAATATATTATTAATTAAATTACTTATTTTGTTTAATGATGTAACCAAGATTATTAAACTTTTAAGTTAACTCTTAAACTCTTACGAGTTTACAATTTTATCATACAAAAATAAATTTATTTAAACTCTCAAATTTAATAGTCTTGTAAACCTTGGTTATAAACTCTCGGTTAACGTTAAACTCTTATGAGTTTATAATCTTATTATATAAAAACAAGTTTGTATAAATTCTCTAAGTTTGATAATCTTGGATGTAACACAACTCTACCATATAATTACATTTTTCAATAATTTTCACCCATGCATAGTATTTATGCATTTTTTTTTTGTTTCAATTAGCCTGGAATGACCAAAATCCCGAGTATAATCTAACCCAAGTAATCAAGTGAAGGCCCTCTTTAAGAGAGCAGGAGTCTTCTAGCAAAGATTTTTTTTTTTCAATGTTCGAACCCAAAATCTCTAGTCAAAGGGATGAGGTTCGCACCACCTCAATCAATTATATGTGCCAGCTAAATTATTTAAAAAAATTATTTTAATATATTCTTCATATATATAAAAGTTTTTATTGTCAATTAATTATATTTTATGTGGCTTTTCAATTAATTAAAAATACTCAAAGTCTTTAATAATATAATTTTATATGATTTAATAATTATGTAAAAGCATTTAAAACTCTAATAATTTAAGGAGTAATTATTCATGTTGATCCTTAAAAAAAGAGATAAATACATTTTACCCCATGAATCTTAGGTCATGTGCAATTTACACCTTGACTTTTCAAAATGTGCATCACAACACCTTAACTTTTCAAACTAAAACATCTCTCAATATAATTTTACCAACTAATGAAGGTAAGATTTATGTACACTTAATTCCCTTGATGTTTTTAATTTATGCAACTCGATACTTGTCTATGAATACTATGTATAATTAACCCCCTATTTTTTTTATTGCACAACCCAATACCCTTATGACTTAAAGTTTTGCATTGTTTGAAAAGTAGGATTTTTTTCAAGTTTGAAAAATTTGGGTGTCATAATGCACATTTTCAAAAGTCATGGTGTGAATTACATATGACCTAAAATTCAAGGGGTAAAATGCATTTAATCCAAAAAATAATACATAACAAATTGGTCCTTCAAGGAAAGAAAGATATGTCATGGTTCTTCACAATTAAAAATATAGAATAAATTAGTTTCTTCTCAATATTTCAATGTACTTATTTCCATTTTTATTATAATCCAATTAAAACTATTTTAGAAAAGATTAAGGATCAATTTACCCTAAAATCCTTCAAAAATATAGATGAAGGACTAAGTTGTACTAGTTTTTAATGGTAAGGAATCGCAAAATATTTTTAGTGATATCCATGTATTTTGTCTCCTCTCTTTTTGGAGAGTTTAGAGCCCTGTTTCAAATAATTATAAAAAAGAAAATTCAGCCTTATTTTTTTGGGTGCTAAGTTGGGATTTACTCCGAATTAAAAATTGCTTATGAACTTTAATTATTGGACATTTAATTATCGCAAAGCAAAGCAATGAATCTCAAGCTCGACAAAGCTATTCCACAGGTATCACAAAATTAAGAACTGCTAATGTTGGTTTGTGTGCAAAACAACATTGTTGAGGGAATTAAAGAAAATGGCAACTACACTGGACCAATACCATTACAATACAATAATTAATAATATGAGAGCCAGCAAATTTTATCTGTTTTTGGCTAAACAATTGCTACAATCTTCATCCCCTAGGACTTGTGATTTGTGTATATGTGATATTGTGCTCACATGGACAAACAAAAATATATTAAAAGTAGTTGAAAACGTGGTTGCATTTTAGTTTCCAAGGACAGCATATTAGCATCTTCATTTCGTTATTTGTTTTCAGCAGCAAAAAATGTTAGGTATCATTACGCTAATTGTTGGTCAACAATACTTTACTTGCTTTATCCCCTCATCTAATTCTGGAACTAATTTAACTGCTAGCCTGGGAAAGGGAGAGGAGAGGGAGAGAGAGAGAGGGCGATAAACGAAAGCAGAAGTTGATGTGTTGGTCCGTACCATGTGTGAAGCTCTTTTTAATTATGGAAATTTTTTTGGGAGGATATATACTAACTTCAGCATTGATATTAAGCTTGATAAGAAGAAAAGAAAAAAGGGGATTGAGATTAGGCCAGGTAATGGGTATATGAGATCAAAGAGTTCCTTCAAGCACACCGGTTGTACTGTTCTATAAGAGATCAAGGTATTCCTTGCAGCACACCGAAAGAAATCATGACAACTTGTCAATTTTCATTGTGGGTCACAATTCATAAAGTCACCGAATATCGTGAATAAGGTGTTTGATGCAGCTAGATTGAGGAAATTATGTTTTCCAATGTCTCTTTTTTTGGGTTTAATTTTCCAAAGTATCTACTGCCAACGTCGGTAGCTAATCCCTGCAAACGTGAAACTCCCTTATAGGTTAACTTCTCTGCCAGCAGAATGTTTTCCAAAATCTAAAATGCCCAGGAATGACGGTAATTGACCAACAGTCTAAGAAATGATAAGCAAAAATCATAGGTTACTTGTCGGGAAGCTTCTAAAGGAATTGCCTATGAATTAAAAACAGCAGTAGAAAATCAATGTGAGTTGCATGTTATTCTTGTGACATTAAACTACTTTTATAATATGTTGTCGAGCCAATTTTGATAAGTTTTGATATTTCATATGAAAAATGTTATTTGTACTCATAAGACATTAACACGCGTTTACTCACATCTCATTCACTATTAGATGAGATGTGGATCCTATTGGATAACCTACACCTCATTCAATGATGGATGAGATGTGAATTGATTATATCCCATATATTATTAATACAAATAACATTATGGAAGATATAGTTTTATGATATAATATCATAGTATTTATAACCAAATAATATGGGATTTAAACTCCCATTATAATAAAATTGTTCACATATTAAATGCAAAAGAGGCATCCATGAGCGGCATATTAAAATATAAAATAAAACTATTTACATGTCTCTTTATCTATCAATTTAAATTTTTAGAAGAAATGATTTCAAGATATATACGAAAAGGATGGGATGAGGGACAGTTCTTGTCCAAATTAAGCAGAATAATTTCCGACGAAAACAACAGCAAAGTCACTAGTTCCCAATGAAGTGAAATGCATTCGAAGAAGTCAAAATGTTCCGAATACTGAAGAAGCTTGCAGGAATAACTCATCTCCATTGATTGGCGTGATTAGCATATACCTGCTTCACGTACAGCTGTGGGTAATCGTTGGCCTAACTTCATTTATGTTGACTTTTACAAGGTGAAATTTTAAAACCATACCTAAGAGCATCACCTACGAATTGGCACCTTCATTATGTTTACCCGAAATGGTATTGGATAGAAATATTCAGTGTACCACTATATTATCAGAACGAAATATGTTAACTTTTATGGTATGTTTGTGAGTTTAGATTTTAGAAGGGAAGGGAAAACTTATAATATGATTTTACACTTTTTCACTTTTTTTTTTTCCTCTTCAAAATTCAAACTCATAAATATACTTACTGACGTGGCTCATTATATTACTTAGCTGTTTCAATAGACTCATACGCTATATCCTCTTGAAATATACATTTAACTTTAATTTCTAATTTGTTGTATAGGGCAACTGGCAATATTTTCGTTGCGTATGGAAATTTTTCAATTGAAAAGATTGGTCCAATCAGAAGATAGATGATATCAGTGGTGGTGTTTTGGAATTCAGTTCCAAATAAACAAACGTAATTAGCTGTCGTTGGTGGCATTATCTAGTCCCTTGGGCTTGTTCCTCCGAAACAGTTTATCTTAATTAAAATATTCATGTTTCACATTATGAACAACTAACAAGGGAATCGATCCACAGCCATCAATTGGTGTGTGAAATATGAAATTGGGATCAACTATCTAACATGGAAGTTGATCCACAAGCATAAATTGGTGTATGAAACCTGAAACTAGGATCAACTAACATGGAAATTGATCCACAGGCAATCAGCTATAAATTAGCCTAAAATTAGGATCACGTATTATCCTTCTTGCAATTAACTTTGAGTTTATTAGCTAGATAATTCTACAGTTTATAAATCCTTTTATCTAACCAGTATTTTCAAAACCCCTTCTCTATTTTACCCTTTACATGACTCGTTATAGGCTAGTCAAAGTACAATCTGATCAACGATAACTATTTTGGAAATTACTCTTCATCATCAATAAGCAAAATTAAACAAAAAAGTCAAACTATACCAATTATGAGTTACTCTAGTAATTAGCTAACACACAGTTGTATATGTTCTTGCATTTAAGAGATTTCTCTATCCCTCTAAGTGAGTGATGTGCCACTTTGCTATTCAAGGCGGTTCATTAATACGGATAGTTCCTGAGTGAAACTAGCATGACACATTGGGTTGGCATGATTATTAAGGAGGTGTGCTCATTATCCCGAATAGTAGGAGTACTAGAATATGACTAACATCCATTTAGATACACATAATGTGAGAAGAATGAATCCGCATCGACAGATTAATCCTTATATGATGAACATGGAAACCACAGGCTTCAAAGCGTAGAGTGATGCACGTGTTTCACAAGTAACACCCAAAGTTCTTTATTATTATTATTTTTATGCGAATATGCCTTTTTTGTTGGATAGCGACCATGCAAACGAGTGCTTGAGTCGGTGGCAAAATAAATTAAACCTGCCAACTGTTATTTTTTACTAGGATGAGTTTGCAAAATAGCAGAAAGTATAATAAAAAATGGATGGCTGCCAATCCCTATTTTTTTATGGGATGAATTGACACTTTCAAATCAAATAACTAAAATGGATAATCTGTCCATCCCATTTGCCACTCCTAGTGTGTTTGTGTGTGTGCACGCAACTACGCTGCATTCAATGAGACAATCAGACAGGAGTTTGGATTGTTAGTTTTTTAGCTTGCGAAGGCTTTCCAACTTTGAAGTGATCGAAGCAATCTTGCTATCTGACGTGTGCGGACTCAAAAACCTTACGGCAAAGCAATATTTGTCATGTTTACTGGGCAATAGCTTGCGAAGCTTCAAGACGGAGAGTTCGAATAAACAAATTTGCTTCAAGAAAGAAAATAACTTCTTTTGACTTTCCATAAAGATACAGAAATCCATCTTTATCTTGATTATCAACAAGTAAATATTTGCTTGTACGCATACTAATATTCATAGATCTACCAAAAATAATAATACGCATAGGGCAGAATTCTGAAGGCTGAACAATATAATGCAACGCCATGCGGAAAAGGGTAAGGTTATTTTAATATCCATATGCACCCTTATGAATTTGAGAGTGATGAAGAAAGAATAAGATGAGATAAAAAGTAAGTGGTAAATAATGTGTTTTGTGAGAAGGGTGTTTAGGTATTTGAGAATGTTGAGTGTTAAATAATAAAATTGTGAATAAATTGAAATTTCAAAGATTCAAATTTTAAGAAAAATAAAGGAATAAATTTAGGATTAAAATGAAAATTTACTTGACTTTCCAATATATGTCAAAAGGAATCTTTTGCCTTGAAGCCATAAGGATGCGAATAAATTAAATAAATAAAAAAAAATTAGTGGATCTACTTGTCATTTTCAATTTATTGTGGTTGGGTGGTGGCTGTTATAATAAGAAATTCCATCAAGACTAAGATTTGCATAATATTTTATGAAAGATGAAAGATTCGTTGACACATCGTTTTTTTTTTTTTTTGTTTGTGTTATAACGCGTTAAAAGTTGTTAACACTTAACACATTATTAATTAGAAGAACTTAACTATTAGTTTTTTTCTTTTCTTTTTCCGGTTCTGAACTTAACTATTAGTTAGACGAGCTTTGTGTTTTGGTTACAAATGGGCTCTCAGACAATGATATAGTATAATCAGATTTAAATTCTAAACAAAACTTATATCGAACCTTTCACACTGTACCTAACTGTATATAGACCCAGAGGGACGTGCGATGTTCTGTTTTTTTTTTTTTAAGTGGATTGAATGTGTGATGTTTCATAAGGTAACTAGAGCTATCAAAATGAGTGCGCTGGACCACATTAGTTTCAAGTCAAAAAATACTGTGTGATAACGGAAAAAAAAAATTAAAATTTAAAGTGGAGTGGTACAGACTACCATAATTCTCTCTTTTCTTTTTATTTCTTTCTTCCTTTCCTCTCCTCTCATCCTCCCGTGACACTCTCTCTCTGTTTCCTTTTCTTCTTCCTCTGCTTCTTCTCTTCTTCTCTTCTTCGTCTTCTACTTCTTCTTTTCTTTCTTTTTCTTTTTATTTTCAGAAAAAATATCACCATCACCTCCATAATCATCATCTTCTCCTCCATCATTTCTACCGTTCTTTTTCTCCTCTACCTCTATTTTCTCTAAAATCTATTAGAGCTTTTTTATAAGAAATTTGAGTAAATTTCTTCACTAATTCTAGAAATAGCCTCTACTATTTTATTTATTAAATTTTCTAGTTAATTTAGGATTAATATTAGAATTTTTTTTATTCTATAAATTAGGATTTTAGTGATTTGGGGTAAATTGTGTAAATTGATATTATTGTTTAATTACTAATATTTTATTTATATTGTTTCTAGAGTTATAGAGCAATTGAGTATCAACTGTTGGATTGGTGGCACTTGGAAGTTGATATTCAATTCTGAAATAGTTTGTGAGTAGACATTATGTCTATAATTATTTTTAATTATTCTAAATTAGTTAAAAATATATTTTAGTAAATTAGAGGCTAAATAATTATTTGGCTATGTTATATAAATGTTTGGTGAAAATAGATTTAATGTAAATAGGTTATATTTTATTTGAAAATTTACACATGAGACAATATGATATAATTTAGAAATTTAATAAAGAAATATTAAATTTCATAGATCGAACTAATTGAAATATAATATAGATTTGAGAAATGATTCATGGATAGTGGGTATGACCCATTTTTATTGATTTGTATAAAGTAATTATATGTTTCAAGTTTCTCACTATAACTTTACCTTGATTATAAATTTAGGATCATACAGGATCCTTCTTATGGCTGCATGTTTTTAGGATCACACGAAGGAATGGCGCTTAGTGTAGTTATCCTAATTTGATGATATTTTTTTTAAAGTGGAATGTTTTCAAGAATCTTATTCATAAATAAAAGGATTTGTTGAATTTATATGAACTATGAAGCTATTATTATTATTTTATTTATGGATTATATATTGTCTCATGTGGGTTATAGACATCATGTCTACCACAAACTGTACCAGTTTCAGATTCTGTACCGATCTAATTTGCGAACCTTCTTAGAAGGCCTTTTGGTACACTAGAACCTATTTTGTTGAGTTTTATCTGAATGCTCCATATGTTTGTTTTATATATTTGTGCTTAAGCATACATAGTTAAGATTTAGATATGTATAGACTTATTTTAGAAAGGATTTGTAAACTAAGTTTAGATATATATGGGCGCATGATATGTATTATATATTGTATTTTATTTGGGTAAAACAAAGGTTTCCTAGAAAATTTGGTATGTCAAGCGGAAATGTATTCCCAAAGGTTGTGACATGCATTTATTTGGGCCACAGGGCCCATGGCCCAAATCTTTTTTCTTGTTTATTTTTTTAATTATATAGTTCATGTAAAATATCAATTGAAAAATGCTTTTTTATTTTATTATAATAGATTAAAAAATAAACTATTAATAAGTAATGTTGTTATTCTTGCTTTATTTATGAAAATGATAAATGGAACTTGATTTTTATTTAATAACTAAATTTCAATGACTAAATTTGATACAATAGTAAAGTAAATCAATATATATATTGTCAGTATTTGTTATTAGTTTAGACTTTTTAAGTAAGAAAAGGTTAAAATGATCCAAATTGGAGTATATATAGCTCATATATGCAATTTATTATTTAATAAAAAAGTAGTATTTGGGCCATTGAATTAAACCAAGTCAGGCTAATTTTTATTTTTCCTTCTATTTCTTCAAACCTCTGCATATTTTTTAGGGCCATTTCGACAGATCTAGAGGTAGCCCTTTTATAAGATGTCAAGTTTCTTCTATAATGTTTTTAAACATTTTTTTGTAAGAATTATTTTTAACATAAAAAACATCTTGATAAATATATAAAATTATGAGTTGGCAAAATAATCCCAATATAAAAACCAAAATTTTATTAATACTATATTTATTCTCTTGCTTAAAATTAAGTGTAATCATTATGACTCTCACAATCACTTAGGTATAAATGGAACAAAAAATAAATTAATAATATCTAAATATTATATATAGATAGATATTTTGAAATCCTAAAAAGTCTAAAAATAAACATATATATTGAAACGGAATAAGTTATTTTTGGTAGAGTTAACTGATATTTTAAATTTTAGTGCTAAATTAACAAAGCCCAAACGTTTTTATTTTCCTCATTATTTTGCTAATTTTGTTTTAGTAATTTAAGTTTCTTTTTTAATCGATAGTATTTGGGTTAAAGTTTTGTTAGTAACTCAAGCCGAGGTATTTATTACCTTTCACATAGGTCATGAAATGATGAGAATTCACAAAGTTAATATTCATTTTAATCTTTGAAATTGTATATATGAATTATTTTGCCTATTAAAATTTATAATTTGACTAATTAATCACGACTTTGTAATTTTGAATCACGTTTGCCGTTGAAAATGTAAATAATTCATTTACCTTAAGCATAAATCATTTAATCAAATTAGTAATTGAAAATAATAACTTTAACTTAAATTAGTCTAATAATTTGTTAAATGTCTACTAAGAACTAATGTGATTCACAATTACAAAATTAGATATTGATTAATGTAATTTTAAATTTCAGGGCCAAGGTGTTTCTATGTAATTTCAATAATCAAAATAAGCATTACCTCTGTACCCTTTTTTTTTTTTTTTTTGAAAAATTAATCATTTTGTTTTTTAATTTTTTGAAAAAACAATTATCCAACCACGTTTTAAAAATAAAATATCAAAAAAAAAAAAATTGCAAGTACTCCTAACCTATGTTAGCTGCTAGTTAAGAAACGATTCACCAGCCAACAGCACAACACCTTAAAAAGGCAGATAAAGCTGCTGCAAAATCGTTCACGTTCAGCTCTCACGTCTTCATCACACTTCACATGTTGCACTCTCTGAAATCCATATTTCGCATTCCATCTTTATAACCGACAGAGATAGATTGCCCATAACACTTCATCTTCCTTCTCACTCTCTCTGTCACCCGTCGCAGACAGACAAACAAACACATCAACAAATGATGAAGGTTTCTCTAACTTCCCTTCTTTTTTTTTTCTCTTCTCCATCCTCTGTTTTTCCTCTGTTCCAAAAACAGAGACTTCACTTTTCCCTTTTTTTTTTCTCTCTTGCAGAAGCCAACTCTTGCAACGACCCTTCTCGCCGTTTTGCTTCTTCTTCATTCCTCACTTGCTCTCAAGGTACCTACCATTACCAATCTATGAAGCAACACCTTCAACGTTTCTTCTTCTTTTCTCTCCTTCTTTTTCTTTTTTTGTTAATGAACCTGTCTCTGAGCTCAACCATTTTAACAGGAAGCGCAAACATGCGTGGTAGACAAGAACTGCGACTCGGGTTTGCATTGCGAGACGTGTTTGGCAAATGGAAACGTGCGACCGAGGTGCACTCGAATCCAACCAACCAACCCCACTGCAAAGGTCTCACTTTTTTTCCTTTCGTCTTCTTTCTTCCTTCTTCCTATGTTGCATTGTTCCGAAGTATTCAGTAAGAAACGAGTATGATATGAATATACCGTGTAAATCAAATTAAAAACATGCACATAGTGATAAGAAGTATGAAGTATCTAAAAGTAAAGACAAAGTATCCAATACGATAAATATTCGGTACGGATATGTCGATTATTTTGATCTGTGTTGTAGTGATTTCTTGGCTTTGTTGTGATTCAAAAGACTCAGTCTCTTTTTTTTTTCCCTCTTTTTGAACAGGTGAAGGGGTTGCCGTTTAACCATTATTCATGGCTGACAACTCATAATTCATTTGCGCGTCTTGGTCAGAAATCGGAGACGGGCGCTCTCATTCTGTCTCCCACGAATCAGCAGGACACGATCACAAGTCAGCTTAATGTGGGTTTTTCATTCAAACAATTCTTCTTTCTTTTTCCTTTTCCTTTCTTTTTCTGAGCAAATTGTAGCGTTTGGTGACTAGGAAAATACTACGACAAAAGTGGAAGTTAAGAAAAGTAAACCTCGTTGAAACTTTAAGCAGTTGTGATGTTATTATCATTTGTCGTGTCTCTCTTTATGTTCTGTCTACTTGCCGATAAAGTAAAGCAGCTTCTGCCTTCTGGTCACTGGAGCAGAAGGTCCCCCACTCACATTCTCTTTTATTACTATTTTTTTCAAATTCAAAATAGTCTGAAGGTGGTTGTTAGGTTGCTGCAGGAGATATATAAATGAACGTTTACGCAAGAATGTGCTGCATATGGGAATTCATATTAAAAAAATTTAAATCGACTAAACAATTATGATTCTTTACATGCTTGAAAAGTTCAAGTAATTAGTAGTTTAATTGGATTAGTTAGGGAGACGGTGTGAAATGCTACTTTATTTTCGGAGTGACTGCATTTTTTAATGGGGCACTTAGAATTATCGAAGCACGCCGGCGAAGAAAATAGAATTATCTGTTTCGGGAAACTACTTGGAAGTAATATAAGGATTTATCTAACCCGGTTAAGAGTTAGAAATGGAAAGATTCACATTGAGGAATGGAGGTTGTTTTTTCTAAGCATGAGACCCATTAAAAAAACCTTTGAAACATACTCTTTTAGGTATCCTTAAGACAATGAATAGAAAAAGCCCATAAAATTTAGGAGATAAATAAAAACAAAAAAACTAATGGGTCAAACTTAAGCATAGTAAAAGTGAAGATTTCTAACTTCTACTCTTGCAGTAAAATTAACTTCATTTTATAGCTAGCAACAATATTTCAGATACGTAATAATAATATAAAGTGGATGAAAGATAAGTTATCCCTCGTTACTTACCTAATGCATAAAAAATTTTAAACCATTAGGTCTTTTGATGATGATGCAAGATTATTTCAGTCGAAGAGTTATGGCACCTTGTCCTTATCCTTATATTTTTCACATTTCTCTCGCAGAATGGAGTACGAGGGTTGATGCTTGACATGTATGACTTCCAGAACGATGTTTGGTTGTGCCACTCGTTTGGTGGCAAGTGCTACAACTACACAGCTTTTGTAAGTAAGAAGAACAAGTGGTTTAGCTGTTGCTATTGCAAATTAAGGATGGCATAAGTACATAATAGAATCTAGGACACGTATAGCTTGTTATTTCTCTGCGAATGTGAAATTTGGTTGTGCTTTCACCTCAATAATTAATTGCTGCCTGAAATGAAAACAATGCAGCAACCTGCAATTAATGTTCTCAAAGAGATTCAAGTATTTCTGGAGGCAAACCCATCAGAGATTGTTACTATAATTATTGAGGATTACGTTACATCACCAAAAGGCCTAACAAAGGTGTTTGATGCTGCTGGACTGAGAAAATACTGGTTTCCAGTGTCTCGAATGCCCAAAAATGGTGGTGACTGGCCAACCGTAGAAGATATGGTGCGGAAGAATCAACGTTTAGTCGTCTTCACTTCGAAATCGGCTAAGGAAGCTTCTGAAGGAATAGCCTATGAGTGGCGATATTTGGTAGAAAACCAATGTAAGTACTACAGCTTCCTAAAATTTAAGTCTTAACAAAATTTCAATTGGATTGGTATTGAATATCGAGAGTGAAATTTGCAGATGGAGATGGTGGCATGAAGGCCGGCTCGTGCCCGAATCGCGCAGAATCGCCATCCATGAACACAACATCAAGATCACTAGTCTTGGTGAACTTCTTTAGAGATCTTCCAGATGTGGCTAAATCTTGCAAGGACAATTCTGCTCCTTTGCTAAGCATGGTCAACACTTGCTACCAAGCAGCCGGCAAACGATGGCCTAATTTCATTGCTGTTGATTTCTACAAGGTGTTGCCTTATTAGCCTTTGTGATCATGTGATGAATATTATTGTTTGAAGTAAACATAACGAACTTGTATATGCATTGATGTTTCAGAGGAGCGATGGAGGAGGAGCCCCAGAAGCAGTGGATGTTGCTAATGGTCATCTAGTATGTGGCTGCGGAAACATAGCCACCTGCAAGGTTTGCAAAAGTTACTTACTTTCATTCACTCTCCTCCCCTTATAAGTTTGCAAATATATATTAATATGCTGAATTTGAATTTGAATTTGTGCAGGCAAACATGACATTTGGATCATGTGACTTGCCTGAGGCTGATGTAGCTCCTCCCCGTGCAGCAGCAGCAGTACATGACTCAAGCTTTGGCTTTCCAAATTGCAAGCCAATTGATTTGTTGTGGCTGTTTGCCACTACTCTTTTTGTGGCCTTCCTTGTCTAATTGTGAACAGTCATTCCCCTACAAAAATGCAAGTAGAAGAGTGAGGTACTCAAGTAGGAGAAGGAGTGTGGAGAAACCATTTTTTGGGCCTTAGGAGATCAATGCTGAATGGGGTGGAAAATTGATTGGTTAGGATGATAATAATAATAATATGGGGTTTGGTGCAGCTGTAGTGTTTTCTTTCTTTTTTATTTTTATCTGGTTGGTGGGGAGAGTTGCTGTGGTAATTTTATGTAGGTCATAGTTGGTATGCTATGGCCTCTCACTAACTTAAAAACTCTAAAATTATGATTACAAGTGGTGGGTTGTATATGGTATCATTGAACAGTGCACATGAACAAAAGAAAAAAAAGAGGCAAATTTGGGACTGTTTGCTCATCAGTTGTCCATCTCAGTAACATAACATTCATGATTCGTTACTCATTGATGTGTTTGAATTTACTTGACACATTTTTTTTAATATTTTTATTTAAAAAATGTAACTTAATATTAATCACTGACTAATATAAGGTATCAGTATCGCTAAAATAATACAAAAATTGCTGAAAAGTTTTCTATAACTCAATATTCAACTGTTTAATAAAAAAACATCACACATCCTATGTTTCTGTAATTTCAATAATTCCAACATAAAATATCAATTGTATATATATTAAACATTTCTTTATCCTCCAAGCTGCACAGCCTAATCAAAAGGCAAATACCTTGAAATCTAAAGCAACATTGGAAACAGAAAATCCATCTTTGTGCAACAGGATGGAGATCCTTTTTTTTTTTTTTTGACGGGAGGATGGATGGAGATCACTTGGCAGCGAATAAAAAGAGAAACAAATAATAATACCAAAGAAAGAGAACACGTGAAGTTTTGGCATAAAAAAGATTTAGTGAAGGAAAGATGCTTTTTTTAAGGGTCAGATTGAAGGGAAAAATCAAAATACTTGAGGACATAAATTTACCATTTTTATTTGTTTTGGCAAAAACAAAAGTAGGGGACGGGGGGGGAGGAGAGGACCCTTTCTTTTTTTTTGTCAAGCAGTAAGCCAATGGCCCAAACGAGAGGCCCATCCGAGCTAAGCATATAAATGGTTCATTATTCTTGACCAAACGCAAAAATTTTTCAGTAGGACCAAAAAACTTTGAAGACCAAAAAAAAAACAGAACCACTAAAAACAAAGGAATTGGCCGATATATTGGAATGCAAACGTGAACTATATATACATAGGATGAGTTTTTGTTTTTGGGATCTGGTCATTGGATGAGCTCATGATGTTTTTTTATAATGGGCTTGGAATCTGGTTATGTCATGAACTGAGGAATATAGCCCAAAATAATAGCCTGTAGAGTTGCTCCTTCTATCTATCCATTTCTTTAACCAAAGACCCACAAACACAAAACAGGGGAAAGAAGAAGGCTCTAACCCCCTGACCCAAAAATAAAGCACGTTCTGATCCCAGGTCCAGCGACAAAAAAACCGAGGACGCATAAACTTAGGCCTGTAAACCGATAAGTTATGTTAAAATGAAAATCCCAGACCCAAAAAAAAAAAAAAGAAAATGATATCCACGGCCAAAAAAAGGAAAATGAAATCTGACCAGCAAAAAAAAAAGAAAAGAAAAGAAAAGAAAAGAAAATGATATGTTATTGACCCAAAAAACAAAAAGAAAGAAAATGGTATGTTTAATTTGGATGCTGAAATACATCGCTCTTTAACCTTAGTATTTGTAATCTTTAAAATTTAATTGTGTATGTGTAGAGGGTCCATTACTCAATAATCACAATTTAATCTGGACTGATCGGTGCCCAACCGGCCCAGATCCGCATCACTTCTTAATCCTGTATGCTCAACTCAATCGGCTGGATGAAGCTCAATGGGCTCTCAATTGAATCCTCTATCCAGCCCAAGGAGTAGAGGATCACCTAGATGCCCCACCTCAAGACCCAGCTGGCCTCATAATGACGAAATGGTCGACACATTAATGACCGATAATAGATCCTTCGGAGGGTCGACACAAATACTCCCACTAGGAAGGAAGACGGCAGGACCTTACACACACTAGCCTAACCTAAATCCAGGGCAAAGACAGCAACATAATCTGTCTATGGACATCTCAAGATGGGTTAAAGGTCAATGCATAAAGTAATGTTCGGGGAACTCGTTTAACACTTTTTATTTTTAACAAACTTATTAAAACTAAGAATTATTTCTGGAAATGATAGGGAAAGGGGATGTGAGAGTTAAACACAGGATCACAACATCACAACTATTAGCCTCTGGGTTCAACCGCATTTAACACACTTATATTTAGTCATTATAACCCAATATAATTGCATTGTAAACAAAGTGATTTCACAAAGCAGGAGAAAAATATCGAAGGTTAGGTTGGTAGGGGGAATCTAGATCTATATTATTGGGCAAAAGAAAGCTATAAAGATTATTAGTTGAACAGCATAAAAACTGCAATGCGGAGCTCTATATCAGTGAAACGAATAGCATATATTCTTCGCCCTGAAATTGAATTTAATTTATGGCGTCTATGTGAAGTTGTTCAGCTTTTTCGCATATTTTCGGGTCTCCATGTGAGTTATTTGCAAGTCTTGCTCAAATGCCTATTAAGTCTGGTGGCCTACTTGACTTTTGAAACAGTCATCCTTTCACTGTAAATCCTTATTAGAAAGAAAAAGTTGCTTTAGATGAACGGTTCATACGCATGGCGCGTGTGGAGTTTGACCAAGCCCCTACCCTTCTTTTTTTTTTTTTTTGGTTACGGATGAAATACAAACAAGCAAAAACACAAAAGGACGCTAAAAATGTAAGAATCCACACTAACCACGCAAATATCCACTCTCTAAAATATCCTCACAAAGGAAGACAATAAGATGGGAGGAGTTTGTCAAAACCTAACAAGATTATCATTAGGATCCTCATCTTAGCCATTCCATCAGGATCAGGATAGGAATTAATTCGTACCCATTAGACAGCGTATTACCCAATCCCTTTTCAAAGATGAGACACCTTTATGAGAGGAGGAGCAAGTATAGTGCTGATCAAGAGTTTGATGTAAGTAAAGTGACGGTATGAAGTGAATCACTTTCACACCATACTAAACGATTTTTACACTCTGATAAGCAACTTTAATTGTCATAAGCTCTGGAATAAAATAAATATTTTCCAAGAAAACCAAGAAATTCCTCGATCTAAGTTCTATTGGAGTCTCACATGATTCTGTCAATCCCTATATGCGCTGTATCAGCAACCCAATATCTGCTGCATAAGGCCCTACACTTCTAAACTGATAATTTTTTCATTCACCTTTATTTTGTTAACTGATCAACCGTCTAAGTCTATCATGTGTAAGAAATCTTAACTAAAATTTTAAAGTTTCATCATATGAAATGGATATCTAGCTAGCATTAAATAACTACAAGATAAATCTAAACTGAACACACACATCATATCAGATTTTTAGGTGCAGTCAAACTGTTCGTCACCTTGACAATTGCATGCGCATGCGCGCTTCACGTGAGGGGATGTCATATGCAAATTCCCAAGCTTAGAGTAATGCAACTTAATTAAATAATAATATAGAGGAGTAAGTGCTGAGTAATAGTATTCAGCTTGAGTTGTGCGTCACACCCATGCACACAAGGGGCATCCTTTTCTTCCGTGATTGGAATGTACATTAGAATTTCCACTTACAAGTTGCAACGCTTTAAATACACGGCCATATCTTTCTTATTACAAGTTTTTGCAGAGGTGCATGGCATTAATTTGGGAAGAGTTTCTGTACTGTACCAGTTGCAAACTTTAGATGGAAATCTATTGTCTCTAAATTATGTCCCTTTTTCTTATTTTTTAATTATTTATTTAAATATAAAATTTGCATATTATATATTTAATAATTCATAAATTTTTAAATCTTTTTTTATTTTTATATTTTTATATACGTAGTAATAAATAATTGGAAGGGCAGAAAAAGGATACTATTTCAAGACAAAAGATTTCCCTTCACAAACTTTGACAATAACTCAATTTAATTCTACTACTGTTACTCCTTACTAAATCCATTACTTTTTTTACTTGAAAAAATATTCAAAAATATGTTTATTGACTTTTACGGATTGAAATAAGATGTTTTTAAATTTAAATTGAATAAAAAATATTTACATTTCATATTTTGAATTATTGATCAACATATGTAACTCTTGTCCTTATCCAAAAATTATCGATAAACATCCCTATGTAAAACCATAAACAAGAAATATCCAAGAGGTGAACCCAAAACATCCATAGAAGGCACAAAAATCACTCACAGAGGTAACAAAAAATACTCCGAAAGGAGATAAAGAAAACATTCACTAAAGGGATAACAGAAAAGAGAAATAAAAGACACAAAAACCTAAGTAAAAAAGAGAAAAGGACAAAAAAAAAAACAATAGGATTGTCATCACAAAAGAAATATGATAACCCCTTAATAATATTGCCAGAAGGGAAGACCAGGAAAAAGGAAAAGAGACAGACTCAAAACAGTAATATCAACAAATTCATTCCTTTTTATTCATGGAATTATATTTTTAAATATCATACAAGGACACATCTACATGATACACTTAGAAATAGATATAAAAATAAAAATATCATATATGATGTGCTCTTATATATTAATGTTCATGCAATAAATTATAATGTCTCAAATAGATAAAAAAAAAAAACATTTCTCTTATTCATATATATGGGCAGATCAAAACGCACCGCCCACCATTAGTCTTCTCATTTTTGTTGTGGTAGCAGAGTCTTCTCATTTTGAAAGGGCTTGTGGGAGTTTTAAAATTTTCTTCTGTTTATTTCATAGCCTTCGAATAAGGAAATTAAAGCATTTGATTATTAATGTTATTTCAACACTAAAAAATAAACATCTAAGTAAGGCACTTATTTTATTGTTATTAAATATGATAAATGGATATAAATAGTAAAAAATCACCATCCTATTTAATAAAAATAAAATGAATATCTCATTTATAAGACATCTATTTTTAAATATTAAAATGACAATATTCCCCATTCGATTAAGTTATATGGACAAGTGAGATTGGTGGTAACTGCATCACCTCCAAGTATAGCTCTGGCGTTAGAGTCAGCGACTGCAGTTGAAAAAATGAACGTTGTGAGGGGACCAGCATCCACATTGGTAAGATATAAGGATAATGAGTGAACACGTGGTGACCAAATGGTCGAACAGAGTGGAAAGTGGGTTCAATTATTACTCAAAATTAGATAGGACTATTTGATCTTTGAAAATAAATATCAGATGAGACGAATCAAGCATAAAGATCAAAATCTTAGGGCGAATCACAAGGCCAACTAGGCTTTGCTTTGTTTCCACATCATGTCTCTCGCCAGAGTCTCGGGTGGGTCTAGTGCCCAAGAAATAATGTCTCTACTTTCTACACATAGAATTTATTGTTTATTATTGCTTTGTTATTCATTGCAACATATGTAAGTTCAAGGTTGATATATTCTTATATTGTTATTATTATATATTTTTAAATTAAAGTCCTAAGTTAATTCCTAGATTTATAATAGAAGATAAATTAATACCTTAAATTTAAAAAATTTAATGTTAGTCACTCAAATTTTATAAAAAGAGATAAGTTAGTCATTCCTTTAAATTATTATTTAAACTATTAATAAAATATCATGTATTATGTTAACTTACTTACACATATTATTAATTTTCATATTAAATAATAACTTGTTTTTCTGTTATGGAACAAATACCAATTTAAAGTCAAAATCTTTCTCTTAGCAGATAAGATAAAAAAAGTCTAAACAACTTCATTTAAGAAGTGAAATAAGTTATGATCCACCATGAAGGTTAACAATGCATATAAATAAGTTAACGATATGCATAAATAAGTTAATAAAATATAGTTTATATGATAATTTTACAAAAGGATATTTATCCCCTTTTATAAAATTTGAGGGACTAATATGAGATTTTTTAAATTTGATATACTAATTTGTCCTCCATTATAAACTTGAGTGATTCACTTGGGGTTTTAGTTTATTTTTTATTCAAAAGATTTTTGAGAAAATATAGGTGGTTAAATAAAAAAACTGATATATAATAATTAATGATTAGATATTTATATAGAGGTTTTTTATATTAACACTGCATATCAATTCATAATTTTTTTCGTATATTGTAGTAGTAAAATAAAATTTATATAATTTAGTTTTAATATATGGCCAGTATAAGTTTTTATATAAATATTTTTAATTACTGTAAAGTAATGGATTTTTATAATAATTATTTTAAAATTATAAAAATAATAATATATAATTGAGTATCCATATAAATATTTTATGTTAAAAATATTGAAGTTGAACTCGTATGAATAAAAAGAGAAAAGTAATCTAAATTTTACAGAGCTATATCATGAATCATGATGACAAGTAAGCCACCTGATTTGGTTTCCCAGCCCCTCATCCACTAAGATCCCTTTATTTGGGAATGCCGTTCGTGACAGGGATAATATTCAATAAAATTGCCCTTGACCGTAGCTAATTTAGGCACTTACATGGTCTTTTCATCAATTAAGTAAATCCGGTTTCACATATTTCGAGGCATCGTTTGTGCTTAACTTTATGAGCAATTAAAGGGATTTCAACATGGTGGTTAAGCTGTATCCTCTTGAGAGATATGTTGAGCACTGTGCCTTAGGGGAGCAAGAGGACCACCCCACTTCTTTCCCCATCATACAAACATTCTCGATTGATTTTGTTTACTCCATCCATTCTAAAAAATCTATTAAATTTAGACAAACACAAATATTAAAAAAAGTAATAAATAATATGATAGTAAAGTACTCTTATATAAAATTATGGAGTATAACCAAATGATCATCAATTATAGAGCATATTATAGATTGGAAATGAAAGATTATCCTGGTGGTCATTAATTATTCAGGGGTATTATTGAAACAACAAAATTATACCCTATTGGAATATGAACTTGACAAATATTTTAAAATGTAATTTTTCCTGAAAGTGGATAGATGTTTTGAAATAAAGGTGATAATAAATAATATCGTTAATTGAGTAAAATATAATGAATTGACTAATATATTCTCACATATTAACTAATATAGCATAATGTTCAAGATTAATATTAAATGAAATACTTTGAAAATGTAAAATTAATTAGGGACAGTATTGAAAGAAAAAAATTAATGCTTTATTGAAATACGAAATTGATAGATATTTTGAAATAAAAGGTTGTCTAAATCTGGTTAGATATTCTAAAAGGGAGTTATATTTTGAACTTGAAATGCAAGATAAATCTTTTAAACCAATACAACAATTACTATAAAAATAATTTAATTGATTAATTAGATTAAAAATTACTTAATAATAATAAAATTGTCTAATTTTAATTTTTGTTGTGGTCTCACTAGTAGTAAAGGGTAGGGTTGTGTTAGACTAAAGATCAAGATGCCCTCTCTCTACAAAATAGGGTATATATACTGAAGAGCATTAATGAGGGCCATTAGACATTAATGAAAGAGATTGTGATCATGTCGTTGCCCTCATGTATTGGGCGGGGCCCATTAGGGCTGATTAGCATGAGGATGCGAGTCGATCTAATATCGACCAATTCACAAGCCCCCAGTCTTGAGGCCTGGAGGTTGAAGAGACTAAACCACGAAGGCAGAGATTTGAGGGTGTGGGTCGAGTTAGACTAATTGGTCCACAAGCCCAAGTTTGAGGTCAGAAGGGTTGAAGATACTTAAGCACGAAGGCCAAATATTTGAGTTTATGGATCAAGATAATACTAATTGGTCCAATTTTTAAATGGAAATCAAATAATTATGAAAATGTTTTATTTAATTTTCTTCTTGTTTCTCATTTTTCAATATTTTATAAGAATACAAACATGTATATTCAATTTTTAATTCGAATTAAAATAAATTTATTTTCTTTTCCCTCATTCCTTGTTCTTTAGAATCATAATAAAATAATTTTAAAGAAAAATTCCACAAAAATATTATATACAGTAACTGAATATTGAACATATGATTCATTTAATAGTGATATATATATAAAAAATTCATTCTCTTTTGCTCACCCTTCTTTTTTTTTCACTTCCTAATAAAGTAACTTCAAAGAAAGAAATTTACAAACCATTATTTTAAACTCATGCAACGCATGAGATAAATCTCTTTAGCAAATATAATTATTATTATTTTGATTGATTAATCAGATTAAAAATTACTAAATAATAAAATTATCCAATTTTAATTTTTAAATGAGAATCAAATAAATATAAGAATGTTTCATTTATTTTCTTCTAGTTCCTCATTTTTCAATATTTTATAAGAATAAAAATATGGATATTCAATTTTTAAGTCAAATTAAAATAAATTATTTTCTTTTCCCCACTCTCAATTGTTCTTTAGAATCATAATAAAATAATTATAAAAAAAATCTCAAAAAAATTATGTACTATAACTAATACATATAATTCATTTTATAGTGAAAATAAAATGGGTTTTGTACTTCCACTCTTTTTATTTTTTCTCCTTACTCAAATCCTAAAGGTGCATCATCATATATATAGGCAATAGTTGTGCCGATCTCAGTTTGTTTGTCATCCATCTAGGTTGATAACTAAGCCAGTTGGCTCGTCCAATCCATGTCTAAGTTCCCATTGAAGCGAGCTCTAACCTTGGGTACTAGCTAGTTTGATCATTTCAGCTTTGACAATGTACCCTTTGATGAAATCGAGGTCGAAGGTGCGATCAATCTCTATTGGCATGATAACCGGATTATAGAATTCAGAGTCAGCATAGGCTTGAATAGCATAGCACACACTATCATCAACAAATACTTCTTCAATACCTCTTTCCTCGTTCCAAATTATCAATTTATGATGGAGTGTCAAGGGACAACACCAATTCCATGAATCTAGTCTCTGCCTAAAGGCATGTTGTATCCTGCCTTGGAGGGTACCATTATGAACATAGTGGGACACACCACACTCCTCACTTTCATGTTTAGAATTATGATTCCTTTGGATGTTGAGGACTTTCTAGAGAAGTCACTGACACTACGTTGATTTTTAGCAGATTAATTTGAGATTTGCCCAGCCTGGCAACCATGGCTTCTGGTAATAAGTTGATGGTAGCACCTTCATCAACAAGAACTTTGCTAATCATTCTGCCCTTGACTCCAGCCTTGATATGGAGTGGTTTCAAATCACTTTTCGTCAAAGGATTTGGTCGGGAAACGGTAGCCTTCACCTGCCTCTTTCGAGGAACATACATTCACTCCCTATTTTCATTTCTATGCAATCTTCATCCAAGCTCTCCAACTTAACTTGTTTCCCAAACTCCGCAAGCAAGATAGTTACCATACTGACAAACGCCCCAAAGATGGACTCAAGATCATCGTCAAACCCAGTTTTGAAATTGTCAATTATCATATCTTCTTCATTTCCTTCAAGAGGGGTCCAAGTAACCTTCTTCGATTTTTTGGCCTTTGTTGCTGCTTGGTTGATGATTGGGCTATCCCGGACTTCGACAACCACTTTATGGGCATTGTATCGTGGGCCATGTCAAGCGGCACATACTCTGGCACCTTTCCTTCTCTTGGCAATGACTATTGGAAATGGCACCCCTATTGTTTTCGCCTATGCTGACATTGGGGAAACATTAGGATTGTTCCTCCGTTGCCAAATATTAGTCTCAGATCATAAGGCCTCTCTGCCAGGCCTTATACCACTTTTCCTCCTGTTCTTGTTGAACCCAACATAAGGGTTCACAGTGTGACTACTCTACCAATTGATTGTTGACCCCATTGACTGAGGGCCCTCTTTGTCTTGTTTGTCACCGCTAAAGTTTTTGGTTGACCATGACCATAGTTTTTAGCTTTTGTCTTCCCACATTAATTTCCCTGCATTCCTATTTGGCAACCAGTTGCTTGCCTAACACATTTTTCCTAGCTCGATAATTTTGCCTTTTTCTCAATCAATTTCTTTCTTTTCCTTGGCAATTGCAGCCTCCTTCAACTCTTCATAAGTCTTGGCCGCTATTCGGTAGACACTGCCTACACCTGGGCACAGACACACGTTGATGTTAGCCTCTTTTTGTTTTAGCATAAAATATAATAACTCTACCTAGTTGAGGGAAGATAGGCTTTTACAAGTGTTCAAATAAGTTGAGATCCATTTCTTCCCTCATTTTTCTTCTTCCAAGTCCTTTTCATCCACACCCGCCAATAGATAGGAAAGGCATGGCTGAGCATAACGGAATTCACCTTAAAGGGATCGACATTGTCACGACTTGATCCGGGCATGTGACCAGCACGTGAGAAATCTCATTCTCATGTTAACCTCGAACAGACCCTTCCTGTATGCATGCTCTGTTCTCAAAATCCATGAAAAATAGAAAACATTTCTTTTCTACATACAAATCACCTTTTTGTAATCATATTTGAAAACTCATACTTTGTTTATAAAAGTCTATTTAAAACATAATTTCATTTCTTCTAGATAAATAGTTTATTTTCTGAAATCAAGATAATCATGTTTAAAACTTCATAATGTCTGTCAATTTCGTCCATATCGTTGAAATACTATTGAAATACATTTCAAAGTCTTATCATGATATGCTGAATGTAACAACCGAACCCTAGGTCCGAACCCTGCCACTCTCCTGGAACGCTCTAGATAAAATCGGAATGCCTCACTCTAGTGAAGCCTACCATTTGACACTTTATCATGGCTATGTAGAATTGCCTCCATTGTTTTTATTGTAAAAATGAGAGAAATGAGAGGGGTGAGTTTTGTCACCAAAACTCAGAGTGAGCTCTCACCTGAAACCCCCTTTCATGGGACATCAAAGAAACTATGTATGAAATCATAAAACAATAATATGCCCAAAATCATGTCTAACATCCCATAAACTCTTTCATACGCATATTCATACATATTTCAAATTATCCTTTCGATAAAATAATTTCTCTAATTCACTTTCTATCTGAACTCACTTTTCCTCTTTTATATATGTATTTATATATTCGATTAATACTTTTACCGTTTCATAAGTAATTTTCTCTATTCTCTATCATTTTTGAAATCATATAAGCTTAAAATCATAAATTCTCTCATACTTTCAAATGATTACATTACCAATTCAAAAGTCATTTCATTAACTAACTTTTGTACCTGTATTAAACACACTCATCATAACATAGCTCCTAGAGAAACAGAAATCTCTGGACACATCTGACGTTATGTATCACCGTCCCATATATCAATCAATTCTCTGAAATCTCTGTCACATCTGGCGTTACGTGTCGCCGTCCCCAGTGTGACAATCATGGGCACCTAACTAGGTCCCTTCTCTGAATACTCTAGCGGACATACTTGGTATCAAGGTTAACAATGCACTGTCGTTAATACACAGCCTGTTTCTATAGCTCCTGTAAATTAATCTGAAGCTTCTTAAAACCATTTTATTCTTTGAGAACTCTAATCTCTATAACTCTAACAGTTTGACCTTAGCATAACTATGACTATGAAATTATGCCTAGTGATTTCAAGTCCACAGAATATGTATCCGTGCTCTGAGTCACATAAAGATTCATGCTCTAAAATCTTTTTCGTCTAAAACTCTATATTATTCTTTATCCATAATAAACTTGTTAATATTATGAAAACTTGAATCCATTCAATTCTAAAGTCTTACCTTAGCATATCTGGCTATGGGTCCATGTCCAAGGGATCACCCTTGTAAGCATTGTGATTCCATACTTTCACAGTATGTAGCCGTCAACTGTTTTGAATCTCATGAAGATTCAAGCTCTAAAATCCTCTTAGTGATTAATCTTCCAAAAACACATTTCCCACTGTCAAACTTTTCATAATCTAGAGAACTCAATATCTTATTTCAAAATAGCAAAGTTTGCACTCTTAATTCCATTTCTTCTCCAACTTCATATTTGGCGTAAAACCATAACATAAGCATAAATCAATTCCAAAATCCAGTAAACAATTATAAAACCCTCTAACAGTTACATATATCATCAATTCCATATAAAACCATTATAACAAACATAGTCCCATGAGTTTTATCAAAGATACATTTCATGCTCTAAAACCGGTGATTCAAAACATATAAACCAGCAGAAATCTCAAATCCTTATACATTATTTCTCTAAAACCAAGCATTAAATCATATTTTCGTGAAAATAACTCTAATGCATAACATAAGAGCCACAGATGTGAACCCACTCACCTGGAGGGGTGGAATATGTAGAACCCACACTAACAGACCTCTGGGAGCAGAAATGACTCCACTATCTGATAGAGGTAGGGAATTCTAGATTAACCTCTAAAATCTCAAGAATTTCTCTTTAACAAGTTAGAAAGCTTCTCCCCTTAAGAAGCTTAGAGAACCACCCATAACCCAAGGAAACTTGAAGGGAATGAAGCAAAACCAAGAGAATAACGTACCTTAAGCCTTAGGAATGATAGATTCGCGGTTAAACTTGAAGAAATAGAAGAAATTGGAGTTTGGAGGGTGAAAAAGGGTGGGGAGTCGAAGTTTTGCGAGAGGAAGAGGAGAGAAATGTTTTGGACCCCGAAGAGGGGGTATTTATAGCATTGTCAAGCGTTGCATGCTCACCAGAGAGCGCAACGGTCATTCTGCCAAGCATGCTCACCTGAGAGCGCAAAATATCTTCCTAGCACCGCCTTACTATTTCTGTGGACCGCTGCAGCGCCTCCAGATTTCAGAATGATCTATCACTTATTTACATTTCTTACTTCTAAGTTAATTTAGCTTTAAAACATAAATATAAATAAGGAAATACCCTCATTTAGATTCAAATAAAATATTAGAAAAATCAAAATCCCAACAAATCAAAATCTAATTTTTGGGTTTTAGTTCAAATTCGAAAAATCTCACAATTTCGTAAACTTTCAAGCTAAAAACGAAGTATTTGAGGATTTCATAAAATTCGTTAAAAATCTTTATTCAACTCATTTTTCTCTAGGGAATAATTATGGGACTTTTGGTCCCAAGAAAATGGCTCTAATATATAGCCCTCCAAGGGCATGTAGGGTCCAGACTTAGCGAAATTCAAGACCTGGAACGACAAGTAAGGTAACCGACACCTTTCTTTGTTCAAAAAAATTTCGACCTTTTATTTATTTTTGAAAATCTGGGGTATGACAGACATCAACAGTCATTGGCGATGAAATTTTTCTTCGAATTTCAGCGAGCTTCCTTAATGGCCTTTTGGATCAGATTCCTGAAACAAATATAATTGTTAGTGTACCTCTTGGTGCTTGATGGAATTTACAAAAAAAAATTATTCTTTAATTCCTTGACAGAGGACATTTTCTTTCCTTCCTACAAAATAATTCGTTTATCTTTGTATAACACGTGAAAAATTTGGTCAGCTTTTGTGATGTCGAAGAAATAGATTTTACTTATTGTATCTAGCTTTTCTTTGCCTTTAGCTGGTTTTAGAGAGGCATACACATAGGGTGGTTATTCTTAAAGTTAAACTATATTGACCTCATTATGATGGCCTTCGTCATCATCCTCGTCAAATTTGACATTGACATAATTCACCACCTTTCTAATCCCTTTCTTTATATGTCGATTTTCAATTCTTTCCTTTTCAAATCATAATTACTTGATTTGTCTTACTTTTCGACCAATTGAGCGAAATTAAGGAATTGTTTATTAACCAGATTTTTCCTAATCCTATATTCAAAACCATTAGTAGCCATCTTCACTACCTTCGACTTAGGGATTGGGGTGAGGCAATGATACTTTAATTGTGTGTTAGTTGTATGGAGAAAAGATTTGTCAAGTTATCCTTTATTTCTTCTCCAAAGAACTGCTCATGAAACCTAACAGAAATATCTCATCTTTAGATATTCATTAGTAGCTACTTCCCCTATTTCTATTTTGTATCTAGCTATGTGTTTGACAGCACTCTAACCATTTTTCCCAGAATTTTGTTAGTGACTTTGATGTCTTCCTTCTCCTAGGCATTTCAACCTATTGCACATAGTCGGGAATCCTGGCACAAAAAAAGGGTCGATGCGTAGCCAATGTTGAACCCAAGCCTATTTAGGACTTGTTCGATAGCGCGATCTATGTTTTGATGGCGTCATCGTTGTTTTGTCTTATCCTATTAAGCTGTTCATTAGCATTTTTGTGTCAAGGAATTACAATCCTTTGTTTCTCATTAGGGATATCATTTTCAAATGTTTCATTTTGCCCATATTCCCCTTCGATTATTCAGTTCATTTTTGGTTTAACTGTTTGAACCTATTGTTGTTAGTTTCTACTAAATAGGTCAAGATAGTTGCCATATATTGAGTTAGCATGTTTACCAACTCATGGTGACTTTCATCTAGTTGTTGCTGAAACATCATAAATCCCTCGTGCTATAAGGTGGGGTTTTTGTCGGCATTATTCTAGGTATATTTAGGAAAATTGGGCCAACACCTAAGATCGTTGGTTGGTGTTGGTGTGCATGGTGTATGGTGGTAGGTTTGACATTATGGCTCAAGTGTATAGTGGGTTGTAGTGCTAAAAATTAAGGTCATAACCCCCTGCATTTCCAATCATTTGCGAGCCAGGAACACCACTTACCCTTGTCATGGGCTGTGTGATTGCCTCGATGGCCATTAATTGGTGGAGTATACCCATGGGAAGCCCATATGGGGGCATTGTTGATGTGGTGACATGAGGGACCTTTGTTTCTTTTATGGTGTTTATATGTGATATGGTCCCATTTTTTGCACCCTGTGCTGAGTGTGGTACACTTTCATCCCCAGCCATTTTTTCAAGAATAACCTAGCTCCTTTGAAAAGGTGGAAGATGGGGATACATGAGGCATTCTTGTGATTTTTTGTGGCATGTCCACTGTTAATCATGCCTCTTTTTGTTTGTTTTCTTTCATTGTGGAACTTTACTAGATTCTTCTCAATCCCACTGAGCGTGTCAATTCATTTCACTTGGTATTTTGACTAATGAACAAACAAACAAACTCACTAACCAAGTTTTGCTTCTTGATCTTATTTAGAGAACGGAAGCGGTTCCTCTAATGCGAGTTCTCGAGTATTTGCGAGTAAAGGTTCAGAAATATACTGAATAAAATATAGCACAAATTAAAAAGAACAAGAAACAATATGAAAAGTAAGAAATTATGACGAGATCATTACTTGATAACTTCAAGACTCTTGAGCAAGAAATAACTCATGGTGAGTGTTGAAGACTAAGTATGTGCAAAGACCAAATTCCTTACTAATATTGTGTGAAATGTTCTATCTAATTTTACTTTATTATAGTCTTGCACTACTTTATAGACAAACTATATATAAGCATGTTTAACACATGTCCATGTTTCTAAGTCCACTATCTGCACGATCTCACTTTCTTACTTCTTTTGAAGCTTGGGCGTAACTGTCTCTCATGCCAGCATCATCTCTTAAAAATTAGGAGTCTTCAAGTAACAATCTTCGACATCGTCATAGGATCTTCAAGTCCTTAAATTAGCTTCTTGCACTATAGCCTTGATTTCGACAATCGCTTCACATTCTGTTGAGTAGTTGTAAACAATTACACATGACTTGCTTTCTCAATACCCATGCATCCTTCAACTTACTCGACCTCAATCCAACCTTGCGCCCTTGACGTCTTTGCTGTCGAGACTTGTTTACCCATTTGGCCGATTTGCCTTTAGTGTTTGGCTTCTACCTTTATCTCGACACTCACCCCTTAGCTTGACACCTTTATCTTAACTATGATAATATATGCCTCCATTTTCCTTTCGACGCATAGCGTTCGTCGAAAGACATTCCCTTATAGTGTTCCTAGCCTTTCTTGTTGTGATTGTTGTCGAAACCATTCTTGGGGTTGGACCTTATTTTATCATATGTCGAAAATTCTCTCTAACATATTTAACCATCATTATTATAAATAAATAATTTTTTAACCTTCATCATATGAAATGAACGTGTTAAAAAGCATATGTTTTAGGAAGATCGATGCGTGACATGATGAGAATCTTTTTAAGAACTACCGAATTCACATCAATGTGGCTTTTGTATACAATGTACAATTAAGGAAATTAATTATCAGCGGTATTTAACAAACAAGATACAGTGTTATCTTTTGGGGCGGGGGGTTGAACAAACAAGATGCTCTATTACGTGGTCAGGTTCATTGTGTCAGTGCTCTTGTAAATGTAAATAAACAAACCCACCCCCTCAAAAAAAAAAAAAAAGACATAAATAAACAAAGAAAAAAGCGGGAACTATTTAGCTATTTTATTCGTCCACTAGTGGGTTCACGCCCAAGTCTACAAAGTCAAGTTTATAATAGTAAAAAGTGATGTAATTTACTCTTAATAAATCAATGACAACTTGTATATCTTAAAGCGGGGTTGGGTATTGACACCCTTCATTTCTTATTAATAATTGTAATAGAATATCATATAATTTTGGTACATTAGAAAATTAATATATCTAACCATAATTTATGATAAGTTATATTAGTTTTCTAATATATCAAAATGACAAGTATCTACCACGACTAATAATAATAAGGAATGTAGAGAATTTGAAAATAATCTCCACGCCTTACTGTTCTTTGCTTTCCAAAACGCATAATTAACTTAGCTTCGAAACAAGAAAGTAAACCCTGAAAGTAACGATTTAATTGGCATGCTTAGTTGCTAGCTATTCTATAGGCTCAGCTCAAACTGCTTGGGATCATGGTATATTTAAAATGAGTGTGATCTGTGGCATTGATTCCCTTGAATCATTAGTGCGGTTGATTTTCTATCTTTTCATCATTCTAGCATACGTGACTATCGGCAGATCGCCTCCGTCAAAGCTTACTCTCTTTACTACTCGTTTCACTATCAAATCTGTCAAATTTTCATATGTATTGGGCTTAGATTCATATATTGGCTTTAAACTACAGTGCTGTGCCATGATGAGAATCGTTCTTATTGTTATGTTTGTGCCTCACGATACTGAAGATCTAATTGGGTTATGCTCTTAATTAAGTAGTTGTTTATTAAACACATTTAACTTCAAAACAATATAATATGAAATTTGACTCTCATCCCCATATTTTATTTCCTAATACCTTAATTTAAAAAAATAATCTTATGACACACGTGTCAATGGATACTCGTGCGTGCCCAACATTGGGCTTTATCCTGTAATTGAGTAATTCGGTAATGGATTGTGCACGGTGGGTTGAAGCCTAACAGCGCTATTTTTTGTGCATCTGATTATAATATATCTTATTCTTTAGATAGCGTTTGGTTTGGGAGACAGACACAAAATACAAGGGCAGTGAAGGCAGGAACAGGGCAGAAAACAAAATTTAAAAGGAAGTGACACTATAGAAAAAAGAAATTTAATATTTTTTCTTCTAATAATACTCTTATACAAATTTATTATTTATGTCTCGTCTCCACTCCCGCGTCTCTCTTCTCTATTTCCTTTATCCCTACCAAACGCTACCTTAGTGTTCAGAGGGCTTAAGTACGTTTACAACGTAGCAACCATAGCGGAGCGACGGTGCAATTACAGGACTTAATTGGTTGAGTTCCAAGGCAATTACTAATATAATTATGCAATGAGCAGTATTGTTTTATTGATGATTCGCTTGAAATATGCTTATGATAAAATAATAACGGCATCTGATCGAGAATTCTCGTGCGGATGACAGACGACCGTAGCAAAACAAGGAGACCTAAATTTAAAATATATAAATTCTAACGTACTCATAAAGTAAGAAAATTTTCTTATCATGATCCATCCACTATTTACCATACATCTAACAGTGAAAAAAAATACAATAAAGTAAGAATTTAATTTCTATGCACTAATAATGTAAATTTTTTTACACTATCATCCAATTAAATTATCTCACTTGTATGACTTTTCAAGTTATGAATGTGAGAATTAACTATTTTATTAATATGACAATAAATAATTAGATGATATTAAATATAGAAATTAAACTCATAAAATGATGAGCTGTTGAATGATATGAGCTATTTCTATAAAAACTTATATAAATTGTTGGATAAAAATATATAAATAGATTTCCATCTAATACATTTCTTCACATAAATAGAATAATTTTAAATAATGAAAAGATTAAATTTTAAATTAAACCACTTGATTATAAAAATTCTAATAGGGCATTATAATAGGCTCAATTGTTAGTAGTAAATACATATAACTCGGAGTATAGTTTAATTTAACGAATCAAAGTTAACGTGGTAAATAGTAAATGTCTGATATTAATGAGAGAAATCTCTCATTATCCAAAATTAAAAACATGTCGGGGTTTTTGAAATATGAAATCGAGAGGGCGTGTGTGGGAATGCAAGAATAATATGGGAGAAGCGAGAAGGAAACTTCATGGTAAGATGGATGGATAAGGCAGATACAAGATACTAGGCAGTCAAAGAAAGGATGAAATGAAACAGCTGGAAACACGTGCGATGGATGAAGGGAACAGTGTGTTTAGGAGGAAGCTGTAGCGGCAATACCTTGCCGGGTTGACTGGAGACAATAGGGTCACACTTTGGGTATCCCTCTTCCTCGTGCTCATGTGTACTCTCTCATCCATTTCCTAACCAAACTAAGCATACACTAGTAGAGTACAATGCACTCTTTTGGTTGGGTGTGGATGTTTTAGAGTACAATGCACTTGCCTTCAACCTATACTTTAGGGAAATGATATTTTAACACCTACAAAATAAGTATATGAATAGATATTTACTTTATAATCATTAGATGTGATAATGATTTCCATTTATTCTTAACTTTCACATTCAATAGTTATAAAATGAGTATCTATTCATTTTTTGGGGGTTAAAATATTATTATCCTAAACTTTAAGGCAAATATTATTTCTACATCCAAAAGTAAGTGTTAATTGGGACACCCACTCCCTTTCTATCAATATGATGGTAGTCTCCATTTTTTCATCCATCTATCATATCCAATAATGATACAATGGGCGTTAATTAACACCTATTTTTAGGTGTTGAAATAACAATGCTCAAACTTTAAATACTATTGTACGCCTATATATATTTAATCAAATTAATTTCCTTATATGCCGAGTCAAGACTGTAAACAAAACTTTTTATCCACCAAGTTAAAATGATTTCAATTGTTTGTACGAGATTCTTGTGCAAGTCAAATAGAATATTATACTCCTTTAATTTCAAAGTAAATATCATTTTAAAGTGTTAAAAAAAATTAAAACAATGATCGAATGAGATTAATCTTTCAAAAAAAAAACTAAAAACTAAAATATCCTTCATCGTATATCTTGTATTCTTTCAATAATCATAGTTTACACCAATAGCAATGACTAATCTCTTTATAGAAGCAAACCTTTAGCCACAAGTCCATCAACATACACACAGCAAGAATTCAAACCAATAACTAGATGTTTAAAAAATCAAACTAGCTACCAACTGTGTTAGGTTTTGTGATTGTTTTTAAAGTAATTTATTAGCATAAATATAATTTTTGTGTGATGTACTATGCCATGATTGGTTTAGTATTTCGAGTAGAATATAATTTTGATTCATTGAGTCATTTAATCAAATATATTCATTTGCATAACTTTTTAAATTGTTGAAAGTGAACTATATTTAATGTGATATTACATCATTGGATGACTATGTAAAACGCTATTAGTCTATCAAAATTAAATCCTTTGAGTATTATAAGTATTATTATAGGTGATTATCAAATTTTTCAAACAATTATCTTTTTCAATTTTAACCATTTTTTACTTAACATAATAACACTATTTTACACTTCCTTAAATAATATCAGGTTGAGGTTGGAGGTGAGCCAAGTTGTCCAAAGCTCAGGCTAAACTCATTAGTATCAAGCTTGACTCACGGCTGAACTCACTAACAATCGAGTCTAGCTAAAAGCATATCAAACTTAAGCTGACTCATTTAAATATGTATTTAATCTTTTAGCTTAATAGGTTAGAATTTTTACTATAAATACATATAATAGTAAATACATACATATAATAAATATAATAATACATAATGATAATAAATAATAAGTAATATATAATAATAGTAGTAGTAGTAATAATAATAATAATAATAATAAATACATACATATAATGCATATAACAATAAATAAGCTTAAATATGTTTTCAGTCCTCATAAATATGATTCATTTTGATTGTGATCCCTCTAATTTTTGCTTTGATTTTGGTCCTTGATTTTTTCCATCTTTTGTTTTTTGATCCCTTTCATATAAATTTGATGTTAAATAATGATAGTTTTAAGGATTGAAAGAACATTATTGAAATATTTAAAGGGAAAAAATTTCAATATTTATAACCACTAAATGCGTATTCAAAACAATAGAGACCAAAAACAATAAAAATGAAAAACGAGTTACTAGAACTAGAACAAAAATTTTAAAAGGATTAAAAAAATTAACTATATTTGTAGGGACTACAGTCATATTTAAGCCTAACAAATAATACATAATATATACTAAAAATGTATTAATACATAATACTATATATATTATAAATATAATATGATAAGGATCTGTTTATACTAGGTGTAAGTTTTATACACTTATATCCTTCAATAACTCTTTATAGAAATTGAATTTAATTGATCTGATTGTTGAATTATGTGATATAATTTTGACAATCAAGCATGCCGAATTCCAAGAAAATCGAACAACAATAGACATGTATTTTCAAAAACATATTATCTTTAAAATAAAGTGTCATGATAAGTGAAATAAGAGGTTGCTATATTTCAAAGAATAATTTTTTTATACATGATAAGTGATAATATTATTTCCTACCCATTTCACATTGTTGGAAAATAGGATAGTTTGCAAAACAAATATGACTGTTAAGTTTATTGGCAATGGGCATGTCTACCACCAAAGGGTATGACTAATACCAATGGGTATGTCTACTGCAAAAGGATATGGCTATTGCCAATGGTTGTCTCTTACATGTCTAACAACCATTTTGTTTCAGAATAATACTCTATATATATATATATATATATATCTCTCTTTGTGTGTGTGTGTGGCTCTTCTCCACAATCCAATACACAGACAATCAAAATTTGTCTTCTTCATAAATGCTCTACAAGAACACTTCAGACTTACTCTCCTAAGACTTTAGGGTGCTTGGATTAATCCTAAGGATGGATTCCAGTAGTCCCCATGAGCAACTAGTGGGGGCAAACCTTAAGGATAAGGTGATATCTGATCTTGTTTCAAGCCTGCAAAGATTTCATCACTTTCTTTCTCTCCTTCTAGTAACAATCTTAAGGTGTTAATTGAAGATGGTGTCTACGTAGGAATCTGCGTTGAAAGTCATGAACCAAGATTTCATGAAACTGAATCACTTTGATGGATCAAACTTCAAATGTTGGAAAGACAAAATGATATTTATCTTGATTGCCTTGAAGATTTTGTACATTCTTGACCCCAAATTGGATCATTTCCTACACCCACTGATTAGAAAAAATCAAGAAGAAGCGAAGCAAGAGGAAGAAAGATTAATTCCTGTGTAGAGGGCACATTTTGAACACTATGATTTGTTTATATCTATTTCTTCTTCAATGAAAATATGGGAGACATTGGAATCTAAATACAACATAGAGAATCAAGGAACAAATAAGTTTCTAATTATGAAGTATTTTGAATTCCCCATGTCTGATCAATTTTCTACTATAGATCAAGTGCATGATTTACAAGTATTAGTTTCCAAATTAAAGGAAGCCAAAGCTAATATCTCTGAATCCATGCCAGTTGGGGCAATTATTACATACTAAACTTCCACCTAATTAGCATGGATATAGAAAGAAACTATTGCACACCATAGAAAATTTTATAGTGGAAGGCATTTAAGGATTGAAGAAGGAACTAGAGTTTTACAAAAGATGCATTTAGAATCTATTTCCAAGATCAATCATGTGGTTGTTGAAAATAAATCCTAGAAAAAAAATCTTGGGCTATCAACAAAAAGAATCCGAGCTTGATTCAAATGTTGATCCAAAGGAAGAAAAAAAGAAAATGTTTTTTCTATTGTGAACCTAGTCATATCAAGAAACAGTGTAGATATTGGAAAAGACAAAAATTCGAAAATACATCGGGAACAACAAATTTGATTGAAGATGAAGTTGATGAAATTGTTGCCATGATCTCAAAATTAAATTTGGCTACTTCCTCAAAAAGTGTTGGTTGGTGGCTTGATTCTGGTGCAACCATTAATGTTTGTCAAGACAAAGATTCATTCAAGAATTATTAAAGAACAAATGAAAACCATGAAGTTCTCATGGGAAATGGCAATGCAACAAAGGTTGTTGGCAAAGGTAGCATTGAACTACAATTCACTTCTAGAAAGAAGCTAGTGCTGCTAAACGTATTTTATGTTTTTATATTAGAAAGAATTTAATTAATTTTTAAAAATGGGCTGAAAGTCGTATTAGAATCTGGTAAATTTCTAATGTCCAAAAATAGAGTATTTATTGGCAATGGATACTTTTGTGATAGAATGTTTAAATTAAGTATTAATAATAATAAGAATGATTCTACTTATATTGTTGAGTACTCTTTTCCTAATTGGGATAGTAGATTGGGACATGTTAATTTTAATTCTTTAAGTTATATGACAAGTCATGGGTTAATTTAATGTAGTTCTAAAGTTAGTGATAAATGTGAAATTCACTACAAGAATAGCGGGGTACACGGTTTACCGATGGGTTTTTCAACGGGTACGGGCCATCGATTTTTGGCCGTCAATCGATTATTACCAATAGGTTACTATTTACAGTAGGTAATTTTCAACAAATGTACCGACGGGTATAAAAGTAAAAACTGATCGGTATAATTAGATAAAAGGCATCACAATGGTGTCAGGAATTTAATATTGCCAACGACGCTTCTAATATTACCAACTCACTTACCGACAGGTTGTTTTTCATAATTATTTTATTTTACCAAATAATTATTTTACCGATGGTTAAACCTGGTAATATGTGGGCTAAAAAAAAATGGGCTGAATTTTTTCAAGACTATGGTGAATTAGAGCAATTTTATTTATTATTTTTTAAAAAAATAAAAAACACAATGATAAAAGTGTCTGGACAAAATATGGTGTTCACAATTCTAAAGTTGAAATTGCTTGATTTTCCATACAAAAAGTTAATACTAATTTTTCTTTTTTAGTACAACTTTATTCAATTTACAGCAATTGAAGACTCATAACCCATGTTCAAACTCGAATTAAATTTATCAATAATTTACTATTATTGTTTTCATTGTTATGAAATATTATTCATTTATGGATGTCCATATCTTTAGCTGATTCAGTTAAGATTTGATTATTAGATTAGATAAAATCTATTATGATTTGATATGATATTATATCTTTCTTCCTTTGGCTATAAATAGCTCTTAGGTGCTCCATATAGAATACCTTTGAAATGATTAATAAGACTATTTTTTCTCTTCTTCTTCGTTATTCTTTTTTTTATAATACGTTATCAACACGACTTTGCTCTCAAAGTGAAGAAGCTTGTTAATACAGTGCAAGCACGATTTCCTTCTTTTAGGATTATTGGTTTATGGTGGAAATTGGGAGAACATTCGATACAAGTCACAATTTTTTTCCTAGTGCCGCTTACACTTACGAAGACACTTGTTCTTGGTTAGTTTTTCTTTCCCCTATATTATTATTATAGTATCGGTATATGGTGGTGAATAGGAAGGTTTGAGGTAAGACATCCTAACCATATTATATTTATCTTGAATATTATATGTTGAGATTCATCTTTACTCAATGGAACTTAAGACTAGTAAATAAGAAAATATTGCATTCTCAAAAGTGAATGACAATCATTCGCAGAAGTGAATGACAATCATTTCATAAGTGAATGAGAATTATATAGAAAAAATAGATAATCATTCCATGAAGTAAATGCATCCAAATTATTCAAAATTATTCTAGAAAATTATAATAGATTTATTTCTCTATTTAAGGAAATTTACATATTTTTAGAAGTGAATATGTCAAAAAATTATCCCCCAAAGTGACTGAATCTATTATTCACACCACCTAAAGTGTGTGATATTATAATCTAAAATAAGTTTGTATATTTCCTAGAAAGAACATTTTCATATTTATATCCCCTGAAGTAGATGTATCTCCAAGGATAATTTTAAGTATTTGCAATATATAATTTTTGAATTTTGAGTATTTAAATTAAATACTCATATTCTTCTGAAGAGAATAATATAATGGATTTATTTATTTTCCTTCTTTGCTATCCTTATAAAGGATTATGTCTAAATATTTTTAAAAGATCTTGGTGATCTTTTTGATAAAGTACAAAGCTGTGAGCCCATTACGATAGCACTTGCAGTCATTATTGATAAATATATGCTGAAAAATATTATTGACTTCAATGTCTCAAATGTGCTCCTAGGGTAGCACTTAAAAAAAGGACTTTACAAGATATCAAATAATGAGTTTTCATGAAAATATAAATTCATGAAACTTGCCTAGTTGGCTCTACTCATTCCTGAAGTGAATGTGACAAAAATATTATAACCCTAGAAGTGGCTAATTTTCTTAACTGAATATGATAAATATTATCGTTATGACATTAAAGTAAATTTGGCACGTACTTGTCATACATCGAGATATTTATTTGATCTTTATTAAGTATCATTAAAGGAGAATGCAAAAAATCATAAGCTATTTTTTTTTAAAATACATTATGAAATCATTTCATGATTAATATGAATCATTTGGATGTATCTTTTTTCATTAAATTTTTGATAGAAATAGTAATTATTTGATTTAATAATGAAATTTTTTATTAGATATATTACTTGCTACTATTTTCAAGGAATATTTTATTTCAAATTATTTAGTACTGATTGTTCTCAATATTGAATAAAATAGCTATGTTATTTGTGGCATATTTCATAATTATTAATTATATTTTTATGTGATATTGTTGAGATTTAACATATCATTTACTTTATTGATTTATGTCACATGATAATCTTATTTATTATCATGATTAATATATCATGAAGTAATAATATATGATACTAATATTTTGGGATAATTGTGATACATGTATTTATATCACCAACATATCATAACAAATTTCTTTTCATTTACATGATATGTTAACACTTTGATGACATATTTTGATATTTTCATCTTGTAATAAGATAATAAAATCTTAACTTGATTATTAGTTTTGTGAATATGATTGAAGGCTCAGAAGAGCTACTATTATGTTTCTGAAGAAACAAAATTAATTAAAATTATTAATATCATTCTTGGTAGCATGATGAATGAAGGCTCCAAAAGAACTACTATTTTATTTCCTAAAGAAACATAAATAATTCTCTACTAGATATAAAGGTAATAAAGAGACTTGGTGAGTCTCAAAGATATTCGTTGAAATGGATATCATATTGTGATAATGAGTGAGGAAAATAGAGTACCTCCATATTACAACTTATGCTTTAGGTAAGAAAGTTGTTTAAGAAAATTTTGTTTGCATTTTCTTCTGGTCTATAGTACTAATATGAGTACAATTGAATCATCATATGCTATTGTCAACTAGATGTTTACTAGCCCAGATGATTTTATCTTTGGACATGATCAGTTGGGACATCCTAAAGCAATAATGATGTAAGGAATTCCTGAAAACTCATATGAGCATTTGCTGAAGAACTAGAAAATTCTTCATTTTAATGAGTTTTCTTATGCTGTATTCTCAACGTAAATTAATTATATGACCTTCACCAGTAAAGATTGGATTTAAATCTCTTAAATTCCAGAAGGAATTTAAAGTGATATAAGTGGATCAATCCATCCACCATATGGACCTTTCAAATATTTTATGATTTTAATAGATGCATCTATGAAATGGTTACATGTGTGCTTATTATGATTTCACAACCTAAAGTTTGAGATATTAATTACGCAAATTATTAAGAGCACAATTTCCTAATAATCCAATCAAAACAGTTTATCTTGATGATCCTGGTGAATTATTTTTCTCAAGCTTTTTGTTGCTTGCTAGCCAATGTTATAAATGTTGAACATTTAGTTATTTATGTTCACATATAGGAAAAGTTAGCTAGCATAATTAACTTATAAAAGACCCAAGTTAATTGCTAGACCGCTTGCTCATGAGAACAAATCTCCCAATTTCTAGTTGGACGCATATTATTTTCCAGTACTTATTTCTATAAGGCTAACAAATGGCCAATAATTCTCTCCCTTACAATTACTTTGGCTTACAGTAAAAAAGGTTCCCATTTAAGAACTTAAAAATGCAGTATATGTCCTAACTCCATTTTTTTTCCAAATAGGACTCCAAAGAAAATTAGAGATATATGTTGGATATGATTCTCCCTTTATAGTCAAATGCATTGAAATACAAATGGGAGATGTTTTAAGGCTTAGTTTGTGAGAAATAATGTTTCCAACATCAGGGAATAGAGAGTAGATAGCTGGAAAAGAAAATAAATTGGAATGCATTGATATTCTATTTAGATCCTCACACAAGGCAATGTGAACTAGAAGTTCAAACGACTATGCATTTACAAAGAATAGCAAATGAATTATCAGATGCATTTTTTATGGTAGAAAAGGATAACTAAATCCTATATACCAACTGAAAATGTCCCAATCTGAATTGATGTCCCTGTTGGACAATTGGTCAATGTAAAAATCGCACGCTAGAAGCGTGTAGACCAGTTGATTCCAAACATAAAAATCCTAGAAAAAGAAGAGGAGCAAAAAGGCCGAATAATGTTATAGAGGCAAATGATACTCTTCCTGTTGAAGAGAATGGAGACATAGTAAGAACATTGTTGCAATCCAAAATTTTTATGTTTTTGAAACACCAGAAGACGTTAAGGTACCTGAAAATAATTATTGAAGATGATGAGATCAATAAACTATGTCTCTATAGGAAAAGGGTGGAATTGACGAGTAATAATTGTCGACAATGTATTTGCATATAATATAGTGCTAAATATTATGCATGAAAATGAGATCTGGAGCCAAGAATCATCAAAAAATGTCTACATAGAAATGATTGGCCAAAAATGGAAGAAGCCATCCAACTGAATTAGATCATTTGTAAAAATGTGAAGTCTTTGGCCTGGAGTTCAAACACTAAAAGGTAGGAAAAGAAGTCATCTAGGCTGAATTAGATCACTTGCAAAACGTGAAGTCTTTAGACCTAGTTCAAACACCCGAAAGTGTAAAACCCATGGGATACAAATAGGTATTTGTGAGAAAAAGAAATGAGAAAATGAAATTGTACGCTATAAAGCTCTACTTGTAGTACGAGATTTCTCACAAAGACCTAGTATAGATTATGACGAAACGTATTCTCTAGTAGTGGATGCAACAATGTTTCGATATTTGATTAGCTTATTTGCTCATAATAAGCTAAATATGTATCTGATAGATGTTGTCAATGTCTATCTATATAGTTAATTAGATAATGATATTTACATGAAAAGTCCCTGAAAGATTAAAGATATCAACATCATCTAATGAACATCCCTTAGGCATGTACTCAATCAAGTTGTAAAGATCTATATATGGTCTAAAGTAATATAGACATATGTGGTATAATTATCTCAATGAGTATTTGCTTAAAAAAGGGTTTACAAATTATGTCATTTACCCCTATGTTTATATCTGGATTCATTATAATAGCTATGTATGTTGATGACTTGAATATCATTGGAACTCCTGAAGAAGTTTCTAATCATAAAAGATCTTAAAGAAGAGTTTGAGATGAAAGATCTTGGAAAGATAAAATTCTGTCTCCTAGATTGAGCATTTAACAATTAAAATATTTGTTTGTCAATCAATTTACAGAGAAAACTCTTATGAAGTTTTATATGGATAAATCACACATATTTTCTTTAAGTGTATTAATAAGTAGGATATTTATCAAATCTACATAAAGGCAGATATTAAAGGGTTTCTTTCACTTATGGAGATTAGATTATATCCTGGAATACACAAGGTAGACTATAGCCACTATTTTTTCAAATCAAGAGAAATTAGTGCAATATACGAAGCTCGTGAATCTTTCAGCTAAAGGCAATGAATCAACATGTTCAAACTATCATGTAGATTCTGTTGAAGAAAATTGCACAACTTTACATGAGGGTAACATGGCTTAGTTAGTTCAACTAAAGAGAGAACTAATGTCTAATTTGTTCGAGTGATAGAGTTACTATCTATTTCTTCTTATAGAAGTGGTGTACAAAATTAGAATACGATTATGAGATTTTAATTGATATTTTAAAGAGTGTGAAATATTGTACTCTTTTTTCCTTAACTAAGGTTTTTATCCTACTAGATTTTTCCTTGAAGGTTTTTAATGAAGGTCTTATATTCTCACTATGAAGATATTGTACTCTTTTTCCTAATAAGATTTTTTTTCACTGGATTTTTCTTACTAAGGTTTTAATGAGGCATATTCTTATGGACATCCAAGAGGGGAGTGTTATAAAATATTATTCATTTATGGATATCCATATTTTTAGTTGATTCATTAAGATTTGATTTGATTAGATAAAATCTGTTATGGTTTGATATAATATTATATTTTTCTTCCTTTTGTTATAAATAGCCTTAGGTGCTCCATATAGAATACATTTGAAATTATCAATTATCAATAAGACTATTCTTCTCTTCTTTTCTATTATTCTCTTTATTCTTTTTTTTTTTAACAACATTCATATACTTCCTTTTGGTAATGATATTTTTGGTTTGAAGGAAGCGATAAATTAGAGATGAAGGGAAAACAAAAACAAGAAAAAAATTAAAGATGAAGGAATATCTGATGTAGGTGTCACCTATGGAACCACGTCCACCAAGGGACCACTGATGGCAAGCACCCGTTCTTGTTATCCACACGAAAGCTGTTTTTCTCCCCAATAAAGAGGTGGATAGACAACCTGGACCCCCCACTTTCCCTCCTAATCTCTTCATCTTTGACCTTTGACTCTCATTATTACCAGACGGTTCAAACCTAATCATATTCTCTAAACTTCCTTGCATTCTACCCCTTTTTTTACCTATTATCCAAATTCGCCCCTTGTTGTTTTTCAAATTACCATTTCCGTTCATTCATCCAGCCATGTAATATAAGCCTACAAAACAATATAGAAAAAGATCCTAGACTTTAATATCTTCTTTGTAAAACTAATAATACTATAGATTTTCACTTTGTGTATTTCATAAATATATATTATATTTTTTGGCATTTCGTTCTCTAACATGTAATATATGTTTTAGAAGAGGAGAAATTCATATTCTTAAATACTGCTAGGGATTTAAATAATCCTTCTGAAATATATTTTCTTTTAATTTGATTGATTTGCTTTTATTCTTAAATAGTTTAAAAATGATTTCTGAGATCCAAAAAAAAAGAAATATTGCACGTATAATTCAAGGAACAAATAATTTAACTAAGGATTTTATTAATTAGAAAAATGCTTGCCGGTAAATTAAAGCTTCTGATAAAATGTGTCTTACCGAAATGGAATACATATGGGCACATAGACAATGATGTCTATGCTGTTTATTGTAGGGGTAGATTTTTACCGTTTTAAATTTTCTCGTATTCCTCTTCCAGGAAACATTTGAGCCACCAACAGATTAATTTTTTCTTTTTCATAAGCACATACATGACGATTCCCCTGATCCTACACTGAAAAAGCATTGTTTGTTTTATGGTTCTTCAGTTAATTTATATTTTATACACTTCAACTTCTTTATTGAGATTAAAATTGTAATCGGTGTAATAGGGGAAAAACCAGTCATAGTAGAAGATTATATTGGATTTTGACGTTTAATATCATTTTTTTTCACAATTGAACTCTACAAAAAGCAGAATAATGAATAATACTTTCATTACTTTTCATTCATGAAATACAACACTTTTTTTTTATAATATGAAAAACTACACTCGTTCATGCATGGAATATATTCCATTTAGTATTTTTAAATTTTATTAAAACTCGTCAAATCTAATTGGGTTAAGTAACATGCATGATATCCAATTGGCATTATTATTATTCTACCTTTTTTACAAAAGCATAAGATCCACAGAAAACTTATTGTAACATTCAGAAAAGGCTTCGCTACTTTTTTTCTTTCTTCAATGCAGAAAGCTTTGACAAGATGATTAATTTGGTCAAATAAATAAACAGTGTTTCAGTCCAATCGCCTTGTTTTGAAGGATCTAATGAGCCATCATGTAATCATGTATATATACACGTTCATCTCCAATACGTACCTATCATGACAAACACAAAAGTGGCAATGGAACAGTGTAAAGTTTTCACCTAGACTAGATAGCCAAAGAATGAGTGCAAGGCCAAGAAGAAGCTAAGAAAAGAACGTAAAGAAAAGAAAAGGGAACAGAAAAGAGAGAAGGAGAAGTCCACGAATACAAAAGACGAAAGGGACGCAGGAAATAAAAAGGAGACTAAACCTCCAAAATAGTCCGTAAAAAATTTAAAATCAGATAAATTAATTTTTAAGAATAAAAATAGATAAATTAATTTTTTATTTTTTAAAAATTAGATAAAATGGTAATGAAGAATAAAAACAGATAAATTAGTCTTTATTTTTAAAATCTGGATAAAATAGTCCTTTATCAAATTTTCTATAAGGTAACACCCTTAATTATTTCGATCAAATTAAACTACAAAGATTTGCGAGGAAATGTATAACATATAATTTAATTTGATATGAATAATTAAGAATGTAACCTTATAGAAAATTTAATAGAAGGATTATTTGTCTAATTTTTAAAAATATGAGAAATTAATTTATTATTTTTATTTTTTAGGAATTATTTTATCTAATTTTTTAAAAATGAGGACAAATTTATCTATTTTTTTATTTTTAATTCAATTTATTGATTTTAAATTTCTTAGAGATATTTTTGGAATTTATCGAAGGAAATAAGAGGGGGGCGATGTGCAAAAGTTGAACCCCCAGCACAATAATTGATTAATTAAATGAATGGGAAGGCGAAAATTCAAATGGAGGACGCAATTAGTTGATGTACACAGGAGTAAGATTTTAGGCAGTAAATGTGGGGCCCAGAGGTGGCATATTTCGTTTGACCAATCCCTTGTCTCACAGTGATGGCATTCCCAACCAGGGTTAGATTCCAAGTTAGATGCCACCACACGTGTGGTAGAAACGAGTCAGATAAGGTGCGCATTGCCAGGGACTGACCCTCACTCTCCCCCCACCCCCACCCTCCCCTGTTGGGTATGTTCCTCTGTTCCATCTCATATAAGAGAAAGCAAAGCGTAACAAAGCTAAAGAGAATTTGCAGAGCCTTCAGATTTAGCATTATTCTTCTGCTCATCATCATTATTATTATTATTTCTCATTATTTGATTTTTAGTATTATTATTATTCTCGTTCGCTCGTACGAACAGCCACCCCAGTGGAACACCCCCGAAGCACACACACTCCCCTCTTCCTCTTTCCCACCAAACAAAAGACATTAACTATCCCATCCCAAAATCTCGTTCTCTCATTGGCAATGCCTGGCAGCTTAGAACCGTTGGATTTGGGGGTTCAGATTCCGTACCACTTCAGGTGCCCAATCTCGCTGGAGCTGATGCGAGACCCGGTCACCGTCTGCACCGGTCAGACCTACGACCGTCCCAGCATCGAGTCATGGGTGGCCACCGGCAACACCACGTGCCCGGTCACCCGAGCCCCTCTCACGGACTTCACCCTAATCCCGAACCACACGCTCCGCCGCCTCATCCAAGAGTGGTGCGTCGCCAACCGCGCCTTCGGCGTCGAGCGTATCCCAACTCCCAAACAGCCCGCAGACCCTTCCCTCGTCCGCTCCTTGCTCAACCAAGCCTCCTCCGATTCCACCCCGACGCAACTCCGCCTCTCCTCCCTCCGCCGACTCAGAGGACTCGCTCGCGACTCCGACAAGAATCGCTCCCTCATTGCCTCCCTCAACGCCAGCCAGATCCTCCTAGCAACCGTTTTCTCGACCAACGGCTCCGACGAGTTGAACCACGAGTCGCTCGCTCTTCTCGTCATGTTCTCGCTTAGCGAGGTCGAATGCGAGTCTATCGCTTCCGATTCGGAGAAGATCCAATACCTATCGCGCCTCCTGTTCCACAATTCGTTCGAGGTCCGAGTTAACTCGGCCGCTCTGATCGAAATCGCCGCTGCCGGGACTCACTCGCCGGATCTCCGGTCTCAGATCAGCAATGTCGACGAAATATATGACGGCGTTGTGGAGATTCTGAGGAACCCTATCTCGTACCCGAGAGCGCTCAAGGTCGGTATCAAGGCGTTGTTCGCGCTGTGCCTTGTGAAGCAGACGCGGCACAAGGCTGTGGCGGCGGGAGCGCCGGCGGTGCTCGTCGACCGCCTCGCCGACTTCGAGAAGTGCGACGCCGAGAGGGCGCTGGCGACGGTGGAGCTCCTGTGCAGGGTTCCGGCGGGGTGCGCGGCGTTCGCGGGGCACGCGCTGACGGTGGCGCTGCTGGTGAAGATAATACTGAAGATCTCGGACCGCGCGACGGAGTACGCGGCGGGGGCGCTGCTGGCGCTGTGCTCGGAGTCGGAGCGGTGCCAGAGGGAGGCGGTGGCGACGGGGGTGCTGACTCAGCTGCTGCTGCTGGTTCAGAGCGATTGCACGGAGAGGGCGAAGAGGAAGGCGCAGCTGTTGCTCAAGCTGCTTCGGGATTCGTGGCCTCAAGATTCCATCGGAAATTCTGACGACTTTGCATGCAGCCAGGTTGTGGTGGTGCCGTTTTAACCCTCTTTTCTTTTTGCTCTTTTTTTCTTTTTTCTGACTGTAATCTCTCTCAGAAATTTGTAATTTTTGTTAGTGAAAAGATTATTTAGATTATCAAACCACCCAAAAAAAAAAAGGAAAAAAAATGGACATAAATTGTGAAGTTGGAAGCTTAGAATTAATGTTTAGATTAGTAAATAGGATTGTAATTCTGTATTTAGTTTTCTCTTTTTTCTTTCTTTTTAATTTTAATCTTATCTTTGTTTGTAAGGATTATCGTGAAGAACGAAAACCAACGATTGACAGGTTGTAATTTTGTCAGATGTGAAATAGTGCTAACTTTTATTTTTCAGTTCTTAAATATATATATATATATATATATATATATTTTTTGCCCTTCTGAAGTGGTATAGTTTGTGTTTGGGAATTTAATTTTGATGGAATTGGTTGGTGGCTGGTAATTGCAGTTTGTGAATTTGCTTGCATATGGGAATCTTATGGTCATGGGTGGAAAGAACATTCACTGCCATTTGGTGAAGTACACGTTTCTGATAGCTCCATAGATGGAAATGTTTTTGACTTCCAAGGAACATCATTTTGAATTAATCATTATGTTGGGGACTCCTTTCCATGGCTGCTCCTGCCCCATAAAAGAAGCAAGCTATGCCCCATTCCTTTGCTGACTACTGTTTATCAATCCGAAAGTTGAGTTGTCGCATACATCCTCCATAAAAAGACCCCAACTCAATCCGATATATCAATGAAAAATGACATGTAAATATATGTTGATCTGAATCTTTGAAAGTTTACCCAAAAATTAGGCATGTACTGATATATACTCTTTTCATTTGAAAATAAATATTTCCTTAACTATTTTGATACATTTATGAAATAATATATCTGGACACATCACACACACTTCACAACTCTCTGCATGGACCATTCACAAAATTTAAATTCTCAAGAAATTAAAATTCCTGTCTTCATATGTGAAGTGTCGGTGTACAAGAATCTATCCGGACATCATTTCTCAAAAAAAATAATAGGCAGGACATGTTAAAAACAAAGGAAGTTATAGTCGCTACATTTCCAATGGAAGGCTGTACTATTGGGCCATTACTATGAGCCAACGTAGCTGAACAGCAGTACGAGTCCTATGACTATGAAGTTTGAGCAAGAACAAGACAGGGAGAACAGCAGGCATGCACGGGTTTGAAAGGCCTTTGAATAAAAAGGCAAAAGAAGGGGCACATGTGAGGGAACATGGTGGGGGTCCAGAGGGTCCCACCACAAGGAATTGGAAAAGTGTTTATGTGGCTTACAAATAGAGGGGATGAGGGTCTCACATGTTGGTAGGAATAACACCATGGCATCACATGGGTACATGGGTGTGCTTGCTTATTTGTTTGTTACTCTCTTCGCCCCCCACTCTTTTCATTTTCTTTGTGATGCCTACTATTACTACTACTGGTTCTCACGCATCACATGTCCAACCCAACTTTGTTTCCGCTCCACAGTCACTAACAGATGGGAATTCAATTTGTCTTCCAACCTCAGGATATGTAGCACTTGGGACCCATCCTTCATTGTCACCTTCTTATCTTTCCTCTAAGTTATCTTTTCTTTTATATATATTATTAGTCCTCCGTTTTGGGACACCAACCACTCGATTCTTCTCTACAAGGTGAAACACGTCACCTAAGGAATGAAGTGATGGGGAACCTTTCTAGTGAGTTATTAACAGCTAAGGCAATTTTCAAGTCAGAGAGAGAGACAGAGAGATATTGCATAATGTTTGTTATATGGAGATACGTAGTGTGGGATTTCATTCCTGATTCATTCATATGTGTCTTGCTGCTTTTGGGTTATCTCCAAGAAAAGTAGTCAAATTGATTGTCACATTGTTCTTCTTTTCTTAATGGGACGATGATATCATTGAAACTTGACAACGAAGCTCTGTTCTGTTCAAACGCGTGCGCCATATTTTTTTCAGCAGTACCATTATACTATAGTACAGTTGAATGTTTTCTGCAGACAAATTTGAAACACAATGGTAGGGGTCCTCGTCCTATATAGTTGGCAGTGACGAGTATCATGCATATTGGGTTCTTTTGCATTCAACTATCACACTAAGACACTGTTGAAATTACCCAAGTGAATAATAACCCACACGTGCTCTTATTAATTGCTTTGGTTCACGTTCGCATTAATCATGGAAGTCCCAGTTCTTGCTCAGAGTTCAGAGACCACGAGTAGAACTGTTGAAGTCAAAGGCTAGCAGCGGATGCCCCATCGCCACTGTTCATTTGGTCATGCTGTGGAATTTTAAGAAGTTGAATGTTATTTGGACATCTAAAAAGTGAATGTCTCAATTTGATATTATTTTATTATTATTAGATGAATTTGTTTATTTGAATAAATGGAGACTATAAACTTATCTAATAATGATAAAAGTGGATGTCACATGAGATTAGTTAATTAAGCAATTTAACTCTTCTTTTTGTATGAATACCATGATGAACTATAGTATTTTTTTTTTGGGTAGTTAATCTACCAAGCTAAATTTCTATGAAGCTCTAGATAATCAACTAGCCAATCTATTAATTAAAATTAACCATCTAATTTATATTAGGCTTTGTTATTAATTTCATGTTAATAAAATCACGAGACCAAAATGAGATGGAAATTGCTCTCTCAATTTTCGTCTTGGGAATGATGCAACTTTTAAACCTTATTAATGTTCTACCCCTTAAATAAATCTATAGCTGGTACACAAGATATTAATCACTCGGTTCAACAATGATATTTTTGGGGAGAAAAAAATGCAATTTCACGTCAGTGAGATGATCGTGCTTCTTGTGTGCTAAACTTGATTAAAAAATGAATCATTTACCTTAAAAATTTATAAAGGCAGTCTATCTCTTTCTTTATTCAAAAAAAAAAAAATTAATCGGTGAAAAAAATAGTGCATAAAATTTTTGCATCGATATATATAGTTTAACCTTGCCAATTGAGTTGATCCATAATAGCAAGAAGCAATCTACGCATTTATCTTTGTTTTGTAAATTTTATTTCTCTTTGTTTGGTCGAAGTTTTGTATCACTTTACATTTTTTTGGTCCCTTTTTTTTTTGTTGGTCAGAAGGTCGGAACTTTTCCTCATCTGTAATCTTTACATAGAAGAAGAAATTTGGTTGGGCTCCACCCTTCTGTAGGCGGACTTAAATTCTTCAACGGCCCAAACTATTTTACCATCCACCTGTTTGGTATATGGAAAACGCTGAAAAACAAAATATATAGGGAGGCCCAAATTAAATTGTATCTTTGTTTTTTAACTTTCATTTTTTTTTCTCCTGGTAATTTTGAACTTTGATCTTTAACTCCGAACGTTGACAATGGCCAAAAAAGAAATATTCTTTTCAGTATATATATATATATAAGTAAATCTTTAATTCAAACACGATTTTGACCCCAAAAAAAATCAAACACGATATCATTAATAAGCTAAAGTAAGCCGAAATAACAAGGAGCAGTTGACTTTAAAAAAAAAAAAAAAGGTAAGCTGAGATAACTGTCATGAACATTTGATATCCAGCTTGTTGGTGATAAAATTTTGTTATGAAATTCAATTTGTACTAGATAAAATGTTGTTTCTTGACCGCTTTTTAAAGCTATTTGCATATAAAATATAAAACTTCTATTCAAGTTTATTTTTGGCTGAACTTTATTTTTAAGGGTGTCAGTGTTGATCTCATTTATTTGGCAGTTGGTAATATACATCTTGTATCTTAGGGTACACGCCATCCGTTTTACATTTAATTTCAGACGTAAAATTTTATTAAATAGATGTAATTTATTTTTCCTAAGCTACTGCATTTTGCTTTGTTGCTGTAAGTATTGGTTAATCGTTTGCATAATTCTTTTTTACTCTAAACCACTAGAATCTATTTTGACTTGGATTTTTTTTCTTTATTCTTTTTATTAAAGTTTAGGTTAGCAAAAACTCATCCTAATAATACAAGGTCAGGATATATCTCTAGGATATATTTTTAGCTTTAAATGTTTAAGAATCCTTAGATTATCTACCAACAGATAAATTAAAACTTAAGAATTAAACCAAAATCATGACAATACAAGAACGGAAGGCCAATCAGGTGACCTAACCTTTGGTGGCTAACTTGATTCAAATCGAGTTGGATTCTTGTCTAATCTAATTAGAATCGAACAGGACAATAATGGAGTAAAACTCTCTTCATACCAATTTCTTTTCTTTTCTTTTTTTTTTTTTTTAATAAAATGTGAACCCAATGCCTTAAAACAAATAAATATAAAATTATTTAAACCAACTAGGCGTTAGTTGGCATTCCATAACTGATGGGAAGATTTTGATATTAATGATTACATGTATAAATAAGAAAAATTAAGAATATTATTTGGCGGGTTTCTAAAATTCTTTTCACTTAGGCACTTGTCAATTCTTAGTCCGGGAGTTAATGATAAAGAAAATTTAGGAAGGCTACAAAATTTTTTATGAGGATCTCTCGGTACTCTTATAAATTTCAAAAATACTAGTACCTTATAGTTATTTATAGTTAAGATTGTGCTATATGTCTCACTAATCCAATTTATTAAAAAATAAAAAAAGTAAAGATTTAATCACAACCATAGTTATTAAAACCGAATGATCAACTAAATGGCAAGGTCACTAGGTTACCATTGCAATAAGTATAGGTTAATAAGGTCCTGGTTAAATTGAAATGGATTTAATTAAATAAATATATTAAAATACAAAATAATTGAAATAAGTATAGAATATGTATTATTATTTACACAACTTATAATAAGAACACATGTGGCTTAATGGTAGTGGAGTCAACTTCCTTCCCACATATCCCAAGTTCGATTCTTGCATGCTACCATTTTTGAAATTGATCGATGAATTTAAACTTAAAGGTTCAACCCACACTGATTTTAGCAAACTCGCGGGTTTAACCAAGTTATATGCAAAATGGTCCAAGTCACGAACCAAATGTTTGAAATAGTCCCTAAAATTTTCTAAAATGTGTAAAAAAAATCTTGAATCCCCAAATTTCTCCTATTTTGCTTCATAAAAGCTAAATCCTCAATATTTCTTAAACTCAATTATTTTTCTCTCACTTTCACACCCTACTTAGATGAAAATCTTTCTGACATAGAATAACAATAAGAAAAGAATGAATCACCAACAAGCTATTATTGGACGAGTGATAAAGAATTTAATTCCCGTAAAGATGAGGACATGTTGGGAGGGGAAGTAAGTATAAATGCTCTATTTTAAATTGATGCCATTGTATTTGTCTTATTCGCATCAACATCCCTAAAATACTTCTTAATCTTGACTATGACAAACATGTCATGCCAATTGCAAATAATATCTCTCAGTCCATATGTATCTTCATCTACAAATGTGGCATCATCGTTATTCAACTTGTACACCTTAAGAGGTAGTGGTTCTATATGATTCACTATCGTTGAAGTGGAATGAGAGGCATGATCTTCTACTAAAGCTCGATTAAAACTCCTCATATATGAGATGGTTTGTGAATACATTTGACATGGGAGTAAAGTGTCTTTTCCTTGTCATGCTAGATTCCTTTTATACCAAATTTCTTCCCAAATTACATCTAAAAGTTTTCCTTGTCCCACTTGATGATATACTTCCCCTACATCCTATTTTTTATATTTTAAACTCCAATTTATTCCAAAAAATGTAATGTAATAGCTAATAAATTAGGTAATGTTAGCTAAGTGTGGAGAGTCTCTAATTTGGACTAATCAAACTCTTAATTATATTTAGGAAATTTAAAAATTTGGACTATTTGAATTGGGTGTGAAATTAGAAATAAGTAGGTTGCCTAGCCCAAATTCAAGTTATTTAATTATTTTGCCGACAAAACGGTTCAAACCCGGAATATTTTTCGACCACAAAACCAACCGGAAATATCTTTTCAGTTGCAAAATTAATTTAAAATCTGTAGTGATTTAACAGAAGATTAAAAATCCATCACGATTTCGTCCAAGCATTGCTGGTTGGTTCGAAAAAAAATCGTACAATAACGAAATTATTTATAACTAATTACGTGTTTTGAAAACAAAGGAAGAGAGGGAAAAAAAGGGCAGCAAACTCCTTATACTATTTGTTTCGAGAGCCATATAGTATTTTTCATTTCGTCCCTACTTCAGAAATTTTATCTTCTATTCCGAAAAAAGAAAAAAAAAGAACTGAAACCAATATTTTTTTTTATTTTAAAAAAGACATGAAACCAATATTTTTTATTTTTTAAAAAAAGACAATTTGTGATCCACTTTTGACATGATTGAGATTATGAATTTGAGTCTTACATGGCGTCTCCTTTCATGAAAGATTATTATATGAACGTGGTTGTTAACTATGCATAAGTTACTAGCCAATTACCCGCAGTACTCGCATATTTGAATTTGAAATGTATAACAAATACCCAAAAACAATATAGATTTAATACAGAACCGATCGAATTATAGACAGTTCTACATAAGTAGGCATATTGTTGCGCATGCGCCATGGAGTCACGGCCAAAGTTTATATTGGCACAGGGAACGCCAAAAACAAGGTAAACATGTCAAAATCATAAAGATAACAGCTTATACATATATTTGTTTGCTTTTAGAACCATCCAAGTTGGGCCACAAAAGCTATAATTTTAGGCAAAATAAAAATTCTCATTAAACAGAATGAGAAGTATTTTTATCATCAAAACTTTTAAGAGAGCCACATAATAATCTCTGCAGCCGCACGCCTGAAAGTTTGCTCCACTGAGGCTGCATCTTGGAACTGAAGTAAGGCTTTACTTGCCTACAAGATTAGCCCAATTGAGTTAAAACTCATTTTTGCTATGCATTTTTTTGACTAGTTCTTTCATTTTTTTCCAGAAGATTCATTTCTAGTTTAATTTATGAAGGCAAGAGATCAACATGCATGTACGAAACAAATAATATTACATTTTCTTTTCAAGCTGCTCTTTACTTCTTTTTTTTTGTTTCTTCTGTTGGCTGCAATAATGATGTCAAGCTACAACTAGTTAACATTAGTTGCAAGGATAGGCTTGGCTCGTGTGCTGTGAGAAAATGTTTGCTGTATTGAACACTATTAATCTTACTTCTACCGTAAGGTTTCATGTTGTTTGTCTCAACCTCAACGTTATCCAGAAAAGCATTTAACTTGTTATTCATTTTTTTCCTTTGAATATTCCATGTACATGTGCTTAGAACCCAAATCATAAAAACTGGGATTTCAAAGTGCTGCCAAATAAAATCAAATATTTATTTTTTTTATGATAGAAATTTTTAGATGAATTTGACATTGATCATCCCATCAAGATTAGGACGTGATCTAGGGCTATACAAGTATTTACAGGAGATTTATAAGGTCATCTACAAATCATCACAATGATAGCTAGAATTGAATTTGTATTTTTATGGAATACAAACTCGCTTCTTATCACTCGTGTCAACTCTCATTGGTAAAATAAAATGTAATATACTTCTCATATGCCTACAGCAATCCTAATAAAATATTAATAGTTTAAGAACATATTTTTTTTAAATTCTGCACATATATCCTCCTTCTGGAGACTACAGACTATTGGGTAAGGAAAAGAATCATTTGTTGTTTCAATGGACTGTTGGGTGGGGAGCATAATACTACAAAGTAGAGCGGCTTTGAACAACAAAATAGTTTATTTATTATCAGTTATCACCAAAATAGGATCCTCAAAGCATACAAAACAAATATATATTAGAAAAAAAAATTGCATAAAGTGAAGATTGAGTTTGCAAACTTACATGGGCCAGAATCATGTATCTGTTTGCATTACGATTGCACAAAATGTTGGCAGATATGACGTCCAACCTGTGCTTCTCGAGCACAAAAGCGATGGTGGTGAAAAGGCCTTGCTTCCTGGTTGCACAAATGCTGTATTGTGCTTCATTTCCAAACATGGTCAGCACCAAATTTGGCGAAGCAAAAGTCTTGAAGGCCACTGGCTGCAGAGGGGCTGGTGATGAAAATGATGAACTTGAAGTATTTGAGACTCTTCCCAATGCACCTGCCAAGTTATTTGAAGAGCCTTGATCAGCTATGAATGCGTCTCTTGATGAGTCAACATAGGGGTTCCAGTGTGAGTTGATCACAGATGACTCGCACCCAATAGGGGACACAGCTTGGTCCTTTTCTCGTTTAAGCTTTTCTAGCTTGTCCACAGTTTTCTGCAGACTTTTGATGTAGCTCACTGCTTCATCCACAATGGTTGATTTGTCCGCCTGCGCATGATCATCAAAATCAAAGCATGTACTCAAGGAAAAATTATATATAGTGCGACCTAATTAGATTAAGTGAAATGCTTTTTCTACACCTTAATGGTTATAGAATGTAGACATTCATTAAGAGGAGTGAAGGGGAGAAAAAAAGTTGAAAAATAATAATAATAAGTGATTGTGCTGGTGCATAAGAAGTTGGGAGAAGAATAAGTGATGGTGCTGGGTATGTGTTTTGTCAGTAAAGGGTTTGAGTGTTTGTGATACTGGAGTGTTAGAAATACAATGTTATTAAATTAATTGTGGTTTTGGTGAGGTGAGTATTTGGGTAGAAATCAATTTCTAGAGATATGGCAATAGTTCTTCATTTTTAGTACAAAAGAATACTGTTTATTCACGACCAATTAAAAAAAAAACCCTGTTTATTGTGGTTTTCCAAAATTTTAAGAAAAATTATATTTTTCTATATTACACCAAGAATTATTATCATTTAAGACTCGGAAGTTTTGGTCAGTTCTACTTCTACCAAAATTAATCCCACCTATCTCATTTCTTTATGAAAAAAAGTGTGGTATCCTCTAACATCCGGTTTCCACGATATTTAGAAAAATATTTTTTAAATAAAATTTGTAAAAATTATTTCATATTTGATATAAAATTAATTTACATTTGATTTAATATTAAAATATTTTGTTTATTATTAATTATGTTTTATATTATAAAAATATATTTTTAATATTAAACAGGAAGAATTGAGATTTAGATTTATTTATAAAAATGCTGCCATTGAGATGTCAAGGTTGTAATATAAATAAAAACATTATTTACAATTCCTAATATTTAATATTCTAGATTAGATTTATTTATAAAAATGTTGCCATTGAGATGTCAAGGTTTGCATTGTATATTTGTTTCCAAACAAAAGTTTTAGGGCTCGTTTGGATGATTTTATAAAAAAATATTTTTTAAAATAATTTTGTTAAGAAATATCTTTTTTAAAAAAATCAATTACTTTTAACTGTCAAATAAATATATATTTGAATGTAATATTTAAAAGGTCTTCTTTTATACCAAAAAATCTTTTTATGTAAATTTTTCTGGAAAATGAAAAATATAGGTTTTAGAAATGTATATTTTTAAAGAATTATATTTTTACAAAAAAAAACCAAACATATATAAAAACAACATTAAAAGTGTTTTTAATGAAAAAATATTCTTTTTTATCAAAATAATTCACAAACGAGCTGTTAATCTTATCTGTAGCAATTAGTCTTATTAATGGATGGGATATTAAATTAAGTAAATCATACAATACACATACACCCTTATAAAATTAAGATACTATTTATAGCATTTTGGACTTCTTTTTTGTTAGAGATTTAATTTTATCTTTATTCAATATTTTTGGTTGAGAATGTGGTACATAAAACTCCAAGGCACAAAGGGGAGTACAAAAATATTTTCATTTTAGGAGATGTGCAGCCAAAAACCAATTGCTGTAGTAAGAATTCGATAGTAAATTGTAAGATCCCTTTCAGCCACCATTAGTGCAGTCAATGAGAAGGGAAGTAATTCATCTACAGGATTGAAGTGTGAATAGCAGATGCATGTAAGGATTGAATGTTTTTCTGTGCCCATTTTAAGTACCCTACACAAGGGATCTTAAAGCTGATTAATTATTTTTGTTATGGTGTAAGGAGTAAACAATGTTTCAAATATTATATTAAGGGAAAAATTACATTATTGTGGTGTGAAATTTTACCATTGAGATTTTGTTTTAAAAAATAATATTTTATTTGTCAAATGTTGCCATTGGCAACATTTGAATTAAAAAATTAATATTTTGACCATTTTATTTAAAAAATAATATTTTATTCAAATAATAATAACATTTTATTAATGAAATCTTGTTATTGATGAGATTTTATTTGAAAAAAATTATATTTTATTAAATATGATTGATGATTTTGAGAGTTAGTGAAATCTTGCCATTAACGAGATTTCATACACCATATTTATGTAAATCACTAAACAAATTCATCTCATGATAAATTTTACCAATATATGCCATATCAAAAAAATACCCCTTAAAGCTCATGAACAAGTTTAAAAAAAAAAATCTTTTTTTGTGGGCATCCTATATATATAAAATGTTTTTCTTTTGTATAAATTTTTGGTTATATTTAAAATTATTTTTATTATATTTGAATTTAATTTGTTTGAATTTTCAATACAAATAAAGCTAGGAAAGCTATAGTTTATTATTTTTTTGTCCCTAACAAGGGAGAAAATAAATTAAATTGGAAAGCAGCACTCTAGATTTGTGCCCTTTCTACATTTCCTAACTGCCCAAATTGGAAAAAAGCTACAGATCCTGACACATATGATCAGAAGGATAAACTCGATGGGAAAAAAGGACATTCTCCTCTTACAAAAAGGATCTAAATTAAGGAAAAAAAAATGTTCATGAAAGGAAAAAATTAACATGGTTACCACCTCATAGAAGATAAATTCGATGATCGGATTTTATATACCTTAGAAGGAAGCTGCGGAAGCAAAGCATGAAGACTAGCGAACATGTTCCTCATTTTCTTCCTCCTTTCTCTCTCGGTCCATATGTGAAGGACATGATCGGCTTCACGGCATTTCCCAGCATGATCTTTACCTTCTTCTTCATCACCATCACCATCATTCTTCAAAACCCTCTTGCCATTTCTAATGGCTCGGCTCCTCTTGTTGTTTTTATTCACAAGAGATTCTCCACCACCTTCATTTGATTCCTCTTTGTGAAGGGTGGCCATAGTGTCTAATAACTTGTCTTTGGTTTCTCCATTAGAGTTATCAGAATTGGAGAGGCCCCATGATTGGTTTTCCCACAGGAAGCCAAGGTCATGAGGGCCTTGATCCTCTACAGCCATGGCCATAGTGTATAAGAAGATACACACACACACAAAAGAGAAAGAGTTTTATGAGAGGAACTTAGCAATGAGGGGAGGGAGAAGGGATGCGTTTATATAAAAATAAAGGTGGCAAAGAGTTAAGTTGAAGCTGCGTAGAGAGAAAAATAAGAAAATGGAAATGATGAGGTTGGCTAAGAACAGCCCAAAATACAATCATAAGCCAATTGCGGTTACTTTTTGCATCCCAACAAAAACAGATATATAATCACCGCGTACTACAACATATGCCTCTCTCATCTGCTCCCCCACAAATATCATTGAAAATGTTTCAATGAAAAACTAAACTTAATTGATTAAAAATGTTTTAATATACCTAACATCTACAAAATTCTGCAATTAATTAATTGTAATTAAGACACCTCTTATCATTGTGATGCCTATATATATATATATATATATATATATAGGTTTCTTTTTTAAGTCTTGGTCCAACTACAAAAATGGAAGGTGTTACATTTTCCTTTTGGGTGTATCATGTGAACAAGTATTTTTTATTATTTATTTTTTGTTAAACAAGTTTTTATTATTAACTAAATTTAAAATTTTCATCCTAATCCTTTCTTTTTTATATTTTGGTCTGAAATCCTAATCCTTTCCTACTGTCATCATTTATAAGGTTATTTCAGAACGGTTGCATTTATTAAATTTATGATATTGTATAATATTTCACCCAAAATTCTTATCTTATATGGTGATACTCAATGCTGTTTTAGACTATGCTCATGTAAAAGAAAAATCAATATGATTTTCTTCAACTTTATTTTTGTATTTAAAAGGTTTATATTAATTATGCATCTTTTTTCGTTTACCTTATTTTTAAACATTAAATGTACTATAATTATGTAGACATTTTTTCTCAAAAATAATAAAAGAAATGCCGAATGGATATAAGATGTTAAATTCTTTTGAATTTATATAGATCTGGTTTAGAATATTGCGCGAGTTGTCCCAAGTATTTATTTCTGGTTAAGATAGTTTTTCCTTTTCAATCTACAAATCATTTAAGATTGGTTTGATAGTCCTCTCCAATGAAATGTACCCACTTATTAAAAACATAAGCTAACTTCTTCTATTTGGTAGAAAGAAAAATTGAAGAGTTTTTACTCTTAATTTTTAAAAGTTACGAGTACTTTTGAGAAATGTGTTTTTCAGAGCTGATTTAAGCATTTTAAAACTTAAAAAACTAGCATAACCATACTCTAATTAAATTAAAGAAAAAAATAGAATTATCCTATCTAATATCTGCATTAGTTATTTTAGATTCAAAAGTAATTTTATAATATATTTATCAAACAATATTATGGAGGCCACTGATTATTAAAAGCAACGTACTTATATATTATTTTATCAAATAATACTATTAAAGTTTTTTAAGAATAGATATTGAGAAGTCTATATAGCTCAACAGCTCTATCAGAAGTCATAGCAAAGATAAGATAATGATATGTTACATGACTTAATGTTGTAACTCAATGTATGAGCCTATAGTATGTTACATGAATGCCTTTAAATAAGATAATGAACTTAAATTTTATAATTTTGAAATACCCTTAAAAATTTGCAATGTTATGTATTAAATAAACAAATAAATTATATTGATATATTTATTTAATACATAATATGATGATTCTGAGATTTGTATCATGAAATATTTACTTATAATTTTTTTGGTATAGTTACATTAATTATATATTCAGTAATATAATTTATTTATTTAATAAAGCCTGAGATTAGTATATCATTAATATGGAATAGTTTACAGAAGCATATAACTGTAAATATCATTGGAAAGAGTATAAAAACAATCATCAGCTAATAAAAGCCTACTTAAATCCCCTTAATAATATAAGAATTATATATTGAAAATTTGAAATTATGAAAATATATTTAAAAAGTTTAGTAAAATTTTAAATAACCACGACGTATAATTAATTTAGCCATATCTTTTTAAACAGTGAAATGATATCTCATAACAATCTTTGTTCTTATCTTCAGGTTCAAATGATGGATGAGTTCTTGTTCCTATATGGATGGTATACGCCATGAGTACACTTTCAACTGCCTTCTTCTTGATAAGAAAGGATGCCAGCGTTATGAATGTATGCGATGACGCTTGATGTACTTGTCACCATTCTCCAAGTAACTTATCGATTACATTTAGCTTTATTTAGTGTTGCATGTAACTAGCAGTATTATTCATCATATCATCTGTTTAATTATTGCCCGATTAGATTATAAAAAAAAATCGGCTTAAAAAAAGTCCAGCTAATTAAGGAAAGGTTTAGCGCTTATTTGTTTAAGCATTTGACACCTCTCAGTAAAGTTTTTCTTTAAAAAAATAAATTTAGTTTCATCTGTACCAAAAAAAATTAACATATCATAATTTTTGAATTTTGATATTCTAAAGTGAGAATTTTACTTTAAAGGATAAAGTGAGAAAATTCACCCTTAGATCAATAAAGTGAAAAGGGTCCAATTTCTAATTTTATTAATCTAACCTTATTTTACTCTTTAAAATAAAATTATCCCTTTAGAGGATCCAAACCCAATAATTTTTCTTCCATGCAATATGCAAAGGTCACTAGTTTAACAACAAATTTCAGAGAAATTTTAAAGTCATAAAATTCTTTTTTTTTTCCTTTCTTTTGCTGTTGAGCCATTTCCATTTATACCGGTCAATTTTTTGGCTTGCACTCAATTTTTTTTCTTTGATATTTATTGAAACACTCAACACTCTTATGGAACAGAGTAGAGAAAGATACAAAATAAATAAAGTCAAAAATACATCCACACCCACACCTACACATTTGAGCTAAACACCTATGTAGAAAACATAGATCATTCTCATTCCTTTCGATATTGCCATCAAGGATGAATAAGGACACCTATAGCCACTGCCACTACATAATTGCAAGCAGTTCTTGCTGACACTACACACACAAGACAGTCTAAGCATCAGATAATACTTGCACCCAAAACTCGTACCGGTAGTGTCCACCTAACAAAACCACTTAACTTGGAGAGCCTCTGCTTGTTGTCCCTATAACGATCAAGCTTGAAAAACCTCCTTATCCAACGAGCTAGCGAAAACCAGAGAGGAGTTTTTTAACTTTGGTTTCATGTTAAGAAATAAGTTTCTATTAAAACCCAGCTCCAGAAATATCTATTATGTCCCTTGAACCACTTTGCTAAATCCATCCTGCAAGTTAAATTTTCAAATATAACTTTGGTTTGCACTCAAATTTTGAAATATAATAACAAATAAGCAATTAAATCCTTTTCTTTTGGTTTCCTGCAAGCCAGCATCATCCTACTGGAAACAATCCTATTCGAGCTTGTGTAGAATCCTTGAACTGTATCAGCTAATTAATTTGAATACTAATTTTTGGATATTGAGCTTTCATTTTAACTAGTCGTGCCCATCCGATGTTTAATTAGTCAATGTAAAATAACTTGTATACTATTACTCAATTACATGTTTATGCTTATAAGATTTCAAGAGGATAATTAAATTAAACACTTTTGTTGATGTGTCAATATTTGATTGAATGTTTGTATAAATTTTTTGTACACTTTCCTTGCATATGAAAAACCTTTGCCAGAGCTATGTTATTTACATGCCAAAATGTGCCACATTATCTTACAGGAGTAAAAGAGACGGCGTACAGAAACTCATAATACATTTTACAATTAAATTTACTTACAATTAATGCATAAAGTTAAAAATTGAATAAAATGTTACATGCACATTTAAAAAGGTGCTCATGACTCATATATCCTTCATAAACAACCAGGATGTTAAGCTTGTGTAGTGGGCTGAGGGTTACAACTACATGACAATTCGTTCGTTTTTTAAGCTTTTATGAGGGGAAAAGTTGGCGGTGGTAATGAAGATATGTATATACTCACTACACAAAACGCAACACGCAAAGCCAATCTTGCAGCCTCATATGCGTCTCTTCCGTCTTGTTGTTTGGCGTCTGGTGGCTTATGAAATTGGAGTTTGGAATTGAAATTGGGCGGTTTAATTAGCCAATTCCAATGTTTATGTTTGGAGTAATATATAGAATTTGAATTATAATTCTATGACCCAAACTCTATTAAATTCAAAAATAACTAAAATAGGCTCTTCTTAATTCCTAACTTATATCCTATGAATTGTCAGTTTTAAATTAATTGGCCAATTCTAATGTTTATGTTTGGAGTAACATATAGAATTTGAATTATAATTTTATGATCCAATTCTATTGAATTAAAAAATAATTAAAATAGGCTCTTCTCAATTTATAACTTATATCCTATTAATTTTCAATTTTAAAACTTATTAAATGTTTATATCATCATGAAAGTCAGTTTTTCTCTCTTTCATTTATTTTCTAACAATCATGTTACAGTTCTATAGTAAATACAAATACAAAATTTAAAATTTTAAGTCAATTTCAATTATTTTAAATTGAAATTAAAATTAAAATTCTACATTACAATTCTAATTTCAGCCTTCAAAAGCACCCTTGTGGTTTTGCTCTAGCTGGCTGAAGGGCTGAAGGCTCGAAACTTGGCACACTCCATCCAAACCCCAAAAAACAAAAAAGAAAAACGCACACGAAACGTGGCTATTATTTTTCGAACTCTTGTGTTTGATACTTCCGCTTCCGTAAAAATCGTGGCTTTTGCTAACTTTCTTAACATGCTAATCATTGGTTAAACAACAAAGCATTATTTCAAGGTCAGTGCGTATTCGGTTTTAAAAAGTGGAGTAATTAGTAATACCAATAACTACGATTAAAGAGATATAAAATGTTTTCCACACGGCACTGATCTATACGCAAAATAGGGAGGGTGACAATAATAATGTAAAGGCAGATTCTCTTCTAACTTTTGAGAAAGAAAGGCTACGAGCCGCAAACTATGATAAGACAGTTATTGCCTATCATACAAGTACAAAGTACTCAAGTTTAGAATCAACTTATAACTACGGTTTCCTCCTGATGGAGTTGCTGAACGAGATCGAGAAAGAGTCATAGAGAGGGGTTATTGTATTGAGTGATGGCAAACCCATCTTGAAACCTGTAAACCAAGAAAGGATGGAGAGAAGTTGGACTCGTGAATAAGAGGACAGCGAGGTCCAGTCCCAAGCTACATGGGACAAATGAATTAGCGGCATTTTTTTTTTCACGTGGGCAATGTTATTGATTCAAAATGGGAAAAAAAATTCCAACAGAAGCTAGGTAATTGAGATTATTTTTCAGTTAATTATGTGATTTCAATTCAAAAAAGCATTTGTTTCAATTACATTAGTGTTAGATAAAGAGAAATTTATTTTGACTTCACTTTATTGGATCTAACATTCACACCTACCATTGAATAAGATATGAGACCAAATTTGGGTTTACATTCAATTCAATAATAAATGTAAGTGTGTAGAGACGGTGTCCATGAAATGTGAGTAAAAATAATATTACTAAATGCAATATGTATTAAAAATGGATCTATATGATAAGCCAAAGCAATATGTTAATTCAATAGGTTTTTTTCAGTGAACCCAAAATATTTATTGCCTGATTAATTTCCACAAGGCATAGAGCCTATGCATCTTGCCCAGCTACCTAATTGAAATTGTAATGTATTTAAACTGCAATCACTATATATAAATTTTGTTTACATCAGGATTTGAATCCTTTAAAATTTAGAGAAAATGATGAGTTTCATCCTTAAATCAATAAAGTAAAAACGTCCACTTCTAATTTTATTAATTAATTAAAAACTTTCTCTCCTAAATCCCTAACTTACTCTCATCTTCTCGGTATGGTTGTGTGACTATGAATTGCCTAACGGTGGTTATTGGTTATTCACAAATTATTTTTAAGTAAATTATACCATCTCTATTCATTTATACTCCTAGTACGCGCGAGAAGAACAAAATAGTGTAGAGTATTTTTATATTTGAGGGAAGAAGAGTATATAAGATAATTCTTTGTATTAAAAATAAATAGAAAAGTTCAGTAATAAAAGGAGGCGAGAAACGAGGTGGTGGCTGACGGCACCATTTCGTAGTGCAACAGAGGCGCGAGCGCACCGGTAATGGTGGATTGTGGTTCAGCTATGTTGATGTATGGTGTAATGGTTTGCAACTTGAAGAGGCAGAGACGACATTGCTAGGTTAATTTGTTGATTTGAATTAAAAAATTTGCTAATTTCTTCTTTCTATTTTTCCTTTTGTTGAGCTTTGTTTTTTCTGGTTTAGTTGTGGTGATAGTTGGCGATTAGATGCTGGTTTTCGGTTATTGAGAAGAATTGATTGAAATTGTTGTGTTCTGCTTCTGATTATAGATTCAATGTTCATTAAGAAAATGAATTATATGTTTGATGAAAATTCCATGTGATATTGTGCTTCAGTGTTTTTTTATGACGAGAAGGCAACATTCAGCAGAAGTGGTGGAAACAATCAAACTTGGGATACATAATTACTTTGTATTGTCATTTATTGGAAATTAAAAAAACAATTAAGGGTACAAATATCCTTTTATACATTTGAATCATGGGTAACTCATGCCTTTAAAGGGTTTCATTTTAATGGTTTTTAAATAATTAAGAAAGATAAGTGATTTTTAAAATATAGAAACGAGTAAATGTAATCACAAAAAAAAAACTCAGAAGGGATCATTATAATTTGTCTCAAAGACTAAATTGAAAACGAATATTATGCACGAAGGTTAGAAATGTAGCCCATAGACTTCTGACTGTGTTTATATTGTCCCCGTATACTTCATTGTGTTATAGCTCCAACACACGATTTGCTATCATCAACATACGAGAAAACCAAATTGAAAACAGTTGTCATATAAGCACTAAATTCAAAATCTTTTTAGAATAAGAACCGAATAAAAAATAAATATTATGTATTAAGACTAAAGATATCTTTTAACCAAAAACTAAACTAGCTGAAATCATACACCTAATGAAACAACTCTCCTTTTTTCACAATTTTCTTAAAAGCATATATAAAAAATAAGTAGCAGCACCATTAGTTAAGTTTAGAATATATTTAGTTTGAGTTTCTAGTTTTCAGTTTTTATTTTCAGTTTTCTATTTTTTAGATTTTGTAAGAAAATACTGAAAATTTTGAAAATATAAATTTCAATTTTCAGTTTTCATTTCCAATTTTCAATATTTCCTTTATAAAATCCTAAAACTGAAAACTAAAATTCAAACCAAACAGACCCTAAGTCCCCTAAAAAGCAGTGTGCTTACTTTTGGTATCTTTTCTGTGTGTCAGCTCAAACTGTCATAGTGAAACTAAATGAATCAAACAGAATAGACCACATATCTAATACATTTTGCAAGCAACCAAGGTAATCACTTAATAATCCACTTCGCGGCCACAAGTCTTAAATTTATATAATGAAATTAAATAAAATTCAAGTACTTGTTCGCATCATAAATGACATGCAATAATCCATTACGACAGTATAAATGAAACCTACTATAACACCCACCAATGTTTCTTGTTTACTATTTTTTTTTTTCTTCTTCTTTTTGATATATTTTTTAACCCAACCATGACAGATGAGAGGTTCAGTCCTCAAAAGAAAGGGAAGTTCATCAAGTAAAATAAGTTATAGATAGAGCCACCAAAAGATCAAACTAAAAGATAAATGATTTGCCAGCAGGGAAATTTCATTTCAGGCTCAGGATAAGGTTCTCTGTATCATGTGGCTAAGCCTGTTGTTTTGCAAATGGGGCAAAGGTTCTTCTGCATTAGCCACTGCTTGATGCAGTTACTGTGGAATTCATGCCCACAATCCAGTGAACCAACATTCTCTCCATCAGCATAATTTTCCTGCGATCATCAAAGAACAATAAAAATGCAGTCAGCACAATCCTTTATTTACTTTTACTAGCTGACTGAGACAGTCATCACTCATACCTGGCAGATACAGCAAGGTTCCAGATCTTTAGAAGACTCTGCCATAGCAGACATATAAATTCGCTGTTTCATCAACTTTATAATGATATCCTCACTCAATCCAGTGCTCACGTCTCCAATACGCTCCTCCAATGCCAACAATTCCTGCAATCCCAGATAAAGTCAAAAGATATGATAGAGAGCAACATTGCTAATGGATAGGAATAGCATATGCCCTTTTTACCTCATAAGACATGTTATCAACATCAAGGCGCATTTCTCTGTGTCTGTCATGCATTTCAGCCATACCGTGATATATGAAAGGGTCAAAGAGCATATAATCCTGACATTTCACAGGTGTCAAAGGAAAAGATTTGAAGTCAGCATTTTCAAGAATCTAGTGCACTGGAAGGTCTGCTTGCTGCAAAGCAAGCAACCAATCTTGTGCTTACTTCAAAAGCAAATGTTTCTCTTGCAACTTGATTAGACACAAAATCAAACATGATAGAGAATCAAGAACAAAATAAGGTAAACATGGAAGACATAACCATTATTCATGGTTACATTTTCCCTTCAGCTCACATTCAGTAATAGGGCAACCGTTCATAATTGCTCACATACTATTAGTCCAATCCTAACTTGAGTATTTCATTCTTAGATGAGTTTAGTGTGATCAACCAAAGAAGATAAAACGCCCAAGATGGATTTCACAACAGAATATATGAACGTCATAACTGTCAAGAAATATGTTTATAAACTAAAATTCGAACCTCAGCACGTAAGTTGTCACCCCTCCGCATTGCAATCAAGACTTGGCGAATCTGCCACACAGAACAATTAAATGGTTAGTTTAGTTAGATCTATGGTTGAAGCTAATGTTGATCAAATTTCGCTTTATCAAGATGCTTGTTAGTTGGCTACAACCGATAAGCAATTATGTTGATAAGGAAACTGAAAAAATTATGAAGATGAGGGAACACACAGAAATTAGATGATGACATCAAGTGCTCCAGACAATAAGTATTCTCAAGCAATGGTATGAATAAGTATTCTCAATATGATATATGATAGAGTACTATGGCATTGTTTGATTCATATAGCCGACCACACATAGTTATACAAGGCTTAGTTGTTGTAGTTGTTATTAGGTAATGCATATTTCCTATTGTCTAAATTCTTATATCCTGGCTATGTGAAAATTTTATAGGAAAATCCAGCACACCAACATGGTATAGTCTTCAACTGATACCGCAACAAATACAAATATAAGGTCATACCTCAGATATCAGTCGGCGTCTCCCTCATTGTCAACGGTTAATGCCCGTGGAGCAGAGAGAACATCACCACCTCTTCTTTCCATTAACAATGCTGCTCTTTGATATGGTTGATTGCTGCGGGAACCCTGAGTAAATGAAGGAGGGCCAGAAGGAGATGGAGTAGAATGGCCATTCTGAACACCAGATGATGTGCTAATTGATGGGAAAAGAGACCAAGGACTGAACTCAGACAATCTTTGGAGATTTTCTGTTGGGATTTCAGGGTTAACAATCCAGCTGGGATTAGGTAATGTGTGGACATTTGAACTAGATCCAATCCAAGATGAAGTAGGTACACCTCCAGAAATGTTTGCATTAGCAGAGGATGTACGCCAAGCAGTAGGTTCATGTCCTGTAGATGCAGGCACATTCATGGGGTGCCCAGTACTCTCTCTTGGAAACATTCTTAAATTAAAATCTTCCTGTATTGCTCTTTCTCCAGAGTTATGAGAAGTTGAAGATCTAGCCCCTCTAGGGTTAGCAGGTCTATTCCAAGGAAAAGGATGCATGTGAAGGGCAGGTGATGGGTTCTGCGGAGCACCAGAATTGGTAGCTGTTACTCCAGCTGTTAACCTCAATTCCAAAGAATCATTAAATGAGTGAGAGCCAGGTATTTGATGGGAAGAAGAATGATTATGATGCCTAGCACTCCCTGTTGATGGTAAATTGAGAGGAACAGATTCCTGATGCTGTACATGGGTCATTCTCCTATCAAAGGTTCTAAGAGGCCTTTCGACATTTTCTGCAACAGTTATTAAAGGAAAGGCATGTGCAGGTTCTTGTCTCACTTCATTTCTCAAGTTCTGCTGTAATGGAGGGCTAGTAACTGGAATATCCTCCAAAGGAGTAGAAACACTTAAGCTGCTAGAAACATTGAGATCAACAGGATTTGCAGGCCAGCATACATTTTCAGATTGTAAAAGAGAGTTTGAGCTTCCTCCAGTACATAGTTGACTAGAACTACCTTCAAGGGCCTTTCTCTTGCAGGAAGAACCCCAATTAACAAAAGAAGAACTTGAACTGGCACTATTTCCCCAGGTCATGTATTCAGGGTTTTCAGATGAAGTTCCTAGATGATTATATGAAGCACTGCCAAATGATGTATGCTCTCTATCAAATCCACTGGTATCATTGTTATGAACACTGCTACTAGCTGCTATGCCTTTCCCACGATTAGCAGTGTGCGCAATGTCCCCCATATCAAGATTTACATTGTGTGCTATGTGATTAGAACTGGAACCTTGCAAAAACGAAGGCTGAATTCTAGATTGATTTCCATGTAGGTTAGTATTTGAACTAACAGGAAAAATCATATTGCTTGGTTCAAATGGCCTTTCCTCTGTTCTGAGACCATCCTCAGCAGTAGTACTACATGACGAAGACAGGCCATGTTCTGATTTTAGACCTTCATCACTGACTTGGTTTATCAGTCCAGAACTAGATTCACCACTATTCCAGCCACTGAAGCTTTGTACATTAGAACCAGTAGCACGTAAACATGCAGTCTCACCAGTAGACCCTCTATAATCTGACAAACGGAAATCTACTGCACTTTGCACATGATTCAACGAAGACTGATGATTCATATCAGTGCCACTAGAATTAGGCCCTTGCATCATACTAACAATTGCAGGCGAGGAACCAATTGTCCTTCCTTGACCTTGCATCAGAATCAAGCTATCCCACCTAAATTAATCACCAGAAAACATATATTAGGTTCTCAAATTTCAAGCTATGAATAAGCTGCACAATGTGCTGTAAATATAATCTGCAGAAGACACCTTTGGCCATGAAACTGTAAGAGTTTAGTATGTTTTTTCACATAAACAATCATGATTCACCTATTTAATCAATGCATAAGATGAGGTCAAAATAGACACACGTACAAGAGTTAAAAAGTTTATTGAAAAGCCTAGAACTGCTTGAGTAACAGAAATTGAATAAAACTAGCCCAACAAGCTCAAGCATCTATTTCACTTGGACCAATATTGTGTTTCAGTGCTATGAAGATCTACACGGAAGATAAATGAGAGAATAAAGAAAACAAAACTTCTATGCGTAGATTGTCACTAAGAAAGCCATACTACTTTTATCTGATTGTTGGAAATTTTCCTGACATTTTTTTTTAATTCTCTGTTATACAGGAGGTGCAAGCACCTGGTACGGGAGGGAGAAGGCAACTTTGTGGAGGATTAAACCTCCAACATCAACATCATACGCAAATCCTAAAAGCTTGTGCTGATTGAGCTAGTCCATTGCCAAAATGCCATAGCTTTGTTAGCAAATCATCTTAATGCAAGGGCATTAGAAGGAGCTCGGAAGTGTACTCAGCGAGAGCAATGACCAGAAAAACATTTATTGGTCATCGAATAAACAAAAGCTTAAGTTTGTCGAGAAATGGCCACGGGCAACTTTAACTTGTGCTGAAAATTTCAGTTTGATTACCAACACTAGGGCAAAACTATCCTAGAAGCTTAAAAGTGCTAGAAAAAAAAGACCAGGGAATGGGTTTTAACTTTTAATCAGCATCGCTTGACAATTCTAGACAGTGCAAGATGTCCCAATGCAAAGCTTTTACTATCCCTCTTTCTCATCTATACCAAAGAGTGCAGTAATGCAATAATAGTCAATGTCTGCATCCTAAGGCACCACAAGCTAAGATACTACATGTGCTTGACACTAACAAGATGATAATGGAAGAGGATAAAGATCCCCTAGCTCATCAAATTAGTGAAGCTTTACAACACCCAATCCTTCACTGGTTTTTCTAGACTACCAAAATGCCCAATCCAGCTGCAAAACTGAAATTAATTAGCCAAATCAAAACCTAAATAATTAAAATTAGATGCAAGATAAGGCATGCCTGCGGAACGATTATATCTTTCAATAGGAGAGGGTTAAAAAAATTTTTTTTTTTAAAGGAGAAATTGCGGATAAAAACCTAATCGGTCGAAGCGATCCTCCACCCCATAATCGATACAAGGGGTAAAGGAACTAGCCAACGGAAAAACTCGAATTTATAACAAAAAAAGACGGATTTTTATGAGCATAATCAGGGTGAGCATAAGAATTGACGAAGGAAATTTCGTTAAAGATGAAAACAGGAAATCAGAGAGAAATCGGTAAGGGAGAAATTGAGTTACCAGAAAGGGATCCGAGGATTGGAAGGGAGGTGAGGGGTGAGGCACAACAAATTGAAGGTTTGATCGGTAAGCGTTTCTATCGGTGATGTGGATGATGATGATTCTTCATCATCCTTTAATTGCTGATTTTTTTTTAACCCTTCTCCTTTTATGAATTATTTATTATTATTATTAAATTTATTATTAATAATATTGAAGAGAAGGAGGCAAAGAGAAGACGACAACGGAAGAGGAAGAAAAAATGAGACATGAAATTAAATGAAACGGAGAGAGAGAGAGAGTAAAAGGACAGAGTAATCTACAATCTGTAATCTAAGATTCTTGAGAGAGAGTATGTGTGTGGACCAACCCCCATTGGGTTCGAGCATGAGAGGGTGTTGCTCGTACACATAGGCTGCATGGCAGATGCACCCACGTTGGGTCCCATTCTAAGTACCCATCTTTACCTATTTTTTGAAGTCATTATGAAAAAATATATATTTTAATAATTCAGTCTAAGGATAATTAATTTTACTTTTGGATGTGTTAAATTTAAAAATAATTTTAAGTTAATACATTTTATACAATACCTTATTTAAAAGAGCATGAATTGTTTATTTATGTTAAATAATATTTTATGATTAAAATTAAAAGTTTAATTTTGATGATATATTGTAGGTATAAAATAATTTTACAATGTCATTTAATCATATATTTCTATTTGTAAGGTTTTTAAGATATAGTGAATGTTGAGTTAAATATTTTTACTAATATGATAATATATTATTCATATTTGTGTAAAAATATTTTATAATAAATTAAATTAATTTATTAAAAATATAATAATTTTAAATGACTAACTTGTGTTTATATTCAAAATATAGGAAAAAACAGCTTTATAACTCTTATTTTGGTCAAAATACAAATTTTCTAGTTTGAGCCAAGTTTTCTACTACAATGATAAAGCTCTCTGACCCACTGTAAGGATAAAACTCTCCTAGTATTTTTTTAACCAATGAACCTGTAGATTAGCTATCAATGTGTTATTTTAACTTAACCAGAGATTTTGGTTTAAGTCTTGGGTATATAACTAAGTTAAAAGTTAAAACACAAGAGGGACTAAGGGAGAGTTTTGCCATCCTAGTGATCTTAATGATCAACTTGAGTAGAATTATCTCTAATAGGAGGATGTATGTGGTCACAAGAAAAACAAACTTGGAAATAATTCAAGACAAATAAAATAAGTGGTTATAATCATGTTTATTCATATTTAATTTTCCAAACATATGAAATTAGGAAAAAAATTTAATTTTAATGCACTAATTATATAAAGTTATTCAATCACATGTTACCACAACATTAAAGTATTATTGATTCTCACCTTAATTACTTCAAAAGTTATATATATAAAAGCATTTGACTTGGATTAATGAATAAAAAAAATTTATATTATTATATTAAAATTAAAGTAAGAAAACTACATTAAAATGCCAAAACAACTATTTTAAGAAATTATTAGACTTGTTCAAATATACACTTATGTCTCATTTGGCATTTAGAATTGCACATATAATTGGTGTTTGGAATCGGAATTATAATTTCACAATCCAATTCTATAGAATTAAAAAAACAACTAAAATAGATTCTTCTTAATTCTTAATCTATATTCTATAAATTTTCAATTCCAAATTTTATTAAATATTTCTCTCCTCATTAAAATCTATATAGTTTTTTTCTCTTTTTCTTATAATTTTCTAAGTTTCTATACTAAACCCAAATACAAAATTTAATATTCTAAGTAAATTTAAATTTTTAAAGGAGTTGGAACTGAAATTAAAATTATGCATTACAATTTTATTTTCAGCGTCTAAACGGCCCATTATCCTAAAAGTCATATTACGCCTCTTATTTTAAAATATTCGATGAACTACGGTCTTGGTTGACTGGCTATTTTAATTTGTTACGAGGAAATCATTATTGTCTTAGTTGCATCAAAAAGAAATCATTGATTTGAATATATAGAAAACTCTACAGTATTTTAAATATATAATACTCGATTTTGTATGTTCAAATTTTACATATATATACTCATCCTCACCGGTCACCATAAATCATCCAGGCCCCTTTACTCATATAAAACATAAAAAATCATTATCTACTAGTATAAACTCAGAATATTTGGTACCGATGTGGGTGAATTTTTATACATGCGAAGACATTGGGCCATTTGCATATTCTTTATCAACATGAATATGCTAGGTGATCATGCGTATTTATATTTGTTTCAAATACACATGGGCCTTTAGTGTATTTATATTGATATGAATACGCAAAAGGTAGCATATTTATGTGTGTATGTTTGCCCATTCAGTTTTATTTGCTATATAACCAAAACTCCACATACTTAAGAAACTCATGTCGTTAGTTCTATTTTTGTGTGAAAAAATGGCGTGCTTCACACTTATTCACTATGATGAAAAAATTGAAGATACGACAAATGAAGGAGTGACATTCTATAGTCAGAACCCGTTGGTGTAATTGTTAGTCCATCTATAAGTTTTTTAGAGCTACAAAGCAAAATACTGAACAAATAAGTCCTTACAAACAAATTAGTTAGATGTTTTATTAAGTACCCATAGTGTTTGGGGTGGCATGCTCAAGTATACTTGTATTCCAATTTACAACGATAATGAAATGAGGTTCATATTTAGATTCCAAGCCCAGTTTGAGGTTCGAGTAATGAAAATATTTATCGTTATAGAAGATTGTGATTTTAGCTTTGATGGTTTTGCTCCTCATGCATTAGTTAATGAAACCCCAAAGCAGCATGGTTCTGCAAACTTTCAAGTGCCTCTTGCTCCTGTTCAGAGGTTAGGTGTGAAGCAACCAACTCTCAATCCTAGCCTAGTAGATCTAGTGATGCAAGTTGTAGAGCCATCGACTTGACACGTCCTTGTTGCGGGTTTCGATCTCTATGTTGATCATAGGGATGAAGAAGAAAAAGAAGTAGAGGGCAGGAGCTGTATCGACAAGAAAGTAATGATTATAGCGATGATGAACCAACTTATGAGGTCGCAGGACTAGTCTTAATCTATATCACAAGAATATCTCAGCCACTACTCTTTAATAAACTTGGATGTGATGCCTCAAAATAGTTTTGTAGGGCCTACTGCAAGAGTGGTTGGAGATGAAAGTGAGTTAAGGAGGGCAACAATTTTAGGACAAAGAAGTTGTGTTATTTGCAATCAAGAATTATAGTATCAAAAGAAAGGTGCAATTCAAGGTTTATGAGTCTAGTCAGACGAAATACAAGTGCAAATGTGTGAAGTTTGGCAATGGGTGTGATTGGAGAATACATGTTATGTTTCGCTAGAAAAGGCAAGTATGGGAAGTCCGGAAGTACAATGGAAGACATACGTGTAAGTATGATTCTCTTTAAGAACACCGCCAATTGGATAGTAATATCATTTGTACTAGCATTTTCCCCATGGTTGAGGCGAATCCAACGCGTCCATTAGAAGCTGCAAGAACATGTGGAGTCAGTTTTAGGTTCAATATTTCATATAGGAATGTATGGATTGCGAAACAAAAAGCAATTGCTAAGATGTATGAGAATTGGAAGAATCATACAATGATCTCCGAGGTGGCTACAAAGTGTGCAACATTATATGCCAGCTACATCGATGAATTTAATATTTGTTGGTAATTAGTTTAATTTAATGCTAATTGCACTAATTGTTAATTAGTTTAGTGTAATATTAATTATTGTAATTGTTAATTAGTTTATTTTAATATTAATTAATGTAATTGCTAATTATATCTCTTAAAAAGGTCATAACTGAGCATGTTAAGATCCACGGGTTGACTACTAGAAGATGTTCCAGCTTAACACTCAAGTGAGGAGGCATGGGTGCATCAAGAAATGTCTACATATCATCAAAGTCTTGCCTGGCTGATACCACCCCAAAACTGGTCATCCATAATCAACAGTGTAACAGTAACCAAGGCTGATACCTCCACCATCTCCACCACCTCCATCTCCAAGATCACCACCACCATCTTTACCACCTCCACCATCTCCATGGTCATCATCATCATCATCGTAGTCGAGAAGACATCATTGGGAAGCACAGGTCCGACCCAGGCACACGCCACCACCATCGTCGATCTGGAGCATCCACGACCTAGGGCATAATAGGTGCTAGGCCTGCATCGAGTGGTAGCTCCTATGGCACCTAAGATGGATGAGGGTCTTGCAAATGCGAATCAGGAGATAAAAACCTCCATACAATTCCTGAGTACCACCTAAGATAGTTTGCAGATGGAAGACAATCCCTAGTGTGAGCCCCCGTCACGACGCGTTGATGATGCGCATTTCAAAAACCATAGTACTCTGTATGATAATCAGGCCACCATACCTTATCATTACCTCGACCATCCTTTGCATGCAATCTATCAATATTTAATGGGGTATGTGGAACATATTGCTGACACTGAAACTGTTGAATGACATGATCAGGCTGGTGCCACTCAATAATCTCAAAGCAAATCAAGGCGGTAATTAAAGCCCAAACACCAGCATTCCTTCCATACACGTGTCGGTGTGAGAGCAATGACACTCACATCCTCATATGGTCACCAATGAAATTGCAATGATTGACAACTTAAGTTAAACTTTCTACCTAGCCATAGAATATGGAAGTTAAATAATTAAATTACTCAATGATACCTACCCTACTAATGGGTATGGCATCAAAACGTGCCCTAAAATCTACCAACCAATGAGCATCCACATGTGATGGAATCCTCAATCCCCTACCTGAAATTAAAAAAAAATTGATTAAAAATTAGTGATATTCAAAGGACAAATGTCAAAACGAATAAATAAATAACTAATTATGTATGCCTTGAGGCCGTGAACGGTGAGCCCTAATCGTGTCTAGGGTGTAATAATAGGATCCGAATAATTGCCCAAGACAACAATAAGGCTAGACATCTTGCAAAGTCGGCAACGGATGTTTCACAACCTAAAAAAGACTACGAGATAAGCGGTGAAAGACCTGGATTCCAAGCTACAACTCCTTGTCATTCGAAAATCCCATAGTAGGCAACCACTTCAAATGGACATGGGACGACGACTTGTCTGACACAAGAACCCTCCAATCAAGACCAATAAGTATGCCCTGTCCATAAGGACTACTATATCATATGCATAACTGGGAAATTCATCATCTTAAAATGTGTTCTTAATCCACGAAACCTTCACATATGACCTATGTTTATTTCTCGGCTTCGCCCTAATAGATCCCAGATATCCCATATACTTTGTTACTCCGTTTTTCCATTCAGCCACTGAACTCATCACCATCAACCCTCAGACCTAGCTGCACCCCACATCTTAGAGAGTGATAGTACACTTTCTATATGGAAGATGAAAGGTGTGTGTCTCCAGATGCCATTGCTCAACTAGTGCGTTGATCAATGCCGAGTCAAAGTAAAAGTTGCCAGAGTTGGCAACTTCCTAAAACCCCGCTTGTCGCAAATAATACTCCATGCAAGCATGTGGTATTGGTGAGCGCGCCTCGGGTGCAATACTTGATAGTGCTACATAAATTAAATTAATATGTAAATAAATATCAATCCAAACTAAAAAAAACTACAAAACGTTAAAAAATTAATCAACATTAAAAATTTTATTCAAAGAATGATCTTAAACTAATTAACTACATATATTTCGAAGTTCTAAATTTTACCATCGTAATTGTAAACTAATTAATTTTGAATTAAAAAATCAAAGGTGGTTTAATATTAAATTTTTAAATTTAAGAAAATAAAAAGCAAAATAAGAACTATCATTGTAAACAAATCATAAACATAAAACTAATTAAATTATTAAAGTTAACCTAATCTAATTGACATTAAACTAAACTAATTACTACATTGCTAGTAAACTAAATAAGTAATATTTTTTCAAGTTTAAAGCAGAACTAATTATATTATATGGATTTGGATTCTATAACGTGAAATCTCAATAAAGTGAACAATTTCACCCTTAGATTATTAAATTGAAGATCTCCCCACTTTTAACTTTATTGATCCAAAAGTAGCATCCCTCACTTTACCCTTATATTATGTTGTCATAAACTAAAACTAAACTAATTAAACTAACTTTGAATTAAAAAAAGCAACAATAAAAGTAAACTAATAAAGAAAGAAAATATATAGCAATCAAGTTTGGCAGAGATATGAACATCGTTCAAGCAGTAAAGGAAGTTTGCCATGGTCAAACACTTAAAAATTCTCTTTGAAAGTGAAAGTGAATAGGGAAACTATTTTGGAAATAGAAAGTAATGCAAAAATGATGGAGGATACACTAACCGTACCCATATTTATACCCATTTCCACAAAATACGCTTGGGGCCCATGCACATTTGTTATTACGAGAAATCCCAATGCCTACCCGGGGGGGACCTACAAGGCCTCCGATGGCTACCTTTTTGGGAAATTATTCCTCTATTTATACCTCTTAGGTTGTACTAGAATTGAATATTTTTGGCAAGTTGATGGATTTGGATGTCATGATTTCTACCTTAAGCTCTTATCATTTTCAGATTTGTTAAGGTCCCGATCTAGTGGTTAGGAGCATAGTTTTCAAACTCAAGGAGAGCTAGATGGAGTTGAACCGCAAACTAGACCTATGTGCCTAGAAAACTGAACCCACTGAAAATTAGAAATTCTCCAAAAGCATCAAACGTGGCTTGAAACCATAACTTTCTACATGGTGCTACGCTCACTAAACCACTAGACTAGCCATGTGTTGTTGTTATTATGTGCCATTTTTTATAATATATATATATATACTTAGTTGTACTAAATTGAATTTTTATATATTAATTTAATTACATCCTGGTTTAAGGGTCCACACCCACCAGTTGAACCAGTGATCTAGCATCTTGACTGAGTCAATCACTATCAGTTCTAAAAACTATGGTTGGGAGATTCCTGTTACAATATCTAGTGTCAAGAAATCATAACTCCTGCATTTAAACTTTTATAACTTATTGACCATCATTGGGCACATATTACTATTTGTGGTTGCTTGATAGTATGCAATGCATGATCCTATGATAAATGGGAGACAAGTAATGATGTGTGCATATGTATTGATTGTCATACTTACAACCATCTCATGTGCATATTAACTTCTGTTATTAGTGAAAGCTCTTGTTGATAGTGTTCTACCCTTCTTCTACGGCATTTGTCAAGCAGTTCAATAGTGCAATTAATTACTAACCAACTAAACAAACTTTGTATGCCCCTCTTGAGAGGATCTATATTACTCACGAAAATCATTATACAATTTATTTGATTCTCCAAATTTTGGTAGTATAAATGACTACACGTGAATATTGTTGCTGGTTATTGGGTAACAAAAGCGTAATAAACAAACTATAGGCAACACACACAATTTAACGTGGTTTGGTTTTCATTGCCTACATCCAAAACTTCAAAAAAATTTCAACTATCTGAACTTTTGAACGGTTGAAGTTGCAAACCACCCTTACAAATCTTTTATTACATGGAAATCTCCTAAAAACTACCCATATAATGTTCACTCCCACTCTTGGGGATTTCTAAACCACACAACCAAAATCCATATTTATAAGTCAAAGCAATTGCAAAACTTCTAATTCTTACCGATTTCGGATTAAATCCAAACACTGCCAATGGGGTATATGACAATTATTTGTATCGTTTCCATTTTTGCTGTAGTATGGAAAATTCAAAGTTAGTTTGATTTTGCATTATTAGGGGATATAGTGATATTCTAATTAATTTTCCATGAATAAAAAAAACTTGTTTTCCCTAAGGAAATATTGTATGTATTGGTACAATGGATGTTTGCATTGGGCATACAAGGTGATTAGCAATTTCACTAAGCAATTTCAGTAAGCTAAATTCTCATTAAGGGTATGTTTAGCTGATGAGTAAAAGCAAGGATAAAAATTATATGAATGGGTTTTATGTATGAATTTAACAATGAAACGCATCTATAGAACTTTTACCTTCATTTTTACCATCCAATCAAATGAACCCTAAATTGTTATGTTTACTTATAAGAACATTGGCAATAGCTGGAGTTACATATATTTACTAAGCACTCATAAGGGTATATCATGCGCTTGAATGCTTAATGTTACTCATGAATGAAAACAAAGGTCAACCAAAGTATATAAAGGAAGAAACAAAGCAGTTGGCATAATGAATGCTCAAAGTATGCCTCATAATGAAGGATGGAAATTTTTTGTCAGATGGGACTTTGGAGTGACATTTACCTGCAAATATTATAATAGGGAAGTGCCCAATAATTGCATTGTAATCTCCAAACTCAAAAGAGTTTTTGGTAATTTATGTACTCCAAATTATATAAGGCACTAATCAAGATAGAAAGTTACAGGTATGTAAATGTGTGGTCCTTACTCTTATCCAGGAGCTAACCGTTCCCTAATAATCCCTATTACTCTTTCTTCCTTGCATGAACTACTAGCCACTACAGAGAAGTCTATGTAGGTGTACACTACTCCTTTCAAAGTAACTGCAATTGGACAAATAGTATATTGAAAAATCAATGTATTTAGATATAAATTATGTTAAGATATATTGATTTTTAATGTACCACTTTATCCATATTAATAGAATACCTCTTAATGATTTTTTTTTTAAAAAGACCTTTTTCCACACGCATATATTAAGAATGTGCTAGTTGTTAATAGTAACTAATGATGATTGCTTGAATTATGATGGTATACTTTGTAAGCAAATTATCTAAAGTATGCAAAAATTTAGAATACTCAAGTTTTAAAGAGTTGAAATCAAGAAGAAACTTGATTAGATACCTCAACTTCTCATCAAATGGCCGCTTTGCCGTTTGTTATATGGATAGATAACTTGGGTAAAACAACTTATCTACGAAGCTATGATAAAACTTAGGGTAAGGCTACCTTAACCAGAATTCTAAGGGATGGTGACTTGGCCTACTTTACCTTGTTTGTTAGTCTTGTTGTTCTTCTTTTTGGGCCTATAACATCCCAAATTTTCTTAATATAGTGTTACTTTGTTATAACATTTTATTTTGATAGTATGCGGATTTTGTTTAGGCAAGAAATATTTAAGGATAATTATTGAAAAAAATGTATAATTAAAATATTACAAAACTTAATAGTTGTACAATCTGGAACTTAACACCAAAATGTAAAATTTTAATTATTCCATTGGATTTTATTAAAATTACAAAAGATGCCATTAGAGGATAGAAAATAAACTTATAACATAATTAGCTAGAAAAAGCTAATAGAAATATTAGAAAAGCTTAGAGAATGTCATTAAGTTATTAAAAAAATGATAAAAAATTACAAATATACCTTAAACATAAATTTGATCATAAATATAAATATTAAGTAATTTTGTATAATATTAGCATAATTGCACAAAAATAACCTATTGTGGAGTATAAAATAAACTCTGAAAATCCTAAAAAATAACTCTAAGTCTTGTAAATTTTTTTTTACTAAGTTATGATATTAAATAATGAGGACCATGAAATAGGTCTCTCCATTAGGCTATGGATAGTGTTAAAAATCATATTGATCTTTAATTAATTAATTTTGACTTAATTAAAGCTTAAATTACCTAAATAATCACTTAAAATTTAAGATAAATTTTCCTAAACCTTGATTTATCTTGCTGATAATACTAAACCAATTAATTAACACCTAGATCAGCCACATGGAAGAAAAAAAATATATTTGAAAAATAAAATTAAATGGTCAAACTTTCATATTATAATTATTCAACAACCAACCAAACTTTGACTAAAAATTTCAACAAAGATGAGCTTGTCTCCTTATCATGTTAGGTAGCTCAAAATTCACATGGGCTGCTATATAAAATTTATATATTTTATTTATAGATAATTAATTATTTTAATTAGCTCAAATTAGACCTAATTAAGGTAAAGATATATTAAAAATACTAAAAATTATAGAAAAAATTCATGAAAATTATAGATAACTTATAAATAAGGTAAAAACATGTTCTTAACAATAGATTAAGGAAAATTAATTTTTATGATGATTTTATGAATTATTTAGTATATATAACTTTAAGATAAATATGCAAAATTTGTCATTTTCATATATTAATCATTCAAGACAACTTTCCACCCTCTATAACTCTATTAGACATGTTTTTCAAACCTATAGGCTGCCAAAGAAGAAAAAAAATAATAGTTAAATAAATTATTAGTTAATTAATAATTAATTCTTAATAAAACTAGCAATAGTGTAAAATATCAAATAAAATATAAATAATTATAGAAAATTATATAAATTTCGTGAATACTTGTATTATATCTCTAATAATCTTATTATGATGTTTGAATAAAAAAATAAGTCATTTACTAATTAATTAACTTAATTAAGATGAACTAGTATAAGCAAATTTACCTTATTTTGAATAATTAATTATTAAATTATATTTAAATATATTAAAATTTAATAAATGAATTTAAATCATTTCATTAACATTTTAGTATGTCTTTAAATGATAATTGAGAATTTATTAAATTATTTAGTGTTAGTTTTAATATTTAACTAATCAAATATGATAAATAAATTATGAAATTAGTAATATTTTAATCCTAAACTTTTTCTATAAATAGCACCCCTCTAAACATCACTCCACACTTCATTCTTCTTGCCCAAAATCTATCAACACTCATAGCCATCATTTCTCTCTTCATTTTCTTTATTTTCACACAAAAATATTTACAAATATTTAGCAAATCACCTCCAAATTATCACCTCTTCTTATCACCATCTAACTTCAACACTTCCCAGCCTTTATACATGAATTATAGCCCTTAGAGAAGGTTTAGAAAAGTTGAAGAAGTTGCTGATCTAGCGTGGGTATTGCTAAGTTTAAAGCTCCAAGAACAAGTAGGGGTTTTTCTTTCACTAATAAGCTTCATGCATGATTTTCATATATGATGTTGTTATGATACTCAAAGTTTGTGTTTATGGTTTTAATATGTTTGAATGATTTAAAGATTGTGACATAAAATACTTAATCTATGTGTATATGATGTATATTTATTTGTTTACTTATATGGTTGAAAAGTATGATTTAAGATCATTTAAATTTTGATTATGCTTTCTTCAAATATTTCAATGTTGTCTAAATTTGTTGAACCATGTATTTTCATTTAATAAAGTTTTGTGCACAAGTTGTGAAATTTTAAGGTAATATAGCTTGATTTTGACCTCATTATGTATTTGATCATAAAATATTTTTGGTTCATAAAAAGTGTTGTATTTAATTCATTATAATGAATGGATTTTAAACCTTTGAGCATGTAATATTTAGCTTGGTTTATGTGTTATGTTTATCTTGGACTATGGACCTTGGATTATAAATATTTGACTTGAATATAAATTTATTAACATTAAGAAATATTATTTACAAAGATTTAAGTTAAGGTCCCATTAGGAATATGACATATAAACTAACTAGATTCATGCTTGAAGTGATTTCTTAAAGTTTGGGTATAATTTCAATTATTTATTTTTAAATATTTCTTAGATTTTATTGCTCTTTTATTTACCCTATGATTATATCTTTATATCTATAAAAATATTTTTTACTTATATTGAACATGTAAAGGTAATTTACCTACATATTTTCTAAAGATAGATTGGAAATAATTTTGGGTGTATTTAGGCTTATGGAATTAGTAACATATTATTACTTGAAAATAAATTATTATATGATGAAAAACTAAGTTAAGTATATTTTATTATAAAGGAAATGAATTTATAAAAATAGTGTGATTTGGTGCTTCAATAATAATTGTAAGAAATATGGGTTTTATGAGTATTTTAGGAATCCTATGTTGTTTGGACTTTATGTGTAAATATGAAAAATCTTGTGGTCTATATGTAAATATGAAAGAAATCATGTAAACTTTATGTAATTTTCATTCTTTATGTATATTGTATGCACTATGTAAAATGAATACATAAATAAGTGACACTCGGCCTTATAGCTAAGGACTGGTGTACACTTAGTCTTGCATTGCTAAACGACACCTGAGCCAGGCCTTGTAGCGACTTGGTGTACGTTATAGTGATACCTTGGGCCCGCCATGCTAGCGGACAAAGACTTGGTATTCACTTCTGACTAGGGACGCTGGAGCTCTCACAGATCCAATATGAAGTAAACCTTGGACTATAATCATTTGAAAAGAACATGATACTATAAAAGGGAGCTTACAGTATACTCATGATTATTTATGACACTTCTTTTTGAACTTTTATTATGATTGATATTGTGCACTTCTATCTTACTTGACATTAGTAAAATATAATTTGAGTTAATATAAAAGATTGCATCTTATTCACTCCGTGTTATTCTTAGTATTTTTGGGATGAAATGGGACTCCCCTGGAAACATCACCCTACTGGGACTCTCTCACCCCTTTTCTTTGATGTTTCAGATAACATGGATCGTCATCGCAGTGAAATGGATGTAGCCTTGGACTTAGTTTCTAAATAATCAGATTCTATTATGTGTGCTAGATAGAATCTTTACTATCTGTTACTAGACTTTGGTTATGTTATATTGTTATATTAAAGTTTTCCTTAATGTATCTTGAATGTGTAATATGTATTGTATCCTATGGATTGATGTTAGTAGTGAAGTATATTTCTATAGATGATGGTTGTCTAAACTGTGGGAACTCCTGATTAACAAATAATAGTAATATGTTAGAAAAGAAATATTCTTTGTCATTTAAAAATTACCTTTGGGTTCCTGGAAGAAAGTGTATTCCTAAAAGTGTGATTTGGAAAGGTTCTGGCTAGGAAAGACTTGGTATTTAAGCGTGTCCATTGTGACCCACCTCTCTTTCTATCAGATGCATGATTTAGTTGGTATACATTATTCAGAATAGAACTATAAATGAGAAATAATCATAGAGTTTAAAAAAAAAAAGTTCTCATAAAATTTCAGATTACAAGATAATAATATTATGTTATCTAATTATTGTTTAAAATACTAATAATATTAAAACTTAAGGTGGAAGAATTAGAGCTTAGTGAGGTGTTACTTCTGTAACAAAACCAAAAGAAAAAACTCCTATCCTCATAGCTAATTAGTTTAGCACAACCAATGTGAGCCCAATTAAGTGGGCTTGCTCTTTTTTTAATATGGATCACTTTTAAGCTTCTTTTTTTTTATCAAAATTAAACTTTCAATTTGTTTAACTTTGGAAAAGGTCTGTTGACTCAAAAGTCAAAACAACCTTTTACCTTGACTAAGAAAAAAACCTTACAACAAAATTATATATTTATTTCTTCTTCTTCTCTCTCTCACACACTCTGGGCTACAAGATTGCTTTATGAAGATTAGCAATGTCCTGACAAAAAAAGAAAAAAATTTGCAATGTCTATATTTTATTTTAGACAAAAAGATTAATGTTCTTGTTTATAAAATTACTTAACTTTTATATTGATTCAATAGTTTAGAATTATCAAATTTAATGAGAAGAAAAATAATAAAAGTTTGCCTTTAAAAGGAGAGATAATATCATAAAAATTAAAAAAATATAATTTATAATTTATTTATGTAATAAAAAAGTATCATATATCATATGCATACACCTAACTTTTAAAAATATTTATTTTAATTGTACATTTGGCTTCTAAATTTTTATGATCACTCACCAAACATGATTATCGATATCCTAATTTGTCATAATACATAATTACTCTCATAAGAAAAATATGGGTTTGCAAGTTAAATGGATGAAGTTTACATATGCCTAACCAAATAATACAAAATCATACTACATAAATTTATTATCTAATTAGCATCATTCAATTGAGTTACTTCTCTGGTTTTTTCCTTGTATGAATATTATTGAGGGGCTACTATTTTATTCTTTAATGGCATTCTCATTTTTTTTGTTTATAATTTTGTGTTTTATTTTATTTTTCTCTTTATAGTGTTTTTGTCGTTCCCTTTGTGAGTGTTTTTTTTTCCTTTGGGTGGTTTGGTGTTTCCTTATGAACATTTATTTTTTCCATTTCTCAAATATGTAGGTATTTAGATCTATGTTTTGAAGAGGCATAATACATTTTTTAACTATAGCTCTTGTTGCGTTGGTCTCTTATATGAAAGATGCTTGGACATTTATAGTCTTTGAGCAAGCAACAAACTCACACCTCGTTAATTAGTTTAGAGTGTGAAATGCATTTGTTTCTTAACCAATCTAAATATAATTGATCTATTTTGATTTCTAAATTTAATAGTTTATCAAGGTTTGCTTACAAGATTTTATCATTCAGTTTAACTACACACTATACCTGCAAATTTTTAACAATTTTGGTTGTTTTCGTAATCGGATCCAAATGTATGAAAAGAAAACTTGTATATTTTTTGCTTCTTCTCTATGCACACTCTCCACCTACCAGATTACTATACGAAGATTAGCATGTCCTGATTAAAAAAAAGAAAAAAATTAGCAATGTCTATATTTTATTTTAGACAAAAAGATTAATGTTCTTCTTTATAAAATTACTTAACTTTTATATTGTTTCAATAGTTCAGGATTATCAAATTTAATAAGAAGAAAAATGATAAAAGTTTGCTTTTAAAGGATAGATAATATCATAAAAATTAAAAATTAAAAATTTATAATTTATTTATGTAATAAAAAAGTATCATACATCTTATGTATACAACTAACTTTTAGAAATATTTATTTTAATAGTGAATTTGGCTACTAAATTTTTTTGATCACTCACCAAACATGATTATCGATATCCTAACCTCATAATACACAATTACTCTCATAAGAAAAATATGGGTTTGCAAGTTAAATGCATGAAGTTTACATATGCCTAGCCAAATAATACAAAACCATACTACATAAATTTATTATCTAATTAGGGTCATTCAATTGAGTTGTCTCTCTGGTTTTTCCATGTATGAATATTATTGAGGGCTGCTGTTTTTATTCTTAGGTGGTATTCTCCTTTTTTTAATTTGTTTAGGATCTTGTATTTTATTTTGGTTTCCTCCTTATAGTGTTTTTTTTTTTGTTCCCTTTGTAAGTGTTTTATTTTCCCCTTTTTAGGTTGTTTGGCGTTTCTTTGTGAATATTTATTTTTTATGATTTTTCAAATACAAAGGTATTTAGATCTATGTTAGAAGAGGGGCAATACATTTTTTAAGCTATAGCACTTGTTATATTGGTCTATATGAAAGATGCTTAGACATTGATAGTATTCAAGTAAGGAACAAAGTCGTACCTCGTTAATTAGTTTAGAGTATGGATTGAGGCATTTGTTTTTTATCAAATCTAAATTTAACTTATTTGTTTCGATTTCTAAATTTAATAGTTATCAAGGTTTGCTTGCAAGATTTTAACATTCATTTAACTACCCACTATACCTAGAAATTTTTAACGAGTTTGGTTGTTTTTGTGATCAGATCCAAATATATGTAAAGTATTAAATTGAGTTCCCCTTAAAAGGGGCAAGTGGAAAAGAAAAACTTATGTATTTTTTCTTTTTCTTTCACACTTTCCACTACAGATTTAAGAAGATTAGCAATGTTAACAAAAAAATAAAAGTATTAGCAAGGTCTATATTTTAGATTAATGTTCTTCTCTATAAAATTACTTAACTTTGATATTGTTTCAATAGTTCAGGATTATCAAATTTAATAAGAGGAAAAATGATAAAAGTTTGCCTTTAAAAGGATACATAATATCATAAAAATTAAAAAAATTATAATTTATAATTTATTTATGTAATAAAAAATTATCATACATCTTATGTATACAACTAACTTTTAAAAATATTTCTTTTAATAGTACATTTGGCTTCAAAATTTTCTGATCATTCAAAGCATGATTATCGATATCCTAACTTGTCATAATACACAATTACTCTATTGAGAAAATATAGGTTTGCAAATTAGCTGCATGAAGTTTACATATGCCTAACCAAATAATACAAAGCCATACTACATAAATTTATTATCTAATTGGCGTCATTCAATTTAGTTGCCTCTTTTTTCCCTTGTATGAATATTGTTGAGGGCTACTATGTTTATTCTTTGGTGGCATTCTCTCTCTCTCTCTCTCTCTCTCTCTCTCTCTGTTCAGGATTTTGTGTTTTATTTTGGTTTCCTCTTTATGGTGTTTTGTTTTTTCCTTTGTGAGTGTTTTCTTTTCCCCTTTTTAGGTGGTTTGGCGTTTCTTTGTGCATATTTACTTTTTAAGTTTTACAAATACATGGGTATTTGGATCTATGTTCAAAGAAGCATAATATATATTTTAAGCTGTAGTGTTAATCTCTTATATGAAAGATGCTTAGATATTTGTAGTCTTAAGCAAGAGTCACACCTCGTTAATTAGTTAAGAGTATGGAATGCATTTGTTTCTTTTCCAATCTAAATTTAATTAATCTGTTTCGATTTCTAAATTTAATAGTTTATCAAGGTTTGCTTACAAGATTTTATCATTCAATTAACTACCCACTATACCTGCAAATTTTTAAAATTTTTGGTTATTTTCATAACAGATCCAAATGTATGTAAAGTATGAAATTCAGTTCCCCTTGAAAAGGACAGCAAAAAAAAAAAACTTATATATCTCTTTTTCTTCTCTCTCATGCACACTCTCCAGCTACTCGATTACTGTATGAAGATTAGCAATGTCTTGACCAAAAAAGAAAAAAATTAGCAATGTCAATATTTTATTTTAAACAAAAAGATTAATGCTCTTCTTTATAAAATCACTAAACTTTTATATTTTTTCAATATTTTAGGATTATCAAATTTAATGAGAAGTAAAATAATAAAAGTTTGCCTCTAAAAGGATAGATAATATCATAAAAATGTATCATGCATCTTATGTATACGACTAACTTTTAAAAATATTTATTTTAATAGTAAATTTGGCTTCCAAATTTTTTTGATCACTCACCAAACATGATTATCGATATCCTAACCTGTCATAATACATAATTACTCTCATAAGAAAAATATGGATTTGCAAGCTAAATGCATGAAGTTTACATATGCCTAACCAAATAATACAAAACCATACTACATAAATTTAATATCTAATTGGCGTCATTCAATTTAGTTGCCTCTCTGGTTTTTCCCATGTATGAATATTATTGAGGGGCTGCTATTTTTATTCTTTGGTGGCATTCTCATTTTTTTTTTTCAGATTTTGTGTTTTATTTTGTTTTACTCTTTATAGTGTTTTTATTGTTCCTTTTGTGAGTGTTTTATTTCCCTTTTGGGTGGTTTGGTGTTTCCTTGTGAATATTTATTTTTCCAGTTTCACAAATGCGTAGATATTTAGATCTATATTCAGAAGAGGCATGATACATTTTTTAAGTTGCAGCACTTATTGTGTTGGTCTCTAATATGAATTCTTAGATATTGATAGTGTTCGGGCAAGCAGGATGTCACAATTCGTTAATTAGTTTAGAGTGTGGAATGCATTTGTTTCTTGTCCAATTTAAATTTCATTGATCTGTTTCTATTTCTAAATTTAATAGTTTAGCAAGGTTTGCTTATAATATTTTATCATTCAGTTAACTACCCACTATACCTAAAATTTTAACAATTTTAGTTGTTTTAATAATTGGATCCAATTGTATATAAAGTATGAAATCGAGTTCCCCCTGAAAGGGACAAGCAAAAAAAAAAACTTATATATATTTTTCTTATTTTTTCTCACGTACACTCTCTAGCTACTAGATTACTATATGAAGATTAGCAATGTGTTGACAATAAAAGAAAAAAATTAGCAATGCCTATATATTTTATTTTAGACAAAAAGATTAATGTTCTTCTTTATAAAATTATTTAACTTTTATATTGTTTAAATATTTTAGGAATATCGAATTTAATGAGAAGAAAAATAATAAAGGTTTGCCTTTAAAAGGATAGATAATATCATAAAAATTAAAATTTATAATTTATTTAAATAATAAAAAAGTATCATACATCTTATGTATACAACTAACTTTTAAAAATATTTATTTTAATAGTAAATTTGGCTTCTAAACTTCTGATCACTCACCAAACATGATTATCGATATCCTAACTTGTCATAATACACAATTACTCTCATAAAAAATAGATATGGGTTTGCAAGTTAAATGCATGAAGTTTACATATGCCTAACCAAATAATACAAAATAATACTACATAAATTTATTATCTAATTAGTGTCATTGAATTGAGTTGTCTCTCTTGGTTTTTCCCTTGTATGAATATTATTGAGGGGCTGCTATTTTTGTTCTTTAGTGGCATTCTCATTTTTTCTTATTTTATTGTTTAGGATTTTGTGTTTTATTTTCTTTTACTCTTTATAGTGTTTTTGTTGTTCCCTTTGTGAGCGTTTTATTTTCCCCATTTTGGGTGGTTTGGTGTGTCATTGTGAATATTTATTTTTTACGATTTTACAAATATGTAGGTATTTAGATCAATATTAAGAAGAGGCATAATACACGTTTTTAAGCTATAGCTCTTGTTGTGTTGGTCTTTTATAAAAATGCTTAAACATTGATAGTCTTCGAGCAAAGCGTCACACCTCATTAATTAGTTTAGGATGTGAAATGCATTTGTTTTTTATCCAATCTAAATTTAATTGTTCTGTTTCTATTTCTAAATTTAATAGCAAGGTTCTGAAAATAACGGATAAACTGGTGAGGCAAGGGTTTAGAGGTTAACTAGTTTCGATGAAAATAAGGAATATAACGGTATATAATAAAATAAGTACTTATATAAATGTATAAAAATATAAAATAACATATATGTTATAAAATAACTAAAAATTAAATTAGACATTAACAAAACTCATAGAACATAATATAATTAATCTCTTAATTAAAATAAACATTATCCATATAGATTAAATCTCTCAAGTTACTACTTCTCATATTAGAAAAGGAAAAGAATTATGAAATATGAGATTTTAGATTAAAAAAAAATCCCAAAATGATGTCATTTGACATCTTTTTTATAAAATAAAAAAAAACTTGGCGGGGTGATTTGCCGGTTTAATGGTTCCTAGGGTTCGAAGCGGTTCTTGGTCGATTCTTTCTAGGCGGTTTTCAGTATTGAAACAGATGGCGCGATTCTCGGTGTTTCAGGGTTAAATCGATTTTCAGAATATTGTTTAATAGTTTATCAAGGTTTGCTTACAAGATTTTATCGTTCACTTATACTACCCACTATCCCTACAAATTTTTTTAACAATTTTGATTGTTTCCATGATTGAATCCAAATGTATATAAGGTATGAAATCGAGTTCCCTTGAAAGGGACAAGCAGCAACACTTTGAAATTCATATCTTCTTAAAAACTCTAAAATGGCTACGGGGATGGTGTATTAAGTGTGGAGTGAGTTTAGTTTATTTTTATCTAGGGTCTATATTAATCACGTTAGTTAAAAGTGAGAAAATGGGAAGAAAAAAAAAAGAAAGCTCATGACAATAAAGAATGGGTTTATTTTATGTTTCTCTACTAAAAAAACACACCTAAAATATTTTTGCCCCACTTTCAATATATTCAATTAGCAATAACTCATCCCCTTTTAAAATATCTATTCATTTTTTGACAAAATCATATTTTTAAATATTTGTTAATTTTACATTCCAATAAAGTATTTTTAATTTTAATAGTACTTTTGAGTAATTAATAATTACTAGTACAATCTTTTATTTTTAACTATTTGATATACTTCACAATTAATGACTATTAGAGTATATTAGTCCACACACTATTATTTTATATAGAAATACTTTATTTCTTCTATTATCATATTATTTATCACATTTTTTTATATTCATATTTGTTCAAATTTAAGAAATATTTTATAAAAGAGAAAATAATTTCTATACACTTATAATATAAAATACCGGTACACCATCCATCAATACAAGTTGACAACTCATCCATTTCATGCAATTTTTCAAAATTCGAATTAAATATAATTTAATACATGGTAATTTTTTATTATTTTATGGTACAAAATGATTACACCGGCAGTTCGTGCAAGGCGATTACACTCATTCAATTATTCACATAGAGATATGAATTGTCAAGGCACAAAGCAAATTATAGATGCATCCCCATGAGCAAATCAGTAGGATTAGTTGGAGCAGGCAAATTGGAAACTTTTTCTTGCAATTTTTGTCACGTTTCTCAACAACTCTCTCTCCTATCCGCTTCTTTTTAAAGCTTTATTGTTCATCCACTGACCATGTCTGACTCAAAGCAATTGACCCTTCTCTTCCGACCTAACGTCGTGTCTGTATTTTTTTTTTAATTTTAATCTGACCATTCTTTATATTCTATGCCATGTTCACATATTTCTGTTGAATTTATCAAATGCTCTCAATCATTTGATGTGGAAGTCTTCTTCCCTCAAGGGTTTGAGGAGATGCTTTTTCATTATTTATTACTCACGGTTTTATTATTGTGATTTGATTTCTCTAAAATGATTATGGTTATAAGTGGAAAAATAATAGTTAATTATTTAATAAGAATCATGTATAATGATAATTATTGATTTAGAGATAATTAACCTCTCAATTTATTATTTTATAATCACTCCTATTTTAGAGAATTTAAATTTAAATTACTGAGAGTTTCATGCTTTTTAAATTTTAACATAATTTACATATATATTTGAATCATGTGACTCAATGCAAAATAATAATAATAATCAATCATTGTTAGTTTCAAGAGTAAGTTTGGAGTCCCACATTAGTTAAGTTTAGACAGAGTGAATAGTATATATAATGAGAGAACCTATAGACTCATTATTATAAGATTTTGGATCAAAATGTGGTATCCTCTCCACATTTGTTGTTTATTTTTTGGTTCATTTGTTTAAATATCTCGAATATTGGGTCCCTGAACCATCTTTGCTCAATAAGTACTATTAGAAGTTAAGGTTTTGGGTCAAGATGTGTTGTTTGGTCTACTTTTGTAGTTTATTGCTAGTCAATTGTTTTAAGTCTCCAAAATTTTAAGTCATCTCATCCTCGCTCTTTGCTCAACAAATGGTATAGAGCTAATGGTTTGGCTGCGCCACGGCGGTTTGTTTGTACTCGGGTATGATATCAACCCTTTGTTAAGAGCACTAGGTCAAAACTTTGTGTTTAGCTTTGCCATGAAAGCTTTTGCTAGGGGTAGCACACCATGTTAGGCCAAGGGGGAGATTGTTGGTTTCAAGTGTGAATTTAAAGTCTCATATTAGTTAGGTTTGGACTGAGTGAATTGTATAGATGATGGTAGACCTACAAACCTATTCCTTAAGGTTTTGAGTGAAGATGTGACATCCCCATATTTATTATTAAATTCTCAATTCATTTGTTTAGGTCTTTTGAAGTTTGGGCTCCCCTCGACCATCTTTGCTCAACAATCACCATTTACAATTAAACACGATGTAGGATATTTTATTGGTTTGATGCAACTTTTTTAAACAATTACGAATATTAGATAGGAAGTTTATGTTTATTAAAATTGAGGATTTAATTGTTATGTGTAAAATTTTTCATAATCATTCAATTATGTATTGTCATATCAATCATGATATTTGATTTTTCTACCTACAACTTAAAAATTATATAAATAAAAAACTTTGTGTGGATGGCATCAAAATTAAACTCTAAAATTAAACTAACATGATAATTATTCACATGGGACACATACCTAATCCATAAAAAGAGACCTCCATTTAACTAGCAAAAAATAGAAAGACTAAAGGTCGGTTTGGTCACAAAAATTAAAAGCCATAAAATCTACAAAATCTAGTTTTTATTTTTCTTCATAAAATCCTGAAAATTTAAACAATAAGGTAAAAATTGAAACCATGTAAACCCTGAATATTTCCTTGCAGTCAGAGTGACCACGGAAAATATCCCAACGGCATCTCAATATTTTACTCAAAATTTGGCTTTCAATACATTTGATTTGGTAAATTGGAACTGAAATTAGATTAGCTAGAAAAATTAGATGGCCCACTCCTCTCACCTGTCTTGACAGAGAGTACCCTCACCAACCCCATACCAAATTCCATTTGCCATCCGTGATTTTCAACTACACCCTTGGGGCCCGGCGATGTCAACCAACCAATAACTCGGAGATCACCAGCTTCCCACTACCACCAAGAGATATTCTTTCTTCCTCCAGGAGGAAAAATTTATTCGTTCGTAAATCATCACCACCTTTCATTTATGTGGGTCCCAATTCTTCTTATGCTTCCCAAGATTTTTTTATGGTACAAGATCCATGTGGAGGAAGAAACATCTTCCTCTGGGGATCTACGAAATTTTCATCTAGCAATGTTTTGTTTTTGTTTTGCATTTTTTTTTTCTTCCCGAAATCCAGCACTGCTTGTGAATTGTGGCTTAGAAGTTGGGGAAAACAAGAAAAATAAAGAGAAATGCCCCAAAAGAAAACAAATCCGTGGTATAAAAAAAAACACAAAATACAAATCCGAGGACCTAACATTACCTAGCATTTAAGATGTTTTAATGATGTACCAAAAGAAAATTTTTAATAAATGTTAAGCTTTTAGCCGTTACTTTTTTTAATAAATTGATTTTAATACATTGTCTACATACCTTTTTTGTATTATTAATTGATCATGTATTATTATATATACTAACACTATATCAAAGTTGAATTATTTTAAAAATAAGGATAACGTAACTTTTCGTTCCATATAATTTTTTGCATAGAAAACATCATCGTTCTAAAATTCGCATGAGTCATAACGTAACTCATGACACCCTGTAATTAGGCACTAGAAGGCTGAAGATAGACATACATACTTCACATGAAATGTCATAATTCACTAAAATGATGTCACTGCCATTTTCCACATCTGTAACCTATAGTCCTAATGTCGTATAGATAGATAAATTAAAATAAACAAAATAAAAAGTCTATAGATAGAGTGGGGAAAAATAGAATTCTTTACCAATAAATAAAAAACAAGACCAGTGGAGCTTTCATTAATTTATGAAGGTGGAGCCTGAAACATGCTCATTGCACAAGGACAAGATAAAAACTCACCAACCCCGGACCGGGGCGGTATCCGGTTCAACCAAACATTGGAGCACTTTCCTCTCACCAACCCCACGACTTCGCTTTCCTTTATATTCAGCAATCCTCATTCATCTCCCTAGAGCAGAAGCGCAGAGAGAGAGAGAGAGAGAGAGAAGAAAAGAGACATATACAAGGATCATAACAAACAATGGCCAACAATGGAGATCAGAACCAATCTGAAGCTGGAAGGCACCAAGAGGTTGGTCACAAGAGCCTTCTCCAGAGTGATGCTCTCTATCAGGTACAGCCAATTGCTGCCTCTTTTTTTTTTTTTTTCAATCTAAAATTAGTAGATGATCACTTGCAGTTGTCTATTCTTGATGCTGCACATGATTTTTTGGGTTTCTTGACGAAATCGTTAAATTGGGTGTGCTATGTTGTGCAGTATATTCTGGAGACTAGTGTGTACCCCAGAGAACATGAAGACATGAAGGAGTTAAGAGAGTTGACAGCAAAGCACCCATGGTATATATAATTCATCGTTCCCCATATTTGATCTAATAACTTATTAGGCTCCTTGTTAGATTTCCGTTTCGTTTGTTTGGTTTATGCCATCATGATTTTGGGCATGCCTATGGTAACTGATCGATTGGTTGAACAAAAACAATCAGGAACATCATGACTACCTCTGCAGACGAAGGTCAATTCTTGAACATGCTCCTCAAGCTTATCAATGCAAAGAATACCATGGAAATCGGTGTCTACACCGGGTACTCATTGCTTGCCACTGCCCTCGCTCTTCCTGAAGATGGAAAGGTATCTATCTATACCATAATTTACCACCCTGAACAGTAATGTCAAATTCCATGTATAAGAAGAGGATTTTATTTTCCTTGCCCTCATAGGTTGTATACTTATAGTCAATCTTGAATAAAGTCAAATCGCCAATTTTTGTAAAGCAATCAAATATGCCCAATTTTGAATAACACACATGTTTCTCGTTGTACTTGTGGTGACAGATCTTGGCCATGGACATTAACAAGGAGAACTATGAATTGGGTCTACCTGTAATAAAAAAAGCTGGAGTTGCCCACAAAATTGACTTCAGAGAGGGCCCCGCTCTCCCAGTACTTGATGAATTGGTTAAAGACGTAAGTAAGCTTTATAATTCCCATCTCCTAATCAATTTAAAAATTATTATTCCAACATGTCTCCAATTATAACTACCATTCGAATATGATGGTGATGCATATTATAACCACACTCATCCATTATATCCAACCATAATTAAGTGAATATCTTAATTAAACACTTATTTATAAGTATTAAAAACCCAATCAATTTTTCCCATCTCTGACGGGCACGAAAAATCTTAACATCCGAAGAAGGACTAACTAGTTAATTGTATGTGTGTGGACACAAACGCAGGAAAAGAACCACGGGAGCTTCGATTTCATCTTTGTGGACGCGGACAAGGACAACTACCTCAACTACCACAAGAGGCTCATCGACCTTGTCAAAGTGGGTGGCGTGATCGGGTACGACAACACCTTGTGGAACGGCTCTGTGGTGGCCCCCGCTGATGCTCCATTGAGGAAGTACGTTAGGTACTACAGGGACTTCGTGTTGGAGCTCAACAAGGCTTTGGCTGTGGACCCAGGATTGAGATCTGCATGCTTCCTGTAGGTGATGGGATCACTATCTGCCGTCGGATCAAGTGATTCATTGGCCCCGCCTGTGTCTGCCAACCACCGTTGCTTCTTCCCTCTCTCTCTTCAATGGTCATTTGTTGAGTTGGGGGTGCTAAAGCGTTTAAAAAACACAATCAAGCCTTTTATCCTTTTTATTTCCTGGAAGATATTTTCTTTCTGTAATTTTATACTATTGTTGATTTGAGGCGGTGGATATAAGTAAAAGTTCTATATACTTGTGGCTTTTCTTTATTCGATTCATCTCAATAAAATAGTTTATTTTGAAGCTGATCAGAGTAGTTAATTTGAAAGTGAATATATAAGTGTGATTTTAACATGTGAACATTTTCTTATAATTTAATTGGTCTCATACTAAGACCGTTTGAATAACTCCTAGAACCAATTCCTACCAGACGTAAATATTTCCTCCTTCTCACAAAACATGCATTGGAAAGCCGCATTGGACTTCTTGAAAAGTCGCAAAGAACTTAACCAAACAGACTTTAATAAGTCAAATGGCTTTATGACTTCATATAACCCTTCTTATAATTTAATTCGTCTCCTACTAAGAGTCTGTTTGAATAACTTCTAAAGATTCCTCTCGATGTAAATATTTCCTCCTTCTCACAAAACCTACATTGGAAAGCCGCATTGGACTTCTCGAAAAGTCGCAAAGGACTTAACCAAACAGGCTCTAAGAAGTCAAATGGCTTTATGACCTCATATAACCCTTCTTATAATTTAATTCGTCTCATATTATGAGTCTGTTTGAATAACTCCAAAACCGATTCCTACCAACAAATATTTCCTCCTTCTCACAAAACCTGAATTGGAAAGCCGCATTGGACTTCTCGAGAAGTCGCAAAGGACTTAACCAAACAGGCTCTGAGAGGCCAAATGGCTTTATGACCTCATATAACCCTTCCTATACCGTCAACCATCCATTTGGTCTTTAGCATCTTTGGACCTTTTTATGTTTCTTTGATTGAAATTTTCATTGTTCATTTTTCTTTTTTAATGTGTGTGCATAATGAAAGGAGGGAATTGGGGGGAGTGAGGGTGGATAATAATAATATGCATTTCAAATGTTATCCATTGTTTGGATTAAATCATTTCTATCGTCATTTGAAGAAAGAAAAGGAGAACATTTTATTTGACCAAAAATGCATTAAAGACCAGAAATTTTTTGTTATTAGACTTTGCAAACCAAGCATAATACAAACCACTAAGATTGAGTTAGAGGTGAGGAATTTAGATAATTTGTATAAGATTATAAATTTAAATTTTATTCTCTTAAAATTCCGATGTACCAATAAAATACAAACATAATATATTGTGGAAAATCGATGCTTTTACTCTCATTTTTTCAATTGACATTCAGTGACAAGAATACAAATTTAAATATCTTTTTTATCATTTTCAATGGATGTTTTCCAAACAGAGGTGTTGTATTTTATTTTAAAGTAATTTGCATCCATCTCTTATCAGGCTTATTATAATTATATTTGGTACATCACTATATTGTAAAATTATCATTAACTTCCTATAAAGCTCACTAAAATTACAGGTCCAGATACTAGTTTATTAATTTACGTGACAAAAAAATATAATATGAGATATATACATAATTATTAATAACAAATTATAATAACTTAACAATATTTGATATATATATATATAACACATTCATGCATAAGTTAGTAATCTACATATTTTATTTTTGACAAAAATACCCACAACTCTCTTAGGTAGGATTTGGTAGGGAACAAAGTAAATATTAAATATGTATAATGGTATTATTGGAAGAAAAAATATTAAATTTCTATCTTCTATTTGTCCCTTTCCAGATTTAGAGGTACAAAAATTTTGTGTTTTTCTCAAGTGATAGAAATTTTCTATCACTTGTTCCTCACTATCAACAGGGTTTGTGTCTCAGTATATTATTATTCTATTCAGAAGACAAAAACAAACGCTACCTTAGTGAGGTAGTTACTATTTTTTTGTTACATATGTGGGTAAAGCAAAGAAAAGAAGCCAACAGACTCTAACCACGCAAATATCCATGTCCTAAAGCCTCCTCATGCATGGTATGCAGTAAGAGGGGAGGGGTTTGCAAAGTCTAATGAATCATCATTGATACAATCCAACTTCGTACCATAAGCACACGAGTTAACTTCATGCACCTCATGAAAGTCGCAACAGTAAGTGAGGTTGTTACTATGAGTGATTTTGTAATTTCTTTATTCATATTAATTATTGTCTTGACTCTTTCTCTCACCTAATTAATATTCTCTTTTCACTATTTCTCTTAGCTTAATAATGTTTTTTCTCTCTCTTTCATGAATTATAAACTGAAAAATATTGTTGCTTACTTAAAAAATAACATATTTATTTATGAAACTTCTATTAATTTATTTTCTTACATTTTTGAAAAAAAAATTGCATGTGGTGTAATAAAACCAGTATTTTATATGTGTTGCAACCAAGGAAAAGAAAAAGGAATCAATATAAAAGGTTAAGGTTTGGTTAGAAGGTTTAGAGGTAAACCAATTTGGGTTCACGGGAATATAATAAAAAATATATGTAAATATATACATATGATTAATTAGAATATAAATAAATATATTAAATCATTAACATTAATATAATCAACCAAAAAATATTCATAAGTCTATAAAAATAAACATAATTCATATAAAATTTCTCTAGTTTTAGCTTCACAACACGGTCACAAAGCATTTGAAAACACTATTTGTTAGTAAGGCGAGGTTTATGGTGGCAACCTAAAATGACGAAAGAGAAGAATAATAACTCAACAATTTTTGTTAGTACCCTTCTTTGGTTCTTTTTTTTTTTGGTGCTCTATAGTGTCATAAAATATCAGTATTTAACTTTGAAAAAAAATTCAAAAAAAAAAAATCCAACAGGTAGGTTCGCGATTTCCAATTTTTTGGTTTTGATTGGTTCTTGGGTTTTAATTTTTCGGTTTTGAAGCTTAATTAGACTAACCAGGTAATCGATTCCTAGTAAAAGGTAGATTAGACAAATTCGGTCTGGTTTTCTCTTCTATGGTTGCAACAAAAGTGCAAAATGCATTTGCAATAAAATTAATATTTATATGTAATTATAATAAAACTACAGGGGAAGGGGACTAAGCCAAAAACCTGTACTGCAATTCGTTTCAGTGCAACGCGTACAATTTTTTTAACACATACAAGTATTATCTTTTATTCATAAGCATGAAATTACTTTTTTTTTCCAGAAAATGCAAGGAAACAAATTAAAGTAAAAGAAATTTCATAAATAAATATTTTTTTACATAACCAACATAATTTTTCAGCTTATAATTCATGAGAAAAAGAAAAGAAAGAACATTTGTTAAGGTGAGGGAAATAGTGGAAATAGAATATTAATTAGGTGAAAGAAAGAGTCAAGACATTATTAATGTGGATAAAAGGAAATTACAAATCACCTATGATTATAAATTGATTAAGAGAAGAGAGTTATGGGCATATATATATATATATAAAACAAAATACCTCTTTTTATCACAAGTTATAATTATAAGTTTCAATTTCATGTGATAAAAAATATTATATTCAATTTATATATTAAATATTATTAAAATATTATAATTTTATCATTAATAATTATATTTGTGCTCATTTGATTAAAATTCTGATCTTTAGATTTTTATTATTGTTGGGCTCTATATCCTGCCAAAAACGGTAGGTACGCGTCCATTGTTGATTGTTCATGTCCTATAAATCATTAAGTGATTGTTTCCAAGCTCACTAGTGGGGCCGACGCTATTATATTTCAATATTATATATGTTTGTCAGTTTGTGGCAACAAAATCTATGTTAAAACTTCTAGACCACTATTATGATACTAGAACTAAGCAAGAGCGTCCACTTGTTGATCCTTCTCATGCTTAGTGACTGAATTGATCTTGGTAAGTAGTTTAGGAGATTGTTTGGTGGTGCCGTATTGTTTGGTTCTATTGTTGGAAAGCTACTTCTAGCACTTGGAAATAGGTGCATTTTTATTATTGTTGGGCTCCATATGCTGAAGTATTATCTTGTGTACTTGTTTTGGTAGATGGGAAATCTAATTGGCATCAATTAATGATCTGATTGCCCAAGAATTAGTACATCTAACAGCCTGAAGCAAAGTTGCAGAGAAAAGAGCAGTAGTATTGATGACATTAAAGTTGCTGGATATATTTAGTTTGAACGAAGTTTTAATATTAATGACATATTCTTTGATCCCTCTGTTGTGTAATTCAAGGACAATGATCCAAAATTGTTAACTACTAAGATCTTAAAACTAAAATGATATGTCTGTCTTATACATGTATTAGTGATCTCAGTTTGCATTTTTATTTGATGAGTTTTCAAATATGATAAATTTCGTTTTGGTTTTTCGTAAATTGATTTAACAACGGGTGCCTCACTTGGTGAGAATTTGTTAAGTATGGAAGTTCATTCATCTGTGTCTAAGGTTGATGTTTTTTTACTTTTATTTTTAACTTCATTTGTATTTTAATAATAATTAATTTTTTGTTTGTTCAGTGCTAATTGTTTGTATTTTGTCTAAGGTTGAAGTCTATTTAGTTTCAAGGTTTTTTTAGTTATGCTGATAGCTTTTTGTTGCTGTAAGGGTTATTATGTTCACCGAAGTAGTTTTGTCTATCATGTTTTCTTTTGAACTGGTGGTATGTGGTGAAGTTGGTATCATGGTGTTTTGAGACTTGAGCCTTTAAAACATTATTGCTTTAGAGTTTCTCAAGTTTATGATTGTTTTGTTTAGGAAGTCCGTGTTGACACAAGACTAATGGTCCCTAGGTAGAGACAAGTAATGTCACATTGGAAAATGGTTAATATGAATATTGTGTAAAGAAAAACCTATGTGATGGTCATGACATTAGTTTTATGTTTAATCGTTTTGATGAATCCTTCAACATATCCATTAGAAGGAGAAGAATATGAGCTGTAAGATTTATTCCCCAACGCGAATATAATATTTTTGAATTGGTTTGATGATTTTGTATAAATTTGTTGCAACCTCATTAACTTATTTTTGCTGCATATTATACTACTATGAGGCAATGAATGGTTGACTTTGTGGGAATCAAGCAATCTGATATCAATAGCCTATTGATTTCCTCCTTGCATTTATTAGATGTGGGCTAATTTTGTATGAATTTTGATATGTTTAGCAGCGTCAGGATGTCTAGGCATAAAAGGCTTCATTTAACCTTTGATTTCCAACATTTTGCAGAAGTTATGCCATCGATTGAAGTTTCGGATTTATCTCACTTTAGTACAAGTCCTTTTGTAACTAGTCATTTTAAGTGATGACTAAAATTAGAATAAGATTTATATACAGTGGAACCATGTTCTCCTTCATTTTCTAAGAAGTGATAAACTTTAACCTCCGCATTATGAATATGCTTTTTTCAATAGTCTGAGTTGCACAGTGTATGAAATTACTGCTCAATATAGATGAATTAGTCTTTAGCTGCTGGTGGATTTTGAATTTTATATTTTTGGGCATATTGTATTTGACTCCCTCGATAGTTGTTCGAGTGTTGATTAAATGTAGTCTAGGGCTGTTATTTTTTGTGGAAATGTTTAACATGGGCAAAAAATTAGAATCATGCCCGTCTGCATTGCACAGGTGCACATGTTAGTATAAATAAAAAGAACAAACTGCTGATTCTCTCCAAAATTAAATTAATAAATGACACCTTTTGCATTTTGTCTGGCTTGAAAGCATGCCAACTTCTCATTAATTTTGTGACTAGCATATGCCGATAGATAATTTATATATAATGTTTTGATGGTGATTTATATTAATATGAGATAATGGGTAGATTTATTTGTATAGGTGTTTATAGAATATATATAATGATTTATGCTATTTTTGTTTCCTTTGAATTTGCCTGACAGACTCAATATCATTTTTTTACTTTGATGAATCAAGTATTATTTTGAATTTACCTTTGGCAAATGCAATGTTTTTTTTTTTATCTTTAAACCTGTTTTTGAATTTTATATTAAAAGCACATATTTTGTGATTTTTTTTAAAATATTATATTGATGTAAATATATCACCTAAATTTATATATATATATATATATATCCGACATATGCCCCTTTTTTCTAATTTAAAATTTTTAAATATGGAAAAATTTTATAGCAAAACAATTTTTTAATTATTTTTTATATATAACTCAAACTCAAAATTTTTAAGAACCCCCGTAAAAAAAAAGGACTCAAAGCCAGCGGCATTTAGGTGGCTAATGAGTGGTGGGCCCCAACCTAAAATCTCACCAAACCAATCTCAAGGATTTCTTTAAATAATTATCATGAAAAAAAAAACAATAACATTGATCAGCATATTGTTAAAAAATGTATGAAAATTTTTTTTTTTTTGGTTACAATGTATGAAAGTTTTTAACTGTGGAAAATATATGAAATAGCTACAAAAAGTGCTGTTTGAAGTAGAATGGGCTGAAACTCATAGCCTCAGCTGAGTTTGGGCTAGGCTCTAATGGCAAGGAATGAATTTCCTGACCAGAAAAAAAGAAAGAACCAATGGCAAGGCAGTAATTCCGTCAACAGATAAGGACCTTTTTAAAGCCTCCAAAAACCCTAGCAACTTATATTAGTTCTCTCTCTTCCACCCGCAACCCCACACTCACTGCACAAAAACTAGGGTTTTGAGAGAGACACACACACAGACACACAACAATGGCGCAGGCAATCGAACAAGTCCAGTGCTTCGGTCGGAAGAAGACGGCGGTGGCCGTCACCTACTGCAAGCGTGGCCGCGGCCTCATCAAGATCAACGGGTGCCCAATCGAGCTGGTGGAGCCCGAGATCCTCCGCTTCAAGGCCTTCGAGCCCGTCCTGCTCTTGGGGAAGAGCCGCTTCGCCGGCGTCGACATGAGAATACGCGTGAAGGGCGGAGGACACACCTCGCAGATCTACGCCATCAGGCAGAGCATAGCGAAGGCGCTGGTCGCGTTCTACCAGAAGTACGTTGACGAGCAGAGCAAGAAGGAGATCAAGGACATCCTCGTCAGGTACGATCGTACCCTCCTCGTTGCCGATCCCAGGCGCTGCGAGCCCAAGAAGTTCGGTGGTCGCGGCGCACGTGCCAGGTTCCAGAAGTCGTACCGTTGAAGAGCGGAAAACGGTTGTTTTATGGGTCGGTGGGTGGTTTTTTTGGGGGTTTCGGTTCATGTTTTATGCTGTGGAAAACTCTCGTCTTTGAGCGGCAGGTTTATTCTGTATAATTTTTGGGCAATTTTTAACTATGTTTTCGATTATGGGATGCTTTTCGCCTTTTGTTATAGTTATTTTGATCGAACTTATTGATTAGGTATGAATGCAGTTATGCAAATTTCACATAAATCGAGACTCTTGGAGGGAAAAAGAGTATTTTTGGTTACTGATTGCTGTCTTTGCTAGTTGAAATTGAGTTCTTATTATAATTCAGTAATGCCACGCGGCTTTAGTGTTTATCAGAACAGGATGCAACGGTATGATGAGTTGAGATTTTGTCATTTTGATGTGTTAAGATTGCTGAACTAGTTGAAGAAATTTAGAAATCAGGGGGTAACATCCTGTTTGACTCGGGCTTGGCGATGTTTTTCTTTTCTCTGATGATAATGTCGTGCTGGCCCAAGTAAGCGGGATTGGGATACTTTGTGGAATTAAGCTTTGTTTAATGGGTTCCACTGGTGTAACATGTGTATGGGTGATTACTGATTAGGAAACAGAGGAACTATATTTGGAATTTGGGTTACGTTCCCTTATCAACATTAAATCACATTCGTCAAATTTGTTTGGTAGAAACCAAAATTTTGCATTTGAATTTGAAATGCAAGTCGTTCTTATCAGTTATCAAATTATGATTGGGTTGCATTCCTTTGTGTCGAAAAACGATCTATAAATTGCGTACTATAATTAAATTTTACCTTTTTATGTTGGAATGAGTAAAATTATAAGAATGAATTCGAGAAAACAAATGAAAACAACTAATTTGTTATATTGGAGAAGCTAATGACTAGTTGCGTTTACCCATAATACTTGTTTTGATGGTGAAAACAAATGAAAACAACTATTCTTTTTCTGTTGTTAAATTGTGAAAACCTTGCCAGAATAAGCGGTTTTAATATGGAGAAAGTTTTGACATGGCAAGCACAAATGCAAGCAAAATCCATTCCACATATCAAAGTCTCTTAATACCAAATACCACAATCCTGCAACCAATTTATGTACACCAGCAATATTAACAACAAATCTCTCACTCCAGTCTAAATTCCGAACTACAATCAACAAAGAAGCCATTGCCAACCAATAAAAGATGAATACATGTTACAGCAAACACTCAGTCATTAAATTCAAAAACACAGTAGGACTGACAAACGAAGCTGCTGGGTTTAGCTTCCTCAGCAAGACCTTATTTTCTTTTGCGTCAGGTTTCATTTTCATTCTTCATACTTTGACTAACATCTGAGACCCTTTAGCCCTCCCTCTCTTTGTTCTCAATAGCAGCTTCCTCAGTAAACCAAATCCTCCCTGTTTTTTACCAGGTACAATTGCAAGAGATCCTGCACCGTTGCTTTTATCATTTTGCTCTGAGGCGAGACTTGTTTCCAAAGCATTAACAACGATTTTAGGAGCTTGCAGGGTGCTATCCTTTTCAGGTTGAAGTAGGGGTGGGTTCTGTGCACCTTTAGTACTTTCACTTTCTTCAGTTTGGACAGGCTTATGGATACCTTCTTTAGCACCATCCTCAGCTTCCATTTGAGAGCGTAGAGAGGGTCGTTTGATTGAGTTTTTCTTTTGAGTTGAATTGGCCATAGTACTAGTTGTGGAGACAACCTTGTCAAAAAGTGCTGCATCACCTGATGAAGCAAGTACCTTGAGTTGTTTCCCAAGGTTTAGGATGGTTTCTTGGCACTCCGCCAACTTTGATGAAGCTGTTGTGATCTCCCAGCCCTGAATTTTTTTTGTTCATGTTTATTAATCAGGAGTTTCTTCGTGAGAAAGTAGAAGCTAAATTAATGATGCCACAATTGATGCGCCATTGGAACAAACAGAACAATAATTAGTATTACCAGATTATATGACAGCAATTCAAGACAAAGAAGCATGGTATCAATGTTGCAATTATATTTCTGGAGTTTAACCAGATGCAAACTACTTACGGTTTGATATATCTTTTCCACGTCGAATCTGCCATATGCCGGTGTTTCTTTCTTTGCAATGCTGTTAAAACAATTTTTGTTCCTCGAAATCAGATTGATTAGTGATCAAAGCAAAAGAAAATTGCAGCAACCAAAAAATAAGAGGAAAGAAGTGGAAGAATAAAAATCTTTACCTTTCCAGCTGGAGTTGAAGCTCAAGACAAGTTGCTTCTAATTCTTCACAGGAGTTCTTTTTATCCTCTAATTCAACTTCCAGGGATGAAAACTTCTGAAAGATATCATTTAACTTGGCTTGAGCTATTGTAAGCTGAGTATCAAGGTCTTCATTTATCATCTTTTGTTTTTCAATCTGATCTTCAATTATTCCCTTGGATTCTTTCAGTGTCTCTATTTCTGATTCTAGACATTTGATGCTATTCTGTGCTTCTTGACATTGTTTTGTCAAGTTCTGACTCTCATCTGTTACTGACAGCAGCTTTGCTTCCAAGTCTTTCTTTGCAGATATTGTGCTCCTCAGCTCATCTTTCAACTTCTTATTTTCTTCAATGATATCGTGCTGGCTATTCTCTGTGTTGAAGCACACACTTCGATCATCTGGACAAGCAGCTGAGGATGGGTGAAAAGACTGTTTATCATCAACATCGATTTGATTTTCATTTTCACTTGGTGACTGAAGATAGCTGAAATGCTTCTTGATCTTATCCCTCGCAATTGCAGCATTTGTGGAGGTGGCACAGTTATTAATGCTCCAGTCCAAAGCAAACGCCACTTCTTCAATAAAATTTTCAAAATCAGCTCTTCCTGTTGATAAGTCTTTGCAGGTGTGAACAAGTTGATGCAGAAGAGGATTCAAGTCCGAAACCTTCCACTGGAAAACATGAACAAAGTACTCTTTGGATGTCGGTGACTGTGATATGTCAGAATGGCAGTTCTTCTCCAAGCAATCTGGACAGTTGTTGCAGACAAATGACTTTGGAGCAATTCCTTCAATGAGCTTGATAATTCTATGAACTGAATTTCTCCAATTAGAATTGCAGTGCTGGGTGATATTTGCTTCTGCAAAACCACTAAAACTATTAACATAAGAAGAATCAGACTCTCCAGGATGCCTTGACTTCTGATTTATATCTGATTTTCTTGCAGTTAGCTGATTTATGCAACCCAAAGCAATTTTTATGTCGTCAAACAGTTCATCTAGACTTCGTTTTGATATGCGTTTCTCTTCCATGATTGCATTCAAAACAATCTGAAGCCAATCAAATGGTTTTTCAGTTGTTGGATGTTTGAATTGAATCTCTTGTTCAACTGGCACGAGCTCCCTCCCGCTTATATCAGAGCAGTGTCCTCTTTTAGGTGTATCAACTGAAACTATGGCTCGTTTCTCCATCTCAACAAAATCATCCATGAAACTCATATCTGCTACTTCAATGGCTTTATTGTTATTGTGCTTTTCAACCCCTGCAGTTCTTAAATGTTCAAGTTCTGAAATAAGAGCATTTGCCCAGGATCCAGTAGAGATAGCCCCATCATCACTAGCAATATCAAATTTTGATATTAAAGGAAGTTCATTTGATGTGGGATAATACCTTGCTAGCCCCATGGACTTCTGATTTTCAGAAAGCTTTGTAAGCAGAATCTCAGCCTTTGATAATCTGGAAGCTGTTTCAGCATACATAATTCTTGAAGAATCCAGTTCAGAGTTTTTCTTGGTTAAAATTCTTTTGAGAGCCTTGTTTTCCTCATCCAGATCTTGTAAACGTTTGATCATCAAACTGATACTCTTTGGATACTTCATTTGAGTTTCCAATATCATTGTTTTTGTGAATCAAATCTCTGGTAGGATTCAACTTTCTTCTTCTCATATCTGTCTCTCTTCTCATCATTCCAACTTCATTCTTCATATTCACCGTACCAGCAGCACCAGGTGACCTTTTGTGCAGCAGGATACGGAGTCTCTGACACTCGGCTTCTAACTTTGAGGCTTTCTGAGCACTCTCAAGATACTGTTTATGTGACGCTTCTGCATACTGACGGCTATAGTCCATCTCCTCCTTCCGGATCTCAAGTTCCTTCTCCAGCATGTGAAACTCATATCTTAGGAAAGCATTTTCCTTTTCTGTGGAATCCAACCTTGCCATCAGCGTGGTAAACTCTGCTTCTGCTTGTTGTTTACATCGAAGCAGGTCCCCGATAGATTTCTCTTTGGCTAGTAAGGCATTTGTCAGATGAGTATTCTCAGCAGTTAAGTCATCTATCCTTTTACTTGATTCCCTCAACTTCTCTTCCAATTCTTTCTGAATCTTCTCGTGCTCTATTGATATCTTTGGAATGGCACCACACATCCTTTGCTCTTGTTCTTCCTGAATATTGCTTACTGACTGCAAAGATTCCTGTGATATTGCATCTGTGGAAGTAACAGTTTCTGCATATGTTCTTCCATTTAAATCTTCATCAGATTCTACTTCTTGTTTTGCCTGGTCCTTGCCTAGAATTGTATCAGAAATTTATCGGGATCAGCTAACACCATATTGTATGCTAAAAAACAAGAAAGATGACAGAAAGCATGTATTTAGAAAGAAATCTTCAAAAGGAGTACAATATTAATGGAAAAAGTTGAAGCACAATAGGACATGTAACAGTAAGATACCTCTACTTTCCTGTTGAGGCATTTGGGCATGTTTTGCTGAAGGGTCATCTCCTGCATGGCAATCGAGGAGTACTGTAGCCAACTTCTTGTTTAGACTTTCTGGCGATACTTTCTGTACAGTTTCCTTGTCTGTTGGTAGTATATGGTCCTGATAAAATGTAGTACTGTTAGTATAATACTCAGACAGAACAGTTCTCCTGTGATTCAATTTTAGAATATTGACTATTATTAATATAGATGAACACTTTGCCAAAACTTAGAAGAGAATACTTGGCAGTTTTTTGTTGGAAGAAAATGGAAAACAGGAGGATAGATAACAGAATGAGGAAAGGAAATAGCAGCATGTAAAAAATGAGTAAGACAAAGTTTTGAGTACCTCTTCATCAATGATTCTAGAAGGGCTGACACCTTTTTCCATAGCAAAGATTGTCTTCTGCATAGATCTTTTCCTCCAAAGCCATGGCTTGTGGTTCATGATTTCAGATACTATTCAAGAGCAATTAGTTAACTCGACCCATATACAGTTTAAACATTAGTGGAAACTACTCCATTATCAGCAATTAATTCCTGACATGCATTTTTCAAGTTAACCTTCTGACATGATAATGTGGAAACTAGCTTAGAATTGCTAAAAACACACACAACCGTTTAAAAGAATAAAAAGATGTGCATAGCTCCATTCGATGGGATCCCAAATATATTGTAAACACTTCACAACAAACATAATGTTACTGATCATCTTTCATGTTTCCCTGCCTGAAAAGTAAGAGGAATAATGCCAAACTACCAGTCATGGATAAGGAAACTATGACAAGGTGAATAAACTCTACAACACAGAGACGGAAACAGAAAATTCCTGAAGTAACAATTACGTGCTGGGGAGCATGAATAATTCAATAAAACTACAGCTAGCACTAACTCTATACTCATATTCATCCTTTAAACTTCGAGTTCCAGGGGAAACGATAAAGCTTCCCATTTATATGTCAGGAGGTACAGTGTTGAGTGTTGTTCACTGTAGTCTCTCCAAATAGCTATATCTCTCAAAGGAAAAGGGAACAGGCTGTTCCCCAAACACTGCTTCCAAAGGGCAAAACTTTGCTCTCAGCTGAAAATCTGGACCTACAAATACTATCTAAAGTTGTTTGTTGAAATATAACAAGCAAGCAACTGAGTATGCATGAAAAGCAAGAATAATGACAACAAAGGAACAAAACAAAAACAAAAAAACAATAGAAGGACAAGTGCACAAGGAAGAGTTCGAGAGTGCAGAGTGCTACAACTCCTACCCGGCAAAAATGTAGCATCCACAAGAATCAAAAAGGGATTTGAAGGCTATTACTGGCGTCAAATGAACACTTCAGCTGGCTAGTATTGGAACTTGAAGGTGAAAGTAAAAGAATTGCCAGATAAGTTATGACAAAAAAAAAAAAAACTGTCAAAAGTCTCGATAGACGTGTGTCATAGGATGCTTACCCTCTCCACCGACAAATACAAATCCCAGTTTGGAGCTATACATACATGTATATTATCCTATTAAAAAGTTGTCATATGATGTTACCTAAATATTAAAAATGAAAATGAGTTCACATTCACTATGATGGAGTGAGAGAGAGGCAACAGTAAGGAAAAGCAGAAGTCATAAAATTGACCACGAATGGTGGAGGAGAGTCATAAAGGACACAACGTTGGTATAGAGAGGGAAAATGGAGCCCACACGTACCCAAGTTGAATGTTTTTATCTATATCTGTTAATAAAAATATTATTTAAACATAAAAAAATAAATATTTATTATAATATTCACTTTAAAATTATTAAATATGATAATAATTTTCACACATTTTATCCATCATATTATATTAAATGATTCTAAAATGAATGTTTCGATATGTAATCACTTTTTGAGTGTTTAAATGATAACACTCATATGTTAAATGTTGATGAGGCTGGCTGAAACTAAATAGTGGCACGTTCCTAAGAAATTCTTATATATGCATACTCATGTTTATTTCGTGTACCCAACAATATAATTTGTTCTGGCCTTCTGGGTGACATTATGTTTTTCACATGGATTTAAATTTAAAACCTTTTTGTATAAGGTTACATTAAATTTGAAAAGATATATATAGTAAGTCTACATAAGAAATTCATATACGTATGTGAACTATTCCAAAATGAGAGAGTGCTGGAGAAATTAATACTCTCCATGAAGTAAGGGCCCAGAGAATTGTATATTTGTCATAGCATTATAAGCTCAAAAATGATTATGTCAAGTATGTCTGTCTTGTGTTGGTGACTATATTATAAATGAGTCTCAAAGGGGTTTCCTTTCTACTTGATTGGACAAAAATTCCCTTTCCGTCTAAAGATATAAATGAAATTTACCTGCACATGTTGAGATATCCATCCCTCGCACATACTTTAGAATACCATTACAACCACCAAGACGATAATTCTATGAAATTTAATGGAAATATATATGTGGCTATTGGAACCATGCCTTTAATCATGAAAGAACTAAGAAAATATTAGTGGCATGCATGAATGCTTTCTCTTTTCCTTTAATTTTTGGATGAGTGGCCCATATGGCTAGCAGGAGCACACTCAATTGAACAGTGAGAAGAAAAAAGATGTAAAGGGAAGGAACAGAAAATTGTCTCCAATTAGTCGTTGTATGAGTTGACAATCGAACCAACAATTGTTCGTTTCTTGTTGTGAATCTATCAATTGTGATACGAATTGTTGATTTTGTTGGATATTTTCCATTTACTTACCAGCTGGTCATTGTATATGTACATACTAACAGTATTGTAATAACATGGTTAAATGTAAATTAAGATTTTGGGGAATGTTTTGTTAGAGGATAAAATTGGAATAAGTTCTTATGGATAAGCATCATGTATTATTTAAAACTCATCCATAAAAACTTATCTTCATTTTTATCTCTAAACCAAACACATCATGAGGTTCCTCCTCTTATTTAAAGAGATACTAAAAGATTTTGTTTCTTAGTTGCAATAAAAGAAAGGCTTTGCATTGTTGTTTTACTTTACTATTCATACTCAAATATTTTTGCTCTTGATTTTCTAAGGTTAGGTTCCTTTGGCAGATGGCCCACATCACCCTCCAGTAAATTAACTTTAATAAAAGTGGAGACTATAATGCAATGATACTTTTGACTTAAAAAATTCATGAAATGCATACTTTATCGCAACGGCCGGATTTTGTCTATCATTTTTAAGTTTTTTTTCTTCTTTTCCTAATTCTTTTGCGAAGGGTGAAAATAAAAGGAAAGGAGATGTATGAGAACAGTGTTTCCCAACAAAATGAGTTATTTTACCAACTGTGGTGGAGCAGCATGTGTCGGTCGATGGTCAAGAATCAACGTCACTAGTTTAGATGCTGATGTAAATCCCATTTGCTGAAATGCTGATCAAGACGCGCCAAAATGTGGCCGAGAGATTATAAGTGTGATTAATTAACGCAGGATATATATAGCGTGTACTGGTAGACATCAAAGTTTGGCTAGCATGGACTTCTAGAATCATCCTCGTCCTAATTCCTAAACGTAAGGAATTGTAATATATGTCTAGACAATTCTCTTGTTTAAAATTCGCGAGGATGATCCTTCCACCCTCACTATTCAAAGTTGTGTTGTTGAGGGTATGATAGAGGGGCACAGAGGACTGAAAATAAATAAAACTTATGTCAAATATAATGGAAAAACCGAAAAAGGATAGATATTTTGCATTGAACTGATCGTGATCCTTGGTAATCACAAATTTAACATGCAGTAATTCTTACAAACACTCACAATGAAATTGGTAGGTCCCATAATCAAATAAATGTATGTATATAAATGTGAAATGTTAAACTTTGGGGTAGCTCCTCCAGTACAATGGTTTGGTCATTTTTTTTTGATAATTATGAAGGAAGACTTAATCCACAAGAGGAAGCAAAATACAAGTGTAAGTATGACACAATAGCTAAAAAAAAGAACAAAAACAAGACATTATACTTCAAACTCAATAAACTTATTGACAGCAGCACACTTAAACCCAATTAACAACACCCCTGATAACTAAAAAATACTTCCAGCCAACACTCCAGACGTCAAAGTAACATCACCACAATCTTGATACTAAGAAGGAAAGTTTTGCCCCATCAAAAGGGAAGCAAGAAAACATAAACAAAAACACCGAATTGCTCGAAACACCAATTTTACTAACTTTAGGAAACACGGATAGCACACCAATGTACCAATCAAGTTATTGATTCAGCCAGCCTCTTGTTGAAATAACCAAACTCACACCTTTGCATTTGTTGTTGATAAAGGATGACAACTGGTAGCAACAACCATAGTGTGACTAAAAAACCTTTGATGAACGTAAGATTGTAGTAGACTTCAAGTAGCTCCACCTTCCATACCAACGATACCCTTTCACTTATCCTCTAACCTACTATCCATGACATTCACACCACATACACGCACCCAGAACACCACACACCACTCACCAGTGTATCACTCAAACACGCCCTCAACCCTGATGTCTCCCCCTCACGTGTTAAACAAATGCTCACTGTGTATCACTCCACTTACTACCAGAACCACCTTTCAGCCACTTCCTAGGAACATTAAGAAATAAACCTCCATCAAGATAAATGTTAGACAAAACCAAATATGCGCTTCCTCACAAATTATCTCTCTCTCAAAAAAGTGTTTCTCCCTCTAGCTTATAACTCTCATTCTATATCTCACAGTGTCCCTCCATACCACCACACATAATGGTTTGGCCATCTTGTGCCTATGACCATGTTGCGAGACATTAGCAAAACAAAGCAAGAATTTCTCTGAATGATGGTCCAATGTCTTGCGTCCTTTCAAAAGATAAAGTTAGCAATTTCCCACCTGTTGGCTAGGTGGATTCTTCTATAAGCCAGAGATCATGTCCAATGACAATTGGTGTTGCTCTTATGGGACCAGTAGAACTAGAAAGGCTTACAAGTATCATTTTCACCCTAAAAGCACAGACACAGACTTGGTGGTGTGTCCATGTGTGGACACGTTTCGAATATCGACACACACACGACACCCATACTACAAGTGTTGGACACATGTCCATAAGCGTCCAATTAAAAAATAGTTTTTTGAGCTCGGACACGCATTGAACACAAAAAACTAGTTGGGTCATTTTAAAAATTTTAGTTGATCACAAAAGAATAAAAAGAAGAATTAATTAGATAAAAAAAATTATACAAACACGATAAAAAAATTTAGACAAAAAAAAGATAAAAAAATCATACAACAAAATAAAACAAATTATATATATATATATATATATATATATATATATATATATGCCGTCTGTAATTTTTAAGTTTGGTGTGTTTCCGTGTTGTTTGTGTTCATGTCCCGTGTTAGTGTTAGTGTTAGTGTTTGTGCTTCATAGTTTTCACCACAATATAAGAAGAATAAGCATTTTCAATAGTTTTTGATAATTAAAATGCCAATAAAAGTGTTGTCATGAAAAGTAATTTTTTTAAGTATTTCGACGTGTACTAATTATCGCTAAAGTTTATGAATATTTTTTACAATCACTTTATACCAAAATTACTTTTCTTAACAACACTTTTATTGATACTTTAGTTATGAAAACCATTAAAAATACTAATTTTTCTTGTTGTCCACGCGTAGCTTGGTAGGGGCCAAGGCCACTCCTCCCCCCCCAAAAAAACCCCCAAAAAAAAACAATACAAAATTTTTTCAAAAATTATATATATATAATAAAACTTTATTTAATAAATAAGATAAGTTAGAATGTATTATTTTTTATAAATGATATTGCTCCATCAACCCGAGTTTCTCCAACTTAAAAGTTTGTTAACTTATTTTTTAATTAAAAAATAAAAAAAAATTATATCACAATTGAACATCATTTTATTGCAAAATTATTTTTTAGATACAATAAAAAAACAACTATAAAAGCTAAATAGTAGATTGATCAAATAATGAATTTGTTAACTCTAAACTCTCATTTGATTTGTAAGAATGTTTACAAAAAATTTATATTGTTTGTTCTCTTTGGGTCAAGACATTAAACGGTCAATAAGTAAAAATAAAAAAAAAGAATCTAGTTTTAAGTGTAAAATTCACCCATAAATAAAAGTATATTTTTAAAACTTTTAATTATAAGCAAAAATAAATTTTTTTAGAATTTTAATTTTTTTTTGGTCAAGATAACCTCAAGTAACAAATATCATATATTTTTGTAATAATTTATTAGATAATAAAAGTAAATTTTTATACAATCTAAACAGCACATATTACTTTCAAATTAAGACATCCAAGCATAAAATTGATTTTCAAATAATCAATTATAAAAAAAAATCAACTATATGCATGTTTCATGTTTGATGATTAAGATAATTTAATCTCACAATTAATCCAAATACAAATTAACATTGTTGTATTAGTTCTTTGTTTTAAAGTTTACATATATAATATAAAAACTTTTTTAATTTAATTATCTTCGTCTAGTTTAGATGAACATTTTGCCCTCCCAAGATTTGTCTTCAAGTTCGCACTGGTTTTCACAATGATATTGTTCTTGCTTTTTTTACTTTTTGGGTGGACCAATGTAAATCCTGTTACTCTCATGTGTGTCTTATGTATGAAAGAGTTACCTCGCAATCCTCACATCAAGGGACGAATCTAGAATAACTATAAAGGAGGGGCCGAAATTAAAGATTTGTATCAAAGAATAAACATTATAATATATGCTAATAAAAATAATTTCGCAATACAAACAATGTATATGTATCATAAATATTTATCGAAGTTTGTATAACGTTCATTTAAATCATAAAACAAGTTAATAATAGAATTTATGTCAAATTTTTCAACAATCTTGCTCTCGATATAAGTTAAGATACAATTAGCAAGATTTATCTTTCATCTTATTTCTAGTTTATTATTCCTAATATTCATAACCAAAGAAGATCACTCAAAATCAGCAGTTGAAAAGGGCAGAGTCAATAACAAACAAATGAAATAATCAATCAAAGAATATAACAATGAATTTCCTATTTTCATCAACTCTTAGTATAACTCCAAGATTGTGGACAAATTACTCAAGATAAAATAACTAGAAACATCACATTCATAATATTGAGCTTGTATTCTAATAAGTGGTGAGTAAGTTTTTTCATTTAATTATACTTATAATTTATATTTAATTATATACATAATTACATATATTGCAAATATAATCCAAGTTTCAGGGGAAGAGGAGGGGTTCGATGGCCCTTGGGCGCCCCCTCTTGTATCGTCCCTGCTCACATTTTCATTTTTATATTTTTATGCTTTTTTAAATGAGAAAATCAAGACATGACTCTTTCATTTTCATATGTAAATTAGACATGGGAGAATCAAAAAAAAAAATTATACTGAATTTGGGTTACATATTTAACATAAAATGGTGTCATGGGGGAATTTAGAAAGATATGGTCTTTAATTAAATTGCAAATTAGTGATTTATATTAAGTAGAGAACCTAACAAAAGGCTTCTCCATGCCAACATGTCAGGGCAGGATGTTTGTCTTATTAACAAAATTGCACTTTAGCGACTTGTGTAATAAGAAGTCGAAGGAATCAATTCTCTTTGAACCACTTACACTTTTTTCTTTCGCTAATTACAAAGGTAGGCTTAACCTATAAGGGGAAGTAAATGAACCACTAACACTCAATCATGACAATCTTAAAGATAGTGACTCAAACTAAGTTAAATTTTTTGGATAAGTAGTTTTATGACATAATATTAGAGTCTTTATGATTAAATAGTTTAGAGTGTGATCCTTGTTATTCATATTATTCTAAATAAAAATAATAAAATTTCAGCACAAAATAAATGTGAACTTGTACACACTATTCACACTATAAGCTTAAAAGAAGTATTGACATGAGGGACGTGTTAGAGATATAAAATCATTCATATGACTCAACTCAACAATTTAAGTTTTTAGGACAAATGGTTTCATGACAAACAAGATTTCACCTTTTCACCATAAGTAAATTGCACCGTGATGATTTGTGTGTATAAACACATATGATGAGAGAAGGAGGGTGAGTGAAACCATATTTTTTAGAACCAAATTGATGATCAACTCAATTAAGGTATTAAACTATTAGGTTCCTGATTCAATCTGGTGAGTCAGATACTAAAGTATTTAAAAAATGTTTTCCTAAATCAAATCGCTTTCATTCGATTTGTTTGATATGAAAATTTATTTTTTATTTTTACTCAAATCACTTTGTAGTGATTTAAATGTTAAAATAATTCAATTTTTTTATTACAAATTTGAAATGCTATATAAATTTCTGTGTGACAATTTGTCTTTAAACAATCATATTCACTATAAATTTTACAAAAGCCCATATTATGCTAATTTCACCATCTTAAATCAATATTGAAAAAAATGACCTAGGATCCTTCCATTTTGTTTGATATATCTTTTTCTGTTGGTTGTAGTTTGATGGGTTAAATATATTTTTGGTGCTTGAAAAAATAAGCAAGTTTTAGTTTTAATTCATGAAAAAAAATGATTTTGATCAAAATATTTTTAAAATCATTTGATTGTAGTCTCTACAGTTAGTCTTTCTTCATTAAATCTAGACTGACTAATAAAAATTCACTAATCAATAACCATATGTGACATGTCACAATTTTATGTGTTTTTTTCTTTTTTGGGTCAAAAATAATTTAATGTGTCTTATTATTATTTTTTCTTTTTGTCAATACACATCGTATAATGCGTTTGCTCTGTTCTTGATGTTGAGAAAGCCTAATGTAATGACAGTGAGATAATGGGTCACCATGAGGAGCCCAATAACAGTTAGCCTAGCCTAACGTTTGTACAACGTTAAACCCAAAATAAAAACTTTGTACCATGGTGCATTTCTGACCCAAAAAAAATAATAAAAAGAAAATTGGTGGATGCAGAGTGATCCCTAATATTAGGGATAAGAATCGAAACATAGCAAACCCTACTCCTAGGACTACCATCATCACGACCCAAAAAAATTAAAACACTACCATCATCAATTGGATGATTAACACTAACTAAAATGATGATTAACTTTGATCCAATCTAAACATCAATTCTAACTCCAGCTCTCAAAGTAAAAAGTGCGACGTATATTATGTGAAAGAGGCGTTATATGAAATTGCCATCACTGTATAAATAAAAAAAAAAAGGAAGAGGCGTTATATCTTGCATTAGAACATATTGTATAAATAGTAAATAACGCAACTCGTCACTCATTATCATACATTTACGTCTATGCCATCACTGTTAAATGAAATTGCCGAATCTGGCATGAATAAAATTGTTATTATTATTTCAAATATTAAAGTGGCCTATATTCTGGACCACTTATGCACTACCAAATTGTAACCACTACTCTTGCCTAACTTGATGCTCATAACAAACATTTTAATAACCGATCTCTCTTTAAATATTGTCCACTCATCAGCAACCTCGATAAATCTTATACTTTCCTCACTTACAAAAGAAAGCAACCTTCTTTTACCACTTGATCAAGAGAAAGAAAATAAGCAGAAGAAAATGGAGTCTTATACTCATGAGATGAGAAGAGAAAAGTGAGGAAAAAAAGAAAAGTGACCATGAGATTCACATCTAACCATACTTTTCAAACTCGGCAGGTGATCGACTCAGTCAAGGCATGGATCACTGGTTCAACGTTGAGTCATTGGTTGATACATTAACCGGATTTATACAAAAAATTATATAAAAATTTAAATAAAATACAATAAAATGACAACTAATTAATAATTTGACATTATTTAAGGGGTCTAAATATAAAAAAACATAAATTCCTAAATATTATTCACATTTGACAATTACAAATCATAACTGACAAGTTCAAAACATAATTACATACGTAAACTCATAAAATTTTACATCACAAACTCACAAGTCATAACAATACAAACAAAATTATTGTATTTTTCTATAAGTCAAACTATAAATTTTTTTAAGGTTTTCAAAAAAGACATCATGTAATAAAAAGAGAGAAAAAAAAAGCAAACAAAAAAAAAACCGACTCGGTCGGTCGATTCAACTAGTCGAGTCACTGATTTTGATACGAAGGGTCAAGTTGAACCAGGTCGCATCGATTTCAATGCAAGACTGATCCAAATAGTGGCTTTGACTGGTTTTATGGCTGGTTAAACGGAAAATCCAATCAACCCTGAGCCGATTTTTAATACTTTGCATCTAACGTTTTCATTGCCCCAAATGATCAGAAAATTGAAGATGAATTCTAATTGGGCAAATTCTACAATACACCTTGCCAATTATGGATTGTCATACTCCTTGTATCTCAACCATTCATCGCAATATCAATGGTGCAGATTATATGTAAAACACATATACTCCATCGATGTGTGATGCACACCAAAAGCACCACTCCCTCTTTCTTTCTCTCTTCCCTAGTCACAATAATCGCACCATAACATCACGGTCGCGACCTTTGACGTGAAGCGGTGGGGAAGAAGCACAACAACTACCTCTATGTCACCAAATACCATCGTCACCACTCATCCATAGCCATGGACCAAGCAACCCAAATAAACCTATGGCTATTTTGAGCTTCCAAAACATTGAGTGCGGCGGCAACATCAAGGTGGTGCACGGTGGTTGTGGGTGAAGGGCAAAGTCTCATACCCTTCCGCCCTTTGACACGTGTTCCTCGTCTTCATTGATTGGTCGCACATTCTTCAACCTTAATACGCTATCCCTACTAACCTACTAACTGCCCTAACCATCTTCATGGTGTTTCTCACCTTCGTTGGATCCATCATCAGCATCGCCAACCCAGGGACCTGTTTCTCGAGGGTAGAAGGCTTCTCAAGGCATAGGATTTCTGTTGTTCCTCTGGCATCGCTTCAATGTTCCTGCCTCCACCGCATGCCCTGGTCGTGTTGGTGGTTCATTTCTATTTTCCTTCTCTATTGGTGCAAACAAAGGAGAGAGAAAGCAAATAGAAAAAAGAGTAGGAGTGGGGAGGGAGATGATGCATGCATGGTCAAGCGGATAAATTATAGTGTGATTCAAGTGTGTGGTGCTCCCAACTTTAAAGGGAGCGCCCTTTTCCTTCAAATTGATAATTTATAATTTTATCCATGTAGGTGTTTATTTCTCATAAAAGTAGGTACCATAAAAATCATTTCCACATGTAATTATGTCTTCTGCCCATTTTTCTTCTCAACTAAAAGAAAAAAATATACTTTTGGCTCCTTATTTTATTTTCTTTCATTTTATTCTCTTGATATTATTCTTCGCAATAAAGAAAGCACTACTAATACCTTGTTTGTCTTAGATGTTGAGGTGGAAGCCAAAAAAAAAAAAAACACATAAAATTTAATGTGACTTAGTATTCACTACGTACATCTATGATTTCATAAATCTTCAACTATCTGAATTTTTGAATGGTTAAAGTTGCAACTATCCTTTCAAATCTTTCATTACGTGGATAACTCCTAAAACCTATCCATACAATAGATCATTCCTACTCTTGGAGGATATCTAAACCCAACAACCAAAACTTCTGTTTATAAGCCAAAATACTTGCAAAACTTCTACTTCTTACTAAAGTGGGACTTTGGATTAAATCCCAACAAATCTCTCTTAATCCAAAGTCCTACCAAAAGCTAGCTACAACCATCTTTTCAAACATTCTTCCTGGCAAAACTTATATTGCTGTTGCACATGAAATATGTTGTTTGGCCTCTACATTGTTAAGAAGATTTTTGACACAAGTTATTCTCGCTTGCATTGTCATTGTTCACGGAACACACGCCTAACATCCCATTGCCAAGAAGACTTTCGATATAAGGGACCCCACACATGGATCTACAAACTACCATGCCCAACTGACACTAACCATTGACTCTAATACCATTTGTTGGGTCACGAAAGCAAAAGAAAACAACTCACAAAATTTAACGTGGTTAAGCCTTCGCCTACATCTATAATTTCACAAATCTTCACCTATCCAACTTTTGAACACTAAAGTTGTAAATCATCCTTATAAATCTTTCATTACATGGATAGATATAAAACTACCCATACAATGGATCACTTCCACTCTTGGAGGATGTTTAAACCTAACAACCAAAGCTTGTATTAATAAGCCAAAACACTTGTAAAACTTCTATTTCTTACCTATGTGGGACTTTAAGTTAAATTCCAACATTAGTTAAATTTATGGTTTAAAAATAAAAATTGATTTCAGTCTCAACATTACCAAAATTGTTCAATTTTAGTCCATGTTGCTAGTCTCTCTATTAAATGTTGAGCTAGATAGTGAAATGTCTTCACATGCAATCCTACATGACAACTAGTAATTATATGTGGCACAACATGGTCATATATGTCAAAAGTCACTCCGCCACTTTGCAAGGTGAAATCAAGCTGAAAGCTTTTTTTTTCTCCCAATTGCCAAGCTGTTTAATTTGCATTGTAACTTTTAACTTCTTTCTCTTTGTGCCATTCCAAACTTTACTTGCTCACCAATTTTAAAACCAATTCTTAAGATTTAAGCTTTGTAGTTCACCCAACACGATAAATGAGAACCATCACTCACAAACAACTTATGATTAAGAAGGTACAAATCCCATTATCTCATCGAAACTTAAATAAGGAGTAAAATTATCATTATTACTTTTTGGGATTTTATTAACCAAAGTATTAGGGCCATGGTTAAAAAATTTTAAAAAATAAACTTTTAACATTTAAAAAATATAATTTTTTTAAAAAACTTTTTATAGGTATAAAAAAAAAACTAATTTGGATAAAGAAGAATTGGTTTTAAAGTTATTTTCACAAAATTAAAACCAATACTATAAAGTTAATTTTTGCATTGAAGTTAATTAGTATTTTAAGAATGAATTTAAAAAACTTTATAGTGTTCTTAAATCTTAGGAATTAAGGACTAATTAAAATTTATCTTTAATGCAGAGTCACAAACTGTATAAATTCAATGAATTACAATTATTTTATCTTTTTCTTTATTTTTCAAAGTATCCTTAATTTTTGGGGATAGAGTCAGTCATCTATGCGGTGTATGTATATATATATATATAAAAGGGGCTATCCAAGCAATGGCTTCTCCAATGGTAAATTTTTTATATACATAAAATTTGAAATTGAATACAAAACCCTATGCCTAAGGGACCAAAGCCCTTCCACTTGGCCGATCCCTTATTGGTAGATTTCACTTGTGTAACCTTTCCTGAAATTTTGATTATCAAATAATTCTTTAGCCTTATCAATCTTATTTTCGAATTTCATAGATCTTATATGAGATTTGATAATAAAATCACATTGTTCTTTTTATCAGAGGCAGTGAGTTTAGGAATTATTCTTAGGGGATGAAGTTGAGAGTTGAATACCGGACATTTGATATTCAAATGAGAAATGAGATAGTAAAATCATATTTGCTCACTCATTATTTCAAAAACTTCAAATAAATATAATTTTTAAAGAGTTTAATATTTATGTATTGATAATGTAAAATTTTTTTATATTATTTTTTCAATTAATCATATATTACTATACATGTAAAGGTAATTAAATTTTAAATCTACTATTTAAAAAGTCAACTAAATAAGATGATTTGATTGAATTAAATGATAATAAACTTATTTTAAAAAGGAGAAAAGAAATTCAAGTAATATAGCGAAGCAAGTGAACTGTGTGTACCTCGCCTCTCGCGGGTCATTACTCATTACTAGCTAGCTGCTGTTGTGAAAATAAAATGGAAGCAACGCTGAAATATTGGGTAGCAGTTGCCGGGGACAGAAGGAGCGGGCACAACCATAAACTGCCAAAAACAAATCACACGCTTCCACGTCATCCCAGAACCCACACGGTCCATATACGTCACCAACAACGCCAACACCCCGCGTAATATAAATCTCCCAACGAGGGCAATCCCGGAAATCAACACATTTTTTTCCCTCACCGCCCTCTCCGACCATCATCACCGCTCATCATCTGTCTTTTTTCTCTCTCCCATTCTCTCTTTCTCTCTCTGTCTTTTTCTTCAGCTTCCGTTTCTCACCCAACACCGACACGGTCCCCTGACTCGGCCTGAGTCACCGCCGGTCCAGGCCGGTTGGGTCCTAATCCGCCATGGAGATCTCTCACGAGCCACCGCCTTCCCTCGAAGGGAGCCCTATCGCCGCCGACACCGTCGCCAACTCTCCGTCGTCACCCTCCTCTTCCTCCCCTTCCTCCTCCGCCTCGTCGCCACGCGGCGCCAAGGGAAAGGAGATCGAGGCGAGCGCGTCGGCGGCGGCGGCTACGGCGGCGGCACCTGCTGTCAGGTACGACGACGATGAGGAGGAGGAAGAGGACGTGTGCCGGATATGCCGGAACCCTGGTGACGCCGAGAATCCGCTTCGGTATCCTTGCGCGTGCAGCGGGAGCATCAAGTTCGTGCATCAGGATTGTCTCCTTCAGTGGCTTAATCACAGCAACGCTCGCCAATGCGAGGTTATTCCCTGTTTTCGCCCTATTTCTCGTCGTTTTTTGTGTTCGTAGTTCTGAATTTTGCTCATAGTTCGTTGTTTGTGTTGATCGTTTGAAATAGAGCATGGATTAACATTTTTTTGAATAGAATTTCTGATCCGTGTCTTTTGTATTTCGGACTTGTTATTAAATTGTCGTTGTATTAGTTTTCTGCTAGTGGTTCTGTTTAATGAACGATGGTAGGTGTTACCAGAACTTGAGCTCAAATGAGGTGTCTGGGAATGAAGATGAGGATTTAGAAATGTCTGAATTTGATGCTAAGTAAGAATAATGGAAATTAAAGCGGGCCATCAAATGGTTGCTTTCCTCTAACGGCTAATGATGGAAATTTATCATGTGATTCATACCCATTAACGGCTATTAGTTCTGGTTGAATACTAAGTGGGAGTTGCTGAGGCCTGTAAAGCAGTTCAATATTACCATGAAAACTAGCAGTCGTCAACTTGAGGGCTGAAATAAAAAGAGAAGAAAAAGAACCACTCTTGGTCTCTGACAAGAGCTAATTGAAAACATATGTAGTGAACTTCTTTGATACCTCTAGGGTTTTGTTTTTGAAGTTTTGTATATGCTATGTTCAGTAGTAGGTTTTTCTTTAGGGCCACACCAAAGATGCTAAATAGCCCCACCTGAATACACCATCATTCCAAAGAAATGTATAGTGTACTGCAAGTTTTTGTTGCCTTTGAGTTAGACCTTTTTGCTTAATCTGTTTTGCTTATGCTGCAGGTCTGCAAGCATGCATTCTCCTTCTCTCCTGTTTATGCTGAGAATGCCCCAGCTAGGTTACCTTTTCAAGAGTTTGTAGTTGGAATGGCAATGAAAGCTTGCCATGTTCTGCAATTCTTTTTGCGCCTGAGTTTTGTGCTATCTGTGTGGCTCCTAATTATACCTTTCATAACATTCTGGATATGGCGATTAGCTTTTGTGAGGAGTTTCGGTGAAGCACAGACGCTATTCTTAAGTCATTTATCAACAGCAGTTATTCTGACTGATTGCCTCCATGGTTTCCTGCTTTCTGCAAGCATCGTCTTCATTTTTCTTGGGCCACTTCTTTGAGAGATTACTTTAGGCATTTGCGAGAAATTGGGGACAAGATGCTGATAGAGAAGATGAAGTGGACAGAAATGGGGCTCGAATTGCTAGAAGAGCTCCTGGACAAGCTAACCGTAATGTTAATGGTGATGGGAATGGTGAAGATGCTGGTGGAGCACAAGGAATTGCAGGAGCTGGTCAAGTAATTAGACGAAATGCTGAAAATGTTGCCGCACGGTGGGAGATGCAAGCAGCACGTCTTGAGGCCCATGTTGAGCAGATGTTTGATGGTCTGGATGATGCCGATGGAGCAGAGGATGTACCCTTCGATGAACTTGTTGGCATGCAGGGTCCAGTTTTTCATTTGGTTGAAAATGCATTTACTGTAAGTCTATCGACTGTGTTTTATTTGTTATTCATTTATTACAATGTTACTGGTCTTTTTATTGTTTCTCTATATAAAAAATGATTGGCCAAGGGAAACTTAAGCTCATCAAGTCATATTACTTCCTTCCAATGCTCAAGTATATTTCAATGGCTGCCTAATCCTGGTTCTGACTTGGTGCCAGTTTAGTAGTTTATCCTTTCAAACTTGTGATGGGCTTTTTGCTGTTATTTAGGATCCAGTTGGATGAGCATGCAACTGCAAAATGAACTTATGAATAACTTTCTTCCCATTTGGATGAGCTTATTGAAGCAGCTTTTGACACCCATAGCAGCTGTTTGGGGGGTTTTGTCATAAGCGAGAAATTGAGGTTTATGAGAATAGTAAGCATTTTGTTTAAGCTAAAACAGCTTAGGCAGTAGCTTGTTCTAAAATGATTTCTGATTAAATTAACCTTAACATATTACCAAATTCCATTATTCAACAAGTACTTCTTGAAAAGTTTATCCAAACATTATAAAGCATACTTTAGATTGCAGTTAGAGCTTTATTTAGGGTACGTTTGTTTCAGCTTTCAAAAAAAGTGATTATGAAACTTAAAATTTTATATATAACTGAAAAAACTGAAAATAATTTTTTTTTTCAAAAGCTACTCTTTTTAGCTTCTATAAGAAAGCTGAAAACATTTTTTTTTTAGGATCTGATTATTTTTAAAAAATTATCCAAATATACGAAAAATGACTTTGGGTGAAAAAAGTTATTTTTACCATCCAAACGCACCCTTAACAAGCTCTACTCTACTCGAATGAGGATTATTTGTTGTGTATCCAAACATGATCTTAATCTGTTGTTGGGGTAATGGATGAGATGCATTCTAGATTAATATAATATAATTCTGTCATTATATGAGAATGGAGAGACTGCATATAATATAAGGTGATAAACCTCAATGTCTGGTTCATATAAAATAGATTGTGGGCTCTCCCCAAAAAAACCAAAAAAGATTGTGGGCTGAGTGTTCATAATTAAGTGAAGTATGGGTAGTTCATTTTTGTGATTGCTTTTCCTATATTAATTTGCCTTTCTATTGAGACAACAGCTTCAATGTCTGTTTGCTTTTCTTATGTTCTGCATAAACTTTGCATGATAATCTAAATTTTTCTTTGATGAAATAAATTTATTATTTTACCACATTTTATTTATAAATTGAATGCTTTCTCTATGTAGGTGCTGGCAAGCAATATGATTTTCCTTGGTGTTGTAATCTTTGTGCCCTTCTCATTGGGTCGCATCATACTCCATTATCTATCCTGGTTCTTCTCAACCGCTAGTGGTCCTGTGCTGTCTGCTATGGCCCCACTTACAGACGCATCTCTTTCCCTAGCAAATATTACTTTAAAAAATGCATTAACAGCTGTTAAAAATTTGTCATCTGATGCTCAAGAAAGTGGATCTATTGGTCAGGTTGCAGAAATGCTGAAAGTGAATGCTAGTGGATTGAGTGAAATGTCAAACAATATAAGTGAATCTGTTTCAGCTGATCTCTTGAAAGGAGGGTCAATTGGAACTTCAAGGCTTTCAGATGTTACCACTTTAGCAATTGGATATATCTTCATATTGTCTCTAATATTCTGCTACTTCGGCATTGTTGCTTTGATTCGTTACACAAAGGGTGAGCCTTTGACCATGGGAAGGTTCTACGGTATTGCTTCCATAGTAGAGACAGTTCCATCTCTCTTCAGGCAGTTTTTGGCAGCAATGAGGCATTTGATGACCATGGTTAAGGTTGCTTTCCTTTTAGTCATTGAACTTGGCGTATTTCCTTTGATGTGTGGGTGGTGGCTCGATGTTTGTACCATACAGATGTTTGGGAAGACGATGGTTCACAGAGTTCAGTTCTTCTCTGCGTCTCCTTTAGCCAGCTCATTGGTTCACTGGGTTGTGGGGATTGTGTATATGCTACAGATTAGCATATTTGTCAGCCTTCTTAGAGGGGTAACTTCCTGTCACATGACACGATTCTTATAGCTCTGTTTTTACTTTTAAATACCATTTTACATATTTACTTGCTTCCTATGGCAGGTTTTGCGGAATGGAGTTCTGTACTTCCTTCGGGATCCTGCTGATCCAAACTACAATCCATTCCGTGATCTGATTGATGATCCTGTCCACAAGCATGCTCGCAGGGTTCTATTATCTGTTGCTGTTTATGGGAGTTTGATCGTGATGCTGGTATTTTTGCCTGTCAAACTTGCCATGCGGATGGCGCCTTCCATTTTCCCACTTGACATATCGTAAGCTGACCCCTTCAAGCAATTTCAATAGTTGCCACATAACTCTGCCAAAGTTCTTAACTTTTGTATATGCATATTTTTGCAGGGTATCTGATCCATTCACTGAAATTCCAGCCGACATGCTTCTCTTTCAGATCTGTATCCCATTTGCCATTGAGCATTTTAAATTGAGGACATCTATTAAATCGCTGCTTTGTTATTGGTTCACAGCAGTTGGTTGGGCACTTGGTTTAACTGATTTCTTACTGCCTAGACCTGATGACAATGGTGGTCAAGAAAATGGAAATGGGGAGCCAGCTAGGCAAGACAGGCTACAGATTGAACAAGCAGGGGTGCACGATCAGGGTATGGTGGGATTTGCAGTCAATGATTTGAACAGTGTCATTAATGCAGCGGGAGAACTGAATGCGAGCGAGGAGTATGATAATGAAGAGCAATCTGATTCAGAGTGAGTTCCTTACAGATTGAAGTCCCACAATTATGTTTTAGGAATTATCCAATATTGCAGTTCTTTTTTCCTATTTATCTAGTTACATTGCCCTTGGTTTCATTGTTTTTTGACATTGCATAATTCAATACCTGAATACCTGATAAGTCTAGCTGGTAATCAGTTTCTTTGTAGACTCATATTTTGGCAGCTGTTATTCTGTCACTGTCTGATTAGATGTTTTCTACGATTATAGCAGTTATGCTTTTGTGCTTCGCATTGTCCTTTTACTGGTGATAGCTTGGATGACCCTCCTTGTCTTCAACTCTGCCCTGATAGTTGTACCAATTTCACTTGGGCGGGCACTTTTCAATTCTATTCCCCGTCTTCCCATAACTCATGGCATTAAGTGCAACGGTATGTAATTGATTAAACTGTTTTCTTTTGCCAACAAACTTCATTATCTGAGTATGACTGTAATCCTATTTCTTTTTTTTCAGATCTGTATGCATTTATCATTGGAAGCTATGTGATCTGGACTGCTGTTGCTGGAGTTAGATACTCAATTGAGCAAATTAGAAAAAGGAGGGCTTCAGTTTTGTTGAGCCAAATATGGAAGTGGTGTGCTATTGTTGTGAAGAGTTCTGCACTTTTGTCCATATGGGTAAGGATGATTCTGGCTACTGATAGATCATGTTACTGAACTTGACCTTTTGATTGTGCATAGATTTATATTTGATTTCTAATTATCTACCTTTTCTTTCTTATTTTTTTTTCAGATATTTGTCATCCCTGTGCTAATTGGGCTTCTCTTTGAGCTTTTGGTCATTGTGCCAATGAGAGTTCCAGTGGATGAAAGTCCAGTGTTCCTCCTTTATCAAGACTGGGCATTAGGCCTTATATTTCTGAAGATATGGACTAGATTGGTGAGATTGTTTTCTTTATTATCTGCGTTTCTGCTGATTAGTCTTTTGTTGATCCGCTTGGGTTTTTCATATATGCTTTGAAACAGTTTGTTTAAATTATCCTTTCTAGATATATAATTTGTGAATAATGTGATGTGGCAAACCTGCTTTTACGGTCAATTCAGATTGGTATTAATTTATATATCCATCTTCTGCTAACTGGTAAATGTATTTGCATTAGTATCAATAAAACAAAGTGCTTGATAGCTATTTCTCTTCTGTTTTCGAATTTTTTATTGATCCGTTGCATATTACTTCACTAAGTTTTGCATTGGCTGCCCGATTATATGACACAATGCCCTCTTTTATCTGGGCTTAGTATCAGCTATTTAAAAATTGGCAAAGCATGACATAGACAGTCTATAGTCCTAATGTCATTGTTTGATCCATGTTACCAGCTGCACCTAGCTATACATTCTTTTACCATATATAGTTTTACTTCATTTTCTTCTAAGATGTTTCATTTTGTCTTTTTACATGAAAGGTTGTTGAGAACTTTCTTGGGGATCAAATTGGCCATGGGTTTGAGGAAAAATTAATTATGATTAATCAGTACGAATGAATATCATGGGAGATGAATGAATATTATTGAGTCCCAGTGAGTTCTGTACTTGGGATTGGGAGCAGGGAGAGGTGTTTTGCTTTTGTAATTGTTGGACTATGATCTTGGCTTTTTACTATCTACAATTTTCAGATGATCAATTTCTATTTAAGCTGACAGAATTGCCAACCAAAAAAGTGTTGAAACCTTTTCGTACCCAACTAATAATTTAGAATTGATGGGTCTTTTTTCATCTTTTGCCTACCCCTCCCTTGTATGTCAACTTGCTTTGATTTGTGTCCCATTTGTAAATATGTTGCCTGTTTCCGAAAGGTTTGTTATAGAATTGAGTTGACTTATTCATTTAAATATTTTGTTAGTGCTGACTTGGTTCTTTCATTAGGTTATGTTGGACCACATGATGCCACTTGTGGATGAAAGCTGGCGAGTAAAATTCGAGAGAGTAAGAGAGGATGGTTTCTCCAGGCTACAAGGCCTTTGGGTCCTTCGGGAGATTGTACTTCCAATCATAATGAAACTATTGACAGCATTGTGTGTACCTTACGTTCTAGCCAGAGGTGTGTTTCCGGTACTTGGGTACCCGTTGGTGGTCAATTCTGCTGTCTATCGGTTTGCATGGCTGGGATGCCTCTGCATCAGTTTCTTGTGCTTTTGTGCCAAGAGATTTCATGTTTGGTTTACAAATCTACACAATTCAATACGTGATGACCGGTATCTGATTGGCCGGAGGTTGCATAACTATGGTGAACATGTTGAGAAGGCAAATGAAGCAGGAACTTCTACAGGGATGCAAGATACTATTTTATCTGATCATGAAGCTGATGTTGGACTACGGTTAAGGCGCATAAATCCACAGGCAGCCTGAGTTGAATTTCAGGTATGAGAACGTAGGTTGTTAAGCCTCAAGCTGTCTTGGCTCATGAATCGGTGATGTATACATAATACACCTATGTTGGATAGTTATGACACCTCTTGTCGTGACCCTACTTCAGTCAAGATAAAAAATTTGTTTTGCTCAATAATTTCGCTAATTTAGGAAAATAAAAATGTAGATTTTCTTTCTTCTTTTTTTTTCCTTTTTGTTTTAGTGAAAGAGGGAAGTGGATTGCATGCTAGAGTCTGGTTAGTCGTGTTATGCAGTAGGCATGAAGATGTAGACAATGAGAAGTAATCAAAGCCAGTGCAAATTGGGTACTTTGGATAATGAAAGTAAGATGAGTTTAAGGGGATATACTTTCGATATCTTTGCATCCATATGAGGATGCCAGTGGTTTTAGTACTCAAGTTGTTAATATTGACTATGATTTGTTGTGGGTAAAGGATCTTCAAGTATAGGAGAAACCTTTTTATTCTTTATTGTAAGATGTAAATTGCAAATACGGGTTCGATTTACTTTTGGGACGGTGGTATTTTAAGCTTCGATTATCACAGTCAACAATAAATTTTGAACATATATGTACCTTAGTGACGTAAAGACGTTGGGGGAACTAGTCCGACCTGTTGAATAAACTATTTGGACTAAATTCTGTTGAACCTAATATACGAAGCTGACATTAGTGGTATTACTCAAGTAGCATTCAGTTCACCTATGGTGTTTTACAGCTGAATTCGAAGTGCCCCAGGAATAGGAGTACGTGTAACACGAGGACTAGCGGAAGAGATGGATGATTTAATTTTCCGTGAAGTAAATCAAAATGATCAAAAACTTTGTCAAAGGAAATCAGGAGTGTAGAAAATTCTAACGTAAAGTTAAATAACGAAAAGGAATCCAACTTGGCGCGTTGAATCTTTTCTCGAGTGAATAATGGTCAAAGTTGCAAAATCCCATTCGTTTGCATTTGATTGGATAACTTCATCTCTTTAAAGAGGTGTTTGGTTTGGCATTTTAACGTGAGATCTCTATTTGAACGTGCTTTAGTGAAAAAAATTAAATACTTTCAATTTTTATGTACCATCATTTCACACTCTTAATCAATAGATTTGAGAAAGTGTCGTCATTATAAGTAGTTATCTAGCATGAGTTGGTATTTTATTAAATTTTTATTGATTGACAATATTGAATTATCTTACACTATTATTAATGCATAAAAATTAAATGGCCTTCCTAATTAAATCACCTTCCCTACATCTTGCTCGCTTAAAATATTGTCCCGACAATCCTCCACATAAATTTAAATCGATTTTACTGATTCTCGCAAAAACTATGAAGCTACGGTTGTCTAACCGGTATAGAAGACTTCAATTCGCGCGTTGCTTCCGATCATTATAGAACACTTGTAGTTATTTTATTTAGCAGTTATTTACACAATTTCGAGCCAGAATAATGCTTAGTTAGACCCTCACAACCTAACCATTTGATTCTTAATCAACTTCCACGCCAAATTATAAATTTAGGGAAACCATAACCAGAGATTTTGCCACCATCGAATAACTTTGCAGCAAACGACCTTGTCATTTGAAATACTAAGAGGGATTCGTGAGTAATGCCCTCTGCACACAAAGTCAAGGACTAGCCCAAGGGTGAAGTGATATAGATCTCTTCGTTTTGCCATTGGGAGTTCATAAACATACCACCTAAATAATTATAAGAAACCCATCCGTCTTCATGAGCTTTGGGTGAGGTCCAGATGATCACAGCCTCCCAACACTTCGCATCACAAATCACAGCTAACGCATAATCTATGCCAATCAAACCCCAACACTTCCCACCAAAAACCTCATGCAGTCAAACAAGAAACATGAAAACAAATAATTCCATGTAGCAAATGTAAGGCATAATTTAAATCACCGTTGAAATAGTCCTTCTACTGCCGAAGGAAGGGGATACAGAACAAAACAGAAGTATCTAATCTAATGGAACAAGCTCAATCTGAAAACTGTATCCAAAGCAAGTGCCGATAAATAACAATCCATCACCACGAAGTATGAAAACCCCAACATCAAAAATATCAAGGAACAAGGTTGTCATTGAGTGATAATGCAGCAAGCTGATCAGCAGCACCGCCAGCCTGCTGCTGCTGTGCAACATTCCTCAGGACATCCATTGCCTCAGCTACCTTCGCTTTAAGGGCTTCAGGTGACTCGAGCAAGTGCAGAACTTCAGTTTGGTCCATCTCCAGAAGCATTCCTGTCACTTTGGCAGCATTATCAGGCTCCAACTGTTCCACAAGAGGGTACAGATTCTCACCCAGCATCTACCATATAAAACCAACAAACAGGAGTTAGTTACAAAAAACTAATGAGGAACAGATGAAGCTGGGGCTCACCCAACTCCATAGTGATAAGTTTATAAGTTAAAAAGCCTACCGTCCTCTGCTGCTCAGGAGAAGCATTTGCCAGAGCAGAAGCCAAAGCCCCAATTGGAATTTGCTGGGAGAGTGCTGCATCACGCATAGGCATCCCACCAACATCATATGGAACAGGAAACATGCCTCCTGCAACCCCCGGCATGGGAACATCAGGAATACCCCGACCAGGGGATAACGATACACGCGTCCCCTAGGAAGCATCTGTCAACCCCAAAATAACCAGGTCAGAGTTCCAAATAGGATAGATGATCCGCAAAAACATGAATGCAAGATAGAATTCCAACAACCTGCTGTGGCATAAGTGGAACTGGATGCTGCGACTGTTGGACTGCACCTGCGCGTCTTCCACCAGGACGCTGCCCCTGTTGTCCCTGCTGAACCATTGGCACAAAGAAGTTTGGAACAGGAGCCCCACCAGGCCTCATACCAGGCACAAGTTGTTGTTGATACCCAAAGCCAGGCTGACAAAAGGGCAGACAGGAGAATGATGATGAAATTACTCTTCGGCATAAGGACAAAATCAGAGGAATGATGTTGAACTCCATTCAAGATTGCAATAATTGAAGTTAATTAGATGCGAAATAGAAGGGCTTACCTGGGAAGGAATGATAGCAGGAGGGCCTTGACCATAAAATAGTTGTTGACCAATGCCTGGACCACCAGGAGGGTACATTGGCATACGAGGACCAACAGTGGGTCCCATTGCAATGGGTCTCATTTGAGCAAATTGAGCCTGTAAAATTATCAAGTCCAGCATATAAACATCTCTATCGACATTGACTCTAACCAAATACAATATAGAACTAATCTAATAGCATGATGACAATGCAAGACAGGCATCATCACTATAACTCATGTCGCTAACCTCAAATAACAGAAAGATTACCAATTTTTTTCCTAAGGAAATGTGACCGATGCAGATAGACAAGTATGCTTCACTTTTAATGATCTACATTCAGCTCCGATTACAATCATTACATTATGAGATAACTGAGAAAAAAGGGACAGAAGTTGGTCTGTGACTATTTATGAATATGGAGGGAAAGACAGACTTCACTCTACATTGGTAATACACAGTTCCACTGGTTGGTCTAAGTTGAAAAGTGCTCAACATTTATTACAAGAGATACCTGAAGTCTAGCTCTTCTATCTTCTTTCCGTTGGGCAAGAGTCACATACAGAGGTTTGCTTACCACCATTTTGCCATTCATCTCCAAGAGCTACATAATGAAGCAGCCAAATAATTAGAATAGAAATATTATCAATATCATCAAACTCAACAAACCACTAAGTATTATCAAAAAGAAAATAGCAAATGACTCACAGCTCTAGAGGCTTCCTCAGGAGTTGAGAATGCAACAAACCCAGAACCGCGACTGATGCCATTGGGGTCCCTCATAACCTTTCAATTTAAAAAGGAAATAAGCTATAGAGACTGTATTGCTAACAAACATAGTTTGAAGCCAATATAGTACATACCTTGCAAGAGGTAATGGTACCAAATGGAGAGAATAGCTCCTTAAGTTTATCATCACCAATGCTATCATCTATGTTTTTGACGTACAAGTTTGCCCCTTGATATTTATCAGCAGCTTCTTTCATGCTCTGCTCAAATCGTTGTTTCAATTCATGCTCCCTTTCAGATTTCTTCTGAGCTTTTCCAACATACCACTCCTTGTCATCAAATTTCTTGCCATTGAGAGCCTCAACAGCCCTAGCAGCATCATCAGGATTCTCAAAGTTTACAAATCCAAAGCACTTTGATTTCCCATCACCATCCCTCATCACAACAGCACTGGTAATTGTCCCAAATTCACCGAAAACTTTCTTCAACTCATCATCAGTGGTTGATTCAGATAGATTCTTCACAAACACATTGTTGAATTTAACCTTGTCGGTTGCACTTTCTCTCTTGCTTGCGAAGGAAGGGTCCCACATACACTTGCTTATCATTCAACAGCATCCCATTCAGCTTCTCGATGGCTTTTTGAGCAGATTCCTCATTATCAAATTGTACAAAGCCATAGCCTTTTGATTGGCCAGATGAGTCCGTAGCCACCTTGCAAGAAAGGATATTTCCAAATGTAGAAAAGGTATCATGTAATGCCTTGTGGTCAATTGCTTTGTCCAAATTCTGCAATAACCCACAAAATTGAAAGAAATAAATGGCAGAGTAAGGATCAACTATGATATGCAAAATTGATGCTTTGCAGGATTCCGTTGCCAGACAATGTGGAAGAAGAAAGAAAAGCATACCTTAATAAATATATTTCCAGCCCCACTTTTACGAATACTGGGATCACGATGCGAATACATAATGCGGATAGGCTTGTTATTGAGAGGAGTGAAGTTCAGAACATCCAATGCTCTAGCAGCTGTCCACAAGTAGCAAATATTATGAACATGAAAAACACTGAATTGAGAACAGACAAAAGTCAACAACTTATGGTTATCACAACATCAATTGCATAGCATTACTCAAGCATAGAATACCATGAATATCCATAAATGAATATCAAGCCGACAGGTACAAGAGCTAAGTAGATAAATAAAGAATCACATCACATAAAATTTTCATGATATGGTCATAACACGGGAATGGTCCTGGACAGTAAGCTAATAAATGCAAGATATAGCTCAATACAGAACACAAATCACCTCTGAATATATTTTAATTATTATTTTCTCCACCATTCTTTGATTTGGAAGTTGGAATAGAACGCTTTGAGTTGTGAGAAACCAACCATTGGATTGTTGGAATTAGGAATTCATGGAGACGTTTCAGGAGTTCCGGGATGTTTAAAATAATGATAATCTCATTTTTATTGTTAATGAACAAAGTCATCAATATTCAATAATAGAATTTCCCATGAGAATAAATGATGTGATGTGATAGAAGAGGAATTTAGTATCCATCCCTTTGCAAAGCCAATAACATTAGAGAAATTACAATAGTTGAAAAATACTCTAATTCTCTAAAATTCCTATCATTATGATTTTGGTTGCTGCAGAGCAATTTACAGTCTCCTGAGTCCTGATACACTATACATCAAGGAACACTTCTGGTAAGCAGAATTTGTAAGCCTAGCCTTCAAGTAGCTCCATGAACCTAGCCTCAAAACACTTGCTATTTGCTAACAGTTTCAACTGAAGGGCTTCGTGATCCCAAAGGTACCCTACATCATCATCTAGACTATAGAGTTGAAACTACCACAAGATTTATCCTGCAGTTATTCCAGGAGCTACAGCAGTTAATGTTTCCCAATAAGCATCATTTCACTGAAGAAAAAATGCCAAGGTTACTAGACGCATCCAGCAGTGCAAGTGATCATATGATAACTTCTCAGATTTCAGAAAAAACCAGCAAAACTCTGCACCCTGTCCCCCACTTTATAATCAAACGTCAAAAGAATTTGCTACACAAAGCTTAGCTTTTGACACGGCAAGCAAACTTTCCTTCACCAAGCATGCAAAAAGTTTTAGTTTAACTTTGCAAATAAAACATTCCAGTAATTATGGAGCAATAAATCATACAACAATAACCTACTTATAGCATGAATAATAGACTAGCTCAATAAAGTCCACTGTTGCATTAACAGAAATTTTTTTAACAAAAAAGTAATATAACAAGATAAACAATATCATGAGCACACAATCAGAAAGCAAATAAGCCCAAAAAATACATTTCCTTCCGTTGCTCCAATCTACTTTAGGTTTCACCATAGCAAAAACAAACAAACAAAACTTAAAAAGCAAGACTGACATGAACACACAGTCACGAGCGAACCACGATTTAAACGGAAACAAGTATCGGAAAAAAAAATTGCAAAGGTTAACCCAATACAGAAACAAACCCAAGGTGAAACCTTTGGACAAATCCCTTTCTCAATCAGAGAACCCATACAGTTAATTACTCCTAAAAGTAGACAAAGTATTGGAAAAAAAAAGGTTCAACATTTCCAATCACAAACAAAGCAAAAAGGGGAAAAAGGTAAACACATAAAAAAAATTCAAAGAAATCGAAGAAAAGAAGGAAGTAACTAACCATCTTGAGGGTTGCTGTAATTGACGTAGCCGTAACCGAGGGATCTGTGGCTGGTCATGTCCGTGCAAACCCTAACAGACACAACCTGACCCAAGTGGTTGAACATGTCATACAGCTGCGACTCCGTCACGCTAGGGTCCAGATCCCCCACGTAAAGCGACGTCGTCACGAACTGGTTCCCGCCGCCCCCAGCACCGCCGTTCGGACCCCCCATCGCATTCTGAGCCTGAACCTGAACCTGAGCCATCTCAACCAAACAACAACAACAGCTACTACACCAACAACAACAATAATAATTTAATTCCTGATTTTTTTCTTCCTCCCTAAAATTTTCCTCTTTTTTTCTTTTTTTTTGGTTCTCTTCCCCTCCTCTTGTTATTGGGAACAATAAAACCCTAAGAAGGAACAGAAGAAAAAAAAAAACCTAGGTAGATTCAGCTAAATAAGTAGATGCGAGGAAATATAACACGGCTCTCGGAGAAATTTTAGGTTTTTTTTTTTGTCAAATTTCTTTTTTTTTTGGGTTTTTTGGAGAGAAATAAGCGAGGAGAGGGAAGAAGTGTGGTGGTAGATAGATGCGAGTAGGATACGGGGTGGCCGCCGGTGGGAAGCGCGGCGGCGCGTGAGGGAATACAAAGAGAGAGAAAGAGTATGTGAAGAGAGAGAGAGAGAGCACAGGAAGAGTGCACTGAGGAGAAAAGGAGCGTGAAATGGAGCAGTGACAGAGTATATAGGAGGAGTGGGGTTGCGTTGGGTGATGGTGGTGGATGATGATGGTGGCGGGTTTGCGTAAACCCTAGCACAATCCAACGATGAGATCTGAGCCGTTGGATTAGGGAGGTGTGGGGCCCCGATGGGGTCAGTGATGTGAGGGTGAGGGGAAGCGGTAGTTGATTTTTGCCTGATAGATAAGGCCTATGCAACAACAACAAAAAATAAAATTAAAAGGAAAAGGAAAAAGAGCACCAAAAAGATGAAGATTGAAGATTCCAGGCTAAATTGTTACGACGACATTGGCAGTGATCACCCTCTCACCACACTCGCATTTACCGGTTACTGCCCAAAAGGTCACAGTCTCACCCAAGCAAGCAGCCTACGCGGTAGATGTCACTTTGTCTCTCTTTACTATATTTATTTATCTATTCTCTATTTTAATTTTCTTTCGAAGTGCAGGGTAAAAAGTTATGGAATTAAAGACAAGTTACTCTGTTGAAACGAGTCAAACCTATCGGATTAATCCATTTATTCACAAAAAAATAGGTGGGTTAGGCATTTAACAAAAATCTATTTTTAGCCCCCAACTTAACCTGTGGGTTAAACAGACCATTCAACAGAGGTAAATGGGCTGTCATTACTCGCATTTTTTATTTTTAAGCTTGTAAAATTTAGTCAAGTTGGAAGGTTACAACTATTAGCCTATTTGAAGGCCCAAATATGCAAAGGCACAAATCAACCCAAAAAACTCATTTTAATTTAACCCTTTAGCTAACCCTACAAAAATCCCACAAATACCAAAAAGGCACAATCTACAAACAAATAACAATTGCAAGAAAATAACCAACACACTAAACCCTCTCTCGGACTGTGTTAGAATTGCTATCAATGTAAAATACATTGGCAATGTGAAAAAGTTTTATATATTCATCTAATTATATAATGTCACATAGATAAATATGGTTATTTTCAACCTTTATTATTTAAAAAATCATACAAAAAGAAAATTTTGATTGGATGATAGTATAAAACATTAATACATCACAATTAAACTCTTTTTTATTTAAAAATGGATAATTATTTCGTATCATTCTAATAATAAAATTTTGAAAGGCCACACTCGTAATATTATCCTTTTGCAACTTAGTTATGAGCGACAATGCAACATAAATTAAGGATTTTTTTTTTTGTCAACATTTGATTTATTTATCCAAAAAACAAATGGATTTCAAAGGCCATACACATCGGATTAGAAACGAGGATGTATAAGTACCAAATAAAAAGAAAGGAGGATGTATAAATTATAAAGGATAGATTGAGTGAGATATAACTCAACTTGAAATTAACTTTTTTTTTTTTATCAAGCCATTTATTTGAACTTAGACCGTGCTCAATTCAATAATAATTTATCTAATCATCGAGTCAACTTAGTATTTAGATAAAATACATAAATTTGGATATTATGTTTACTAGAGTGAAATAAAAAAAATAAAAAACAAATTCAAAAGACATTTTATGAGGTATATTTTAATGCAAAATAATGTAATATTATATGAAATACATTATTTTATTAACAGTAGGACTTAAAGTCAAAGAGAATCGCTATGAAAAAAAAAAGAGAGAAATTACACTTAATTCCCCTAAACTATATGTCTGTGTATTTTATCCCAAAACTTTAAAACATACAAATTGACCCCCTAACATTTCTTGAATGAGTAAATCAACCTATTTATTGATTTTTCATAAGTCCCTAACAAAGATTCAAACAAGTTTATTAAGATGTTGAATTACACCTAACCTAAAGTTTGAGGGGGTATAATGTATCTATTTTTCTTAACAATAAACGAAAATTTAACATAAAGAGCAAAAGTGCATATCCAGGAAATATTAGAGGGATCCATTTGCACATTTTTTAAGTTTTGATGATAAAGTGTATAAGGCCTATAGTTCAAAGGAGTAAAATACAATTTCCAATAAAAAAAAAAAAAAGAATTACACACTAACAAGCCAACTCCCGCAATACCAATTGTGTCAGCCAAAAACTCAACACAGATATAGGAATCGACTGGCAGCAATACCAACAATGTCAGCCAAAAACTCAACAAGGATACAGGAAGGAAGTTTATCAACAAAAGTAATGCCTAAAGGTAATCCATGCCCATTCTTAGCTAATTTATCAACACATCTATTGGCCTCACGAAATACATGCCTAACTTCAACATTACAAACATCACCTAACAAATTCTCAACAGCATTTATTAGAGTACTCTGACAATGAGACCCCAAGACATCCTGAGATCTTAATAACACTGGTTCAATCAACATCCAAAATAACATTTTGAAAATTCCGATTCAGAGAAAAAAAATAAACCCCAATATGCGCCCCCAAAGTTCAGCTGCAATGACAGAACAATGCCCCACATTCACACTCCATGTAGCCAAAATTTACGCTCTTGATCTCTTACAATTCCACCACAAGATACTGAGGTCAAGACTTTAATACAGGACTATCTGTGTTGATTTTCACCAATTTTGGAGGAAGAGGCCTCCACTTTACCGGCTTCAAAACTCTATTTGGAATCATGTCATTTGCTTTATTATTAAGATCCAAATGATAAATACATATAGTCCTTTGCCAGTTTCATTACCCTTCAATGTTAAAACATGTGTGCATTACCAAGATTATAAAACGTAAATTGATTTCTAGCTAACCATAACAAATAACAACTGGTGCTAAAAATCAATGACCAATTTACACTTTGCAAAGACGTTGAATCATTAAGAACATTATCCTTTAGCCACTCCAATAGAGGATTTTGATCAAATGAATTGTTTACCAAATCTATACTAATCCCATCCTACAGTTCTTTTGCCCTCCTATAATCTCTCAAGACATGAAGAGCAGATTCAGAATTGGTATTACAAGGCACACACTAAGAAGACAAACCTCTTTTAAATCTTACTTGATTTATTAATCAGAGTGTAATCAAGTTGGGTTGGTTCAAGTTTGAAGGAAAAATAAATTCTAACCAATCAATTTTGATCAAGTCAAATCAAGTTGAGGAATTTTTTCTAGTTAAACTTTAACCAAATCAACCTGATTAAGATCAAGTTTGATATGGTTCTGGTATTCAGTTAGCCGATTATTTTTTTGGAATAAATCAAAATGCAAAAGTAGGGGAAAAAGGAAAAATCATAATTTTTTTAAAAAATTGCAAAAAAAAAAAATCCACAAATTACAAATTTCATAATTCTACTAAATCTTTCATGTAAAATAACTACTCAATAATATACATAACTAAAGTATGATTTGTTAATCACATACAATGGAGTGAGTAAGTATTAGAGTAGACAAAAAAATTAAAAATAATGGTTTGGTTCAAGTCAAGTCATTAAGCCTAATTTTACAAAACCAAATGCCTAACCCAATCACTCATTGGTTTTATCAAGTTTTAGCCAATGATCAAACCCGAACCAAACACATCAGTTCAATCTGGGAATGATCAAGTTGGTCAAGTCAACCCCTATTATTAACATAGCATCATGCATTCATAAAAAGCCACACGAAAGTTTTGATTATATGAGGAGTATACAATTTCCACACAAAATTACTAGCCAAAAAATCAGAAACATCACAAATATCATATGTAGACTTTAATGTAAAAACCCCATCAATTTTCGAAAACCAAGCAACTTTATCATTTCCAACCATAGGATTGGAGGTCTTAATATGATGAATAAGATCAAACCAATCTATAGAAAGGACTTGGTCTAATTTTTTCCAATCACAACCTCCATTTAAATTGGCATAGCCATTTACTTTCTCATTTTGCCACTCATCATTAAAATCCAACAAGGCAAAATCCCTAAACTAGTTTATCCTAGGCAACCAATGATCACTCCACATTAAAATGTTATCACCTTCAACTAATTCTCCAAGTCAAATTTTTGTCTAACCTGTAGTAACACTTTTCAGAATAACCTTATAAGCAAAGTATAAAAAATTTACAATTTTTAAAAATATAATTTATTACCAATTTTTTTAAAAAATAATAATTATATAGCTTTGCACAAACTATTTGACTCCAAACCTAACCCAAAAAAGAATATTGAGTAAAAGTTCCAAAGCTTGAGCCCCAACCAATAAACTATAGGGTGTAACATGAACACCCATATTGGAAAACAAAATAAAGCTAATCTTTGTCAATGTGTCGTCCAAAACTTCATATGGTAGTCTTAAGGGTGTTTAAGATCCCTCCCAACTAATAACACGGATTGACTAGATAATCTCATTTAGCCTAATGCTTATATTGGGTAGATGTCTTAAAGTTTTAACCCGATACATTTTCTATCTAAAGTGGGATTACATTTCAGGTTGACACAATGCAACTCGAAGTCATGTTTTTCTTTACTAATATATTTTAAAAATTTGTGATAGATTATAAGATTTTTAGAGTGCAATGAATTAATTTACGTAATATAATATTATTTTTGTATTGATATAAGTTGTTTTGAAATATATATTGTAAAATATTTTTTGAATTTTATTTTGTACTTGTATAGTTTTTTACTAATTATGCATGACATTTGAATATGGGTATGTTGTTAAATATCCGTTGTCTCGATCATTAGTCAAGTTATTAATAAGTTAGGTTTATATTTTAATTAGGGGTGTTTGTAGTAAGTTTTGTTTGATTTTAATTTGGGGAAAATCCTAACTGAAGCAAACCTCTCTTCTTAAAAAGTACTATTTGATTAGTTTTTTAAGCTTTACAAATGAAACCAAAACAAATTGAAATTGATTACTGTGGTTTGATTCGATTTTTTGTTTTGAACAATAAGCAAATGTAACATAATAAAATATGTAATTTTGTGTAGTTAATCTACATAGTATAAATAGAAGTTAGAACTACAAAATAGCATAAACAAAACAGATTCACTAAGTTAATAATGAGAAACCAAATCAAATAACATAAACACATTTGCTGAAAAAGCAGCCATTAGTAGTTCAATCTACACTACTAGAAAAATAGTTGTTCCTGACGAATTTTGACTAATTTTTCTTGTTACTAGCGAAAAAATTCGTTATGGCAAAATTATTGGTGGATTTTAATGCATGGTAATAATGCCGTCGAAAACTATTATTGGTGAATTTTTTTCATCGCAATTGTTTCTGAGGGAATTATTGGCAAATTTTACAAAAAAAAAAATCGTGAGAAATTGATTAGAAAAATTTATAAAAAAATTCGTCATTGGGGTCAAATTACCAGTGAATTTTTTTAGACTTAATTACTAGTAGATTTTTCTCGCAATGTGCCTGAAATAAAAAATGAAAAACCTAAAAACATTATCAATGAAAAAATCATCCAATAATTTTTTTAAAAACATCATATTCTTGAATTACTGGTGGATTTTCAATTTGTTTTTATCTTGTGTTAATATTACCACCATAGAGTGCTACTTCAACTTCCCATCTCATGTGGCACTCCCAACCGCCACCACCTCTATCGCTTTTGAGGAGCTCCACGAAGACGACGTCACTTCACCAAAATACTACACCGAACCCAACCACAACCACAACCGCACCCACATCAACAACAACAATTACTTCTTCACCACCTTCTTCTCCTCCACCATCCCTAACCATCACCATCACCGCAAGGTTTACCTCTGCGCTTCTAAAAAACAAGCTCTACCAACAACCTTTGTAAAGCTTCATGACTTTTCCACAATCAGGGCCTCTATTTCTGCCAACTTTTCCATGTCAGCGCAACCGCGTGGTGGCAGCAGTGAATCTACACAAAAATAGAAAATAATGCACTAAATCAAAAAATAAAACCGATTAAAGAGTATAGCAAATTAAGAGCAAGAAAATGGTGGTCTCACCATAAAAAATGGTGACACGGCGGACATGGGTGGCGATAATGTTGCGATGAAAGGGGGAAGAGAGAGAATGGCAGTGGAAGAATGAAGGGGAGGATAGTGCGTGAATGAGTTAGAGATTGCTATCGATAAATTTTTTCAAATTACCAGCGACATCGTGTTTCATTAACTCGATGGGGACATGATGCCCTTGCCTTTGCATCCATCACATCCCCTTCTTAATAGAGACTCAAACTTTGTGACATTCCAAATGTTTGTTCATCATTGTATTTTTTTATTTTTGCTTAAAACAAAATTGAAAATTCTTTCACTACTAAATTACACTACTCAGATTTTGATTGGATTTTTTTATTTTTGACTGGATTTGAATGACACTTTCAAATTTGAATACCAAGTTCGATACTAAAGTGTGATGCTAATTTATTATATTCTGATTTATTACATGCTGATTTATTTTAATGCCGATTGTAAATGGGAACTTGATTTATAATGGAGTATAGGTGAAAAAAAAGTTTACATGCTGATTATGAATTAATACTAATCCATAATGAATATAGTTGGGATAGTGTAAATGATTTTTCATTTCCTGTACTTTTTTGTATAATCTATTCAAATCAGTCCTTATTTGATATAATATGAATAAATTTGTTCTAACTTCAATGATAAGTATGGTTTTATTTACATATTTTGTCTCTTGTTATTATTGCCCTAGCTCCTTTTTAAGCTTAGTAATATGCATTTGCATCATATTTGAGTTTGGTCATCAATTTAAGGTTTAATGAGAATTTTCTACATAATTGCATTTCCTGGTACTATTTCATGTTTTAATCATAAATGGAGTTGTAGATCTCTAAAAATTGTGTTCTTTGACTTATAGAAACCTAGCAAGCTCAATGCTGACTTAGGCTTAAACATAGTAATGAAAATCGGCTTGAACCAGCTAGTTCAACTAGAAAACTGGTAAACCAGTCATGAAACTGGTCCAAGCCATTGTTTGGATTCGCGCATCAAGTGATGACTCGGTTCGATTCGGCCGAGTTTGTATTAAAACCATTGCCTTGACCAATTTCAAGAACTAGACTGGGTTTTTTTTTGCTAAATGATGTCATTTTTTAAAACCTTAAAAAAATTCTAATTTGACTTAGAAAAATACAATAACTTTTTTTGTATTGTCATGACTTGTAAGTTTGTGATGTAAAACTTTGTGAGTTTGCTTGTGTAATTATATTTTGAACTTGTTAATTGTGATTTGTGATTGTGAAATGTGAACAATATTTAGGAATTTATGTTTTTTATTTATGCTTTTGTATTTGAACCCCTTAAAGAGTGTCAAATTGTTAATTAGTTATCATTTTATTCTATTTTATTTAAATTTTTATATATTTTTTTGATATAAATCCAATTACACTGGTTCGACCAGCGACCTACTGGTTGAACCAGGAACCCAATGCCTCAACTGAGTCAATCACCGGTTCGAGTTTGAAAGCTGTGGGCTTAAACTTTCTAGTAGTGAAATGGACTACGAATTTCAAAGCTAGGTTAAGAGAACGATCAAATGACTTCAAAAGGAAGTTATTGAACCATTTTAGTACAGCTTTCAAAAGAATGATAGGGAAAGCACGATACTTGATGGCATCGGAGGCCCTACCAAGTACATTTGCGACTTGAACATATCTAAGTGTTCCTAGGGGTCAATTTGTCCCATCATATCCTTTAATTTTTGTAGAAAGCTTGAAATCTCGAGGAAGTCGTAAATTCATAATGTAGTCGACAAACGGAAACTTGTCATCATCGTCCTAGACTACCTACTTCCTTTCCTCGATAAGCCACATCGGTTGGTTTCCTAGTAGTGATCCCAAGAAGTAAAGTATGTAAACTCTTACGACCATGTCTCATCGAAGGTGGTCCCAGATTCCTTTGACCAATGAGAATCGTGGTTGATCTTGCAGCGCTCCTACGGGCTTCATCTTCTGCTTGGGCTCTTGAGGCTGGGGCCTTGGCTTTGAATGATTTGAGCTAAGATTGGGGTCTCAGCTTATCCTCCCCCTATGATGCCTAGATTTTCGACAAATAGGACTCTGGGATGTCTACGCAAGGCATCAACATGCCCTTGCTCGCTAGATTCCGCATGCAATGTTCATATGGGCGGTGAACGATTTCTTCCTCTTGGTGCCAATGTTTTCGAGCAAGACTTTCTTTCGACCTTTGTTGCTTCTTGGCATGTCGTTCTTCTTCTCTCTTGCACTGATCTTCCTCTATTGCTTTCATGGCATCGACATCCCATTGCAGATCCTAAATGCTCATAGTCTGTTCCCTTATACCTTTGAGCATTTTCGTGATGAGGGGGAATTTACGTCTCCAGCTCCTATATTACTTGTCACAAAGGGATTTGCATGGCTATTATCGTGATGGGGACTTTCTCTCGATTGTTGCGAGTGTTGGCCTAAGAAGAAGACGTTACGTAGTATGCAATTCAACTTTGTGAAAGTTGCTCTCTAGGACATGACGGTCTTCACGATGAACTTTAGAGGGAATTCTCCTCAAAGTGGACATGATTTGGCATATGCAAGGATGGAGAAAAGAAAAGGTGGTTAGTGTTGTATCCCCACATACGACTCCAATGTAACGGGTGTAATGTAAGGGATCAAAATAATGCTCATAACCCAAAGGGTGATTATATTCAAAGGAGAAAAGACAAGGTAACCTTCAAGCTCCTTTCTCCGATGTGAGTGGGGGTGTGTACCTAGAAGGACTCTACAAGCAAATAAGCAATGACTTAAAATGGGTATGAATATGCAAGTACACGTAAAAAATATACTTGGGGTCCATGTAGATATTTATATAGGTGGTTTTGGAGGCGGTTCTCATGGTTAGGAGGCCAATTATGCCCCACGCTTCATAGTTCCACGTTCTCCCGCTCATGGGCAAAGTAGAGAGAAAGGACTGTGGCCTCGATAACTATTACCACGTGGAGGCTAGCTCGCTAGAAGCTAGGTAGGGTGGATTCCGAACTCGAATCTTGGAAGGTCTGGGCCTACTCACTGGGCCTTAGTAATTGGGCGTACAATGGTTTCCTAGTTCACTCCAAGACCTTGTCCATAACTCTTCACGGTTAGAGATGTCAAAATGGGCCGCGCCTTGCCAAAAGCCCGCCAAAAATGGGGCGGGGTGGGTTAGCCCACCAAAATAAAATGGGTTGAAATAGTCAGCCTAGTCCATTTAGGGCGGGTTGGAGGCCAACCGTCAAAAAATTAAAAAAAAAATTCAAAAAAATATTTTGTAATGTTTTGATGAATTTTTTTAAAAAAATTTTAAAAATATTTTTTATTTATGTATACCCAATTTTTCAAGGTTCATGACAATTATACACTAACTTTGACTAAAAAATGTTATTGTTAATAGTGTTATTTGTGAGTTATGACATGTTTTATTTTTAAGTTTTAACTTTGAGTGAATAATATCAACTATATAGTGATCCTGGATTGGTAAGTGTATATATTTCTTACTTTTTTCTTTTTCTGTCATATATTTCTTACTTTTTTATCAATAAATTATGAATTTAAAAAAAAAATACAAAAGTTTTGGCCTGGCGAGCCAAGCCGCCCACCAGCCGCGGGTTAAGCGGGCGGTTAGCGGGTTGAAATTTTTGCGGGCTCAAACTTCAACAAGCTAAAATGGAGTTGGCAAACCTCGGCTGAATCCGTTTGATATCTCTATTTATGGTTGAAAGCCATAGAATGAAAATGCATAAGCCTTTAAAAAATGAAGAGGCTCGTTTTGTTTGGTGGAGTGAAAAAGAGAAGTGAGAGTGTAATGAAGAGAAAGCCTACGCGCTGAGTCACAAAGGTGCATTTAGTAGGGTTGGCCGGTTTTATGAAACTAGATCACTTCTTCGGCCAAATGTGTGAATTGAAGAAGAATTAAATTAATATGAGGGAGGGAAAGGTAAGGAGGAGGAATGTCAAAACATAAAGTACTAAAAGTAATTATTTCTATAATGAGGTGTGGAAGTTTTATTGCTTTTTCAATATCAAAGGTATTATTGATGGTTTTAGTCATAACTGGCACAATTTGAAAGTTGATATGAATGTTTATCATAACAAACAATATCAACATATCACATTATTTAAAGATGGGCAGTAAGTATTAGACTCCTCCATTTCATTTCATCATCAAATCATATGAGGATATCATCATATCATATGCTTGTATCATGTCATATTCATATTCATATGCTTGGTTAATTGAAGGCTACATGGAATGCATCCATGTGTGAAGCTTGGGTTCATTGGTTTTGATGAATAATCGTGTTTTAATCATCGATAAAGATGTATATAATATATTTAAGTAAAGGTATTTTGGTATTTTCACACATGTAGGGTCCTCATGGACGAAGGGGTAATCCCCACTCCCATCACCAAATCTATCTTAGGGGGAATTTTTATCTCCATCCCGTTCTCGTGGGGAAAATCCCAAACTCGAGGCCTCGAATGGGGCAATCTTCGTGGATCCCTACCTGGCACGGAATTTTGCCATCTTTACTCACAATTAAGTTGGGTTGTGACATAAAAGCGAAGTGACAATGGGGTGAGGGAATCTAACAGGTGTGATTCACACTTTTCTGGGAAGTGGTGGCTGGTGGCATTGTGATGCAAGAGAAGGTGGAGTTGTGGCGCTGTCAAGTGAGAAATGGGTATGTTGTTTAGGGTTTGCTAGGTTTAGGTCTTATAGAGACATTTTTGTATAAACAATAATTTCTAGGTCAAGTGGTGAGCAATTTGATTTGGTTTGGTCTGATTCTTATAATTGAAAAACAATCAATTTTTTGTTTTAATTTTTTCCATTTCTAAAATTGATTTTTTTATAATTCTTTTAATTTTTTTAGGCGATTCATCAATTTTGATTGGCTTGGCTCGACTTTGAACACCCAATAAAATCTTCAAAGTTATTCCAATTCCACTTGTCTCAACACATTATTTTTCAATTAAATTAAAAGGACATTTTTCTGTTACAATAAAAAAGGAATATAATGAGGTGTCACATCATAGAATGCTAGTTGATGATTCTGCGGGTTTCTTCAACTTGGGTCGGAGGAGCAGATGACATTGACACTGTGCATTGTATTCAACATTATTCACATTAACGGTGTTGAAAATTTCTAAATAAAGACAAATGAAGCGGCAAAAATAATCTCCAAACTACAGATTACAGACAAATAAAGCCAAAAAACTTCGCCGTACTAGCTTGAAAAATCATTTATATTAATATTATCAATGTTTTTCAATACATTTCAATTTGTCACAACCATATCATAAAACTTCATAAGAATAATGACCAAAAAAGAAAAAAAAAAACGTTAAAAGAACTTTACAGATTATAAGAATGATGAGATTTCGATTGCTTTGATATGAAATATTAGTTTTTCTGGTAATGATATATATTATTGAAGAGTGAAACACATTTTTGAGTTGCATAAACTTAATTATTTTATTCAATCTACCAGAGGGGGGCCACGATCCCTCAAATTTTATAAATTCATATAATTAGATGTATATTTTATATTATGATTATCTAAAAATTCTGTTATCCTTATATATAGTATATATAATAAATAATAAAAGTATTTTAATATAATAGCACATATAATATAAAAGTATGAAACATATAGATATTTTAGAATATATTTTTTAAAATTGTTCTCTTATTAACTTATTTTATCCATTTAGTAAAATTTCTACCTATTAGTTAGTTATTTATGATCAATACTCATTTTGATGTTAAACAATACATGAATACACATATTTTTATTTATGTTAAACCTAAAAAATATTTATGAAGAAAATTATTGACTCTTTGATTAAGAGAAAAGAGAATAAATGATGAAATAAATCATAATTTACTAATAAATCATATGAAAAATATTATAAAATAACTCATTTTATATTCTATTATATAATAATTTATTTTATTTTATATTAATTAATTTGATCCCTTTTTCCAAATTTTTTGGCTCTGGCACTGCGGTCTTCTATGTATAAAATTCCAATATTTGTTTTTGGTCCGCATAATATTCCAGCATGGGAAGAAGATTTAGAAAGGGCACGTTTTTGTTTTTGGTCAAAGGAACGGCACATGTGGAAGGTTCAATTGTGCCTTCACGGGCAACGGGCCAAAGCCCAACAGGGAGCATACGAATGAGACCTCGATCTAGAATCACAACAACAATACATGAAAAAGAAAAAAAAATGCTTATTTAGGGTTGACCAAAATAATATACGCTGCTACTTTATAAAATAAAATCTGTTATATGAAAAAAATAAAATAATTTATAATTAAATAATGTTTGATTTAAAACTTTCTTGAAAATTAAATCAATTATTTTTTCAAACTCTTGACAAAAGATAAGAGAATAGATAATAGAATAAAAAATAGATAAAAACTCACTTAATATCAAGTTTATAGAGCTAAATTTTGGATTGAACGAACAAAAAATATTTTAATTTTGATGCATTAATATTATAAAAGAGTTTTACAATGTCATTTAATTAAATTTTTTTTATATGACTTTTCAAGTAATGGAAGTAGAAAGTATCATATTTATTAATGTGTTATTATATGATTGGATGAATATATAAACAAATTTTACACTGGTAATATATGCCAACTAAATCCAAAAAAGAATTAGATTAAAATGAATTTATATAGAAATCAATTTCTAATTTTTTTTATTAATTTTCAAATGATATCTATCTAATATTTGTCTCATTTTACCAATGAATTTTTTTTTTTTTGAAGATTTGTATACCATCTATAGTTTTGAAAAATTGGAAAATGTCAATGAGGGATGCGAACACAAAACGACATCGTTGAATGGGGCGAAGCGGACGGCACAAGTGTTAATTTCCGCATTATTTCACACCGCCTTCAACCGAAAAAAAAGTAAAGTAAAGTAAAGCACGTTTACGACTCCTTCTTTTCAGATTTCATTCAACCATTCTTTTTCTTTTTTAAAATTTTCTTATATACGAACATTATTTTCTTTACTTTCTCGTTCCCCAGAGATATATTGAGAGAGTGTGCCATTATTATCGATACTTTTTTCCCCATTCGATTATTTAATCCCTGATCTCCGTCGCGCTTCAGCTTCAGCAGCAAAAGATTCATTCACTCGCAAATTCGACTTTCGGAAAAAGAACAATTTTGTTACATATAAAAAAGAGGGAAATATAATTGAAATGAGTTCGATTCCTTTGATCAGCACTCTCACTGTTGCTCCGTTTCGCTTCCTTTTTCCGCCTCAATGCCGTGACACTCTCCCTTCATCTTCGGTCCCAAAACGGCGACGTTCCTTGTCCTCCACTGGGTTTCGGCCCGTGGTGACCCTTGCATCCGGCCCAAGCCCAGGCCCAACCATCAATTCAGCGCCGGTGAGTCTTCTTCTCATCGGATCAAGCTTCCATCTTACGCTACGGAGCTCCTTTCCGTTTTTTTTTACTTTTTTTTATCTTCATAAAATATGGGTTGCTATTTTTAACTGTTTTTGGTTTTCAGCGCGGGAATGGAACTTATACAGTTGGGGATTTCATGACCAAGAAACAAAATTTGCATGTTGTCAAACCCACAACCACCGTTGATGAAGGTATCGCCCAATAAAATTCCTCTCTCTCTGGTTCTTTTTGTTTCTTTCTTCTAACTGTATGTGTCTTTGTTACTGCTCTGTTTTTTAATTATTATTATTAGGTTTTTGTATTGGTACCTTAAGGTACCAGTATTTTTTAATCAAAAATTATGATTTAATCATGAGTATTTAAAATATTAATAAATTTAGTTGATAAAACACGATAAATTTTTTCCCACACGTTACCATGAATTCCCTTTATTATTATTATTATTATTATTCATTATTAATTTTATATATTTTCCCTTTTTTTTGTTATTTTTTTCAAATTATAGCTTTGGAGGCTCTTGTCACCAACAGAATCAGTGGACTTCCCGTAATCGATGACGACTGGAATCTGGTAATTTTTTAATCCCATTCGCATTTAGATTGCTTTTATTATTTAATTTTAATGTGTTTTATTTTTCTTTTCTTTTTTTAATCCAAAGTGCAACCTTTACTACTGTTTTCACTCAATTCCCCATTTGAGAATTCCTTCTTGAAATATTTTTTTTGCAGGTTGGAGTTGTTTCAGATTATGATTTGTTAGCAATTGATTCGATATCAGGTACCTTGAACATTATGAACACATAATTGGAATTTGGGAATATTATTTTGTTCTACAATGTCTACCTTTAAGTTCAAATAGCTTCTGACTTTCTGTCTGCATCCTTTGTCAAAGTAAATCAATGTCCATGCAAGATGATGGGAATGGGCGTCTTTTATGTTTTTCAAAGTTTGTGCTGTTATTGTTGAAAGATTGACCATAATCATATGTTTTATGCCCATGATTATATTAGACTTAGGTCCATAATCATATGTTTTAATCCCATTTTGACAGCACTATTCATGACCCTTTTTTTTTAACTTTCTTCGTGTCAAAAGTCACATGTTTTGCTTTTTGTCGTGTTTTGTTATACATCTTATTACTTCTCAAAGAGTCAATTTTAGTGCTTTTGTGAAAGTTAAAATATCTACTTTCTTAAGAAACACTTTTAAAACACTCAAAATAAGCGCTATTAATATTATGTTAAAATACAAAATAACTTGTGAATAAACCATTCTTCAAAAGTTCTTTTCACGTAAAGGCTTAAATAAGCTATTTACCTAAATAGACCCTTAGAGAGAGAGATAATAGGTTCTACTTTGGTCAGTAAGTAGAGGGAGAATGGTGGTATTTAACTTTTCTGCAAACCTGGAACACTACCATTCTGAAATTCTATCAATGTAACAAGTTTTCTGCATTCTATTGCAAGGTTTTTACTGGATGTTCCTTTTGGCTTTCAGGTGGTCCTCAAAGTGATGCAAACTTGTTCCCTGACGTTGATAGTACTTGGAAAGTATGTGCCAACTGTTTTATGTGCTTCTTGTTGTTATTTTGGATGAATTATTCTAACTTTCCTCAATAGTTTTGCTGTTAATCATATATAACTCCTCTTTAATTGATGTTCAATGGCTAACGGTGCTATAAGACACTGATGTGGCTTGTTATTTGAGGTAGGGCCATTCTATTATGATCGAGATGTTCACAAACTTAGCTTTGTACAAGTCTTTTATGCATTACTTAATAATTCGTCTGCACCCACACACATTTCTCTGCTAACACAAGTGGATTTCACTTTTTATTTGATGGTGTTGACTTCATTATTTTGGATGAAATCTAATGTAGAGATTCGGATGATTGAATACATAAATACTTGAGACCAAAGTCGCATTTACAGGATCTCACTTTTATTGGCATTTTATCCCAGCTTGTATCTGCTTGAGATATTGCAGTCAGGGTGCTGTTTTTCATCCTGAAATTCTTGATTAACTGATATTCGTTAGTAAAGTGATATGCATCCCCTGTAACGCATTCTGTCACAACATAACCTTTTTAATTTGTTATGTTTGCTCTCTTGTAACATCTTCTGATACGTTGTCTAATGCTTCTTGATCAACATCTAAAAATGTAAAGATTTTAAAGGGATGTGAACATTATTGACGTTTCTAGGTTATGACAAAATCATTTGCTTTAGTCATGAACCTCTTTGCAGCTTAGTCATAGGGTATAAGAGATATTTCTGTTAGAAGCGTAATGTGGATGAGTGCACCTCTGTTTTGATTTAGAATGTTAAAAGTCACTTTTCAGGCAGCTACGATCCACTAATTTGGTGCTCTGGCGTAGCAAAGTTTTGCTTGAGTTGGTAAATTACTGTTTTGAAATCAAGCCAACTGAAGAGTGCGATGGAAGAATTTTGGAAGTCGGCCAGGGGGGGGGGGTGGGGCTTGCGGTGGTTGAGATTTAATATTACCTTTCCTTTATATTAACTGCTTTTCAAATTTGCAAGGTGGTCATAGAAATTTTATAATGATTCTGTGATCCGACATGATTCTCAAAGAACTCCCTTTGTCAGGACACTGAAATCATTTTTTGTATCAGGAAGTAATGGATATGTATAGGATGATTGTTATTTTATTAATCAGGTGGAAATCTGTAGTTCTAATTATTGTTTGCTTGAATGACAGACATTCAATGAGATACAAAAGCTGCTTAGCAAGACCAATGGCAAAGTTGTTGGTGACTTAATGACACCAGGTCCACTTGTTGTTCATGAATCCACTAGTCTTGAGGATGCTGCCAGGTACTGATTTTGAGTAGATATTCAATGGCTCTGAGTACTCTGATTTTTTTTAACCCATGTAACAGTAAGTCAATAATTTCTTGCTAATAATGACAGGAAAAAAAAAAAAACTGTTAGTTTATTTCGGCATCAGTGCAACCATTTGGTTTCCGTGTTTCTTCCATGGAATTTAAACTTCATTTACTAAGATTCCTATATCTCACAGCCATGGTATTTTAGCCATCTAGATTGCAAAGTTGATCTCCAGACATCTGACATTGGTACTTCTTGTATTAGGCTGCTGCTTGAAACAAAATATCGTCGACTACCTGTAGTTGACAAAGATGGAAAGCTGGTAGGAAGATTATTTATTCCATCTTATGAGTTTAATTTCTGTGCTTCTTTCAGCTTTAGCTGATTGGTTGTTGTCTCATTATTGAAAGGTTGGACTCATTTCAAGGGGAAATATTGTTAAAGCAGCTCTTCTGTCAAAACGTACTGGCGAGTGGTAACATTTCCGTGTAGTTTGAGAGACGTTATTCAGATAGCTTTGCTTACAGGTTGTGCGGGTGAAAGTCAGCATAACCTCTACAGCTTTACCTAATATCTATTTAGTCATCGTCTTATGGATGTTTAGATTATTACAGATGCATGTGTGAGGCCAAAAGAGTAGCTGAAGGCAACTTGTGATGTGTTAATGCCATCTAGAGGGAAGTGATTCATCGATCTCCTTCCTCGAGACAGTTTCTATGCGCTGGATTAGTCAAGCATGGAGGCACTAAGTCAAGTTAATCTCTATTAAGGCTCTGTAGAATCTGACACGTATATGAGGTTGGAGTGGATCATTTTGAGTACATCTGTATTATAAAACTAATTGTATATTGCTTGGCGTTATGCCGTTATCATTTATATACATGTCAAGGTCCTATTTGGTACTGTCATATTCATGAACTTCCTATCCGTATTTACGAGTTTATTGTCGAGTTGGATGACTCTTTTGCTGTTTTTGTCACGTCAATAAGTCATATTTGTATAGAGGAGCAATTGGGCCATTGGGGTAGTTCTATCCTCCTCCGGGAGGAAATGCATTTTTCCTCCATATAATCATACAACCACACATCCAACCTTTTTTATTATATCTTCTCTCTCATCTCACATGTTTGTGGCTGAAACTCACCCGGAGGAAGAAAAAGCATTTCCTCCGGGTGGATACAAGTACTTTTCCATTGCGGGACTTGTTTCATGTTTTAAAATGTACAAGTGGGAATGCAGGGGAAGGAAAAGAGGTGGTAATGAATGGGAAGGAAATGAATTTCGTTATATGTGTAGCACTTACTACAAGATTTCTCTCCATTCAGGTTCAGTTTTGTATTAATTTGAACTTTTGTCAGTCACAAAAGTAATACGCAGTCATTGCTACTGATGTCGGCATAATATATGGAGAATTTTTTCCCTCCACCCGGAGGAAGCCACACAACAATCTCACCGTTCAATTTCATTGGGTCCCACTTCTCGCACAACTTTTGCAAATGTTTGGATGGTGTACAATGCATGTGGAGGAAGATACATATTCCTCCCGGAGGATATAAGAAAAATCCTATTATATGATATATTGCTTACAATTGTGAAAGAAGGAAACATGTTAAAACGAGAGTGGGCTAATTTACACATCCCAATATGGCAATATCCTATTCGTAAAGGGTAGTATTATATGTATTTATTTTTTCAGATTCGTTGTAAACCTAGAGAGAGAGAGAGAGAGAGTGATGGGATCTATCATTTTTTTTAATATCCAGTATTTTATATCTTTTTTCTTTTACCATGAGTCGTAGAATGAATCTAGAAAATGACTAATGAGTTTTAATCTCATTATTGATGCATAACATATTCTATCAAAAAAAATTGATGCATAACATATTATTTGAAAGTATTCAAAATCCAGTGAGATCCTAAAACTCAACAAACATATGACATGGGTGTCTAATGGTACAGGATGACTGACCTGAGAGGAAGATCCTTGGGCAATAAGTTTCGACTTTCGATCATAAATAATGACACTATAGCATTCTTTGCGCTTCATGGGCTGTCAATTTCGTACAGAGATTGGAAACTTGGGTCAAAACACAGCAACTCAGATGAATTTGGCAATTTGCTAGCACTATGTCACTCATGACGTACTTTGCGTTAACCTATCCTTATCATTGGGTAGTGGACGGAGTCTAAAGTCCACCATCATCAAAGGAAAGAATAAAAACTTGAAGCTGTAACCGAGCTTCCTCACTTGCACATACCTATTCCTCTGCCTCAATCTATCTCTCACATTTCCCTCCTTTCTCTGTCTCTCTCTGAGCATCGATCAGCATGGCCCCTGAAACCGGTTCAGTGAAAATGTTCTTCTTCCCCTTCGTAGGAGGAGGCCATCAGATCCCAATGATAGACACAGCAAGAGTCTTTGCATCTCACGGAGCCGCATCAACCATCATAACCACACCCTCCAACGCTCTCCACTTCCAAAAATCGATTACCCGAGACCAACAATCAGGCAACCCCATCACCATCTACAATCTAGCCATACCCGAACACGCCGACATAACCGACATAGACATGTCTGCTGGCCCCATGACCGACACCTCAGCCCTCCTCGAACCCCTCAGAGACCTTCTCCTCCAACAACCACCGGATTGCATTGTCATCGACATGTTCCACCGTTGGGCCGGTGACCTCGTTGACGAGCTCCGAATCACGAGAATCCTGTTCACCGGTAACGGGTGCTTCCCTCGCTGTGTCCACGACAACATCAGAAGACACGTTACGCTCGAGGATCTGAGTTCAGATTACGAGCCTTTCGTTGTCCCTCACCTTCCTGACAGAATAGAATTGACCAGGTCTCAGCTTCCCATTTTCTTCAGAGACCCGTCGATGATGATTCTCGAAAGGATTAGGCAATCGGAGGAGAAGAGCTTCGGCATCGTCATCAACAGCTTCTATGACTTGGAACCGGCTTATGCTGATTACATGAGAAACGAGTTGGGGAAGAAAGCATGGCTCGTAGGACCAGTGTCCCTTTGCAACAGAAGCGTGGAAGATAAAACCGAGAGAGGGAAGAATTCCACCATTGATAGGCAAAGTTGCTTGAAATGGTTGGATTCTAAGGAACCCAATTCTGTGCTTTATGTCAGCTTTGGAAGCTTGGTTCGCTTACCACAGGAACAGCTCAAGGAAATTGCATATGGTCTTGAGGCTTCGGGTCATTCGTTCATTTGGGTGGTGGGAAAAATCCTCAACCATTCCAAAAACGAAGAAAACGGTGATTGGCTCCCTGAAGGGTTCGAAGAGAGGATGAAGGCATCCAACAAGGGGTTGATCATCAGAGGCTGGGCTCCTCAGCTGTTGATATTGGAGCATACTTCGATTGGAGGGTTCATGACTCATTGTGGGTGGAACTCAACTTTGGAAGGTTTGAGTTCGGGGCTGCCAATGGTGACGTGGCCACTGAGTGCGGAGCAATTCTCGAATGAGAAGCTGATAACGAATGTGTTGAGGGTTGGGGTCCAAGTTGGGAGCAGGGAGTGGGTTTCGCATAGTTCAGGGTGGAAGGATCTGGTCATTGGGAGAGAGAGGGTGGAAGTGGCTGTGAAGAAGTTGATGGACAAGAGTGAAGAGGCAGAAGTGATGAGAAGGAGGGTTGAAGAGATTGCGAGGAATGCAAGAAGAGCTGTTGAAGAAGGTGGAACGTCTTACGGCGATGTTGAGGCCTTGATTCGGGAGCTCAAAGCTCGCCGAGGAGTGGCAAACCAAGCTTAAGACCACTGCTGAACAACAGAGCAAGACAATAATAAACCGTTGACTTGAGCGTGTTTGGTTTGCATATTTCTTGGTTTCATTTTCATAGAAAACGGAAAATGAAGTGAAAACATTTTGGTTTGATTTTAGTTAAAAATATTTTCAGGAAACGTTTTCAATAACATGTGAAAATATGAAAATGCTAAATCCTCATTTCTCGATTTTCTATCAAAACACAAAATGGAAACAAAAAGAATGAAAACATAGTGGCACTATTGTAATATTAAAGCAAATCTCTTTTCTCCTTTCTCGAAAGCTTTCAACATTCACAGAGAGAGAGAGAGAGAGTCTCCCACCCTTTTCCTTTTGTCTTCTCTATCAACAACAACCAAATCTTATAGCCACCACGCCAGTGCCACCAACTGAAGTCCAGCGAACTATGGAAGTTTGTTAACGTCCACTGATGCTGAAAATAGAGCAGGAGAAGGGGGTAAAGCGGCGGTCAAGGTGCAGCGGAAAGACAGAGCTCCGATTGGGCCCTTGGCAAAATTTGTGTTTCACGGTGGTGGCATCCTGGCTCAGGGAAGACGGCGAGTGTGGTTCAAGCGGAGGCTGGAATGCTTTCATGGCGGGTGATGGCATTGGTGGCTGCGATCCACTGGGCCAGGCCTTTGCGGAGGTGTTGGCGGGGCATCGCTGAGAGGGATGCAACTAGGGACGGGGAGCGGCGGCGGTGGATGTTCCCCATGGTGAGAGGGGAGATGGCTAGGATGATTAGGGTACAATTGATCTAGGAAAAATTGAAAAGCAAGAAAATAAAAATGCGTTCTTGTGAATCTGAGTTCTTCTTCTTCTTCTTCTTCTTCTTCTTGTTGTCGCCATTGTTATTGTTGTGGTGCTCGTCGTTCTGTTTGGGTTCTAGTTCGACGTTCACGGGTTTTGGGTTCTAGATGTTCCCCTTCCTTTTTGGCTAATTCTAAGGTTATGGATGTGATGAAATAGTGAGTCACTGAATCTTTTTGGGATTTTTTATTGATGGTGTAATTAAGGGTGATTTTGGAATGGTGGCGGGTGATGGTGTTGCAAGCTATTGGGTTGAGGTGGTGATGACCGGCAACAACCTCTGCAGAAGGAAGAAGATGTTGATAGCGTTTCCATATAAAATCAATTTTTAAATAGGATCTACTCTATGAAAATACACAAACCAAACATGTTTTCATTGTTTTTACTTTCTGAAAATAGAATCTACTTTTGAAAACCAAACACATTTTCTAATTTTGAAAATCTGGAAATGAAAATCCTTTCAAAATGAAAATAGAAAATGAAAACGGGAAATATTTTCACAAACCAAACGCAAGTGTTCATTTATTTTGGAAAAGTAATGTGTTGTGTTCACGCCCACTTTATTAGTTGGGATCTAATTCTAGGCCTATGCATGCAATTGTGACATTATTTTCTAATTAAAAATGTTATTTGTACTCACAAGGCATGTAACATAGTATTGACTTACATCTCATTATTACTTAATGTGAACCTATTTAATGCGATCCACACCCCATCCAACGGTGAATGAGATTTGAGTTGGCATTGTCCAATATATTATGAGTACAAATAAAATAACTCATTTCTAATACATTTCAATAGATAATACTTCTTCACTTCAAGGTTATTTTTGGATTATGCACAATAAATAAGGTAATGATTAAATTATATTGATCTTTTAATAAATGAAAGTAAAATACATAAATACTCTTTTATTATACAATCTTCACTTATTCTCTCTTTAATTAATTCCCCTATAAATTCACTTCTACTTATTTCCTCTCCAATTAAATAGACGGGTAAAACAAATATAAAATAAATAGTAACTCACTATTATTTGAAAACAACTTATAATTTGAAATAAAAATAAAAAATGACTTATATTAAGGAGCAAAGTTAGTAGTTTGTGACATGCCAGTTCAAAAAGAAATTAAAAAAAAAACCCAACTATGTCCTCTAATAAAGTAAATAACATAAGATAAATTGGTCAATCAAGAATAAGAATGCATCATGTGGTCCCTCATAATATAAAAAGTAGAATGAGTTAGTCCATTTTCAATATTTTCGAAGAATTTTGAACAAATCAATCCTTAATGTTTTGTAAAAACACATATAAGACAAATTAGACTATTAAAATATTGATAATTGACTAATTTGTCCTTTTTTTAATCATGAAAGACCATACAATGTGTTTATTTTCTTAAAGGACCAATTTATCCTTCCTTAATCAATTTCTACTCAAAAGATAAAACATATTATTCCTTTCATAGAAGAAGCTGATGTGTAAAGTAATTTTTTCAATTAAAAAAAATTTCTGTTAAAAATATCATAAATAAACACACTCTAAGAAGCAGATTGGTGTGGCAGGGCAATGTGAGAAAATGTTAATATATATTCAAATTTATGGTGAATTACACATAATGTTAACCTATGCTTTTGATTAGGGGGCAAAATAGGTTGACCCATTAATTCGCCATTTTTTGACAAGGCGGATTAACATTTTCAACCCAAATAACTAAAATAAGTTAACCTATCTCACTCCGTTTTATGGCCAAAATGGCGGGGGGAGTTAGCAACATAACTAATAAATATAACTAAAAATAGGTTAGCCGCCAACCCACCATTTTTGGACGGGGCGGATGGATACTTTTAACCCAAATAAGCCAAACAACAATCCTGCCTTGTTTCATAGCCAACTTGTGGCAGGGCGAGTGGCAAGGTGGATCATTTGCCACCCTTACCTTTAATAAGATTTCTATATATTTATAGTTTTAAATTATATTTTGAATTATTGACATATTACTATATGTAGGATTTATCATGAATCCGAGAATATAATATAATTACTTGGAAGTGTGACCTTGGTATATTGCAACAAAGCCAAATGACCCAACACAAGGCAGGGTGGCTGAAAGAGACACCAACATTGGCATCAAGCAATAAGAAATAAAATTTTGAAATCAAAATAGATACACGACGATACATAAAAGGAGTAAATACTCATTTTAGTCCCAGAAATTGTATGTGTGAACCAATTTAGTCCCAAAAATGTAGAAATTAACTTTTTAATCCCTCAAATTATAAAATGTGAGTCAAATCAATCTTCATTTCATTTGCATTACTATGTCATCACATTTTCTAGAATGTATCATGTTGAGTGATATGCTAACAATAAATTGACGTTCTACTTAGCCTCATAGGTAAGCATAAATGAATGATAGGGTCAAATTGCTAATATAAGTGAAATATATTAACAATATTACTTATATGTAAATTTTTCTAGTACTCTTCAATTATTCCTATTTTCATGTAATCTAATTAGTATAGGTTAAGTAGAATCTCAACATATCACTATCATGCCAATTAACATAAAGCATCGGCAAAATTATGAGGATATAATGTTAGAAATATGGTTAGGGACTAAAAGGACTCGCATTTTACAATTTTAGGGACCAAAAAGTTAAGTTCTAAAGAGTATGTTATACAACTCAATTGGGCTACAAGAATTTTTTTAACCCGCGATGTGTTTAAATTTATTGAATAAGTGTCGAATTACAACTATACATAGAGTATTGAGAAAAAATGACTAACAAATCACAGACATGTCAGTTCATTTGGGATTGATTTCAGGTCATCAAGTGTTTTGTATTTCTAAATTTCATAGACCAAAATGATTTATGCATACAATTTTAGGGACTATGTTGAACATTTTACTCAATATAAAAGTGAACACATGGTATAACATAGCCTTTTATCATGTCATAAGATTGATTATCATCACAAGAACTCAAGAGAGTTCACGTAGAGCGTCTTGTCACGACCGATTTGGGAATGTGATCGACACGTGAGGAATCCCATTCCCACATAAGCCTCGTGATCGCTAAGTCACTCTATACGCATAATTGTCATAATATAATACTTAAAACATGATTTTCTTCTAAACCAATATCCATTTCGCTATTCAAAACATAAAATTCAAATGATGAAAATTGAAGTATCTAATATTCAAACTCTGAAAATCCTTTATAACCAAATCTGCTAATCATGAAAATCATAATATGAGTTACCACATGATATTAATTTTAAATATGAAAACCTACTTAACCCTTGAAAATTGAATTCTACTGCTGAGCTGATCAAATACATAATCTAATCAAAATAAAAAATTTGAAATCCAAAATTAAATCTTAGAACACATATAGGGAAATTACATAAACTTTGAAAATAACTACAATCTCAAAATACACGCATGACTTGAATTCTACCTGGAAAACTACCTGAGCCCTCTAAAACTAATATAAAACTAAACTAAGCTTTATAATGCAAAGCTCACCAAGGGATAGCGGCGGTTCCTGGATCGGTGATGTAAAGATACTGGACCTGCAACTATGAGAAGAAAGGAGAGAGTAAGCTAACGAACTGAGTAGGCTCTCGTACATCGTCCACATGGGACAACCAAGGAATATATATACATAATGCAATATAGATGCAACAATCATAAACCATTTGATATTTAATACATACCTATATAGAAAAGATATCTCTGTATTTATAAATTCATAAAAATACATATATAATCCTGAAAAACATAAATAGCAGTACCTAATAGAGAAACATGGATCTCCAGTTATGCATTGCAAAACAATATACATTCCAGTTATGCATGTTAACCATGACATAACAAATTATCCGCTTTATGATCTCTCAAGGATCTAAATCGGACACCTAACAATGTTTCATCTCTACTCCATGAGATTGCCTCTAAGGATAATTTGGTACCAAGGTTAACGATTATTTTTCCCGTTAACTCACTGTTTGTTTCTCTGTAGCTACCGTCTAGTCTCTAAATCATAAAAACTAATTATTTCTCTAAAACTTTGTTCTAGACTCTTCTGGGTTTAAAACTCTATCATATAATTACTCTACTCTTGAAATCACAAAATCTCTGGCTATATATAAAATCATTTAAATATGAAAACTTTTGAAACTTTGAAAGGTCTTGGACTCATATAACTCTAACAACCTGACTTTAGCATAGTGTGACTATGAAATCATGCCCAAGGATCACCCGCTTATAGGCACTCCGATTTCCAACCCACAAAATATATATCTGCAGTTGCTACGAATCATACTGAATTCCATATTTCTGAGTATCATATGCTAAAGTTCTAAGTTCAAAACTTAAATTAACATATCTTTCTATATACTTAAAATCTCCAACATCAGAGTTCAAAACACTGGGGTTCATAATCATAAAACTTGGAAATTATATAACATATTTATTTGTAAAGTTGGGTCATACTCTTGTTTCACATTCTCTAACATATATAAATATCTTAACTGAATATTAAAAAAACATAGCTTGAAATCTAAATCTTGAAAACATAATGTCATAAACTCATAAAACATATTTGATAAAAAATAGAGTTGTTACAACATATATTTTGTCAATAAATCTTTTCTCAACCATGCAAAACATTTTCCATAACACACAATATAGCAATCATGGTCCATGCTTTTGTAAAACTTATTCTTTCATGCTATCATCATAAATTATAATTTTTCTATCTTAACATAATCATGTAAAATCATATTCTATATTTTTTCTTGTTTCAAATTTCATGCTTAACAATCATCATGCAAGAAACATATTCATAATGACAAAACTAAGGCTATGAGGTCAAACCCACTCACCTAGAGAGGAGAACAAGAGACGGCAACAAGAGCTCCGTGAAGCGGGAATGACACCAACAACTGCCACAAAGCAACTATAAACTCTAGATTAATCTCTAACAACCTCTAAATATCTCTAATATAACTCTAACAACATTGGGAGAACACTCCCTTGACAATAATGGGAGAAACAACAAGATCCAAACCATGAAACATGAAAAGGAGAGGAAGGAGATGATAAAACCAACATAAACCCTTACCTTTGATCTTGGAAAGAGGAGGAATGGTGTGAAATTGAGAGAAGAAGGTTGGAGAGAGTTAGAGAGACAAGGGTTTCGAAAATGGGGAAGGAAGCCTAGTTTGGGGTATATAAAAGGAGTAGGGGTTCACTTATCAAAACCATCATTTTACACTATATATTGACCACTCATTGTAGCGAATACAACTCATTGTAACGAGCCTCTTGGCCCGCCTCTCGCGCAAGGCTTCTATAAAATTTTGTAGCAACAACACCTCAATTTTTCATTTTGGCATTTAGGTTGTTTCAACATTCCCTTATTCAAATGTCTTTATTTATTTTACTCTCCATTAACTTTTAAACAGAAATATAAATAAGGAAATACCCCTCATTTGGATTCAAATAAAATATCATAAAATTCAAAATCCTAACAAATAAAAAATCAAATTTTGGGTTTTAGTTCAAATTAGGAATCTTCAAGATTTTCTAAATTTGTGAGCTAAAAACGAAACATTTAAGGTTTCATAAAATTCGTAAAAAAATGCTCTTTAACTTATTTTTCTTTGGGGAACAATTAATAGGACTTTTGATCCCAAGAATGTTTTTTCTATCATATAGCCCTCAAGGACGTGTAAGATCTAGACTTAATAAAATTAAGGACTGACAACATGGGTAGGTCTCAGGGACCTAAGGGTCAAAACTTATCTAATGACACGTGTACACAGGTATTACAAGCATACCCATTGAATTGTTCTCTTTAAATTGGACTCTAAAGGGAAGAAAGCTTGCACAAAGATATGTTTGTTGCCACACAATCAGAGTATAATGTTTTATTATATGGTTCGGATAGTTTTGAGATTTGATGTGCTCACATTTACGTTTATGAGTGTATTTAGTGTGATGCGATAACGTCCATATTCTAAGAATTCGATTAAAGTTCTATAGTTGTAATTGATTAATTTTCTAGACGTAAAATTAAAGATTTGGTGCCAATAGATTTTGAATGTATTGTCTTAAGGTATTTTACCTAATATTCTATACCCATGCCTAGACTTTTGTTTATTAATCAATAAACCTTTTTGACAAAAAAAGAGAGATTGATTTGTGTCTATCTGTTTATATGGTTTAGTTTTAATGTACACTTTTAATATAATAATATTATATTCAAGATAATTTTGATTAGACATTGTAGCAATAGTAGTGAAAAATTTATAAATCAAAATTTATAAATAAAAATATTAAAATTTGATTTAAGAGTTTTTTATCCTTATTTTAATCTCAAACCAAACATCTTTAGGGCGATTGAAAATGTACACTTTTAATGTTATAATTACATTATATTAAAGATTATTTTGATTAGACAGTAGAAATAGGAGTGAAGAATTTATAAATTAAATTCAGAGTAAATAAAAGTTTATAAATAAAAATATTAAATTTGATTTAAGAATTTTTTATCTTTATTTTAGTTCCAAACCAAGCATATCCTTAGAGAAATTCAAGCACAAATCAGGTACTAACGTGTGATATAATTTAAATTTCTAACACAATGTTTGTTGGTCCAACAATTTTCATATTTACAGTATTTTTAATTTAATTTGTATACCACCTTTTAGATAACAAAAAAAAAGATAAATATGTCTATTAATATATACTCTATATATATTCTTTTATAAACAAATATGTGTAACGCAATTCCAAATGATGTAAAAATAAAATTAGATTCACTAGTTTTGTCTAATACATGCTCACTCAATTATTAGTCCCTAAGTGTATAATGGGGGATAAATTAATACCATAAGTTTAGAAATCTTATATTAGTCCCTATTTAAATTGTCGTATAAATTCTAATTTAACTTACTTATTAATATTGTTAACTTATTTACATGTACAATTAATTTTTATGGTGGATCTTAATTGTCTCAATTTTAAACAAAGTCATTTAGACCTTCTTGGGATGCTTCTTCCTGAAAAGAAAGATTTTGACTTTAAGTTGATTTGTTATGTTTAGAACTAGAAATGAGACAAGTTATAACTATGAAAATTAATATTACACGTTAGGAAGTTAACCGATATATAGACATTTCTAGCAAACAACAATTTGATGAAAAGACTAACTTGTCCCCTTTTATAAAATTTGAGAGACTAATATGAAATTTTCTAAATTAAAGACTAATTTGTCCCCATTATAAATGTAGTGACTAACTGGAGTTTTAGTATAAAAAAATAGACTAAGAGAGCGACAATGCTGTCCAATAGCAATAGTAAGTAGCATAGATGCCAAGTACACAAAAAAAATAAATTTAACATCTACTTTTTTCATTAGATACGATAGATAGATAGAATAAGTAAAGATTATTGTTATATTTAATAATAATAAATTAAATATTTGAATGAATATCCATTTGTTAAGTATTAAAATAATATTATTAAAAAAATAGATGCCAAGGAAAAAAAAACACGTGCAGTAATATATGTGAATTAGGATTAAATTACACCACTTAAAAATTTTCTATAAAATATCTTTCCATTGATCAAACTATTAAATTATAATCACCTATTATAAATAATTTGAACCAAATATTAATAATTATGTAATCATATAATTTTTATTCTTATTTGTATAAAGTATATGATCTTGATGTAGATAAAATTATGTCAAATAATTTTATATTATTTTGAAATCTTTTATTATCTATACTGCGTGAACTTATAACTTAATAGTGTATTTTATGAAAAATTAATCTAATAAAAAGTTATTCGAGAGTAGTCATAGATACTTAAAATGTACTTCTATATATATAATTTAATACTTGCTCGTGCTACGCATGCTGAATAGGTCCATTATCCATGCGCCATAGCCAAGTGTTGTTGAACACATGGATCATGTCCAATATCAGAAAGTTTATAAGGTTATATAAAGAATAAAGAAATTCATACCGAAAAAAAAAAAATAAAGAAATTATAAACATATATAATATTCACCCGTGCAAAACGAGTCCGCAACATCACCAAGGTATTGAACCTTATTATAAACAGCATGAGCCGAATCGTTGGCAATCCACATCCATCATCGTGTTCCTTCCAATTGCCTAAGAGGAAAAAAAAATCCAAAGCAAGCATCCATGGGTAACGAGAACCGAGAACCGTGACCTGCACATACTGTTCTTCCCCTTCTTAGCAAACGGCCACATAATCCCGTACGTGGACCTGGCCAGAGTCTTCGCCGCCAGAGGAGTGGGAGCCACCATAGTCACCACCCAACTCAACGCACCCCTAATCTCCAGAACCATCGGAAAAGCCCAAATCAACATCAAAACCATCAAGTTCCCTTCCCCCGAAGACACTGGCTTGCCCGAAGGCTGCGAGAATTCAGAGTCAGCACTCGCCCCCGACAAGTTCATCAAGTTCATGAAGGCCACCATGCTCCTCCAACAACCCCTCGAGCAAGTGTTACAAGAAGAACAACCAGATTGTCTTGTTGCCGACATGTTCTTCCCTTGGGCCACCGACTCCGCCGCCAAGTTCGGCATTCCTAGGATCGTGTTCCACGGGCTTGGGTTCTTCCCTTTATGCGTTTTGGCATGCGTGAGACAGTACAAGCCTCAAGACAAGGTTCCTCTTACACGGAACCCTTCTTGGTTCCGAACCTTCCGGGTGATATAACATTGACAAAGATGCAGTTACCGCAAGTCCCTCAACACGACAAGGTCTTCAGCAATTTGTTAGATGATTCCAACGAATCAGAGTTGAGAAGCTTCGGTGTGATTGCCAACAGCTTCTACGAACTTGAACCCGTTTATGCTGAGCATTACACCAAGGAGCTTGGGAGGAAGGCATGGCATTTGGGTCCAGTTTCTTTGTGCAATAGGGACACTGAGGAAAAAGCAAGCAGAGGAAGGGAAGCAGGTATTGATGAACACGAATGCTTGAAATGGCTTCAGTCAAAGGAACCAAACTCTGTTGTTTATGTCTGTTTTGGAAGCATGACAGCGTTACCAGATGCTCAGCTCAAGGAGATTGCAATGGGCCTTGAGGCATCAGGGCACCCATTCATATGGGTAGTGAGGAAAGGGTCCAAGAGTGAAGAGGGTGAGAAATTGGAGTGGCTGCCAGAAGGGTTTGAGGAGAGGGTGGAAGGTAAGGGCCTAATCATAAGAGGCTGGGCCCCCCAAGTGATGATTCTTGACCATGAAGCTGTTGGTGGGTTTGTGACGCATTGTGGGTGGAACTCCACGCTCGAAGGAGTGTGTGGTGGGGTGCCAATGGTGACTTGGCCAATGTACGCAGAGCAGTTCTACAACGCCAAGTTCTTGACTGACGTGGCCAAAATTGGGGTGGGAGTTGGGGTTCAAACGTGGATTGGGATGATGGGGGGAGAGCCCGTGAAGAAGGATGTGATAGAGAAGGCAGTGAAAAGGATAATGGTGGGTGAGGAGGCAGAGGAAATGAGGAGGAGAGTGAAGGAGCTCGGGCAGAAGGCAGGGCAAGCTGTGGAGGGAGGAGGATCGTCTTACTCACAGTTTGACTCTTTAATTGAGGATTTGAGGTCGCGTTCCCATCGAGGTCTGCCCCTGTGAAGAAAGACACTTGAAGACAGTCATCTGCAATTTGACTTTGTTGATCCTTTTGTGCTCGAGTCCATAGCATATAGTACCACTTCATTTCCCTAATAATCAATAAATTTCGTGCTTCTGGTTCCAGCCCTAGGGGTTCTATTTCAATTTTGATGTGCCTTTCTATATATTATTTTTATCAAAGAAATTGGTGTCATTCATTCAATATATTTATGAGTTTAAATTTTAAAAGAAAAAAAAAAAAAGGCTTGCAATGTATAATTTTAGAATTTTACACCATAAGCTTGTCTTTTACTCCTCTTCCAAAATCAAAACTCGGAATACCTTAAAGAGTAATTTTAAACTACAAATCTTTCCTTTTCCTTTCTTTCCCTTCAAAATTCAAATACATAAATATACTCTTGGTAGACCAACTGCTCACATGATAAACCATTACAAATTTAAGAATAACCCATAGTTGGATAAGACCCAATAGCAAAACAAAATCATAAAAAGTTAAGTGATACAAGAACACTGTTAACCTAAGTAAGTTATATTTAACAGGAAAGAGAAAATAGATTGGACGGCTTGATTCACTGAATCCACACTGCGGTCCGATTAAGCTCAAAAAATGGGGGAAGTCAAACCGGTCAAAGGGGAAAACCCAAAAATTGAAACTGGACGGGTTTTTTTTAAAAAATTTCCAAATTTTTTTAAACTTAAATACTGATCTCTTATGACAGTCATAGTAAAAAAAAAAAATAGAACCAAAAAAGGACACTAACAAAATTGTTGGGTTATTATTTTTTTCTCGTCATTCACAGCTACTCACCATAAACCTCGTTACTAACAAACATTATTTTTAAATGCTTTGTGAGTATTGTAAGAAAGACTAAAGAGAAATTTTATATGAATGATGTTTATTTTATAGACCTATGAATATTTTTTTGTTGATTATATTAATGTTAATGATTTAATATATTTATTTATATTCTAATTAATCATATGTATATATTTATATATATTTTTTATTATATTCCCGTTAATTCCCTGTCCTTCTTAACTCTAAACCTTTAAACCAGGACCTTAATCCTTCTGTGCCCGCTTCCTTTATATTTAATGTCTTCAATCCAATAAGAGAAGAGATGCCCATAGGTTGATATGGTCTGTAGTGACTTATAGAGTTTTCCTGTCGTGGATCTTGTTTACTTGAATTGGATCAATTGCATTCCTTGTAGATTTTTAGGAAGCTTGAACACACAGATCAATTGTTGAGCTCTTCAAATTTCTGATCTGAATTTAATATCGCCTCTATGCCTAAGACGTTTCTTTATCATTAGGCCTATCCTCATTTGGCTATTACAAGCATCACATTTTCCATTGTTGACGGAGCATCTACCAGTGGATATGCCTACAAGAAATTGCCCTTACAACAAGTGCGAATAACACACAGATGCCATTGAATAAAGTTGTGGATTTATAAATTGTACAAAACACAGTCCTCTGGCATTGTATGCACAAGAAACAATCGTGAGAAAACACACAAAGTTAGCAACTACATAACATTTCTCAAGATCCAAGCGCAGCTACTCTCAAAAGAGGCTTGTTGGATAGAAACACCTCACAAACTATGTCTCAATGAGGAGGCGAGACAAATTGAAAAAAAAAAAGGAAGAAAGGAGGAGGAAGGGTGTAGGCCACCATATAAGGGGTGAGCCCCTCGATCCATGGGGTCAGTACCCCTCAAAAAGAACTTTGAAGCAACAACGAGGTAAAGGGAAGGATATGGTCCACACTTGTTTTGTCTTTATGGACCTCTATACTATAGGTATAAAATTATTAGAAAGAAATATTATACAGTAAATATTGATTTTTTTACTCAGCAAGTTTTTTCTTTTTTCTTTTTTCAGTCGAGAGAGGGGGATGGCTCCTTTCATAGCCAGCTCTACTAGCATTCGAGCTTGTTGCACTTTGTCAAAAGGCGGACAAATCCACCATGTCAAGACCCTTGTGTTTCAAACCATAACGCAGCTCCATCTCAGAAAAAGCAAACTAGTGGCAGCAGCTTCATCTCTCGCAGAGGGCTGCCCATGGAGGATTCATCCCCTCCATAATTGATAGCCCCTTTTTCTCTTCTTCTCTTCTTGTTGCTTGTTTTTAACTTGTGCTTGTGTGTCTCACACTTCTGCACAACATGAGATTTGTTTTGATTTTCCTTTTGATGAGTATATCGTAAAGGTGACGGTGTTTGATCAGTGATGCGGGAAAAATTAGTTGAGATTTTGGAGATCATTGTGGTTGCTCATACTTTTTGAACTTTAAAATATTACACTCATGACAGGTTATAAATCAACAATCTCTGTTAGTATTGAATCTGTTGAGACTTTTGTTGTTATCATTCCTTTGTTACCTTCGAGTTTAGCTTGCTATCTTTCTTTCTTTTGTTTGGTCTTTTTTTTTTTTTTAAGCTTGTTAGTTAAAAACAAAAACAAAAAACTTCCATTACTAGACCTATGTTTAGCTTATTTTTTTAGCCTCTTACGGGACCTATGTTTAGTTTTTATTTTTTTTTAGTATGTTAATCTCTTAGTTTTTTTTAGTGGCAAAGCAAAAAAAAAGAGCAGCTTTCTTTAAATATGTATGTTTAAAAGTCAAACAAGTAACAGAAAAAGACTCTCAGAGTTTTTAGAAGATTCATCTGTGTGATTTCATTTGTGTGATTCTACTGACTAGATTATCTTCTTCAAAGAAAGCTTACAAGAGATATGGTTTAGCCATGGCTAGCAACTAATGGAATATTACTTTTGTCAATCCCTATCCAACTTGGGGGCTTCTAGTAATATGCATTGTGTTGTCTTCCTTGTAAAGTTGGCTCTTGAGTTTAGACCCATTTAATGAAGATTACTCATTAACCAAAAAAAAAAACTCTTACATTTCAGGTTTATTTGTTGGTAGAGCACATTTTTCTTTTGTCTCATTCCATTTGATGTTTGAAAGTACAAGATTTTTTGCTCGTCTCATTCCATTTCAATTAATACATTTTTATTAATAGGGTAAGTGAAAAAATGTTTTATTTTTATTTTAAAAAATTATGAAGGAAATTATATTTTTGTACTAAAAAACTTAAAAAGAAAAATAAAGTGATGGCATTTGGACATTTTAAATACCATACTTATCAATTTACAAAAAAAAAAAAAAGTTTTACTCACTGAGAAAAGAGCAATGTTATAAAAACCCGTTCGGCCGAAACCTAAAACCTTATAAACCAGATTGTTGAACGGTTTTCATCCTCACAGAGTGTAACCCGACCACTCTGCCTTTGAAGCTAACTGGTAATTTTTTTTTTTTGTTTTTTTTTGCTAAATGATGTCATTTTTTAAAACCTAAAAAAAATTCTAATCAAACTTATAGAAAACGTAGGAACTTTATTTATATTGTCATGATTTGTGAGTTTGTGATATAAAAACTCTGAATTTACTTGTGTAATTACGTTTTGAACTTGTCAATTGTGATTCATAATTATGAAATGTGAACAATATTTATGAATTTATATTATTTATTTATATTTTTGTATTTAAACCTTTTAAAGAGTGTCAAGCGTTAATTAGTTGTCATTTTATTGAATTTCATTCAAACTTTTATATATTTTTTTATTTTTTTTTGTATAAATCCATTTAAGTTTTCCACTTACCTGGTTTACAACCACCAATGACCCGGACCTGACCTGGTTATCCTTTAGCTTCTGAGAGCTATGGAAAAGAGTGCTACAAAAATGACTCTAACATAATTTTTAATTTTAAATGGGTTGCTCAAGAATGGGTGAAGAAAGGAACTCCTTCAGATTATTTAAGTGATCAGTTTGTTCGGAATCTATATTAAACAAGTTAGGTAATTAACATAGTTACTCGGATAAGAAAATTATAAACTAATAGTATTAAAGAAGAATGCCTGATTTTTTAGTATAGAAAACAATGTTAATGCTTTTTTGATTTATTTCTAACATATATAAAAGTCTTTTCTATTTTTTCAGGATATTTTTGGTCTCAACAAATAAATAACAAACTCTACCAATAAATAAATGAACAAGAAACTAATCTTTTGAATATGATCCGCCATGCAGTTCAAAAGTCTTTTTTTGATACTTTGATTGTTTCATTGATATATAAAATTGATTTATTCATAAAAGCGAATACTATTTGTTTTTCTATAATTAATTGCAATGCATTGATAATGCAAAAATATTTTACACTGTCAACCAATAAGATATTAATAACTTATCCACCTTTTGTAATTTTTTAAAATTTGAATTAGATTTAATTTAAAAATAAGCTACATGTCAGTGTGTTGTTGCATGATAGTGTAAAAATGATTATACTATCAGTGAATGGTAATTAAACTTTTTTATTATTATTATTATATGTGTTTTCCATCTAAAATTAAGAGGGAAAAAAAGAGAGAGAGAGAATCCCTAAGTTTTCGATCCAAATGTCAGCATTAGGAATAAAATTGAAGAGATATCATACCCTTATATCTATTATCACACTGTTTGACTTTTTTTAATGGCTCAATATTCATAACATGTTGTTGACGTTATTCTAACACTTTGTCTATTACTACAACCATTCAATTTGATACTACATTTTTTACATTCTAAATTTTCTTGATAAATTTTACATTATACTATATATAGTTGCTTTTTTTTAAATAAGAAATAGGTTTAATAAATTTGAAGATATCTATAGTTTCATCAATTTTTTAATTAGGCGTATATGATTTAAAAACTTTTAATCGAATCCCTACATCATAAAACTCATATAATCAAGTCTCTAAGTAACCTATTGTGAAAAAATTTAAAATTTTAAATGCTTTTAATCAGAAGGGTGCAAGCTCTACTAGTAGGCAATTAGAATTTTAGATGTTGTGTTTAAATTTTTTAGCAATAGGTTGCTTTAGGAACTTAATTACAAAGTTTTTAACAATATAGTGACTTCATTAAAAAAAATTAAACTATGGAGACTCAATTAATTTTTTTTAAGAATAAGACTTCATTAAAAATTAAGTAAAACTATAATGACCCACACATTTATTAATTTAATTTTTTTTGTTATTGGATAAATGTTTGGTTGAAAAAAAAATTTTGACATGTATAAGTTTAAGATATAATATGCATATATATGATATAGACACAGCATTTAAAACTTTTTAAATTAATTAATTCATATAAAATTTGAAAATTAATATTATTTCTATATAAGCTTTCAATGTAACAACTCAGATAATAAATCTAGTCCAGTCCATTACTTGTTCAACTTATTAATGTCATTGTGTTTTTTTTTTTTGAGAAGTTTTAAAAATAGTTAATTAGAAATAAGGGTGTGACAATAAATAAAAGGTTAGAATAATTATTAATCAAAGACATTATATTAATAAAGATGCAATTAATATGATGTGACAATAGATATTAGGGTGTGATAATAACTACTCACTGAAAAGATAAATTTTCATATTTTCAAAATGTGTAATAAAAAAAAAAAGGGAACAAGCAAGAAATTTCACCTTTATTTTTTGTGATCGGGGGAGAGGGGTGGGTCCCACAACAGCCTGCCAGCTTTACTGGTTGGCTCAAACCCGGATGCACATCTACTGAGGCTACCAATTTGGCCATCTGCTCCACGCCTTAAGGTGCAGCAATTTCTCCTTTCAAATAGAGGAAGTATGGCCAAGTGTCCCCAATTAGATAAGGCAAAACAGGTCTCGTCTCCTGGGCAGATACGCCAAAACCGCATCTTTTGACAGGTTGGACCAAACTTTTGATCACATCTAAAAATTCTAGCCCGCCAACCTCTCACACTCAGACATTCAAAGTATGATATTGGCCCAATTGCATATGGGTTTACACATGGGTTTTGTATCAATCTCTTGCCACACTGGTTGTGAATCTTTGACAGTGTGTCATTGGAAGCGAGCTCGCAACCTGCGTGAAAATGAGATGCTTTGTTTGGGTAGCTTTATTGTACTATTCTGCTTACAGAAAATAAGATGATGATTAGATTTTTTTGATTTTTTTAAATAATAAATAAAAGTAAAAAATAAAAATATATTTTATTATCATCATAAATATCTTTCTATTAAATAATTATATTCACATCTATTTATTCTCACTTATTATAAATATAAGCATAAAGTAGGTAAAATGTAATTAATACTTTTTTCAAATGTGAAAAAACTTATATTTTGACCAGACAAAAAATTTAAAATGACTTATATTATAGATCAAAAGGAGTGATGAGTAATGCTATTTATATATTTAAAAAGCAAATATCTTATTTAACATTTATTTTATCACTATTAAATTATAAACTTATTTAATAATGATAAAACTGAATTTGATATGGGACATCTATTTTTTATATGTCCAAATATTATTTCCCTATTGTAACACCTGTATGAATAAATCTGTGCTAACCAAGTAGGAATGCAAGTGAAAGCTGTCCCTTGCCGACCAAAGGGATGCACATTAATTTTGTTTGTGTAATCATATAAAAATAAAAATCATATTATCAGTACAATGTAGTTTAATTAATGTGCAAATAATTTTTATTTATTTATTTTTTAAGTTTATATGAATATCGCCTCGTTGTTACATTAAAATAAAAATTGTTAATCTTTTACTTTTAAATTTTTATAAAAAAATAATAAAAACATATTTTATTTTAAAATTTTTGCCTTTTTTCTATTTTATTTTTGGGTCGACGCCCGTCAATCCACTCCAAAATGGATTTTGCAAATTGCAGAGCGGGTCTAAGTGGGACATGCTGGTCGGGTTCCGTCACTATCCCGCTGGAGCAGAGTAATTGGAGTCTAGATAAATCGTACTTTCAAGTGGGGTGTGGTGTGGACTTTGGCTAATATGATAGGGGAAATATTATTTTAATTCGTATTTTGTAATATTTGTCGATATACTTATATTTACCATTGAATTGAATATACTCCATTTATTTTGCTTCACACATCCAATGGTAAATGTGTGTTGATTATGTCCCCATAAAATATAAATTAAAATAACATTACTCTAGAAAGTGAAAAATGTTTGTTGGACTTATGAAATATTAATATTATATTCAACTCATATTTTATTCACCATTAAATAAATATAGATCTTATTTTGATCATTTAAATAGGTCTCTATCCTATTTAATAATAAATAAGATATAAATCAATACAATATCTTACATCTATTAATATAAATAATATAACTCTATCATAGTGTCGAACCGTTAATCACGTTGCTATCGCCTATCGGAATTGGACAAAGAAAATTCAAATTAGGCCCTTCCTTTGATTCCTTTGATACTCTTTCTTAGGTACTTATATTATATTGCCTTCGAAAACCTTATATTAGGGGATGAAAAGCGGTATATTCTTTTTTTTTTTCTTTATGAGGAAAAGCGGTATATTCTAAATGCGATAATTTTTTATATGATAACTATAACTTTTTCACTGTTGTGTATTGAAATAATTGACTTGACGATGATCATAGGTGAATATTAAAATATGCATTATATATTTATGTGAAAAGGATATTATGTTTGATATAAATTTTAATGCAAAAATAATAAAAATTCGACAAAAGAAATGAAATTTGGTCTATCTTATTGGTCTGTTCTAGTCTTCTAGAAGCTGTCTAGGGTTGATATCGGTCCTCCATTTGCGACATTAATTAAAACTTCAACCATAGACAACAAAAACGAAGTCATAGTAAAACATTACGTGTCTGCCGCAACCACGTGTTGGGAGAAAAGAATAGGAGAGTGCACGACTCTCTTGCCATTATAAAGAGACAAAAGAGAATTCCACTCAAGCTGGCAGCCCAGCAAGACAATTCAGTTTGATTACTTATCTCTTCGCTCTTAATGGTCCCTTTGTTATAAGAGAATAAGGGTAAAAAGAAAACTCTTGATTTCACGTTTTCTCTTTTCTTTGGAATAAGAGAAGGGAAAAAGATATCCGCATAGAATAATATTATGTAATAAGATTACACAATAAATATATATTATACACTTTATTATCATTAGATGTAATGAGTGAGTGGATTGTTAGGTCATTACTTCTAATGATGATAAGGTGTTATATATTTATTATACTATTTTATTGTACATAATGTTATCCATTCTAATAATATCTCATTTTGAGATGGACACCCAACACCTTAAAAGAAATACAGGAAGATATGGAGAGATAATTAATTAATGGAGAATAAGAAAGAAAGTGCATGCTTTTTATGAGAAAGATGTATAGATGTTCAAAATTTTAGGATATTGAAATAATTAAATAACACTCATCAAAAAAACTTAAAAGGATAGATGAAAATGTGTAAATAACATCCATACCCTTCAACAACATTACAATTACTTAAACATTAACAAAAATTTCAGAATTTATGTTAATTTTTTTCATTTAAAAAATTTCTAAAATAAATGTTATCATTTAAATAATAATAATAAATTAAATTAATTTTTAATATAATCAAATAATCATTTTAAATTAAATTTTAAGAAGAATTTTAAAATTAAATTAAAATAACATACTTATTCTTTATCATAATAAGGATATATACACCTTTTGAATACAGCTCTTATTTTTTTTCCTACTTTTTCTTCTTCCAAACACATGAAAAGAAAATACACATTTTTTAATTTTCTTTTTCCTTTATTTTTTTCTTTTATTTTTTCATCTCATTTTCTCTTCTAATCCAAACATATCATTAAAGGCCAAAAAAAAAAAAATCACATATTTTATGCGGAGTGCTATTCTCTTGTTTTCAATACTTTGTAATACATCAGGAGCTGGCTTCCTTTAATTAGGTCATTCAGTGAGAAAGATAGTCTTATTCCATCTGTTGAACCCCACCATCAGTTACTAGAAAACTAAATTCATTGACTGAAAGGTGGCTAATGGAAGTTGTTAAGTCTTAGGAGGTAGTATAAGCTTAAGTTAATTATTTGCAGTAGAATATGCTTTTCCTTTTTCTTTCGTCAAAGCTTGTGTTAAGAAAGATAGAGATAGCAGGGGACTTGGTGGTGAAAATTAAAAGACCATGACATCCATGTGAATATCCCAAGATGGTGGTTAATATGTCGGCACTTATAGAACTTTCTTAATTTGACGGCATCCTGACACTTTGGGTAAGGAAAAAAAAATAGAAGGAAGTTTAAATAAAAACTATATTAAATATAATATTAGGATTTAATTTCACAATATTAATAATGTAAAATTTTATACTCCCATTTAATTATAAATGATTATACTAATAAATATGAATGTTACTATTTAAAAATTTATGTAAAAAACCTTAATTAGATAACTAACTGTACATTAAATTTAGAGAGTGGCACCACACCTTTTTAGTGGCTTCTTTATTAATATTTATGAAATGTCGTCGACTAATAATTATTCTAACCTTTTATTTATTAAATATTTTAAAAACTTCTAAAAAAAAGACATTGATACGTTGAACAGGTAATGGACTAAATTTATTATTCAAATTGTTATGTTGAAAGCTTCAGGAGAAATATTATTATTTTTCAAATTTTATATGAATTACTTAATTTTAAAATGTTTTAAATGTCGTGTCTATATCTATATACATATTGAAAAATTAGAATTAGTTAATTTGTAGGTCATTATAGTTTTACTTAATTTTTAATCAAGTATCCTTCTAAAAAATAATAATAATTAAGTCTCTATAATTTTTTTAATCAAGTCATTACATTGTAAAAAATTTTGTAATCAAATCACTACATTCTAATTTTTTTTTTAATCAAATCTATAAAGCAACCTAGGGAGTGATTATTGCCACTACTCTATTGTCTATTGTCATATCTTATTAATGTACTTTTGATTAATTGTCTAAAAATGTCCTTTCTAAAATATTTGAACTAAAAATTATTTATTGTTATTTTAATATTATTCAAACTCATTAATATTAATATGGCTGAATAAATCTTCATTTAATATAGCTTCTGTAATTTTATTTTGTGAAAAAGTTTTTATAACAATTTTACATGCCTTTTTAAATTATTATTTATTTAATTGTAAAATGTTTAATGTTGATTATATTTTATATTTTAAAATGACCATTGAGCATTATAATTATTTTTTGTTAATTTATTTGATATAATTATTTTGATACAAATATGAAATTAAATTATAATTTTTATAATATAATAATTATCTACATAATATAACTACAAGTATTTAAATAAAAATAATTTAAAAATTGAATAAATTAATTGTAATATACAATATATACACTCAAGATTTTTTAAGCTTCTGTTTGTACAATTTAATATAGTATTAAATAAACATATCATATCAGCATTTTAAGTGTCGATCTCACAAATTTTACGGTAGTTTTCTTTTTATTTTTATTCTTAAAAGTTAAGGTGATATAATACATTGAATTATTCATCCACTTTATAATCATGTACTCTGTCACGATAAAAATTTTATACTAAAATTTGATTATATATTTTCACATCATTTAATGTGTTTTAGTAATATATGAGATATTAAACTCATTAAATAAAATGAAAAATACTATTTGTTTATATTGCAATTTTTATTAGATTTATAGTGAAAATCGAATTTTAAAAATATTATTAAGATTCATTTTATTTAATTTAAAATTTATTACTACTATTATAATTCAAAATTTCAAACTTTTTTATTGCTACATTGATTATGATATGCTATTTTATATTATATTTATATAATATTAAAATAAAAGTTTTAAAATACTATTATACTTAAATAAAGTAGTTATTTAATGTAAAATTTAATTCAGATTGAATATTATTTACGATCAATTATTGGTTGTTATATATTAAAATATCAATAATCATTTAATAAAAAAGCATATAAAATTGTTATAAAAACCTCTTCACAAACAATAAAAATATAGAAGCTATATTAAAAGAAGATTTATTTAGCAATATTAATAATAATGAGTTTGAATAATATTAAGGTAAAAGTAAATTATTTTTAGTTCAAATCTTTTAGAAAGGACATCTTAAGATAATTAATCAAAAGTATATTAAATAGAATGTGTCAATAAACAATACAGTGTGGCAATAGCCACTTCTTGCCATACCTATTGCTAAAAAAATTAAATACAACAAACACTTAAAAGTTTAATTGACTACTACTAGGATTTGCACTCTTCCAATCAAATGCATTTAAAACTTTAAACTTTTATTACGATATGTTACATTATATTGGAGACTTGATTATATGCGTTTTATAATATAGGGACTTGATTAAAATTTTTAAAATCATACACTACAAGAAAAGTTACATTTTATAGGGGTTTTAACCCCCACAAATTAATTTGTGGTTCTAGAAATGCACACACACACAGATATATATATATATATGCCACCTCTAATTTTGTGATGGTTTTACAAAACCCCCCATGATGGTTTTTAAACCCACACAAATTGATTAGTGACAGGAGACAAAAGGCTAGAATAATTGGTCAATGGAATTTTAAGAACATAAAAGAAAAAACCACTAAAAAAGGGGCAATAGACATGAGGTGTGGCTAGAGCCCCATCTTTTAATACCAACATTTTTATTTTTGACTCTATTGAGTCATATAAATCATATTTTTTTTGTCAGAAGAGAAATTTTTTGGTTAAAAACTAGTGTGTGTTTGGTTTAGAAAACACTTTTAAGCTTTCATTTTCATTTTTTAGTTTTCAAAATTTTATAAAAAAATATTGAAAACTAAAAATTACAAAATCTAATTTTCATTTGAGTTTAATTTTGATATATTGATAATGTAAAACTATTTTATACTGTCATTTAATCAAAATATTTTATTTGAATGATTTTTCAAGTAATTGATATAAAAGTCAACTATCATAATTTATATAATAATGCATGATTTGATAATTGTATTGAGAAAATTTATACTATCCAAGCATGGTGATTAAATCCTTTTCATTCTCAATTTTAAATATTCCCTCCACAAAAAATTTTTAAAAAAAATTAAAAACTATTTTCTGAAATTAATTGTTTCATAATCTTTCACATTATATGTAAGACTGCTTGTAGATTTGACTCAAGTAAAATCGATTCAAAACTTTCCAGAAGCGATTCTGTGGCCCATCAATGACTAGACGAGACACCCGATCCCCAATCTTCTTCCCCTCGCATAGACCAAAAGGTAAATAAAAATTAAAAAAAAAAGTAGAAAACAAAGCCTTCCTCGTCTTCCCTTTTGAAAAATTCTAGTATGGACAAAAATATCAAAATGACAAATGACTTTTTGGTATCTTCTCGAACAGAAATATAAAGAAAATAGAAACATAAACCTATTTAATAATAAAGATAAGAATAAGGAATAGAAAAATATAAAATTTCTATCTCTAAAATATAAGATAGTGGGGGAATATAAAGATAGAAATTTAATATTTTTATCTTTAAATAATATCCCTATATATATTTATTATTTATGTCTCCGTCTCTATATTCTATTATCTTTATATTTCTATCTCTATATTTCCTATACTAGGACGCTAAACAAACGCTACTTTAAGGTACACTTTAAAAATGAATATGGGATCCATAAATGAGTGTGGATGTAAATTTAATAAAATTGATTGGATTCACGTGAATATGTTTAAGAGTAACCATCAAAATACCCTAAAGAGTTTAAAATCAAATAAAATAGTAAGCCAAGAAATAAAAACGGACAAATTAATCCTCACATTTTCAAAAGCTGGATAAAATGGTTCATTGGGAATAAAAACAAACAAATCCATTCACCTTTTCAACAACTGGATAAAATAATTATTCCATCAAATTTTTCTATGACATAACATCTTTAATTATTCCTATCAAACTAAACTATAAAGATTTGCGAGGAAATGTATGACATATAGTTTAGTTTGATAAGAATAATTAAGAGTGCTATGTCATCCACTTAATAGATTATTAACAGAAAAATTTGATGTTCGACCATTTATTCAATTTTTAAAAACGTGAGGGACACTATTTTTATTCGTAGGCCATTTTGTCCATAGTTAAAAAAGGTAAAGGACTGATTTATTTATTTTTATTCTTTAAACTATTTTATCCTATTTTAAAATTCTTAAAGAATATTTTGAAGATTTACTCTATATTTTAAATATAATGTGGTAGATTTATATCTATATAAAAATGACGCTTCCTGTTTGGTTTTCTTATATAATCCCTTGTTCCCGGGTTCACTACTCAAACCCAGAGCAAGCTCTACCAAAATAAAAAAAAGAGCTAACATGGGTAGTGATTCTCGTGACTTACACATATTCTTCTTCCCATTCCCTTCCCAAGGCCACATAATCCCAACCATAGACATGGCAAGACTATTCGCCGCACAAGGTGTCAAAGCTACCATCATCACCACCCCACTCACCAAACCCATCATTTCCCAAACTCTACACAAAGCAAAACTTCCCCAGCGTGATAGGATCCATGTCAAAACAATCAAGTTCCCCCCTGCTGAGTCCGAAAAAATGGACTCATCCTTCTGCGCCGCCAACATGCTTTGCACCTTAATCAAGGCAACCATGAAGCTTCAAGAACCTCTGGAGCAGCTCCTGCAAGAAGAACATCCTCACTGCCTCGTTGCCGACATGTTCTTCCCGTGGGCAATTGATTCCGCCGCCAAGTTCAGGATTCCGAGCCTCATGTTCCACGGAATAGGTTTGTTCTCTCTGTGCGCTACCCTTTCTGTGCAAATCTTCGAGCCTTACAAGAATGTGTCCTCGGATTCGGAGGCCTTTCTTGTTCCCAACCTTCCCGGTGACGTGAGAATGACCAAGAGGCAGTTCGTAGAGCTAAGCAGGAAAGACGATGATGAGGGGAAATGGCTCACCAAGTTGTTGAGCGATGCAAGGGAATCCGAGATGAGGAGTCTTGGGATAATTGCCAACACTTTCTATGATCTCGAGAATGTTTATGCCGAACACTACAGCAAGGTGTTTGGGAGGAGGGTGTGGCTTGTAGGCCCCCTGTCACTCTGCAATAGGAATCAGAGAGAAAGCGCAGAGAGGAAACAAAGCTTCCGTTGATGAAAATGATCGGTGCTTGAGTTGGCTAGCCTCAAAGAAACCAAACTCCGTTGTTTATATTTGCTTTGGGAGCATGGCTAACTTTTCTGACTCTCAGCTCCTGGAAATTGCAAGGGGCTTGGAGGCTTCTGGCCGAGAATTCATCTGGGTGGTGAGAAAAGGAAGAAAAGATGTAGAGGAAGAAGAGGAGGAATGGATGCCTGACGGGTTCGAGAAAAGAATGGAAGGGAAGGGACTGATCATAAGAGGTTGGGCGCCACAAGTGTTGATTCTTGAGCATGAAGCAGTTGGAGCCTTTGTGACTCACTGTGGATGGAACTCAACCTTGGAAGCGGTATCAGCTGGGGTGCCAATGGTGACTTGGCCCTTGGATGCGGAGCAGTTTTACAACGAGAAGTTGGTGACCGACGTCCTTCAAATTGGGGTTCCTGTTGGTGCCAAAATAAGAGATTTTGTCGACAAGGGTGCAATAGAGGGTGCCTTGAGTCGGATAATGGTGGGAGAAGCAGCAGAGGAACTCAGAAAGAGGGCCAAGTCTCTTGCCCCCAAGGCTAGGCAGGCTGTTGAAGTGGGAGGATCGTCTTTCTCCGATTTGAACTCTCTCATTCAGGAATTGCAGTCGTGTTGAAAAATCAAGGTTGCTTTGCCCATGTTTTAATGGGATTTTGGTTCCTTGACGACAAATAATCGACAACTCTCATTTTGCTTCATAGGTCCCATCAATTCGGGGAGCAGAAGCAATTACTCTGCTAAATTCTCAGATTTCATAATTATGTCAAATAAGTACTTGTACTCTGACAATTTCGTATAATCAATTACTTATGGCAGAGTAAACAACTAAAATTTATAGAAGAATGATGTAAACAATCCTAAAGAAATAAAATTTAGAAGAAGGATTTAAACAATTAATAATATTATTATTCTAACAAGTTTAATGATACAAAGAACAATGAGAATAAGAGGGAATAAGATCATAAGAGATGTAAAAATGAAAAAGGAAAGGTGAGTTAAGAATAATTTACTTTGTTTTCCATGTACTCCCCAATATCATTGCGACTATGGAGAACGTGTGTGCAAGAATTTTTACGGACTGAATTGCCTTTTAAATTGCGACTATTGTTATTGTCACAGATTAATATGATAGGAAGTTACTTGGGGTTGATAGTGCCACGATGTAGCCTTCTTCCTATCTCGGTTCCCCTTTTTATATATTGGGATGAGAGGTGAGGTACCTACAAACACTCTACTAAGGGTATTAAGGGCGGTCTCGAGCTGTAACGAGTGTTAGGATTAAATGCTTGCCAGTTTATATTTTGAATACCCTTAAACAGGATATTCAAATGTCCGTTACCACTATCCACGTTTTTCGGGGCTTGGTTAATGGGCGTGCATGGGGATCATTGCAGGAGATCATGGGGCCCATGGATTTTACGTCGAGTGAGGTCGGAGTGCGTCCTTGTACCCATAAGGTCGGAAACCGTTAGTTATGCTCGGTACGTTGGTCTCTTCGCCTTGTGGCTTTAATCCCTTGTGCGGATTCGCTGTTTGGTCATATAGGGCCTTGGTCCTGAATTATTCATATGGGCTGCCCCAATGAGTCCGAGTTGTGCATAAGGCCCACAGTGATAACAGTCAAATTCATTGATTAAACTGATATCATTATTTTTCCCTTGTATTTCAAAAACACTCCCCCTTGCCTTGTAACTTTGAACTTCATAACCGTCTATTGCTTGCGTTTTCTAACTCCACGTCCATGCTAACTTGATGCTTCAAACTGTCAATATGACATAATTTTGACGCTTTGAATTTCCAGTCTAATAACTTCTTAACAACATTTTATAAATCGTATGTATATTTTTCCTTTGTTAGGAATAAATCCATGCCTTTCATTATAATTAGTATAGTCTGTACTCTGTAGTATGCCCCATTATCTGTTTCCGTTAAATAAAAAAAATCTAATTATATCTTCAAATTTTATATCTTAGGATTTGATTAATGCATGTGCGTATGTGCAGGGGCGGAGTTTAGTTAGGACATGGACCCCCCAAATTTTTTTTTGAAAAATTAACGTATATATATTTTGTTTAATAAATGGATTTCATAATAAAATATTACTCTATATAAATGTGATTTTTTGGTAAGTGAATTTTGGATTTATAATGGTTGGGTAGTGATGTAATCAATGGAGGGGAGATACATGTGCAGTAAATTCTAATATGTAACTTGTTATGTGTAGTTTCAAATGCTTGGACATATGAGGTTTTATTTGCCATCAAAGTAGATTTGTGTCTTGCTTGGTTTATAGAGTATGGGAGTCACTTTGTTACTTTGGGGTGAAGTTTTTATTTTTTCATTTTGTTGTAATTGTGTCTTCTTCTAATTAATCCTTGGATTCAAAGTTTAAAGTTGTGCTATCTATAAAAAAAAAAAAATTGTGATTTTTCAACCTCAGAATTCGTTAGTTTACTTTCTAATTAAAAAAATGATGTATTATCACACAATAATATAATAAAAATAAGTGTTTTTATAAATAGTTTGATTATTTATATTAAGCATGTGTTTGATGTGTGAAAATGAGATTTTTTTATAGCTTACGTGTAATTTTATAAATAAAATTCATTTATGAAATTACACATCATACTTATTGATAATTTTTTTTTCTCCAATCTTACCGCTTATCAAATACATCCAGAAGGGAAATTGCTGAACGCTAAAATATTGATTAAATTGTTGACGCTTTCAAGTCATTAAAAAAACATAGAGCAACATTATAGGTTAAAAAAACTCCTATTAGTGATTTATTTTAAAGCTTAAAAAGAGTTTATAGAGTGAAAGGAGCAAATTTAGGGCTTGTTTGACAAATTTTACAAAGCAGTTTTTTATTTAAAAAATAAAAGAGTAAAAGAACATGTTTGGCAGGTTATTTTTTTCATGTTAGTTTTAAAAATTGAAAAACACAAAATGGGTTTTTAAAATAGAAAACTAAAAATAGATTTACGAAGTTTTCAAAAACGAGTTTTATTAATTTGGACTTCTTCACCACACACATGACAAACCATCCTAACGACATTGCCTTCATTCACGCTTTCCACACGGCAAGGAGCTCCTCCTAGCTCAACTGGCACTCCACACGCTCGCCGGCATGAGCGACCCAGATCGTAATCAGGACCCAGCTTCGAGCCCTACATGAGACCCAGCTCGCTAGCACTCGCAATCCAACTCGATCGGCCCTCATGACCTCGATCTGTTGGCACTCACGAATCAGATCTACCACGCACACTACCCAAGCTCAGCCCCTACAGAGACCCCAATCCCCAGGACCTCACGACCCAGTCTGCTAGCACTTGCGGACTCAGATTCACCATGCACGCCACCTAGGTTCCTCAACGCACGATACTCAGCTTCACCATACACGAGACCTAGATCCATCACCTTCGCTGCCACCTGCAACTTGAGTCTGTCGCCTTCGCCGTTGCATGCTACCCTTCTCCTGTCTTTCTCTTTCTCTTTCTCTCTCTAGTTCTCCCTCCTTCTCATTGTTATGGTTGCTAGCCTTCGTTTTGATCTTTTTCTGTTATTTGTAAATTGACATCAAGTTGTAAATTGACCTCCTGTTGTTCTTTGTTGATCTTTGTTATGGTTGCTCCTGTGTGTTGATCTTTGTCATTTGATATTTGTAAATTGACACCAAGTTGTCATTTGCAATAATGCAATTGCCAAACAATTTTTTATTTTATACATTTTAAAGTTGTTTTTTAAAAAACTTATCCAAACAAGTTTTCTTTTTTTTTTAAAAAAAAAATGAACTTAAACTTGTTTTCTAAAATAGTTTAAAAAAAATTTAAGAACAAAAATACTTCCAAATAAGCCCTTAGTCATTAAATCTTAAAAAAATAGCTAAAAGTAAAACATATAATTATCTTACTTTGTAAGTGATCAATGCAACTTTTAAATCCACACCCTTGATGACTAGACCAATTCTAGTGGCTCAAGATTTGCTAATTTTATCTCTCATATAAAAATATTTCTCTTATTCAATACATTTGAAAAACTTATACATGTGATTAGCAATTAATTTTAATTTTGTTATCATCATTTATGTTACATGTTACTTAACCCCCCTAAAATTTCTTTTCAAGCTCCGCTACTTGTATGTGACTACTCCTTGCAAGTCAGAATGGATTCTAAGGGAGTAACGGTGTGGGCTGTATGTAGATTTTGCAAGTCGTGGTCCCATATAGTTTGACTAAGAGAGTTTCTTAGTGGTGAAGTTTTTAGCAAACTCCATTTGGAATTCTATAATAATATAATTAGAAATTCATTCTTGGAAAAGTTTTTCACATGACAAATTCTCTTTCAATGAGGATTTTGTACATAATATTTTTGAAAAAAAATTCTAAACATTATATCAATTTATTGCAGTATTGTATGAAATCCATTTACTATGACATTATAATTAATAAATCAAATCAAATCATTGAAATAACAAATAATTATAGTTAGATAAATCATGGAATGATCTTTAGATTGATTTGGCATATGTTAAGTGATTTTATATATGAGTGAGATGATCAAATCTAACCGCATAATAATATATGGATTGTCAAGATTAAAAGTTATTTAAAAGTGACATGATCACTTAAAAAAGTCATATGACTTTATGTTTTGATCATGACTATTAATGCAAGATCCAACGGTCGAAATTTACTTTTCTAACTTGATCCTCCCTATAATATATATATATATATATATATATATATAGAATGTATTATGTGAGAAAAATGGTTTATTATGATGGTGAGAGGAGTGAATCTTGACCATTGGATTTTACATGAATGATCAAAATTAAAACATAAAGTCATGTGATTTTTTTAAATTAGTATATAAGTATTAATTACCATTAATCAACTTTCAATCCTGATCAATATTCACTCATCTCACTCTCAAAATAAATCCTACTCTCATATGATACACTCCTATATATATATATATATATATATATATATATATATATATATATATATATATATATATATATATATATATATATATATATATATATATATATATATTTGTGCAATGCATGCAATTGATATCCCTCGTTTTGTTTTGATTTATTGTTGCGAGCTCAAATTCATTATGGTCCAGTAATTCTTTTCGTCGTGTTTTTCTATTAATTGTGTTCTTGCATTCTATTAACAATTGTTCTGTATTTTGTAATTTAGTATAATATTTCCATCTAAATCATCTATTGAATTAAAATATTATTGATTGTTTCATATGGTTTTAAACTCAAATCTAGGTGAGAATGATTCATCTCTTCCACTTTTTTTTTTTGGTTTTATTATATCTTATCTCATTTGGTGATAATGTTTTCAACAATATCTAATTAATATTAGTTTCTTATTCATAGTTTCATTTTATTATAATATATGTTATCTCTCTTTATCTTATTCACTTTAATTTATATTAGTTGCTTGTAAGTGTTACCTTACATTGTCTCATACTGTGCTAATAACATGTATAATTTGGAATTGGATGATTGAAGGAATGGATTTTTGTTTGGGATTCTTCCGTCAATGGTTGCAATAAATGGAGTTATATTGTTTTATTGTTAATGGTTTTCCTTATTAGGAAATTCTCTTAGAACAATGTATCTATAGCCTTTTAAGTTTAGTTGTTTGTATTGTGTCTTATATATATTACTTGTATTGACAAGGTAACGGTCTTTATATGGCAAACGCAATGAGTTGTAACTATTTTTTCAATAATGTTACAAATTCCATTTACATTATCTTGAAATTAATCCACTGATCATTCATCATTTTTCCAAATAAGGACGATTACTAAAATTTCATTTAAATCAAAATAATTTGTAGTAATTACTAAAACAAAATTTGAAGAAAATTATGAAGGATAAATGCAATCCTTCTTTGAGTAACTTCTTAATAAAATTTATAATATATGACTCAAAAAATTAACATATGATTCTTTTTTGCTTTAATTCTTAAATATTTATCTCTCTTGATTTCCAATAATTACTATATTAACCATTATATGATATTTTAAATTTTTTTTTCTATATACTTCTATGCTATCATCTAGATTTTACTCAAGCCAATAGTACATATTTATCCATAATATCTATATTATATTGGCTTTGTTTCTTTTAGTAGAATAATTCCTATATATATATGCTCATTCGAAAAAATAATATCTGATCAAAAAATTAATATAGAAATTTTTAACTTTAATTCTGAAATGCTTCACTCTCTTGATTTTTAATAATTGTCACACACACACACACACACATATATATATACATATGTATGTATGTATGTATGTGTATATGTATGTATGTATGTATGGATTCAAAAAATTAATGTATAATTTAGAAGTTATTTAGCATATATAGATATAAACTACTTTCAAAGATATGATTTGAAAAATAAATATATGATTTTTTACTTTAATTGATAAATGCTTATCTCTATTGATTTCTAATAATAATTACCATAATAATTATAAAATGATATTTTAAATGTTTATTTTTTATAATTTCTATGTTATCATAGAAATTTCTTTTATGCGGATAATCTAAATTTTATTCAACAATTAGAAACCTATACTAGGGAAAGTTTAGGCATATGACAAATTTTCCTTCAATAAGGATTTAATGTATGATTATTTTAAAATATATATGAAGATCTTATCAATGCATTATAACATTTTATCAAATGATTTTAGCTGTATTATATATTTTTTAAATATATATTATTGCACTAATTTACTACATATATGATCATATTTTAATAATTATAAAGACAAATCAAATATGACTTGCTCATTATTTTATCCTATCATATCATAACATATAATCAATTAGACTTAAATTTAACCTAACTTTGTCAATTGCTGGAATTATTATAAGATTTAATTTGTATATAGTATTGACTTTAAATTAAATCATCATCAAATGTTTATCTCTATATAAAAGTATGATTTGAACTTTATACTATTCACTATTGGTTACTATTTTGTTCACCTCTTATTTAAATGACAATATAGATTATCTTCTCATATTGTATTAAATTTTCTAATAAATTTTTTAAAAAATTCTAATTATTTTGATTATTATTGTATAGCAGATGTCATTGAGATATTGACTAACAAATATATGATTTAAAAAAAATCTCCAATTGATTTTTTTATCTCATATTCAAAATTATATTCTTTAAGTTTAAAATATATCTCTATAATTTAAAAATCTCTCGCACCAGCATATGTTCCACCCTAGTTATAATACAATTTTACTGCATCCAACCACTTTAGCTCTAACACAAGAAGCAAGGTTAATATATATTCAAAAAACTTGATCATAGTAAATTATATCAAACTATATAAATTATTGATAAATCTATATAAAAAAATGTTCCTTTTAACAAATTTTTAGCTTGACTCGTCTCTCTTGTTTTAATTAAGCTTTTGTTTCCCCTACACTGCTCTTTTCGCTAAAGATTAACTATAATTATTGTTAGAAACATATTCGATTACCCAAAGAAAAAACTAAATAGTATTTTCTATTTGTAAAATAATTTATTCGAGTTTAATGATATTTATTAATTCCATACAAATCAACATTATTTTAATTAACATAAATTTCGTAAACATGTATTATGTATATAGCTAAAATTATAAAAACAACAAGACAAATTAACTTAATATTTTTAATTTCTAAAAACATAGTTCATTTCAAAATTTTATATCAATTCAAATTTTATAAATTTCTAAATACATTATTCATACATAAGGTAATTAATTTCTACGGTTTTCGATAACAAATCTCTATATTTATTTTGTTATTAAAATTGGGTTCTCTCCATAAAAATAAAAAATTGGGTACTAAAATAGTTATGTCTCACAATAGTCTATTTTGTACAATAACCACTCGAAACATGTGTCATACCAATGGTAGTTATCGACAGATAAAATTACCATCGATAATATTGATGAGTATGCCATTGCCAATGACGACCGAGTTTTTTAATTTAAAAAATAAAAAATTAGAATTTATTTAACTACTCATCAGCAAATTGGTTTGGAAATAGGTGGCGCCATTTGGGTGCATTGAATGTAAGGAAATGTTTAATTACCCTCAGTCGATAAACTCATCGGGAATATGTGGTGCCAGTTAGTGCGTGTCAGTTATCAACTGGATTTTCAATGAAAATAGATTAATGTAAATATAATTATAATATTTTAAAGTGCAATGAAAGACTTGTATCTAAAATTCAAACGTTATTTAGTTAAATTTTACCTTTTTAATGTAGTTTTAGCTTTGTATTAATAAATTAAATGAAAAGGTTGTTGTCTTTATTTTAATATTTGTAAGTCAATTATTGTTTTTTCTATGTACAAAACCTTTATAATTGTTCTTTTTTATTTTTACAAAAAATTAAAAATAAAAATTATTCACTTTGATTATTATTTTAAGAAAATAACAATTAGAAAATTGCATGGTGATGAAAAATTAAGAAAAATGTCAAAATATAGAGGGTCAAAATATAATAAATACTATTTATAATAATTAAAATCAACTTAAGAGAAGTGTAACATAATAGTGCTAATAAAAGAATATCAATAAAACTTAAACTAAAAAATTAGTTATTAATAATATAGTTTTAAAAAAATCAAAATTAAGAGGAAATGCAACATGACAATGATAGTGGAAGAACTTTAGTATTATGTGTGGATAAATACATAGATTTCTCTCAAATTATTTTCCATTTGAGAAATATAAAAAAACATTATTTCTTTTTTTTTTAATTTACTCCATTTTTAATTTCTTAATATATCTAATAACTATAACTTGGAAAAGGAGAAGAGAAAGGATATAATTCAATTAAATTAAGCATTAATACCTTTTCTATTTGTGTTTAATTATAAGTACGTGGGTTAGTCAAATCAATACCTATCTTGTCCCTTTGTTTTAAGGTTTTGGGTTTAAGCCATCATAATGAAAAAATTATTATTGGGAGATTTCTATCTCTTAGGTACCTGTTATGAAGGAATGCAACAGAAATTGAATATTGCAGAATGCTTTAAAGAAAGGAAGAAAAAACACGCACGAAATTGCGTGGTTCACTCACAATACATGTGAGCTACATCCACGGGTAGAAAGAGTATGGTTTCCTTTTATGAATCTTGAAAGAATTATAGATGAGGATCACTCACTCTCACTCTCATACATCCTGAACTAGCTCTCTGTTCATGTGGCTTCACGCCTTTTATATCAGCTAAAATTGAGTGAAATGGTTGTAACTTAATATTTAACAACCAACTAACAGACTTCACTCTTAACAAAAAAATAACCAAGTTAGTTAGTTAGAGTTCTCAAGCCATAAGTCAACAAATCTCCACCTTGGATTGAGCAACCTCTACTACAAAAACGGATCACATACTCTTTTCCATCCATTTCAGAATTGTTATTTCCAGCAATCAACATTAAGCAAATCCAAGCAATGCATGAATTTGCTTCTAGGGGCAGGCTTGGTAAACATATCTCAGGATTCTCCTTAGTGTCGAATCTCTGAACCTTCACCCTTAATTAAGTTCGGATAAAATGGTACCTCACATCTATGTGTTTAGTCCTCTCATGATGGACTTGATCCTTGGCCAGAAAAATAGCACTTATAAGAAAAATCAGCCTTGTCTTGAGGAAAACCTAGATCAGTGATTAATCCCTTTAACAGATTCCTTCCTTCAAGCTTCAATTAATGCCATGTTATTCTTCAGTTGTTGATAAGGACACTGTTGAGTTGAAGGGTGGCTTTCCAACTGACAAGGCATTTGCCAACGGTTAAGGGCATATGGGTTATAAATTTTCTGGCATCCAGATCAGTGGCATAATCTGAATTTCAGTAACCTGTTAAATGTAGGTCTCATTTGTGCCATAGATGAGACCAACATCAATGGTCCCCTTTAAGTACCTAAGTATCCTCTTGCTTGCCAATGTTCCTTTCCTGGTCTTCCCATATATCTACTAACCACACTTACAACTTGAGCTAAATGGTCTTGTGCAAACCATTGCATACATAAGAGTTCCAATAGCATTTGCATATGGTACTCGCCATATATTCCATTTCAAATTCTGATTGAGGTGCACAAGCTTCAGAAATTTGAATATTCCTGGTTAGAGGTGTGCCTACTGGTTTCCTTGTGGTCATGCCAAACCTTGTTAGGATTTTCTAAATGTAATCTCTTTGGCATAGAAAGAGTTTCTTTTGATTTCTGTCTCTACATATTTCCATGCCTAAGATTTTTCTTGAAGCCCCTAAGTCTTTCATATGAATTAGAATGTAGAAGAGATTTCAGCTTCTGAATTTTAGTTTTGTCTTGAGATGCAATGAGCATGTCATCTACATATAATAGTAGATAAATGTTTGATCCTTTCTCCACCTTGTTGTGATAAACATGAATCATATGGACTTCTAAGTAGCCATTATGAATTGATGGAATCTTTTGTACTATTGTCTTGGAGATTACTTCAAATCATAGAGATTTTTCAATTTGCAAACTAGATTTTCTTTTCCTTGTTCTTCAAATCCTTTAGGTTGTTTTATGAAAATTTCCTCCTCAAGATCTTCATGTAAGAATGTTGTTTTAACATCTAATTGCTCTAGTTCCATGTCTAGATTTGTAACCAAAGCAAGGAGAACTCAATTGAAGTGTGCCTAACCAGGGAAAATTTCATTATAATCAATCCTTCCTTCTGATTATAACCTTTAGCAACAAGCCTTGCCTTAAACTTGACTTGTTCAGTTTTTGTTATGCCTGGCTTCTTCTTATAGATCCATTTGCATCCCAATAGTCTCCTTCCTTCAGATAGTTTAACAAGCTCCCATGTTTTATTTTTCTAGTGATTCCATTTCCTCATGCATGGCAGTGACCCATTTGTTTGATTAAAAAGCTAATAGCTTCATGGTAGCTTGCTAGTTACCTTCTAATCATCTCAGCAACTTGAAGGGCATATGAAGTAATGTCTTCAAAACCATACCTCTAAGGGGGTTTTATATTCCTTTGAGATTTTCTTATAGTAGTTCAGTTTGAGAGTAAATCCAAATTCTTTCTTCTGATATGAGTGTTAGATTGATTAGGTAATTCAACTTGATTATCATCATTTGGATTAGAGGACTCCACTGTTTAGGATTTTCAGAATTATCCAATTCTTTTTGTGTCCAGGATTTGGATGGTAGTAGGGAAGCTTCATGAAAGGTAACATCCCTACTTAAAATGACCTTATTTTTTGATGGTGAATAAATCCTAAATCCTTTTACACCATCTCCATAACCAACAAATATTCCTTTCTTAGCTCTAGGCTCCAATTTTCCATCATTTACATGGTAATAGGGGACATAGAAAACTTTTAACATAGAGTAATCAGCTGGTTTGTTGACCATACCTCAATAGGTGTCTTCCAATCAATGGCAAAGGAGTTCTATTTGTCAAGTAATTTGCTGTACTTAAGCATAAGCCAGGAAATTCTTCCTAAACCAAAATTCGATAGCATACACCTTGTGTCAAAGCAGAAACGCGACGACGCAGGAGAATTGTTAAAATTAGGAGTCGCCACCACGTTTATAAATTGGGAAAACACGGAAAACCCATCTTTAAAGAAAAGGTCTTTGCAACCAGATTAGAGTTCGAAAGTCGGTTATGCATAAGAAGGGTAGGGATTTAATCCTACGCACCCCTAGTACACCCGTCCTTAGACGGTACTTATTAATTGTGCAAATTATTAATAACCTTTCAAAATATTTATCTCATTATTTATTTACAAGGAAATTTAAAAAAGATTTCTTTAAAAAAATTCTAAAACATCAAATCGTCACAATTCCGATGTTCAAAATATTGAGTCAACAAGCCGTACGGCTAAATCAACATCCTTATTTGAAATAAAGTAAGAATTTAAATTTAAACATATGAAAATAAACCTCTCTTATGAACTATAAATATTTATAAATAAGATAATTTATTTTATTACTTTCTATGAAAAGAACATAAAATAATAAAAGAAGATTTAAAGAAAATTTGAAACATCAAGCTGTCAAGCTCAATGTCTAGAATAACGAGTTAACAAGCCGTACAGCTAAATTAACATTCTATTTGAAATAAAAAATTTTAACAAATAAATGACCAATTTAAATTGAATATAATAGAAAATTCTATGAATTATTTACAAACAAGATAAATGAAATATTCTTAATATCTTTTTTATAAAAGGGAAAAATAAATTTTAGAGAAATTTTTGGATCATTCACTTTAAGAGCTAAAATGTTCAAAATATAAGTTAACAAGCCGTAACGGCTAAATTTATTAAAAATCTGAATTTTAATTATTTATTTATCATAAAAAAAAAATCCTAAAATCTAAACAAATTAAAAGCCCAACACCTCTAAAAAAAAAAATGAAAAGAAACAAAAAGGCCTAATCTCAACAAAAATAAAAAAGAACTTAAAAAAAAAAAATCTCACATGCGACTCTCTCTCTTACACGGACACACATACACTAAAACACACCCCAAAAAAATTGTTCTCTCACCCACATGGTCACAGAAAGAAGAAAAGAATTGAGAGAGAAATTAAGAGAAAGCAAAGAGAAACCGCAGACAGGTGGAAAGGAAGGTCGACCACCGCGTGGCGATGAGCCACCTCACCGCGGGGCCACGTGGCTGCGCGGCGAAGGGTGCGATGGCGGGCTGGGGGTAAAGCCGACGCATTGCAGAGGAATGAGGACATCGTGCGGCGACCCAGGCCAGGCATAGATCGCGATCGAGACCCAGGCGAGGGTCCCGTGCACGTGGTCCAAGCCAGCGGAGTCCGAGATTCTGGGTCAGGGTGCGGTTGAGGGAAAGCAGATCTGAAGATCTGAAGAGAAGGCGCGGCGCGAAGGATTCGCGTTTATTGTGGAGGCGGTTGCCATGCATATGGCTCGCGGTGTGGTGTTGATGGTGGCGCGTGGATCTCCAGACTCATGCACAAAAGGAGAGGGAGGCGGGAGGCTTGGCCAAGGAGGGGAAGAGACGGACTGAAGCGGTGGTCAGGGGGGGCGAGGTTCGCGGCGGAGTAACCAGGCGCCGTAACCAGGCCCTTCCTTCCCTTCTTTCTCATGTTTCTAGTTTATGGGTATTATGGATTCCATCTGTGTGGTTTATTTTGTTTGATATTGGCCTGATCTTGTATTACCTCTGTAATGATTGGCCTCTATTTTCATTTATGCTGAAATTTTTTAAAATGATTGGATACTAGATTGCTGTTGAATTTATGGACTCTATGGATAGTGTTGATGTTGATGATAATTGTGTTCCGTGTTTGATCTGTGTTTGTGTATGGCTCAGTGGACTTGGATTGGTTTCAGAATGGAAAATATGTAATTGGAAAAGAAAATGAATCAACCAATATTTTACCTGTGCCTGGGTGATTTTCTTTTCTCTATTTAACAAGCTCTCTTTTGCTTAGGAACATATGATGGTCGCTCCATGTTTCTATAAGTTTCTTTCAACTCTCTCAAAATCTAGAATAAAACTTTTTAGAGAATGAAAATAGTCGTAAGGGAGTCTCCCTTCCCCTTTTATGTCTTTCTCTCAATTACCCTCAACGATTTCAGAAAATTTTCAGAAGTTCCCCCCTTTAGTGAACTCCTCCGATTCCCATTTATACACCATCATGAATCCATTTGTCAGATTTGGCAGAGCCATTTTTGATTGAGCTAATTTTTCAATTTTGCAGCTGATTTCATGGGATTTCCTGACGGCTTTGTATGCATTTTTCATTCGATGCTTCTTTTTCTGACTTTCCTTCAACGTGATTCAATTGCAGGCCCTGATGTATTCTTGTTAGGCACTCCTTTGTCTCGCTTGCATGCTGCCTCTGTTGTCTTCATTAGTTATTTTAAAAGAAAATGCCAAAAAAGAAACGGTGCGGTATCATGAGACAATCTGTCATCATCGTATTTTTGTTTTATTTTTTTTTAAAATAATAAAAAGCCACAATCTGACTAACAACTCAAATGAAATTATCAACAATGACAACAAAAAAAATGCAATGAGTTTCCTTTTTATTTTTTGAAATGGGCTTAAAAAAAAAACTAACTTAAGAAAAACTTTCTTTCAAATAAACAAAGACCAAAACGGGTTCTCCTTTTAACAAAACAAAATAAAGTGGGCTTTATTTTGTACAACAAAGAAACAACACAACGACTAAAAACGAAATAAAATGTGCTAATATATTTTTAATTTTTGTGCCGGACAAAATTGGTGTTCACACCTTGCCTTCTCTAGCAAAGTTCTATTCATCCTTTCAGCAATACCATTTTGTTGAGGGTTATTTAACTGTGTAATGTCTTGCTATTCCTTCAGTCACACAATAATCCTTGAACTCCTCTCAACAGAATTCCAACCCATTATTAGTCCTTAGCCTTTTGATTTTCCTTCCAACTTGATTTTCAATTAAGGTCTTCCAATGTTTGAAACGCTTGAAAGCTTCAGATTTATGCTTCATCATAAACACCCAAGTCATCCTTGAGTAATCATCAATTATAGAAAGGAAGTATCTAGCTCCACCTAGAGATGGAACTCTTGAAGGTCCCCAGATCAGAATGTATGTAGTCCAGAGTAGCTTTGGTATTGTGTTGAGCCTTTTGAAAACTTAGTGTGTGTTGTTTTCCAAAAACACAATGTTCACAGAATTTTATTGGCTCCAGCTTTTGATTTCCTAGTAAGCCCTGCTTGTTGAGAATTTGCATGCCCTTATCACCCATGTGGCCGACCTCATATGCCACAGGAATTAATAACAGAAGCATCCTTTTCCATGCTTGTGAAGGCTACCACGGAATCTATCAGTAGAACCTTGCAATATGTATAGATTCTTATGCTTGGTTCCTGCATAACTCCAAGAATTAGCATCCCTTTTGATTTTCATGGTCCTATCTTTAGCAATCCAGGTATAGCCCTTTGAGTCTAATACTCCCACAAAAATCAAGTTTCTTTTTAACTCTTGGAACATGCCTTACATTGGTCAAGGTTCTTACTACATTGTCATGCATTTTAATTTTGATTGAACCAATACCAATGGCTTTGCAAGGTGCATCATTTCCCATAAGAACATTTCCTCTGTCTTTTCTTAAGTATTAAACCAATCTTTGTGAAGACATATATGATGAGAACATCCCGAATCAAGAATCCAATGCTCAAAATCTTCTTTGACATCAATGACATTGAGAGCAAAATCAGAATCGATTGATTTATCATCTTGAATGTTTTCTGCAATTGAATCTTGCATTTTCTTCTTCTTCAAGTCCTTCTTCCAATGACCAGCCTCTTTCAGTAGTTGCATATGTCCTTAGGATTAACAGTAGTCTTCTTCTTCCATTTCCCCTTAGACTTGTTTTTAGATTTAGGGGGATTGGAAACAATCAAACCGATGCTGAATTTTCTTCGACATTCAGTAGCTTTAATCCTAAGTTCTCTTAAGTATAGACTTGATTTTACTTCTTCTAAAGTAATACTATCTTTCCCAACAGTTAGAGAATTGATAAAATTGTCATAAGAAGGGGTAAAGAAGTTAACAGAATCATAGCTACATCCTCATCATCTATTTTAGCATCAATGTCATGTAGTCTCAGAAGAATTTCATTCAATTCAGCAAGGTGTTCTTGCAATTTTGTACCTTCTTTTCTTGAAGACCAAATAACCTCTTCTTCGCAGCAACTTATTGCATAAGGACTTGGTCATATAGAGTTTCTCCAATTTGAGCCACAAACCCGCAGTGATTGTTTCATCAGCAACCTCATAAAGAACTTCATCAGAAAGGGAGAGGAGAATCAAAGAATGAGCCTTTTCCTCATGTTGTGCAACGCCCCCTTGAGAGTCTTCCCAAATTGATCGCAAAGAGGAGCCCAGACCCCTTGTTCCTTTAACAGAGCACACATCTTAATGCGCCGAGATTGAAGCGTTCTTGCCATTGAACTTCTCAATCTTGATCGAGTTTGTCATCTTTCTTGAACTGGATAAGCAGAGACCTCTATGTGGGGGAATGAGTGGTGAATCTTGAAAGATCACCTTGAACAGAAGTGAAGATGGATCAACCAAGCTCTAGATACCAGTTTGTTATGAAGGAATGCAACAAAAATTGAATATTGCAGAACACTGACAGGTAAAGGAAAGAAAAAACACGCACGAAATTATGTGGTTCACTCACAATACATGTGAGCTACATCCACGTAGAAAGAATATGGTTTCCTTTTATGAATCTTGAAAGAATTACAGATGAGGATCACTCACTCTCACTCTCATACATCAATGAACTAGCTCTCTGTTCATGTGGCTTCACAGCCTTTTATATAAGCTAAAATTGAGTGAAATAGTTGTAAATTAATATTTAACAACTAACTAACAGACTTCACTCTTAACAGGAAAAATAACCATGTTAGTTAGTTAGAGTTCTCAAGCCATAAGTCAACAAGTATTTTATTTGGTTAGATTAGATTGGCCAGATTTAAAATAATAGGATTCAAATGCTAATAATTTTTTTGTGATCAAAATATATATTTAATATTATGCAAAATGTTTGAAAGATACTTGAGACCCCAAAGATCACAAAGTCAATGTATCCAAATGTCGACACTGAGGCCGCCTGTGTTGACCAAATCATAGAGGCTCCTAATGATATTTGAAGGCGAGAGGTTATTTGTTTTCTCAATAGATATCTGTAGGATTATCATTAGAAACGCGGAAGCGCATCGTCCGACGCGACGTAGGAAAAATAGAACCGTCATTGTTTTGATTACCTGGAAGGACAAGTGAACCAAAGCTTCACGATCGGTAGTAATCCGCTCTTGACAGATCTTCCAGACTATCTCTCGAGGGGGATGGAGTGGCTGTGTGGGCCGTTAGATGATGAACGTCTTAGGTGTCTGTTCTGATGAAAAACACTTAGTGAGGCACAAGGGTGAAAAGATTAGTTTATATATGCTGAAGTCCAAGACCTAACCCTAAGCCACATGAGCCATATTGTTCTTGGGCTTTAATCTCACTAAAGTCTTATTGGACTTAAGTGACTAAAGAGCATATAACCCAACAATCTCCCACTTGCTCTTTAAGATACAAACTTGAGTTCATAAACCCAAGACCATGTATCCCATAAGCTATCATCATCTGATAATATACCCCATCCCTTATCTCAAGCTAGCCTAGGATCTACCATTTGTCATCTATCAAGGCTCCTGATAATCTACAGAAGATTATCTAATTCATGCTACTCCACTAAAAGCCCGAACGTGAACTCCAAGAATAATGACATTTATAACTTGAATATGTATCGCCCCTTTATAGAATGTCTATAATTGATTGACTAGTTTTCTGTTACCCAATCAATTATTTATTTCCTTGACTGTGATAGTTTCTCTAATGGATTACATGCACTGGCCAATGTCTTCAATATCCAAGTACCGAAACATATCAAGGGGACATTTCCTATAAATTCCATGTTGTTTATCTCATAAACACCAATAACCAAATAGTTTCAATCCCAAAATACCGAGTTATTGGCCATCAATAGATTGAACCTCACCCGTTGGTAAATCAAAGAATGAAAACTATTCGACTACCTATTTAAAATAAACTCAGGATTAAGAGCAACTACATAACTATAGTTATCTGGAGATTTGATTCCTTATGACAGAAAGAACAAATTTAATCAAATCTCTCCTTGATCCATTCAATGTAAGTATTAACTCACACCAATATTTAAAATGATTCGGACAAAATCATCTCATAAATATTGGCCTAAAAAATGCCCAACTTTATTTAATAGCTGTGAACCTATTCATCAATTGTGAGAACCTATGACCATGTCCTCCATGAACGTATCCATATGATCATATACTTCACAATTGATCTAGACCTTCGTGTTTGTAAATAGTGTGCGGAATAAATGAATAATACCTCATTTATAACATTCAGAAAAAAATACAATGTCATAATGTCTTGCTCAAAAGGCACAAAATAACAAAGTGAAATAACAACTTCCTAAAGCTATAGCAAATCTGGAATCCTCCTAAGACCCATAGATGTAACATGCCTCTCGAACACACGTTAGGCAAACTCTTAGTAAAAGGGTCAGCAAGGTTCTCGTCCGATGCTATCTTGACTACCACTTTATTCCTCTTTCAATTATATCTCAAATCAAGTGGTACTTTCTCTCTATGTGCTTTTGTCTTTTGTGACACCTTGGTTCCTTGGACGTGCTCCTGCCCACTGTTATCACAGTAAAGTGTGATGGGACGACTAACACTTGGTATCACTTGAAGATCCGTTAGGAACTTCTTTAACCATGCGGCTTCCTTTAGCTTCAAAGCGCTACATACTCAGCCTCTATGGTAGAGTCAGCCACACATGATTGTTTGACACTCCTCCAACAAATGGCCCCCATTAAGAGTGAACACATACCCAGAGGTGGATTTTCTTGAGTCAATGTCTCCTTGGAAATCTGAGTCTGTATAACCAATGGTTTCAAGACTCCACTAGAATAGACCAACATATAATTCTCGTTCTCCTAAGGTACTTGAGTATATGTTTAACCGCTATCCATGTTCTTCTCCAGGATTAGATTGGTACCGACTTACTACTCCCACCGCATAGCAGATATCTGTCTGGTGCACAACATAGCATACATAAGGCTACCTCCTGAAGCATAAGGTATCCTACTCATGCGTTCTCTACTAGGAGTTTTAGGAGAATGCTCCTTAGAGAGATGAATCCCATGCCTGAAGGGTAAAATTCCCTTCTTGGAATTCTCCATGTTGAACCTGGCAAGTATTTTGTCGATGTAATTAGCCTGAGATAATGCCAATACCCTATTCTTCCAATTCTCGCAAGAGTTTAATACCAAGAATATAATTGGCTTCCCCAGGTCCTTCATATCAAAATGCTTGCTTAGCCAGGTCTTTATGCCTAATAATACCTCCGTATCATTTCCGATAAGGAGTATATCATCCACATAAAGTACCAGAAAAAATCCTGCGTTTCCTTGGATCCTTTTATACACACACGGCTCATCAGGACTTTTCTCAAAACCATAAGACTTAATGGCTTGATCAAACCTGATGTTCCATGATCTGGACGCTTGCTTAAGTCCATAAATGGACCTTTGCAACTTGCATACCAAGTTTTCTTGCCCTTTGGCTATGAACCCTTTTGGTTGCTGCATATAGATATCCTCTTCCAAATTTCCATTTAGAAAAGCGTTTTGACATCCATTTGCCAAATCTCATAATCAAGATTCCTGCAACAGCTAAGAATCCGGATGGACTTGAGCATGGCGGCGAAAAGGTTTCTTCATAATCCACACCTTCTATTTGGGTGTACCCTTTCGCCACCAATCTAGCTTTGAAGGTTTCAACCTTCCCGTCCGATCCTCTCTTTCTCTTGTAGATCCACTTACACCCAATGGGTCTTACCCCTTTTGGTGCATCTACAAGAGACCAAACTGAGTTGGAATACAAAGAATCCATTTCACGATTCATAGCCTCAAGCCATTCCTGAGCATCAACATCCCCTAGTGCCTCGTCATAACTCGTGGGATCATCATCTTCTTCAATGATGACATCCTGAGACGATTCACCCAACAAGAGAAATCTTGCGGGTTTACGAATCACTCTCCCACTACGAGTTTGCCGCACTTGTTGTTGTGCATTTCAGGGGGATCCAATTCTAGATGAGGACCCTCATTAAGAGGATTAACCAATTCATGATTTTGTTGTTCTTCCATAAGCGGTAACTGCATCTCTCCAGGTTCCACTTGTTGTTCATCATGCTAAACCTCTGGTTCTGGTTCTGGTTCCTGTGTGTGTTCAACATCAGGTATATTTTCCCCTCTTTGAACAACCAGGGACAAAAGCTGAACCGCCTGAGGTTGAGGTGAAACTTGATCTGAGACTAGCTCATCAAGAATAACCTTACTCCTAGGCTTATAATTTGCCATATAGTCCTCCTCTAAGAAAGTTGCATGTGTGCTCACTATGACCTTCTTTTCCTTCGGACTATAAAACAACCAACCTCTGGTTCCTTTAGGATAGCCTATAAATATGCATACTTCTGCGCGAGTCCATCTTATTTGGCTTCGGTTGTAAGACATGTGCCGGAGCACCCCAAACCCGAATATGGTTCAAGGTGGGCTTACACCCTTTCCATAATTCTATTGGTGTCTTTGAAACGACTTGGACGGAGCTAAGTTCAATAGGTACATAGCAGTTTCTAAGGCATATCCCCAGAATGAATCAAAAGAGATGAATAACTGAGCATAGATCTTGCCATTTCTAAAAGGGTTCTATTTCTCCTTTCAGGAACTCCATTCTGCTGGGGTGTCCCTGGAGAAGATAATTGTGAAACTATCCCTCTTGGTCAGGTAAGACCTGAACTCTCCACATAGGTATTCACCCCTGCCAGAACAGAAGAGTCTTAATTTGAACACCAAGATGCTTTTCCTCAGCCTTGAACTCTTGGAATTTTCCAAAAGCTTCAGACTTGTGACGCATCAGTACACATGTCCAAATCTAGAGTAATCATCAGTAAATGTGATAAAATACTGATCCGCCTCTGGCCTGGACATTTATTGGTCCACATACATCAGTATGTACCAATTCCAGCTGAAGTGTGGCACGATTTCCCTTGGCCTTGAAAGATCTCTTAGTCATTTTACCCTCTAAACAAGATTCACAAACTGGTAACGGTTCAAAGTTCAGGGATTTTAAAATCCCACTATTGACCAAACCTTGTATCCTGTTAGAGTTAATATGACCCAATCTCAAATGCCAAAGATAAGTTTCATTGAAAACTTTTCTTTTCTTTGATGAATGAACATGCTCAACATCTCCTAATTCAACATGATTAATTTCAGGGCACAGGACTAAGGAAATAAAGACCATTAAACATTACACGGAACAAATAAAAGAAGATGGACTTCTTATTGAAACTGAGGAATTAACTAAACTGTCAAACCATGTTTAACTAAACAACTAATAGAAATTAAATTCCTCTGAAATTCGGAATATATAAACGGTCTTCTAAAACCAAAGTTCTGCAATTATCAAAAGATAAAATAACTTGTCCCACTGCTATTCAGACACAAGCTCCCCATTTCCAAGCTTCAAAACTCTTTGTCCTTCACTTACAAGCAAGCTATGTTTGAACCACTGCAAAGAGTAACAAACATGGTTAGTGGCTCCTGAATCAATGATCCATTTATCATTGTAATTCTCCACTAAACAAGCCTCAATCACATGTAAATTACCCATACCTGGTTTATTCATACGTGGGCAATTTTTCTTCCAATGCCCCTTTTGTCCGCACTTGAAGCACTTGCCTTTTGGCCTTCATTGCAACTGGTTTGGCAACTGGAACTCCTGATTTCTTCTTTTTCTTGTTTTTGTTCCTTCCCTTGGGTTTCCCCTTAGGTTTCACAGAACTCTCACCAGCAAAAAATGCACTTCCCGCTTGACTAAGTGTTCAGCACTCTCAAGCTCATGCATCAGCTGAGTAAGGTCAAGATTCATCTTATTCATATTATAATTCATCTTGAACTAATTGAAGTATTCAGGCAGTGATTGCAAGAGAAGGTCAACTTTTACTTCTTGTTCAAATTTGACCCCATGGTCTTCACCTTCTTGAAGTTTGCTATCATTGTCAGACAATGATCCCGCACACTTCCTCCAGACATCACTGTCTTGGTGACTGCATTCAACGCATTCTGCCAAGCTGCCAGACGTAGCAAACATGCCATCAAGAGTCTGGAGCATGTTTGCTCCACTCTCAATCATGCTCACTTGCTCCTGAAGGTGACTGGCGAGACCGGCTAAAATATAGCGAATCCACATTTGCCTTCTCCCATTTTTCCTTCTCTTGAAAACGTGCCTTTGTTGCCTCAGGCGCATCTTCGGTGCTGCGCTGGCATAGGGGTAGTTAGAACAAAGTTGAGCTTTTCATATTGAAGAACAATATCCAAATTAGTTTTCCATTGTTTGTAGTTTGTACCATCCATAGGTTTTTGGCTCAAGATAGTAGCTAAAGGATTGAATGAAGACATTTTTCTGAAAACAATGAAAAAACACACTAATTACAAACTAGAATAACAACAAACAGATATAGCGCTAGTAGATTCTAATAACTACTACTTGTTTATTGTGTAACAATCCATTAGTTATCTTTACAAGGCTTACGATGGGCAAGATACTTGTAAAACTAATATTGTTATTTTGGGCCTTCAGTTCCATTGCCAGAGCCTCGATGGGAGGGTTAACAATTTTACCAAAGTTGAATGTATTTAACCATTGTTTACTTTCAAAATTATCTTTAGTGTCTAAGTGTTGCCGACGATGGGCCGTACAAAACTTTACTAAAATTTTGAAAAAAAAATTAAGGTTTAATCTAGCGAAATCCGATTATCCTTATTCGATGGGGCTTTAGCGATAACCATTTCACTAATAAACCCACAATTGGAGCCCAGGTTTAATACTTTTTAAAAAAAAAATTAAACCTTCACCCATTCAATTTTTTTAAGTTTAGAATTTTCCAATTTCCAAAAAAAATGTTTCATTCGAAAATAATTTTTGTTTGATTTCAAAAACTATGTAAGTAGGTGTAGCCGATGAACGTGCATCACCTAACTTAACGTAATTTTGAAAACATTAAGGTCCTAAAATCTGGTCACTTTACGGCTGTGCTCCACACAATCATGATACATGATTGTTGTATGCAGCGTGTGTTATTCCATGACCATTTTAGAAAACCCACAAAATTATATTTTCAAGAAACAATTTTCTCTTAGGAAATTATCTGGATTATTTGTCTAGATTTTAATTCCATAATAAATTAATCCCATTATTAATCTTGATTTCTTACCGAAAATCATAATAATTGATAATTAATCTAGTGGATAACTTAAAATTTAAATAATCGCGCATAATAACTATATACTAGTCGTATCATGACAAAAGTTATTATGCATATATGACATGTGATTATGCAACAATATGGCACCATCCTATTCTATATGGCATGTTATTACAAACATCATGTTAATCGCACATATAATTCATACAATTCAATAAAAGCAATAAATAATTAAACAAATAACTTTAATCCATGGTTTTCCTAAAAAAAAAAAAATATTACAACTTTGGAATCCTTTCGTCCAGCCCACAATATTTGCCTCAAGCCCCTTTAGGGTATCCATGGGCCCAAAAGCCCAAAAAACCCAATCCTTGCGAGAACCCTAGGACACGAAAAGGAACCCTAGCCGTCAGGGCTGCGCGCGTCATCCGACTTCGTCTCAGCACGAAACTCCAGGGAAGGACCGCCATGAGGAGACGAGAACGCCGCGGAAACACCCAAAAAGGGTGTCCCACGCGCCTCACGCGGGCTCACTGCCGGGTGAAGGCCACTCTCAGCGCTTCTGCGGCGCGGCACGTCCGGATCCTGGCCGACCACCCATCACTTTGTTCGTCTTTCCGTCCTCTTTCAACCATATATGGATCATCTAATTCGAGATCCAGAGGTCACGAAAGTCTCTGCAGTGTTGATTGCTCATCTTCTTCGCGTTTCTCGATCTTGAACTTTTCCAGAAATTCGAAAAATACATAGGAAAATGCGAAAAACATAAAATAAAGCAAGGAGGAAACCTAATCATATGGGATTAGCCTCCTTGTTACAAACCAAGAGAAACACAAGAGAATCTAACCATGGATTAAAGCGATTAACCGATTAAAAATTAAGACTTTTACCGAATATGAACTATAAGCGAATAAATAACATGAAATAAATAACAAATACAGAAAAAATAAGGTGCCATATTTTTCAAAAAAAATTTGAAATAAATCACATGAAATATAAATTAATATCAAAACTGGTTCTTTTCCTCATTCGCAATCGTCTCTGATACCAATTGTAGGATTATCAACAAAACGCGAAGCGCATCGTATCCGCGACGTAGGAAAAATAGAACCTTCATTGTTTTGATTACCTGGAAGGACGCAGTGAACCGAAAGCTTCACGATCGGTAGTAATCCGCTCTTTGACAGATCTTCCAGACTATCTCTCGAGGGGATGGAGTGGCTGTGTGGGCAACGTAGATGATGAACGTCTACCTAGGTGTCTGTTTCTGATGAAAAACACTTAGTGAGGCACAAGGGTGAAAAGATTAGTTTATATATGCTGAAGTCCAAGACCTAACCCTAAGCCATGGGCCATATTGTTCTTGGGCTTTAATTAACTAAAGTCTTATAAGACTAGTGAGCTAAAAAGCATATATCATATATAACATATTCTCATATATTTTTAAATAATATGAAAATTTTATTTAATTTAAATCTCACATTTTATTTAAAAATAAATAAAAATATATTGGTATGATAATATAAATAACACTATTCTGCTGCTAGTGCAAAGGTAGGAATGCATAAAAGACGCATACACCAGAAATGCAGGGAAAATGATGCGGTACACATGTCCGCATAGAATTATTTGATTATTTTTTTTTGTTTTCATTCATTTTATTTGCGTGTGTCCGTCAATTTGTGGAGAACGATGCGTACACAATTCATTTTCGGCTCCAATAATTTATTTACACAGCCATTGCCGACGCCAGCATCCCCACGTGTGCCGGGCATTAATTGACCACAAAGTGCCACCAATTTTCAGCAAAGATCTCAAGTGGGTGGTAGCACCAAATTGCCGCCCTTGCTGGATATTCCCGCATCACACCGTCAGAGACATCAGAAAAAGCAGTCGAAAGCTCGAAGAACGGAAGAAGTGTAGAACACTTAAGATTGCATTTGTTTCATATTTAAAATAAAATTTAATTAATCTATCAGTCTCTATTATTTTATTAAATTTCTATAGTTAAATATTTTCAATTAAGTTTTGATACTAAAAATAAATTTTTAATTGAGTTCATAATTCCATCATCTGTTACAAAAACTAAAAAGTTAACATAATATTCTTCTAAGTCATAATGGAAACCGCAACATTCTTTCACTAACATCATGACTAGCATAGAAGCACAATATTGTTCCCCCAAAATTTCTTTCCTCTCTCCTAACATCTTCACCTCACCTCTACATCCTCGCATCCCTTTCTTGCTTTAGTGTTCACGCGTCAGTGGCTATCTTGGTGGCAAAAAGGAGCACATGGAAGTCTTGTTTGTGCAAGTTTGTGGTGATGAGTGGAAATTCTATTCTTGTGGAGTTTTACGGATGGAGAAGAAGATGGCAGCAGCAACAAGTTCCTCAATTGATGACACAGCCTTGAACAACAAACACACCATGTCCAATCCCTCCCAACCACAGCCAAACTGCGGCACAAAATCAACAGAACTCAAATCAAAGTTGAATTTATGTGTTTGTGGCTTCTTCCCTATTGTCAACAAGCTAACGCTGCATCTAGTTTATTTTTTGCCTGGATTTGGCTGGAACTTATTGTGGGTGGGTGAGAGATTTTAGTTTAAGAGGATTGGGGTTTGTTCATCTGCTAAGGGCGATGATGCTGCCGGCGCTGGCAGAGGGGTGTGGGGATGGAGAAGGGAATAAAAGGGGGTTTCGCGGTTTTAGAGAATAGAGAAGGAGCGGTCGTGGTTTTGTGACTAAAGAATGGAAGGGAAGGTTTCTGGTTTGTGATGCTAATGGGTGGTTGAAAAAAATGGAAGACCGATAGTGGTGGCTTGATGATTTCGCAGTGATGATGGTGGTTTGTGGTGGAGGTTCAAGGACAAGGATGAAGGCTTGTGGCTAAGGAAAGTTTTCTGGTTTGTTGGGGGCTACAATAAGCCCTAGTTTTAATATAGAGGAAGGTGTCACATCACCTTTAACTCTACGTTTTTATAATCGGATAATGTAGAGATCAAATTAAAAATTTGTTGTCAATATAGGGCTTACTTAAAACTTTTAAATGTACAGAATTAAAAATTTGATAAAACTAAAACAGATTAATTAAGGTTTAAAAAAAATTATAAAATTTAAATTTTATATATAATTTAAAATGGTAAAAATCATTTTTTTTAAAAGGCTATTCTTTCTATTTTCTGTAAAATGGCTAAAAATTAATTTTTTAAGACTAATTATTTTTAAAAAAATTATACAAATATATGGAAAGTAATTTTTTTGGATGGAAAAAATGATTTTAGCTCCTAGGATTCCATCTAAATGCATTCTAACTTTCAATGTTATGAATCATTACTAATTTTTATTTTATTATATTTTCAAAAATTTAATTTTAATAAATTGACACAATTTCACTTAGTCAAAACTTTTTAATAACTATTTAAATAATAAATATGAGAATTAATTATATTTTCTATGTGAGAATACATGATCGTTAAATAATTGCAAAAACTTCCTACAAATATCTCAAAGCTAAATCCATTTTTAATTAAAAAAATAATGATTTAATTTTTAGACATTGATAATAATGCAATACCCTAGTTTTAAATAAAAAAGATAGAATTTTTTTTCTATGAAGGTCCTAGTTTCCATTTCTCTGTCATTCAGAGTCTTGAACACGTCTTAGAGGTATATGATAGAAACAATTTCTTTGGATCCAAAAGTTGATAATTGTTTCCAAAGAAAACTAAGTTAAAGAATGATTTTTAATAAATTTTATGAAACTTTTAAACATTTCATTTTTAGTACACAAGTGTATAAAATCTTAAAAAATTTTGAATTTGAACCAAAACCTAAAATTTGGATTCTAATTTGTTGGGATTTTAATTTTTATGATATTTTATTGAATTCAAACTTATTTACATTTATGTTTCAAAAGTTAATGGAGAATAAAATAAATGAGGATATTAATTTAATAAATGAGTATTGAACAAATTCAAATACGTACCAACACTTGAATTATTGCTCAAGGATCTAATTATGCGCTTCGCTCATTAAGTGTTAGTGGTCAAGGAATAATAAGGCAATGCAGATGGAGATTTTATGCTCTCTATGAGCAGTGTAGTGGTCAAAATTTTATTAAAAACCTCTATTTTGGGTTCCAGATCATTCTACACGAACCCACCCCTTCTTCAGCGAGAAACACGAATTCCTCACCTGCCAACTCAATTTCTTCACCTTTTATCAATCAAAACTCCATTCTTCTTCCTTCTAAAGGCCCAAGGTATGTATAGGTATTGATTTTGTCTCATTCTCTCTCAAGTTCTAAGAATTTTTGGGGTTTGAATCTAGTGTTTCTATGGTCTCTATGCTATAAGGTTCTTTCATCATGAATAAAGTGAAGTTAGAATATTTAGAGATTTATTTAGAGTTCTATTGCCTCTATGTTAGATATCCTCCATTTTACTTCCAAGTGTCCTGTTAGTCATTCTACCTAGGTGAGTGGGTTCACATATGTGATCTCTATATTGTGCGTTAGAATTATTTTCATAAAGACATCATTTCCTGCTTGATTTTAGAGATATATGCAAAGAAGTTTGAAGTTATTGTTGGTTTGTATGTTTTAAAACTCCTGGTTTAAGCATGAAACTTATTGATAAAACTCATGAGACCATGTTTGTTATATTGATTTTATGTAAAATTAAGGATACATGTACTTGTTAGAGACTTTTATTAATGTTAAACTGAATTTTAGAAATTATTTATGTATATGAAATAGTTTTATACCTAGATATGCAGTTTAGAAAGAAAGAGTTATGATTGCAAACTTTGCTATTTTGAGGCATGATATTGAGTTTTCTAGCTATGAAAAGTCTGATAGTTTGATTTATGTTTTAGACAATCAATCAAAAGGTTTTAGAGCATGAATCTTCATTAGATTCAGAAGTGACAGTTACATATTCTGGGCTTTAGAAATCACAATGTCTACAAAGGGTGATCTCTTGAACATGATTTCATAGCCACTATGCTAATGTGAACTCTTAGAATTGGATAGATTCAAGCTCAAGAGAATTAAAAGGTTTCAAGGGTTTCAGATTTAGATGGATTTATTTATTTAGTTTACATGGTAGCTATAGAGAAATAGCCAATAAGTTAACGGCTAGAAAAAAATAATCGTTAACCTTGGTACAACTTGCTGGGATAGAGATAATAGAATTTCTATCACCTGGGACGTGATACGTAACGCTACATGTGACAGAGATTTATACTTAGTTTTGTTACGTCACAAACATTGTACCTAACCGAGAGAGATTCCTGTTTTTTCTATTAGAGTATTATTAGATTCAGATATATAGAAAGCTAAGATTTGATAATTTTATTATAATTATGAAATGCCTTGGTACTTTTTTATGATCATTATTATCCTGGTGTTGCGTATCTTCTCTTGGTATCCATAAAGGGGTTTTAGGTGAAGGCCACTAAGTTTGGTCACAAAACTCACCCATCTTGTTTCTCCTATTTTAGGATGAATAAGCATGCAAACTCTACACAGCCTTCTTCCTCTAAGGTTTAAGTTCAGCTGGTAAGCTTCACACGGGTGAAGCGTTTCTATTTAGACTAGAATACTCAGTGTTATTGCAACAGGATCCGGGTGTAATGCATGATCTATGTTTTGCATATATGATGTTATGTTGGACTATATTATATAATCTTACTACTTATAGAGGTTTTGTATATGATAAACTTTCTTTATACTTGTTCACACTATAAATTTAGACTTTAGCAAACAAAGTATGAGACTTCATTTTGGAAAATCATGACTATAAGTTTCGAAAGTAGGTGATTTGTATATAAAAAGAATTTATGATTTAAACGGTTGTCATTTACTTGCATATAGGGAATCTAGGTCACGAAATTTACGTGAGAATGGAACTTCTACGTGCCAATCACTTACCTAATTTGAGTCATGACGGTGAAAAAAAGTTTTATATTATCATTCCATCATATAATACCATAATAGTAAATATAATTAACTTTCACCCTCACTATTTGAAAAGTCATGCAAATAGAGAGATTTAATTAGATAGAAATATGCAACTCTTTTACACTATCAATGAATTAAAATTAACCTCAAAATATAATATACGAGTTCAATATATTTATGGTTTAAAAAAAAATTAGCTAGTTTTAATTTTGGTTTCTAATTTTTTTTATTTTGATCCAAATATTTTTAAAATTGTTTCGATTTAATCTCTACAATCTATTAAATGTTGTGCTGACTAATAATTTAAAAATATTTATACCAAAATCAATATTTATTTTAGGCACCAAATCAAATTCAGGCTTATTTTTTCTTTGATTAAAACATGTTCAATCCTATAATATATTGATCTCTTTCAAATAGATAGAAAAATATTAATTATTTTATAGAGTATGAAATATCATGCGCTAATATCTCATCTATCATTCCTGTATGGATTCTCTTTGAATAGTATTTACGCATCATTTAATAGTGGAGTAAAGTGTCAATTTGCCTGAAATTATAAACATGCTTAACTTTAGTCCTGAAATTCATCATAGGTCACTTTGCTCTTTAGTCAAACAACCATCAGTCAACCGTTATATTTTCCTGACATGGTACATTAAGTGACACGTAGCATTACACATATCATTTATAATTTTATGCCACATGGCATGCCACGTGTCACTAATGTCATGTCAAAATGTAATGATTGATTGCAGTTGTTTGACTGCTAAAGTGACCTATGAAATCTAATTTAAGGACTAAAGATTTAATTTTGAAATTTCAAAATAAAATGAAGCGCACTTATAATTTTAGAGACCAAAATAATAGTTTACTCTTTAATAATAAATAAAAGTTAACAATATTCAATATTTTGTGACCAAATAACACAATTAAAATATATAATTGTATCTCTTCTCTTCATACTATCATACTCAACAAATATCTCAAAGTGATACTGTCGCCCATTAATCAAGGGAGAAAACTAGACAAGACACCCGATCCCACAGCCCTCCCCCTTCCCCCAGCTTTGTCATCATTCCTTATATAATCCCACATGTTGTGATAATTGCAAGACTCGAATTGAGAGCAAGCACCATGGGCTGTGAATCTCGTGACCTACGCATATTCTTCTTCCCATTCCTTAGTCAAGGCCACATAGTCCCAACCACAGACATGGCCAGACTATTCGCTGCACAAGGTGTCAAAGCAACCATCATCACCACCCCACTCAACGAACCCATCATTTCCCATATTCTACACAAAGCAAAACTTCCCAATAATGCTAGGATCGACATCAGAACAATCAGGTTCCCCGCTGCCGAGTTTGGCTTGCCTGAAGGATGCGAACAATTGGGCTCAGCCGCCAGCCCCAACACGTTTTGCACGTTCTTCAAGGCAACCATGAAGCTTCAGGAGCCCCTTGAGCAGCTCCTGCAAGAAGGGCATCCTCACTGCCTCGTTGCCGACATGTTCTTCCCGTGGGCAACTGATTCCTCCGCAAAGTTCGGGATTCCGAGCCTCGTGTTCCACGGAACAGGTTTGTTCTCTCTGTGCGCTTCCCTTTGTGTGCAACTCTTCGAGCCTTACAAGAATGTTTCCTCGGATTCGGAGGCCTTTCTCATTCCCAACCTTCCCGGTGACTTGAGAATGACCAAGAGGCAATTGACGGAGCTATGCATTAAATTAGATGATGAGGAGAAAACGTTCTCCAAGTTGTTGAGCCATTGCAGGGAATCCGAGTTGAGGAGTCTCGGGATAATTGCCAACACTTTCTATGAGCTCGAGAATGTTTTTATCGACCACTACAGGAAGGTGTTTGGGAGGAGGGTGTGGCTTGTAGGCCCCCTGTCCCTTGGCAAAAAGAACAGCGAAGAGAGAGCGCATCAGAGAGGAAACGGAGTTTCCGTTGATGAACACAATCAGTGCTTCAACTGGCTAGCCTCAAAGAAACCCAACTCTGTTGTTTATGTTTGCTTTGGGAGTCTGGCAAACTTTTCTGACTCCCAGCTCTTGGAAATTGCAAAGGGCTTGGAGGCTTCTGGCCAAGACTTCATCTGGGTTGTGAGAAAAGGAAGAAAAGATGTAGATCAGGAAGAAAAGGAGGAGTGGATGCCTGAAGGGTTCGAGAAAAGAGTGGAAGGGAAGGGACTAATCATAAGAGGTTGGGCACCCCAAGTGTTGATTCTTGAGCATGAAGCAGTTGGAGCCTTTGTGACTCACTGTGGATGGAACTCGACCTTGGAAGGGGTGTCAGCTGGGGTCCCAATGGTGAGCTGGCCTTTGGCTGCTGAGCAGTTTTACAACGAGAAGTTGGTGACCGATGTCCTTCAAATTGGGGTTTCAGTTGGTGCCAAAATAAGAGATTTTGTTGAGAATGGTGCAATAGAGAGTGCCGTGAACCGTATAATGGTGGGAGACGAAGCAGAGGAAATCAGAAACAGGGCCCAGACTATTGCCCTCAAGGCCAGGCAGGCTGTTGAAGTGGGAGGGTCGTCTTACTCCGATTTGAACTCTCTCATTCAGGAGTTGCAGTCATGTTGAAGAATCTAGTGGCGTTAGGGTTTAGTTTTTAATTTTCAATTTCAGTTTTTTTTTCATAATTTTATAAAAAAAATGCTGAAAATTAAAATTTATGGGATATGTTTGGTTTCAAGTTTTTAAATTTTAAAAATTTTATAAAGAAAAATACTGAAAACTAGAAATAAAAATTAAAAATTGGATTTTATAGTGTTTAAAATTTTAGTATTTCCTTCACTAAAATTAAAAATTGGGATTTGTAGTATTTAAAATTTTTAGTATTTTTTCATAAAATTTAAAAAACTCAAACAAAGCACCATAGTTTTTAGAATTTTTAGTATTTCTTCATAAAATATGAAAAATTGAAAATTAAAAAACTCATACCAAACTGTCCTAATGTTTTTTATGGGGTTGAAAAATTAATGTTGCTTTGTTTGTGAACATTATAAAGAGTTATGTTATTTATATATACAGTATGTGAATATTTCAACTAATATCTCATCTATTATTGGATGAGGTGTGGATCTTATTCAAATAAGATCTATATCTCATTTAATGATAGATAAGATATAAGTTGATATGATATTTTATATATTATGAGTATAAATAATATTTTTCTTATATAAATAGTTGGCATGTTTCCTTTGCTTTTGTCTTTTTTTTTTATGGTAATGTATTTTTCTCTTTGTTTAGGAGTAAATCCATGCCTTCGATTATTAGTATAGTGTGCTACATTATCTGATTCTATTAGAAAAATTAATTTATATATTGATTTAATAAAATATTTTAACACTATCGTTTATTCAAAAAATTTTATTTAAATAAAAAATCTAATTATATCATCAATTGTTATATGTTTAGATTGTTTTTGGCATGTGAGCATGTGACTAGTAAGTCAGAATGGATACTAAGGGAGAAAAGGTTTGGGCTGTATGTAGATTAGATTGTGTCCGAAGAATTCTTGTTCGTTTGTAATGCACAATCCATGTAATTATTCCTTCACCAATCATATTGACTACTGTACTCTATTTGTTGCACAACAATTAGTACCGCATATTTTTGACTGAGGTGGCCGACTGTAAAGTTTACTTTTCACTTGTCAGCAAAGTTCCTTCGGAGTTCTAAGACAAATTTAATTTAATGCATCCAACGATAACCTTTTTTTGACCTGACATCCTTCCACTTTAACCCGTCCATAAAAAAGCATCTTTGCAATTATGGCTGTCGTATGGAAAACATAAAGTTTATCTTTTTAAAATGAAAGTTTAACTTTTTTTTTCTTTAGGACATTGATTAGAACAGTGATCTTAGAATAGTGGTTAAGAAATTAAAAAAAAAAATTATATGAGAAAGATGAATTTTATGTTTTTAATGTATGATATTCATTAAAAAGTTTTGAAATTTTTTTTTCTTAATCAATATTTGAAGCGGCTAATTAGAAAATTTCATATTAAAAAATTAAGAGTACCTTTGGATTGAATTTTTTTTTTAAAAAAAAAAATTTAAAAGCACTTTTATATATCTTTTAGTGTGTTTAGATTGACATTTTTAAAAAAGTATTTGTAATTGAAAAAAAGCAGTTTGACCTCTTTCTCAAGCTAGTGATACCCTAAGAGTTTTTAATACAATTACACTCCAAAAACATCTCTTATTATTTATAATTATAATATTATCCATTATCAAATCCTTACAAAAATGTTCATCCTGTTCCCACTCTATCTTACTCACATGAGACAAAAAGCACTCACACCCACACCCACACCTAACCATGTTTTGCACATCTATTCCTTGAGCTTCATTGTTTTCTCAAGATAAACTCACTTTATAAATTGTGTATATTAACAAATTATTGGTTAAATTTAACATAGAAATGGTTTTATCTAATTCTTCCTATCACATTATCTAATTCATTAGTTCATCAACACACATATTGTGATTTTAAGTCCACGTGTCCTGGCTAAGCAGCAAAGTCTTTAGGTACCTCAAAAATTTCTGATTTGCTAAAAATATGAAGTTATTGAAGTCTGCATTATGCAGGCATGCTCATTGCGACGAGAATGCTTGTCAAGCGAGAAGGTGTGTCGAGTCGTTGCAATGAGCTGAGGTAGGCTCACTGTAGAGAAATGCTCACTGCAACGAGCATGAGGGATAGTAGGTCCGCTGTAGCGAGACCATTGACGTGAGACAGGTCCAAAACGACGCAATTTCATTTTAATGATCCCCACTCTATAAATACACCCCATACTCAGCCAAACACTCCCAAAACCAAACCCTAACACTCCAAGATGCTCTTTCTCCTCTCTCACATAACTCTAAGCTTTCTTCCTCCTCCCAAATCATTGGGTAAGTTGTTTTTGTGTTATTTTCATTAATTTCTTCTATGTTCTTCCATGTATAGAGCTAGGGCTCCCTTGTGTACGAGTTTGTCCTCCCTTTTGATTGTCCCAGGTCAACTTTGTACAAATTAACTCAAATAGGAACAGTGTGAGATTATTACACTGAATTTACCAAACTAGCCAACCGTAGCTATGGCATTAGTGGGGAGGCTCTGCTTGATTGCTTTTTGGGTGGGTTACAACCTAGCATTCAGAAGATGGTACTTGCCTTAAGCCCACACTCATTGGAGAGAGATTTTCCTTAGCTAAACTATTGAAGGATGTTAATCAACCCAAAATAAAGCCTCATCAATGGTCCTATAGCCCCAGAGTTACAAACACATCCACCACCATCCTTGCTCACAACACTAAAACACCTCCCTTGCTACCTACACCAAACTCCAGACCTTTACTACCACCTCCTAAACCACCAACCACTAGGAAAATGTCAGCAGTTGAGATGCAAATCCGTCGAGAAAAGGGTTTGTGCTACACTTGTGATGAAAGATTCCATATGAATCACAGATGCCCCAACCGCCATCTAGTGATCATTTAGGCTGAAGAAATTGATATGGAAGAACCAGAACCCGAGCCACCTGATTTGAATTCGGAGAAGGCTGAAACTAAACATCACTTGTCCATACATGCTCTGAAAGGGCTTACCAGTAAATACACTATCAAGCTGAAAGGCCAAATCAATGGGTTGGATGTCAATATTCTAGTGGATGGCGAGAGCTCAGATAACTTTCTTCAGCCAAGAATTGCCCATCACCTTAAACTACTAATGGAGCTAGCACTTATGTTCCAAGTCATGGTAGCCAGTAGAGAAATTTTACCGGCTGAAGGGCTTATTCCAAATTTACAAGTAATGGTTCAGGGACATACTCTCATAGTATCGGTGTTTGTATTTGAAGTTGCAGGAGCTGATCTAATTTTGGGGTCTTTGTGGCTTGCTACATTGTGGCTGCACATTGTTGACTATGCTAGCCAGGTTTTGAAACTTTTTCACGAAGGAAAATTTATAACATTGCACGGGAGAAGCATAACACCCTGGCGCCTGCACAATTGCATAATATTAAGAGAATGACACATACCCAATCAATTGTAGAAGCTTATACAATTTAGCTGCTACAGCCTATTGAGAAGCCTGATATATTGAAAGACCTTCCCTCTAATATTAAACCAGAGATGTCTCTCTTGCTGCATACTTATAGGGTAGTATTTGATTCACCATCAGGCCTACCCCCATCGAGGGATCATGAGCACTCTATTCCCTTGGTTGAAGGCGCCAACCAAGTGAAAGTGAAGCCATATCGATACCCCCATAGTCAAAAAACTCAGATAGAAAAGATGATTGAAGAAATGCTGCAAGATGGCATCATTCAACACAGTACCAGTCCCTTCTCTTTTCCAATACTACTGGTCAAGAAAAAGGATGGCACATGGAGCTTTTGCATTGACTATCGTGCCCTGAATGCAATAACAATTAAGGATTGTTTCCCTATGCCAACTATGGATGAGCTCATTGATGAGTTGTATGGTGCTTAATTCTTCTCTAAGTTGGATTTAAGGGCTGGTTGTCGCCAAATCCTTATGATCCCAGAGGATCAACACAAGGCGGCCTTCAGAACACACGAGGGGCATTACGAATGGTTAGTTATGCCATTTGGTCTCTCTAATGCCCTTACAACATTCCAAGCATTAATGAATAAGATTGGTCTGCCCTTGCTACGGAGGATTGTCTTAGTGTTTTTTGACAATATTCTAATCTATAGCCCCTTTTGGAAAGACCATTTACAGCACCTAAAGCAGGTGTTACAATTGCTGCAGCGACATAAATTATTTGCTAAACTTTAAGTGTTCCTTTGGATTGAGGGAAGTCGAGTATCTTGGTCATGTTGTATCTGCTGAAGGAATTACAATGGATTCTCAGAAAATCCAAGCTATCAAAGATTGGCTAGCTCCTAGAGATCTCAAGAGGCTTAGAGGTTTCCTAGGTCTTACTGATTACTACAGAAAATTTATCAAAGGATATGCTCACATTGCTGCACCCTTGACAGATTTGTTAAGGAAAGACGCATTCCTCTGGTCTACGATAGCTCAAGAAGCATTTGAGAAACTCAAAGATGCTATATCTTCCGCTCCCATACTTGGTCTTCCTGATTTTACAAGGCCATTTATATTAGAAACAGATGCTTCAGGGCTTGGAATTGGGGCAGTCCTCAGCCAAGATCAGCACCCATTAGCATTTTTCCTAAGAAACTTTCTCCAAGAATGCAGCAGCAATCAGCCTATGTGAGGGAGTTGTATGTAGTAACATAGGCTGTGCAAAAGTTCAGGCACTACTTTCTTGGGAATCAATTCATAATCAGAACTGATCAGCGAAGCTTGAAGATGTTGATGGAACAATGCTTACACACACTTGAACAACAATCCTGGATGCATAAATTGATGGGTTTTGAATTCAAAATTGAGTATAAACCAGGCAAGGACAACAAGGCAGCTGATGCCCTTTCTAGACTCTTCTCTTTGTCATGGTCTGAACCTCAATGGTTGCTATTAGATCTACTGAAACAAGAGATTGTTGCAAATGAAGAACTACAACTCATATTGACCAATGCAACTCCAAGACACAGGGTGACAAAGATTACTTAGTTTATGATGATCTGCTATTGTGGAAGGGGAAGCTAGTAATACCTGAAAATAGCCCACTCATTAAGAAAATATTGGAGGAGTTGCATTCTTCACCAATTGGGGGACATGCATGGATAACTGGAACAATCGCTTGAGTTACTGCCCAATTTTATTGGAAATCTTTGATACAAGATGTAAAAGAATTTGTCACACAGTGCATTGTATGACAAGCCAAAACAATTCATATGGCCCTTGCTGGTCTTTTGCAACCCCTCCCTATTCCCAACAGATTTGGGTGGACGTAGCTATGGATTTCATAACTGAACTTCCCTTCTCAGCTGGCTTCTCTATTATATTGGTGGTTATTGATAGATTATCTAAATATGCTCATTTTTTCCCTATGAAGGCTGACTATACAAGTCTTAAAGTAGCTGAGGTATTCATGAATCACAGTTAAATTTTATGTTCTACCTAAATCCATAGTATCTGATAGGGACAAGGTATTTGTCAGCAAATTTTGGCAACATCTCTTCAAACTCCAAGGTACGTCACTTAAAATGAGTTCAGCTTTTCACCCACAGATGGATGGGCAAAATGAGGTCATCAACAAGTGTTTAGAACTGTATCTGACGTGTTTCACTCATCAAAGGCCAAAGAATGGACCAAAGCTCTACCTTGGGCTAAGTATTGGTATAATAAATCTTTCCATACTACTTCTGGTATGACTCTTTTCAAGGTTGTGTATGGAAGGGATCGTCTAACCCTGACAAAGTTCCATTTACAACTTCAAGACCCTCCCGAGTTCAAGAATTACTATAGCAGAGATCTGAAATCCTGGGCTTGTTGAAATAAAACCTGGTCAAAGCTTAACAATGGATGAAATTTTACGCAAATAAGAAAAGGAGAGACTTCCAATTTCAAGTGGGAGACAATGCGTTGGTCAAGCTTCAGCCCTATAAGCAAACTTCAGTGGCTGCTAGAAAGAATCAGAAGCTGACAATGTGATATTTTGGTTTTTTTCCCATTGTGCAAAGAGTAGGAGAGGTGACGTACAAATTACAATTACCACAGAGTGAAAGGATTCATCCCGTGTTCCACATTTCCTAATTGAAGGCTTTCAAAGGAGACTATTCTCAGCCTCATATACTAGAATTCCTACAATCAAATGAAGTCGGACCCATTATACGAGTGGAAAAGATACTTAGGATAGAGCCATTATTAAGGGGAACCAGCAACTTGAACAAGTCCTCGTGCAAGGGCAGGGATTAACCCCAGCAGAAGCCACTTGGGAAAACCTGGTTGAGGTAGTTCCAAATCCTCCCAACTTTGAGGACAAGGTTTTTTCCAATGGGGTGGCATTGTTATGGGAAGGGATGATATATCGCAAGTTAACTCAGCATTAGGCCTTCGAAAAGGAATTAATGGACAAGAATTAGTTACTAGTGGGGACTATACTAGTGCAGGGAAAACGGGAATCATACCCCTAAGGAGGAGGACAAGAAAGAAAATACCCAATTCACTCCTAAAGGACTTTGTGTATGGCTTTTAGGGGTTGAGTGGGAGCATTGGCAGGGCAGGCAACATGTGGTAATTCCTCATTCTTCCCATCTGTTACATTCTCTTTGTTCCTCCCCTTTCTGGAAATTATCCTTCTGTTTTTTTTTTCTTTCCCTCATTACTCCTAATTCTTCTCAGGTTGATGGCACCATTCTAGGAGATTTGTTGAAGACACCTCTTTCTTATTTTATCATTGAACTTTATACTTAATTACTTCCCATTACTCATACTATACTTCCTTTAAAGTGCATACAATACTGTTACAGACTTACCATCCATACTATTACATTGAGTTGTTTGTTAAGGTTCAATAGAGCATTCCCTTGCTGTAGTTATTGCTTTCTGACTGCAGTAGAGCTATTACAACACACCATCGATTCATACTTAGTGACATATTGCAGAGATTCCTGCGAAAAGAAATCTCGCCTAATGCGAGATTCAAGCTGACGGACGGGTCTTAAATTTCGCCTCTCGCATGATTCTTTTCCTTTGATGCGCGATTGGCATTGATAGACAGGTCTAAAATGTTGCCTGCCTTAAGATTCTCCGGTGCTCGTGGTGCAAGATTCCTCTATTGCTTGACTACTTTTACATGTCCTTTTCAGGTGCTTTTGTAGGTACTTTGGCTAATCTCGCTCATTGCGAGATTTTGAATCCCATAATGATGTAATTTAGTCCCTAATCCCAACAAAGAAAATAATTTGCTCTAATTATGGCACCTAAAAAATTATAAAATTATGATAAAAAAAATTGTGAGATAAAGTACTTAAAAATATTTTGAAACTTATAACTTTTTGTTTTTTTATAATTCATTGTTATTTTTTTTATTCGTAAAAGTTTAGGTTGATGGGGATGTTCACCTTTAAAGTTAAGGTGCACCATCAAACACTTAAAGTACTTAGATCACCACAAATAGAAAAAACTAAAAAATCAAACCTAAATTAATGTAGTGATGGAAGATCAATAGGTGAGTTAATCCCTGTTGGCTTATAATTCATTGCTATTAAAAGCATAAAATCAAGATTTAATTTATTACCATTTTTAAAAATTTGTCAATATAAAATTATATAATATTTACAAATTAAACTCAATCAAGTCTGACTAGATTTTGAACATATTTATATAAGAATATAGCTGAAGATAGAAAGATTATAAAAGAAAATCAATCCGTACATTTTTCTAAGAGAAAATCTTAATTTTAAAATTGAGTCAATTCTAATATTGTAAACTTCCAGAGAAACTAAACTCCCGTTTTTAATATATGTCAGTGTACTTGGCTCCGAAAATGAATGTGTCTTCCAAGTTCCATCCTAGTGCTTTGAACAAAATCTTAAATTGTGACCAATTAATAAAAATACAAAATTCTACACATTGTTCTTGCTCCCAATTTAAGCCTACACTTATGGTAGAAAAGTAAAGAGTATAAAGAAATTTTGAAATTCAAAATCTCTGCAACATTACTTGGTATACAGAGGGCATAGGCTTAATCACTATATAAATTCGACACCCTCCGATGGGCATGTAGCCCTCTGAAAGGCACATAGCCATAGCAAATCCTCTCCTTGTACCTTTTCACGTGAAAATCTGAATTTTCATACTCAAAAATCATAACCGAGAAAGATGAATGCTGAAAATCGTCCTTTACGCATATTCTTCTTCCCTTTCATGGCTCATGGCCATGTAATACCAACCATTGACATGGCCAAACTTTTTGCTTCAAAAGGGGTCAAGGCTACCATAATCACCACCCCCGTCAACGCACCTTTCATCTCCAAAGCCATAGGAAAATCCAAAATTCACTGCAATGAGATCTATATCCAAACCATCAACTTCCCTTGTGGGGAGGTTGGTTTACCCGAAGGGTGTGAAAATATTGACTCACTCCCTTCACCAGATTTGGCGCCAATCTTTTTCAAGGCCACCAGGTTACTGCAAGAGCCCCTTGAGCAGCTACTGCTTCAGCAGCGTCCTGATTGTGTTGTTGCTGATATGTTCTTCCCATGGGCCACTGATTCTGCTGCCAAGTTTGGAATTCCTAGGCTTATGTTCCATGGGGTTAGCTTCTTCGCAATGTGTGCTAGCCAATGCATGAAACTCTATGAGCCACACAAGAATGTTTCTTCTGATTCAGAGTCATTTGTCATTACTGATCTCCCTGGGGAGATTAAAATGACAAGGTTGCAGCTCGAAGAATCCTTAAGGGATAATAATGAGGAAGCGAAAAACTCCAGTCGTTTCTTCGAGGAAATGCTGGATTCAGAGGCGAAGAGCTATGGGGTGGTTGTTAACAGCTTCTATGAACTTGAGAACATATATGCAGATTATTACAAGAAGGTACTCGGAAGAAAATCATGGCATATTGGACCCTTGTCTCTTTGCAACAGGGATGCTGAAGAAAAAATACATAGAGGAAAGGAGGCATCTATTGACAAAAATGAGTGCCTAAAGTGGCTTGACACAAAGAAGCCCAATTCAGTTGTTTACGTATGCTTTGGAAGTATGGCACACTTCCCAGATTCTCAGCTCAGAGATATTGCTATGGGACTTGAGGCTTCAGGGCAACAATTCATCTGGGTCGTGAGAAAAAGCAAACAAAATGGACAAGAAGGAGAAGAATGGCTGCCCAAAGGGTTTGAGAAAAGGATGGAAGGTAAGGGACAAATCATAAGAGGTTGGGCACCTCAAGTGCTGATTCTTGAGCATGAAGCAATTGGAGCCTTTGTGACTCATTGTGGATGGAATTCAACATTGGAAGCAGTGGTTGCTGGGGTGCCCATGGTCACTTGGCCTATTGCTGCAGAGCAATTTTACAATGAGAAGTTGGTGACGGAGGTTCTGAAAATTGGGGTGCCCGTTGGTGCTAAAAAATGGACTCACGTTGTGGGGGATAGTGTTGAATGGGAAGCAATGGAGAAGGCTGTGAGAAAGATAATGGCAGGGGATGAGGCTGAGGAAATGAGAAACAAAGCGAAGGTGCTAGCTTACGAGGCAAGGCTGGCCGTGGAAATGGGAGGATCATCTTGCACTGATGTGAATGCTTTAATACAGGAGTTGAGTTCACTCCATCACTGACACATCCTGATTGAAGACGAGTCGGATTAAAAATTTAAAATTGATCATTACTTAAAATAAAAGAAAAATATTATTTGTACTCATAGGATGTGAGTTAGGTATCGACTCACACCTCATCCATCATTGAATGAACTCACATCACATCTATCATTGAATGAGATGTGAGTTGGCACGTGTCAACACAATGAACACAAATACCACAACTCAAAATAAAAAGTTATTTATTTAAGGGGAATTCTGTAATGCACCATGGCAACTATATAGTGTCTTGCTCCTTGTATCTTAGCCGCTCATTTTAATATTAATGGTTGAGATTATGTGTGAAACACTTGTACACCTTTTAATGATGGTGCACCCTAGAAACCATCACCCCTCCTCTATTTTTGTTCAGACACCAACGATGCGTTGTCACCACTACTCGTTAGGACTCCATGGGCACACCGTGAACGGAGCTCATGCTATGGCGGAGTTACATTTCATAGGTGACTCGCGTCATCGTCATCGCCAGCAATCTCCACATCGCTACATCCGCCATTGGGAGGAAAGGACGTTGGTTCATCCTCCCTGTGCCATGGTCACCATGGTCTCCATGAGATGTGGCCGTTGATGTCATCCAGTATTCAGCGAGAGACAGAATGCGGTAGGAGATTTTGACTATTGTTGTGTGCCTGTGTATCGTTATTCTATGAGAAAGAAAGGGAAGGTTGTGCCATCGGCTGGCTGATGCGGAGGACGAGGGTAGTTGTGCATTGTAACGTGCAGTGACAAGGTAGGGAGTGATCACGGTCAAGAAGGTCCAGACAAGGAGCTCTCCTGGCAAGGCCTCTAAGCGAGGGGTACATGAATGAACCAATTACACGTCACAATGAGAGAGATCTTGAGTCTATATAGGTATGAGACTATACAGTTAAGGATGACTTATATGAATTGATTGGTACTATCTATGCCAACAAGATGCATCTTCTTTCGGTAGCCCATCGAAGAACTTACAGGTTGAGCTTTGACTTGGAGCAATTTTGGGATGGGTGACCTCTGGGAAGTTTTCAGGAAGCGTGTGAGTGAGAACAAAGAATGAAAAAACCTATGTTGGTTTGTGGGGACAAGTCATCAATCCATAAAGCAATAGGGATGTTATAAATGGTATCAGAGCCTGCACCTCTCCCAGGACATGTGGTTCGGGACGAACCAAACAAAAGCTAGTGGGCATATAACGCTCGGTGATGAGATAGGGAGTGATCGTCTAAGAAGGCATAGATAAGGAGCGGCTCCTAGCAAGGCCTCTAAGCGGAAGGGTACATGAATGAACCGATTATACGCTAGAATGAGAGGGATCTTGAGTCTGTATAGGTATGGGACTATACAATTGAGGATGTCTTATATGAATTGATTGGTACTACCTATGCCAACAAGATGCATCTTTTTGTTGGTAGCCCATCTGAGGGACTACAGGTAGCGTGTTTGACTTGGAGCAATTTTGGGATGGGTGACCTCTGAGAAGCTTTCCAGGAAGCGTGTGAGTGAGGACAAAGCATGAAAAGACTCATGATGGTTTGTGGGGACAAGTCATCAATCCATAAAGTAGGGGATGTCACAAATGGTATCAGACCTGCACCTCTCCTAGTACGGTGTGGTTCGGGGACGAATCAAGTGGAAGTTAGTGGGCATGTAACTCAGGTGGCGAGGTAGGAAGTGATGCCTGTAAGAAGGCATAGACAAGGAGCGGCTCCTGGTAAGGCCTCTAAGCGGAGGGGTATATGAATGAACCAATTACACACAGGAATGAGAAGGATCTTGAGTCTATAGGTATGGGACTATGCACTTGATGATGACTTATATAAATTGATTGGTACTACCTATGCCAACAAGATGTATCTTCTTCGGTAGCCATCACGAAAGAACTCCAAGATTAGCATGCTTGACTTGGAGCAATTTTGGGATAGATGACCTCTTGGGAAGTTTTTCAGGAAACGTATGAGTGAGGAAAAGTATGAAAAGATCCGTGTTTGTTTGTGGGGACAAGTTGTCAATCCATAAAGCGGTAGGATGTTACATGCATCGCCATTGGTGAAGCGCTGCTGTTGCTACAAGATTGTAGCATGGCCAAGGGAAGGTCAACACTGTTTACCATGCATGAGAGATGGTAGCATTTTCAGATGATATGAAGGTGCATGCATGGTCTTTCAAAGGAGGGATTATATGGTGTTAAGGGTGTGTGATGCTCCCTAGTTTGTAGGGAGCATGGCGCCCTCCACCTTATTTTAAAACACTATTTAAGAGTACTTCTAAAGTTCTAACGAGAAATTTAATAGTATTCTTCCTACTCATAAGGCCAAATTATTTTAAACTCCTCTCAACTTTAATAATATTACATTGATCTCCTTATTGTTTTCAAAATTACTTTGAACTATACTAGAATAGAAAAATGTTAATTTTTATTAAAATAGTTAATATAATTCCTAATTTATCCTTTTAAAAAAATTGTGAGACCATAGTTATTAGAACCAGACCAACGGGTGGATTCGGACCAAAAATCGACAAATCGATCACCAGACCAGTTCAATTCTTTGATTAGATTGGTTCAGCATTTAAACTAGTCAAACTCGAAGTGAATAAGTGAGTTCTCCCAACCAATAGGCCAATGTGCTTAGTTGTGTGCATGATTATGTTGCTTCAACAATATTATATATATATAGAGCGTTTCATATAAGATAAATAGTTTTTTAAATGAGCATGTGAGCATTAATTACATTAATTAAATTTCAATCCTGACCATTCATGTATAGTTATACGCCCCTTTTTGCTCCTTCCACTCTCATAATAAACCACTCCTCTCATGTGATACACTCCCTATATATATGTAGGGGATAAAGTGAGATGAATGATTTTATATGAGTGAGATGAGCAAATTTGATGATTAGATCTTTCATTAATAGTCAAAATTAAAATATAAAATCGTGTGACTTTTTTAAGTTGTCATATAACCTTTTAATACCTTTGAATTCCTGCTATTCATGTATAGTTATAAGGCCTAAATTTGACTATTTCACTCTTATATAAAACCACTCCTCTCACTAAATATATCCTCTATGTATGTGTGTGTGTATATATATATATAGTTGTATTAAATTATATTTTTATATATTAATTCAATTGAATTATGTTCAACTAGTGACTCGCTAGTCAAACCATTAGCCGAGTGACTTAATATCTTAACCGAGTCGACCATTGAGTCCGATGTAATAACTATGCATGAGACTCTCTCATCTTCCCCTCCAATGCATGATATAGCACATTTTTCCGGAGTACATGCAGTGAGAGAAAAGTTAAAATGAGGGCGATGCATTTGATCCCATGTACTTTTAGTTTTCCTGGTATTTTGGCAGTTCTTCCATTGGAACTTCTATTTAAATCTTCTGAGAACCGCTCATCGGCTATTTGCTGAAGCAATTTCTCCACTTTATTGGGGCCAAGATCTGAACTTTTTAACTGCTTGACTCATTTTCGCCCCAACAACAATATGAGTTCCATATTTCTCACGGTACCTGAAGAACGCGTTTCATTTAGTGCACCATTCAGGTTCAAGGCAACAGGGGCAAATGCGATTAAAAACTTGACGTGGAATAACAAAATGAAAATCAGTAATTTATCCTTTTTTCAATGGGAAAAGGATTTATCCTTCTACTATATCTTCCTAAACATCCTTGTGCATATTATGCAGAGATATAATGCTTTACTTTTTAAAATCTCCAGACACTAGTTTTATCACCTTTTTACTTCATTTAGTATTTGGGCATATCTTTAGGCACATTACTAGAGGATATAGTAAAAGTATTTGTCGATATATTGAAGAGGAATATAATGAGTGATAAGTTTATCCAAGAAGACAACTAATTTAATGACAGTTTCTGCTTATGTCAACTAAGCTGCTGAATTACAAGTTCCAGCTAAAAGATAAGCAAATATGTCGCTGATTCCAAGTTTCTTTGGTGGGTGAAGGAGCAATATGCGAATCGAAAATATCTATTAAAAATAAAAAAAGCCTTCATTTTTATTATTGGGCATGGGAAATTCAAAAAAAAAAAAACCTTGATTTTGTTTCTTTGACATGGAAATGGCAATGAACAGATAATTAAGGACATAAAAATTATTTTATATATTTTTAATTATTAAAAATTTATCGTCACATTGTGTTTTACCTATAACGATTTGTTTGATTGAGCAATAAAAAATTGGGAAGAAATTTTTATGGATGAATTCTATATGTAAATTTTTACTTTGAGCTCATTTATGAAAATTTATTCATTTTCACACTATAACCAAACACATTTTAAACGATACTATTGTGCTTATATTTAAATAATTAGAGGAGTCAATGTAATTTCAAAAATAAGGGAAAAACAAGTGTAACATCAATAAAATTCAATTCAAAGATGGTTATTGTAATTTTTGTAGTTTTATTTTTTTTTTGTCCAATAATGTTAATATTTTTGAGTTTGAAAGTTGGCCCAATCCGACTGTTGCAATTACCGAACCCGCTTACATGACCCAAAAAAACAAAATAAAAAATTAAGCCAAACTATCCATAGTAATGAAAATCGGCTTAGACCAATCAATTACCGAAAATAATCAAACATGAAGGTCTGAGCCACTATTGAACTCTCAATCAAATTGGTGCGACCTGGTAATGGCTGGATAAGCTAGGGTAGTTTTTGTTTTTTTTTTTTGCTAAATAATACCTTTTTTAAAACCTTAAAAAAAACTTAATCTAACTTATTGAAAAATGCAATAACTTTGTTTATGTTGTCATAACTTATGAGTTTGTGATGTAAAATTTTGTGAGTTTGTTTGTGTAATTATATTTTAAACTTGTCAATTATGATTGTGATTATAAAATGTAAACAATATTTAGAAATTTATGTCATGTATTTATATTTTTATATATGGACCCCTTAAAGAGTGTCAAATTCTTAATTGTCATTTTATTGTATTATATATATATATATATATATATATATATATATATATATATATATATATATATATATATATATATATATAGGTTCAATTGATTCAACCAATGACCCACAGGTAAACTAGTAACCCTAACTGATGTCTGGATAAAATCAATCATTAACAAAGTTCTGAAAACTATTAAACTACCTTTTCTTTTCAAGTTGTTCCTTGATCTATTTGGACACTTCTAATGACTTCCAGTCCGTTTAGATATCACAGTTTTTTTATTATTATTTTTTAAACTTTTAGGAAGTTTTGGAAAAATAATTAATTATTATATATCAATAGTATAATAAAAATTTATATAATTATCCAATTATATATTATTATATGAGATATAATAGTTGACTTTTATATCTATTACTTGAAAAGTTATTCAAACGAAATACTTAACGACGGGTGTAAAATATTAATATATCAAAATTAAATTAAAAATAAAAATCAAGAGTCATATTTTAATTTTTTATCTTGATTTACTATGCAACTTATTATTTTTTTAAAAAATATTTTAATATAATTTAAGAAATTAAAATATTTATCTTCTAAAATAAATATTTTTTAAAACACTCAAAAGTCAAAACAATCACTTTTATCGCTACTAATTTAAATACAAAATTACTTCGGCATAAACGCTAACAAAAGTTATTTATCCAAATCTTCTACTAATGAAAGGACCATGGAAAGCTGATCATTATTTGTTCGAGTGCCCTCTCAATTCTCATTCGGCTGCACCTCTGATTGAGAGCATCATGTAACTCCTCTGAAGGGATTGGACGGTGCATGTTAGCTGTGATTTTAGAGAGACGAATCTTGCGGCGGATGAGCTCGCTAACTTTCGCGATCATCTTCGTAGACGTGTTGATCGTTTTGAAGAACTGTCCATTATTCTAGAACGCTTCGCTTATCTGACGGGATCGGATTTGGCTCATTAGTAAAGTGCGAGGTTGCTCTCGTTGATCAATAACTTCCATATTATATATATATATATATATATAAAATTAAATAATTCAAAAATAATAAACCCACCACTTGTATATTTTATCAATCTCCTTCATTTAGATATAATATTAAAGTAGGTCGCCTCCCGTTGTTCTATTAAACAAATAATTTGTCCCCTCCACATTTGTGATTGAGTCCCGGTGGCGATGGGCATTATTCCAGCTTGATTCCATTTCAGTTAACACTAAAGACAAAAACCGTGGAACAATCTAGTCCTCAAAATTATCGAATTATTTGTATCTTTTGTTAATTGTTAGAATAATCAGTCAATAGAGGAACTAATATGTATTTTTTTTTCTAATGATGAGAGACCATATCAAATTTTTACATTTTAAAGAATTAATTTATTTTCTGCAACTTTGATAGGGACTAAAACATTTTTTTTTCACTATTATAAATTTCACCGTCCTATAGCCATCGTAAACATTTTCCGTGTGTGTCCAAACAAAAAGGTTCTGTAACAAAAAAAATACAAAAAGGTTCACTTTCTGTGTCCTAACTCCTACTCCACTTTGCAATCTTATTGCAACTAAACCCACAATTCGTGTGTAAAATTCTGAATTTGCAAACTCACGAGCAAGATGGGTAGTGAAGATCGTACTTTACACATATTCTTCTTCCATTCCTGGCTCAGGGCCATATGATACCAATGGTTGATATGGCCAAACTCTTTGCTTCAAAAGGGGTCAAGGCCACCATAGTCACCACACCCCTCAATGCATCCTTCATCTCCAAAGCCATAGCAAAAGCCAAAACCCATGACTACGAGATCCATATCCAAACCATAAAACTGCCATGTGAAGAGGCTGGCTTACCTAATGGATGCGAAAGCTTGGACTCTATTCCTTCGCCAGATTTGATTCTTCCCTTCATTGGCGCCATGAGCTTGTTACAAATGCCCCTTGAGCAACTAATTCTAGAGCACCATCCAGGCTGTATTGTTGCTGATGTATTCTTCCCATGGACAACAGATCTTGCTGCCAAATTTGGAATTCCCAGGCTTATATTCCAAGGGACTAGCTTCTTCTCCTTGTGTGCTATGAATTGTACAGCACGCTACCAGCCTTACAAGAATGTTTCTTCTGATTCGGAACCCTTTGTCATTCCTGGTTTGCCGGGTGAGATTAAAATGACAAGGATGCAGCTGCCAGATTTTTTCATGCGTGATGAGAGCAACAAATTCTCCAGAATGTTGGAGGAAGCTCGAGAAGCAGAGGTGAAGAGTTTTGGGGTGGTCGTTAACAGCTTCCATGAGCTTGAGCATGACTATGCAGATTATCTCAGGAAGGTAATTGGGAGAAAAGCATGGCATATAGGCCCAATGTTTCTTTGCAACAAGTATCTGGAAGAGAAAGCATACAGAGGAAAGGATGCATCAATTGATGAGCATGAGTGCCTAAAGTGGCTTGACACCAAGAAACCCAGTTCAGTTATTTATGTGTGCTTTGGAAGTCAAACAGACTTTCCAAATTCTCAGCTTAGAGATATTGCTGTTGGTCTTGAGGCTTCGGAGCAACAATTCATATGGGTAGTGAAGAAAAGCAAAAAGGATGGAGAAGATAGAGAGGAATGGCTACCTGATGAAGGGTTTGAGAAGAGAGTGGAAGGTAAGGGATTGATCATAAGAGGCTGGGCACCCCAAGTGTTAATTCTTGAGCATGAAGCGATTGGAGCGTTTGTGACTCATTGTGGATGGAATTCAACGTTGGAAGGAGTGGCTGCTGGGGTGCCTATGGTCACTTGGCCTACTGGTGCGGAGCAGTTTTTCAATGAGATGTTGGTGATTGAGGTCCTTAAAACCGGGGTGTCTGTTGGTGCTAAAAAACGGGAAGGAGTGGTGGGGAATTCGGATAGTGTTAAATGGGATGTAGTGGAGAAGGTTTTGAGGAGGATAACGGCAGGGGAAGAAGCAAAGGATTTGAGGAACAAAGCAAAGGTGCTTGCGCAGATGGCAAGGGTGGCTATGGAAGAAGGAGGGTCTTCTTACTCAGGTTTGAATGCTTTAATTGAGGAGTTATGTAGTGCATGCCATTTAGATGATCTAAAGTGAGATCTTACTTTAGAGAGTAAAGTGAGAAGTATATCAATATAGTGAAAAGGGCCTTATTTTTAAATTTATTGATTCAAAGGTAAAATATAATTACTTTACTCTTTAAGGTGTGTTTGGTTAAATAATAAAAATAGGGGTAAAAATTCTCTAAATGAGTATCATATGTAAAACTACATATAAAACTCATCTAAGAAAATTTTACCTTTACTTTTACTTCCCAATCAAACATACCCTTAAAGTGAAACCTCGTTTTAAAACATCCTTATCCCTAATTTGTACTTTGTTTATTTATATTCACGCTAGTGTTTTTTTGGTAAAGATATTCACGTTAGTTTGAAGTTGAAATGGAGTGCTGATCCTTGATTTAAGCCTAGAAAAAGTGATTGTGTTACGGACAACGTACACTTCGACAAATGATAATATGCACTATTGTTCACTATGAACTTGAGATATTGCTATATATCCACTTTTTCTTTTTTAAATATTAACTCATATAATTTTATATTAGATTTTGGACGATGAATATTATGTTATCATGAACCCCGAGTCTATAGTATCATCATTCTAAGCATTTCTTAAACTAACCTTATTTTCATGCAATCATTTTTAAAAGAGAAAATTATACTTATTTCTTCTAAAATTTAGTGTGATTATATTCTATATTATTTTATTTTGTAAAATTATTATTGACTCACTCTAGATTTACTAAAATTATACTTATTTCTCTTGCAAATACCGATCATTAATATAAGTGACAACAAAAAATATGACATATATATAATTACTAACGGCAAAAGCATAATATTTTAGTAATATTTATCATATTGATTGAATAAAATACTTTTTATCACATAGAGATGAAACTTATGATTATAACTTTTGATAAAATAGAGGTCTTTTAGTCAATATACATACCAAATATTGTCAAAATATTATTTTGTTACTAATAACAATCATGTAAATGTTACATGTTATTTTTTTATCACTTAAATTAATGAATCAATACATATATATATATATATATATATATATATATATATATATATATATATATATATATATATATATATATATATGAGAGGTCAGTATAATTTTATTAAATAAAAAGATAATGAGTGTAATTAAATTAAATTTCAGGGAAAGTAATGTAATTTAGTTGCTATTTTTAAAAGAATAAAATATACTACAATGATAGTTTATTGAATAGTTTAAAGATAATTACGTTGTTTCTTTTATGGTGAAGCTAAACTTAGATTAAAAAGTTTTTTTTTCATATTGGAATTCAACCAAGAAAATATATGATAATATCTATGGTTCAAAGAATGCGACCAGAAGCCACAATACCGTTCTTATGCTTGAGAAATTTTCAGCACATTTAAAAATGTGCTCCAGAAACATCTACAATTGCCCATTCTTAATTTTTATATAACTTCCAAACATAAACTCCAGAAACATCTACAATTGCCCATTCTTAATTTTTATATAACTTCCAAACATAAACTATGTTACGATATGATTAGATACTATTAGCTATTATGATTGTAAATTGATTTGCATCAGATTTTGATAAGATTAGAAACAGGTTGATCTAATTTTTTATGCTCTATATTTATTGTTCTACGCCTATAAATAGGCACCCCTTTCTGAACACATTACACACATCAAATTATATAGATTATTCAGCCAATTCATGTGTTCTTTATTTCCGGTTCTTGATTTTTAATATGGTGTCAAGAGCTTAGGTTTTTGGTCTTATTCCACGTTTCTTCCCTGTTTTCTCAAACTCCTTTTTTTCCGCGTGACATATCTCCTATATTGCCACCCTCCATATCTGTTCAGGTTCACCATTTTCTCGTGCTTTATTCAAGACACAGCCCCAGGCATTAGCACTGCACCCTTCGCCAACCACGATGCCCAATCCCTATCGCCATTCAACATCAAATGCACCCTCATGAGCAGCTTGAAGCAGTGGAGAGTGAATACCACGCGCTGAAGATCCAGATTCTGCGCAGGACTCCCTGCTTTGTGACACGACCCGCCCATGCTCCACGTTGACTCAAGTTGAGCCGTGTCGAGAGGCTGACATGGACCTGTTGATGTGTGCCAAGTGTCCTTGATGAGCTTCCAGCAAGTGTATCGGGTCGTTGCAGGTAATAAAAGAGTGAGTAAAGTATCATTTGCAGAGATTGACTCAACCAATTATCATTTCCCTAACTTAGAAACTATTTAGACTTGCCGAATGAAGTGAATAATATAAACAAAATAAATAAAATAAAAATAAAAATGAAAAAAAAGAAATATCTAGAGCACTAGGGATCAGATTTCACAAAGTTACTTCTATGATGATTGAACTCCTAGTCTAATGAATATCTAACTTATCAATTGATGGAGAGGAATGCCTAATCTAATTGGTACCTAATTCATTGGCATATCAATCCTCCATAGATTTTAGAACCCAATTGATTCCTCAACTGGAACCCTAACACTAAAGGCATTACCGACTTGTGAATCCCTTTGCAAATTCCCACGAAATTTCTAATCCTAGACAATTAGGCACTAAGGTTTCTATTTCATTATCTCAATTATGCATCTAAATTCCTCTATGTCTACATAACTCTATAATCAATCTATGACTGCGAATCCTTAAGTAGCATTAAGTACAAATAATAGAAACTCAATTGAATAAGAAAGAATTTATAAATATTAGAAATCTCAAAAAATCATAATCACAACATAAGTTACATCTTAACCATAACATAAGGTGTTAGCCAACTAGCATATTTAACAAATACAAATCCATAGACATAATGTAAATATCAAACCTAAATCAAAGAGAGAAAGAAAAAGAATGGTCCCCAATCATGTGCCTCTTCTTTCTTGATGTAGCTACCAAACCCGTAGCTCCTCCTTGATGTCTCTTAAATTGGCCAAGAAAGGCCAAAAAGCCAACCAAAGACCCTACGACCTAAAAGACTCATTTTTTCATCCTTAAGATGATGTATTTGTAGCTATCATTCTGTTTTAGGGTTTTATTCAGCCTTAATGGCATAGATTGGGCCCAAAACATTTAATTTTGTGCTCCATTGGGCCTAAAATTAGGTCAATTCGCGTTGGTGAAGGACCAAATATGGACTGTCACTTTGCGAGCTCTATTTCAATCTCTCCAGTTGGAATTAGCCTTTGAAAAAAGTTGTAGACAATTGAATTAGCTTTCCAGCGCCTCAAGAATAACCTCAATTGGACTTCTGTATCGAGATATTGGCAAATACGGGTAAAGGTTAGGTTGGACAACATTAATAAAATAGCGTCCTTCAATCTTGCAACTCGATTTCCACAAATAAAATCTTTGTACTGGATTTTGAGCTAAGCATCAAAGTTGTACAGTAGTTCTTCAATTCCCAAGACATCTTTATTTGTCCAAATCCAATCTATACGAATTTCTATTGCAGCTTCTCTAAATCTTCTCAAATTGGCTACAAAACTCTTCTATTTAGCTCAAAAATACCTCTCTTGCAAACTTGATTAAAAATAAGCTCGCAAGCCATCAAATTCACCTAAAAATTACCAATTTAATATTAGCTTAAATTTTTTTACAAAATTCCAAATTTCATATGAAAGTGGTTCATTTAACCAAGTAAATCACTCAAAACTAGGTTAACACAAGCACAAAATGTATGCTTTTTACATACACATCAGAATACCCCAAACTTAGACCATTGCTTGTTTCAAGCAATAAAACAATAAAACAATAATAACTTGAGGTAATAGATAAATATTAAAATGCAAGACTTTGGAAGAACTCAACATCTGATGATCCACATTGACACATGTTAAGGGTATTAAAGTTCATCAAGAATTCTATTTAACAAAGGGTAAAAAAATCAAACCAAATCATTCTTTTGCAACCAAATCAAGAATCTATGTTGTATCCGGATAAGACTATGTCCACATTGTAACTATAGTTGACCCCATGACACAATGATAAATGATGATATAAAATATTGCTCGTGTGTCCCAATTCCCATAAGCAAAATCCATATTCCTATCTCCATTAATGTAGCACACACTTTCAAAGGATCAAAATGCCTTTATATGGCTTGTGATGTGGCTAAAAAGATGAATGACTAAAAGAAATAAAGGGTATAAAGGGTATGCAAATATGAGAGAGTCATGATAAAGAAAATTAAATCTCATAAGGCACCTATTTGAGTGCTATGTCAAGGGAGATGTCTTTTATCACTAAGACCAACTAACATCCTTTTTCTTTCTTTTTCCACACTTTTGATTTGCAATTCATAACACTTTTTTTTCTTTTCCACCCCAAACTTAGTTTCACTTCATCACATGGATGTTTTTTTGTTTTTCTTGATACTAACTCTCAACACTTTTTCTCATTTCTCTCCATTTTTGACAATTTTAAATTTAATTCTTCCATGAATTTGTCACTTCCATGCTGCTCAATCCCTCTCACAAAAAACTTTAGATGGGTAAGTGTTTAGGCCAAGAGCTAGGTATGATGTGAATTATGAAGAAAAGTGTGGATAAAAATAGGCTCAAAGGAGGTAAACAATGGATTCTAATGCAAAATGGGTGGCCTAAGGCTATCATGAGATTGAAGAATAAATTTCTTGAAGGTGCACACTAGGATTTCGCCTCAATAAGGAATAGAGAAATTGTTCTAGGATTGCTGGGGTTACTACAAAAACTTGGCAAACAAAGCCTTTCTCTAAGCATACACAAACGCGATCAAAAGTTACCAAGATCCACAAGGTAAAATAAGATGCCCTAACCTAAGTATGCAAGACTATCATAAACAAATGCCATTAACCCAAAACTAAATGATCTTGATTCTATCCCTATCATTCTTTACTCATCTCACAAGTAATGTTTTTCTTTCCTCTTCCAAAAATTATTATGCTCAAAGTGACATGGTTATTATGCAACGTATGATGGGTGACCATGTTTGAGAAAAGGAAAAAAATAAACAAAAGCAAATAAAATAAATAAATAAAATCTTTTTGGGTGGCCAACAATTATATACATCCTTTTACAAAGACTGTGAAACTCAAGAAGACACTTAAGCTAACTGAACACTATATATATATATATATATATATATATATATATATATATATATATATATATATATATATATATCCTAACATAATTATGAACTAGGCAAACCTATAAGGATATACACCCCAAACCTAAAATATGCCGATGTCCTTAGTGACATAGATATAACCAAAAGAAAACAAAGTATAGGAATGGAGGTTTCCAACTAAGCATTATGGTCTCTATCTCTATGTCGAAGTTGTGTACCAATTTTTCAATTGCCTACACAAGTCACGAAATCAATCCATAGGTGATCGAGTCAAGAAAAACATAAAGAGCAAAGAAAGAAACTCAATTGAGATTGGAGGAGGGGTATTTACTTGATGAGAATCTATAGGATATGCAACCCCAAACTTTATCATGTGACATTGTCTTCATGCTTCAAAGCACAATCCATTCATTAACTTGAGAGCCATTTTTCACCCTTTAAATGTCTGAATTGAGTTGTGATGTCTTCTACAAAGTTGTAGATATTTTTCTTTACTTTTCAACACCACCAAAATTAACTCAATTAGAATGTTTTAGCTCAAGTTATGCTCAAAATACTACAACATGTCAAAGTTGTCAAGAAACCAACATGACTCTGGAAAGGGTCTGCAACTCCTTTGGCAATTTTTTTTTCCAATGTGGACAACACGACTCCATGGTAAATACTACTAAGGGCTGTGTGATACTATTTTAAGCTAAAAAATTATTTTTTCAAGTTACCTAAGTCTAAATATACCCAATTCTAGCACATACAAAAGCAAAACATACATGCAAACATAATTTCAATTATATAAGAAGCACAAAAATCTATTATTAACATAAAAATCAAGCAACTAATCAATGATAAAGATGGATCTACTTTCCATAACTTCATAGATTAATGGAAATTGTGCTCCGCTTTAGTCCTCCTCTATCATGCATGTATCTCCTTGACACAAAATCAATTTCCAAACAAAACAATGGGTTCTAATTTCTAAATGATTAAAACAACTTTAAAAAATAATAAAAATAAAAGAAACAAAAAGAAAAGAACTTGGTTGCCTCTTAGTGTCATTAGCCTAACAAGTGAATAATATTCTATTCAGAAGTATTAGAATCAAAAAAATTTCTCACAAACAGCAAAATTATCATATATTTGCCACAAATATACATAACAATATCAACTAAGGAATGAGACAAATGAATTATTTTCTTGTGCATTATGTAAGGAAACTGATAGCTATCCGTTTACAAGCCTCTAATATGTTTTAAGGGATAGAAGCACTAACCACAACCAATTTATCCTCATATAATTTCTTACATCTTTTAAACCAATGTCTCATCTAATGTCTCATTGTTTTCTATTGCACTATATTGTCCATCATGAGTTTTTGACTTATAATATGGGTATAACATGGAAGGATGCATATTGCTAGCACATACATGAAAGATTCATCTGATGTCATCTAGGAAGCATCATAAAATGGACAATAACATGTCATATGCATGGTACTTTGACAAATGTCACAACAATGAAAAAGAAATGGGCATTGATTTGAATGATATATACAGCTTCCACACATTTCAGAGTAACATTCATCTATGGAAGAAAAAGCAAATGGAGGACAAACAAGAATTGGACACTAGTTAATATGGATGTGCAAAACTTCCACATATTTCACAATGATAGCTATCCATTGAGATGCAAAAAAAAAAAAAATGAATGAATTTTTTTTTATAAAAGAAAAGAAAAAAGCCTAAATTACTAGCCTTATTAGGTACTAATGATATTGATTGAAAACTAATCCTCGACAACGGGAACAAAAACTTAATACGACTCTGGCAAGCGTATAAAGTCGTGCAAGTAATAAAAGAGTGAGTAGAGTATCGTTTCCAGAGAGATTGACTCAGCCAATTACCACATGCTTAGGGGTTGATGCTGGCCCAATTGTTGTCTACACCATCGATCGTCTTTTGTCCTCTATCATACTCTTTCAAACTACAGTTCTCTCAAAGTTTTTAGTTGTGTCTATTTTGTACTCTTTCAACCCCATGAATATATGAAGTTAGAACCCTGTGTCCATCTCTGTTACCTTTTTAGGTATGAGATAGAACATAAAGGTTATCGTTGCTTGGCTCCCAATGTATGGTTTGACAACTTCAGCTCCACTATTCGTCAACTTGGGTTCTCACCTAATCCATGACTCTGCTGTCTTTATTCATCAGACTGATCGTAGCACCGTGATATTGTTACTCAATGTTAATGACATGATCATTATTGGTGATGACCTCTCTGGCCTCACAAATCTGAAAACTTCTTTGAGTAGTTAATTTGAGATGAATGATCTTGGTCCCCTCAATTATTTTTTGCGTCTTGAAGTTCTCTCTTATGATGATGGCCTCTATTTATCTTAGGCCAAGTATGCTTTTGATCTTATCTGCTAAGTTGGTCTAACAGATTGCCGCAATGAATCCACAGCTCTTGAGCCTAATGTTCTCTTCACTCTTATGGATGGCACCGCCTTGGATAATCCTACCTTTTACATGCAGTTAGTTGGGATCTTGATCTATTTGACAATTACATGGCCTAACATTTCTTATGTTGTTCACTTGGTTAGTCGATTATCTCTGCTCCGCAATCTACTCATTATGATGTCATTCTTCGCATCCTTCGTTGTGTCAAGGGAACTTTGGTCCATGGACTTCACTTCTCTACTTATTCTCCCTTGGTTCTTCCAGCTTACTCTGATCCGAGGGTGGAGATCCCACGACTATTACTCTACCACAAGCTATTGTATCTTCCTTGGAGACTCTCTAATCTCCTAGCACAACAAGAAACAAACTTTGGTTGCTTAAACCATTACTTGAAGCTAGTACGAGCCCTTGTTGACACTACATCTGAGGTTGCTTGGATTTGTTGGCTCCTTGATGATCTATGTCTCACTCAGTCCTCCCTTACTAATCTTTATTGTGACAACCAAACTACTATTCAAATTGTGGATAATGCTATTCAAATTGCTGATAATGAAGCTTTTATCAACACATTAAACATATAGAGATTGATTGTCACTTTATTCAGCAACACATTCTTTACGATCCTCTTTGTCTCTTGTCCATTGAAACTTTTGATCAACCTACTGATTTGCTTACCAAAGCTCATTATCCCAATTGCTTTTGTGTTTTTCTTTCCAAACTCAAGTTGGTCTCATCACCACCCACTTGAGTTTGATGAGAGATATTATGATATGATTAGATACTTTTGGATATTATGATTGTAAATTGATATGTATCAAGTTTTGTATCAGATGAATAGGGTTGATTTATTTTTTGATTCTCTGTATTTGTTATTCAAGGCCTATAAATAGGCACCGCCTTTTTGTACACAGTACACACATTAGATTATACGTATTACTAGTCCTTTTTTCCTCTTTACTAGAAATAATACCTATTGCTTGCACGAATTTATTAATAATTATTATTTTCAATAAAAATAATTTTAATAAAAATTTTGTGACAGTAATTATATGTAATAAGAATTTATTGATTATTTTGTTAATTATTCTTGTCAATAAACCCATTTGAATATGAATATTAGGATAGAAACATTTCCCTATTTTGATAATAAAGGCTCAAAAATATATTTACTAATTTCTTTGCAAACTTCTGAAAAAATAAATAAAAATAATTATGATTTTGCTTATTTTGAGGACTTGATGAGCAATTATTTGTATTTTAATTAAAAGAATTAAAAGAGAGCAAATATATAGCATAAAGAATGATAATATCAATTATATATGTTTTCAAAAATATTCTTAATACTTTAGAATGACAAAGATGTGCTCACCTCATTTCTCAGACCCAATCCTGAAAATTACAAAAGCTATGTATGTTAATTATAAACAATCAAATTGAGGTAATAATTAAGACCCTAACCTTATAAAATGGGATGATAAAAGTTATGCAACTAAATAAAGTATTATATTAAATTAATTTTCTTTGGGATACTATGGTCACACTTTTATTTAAACCTGGTCACTAAATAAAACTTTTAATTTAAAAATAGAATAAATTACCTTTTAAATTCTGAAAAGAAAATTATAAAAATTATGATATCATGAATAGAAAAATTAATATATTTATTTAAATTTTAATCTAACTAACCTATAAAAATATAATATAAATATACATATGCAACTAAATTATAATAAATTAGATTGAGTTTTAATTACATATTACAATAGTGTTAGAGTCATATAATAGTTATAAATAAAAATAAATACTGATTAACATATAATAAATCATGTAATAATTGCAAGTTGATTAGTTATAATATTAAATATAAATAGATAAATAGGCATTTTGAGCTAACATATTTACATAATCATTTTCATTATTAAATATTTTTATAATTATTTCAAAGATAAATTTATTAAATCAAAGATAAAATATTAATATTATTATGTGCAATTAAATAAAGCGTTATACTATATTTTTTTAGACTATAAAAGGCAATTCTTCAATTAAACTTTATTATCAAATAATTCAAAAGTAAAAAATAATTTGTTTGTCTTTACAAATAATTTGATTTGAAAAATTTCAGCTCAGAACAAATTATTATAAAAATTTATTATGAGCTAATAATATTAAATTTTGATGTAATTTAATTAAAAGATAAAATATTATTATTATATGGAAGAAACCAAATATATTATTTTACAACTATTGAAAATTATAAAAAAAATTAATTTTAAAATGTGATGAGTAATATAATAATTACAAAAAAAATTAAATATTAATTTCAATCATAATTTTAAGATGTTAAGTAATTCAGAAGTAAAAATATTTTATCTGTTTGAGTTAAAACAAAGTTTGACTTCATTTTCTAAAACATCAACCATATTAATTATCGAAGTTTAAATAGAATTTTCTGTATAAAAATAAAGTGTTATTATATGAAAATAATACTTTCTTAAGATGTTAAGAACACTTCTTTTTTTAAGCTTGACTATTAAGTAATTGCACTTTTATTTTTTATTTGATTTAAAAATAAATTTAATTTGGAAAAATTAAATTTTAAACAAATTAATTTAGAAATTTTTTTATAACAATATTAAATTAACGTTGTAGCTTAATTTTAACTAGTGTAAAAGAGTGAAATTTAATTGCAAGTTATATTTTAAATATTTAAATTATATTATAAGTGCAAATTAGAATAATTTAAAGACATTTGTGATAATGATTAAAGATTAAAATTGGTATGACAATTGAATTTTTATTTATTTATTTAAAGTTACTCTAGATAATGGTATTGGGAGAGCTCATAAAACATGCAACATTTTTTTTTTTTTTGCATAATTTATATATTTTTCGCCATTCTTAACTATAAAACTCAACCACTGGCCTAAGGTTCTATTTATTATTATTGAATAACATGCTTTTATCATGATCTATTTTTTTCTTTAAAATAGAAAGTCACTTTATATTCTCTAGTGACAAAATTTCTAATATGAAGATATGGATAAAAATAATTATAAATTTAATAATTACTATATAATTTTTTTTTACTCATAACTTTTCTCTTGATATTTACACTAAATCCTATATAAAATTATATATACAGATAAGCCACATATAAATTGTAGCTCTATGATACATTTAAAGTTTGATAAACTAAATAATATGTATCTTAGTGAAGAACTTTATGTATTTTATTTACATAATAAATATTAATACAATATTTTCCATTCTCAAATGTAATTTAATTTGTTACCATGTTGTGTTAAGTTTTTGTGACATGAATATATATATATATATATATATATATATATATATATATATATATGTGTGTGTGTGTGTGTGTGTGTATGTATGTATAATTTTTTCCCTTTGCTTGATAATTTTTTAACTAATTTCTTTATCTTTACAACTATTCTCTTAATATTCACGTACACTAAATGCTACTCCATATAATCATATATACACATAAGTAACATATAAATCATTCCATCAATACATTTAAACTTTCATAATTAACTAACTACTATATCTTAGTGAAACATTTTATACATTTTGTGACAAAAAAATAACACACGTTTAACTGTTAATATAAAATAATACAATTTTTATGTTCTCAAAGTAATTTAATTTCTTGAAGTAGTGTCCTTTCATATAGAGAAACCAATATAGTATGTCTGCCTTTTATTGAATACTAAGTTTTTCAAATACTATATCGTAATTGTTTTTACCACTTGGTTCATATATTTTTAGTGAATTGATGCATGTGAAATATTAACGTAATTTATATAATGATTACTAATTGACTTCTGATAATTTTATAGTGGGTTCAAATAACTGTAAAAATGGCAACATATGTTTAGTAACAAAAAAAAATTGATACATGAAATGCAACTATATATAATATTATGAGCTTCATATAGAAAATAAAAAATTTTTTTAGAGATTGATTATATTTATAGAATTGAGTAATATAATATTAATGCACATAGCAATAAATGCTATATCAAGTGAATTTTACACACACGCATATATATATATATATATATATATATATATATATATATATATATATATATATATATATATATATATATACACTCAAGAGTTTCTTCTTCTATTCCCTGGAAAATATACGAGCCGAATATTACTTTTTTTATTCGAGAAGAATAATATTGCCTGACCATAAATGTTTCGTTAAAAATTTATGCCCGAACTATTTGGCACCTTACCTTACATAGGATACATGTCCTCTTAATTATTGATTCCAAAAAGCGTCTTTACTCCAAAATATACTCCGTCCTCAACCTCTCTAGCCAGTAGCCACATTCAGCTTTGTTGTGGGCAAAAATTGCAATAATAGTGGAGACTGGTAATCTTCATTCATTTGCTGATTTGCATGAGGGTTGACAATAGCAAAGAAAAATCTAGACAGAGAAATTAATGATAGTATATTAGTTCTATGTTTTTCATCTCATTCAAACACAAAAGGTCGACAGGTTTTTTTTTTTTTTTTTTTGGGGGTTATAGGTGAAAAAAATCAGTAAAACTACTTTCACCCCTTCACCATGGAAAGCACACCACGCACAGATACAAGTTAATGAGATGAGGAGTACAAAAGGAAAGGAAGACAATAGATATGCCGAAACTTTTAATTATTTTTATTTGAACAAATTATAATTATCTAGTAAAGTTTGGTGACATTTACCTTCCTTCTATTTGTTGGGTAACATTATTCATTTTGTGATATAAGGAAGGGCAAGTACAATAATTTTACAAACTTATAAGAGGTTAGTGTAATGGTTTCACAAACTCAATGACTTCTAAGCAAATTTTACAAATAGAAGAGAGACAAAGTGAATTTCACCAAATCTCAAAGAAGTTCAATATAATTTACCATTATTGTTTTTTTAATAACTTTTATAAACTTATTTAAAACAAAATAATTAATTACTTTTAAACAAAACCCTCAATTTGATCCATCTTAAATTTTGTGTTGGACAAATTGGTGCTCTAGAAAAAAAAATCTAAAGAAGTTTCTACCAAAACCAATTTAAAATGTCAGACAAATTAATTTCTCTAATAAAAAAGAGGACAAATTGATTTTTAAGAATGTGAAAAAAAATCAAATTGATCTCTCTATGAAAGAACTAATTTATCTTATTTTTTAGGATTAAATTCATTTTAAGTCATAGCAACAACCAAACTTTATAAAAAATGTAAAAAAAAAACACTTCTATTAACTTAACATTCATTTTCATTATTAAGTGATAATCCATATGTTGCGTGACACATTTTTTAGACAAAATACCTTTCATTTCAAGAAAAATTTTCAATCCTAAACCATCCCATCCCCACCCTTTCTCATCCAAAAATCTTCCATCTCCTAGACCTTCGCAAACAGCCAACATCATCACCACAACACGACCTCCATTGCCACCACCATGAGAACCGGCCACTGCAGGAACTATAACAAGTGGAATCAGAATCAACGAACCTAACATCGAAGCGTAACGATGAACACCGTACACATCAATTGGAACTACGCAAAAAGAAAAAAAAAAAAGAATCATCATCAACAACATCAACCCCAACACATACATCATTCTAAACCCTAAAACTTCAAATGAACATTAGAAAAAGTAACAGGGTAGATTTAGTGACGGAGTGAACCTAACTCCTCAACTAAAGCATTCAAATCGGAGTAAGAAGATCCTTCTTCTTCCATAACCACCCTTGTGATCTGTGCGAGCACCTTAGCTTTGTTCCTCATTTCCTCTGCTTCTTCCCCTACCATTACCCTCTTCACAGCCTTCTCCATTACATCCCATTTAACACTATCTCCCACCGACATTGTCCATTTTTCAACTCCAATGGGCACCCCAATTTCAAGGACCTCAGTGACCAGCTTCTCATTGAAAAACTGCTCCGCACCAATAGGCCAAGTGACCATAGGCACCCCAGCAGCCACTCCTTCCAACGTTGAATTCCATCCACAGTGAGTCACAAACGCTCCAATCGCTTCATGCTCTAGAATTAACACTTGGGGTGCCCAGCCTCTTATGATTAGTCCCTTACCTTCCATTCTTTTCTCAAATCCTTCAGGTAGCCATTCCTGATCTCCATCTCCTCCATTTGTTTTGCTTTTCGGCACTACCCAAATGAATTGTTGCTCTGAAGCCTCGAGACCTATAGCAATATCTCTAAGTTGAGAATCTGGAAAGTTTGCTTCACTTCCAAAGCATACGTAAATAACTGAATTGGGTTTCTTGGTGTCAAGCCACTTTAGGCACTCATGCTCATCAATCGATGCTTCCTTTCCTCTGTATGCTTTCTCTTCCAGATCCTTGTTGCAAAGAAACATTGGGCCTATATGCCATGCTTTTATCCCAAGTACCTTCCTGTAACAATCTGCATAGTCTTGCTCGAGTTCATAGAAGCTGTTAACGACCACCCCAAAACTCTTCACCTCTGATTCTCGAACTTCCTTCATCATTCCGGAGAAATAGGCGCCCACATCACTCGTGAGATGATTTGGCAGCTGCATCCTCGTCATTTTAATCTCACCCGGAAGACTGGGAATGACAAAGGGTTCCAAATCAGAAGAAACGTTGTTGTGAGGCTGGTAGCGTGCTATGCAATGCATGGCACACAAGGACAAGAAACTAGTCGGGTTGAACACAAGCCTAGGAATTCCAAATTTGGCAGCAAGATCTGTTGTCCATGGGAAGAATATATCAGCAACAATGCAATCTGGACGGTGCTCTAGGATTAGTTGCTCAAAGGGATTTTGTAACAACCTCAAGGCCTCGAAGAAGTTAAAAATCAATTCCGGCGAAGGAATTGAGTTGATGGTTTCGCATCCTTTAGGTAAACCAGCCTCTTCATATGGCAGCTCTATGGTCTGGATATGGATCTCGTAGTCATGGGTTTTGGCTTTTCCTATGGCTTTGGAGATGAAGGATGCATTGAGGGGTGTGGTGACTATGGTGGCCTTGACCCCTTTTGCAGCAAAGAGTTTGGCCATATCAACTATCGGTATCATATGGCCATAAGCCAGGAATGGGAAGAAGAATATATGTAAAGTACGATCTTCACTACCCATCTTTCTCACTCCTGAGTATACTAGTGATTCAGAATTTTGCACACAGATTATATTGTGGGAAGAAGCTCGTATTGCTTCTTTTTATTGCTGAAAACCCTTTCAGTATGGGATGCACTCTCCGGTTGCATTGGTCTCTATTTATAGAGCAGCCATGATATGTTTTCTTAAATGCAACTCCTACCCTCTAAACATTTTTTTTTTCACTTTGGACAATATTATTCTTAACACCAAAATGTAAGTGTGAATTAATATATCGATTTTATAATCATTTAAATATTGTAGATATTAAGAAGAGTTTTTACACATATAAAATCAAAAAATTTTGATATTATATATGTGTCTCAAACTGAAAAAAATTACATATATATCTTATTTTTATTATATGAAAATCGAGTTAAATCGATTTTTATAATGAAGCCACGTCTCAGAAATTGGTTACACACAAATCAACTTAAACCGATTTGTGCACTGTAATTACTGTTCATCAAAATTGAGTTCAACCAATTTGTGAGAGGCTGTGTGTGAACGTGTCTGAGTGGCTGTGTCGGAGGCGCTAGAAATCGGTTCAAACCGATTCTTGTGTGCCAAATTTCACTCTTTTGCAGTGAGCTATTAAATATGCTCAATCATAACAAGCAGAGTATCTTCCAGTACTACAAAAATATTCAATTCTTATTATTTTAAATTTTCAACCAATACATTCATACTCACTAATTTTTCAATTAACATTTTCCCCTCCAATTCTGTCCATCATTTTTCAATTTTTAACGAGATTTTTCTGTATATACTTATAAAAATATTTATATTATCTGTTGAACTAATTATAACGTTTTAATATTAATATAATAAATAACAATCAAAATAGATTATAAGGAGAAAAATAAATGCAATTAATTTGTCTTGGAAAGTTATAAAAAAATGTTCGTGTGCAAATTTGACTCGTAAAATACTAAAAATATGTATAACAAAAAATCCTAGCAAATGCTAAACAACAAAATAAAATAAAATAATTAACTAATTAATAATGAATGAAAAAAAGTCCGCACTCAATAGAAACATAAGAGCTATATAGTTGTATTACTAATTTAAATTTTCTTTATAAATTAATTGTATTTATTTTTCTCCTTATAATCTATTTTGATTGTTATTTATTATATTAATATTAAAACGTTATAATTAGTTCAACAGATAATATAAATATTTTTATAATTATATACAGGAAAATATCGTTAAAAATTGAAAAATGATGGACAGAATTACAGGGGAAGGTGTTAATTGAAAAATTAGTGAATATGAATGTATTGGCTGAAAACTTAAAATAATAATTGAACATTTTTATAGTATTGGGAAGATGCTCTACTTGTTATGATTGAGCATATTTAATAGCTCACTGCAAAAAGAGTGAAATTGGGCACACAAGAATCGGTTTGAACCGATTTTCCAGTGCCTGTGACACATCCACTCAGTGCCTCTGACACAGCCCCTCACAAATTGGTTGAACTCGATTTTGATGAACAGTAATTTGTAGTGCACAAATCAGTTCTAGTCGATTTGTGTGTACCCAATTTTCAAATCATAGTCTTTATTATAAAAATCGATTTAACTCAATTTTCATATAATGAAAAATAAGATATATTTATAATTCTTTTTAATTTGGGGCACATATATAATATCACAATTTTTTGATTTTATATGTGTAAAAAACTCTATTAAGAATAAGAGAGATCATCATTATATTTAATAATAATAAAAAATATTTTATTAAATATGTATTTTTTAAATGTTAAAATAAAATTTTTGTTTTAATTTAGGTGGATTTGGGAAGATTTTCTTCCCGTTGTTGACATTGCGGCTAAAACAAGCCACGTTCTGACAGCAGTAAGATATCAAAGTGCAGTAAAGCATAGTTTTTTGTTTCAGAGACAAAGAACGTGTTTCGGATGGCTATCAGACGCTGGAATTTATAATAACTAGTCGTTTGATCAATATGATGGATAATGTGATAATAAAAAATAATTTATTAATTTTTATTAAAAATAAATAATAATTTTTTAAATATATTTTATAAAAAATTATGTATATAAATTTATTTTGAAAATATGCTAATAGATAAATAATTAAATAAATAAATAAAATATAAATGTATTATTTTATTTTATCTCTTATTTTGAATATCATATTTATAAGGTTAAAAAATCTCAATAAATAACCTTTAACTAATAATAAATAGTCTATATTATGAAAATTTTACATATTATAAAAGTTAAAATTGTTGAATAATAAAGGATAATTAGTGGACAATTTTATTACATCACGAGTTATGTATAGATGACAATGTGTATTCATTTGATATGAACATGCTCCCACCTCCATCGTCATCCCATCCCCACGGGTTTTTATCTCTCATTGCCCACGGGAATTTGAATCACTGTAGGTATTCACCAATATTAAAAAAATATCAAAAAGATAAATATTTTTAAAATACTTTAAAATTCGAAACATAAATGTCGCTAATAACAAATATTACTAATGCAATATAATCCAAATTAAAGATAAAGATATATACATAATGCAAATTCAATAAAGATAATTAATAAAAATGATGAGGTGGATATTTAAATAATTTATATATCTAACGAATTCCTTGATTCTATGGTGCGAACTTCATTCCCCATCCCTTCTGTTAACAAATGAGGACTTCACCTTGTCCCCATAAAGACTAAACATATCTTTATTCTAATTCTCATTGCGAGCAATTTCGTGGGTACCATTTCAGCGATATTTTTAAAATCATCTCAAGCCATTTACATTTGTTTAATAAGTCAATTTTAAAATATATGATACAATTAATATGTTATAATTAGTAAAAAATGTCATAAATAATCATAATTTATGTATTTTTTTAATATTACATATGAGTTGTAATTTTAGTTCATCATTAACGTAAAATATATTATAATAGTTTTTTTTATAATTATATAATAGTTGCACATGGTTAATAAAATTTTTGTTAATTATAATATTTTTTATGGTAACTTAATTATAATAGTTTTGTTATCATTAATTAATGATATAATAATTATACATATAAAATTTTAATGATATGATAATAGTTCAATTAAAATTTTAATTATATTATTTGTTATTATTTTCATGTTAAATAATTTTGATTGAGATATTTTGTAAAATATTTTTATTATGCTAATGGAAGAGAGATATAAAAGATTGATTGGAAAAAATAATTGAATTTAAAAACTTACTTTAAATATTAAAATTATGAAAATGAGGAAATATAATTTTCTCAATGAATGAAACATGAAAAAAGTTTTTATTGTTGAAAGCCCTTTCAGCATGGGATGCACTCTCCGGTTGCATTGGTCTCTATTTATAGAGCAGCCAAGATATGTTTTCTTAAATGCAACTTCTACCCTCTAAACATTTTTTTTTTTTCACTTTGGACTATATTATTCTTAACACCAAAATGTAAGTGTGAATTAAGATATCCATTTTATAATCATTTAAATATTGTAGATATTAAGAATAAGAGAGATCCTCATTATATTTAATAATAATAAAAATATTTTATTAAATATTATTTTTTAAATAATAAAATAAAATTTTTGTTTTAATTTAGGTGGATTTAGGAAGATTTTCTTCCCGTTGTTGACATTGCGGCTAAAACAAGCCACGTTCTGACAGCAGTAAGATATCAAAGTGCAGTAAGGCACAATTTTTTATTTCAGAGACAAAGAACGTGTTCCGGATGGCTATCAGACGCTGGAATTTATAATAATACCTATAATAAAATAATATAGCACTATCAGAACTTTTTGGTACATAAAAATTTAAAATGAAAAAATGACACCTCAATTTAAAATAAGAAAAGTTTTAAATTTAAAGAGTATTTATAAAAGAAATTATATTTACTTCATTTATGAAGATGAGTGAAAATTTAAACTTACGGTTTGTCATATAAAAACTCCGTCATCCTCCACTCAATCAAATTATATATCACATCCTCTTAAATCCAAACCCAAATTATATGACACCATGTGACTTGTAATAAAATAATACTTCACGTGATTCTTGAAATAAAAAAATTTTAATAATAAAAGTAAAATTATATAACACCATCTGCAGCAGTACAGTGAGACGAGGGATAGTGTTACTCCAAGATCCATAAATCACGCCGCTACCCTAAAAGCGTGATCTTTATCCTAAAATTGAAATTAATTTAGAATCTTAAATTGTATTTGATTTACTATAAAATTTTAACATTATTGTTAAAAAATAAATGATTGAGAGAAAAATATATAAAATTTAATAAGTAGAGATATTTAATAAATTTTAAAATTAACAATTGATAGAATATTGGTTAGGAATTAAGAAGAGTCTATTTTATTTTTTTTTACTTATGTGTGAAGTTGAATTGCAGAACCATAATTTCATTTTCTATAAGTTTCTATAAATATAAAAATTAGAATTGGGCCATCTAATTTCAATTTTATGCTCAATTTCAGACATGATGCAAGAGTAATTGATTAGATAAAAGAGTACTTGAATACCACATTAAGGTTGGATTTGGTATTATTGTAGCTTTCAAAAAGTTGTTCTAAAAAAGATGCTCTCAACAAGTCATAGTAACACTATATGGTAAAATAATACAAAAGTTACTCTCAATAAACAAAAGTCACAAAATTAGCATTTGGGAAAAATTGCTTTCAAAATCTAAAATGGCTATAATAAATACTAAAGAGAATAATATTTTAGCAAAAAAATTTTAAGGAAGAATCAGAAATTAAAAATCTTAATCAATTAAAGGATAGAGTTGAATTTTTATTAAAATTAAAGTGTTATATTAGTAATTTTAATTTCAAAGAGCATGAGCCAACTTTAAAAAGCACCCCCACATTTTAGTTTATCAAATAGAAAAAAATGACTCATATTTTTCATAAGCCAAAATACCACTCTGAGAAGCATTACCAAACTCACCTTAAATCTCCTTATTTAAGGTGCATTTGGATTGGCTAATAAAAAGAGCACTTTTCACTTAACTTTTCTTAATGGAGAATATTTTTAAAGAAGTTATTTTACGTTTGGATAGATAATTTGAGAAGTTCTTCTCATCACTAAAAGCACCTATAAGTTTATTGCAAGAGAAAAGAATAGAAATAATTTTTATAGCTAAATTACATGAAAGGGGACGTGTGTTGATGAACTTATAAACCAAATAAGTCTATAAGAAAATTTTGTACTTAGCCACACCAGATTGATCATCACTCTTAGAACCCACTTTCCTTCTTTTTTTAAAAAAATTATCATTCCTATTTCTTTCAAAACCCTTTTTGTATTAAATTTAATCAATAATTTATTAGTATACACAAGTTAAAGTGAATATACCTTGAAAAATCAATGGAACCCAAGCAATGGATGCGAGAGTAATGTAACACATTGATTATTAACCTCTTATGCGTACGTCATAATTAACCAATTATTAGATTTCTTACATTTTAATTTCATAAGTTTAGTTTACTCAAAAATACTTTTAGCAAAAAATAGAGAATATATATATTGCAAACTAAAAAGACAGTCTCATTTGTCAACACATAATTAAAACTAATGTAACCTGTAAGTGAAATTACATTTACGTAATGACAAATACATAACAGAATAAATCCTGAATATCATAAACATATAGCAACACATGTCACCACATCATAGTATAATATGGTACTAGCAAATCATAGGAGAACATGGGTCCATGAAGGACAATACCACATAATACTATACAATCCACATAGAACATAACTTAATATCTTGATGAAGAATAAGCCATAAATAAATCCTAGCTAAGAGTCGGTAATAGGACTCCTTTCAAATACAGTTATTCATAAGGGTAAGACTTTAAAATAAGGAAAATATAAGTGAGAATCAATAGTCTACATACTCAAGAGATAAATACAAGATATGCAGAAGATAATAATTAAGTCTCTAAGCATGAGCTAGCTTCAAGGTTAAGAACTCAAGGGATTCCAACATCCTGGCTCCTGGCTCGTTTAAAGACAACATGAAAAGAAAAGAGGTGAGGATCCAAGAATCTCAATAATTAAATAAAAAAGTTAAGCGTTATCGTTATTGTCTCCAGTGACTTTGGTTTAATTATAAAATAAGTAAGTATGCTGTACTTTATTTCATTAGTTCGTAAATAAAAATATCGAAGTGACATATATTTTAAGTCTTGTAAAAATTCTTGATTAACAAATAATGATCTAGAGAACATAGCATTATATTAGCACATTAAATCACATAGAATGAAACTTGCATGAAGGAGTAAAAGAACAAGACATAACAAATTCTCTAGCACTTTGTTTAGTTAAGCTTTAGTTCCTTTAATATATCACTCTCTCTCATGTCACCTTGACCAATCGAATCACGCACAGATTTAACCTCACCCACTCTGAATTACTTATCGCCTAGGATGAGTTCAGCCTAATTAGCCGTCGCTATATTTAAATAGGGATAAAGGGGAAAAACTTCATTTAAACTTTAAATTTAGCTTCCTTGAATCTCATATTCCAACATCATGTAAAAGTCTCCTAGGTTATTAGGAGACATAAACATACACATTATGTATTTCAATGACAAAGCTTACATTTCCTTCATTTCAAATTTCAATTCAAAAATCACTTAATGCATAACTTAGACGTGCCTAAACCAAATGCCGGAAAAAGGATAAACGAGCTAGCCTTCATCCAATCACATTCTAGTAATAGAATTAATAATAACATTTCTAATGCCATCCACATATGAATATTCCAAGCTCACAACATCAAGATGATATCATTTAGACCAACATGTCCAATCTCAAAATAGAATTTTTATCTTTCAATTCAAATAAAGTAGTTCAAAAGGCTTCAAATTCTCAATCCAAATGTATTCTCATTACACCCTAACACTTGTACAAAAAATATGAGTCAAGGATGTAAGAAACCAAGTCCAAATTGCCACTTTATAGGAGGAACATCTTGTTGGAAAAGTTTCAACAATCTATCACCATTTTAATAAACATTTAATAACTAAAAGAACACATTCAAACACCCAATAACTAGAGTACTCAAAATTAACCAAGATTCCTCATTTAGAATCACAAAACATCACCTAACATTGAACCATGGTTGCTAGAAAATTTTCTAGCACTTAGTTCCTCAAATGTCATGAAAAGAACACAACTTTTAAGCACATACCCAAATAACCACAATTCACAATTAAATGGCTATAATTGTATACCCAATTCCTACTCTCATACATTTTTTTTTTTTCTGGATAAAAATAGCTCCCAAAACCCATGCATTTCACTACAACAACCCCAAAAAGGCTAGAGAAGTGCTTCAAATTGTTCAAGAAATACAAGGCTAAAGAGATAAAAGAAATTTCTGCACTTGTGTTTACAAAATCCAACATAAATCCTTCATGTTTCCCCCCTTTTGCCCCTAAAACTAGAATTTCAGCAACAATAGAAAATATAAAAGCAGAGGCACGAAAATGGCTCTTAGCATGAATTCTAGTAACCAAAAATTAATGTTCATGAGCCACAAACCTTATTTAAATATCACTTCCTTCCCCAATCATACAAAAGAGCCCCTAAACCCCTTAATCCCCCAATAATCCGAAAATAAAAAAAAAGAAACACAAGCTCAAATCCTCATTTATCATCAATCCATGTCAAAGAACACAAAACCCCACCATTAGTGCATCATTTTGGAACTAAATCAAGCATAAACACCAAACTAACAAACACAAATTTTAGAGCTCAATAACATACAAAATGGAAGGTTTTTCACAAATAATCCCTTACCAACTTGAAAGTGTCAAAGGAAAGGAATGTTTGGGAGCTTGAGGAGGTGGAAATGGCTGAAAATTTGCACCCTTAGTATTGAGGAGTCCAGGAACAATAGCTGGGATTGGGGAAAGGGATGAGCTTTCCTTGCAATGGTAGTTGAGGTTTAGTATTTGGATGTTAGGGAGGTATTAGTGAAAAGGTGGGCTAGAGGTTCATGGTGATGGTGTTAGTGGATGGAGGTGGAGGTGTGAGGAAGAAGATGAAAAATGTGAAGTGTGTGGGTGTGAGGGAAAGAGGCCATGGCTGTTGCTTACAAGGGCTAGGGTTGCATTTTTTTTGTTTTGTTAGAGGTAGTGTAGGTATTAAGTGAGGGCTAAGGGGTGCTATTGTAATTTGCTCACATTCTCATAAAATGATCAAAATAATTGCAAAACAATAAACAAAATAACATTTCTTTGCATCATGAATTCAAATAATTTATATGATATTGGGTATCTTGAAACTTTAAACTTTTGGGAGGAAATTTTAAATTTTGGTTTGCGAGAGTTCTAAATTTTTTTTTAAAATACTCTAGTCCTTCATGTTTAAATAATTCAACACAACAACTAATATAATCATGTACTCAAACTGCTAAGAGACATAATTAAGTTAGAAATATTTAAGTAATCATTATATAATTAATTAAAAAAATTAATCCCTAACTAAACTCAATTAATTCCAATTAATATATAATTATAACTAAATGGAAATCGGGGCATTATAAGTAACGTGGTTGTGTGTAGGTGTAGATGCTTCATGTCTCTTGTGAATGTGAGTGAGAGTGGGGAGAAGAATTTTGTAAAGGTTTGACAATGGATAGGACTATAATTATAAGCAACAGTAAGAGATAGTTTTGGAATATAAATTTATTATTAATAAAATTTGCTTCTATTTGTATTATTTGTTAAAGGTTAGGTATTGCTAGCTAAAAAATGGTAAACTGTATTTTTATTACAAATATTTTTTCAAATAAAAATACCAGTCCATTATCCAAGAAATTTGTATAATAGGGTTGTTGTATTTTATTTTTATTTTATTTTAAAGTTAATAATATAATTGATTTGACTAAGTCTTCTCAACTTCTCTCATGCTTCCAGTTTCTTAATCAAATAATATCCTAACAAAACAAATAAAAACTAATAGCAATCCAATGTTCTGTAAATCATTGCCGACGGCTAGTGGAATCAAATACTACACCATCATTGATTTTAGGTTTAATTATTCTATAAATTCTTATAATTTTATTTAATTTTTAATTATGTTTTTATAGTTTAAAATTTTTTAAGTAGGCTCTTAAACTGTATAAAATTTTTCAATTAAATCCTTACTATGTTGAAAAATAGAATATTAATAGAATATTCTATTTTTCATGAGAGGGTGAAGATGGAGTTAAAAATGAAAAATTCTGTTTTCATAATTATAGGGACTTGATTGAAAATTTTCATACATATAGGGACCTACTTATAAATTTTTAAATTGTAGGGACTTAATTAAAAATTGAGTAAAACTGTAGGAACCTATAGAATAATAAAATCTTAATTTTAATTAGAATATATCTCACATTGGTTTTTTTAATGGATAAACAGTCATATACTATTTGGGTGTGAAAACTAATATCAAGGTGCATTTGACATGTCTGATGGGATGAGGGTTGATAGTATTAGATTTGATAGGATAAGACCTAATAGTACAAGGTCTAATAAACTTTCAATATACTATATAGTATTTGGTGTAATACTTATAAAATGTTATACTTTATATTCTAATATCATCATTTATTTATAAATAATTCTAATAATATAAGTAAATATCAAATAAAATAGAATAATAATAAAATAGGAATTTTTATAAATTATTTAAATATTATTTTCAAATATTATATTTATGTAAATATTTGTTAATTAAAATTTATTTTATATTAAATGTTATTATTAATTTCAATATTTTATAATTAATTATTATTTCAATAAATTGTTTAAATAAAAATATTTTATATATTTCAATATTTTTATAAAATATTTATAAATTATCAATTATATTTTTATTTTTATTATATATATATTACTAAATTGATATCATATATTACTTATATTTATTTATTATAAAATAATTTTTTAGAAAATAGTTTTTATTTTATAATGTTAGAAGCTAATTAGGTTTAATCCTACCTTCCCGTGTTGTATTAAGTTATATAATATTTTAACGTATAAGAGAGTTATAATATATAAGTTTATACAATATGTTGCCTCCACCAAATAATGGATAAGGGCATAGCATATAGTATTAGCTTATCCTATCATGTCTAATACATCATAGCAAACACACCCTAAGTGGCAACTTTCTTTGATGGATCTGTATTATTTTTCACACAAATCATCGATTAAGATATACTACTCTTTCAAAAGGCAAATAAATATTGTTGCTATTTTGATTTCTTGAGCAATCAAATAAAGTTATTCTTGTAACCTCATTAGTTCAAGTATAAAGTTAGTGAGAGGTGACCTTGTATCCAAGGAAGTATTAGACTATTAGTTATGAAGATTATCTACACCAAGTAATTGACTCATGGTAACAAAATACCCTTAAACCCAGCTTAGCACACCTGAGTCATAAACCAATAAGAGTGCTACTCTAATTTATTCTTATTGTGTTATTTATTTCTAATTCATTAATTTAATATTCATGCATCTATTAATTTTAACATTCACTAGTTAATTTATTTTATTTTATTTCATTTGTGAAATTATTTTAATTAATTTTTTCAACAAGGGCTTAACTTTTCTCATTTTAAAACCCAATATGTGTCCAGAAGATATAATTTAGTTGCATATTCATAGGCACACTTAGCCAAATTTAGAGATGGCAAAAAAACCCACTTAAGTGGATATTTATGGGGATTATCCACAATGAGGATAGAGATAGGGACAAGTTTGATCTCCACGGAAATGGGGCGAAATCTCCATTTACTCAATGGGACAAGGGCGAGGGATGAGGTACACCTTATGGTGATCCGCCAAATCTCAATTTATGTGAAATCATTTAAATATTCACTCATATATATATATATATATATATATATATATATATATATATATATATATATGAACTTAACATATCTTCATTTCAAAATTATCTTTAATTTAATTTGCATTTATATATGTATTTTTTAAAATTAGATTATGTTATATTAGTAATATTTATTATTATGGATATTTATGTATTTTTATTGGAGGTGAATGTCCCCGCCCCATGAATACACGATGCCATTCCTAGCCAAATTTGAAAGGTCAAAATTATGGCTTGGAGAAGTGCCAAATTGTATTAGAGATCTTGTATTGCAGGATACTATTGTCGAATAAATTTGAACCTTTATTTCAAAATCATAATAATAATAATAATCAAAATAAATAAATTTTTATTTTACAATAACATATATAAAATTAAACATCTTATATATATATATATATATATATATATATATATATATATATATATATATATATATATAAGTTAACATGTTAAACTAAAATTCTAATCATAATTCATATTGAGTTAAATATTATTTTATGAAAAATAAGAAGTAACAATTGTAAAAAATTTATACACCTAAATACTTATTAACTTACAAATATTAAACAAAAATAATAAATTTTACGTATAATAACTTTTTTGTTTAATTTATTTATATAGAACTAAAAAGTATACAAAAATCAAAATTTAACCCAATAATTCTTGAATTTTACGTATAAGTCTTTTGATGGGAATTTAAAATATTATAATTATATTTACATAAAATTTTTTGTTATACAAAATTAATTGAATATTTATGTGTTAATAATTATAATTAATAATACTTGTTATAAAATGATAACAATAGAAAGAAAGAAATCAACTAAATCATAGAGGAGAAGATATAATTCTCAAATTGTATATAATTCGAAGCATGTCTATTTATAGTTAAAGGGTGAGAAACACAATATCATATCAAATCATAACAGATTTCATTTAATCTAATCAAATCTTAATTGAATCAACTAAAGATACAAACATTCATATAATTAAATAATATTTCATAACACTTCCATTTAGATTTCCATAAGGGATATCCCTCAATAAAACCTTAGTAAAAAAAAAACCCACTAGGAAAAATCCTAGTGAAAGAAAAAGAATAAAATATCCTTACAGTGATAACTTGGAACTACCTTAGCTTATTAAAAACATTATCAAGGAAAAATCTAATGGGATAAAAACTTTGCATCAAGGAAAAAGAGTATGATATTTTTCCTTGTCTTTGAAATATCACTTAAAATCTCATAATGCATTCTGATTTTATGCACCACTTCTGTAAAGAAGAAATAGGTTGTAACTCGATCACTTTAATAAATTGGACATCAATTCCCCTCTTTAGTTGAGATGTCTATGCCACGTTGTCCTTATATAAAGTTGTGCAAGTTTCTTCTAAGATAATTTAGATAATAATTTAAACATATTGATCTATTACCCTTAACTAGAAACATTTATGAGTTTTGTATACTGCACTAATTTCTCCATAACCAAAAGAAGTAGTGGCTATAATCTATCTTATATATCTATAGGATATGACCATATCTCCATAAGTAAAAGAAACATGTTTGATATATGTCATTATGCAAATATGATGCATATCATGCATGCCAATACACTTACCGAAAATGGATATGATTTATCCATATAAAATCTCATGATAGTTTTCTCTATGAAAAATTGATTAACAAATAAACATTATGTTTGTTAAATGTTCAATATGCATGTCAAAACAAAACTTTATCCTTTTGATATGTTTCATCTCAAAATCTTTATGTAGATCTATGTTTGGTGTCTGGAATTGAGTATGGAATAGGAATTGGACAACCCAATTTTAATTTTTATGCTTATAGTAACATATAGAATTATAATTCCACAATCCAATTCCATAAAATAAAAAAAAAACTAAATAGACTCTTTTTAATTCCTAACCTATACTTATGAATTATTAATTCCAAAACTTATTAAATCTCTCTCTGCATTAAACAACTAAAAAATATTTTTGTCTATCCAAACAAACTTATAAGTACTTTTAGTAATTGAAAGTACTTATCATATTATCTATCCATGCATAAAATCATTTTTCTCTTAAAATTAAGCTCTACTAAAAAGGTTAAGTAAAAAAGTTTTATTTTTAAAAGCTAATCCAATCTTATCTTAAATAAAGATATTTAATCTAGTATTTAAATACTCTTTTTATCTAATTAGTTTATCTTACTTCTGATTTGGTGTCAATTGAGTATAGAATTGAAATTGGATGGCTTGATTTCAATTTTTATATTTGTAGTAATATATAGATTTAGAATTATAATTTCATAATGTAATTTCATAAAATGAGAAAACAACAAAAAAATTATTTTTAATTTCTAACATATATCCTATAAATTGCCAAATTTCAAAATTTATTAATGTTATTAGACTTCTATAGTAAAACCAAACACAATTTAAGATTCTAAATCAATTTTAATTCTTAAAATTGAAATTAAAACTTTATAACACAATTTTAATTCCAATCTCAATATACAAACAGACCCTCATGCTAATTAAATTATGAAAAGAGTGCTTGTTAGTGAAGTGTTGTGTTAGAATAACGTGTAAATCGGAGTATTAATGTATTATATTGAATATTAATGCATTAACTAAACCCCTGTGGGCGTCACATACGATGAGAAGTGTGTTACAGATGCCCTCTTTTAGGGTAGCTGCGTGATTTAGGGCTCTTAGAATAGTCACACTATGTCACTATCCCTCATCTCCCTGTACATGTTGTTATATAATTTTTTTTATTATCATTAAAATTTTATTTCAAAACTCACGTGAAGTATTACAATTTGTTTTTTTTTATTAATGTGAAGCATTATTATTATTATTATTATTATTATTATTATTATTATTATGTGAACGTGAAGTATTATTTTATGATAAGTCTCATTGTGTTATATTATATATTTTCGCTGCTATGGTGTTATTATATTATTTTATTAGTATATTTTTATTTTTATTTTATTTCCAAAAATAAAATTTGGTGAAGTATTCATGTGGCTGTCATTCAATATTATATTGAATATCACAGTTGTCTTTTACTATTTTATATCGTTACATTTGAAACCAGGACATATTAATCAAGTTTATTTCCTGTGTACATAAGGATATAAGTATAGTTATTAAACTTGACTCAATGATCAACTTGTGATAATACTAGGTCATTGACTTAACCGGTTAAATCAAATTTTATTAAATTAATGTATAAAAATATGGTTTAATGCAACTAAATATATCTATATATATAATTAACGGTGTAAAATAGCAACTCAGTGCAGTGGTAGTTTAGCTCCTGTCTTGCCAGAGATGTGGGTTCGACTCATTGGCAATTTTTGAATTATTAAACATTGCTAGCTTGGGGGGCACAGTTCAAAGGTGCAGACTTTGGTTTGATTCACATCGGTTCATCTCAGGTCGATTTTTAATTCGAACCAGGCGGTCCGGTTCAATTTTAATTACTATGGATATAAGAGTTTGATTTTTTTTTATTTAAGCTAATTCAGATGCAACTTAAATAAGGAGATTTATTGAGGTATTTAAGTACTCTTTCATCTAATCAGTTACTCTTATGTCTTGGTGTCTAAAATTGAACATGGATTTGAAATTGGATGTCCCAGTTTCAATTTTTATTATGTTTGTAGTATTAACATATAGAATTGAAGTTATAATTCCTTAATCCAATCTTATGAAATTAAAAAATAACTAAAATAGACTATTCTTAGTTCTTAACTTATATCTTATGAATAGTCAAATTCCAAAATACTTATTAAATATTTATCTTCCCATTAAACTCTATATAGTTATTTCTTTCTTTCATTTATTTCCTAACAATCATGTTAAAATTCTATAATAAATCCAAACAATAAAATTTGAGATTCTAAGTCAATTCCAATTAAAAATAAAATTTTACATTACAATTCCAGTTTTAGTATCCAAATGAACTTCATGTGGCGTTTGGCATATTGTCTTATAAGATTATTGGTAATCTAGATTGTATACACAGATAATCTAACTAGTAATCCTTATTATAATCTTATTTAGTGCAGCAAACGGATTACCATTCAATATATTTCTTTTACTAAAATGTCTTTCAAAGTGGTATACCTTGAAGAATCTTCTTTAACACTGTTTTTAATCTTTTTTTTTTTCTTTTACGAGGAAAATTCAATCTTCCTCACATTGTTTTCAATCGTAATAAAATTATAGTCATTCAAAAACGAGATAAAAAAATAATTTTCCCCATTCTTATTTGTGAATCAGAACCATAACCCATGCTTATCTATTCAATGATAGAATCTGGTACCTTATCGTAGAACTAATTAAAATAGAATGTTAGAGGCATAAAATAACAGTTGATTCTTTGTAGGCCATTTACCCTTTCCCAATCAATCTAATTAAGGCTATAAAGCAACGTTACTATAGAGTAGAAACCAATAAACTCAAAAGAGGATATTGGTGTTTAGCTTGAGGCGCTACAAAGGACGACAATGAGGACTGGCAGTGGAAGTGGCAATTCGTTGACAAGAGAGCTTCCTCACAGAGAATCAATTCATACAGAGGGAGGGAGAGAGAGATGAGATGTGCTTGGAGGAGGGTTTATATATGCTTGAGAATCAGATTACTTTAGGACATTTGTGTTCAAAAAATATATATATAAGATTACCATTGGATGGTAATCCGGTAGACACCACTTGAAGGTAATGTAGATTACCACTAAAAAGCTAATATAGATTAGGTACACTAAGAGTAAGAGAAAATATTTATGGGTTATTATTATTTCTCATTTTTTCTATATTTTTAATGTAATAGTTGATTTATAAATTAATAAATGGAGTATAATAAATACATTATCTTATTCTAAAAGTACCTAAAAATTTCTCCCTTAGCAATATGGATTACCAGTAATGTTTTACCCAATAAGATAATATCATGGATTCAGATTTTTTAAATAATATTGCCCAGCCATTCAGATGGATTATCCCGTTAAATTATGAAAATGAGTGCTTGTTAGTAAAGTGTTGGGTTAGAAACTCAGAATAACGGGTACATCAGAGTATTTGAATATTAATAGTTAAGTAAATCTCTGATAGGCGCCACGCATGCCGAGAATAATTTATTACGGATCCACTCTTTAGGGTAGCTGCGTGATTTACGAATCTTGGAGTAGTTACACTATCCCTCATCTCACTGTACATGGTGTTATAGTAATTTTTTATTATTATTAAAATTATTTTATTTCAAAAATCACGTGAAGTATTATTATTATTTTTTTATGTGAACGTGAAGTTTTTTTTAATTATATGTCTCATGGTGTTATATTATCTTACTATTATTTTTTATTTTTATTTTATTTCTAAAGTCAAATTTAGTGAGGTATTCACGTGGATGTTATTTAATATTGAATATCGCATTTATCTTTTACTCTTTTATATCAATATGTTTGATATCAGGATAGATAAAAGTTCACTTTAGTCCCTGAAATTGTATATATAATTTATTTTAATCCCTAAAATTAAGAAAGTATCACTTTAGTCTCTAAAATTTTAAAAAGTGATTCAACTTAGTTTTTTTGGTGATTCAAGTTAACCCCAAGAACAGTAATATAAGAATTAGTTTGAATCACTTTTTAAAATTTCAGGAATTAAAATAATATTTTCTTAATCTTATAAACTAAAGTAAATCAGATATACAATTTTAGGGACTAAAATAAACTCTCACTCCATCCGAATATATTAATCAAGTTTATATTCTTAGAATTCATTGACCATAGATTTCGGTGATGACTTTTGCTTCCTGTGTACATAAGCATACAAAATTGGTATTGTATTCAAATCACGATGTATATTACAGTTGGCAGATACTTTGATTACTTAATTATCTAGTTTGATGTTCGACTCCTTTTATCGCATACAGTGACAAAACTTGATGAAAATATTTGGAGTTGAGTGTTCATCATCATATAAATTAGAAAATGACAATTAAATTAAAATTAATTATATATACATAAATTTTAAAGTAAATAACTAATACGACAGCAATATTAATGTGTATTTAGATTAATTGTGAAATTAAATTCTTCAAACAATCAAATATACATGTAATTGATTTTTTTACAATTGATTATTTAAAAATCAATTTTATGGTTGGATGTATTAACTTAAAATTAATTTTAAAGTAGTGTATTTTGTTTTGATTACTTAAAAGAATATGAAATAATTTTATATATTTGATACCTATAGGTATTAATTTGACAAAAAAAAATTAAGATTCTAAAATAATTTGTTTTTTAACTTGTAATCTAAAGCATTAAAAATATGCTTTTACTTATGGGTACATTTTACACTTTAATATTTTTTTTGCTCATTAACTTTTCAAATCTTTTAGCCAAATATATAAATATAATTATTTCAATACAAATTTTAATTGAAAGAGAATTACATTGCCAAGCATAGATCTAATAATGCGAAATATTTTGTAAGCATCTTTAAAAAACAACGTAGATCTTAGAATTAACAAATTCATTATTTGATCATTCAACTTTTGCGATCATTTATCTATTGTGGTGAAAAATATTTCCACTATGAAATGATACTCATTTGTAATATAATCTTTTTGGTTTTTATTTTTTAATTAAAACATAAGTTTATACACTTCTAATTGGGAAAAAACTCATTTTGATTGAGCAATATCATTTATATAAAATACCATAATCAAAATTATTTTTTTATTATTATATAATTAGTTTTATTATATTTATTTATATACATAATTGCAAAAAGTCTGGGAAGCAAATAGCAATGGCCTCCACTGCCCCCAAGAATAGTCTCTTGTATTAAAATAGCCTCATGACTAGAGACTAAATTCGCTTCCGTGAGCCCTATGTTTTAACAGATTAATCATTATTATTTTCAGCAGTGCATACCTAATTCACCCAAAAGCAAAAAAGAAAAGATTAGTTTGATTTTCTCTCTTATATTAGCACAACTAGTGTACTAACCCATGTGATGCACAGGAATGAGTACACGGTTAAAATAAAATACTAAATGATTAAAATATGACATTATGAAACAAAAAATGTATGATATTCTATGTAGTCATATTGCGATGAGTAATGTTGGGAAGAAAAGACACATTACACGTATAAGATTGCACCAGTAGATTCAATGATTTACTGCAAGCCCTGAACATCTGAAATTAAAAAAGAAAAGTATGCCTTTGCTAGTCAAAGTAATTAATATATATCCAAAAGTTTGGCATAAATAGTATGAAACTTTACATACCGTTAAATATTATATTATTGAATATTTTCCGGTATAACATATTGAAGATGCAACATTAAGTTACTCCATCATAATTGTGCCAAAAAATTATCAATGCTTTCTTAGATTTTACTTTTGAACGAGCTATATACAACTGTCTAATATTTAAAATTATTTATCATTTACTTCTCCAAACAATCAAATCTGTTAAAAAAAATTTTAAAAAAATGAGATTTAATTTTAAAACTTAAATTATGTAAACTAAACCTCAATAATAAATCGATAATCATTATCAAATTCAACAATACATATAAATATAGTAATTATTTAAGGGATAGATTCAATTTAAATTTAATAGTGAATGAATAAATTTGAATATAACTACCGAATCTGTATATAACTTTGCTGGATGGAAACTGCTTCATGAGGGGCTTCCTGTGAAATCTAAGCTGAAGCTCAGATTCGAACATATTCAAGATACTTGCCCCATATGCAATGTCAATGCTGAATCAGTAGTGCATTGTTTTATTGAATGTCCTCACACCAAGGCAATCATGGAGGCTTTAGGAATTTTAGACTGGAAATTGGACCTGCAGGTGGAATCGTTTGCGACTGGGTGGAGTAGGTTTTTGAGAGCAAGGAGCTGGGAATAGATGATATTGTCTCTTCAACACTGAAGTTGCTCCTTGAACTAGGACTCTGAATACTCTCTTCTCTTGGTTGTTTTCACATTCTTTCCGACTACATGTTAGTAGTGATGTTGGGTTTGGCCCTTTCTTTTCTTGCTTGTTGTCCTTGTGACCCCCGTTTTTCATTATTAATGAGAAGCATATCTACCTTAGTCCAAACAAAATAAAAAAGTCTGTCTATAACTTAAAAATGGAGAATTATTATTTTGATCTTCAAAAGATTGTCAGTGCAATGATTTTTCTGGGGCTAAAATGTTGGTTCTCCCAATTTAAAAATGATAACTTAAATTTGAAGATAATTTGAGCAGAATTTAGAAACAATCCAAATTTATTATAATTGCCGAATTCAACAATAGACAAATATTAATTACCAAATTAAAATTTTAATTTTAATATAATCACAATCAATTATATTTGCTTAACCATTTTATTTACCATATTTGCTTCATATAAATTGCATAACCCTTTCGTTTCGCCTGTGATGCACAAATTGCTTAAATGATTTAAATACAAAGTATATGCATGTGACAAAAATGAAAAAAAAAATTCATGAGAGTATCATTATATTAAAGAAGATTTTCATAAGAACTTGTGATGCGGAAGACCTTATAAGAATTATAATCCCTTATTTCTTTGTGCAATTAAATTTATGATACTTCTATAAATTAAAAGGTTAATAATATTTGCAAGTGAGCCCACAAAATTTAGTAGCAAACTTATGTATGTCTCTCAATAGCTAGAAAGTCATGAGTTTCACTCTCATCTCCACCTCTTATCCCCTAATATCTTAGTTTAAAAAATAAAGTCAATAATATTTTTATATCACAACTTAAAACGTTAATATAATAGGCATACTTATAATATAAATCACAATGGAAACGTTAAAAGATTTTAAGAATATTTAGATAAAATTTAAAATATTCATATTTCCATATTTCCTTTAGTAAATAATAAAATTAATTTATGTCAATTTTTTAAATTAACTAACAAAACTAAATAATTAACAATGACGTTCACGATTAAGAGTAAATATTACAAAGAATTAATTATATATGATCTTTGTTTCAAATTTTGATCTTCATAATATACCACCCTGAATTATATGATATAAATATATATTAGTACTAAAGTATGCAAAGACTTGATAACAAAATGTAATGAATGTGTTATATAATAAATTAAAGTAAATAAAAAATATAAAATGCAGAGTTATACTTGAACTTTAAATATTTGAAACACCTCTAGATAAACAACATTTCTGTAATATTACAAGGTTGCCCATTATCATCCAATATTAATATTTTCAAATCATTCTTGATTTTACTTGTGAGATCAACACATAAAGTTATCAATAAGTGAAGTTAGGCTTGGGTACAAATAACCCAACAAATCACAAATGTTGGTTTATGTATACTAATGTGAGGACAAAACACTTTGTGTAACTATATTAATCTTAATGTGCTTTGAGTAATTATCATTTGCTGAACTTTCTGATTAGTTGTTTTGAGTGTTTCAGCTTTATGTTTAAAATTGATTTACTTATGTTGATGGTTTCACTTTTGAGAAAACCAACACCTTGAGTTGGCATTATTAGTACATTTGTGCAAGAAGCAGAATAAGGAAATGGAGTGAGAAAAATGTTTGCCAAGAATGGCAATTTTTGAAGCCCATGACGCATTGTTTATTAGAGTAGATAAATAAGGTGTGATGTTGTCTTATCAGGAAAAGTTCAAAAGCTAATAGTTAAAGGTCTCTTTCCAAGTGCTCAACATATATTTTCTTTTGTAATAATCTGGACTGGATAACAACAAAGACAAGAAAGAGAAGCAATCCTATTCATTACAAAGGGAAGACCTCATCAGAAAGCATGTGTCTGATCTCTCCAAGCTTCATTAAACGGTAAAAATTCTCATCCTCCTATAAGAGGTGATCTTGGAAGACATTCAGACCAAGAGGAAAGAAAGAGAAACCAAAGCTTTACTCCTAAAAATTCAAAATTCAAGTCAAACCATTTTCCTCTTCTCTTAGCTTGTTATAGTTGCTATCATACGTTCTAGAGTGTTTTAGAAAGTTGTTGTATTGATTATTGTATTCTTTCTTGAGAGTGAAAAAGCAAACTTCATTCAAAACTATTATTGTAAGGCTTTATCTTGTGATATAAGCTGTTCATTGGGCTTAAAGAGACTCATTGAAAATACCACTTGAGTTGAGCTTGAAGAGGCTTCGAAAGAATACTCAGTGTTTGTACTAGTTGTGCAAATTGACAGTGGATATACTCACCTGGAGGGTGGAGACTGGATGTAGGATCTAAGTTAGATATCTGAACTAGTATAAAATACTTGTGTTCAACTATCTCATCTCTTCCTCTTCATATTGCATATCTATTATATATCAGCTTGCATCTATCCTTAAGAAACTGGAGTCTAAAGTTTTGATCGAGTGATTTCATTAAATTGTTTGTTAATATAACTTGTATTGTTGAATCTGTTTTAACTTCATCTTTCTATAAAATACATGGTTCACTAAATCTATTGTGATCTAAAAGAACAGTTTTCATGAACTCCCTTAGCTTTATTCCTGATAAAATCTGTTTGTGATCAGGATACTAAAACCAAGTGGTCACATTATCTTCTGGTTATTCACTTTGCAAGCCTTTGTTACTCTATTATTGATAAAATCTCCTATGATAATAGGAGACATCTAGTTGAACCTTCTAATTTGTGTGTTAAATGTGCAGAAATTTTTTAAAGCAATATTTAATTCAACCCCCCTTCTTAAGTATTCTGATACCATCAACAAAGATTGCCATTAACTTTTATTAATGGTTATAATAAAGCATAGAATGATAACCGTGTGATTTATATCCTTTGAAAATTGAGAGGCATGCCTAGATTAGAAAGTATTAGATTCATATGAGATATGTTAACCTTTTCTCCAATTTTATTGCTTGTAATAACTACAATTGCTCCAATAACATTATTTCCCAAATCTTCAACTATTAACCATGTTCCATTATACAATCTAGAAGATTGATCAATGTTTCTTAACATTGTAATTGGACTCCCTTCTTTAAAACTAATCTATGATTTGGAAGTTAGAACACTTTATCTCATTTACAAATTCAACAGTTATCCAATCTAACTCAATATTAACATCTTCATCTCCTATGCAATATGAATTTAAACTCAGATACTCCTTTTCCTCACCAAGAATTTGAGAAAGAACAAATTTATTGACCATTTCAACTATCTCAATGGTAAGTGTGAGCAATGCTCTATCCTAAAAAAAGACATAGTTTTTTTTCTTTAAAAAAAATAGGCATAGTTTTTTACCCGTACAATGCATGAGACTTATTTCATATTGAATTAATACATACAAATATTTTAAAATCTAGGTAAAATGTAATTTTATTATAAATGTCTAAAATTTTTTATATTCAAATAATAAGAATCATATAACAATAATTTAAAATAGAAATTTTAATATTATTATATTATTTTATATTAAGCATGGTTAATTAGTACAAGTATTATTTTTCTTATTTTATATTTTTTACAAAACTAAGGATTAACTAATTAAAGAAAAAATAGCGTGTCCCTTTCTATCCCTTTAATTTGACCTCCTAAAAGTGGTTTAACAAATTCAAATTGAAGGAAATATGCATAAATTATAAAAATAAAATTTATTTATAATATACCTTTACAAAATTTAATAGAATTTCAATAATTAAAATAAAAATCATGTGCTTTTTCTTGTGTTGTATGTTCTTTAATATACTAATATTAGATTTATAAACCAAAGTAAAGTATATTCATAATATTCTCCTAATAATTTTTTTACTTGTACAGTGCACTAATATTTTTAAAAAATATCTTAACTTATAAATAAAATTTAATCTAAATTAATAAAGTCAATTTAGGAATAATTCATAAATAGTTGATAATCAATATGTACAGATAATAATAAAATGTAATCATTTTTTTATTTTAAAATGATGTTCAAACAATTGATGAAAAAAATTAACCTCATTTTTTCTCTTACCCCTTTTAATTAATGATTTCGTGTCATCTACCTCTCCCATTAAATTCAACCATGTAACTATTCAAATTAAAAAGGAACATATATTATTTATGATATCTAGGAAATATATTAAATTCAAAATATTTAGAATATGAAAATAAAATTGAATACACTTAATTAGAAATTTAATATTTAATTTTGAATAGAAAATTTACAATATTGTAATTTTTCATGACAATTTTGTAATTAGTTTTTAAAAATAAATTTTTTAAAAGTATAAGTTTTAAGAAATTGTAGAGCATTTATTGGTTCTTAAATATCATTTAGTCAATTTTTTAAGAAAAAAATGATTTATGATTATTGTGATATATATAAAACTGATTTTCATACAAAAAAAGATTAAATTGCATACGAAAAATAATTGAAATTGATTTATGACAAAAAAACTGTTGAAAAAAAATACTTATTTATCATCGATGATTGATATAACTAATATCAAATAATAATTATGATTATTGTGATTGATATTTGTCAATTAAATCTGATGAATATAATTGATATCTCACAATAATTATGAAATTTTATTTTATTTTATTTTTTATATTTAAAATGAGATGTTTGATGTTTTGAGCTTTCTGGTAGGAGTTTCATGCTTAAAATTAAGCTAGTATTGATATTTGGTAACCTCAAAATCACTATCATTGAAAAATTTAAAATCAATGTCCTTTTTTATCAAGGCGTGAATCTTTCCTCCCTTAAAAAAAAAAAAAAGAGAAGTGACATAGATTAATAAGTACATAGATATAATAAAAATGAACCAAAAAAAAAAAAGTTACATACATATTCCTTAATGAAAACCATTTCAATATAGAAGCTTTGAATTTCCAAAGTTAAAAATATGTCGCTAAATAACAATCCTAACATGTAGACACTATGATTCTTTTACAAAATTTATTTATGCAACATGGTACTGGTATACGACAACAATCATTAAGACTTGAAAATAAAGAACACTAAGATGTTAAAAATGATTAATAAGAATGTGAAGATTAAAATTAAAATATAAAGACAAAAATAGAAAAATTAAAACAAATATTGATTTCCAATCCACATTATTATCCCTCGATAACATAAAATTTACGATTATATTTTGAGCAAGCACTGTTTGATAGCATAGCTCTATCCGTGATTGACTTCCAATTTTGAATTATGATTGCCATATTTTATATTTTATCACTCAAAAAGTAATTGTTGATGTCCAAGTGGTGGGTATTGTCACAACACCAACTCCTCAGCCTGAATAGCACCTCATTTTGTTTGCAATATGTCTTAACAATATGCCCCTAAACTTTCTCATGAGAAAGCGCTATCGTCAACCAAGTTAGTCACAACATGGGATCACGACCTAGTACGGCTTTCCATTAAGCAAATCACTTCAAAACAAGGGACAAAATATTTTTATAAAAGTAGAAATCATCTTAATAGTTACATCAAAGTGGATTTAAGGTAATAGAAGCTTTTTTCCTTTCTATAACTAAGAACAATAATTATAATTTCTAGAGTACACCTTAGAAGATGGTAAAAGCATCCCAATTTAGGGGTAAAATATTCTAAAACAAAAAAAAGGAAGCATAAAGAAAAACTATCAAATTAATTAAAAAATGAAGAACTTGAGCCAGACCTCCTCCATCACCATTCACGAAACCACCTTATTGCCACCATTTCTTAAATGAAGACATGGGAAAAAGAGGAAGTAGTATAGTTAATGAAGGAAGTAACAAAGATAAGATGAATTATTTCTTATATAGACATCTAATATGAAAGAATGTGAAAAGAAATTACAATTAACAGTGAACAAATTTTAATTAGACACAACGTAATTTTCTCATCAATAATAATTAACAATAATAAAGTTATAGCGTCATAATAAGTAAATATTTGAATTTCAAACTTACTAATGTCTCCATATAATAGGCATCACTTGTAACTATTCATCAACATATATATATTTTTAATTTAAATTTATGCTGACAATGACTAATTTATTAGACTGTGATTGCTTAGCTTGATCCTATTTATCATTGATGATCAATATAATTGGTATCTAATAATTAATTATGATTTTTTATCATATATGTAAAATTGATTTTTGCACCAAAAAAGTGTAAATTACATTCTAAAACTAATTGAAACTGATTTATGCACAAAATTGTTTTTTAAAAAAACTTATTTATGATCGATGATTGATATAATTGATACCTAATAACTAATTATGATATTATTGTGATTGATATTTGTCAATTAAGTTTGATGAATATAATTCATATCTCATAATCATTAAGAAAATTTATTTTATTATATATATATATATATATATATATATTTAATATAGATTCATTCTGATTATGAAACTTTGTCAATTAATTATGATATCATATTAAGCAGATCCTTTATCTTGGATCCTTTTTCTTCTTTTTTAATTTTGAGTGGATCCTTTAATCCATTTATCTTTTTTCATTTATCCTAGGCAGTTTATATGTCAATCTCTTTGTAATTTTGAATTCACCCTTTAAATGGTCGTTTGCCATTATGTTTATATCAAATGGATTCTAACTTGTCCTCTAAACATGTTTTAACGATATACTAAAAATGTTTATATCATTACAATAGCAAAATAAAATTCACACATGTTTCATTCTTATCATCCCTTACATATTTTTTAGCTGGTCCTTTACATATGTTTAAAAAAAGTTTTTTAATTCAAAATTTAAAATTCATTGTTTAATAATTGTAGTGCAATTCTACTATTATATGCTGATAATCTTTAATGATATATAATAATTATGATTATTTTTAAATTATTACTTATTAAATTTTTGAAATTTATGGGCCTTAAATTAATCATTGTAGTGTAATTTTACTATTAAATGCTAATAATCTTCAATGATATTATCTATAATACTAATATTTAACTTTATGGGGAAAGTTTTCATGTGTCGCAACAAGAATAATTTTGGGCCCACAATTTTTATGAAGTTAATTTCTAATTATATTTTTGAAAAATAAAACTATAATTATTACATAGTATTAGAATATCATTGATAATCATCAGCATTGAATAGTAAGATTGTAATACCAAAATTAAATATCTTTAAAACTTATCACTATTTAATTAAATATTTAAATATTTGTACTATCATTTAAATAATAAACATAATAATTTATTTATTTTAAATCTCATCATCAATCTCTTCTATTTTTTAAAATTTATTAAATATTTTATCTATTATTGATAAAAAAAGGGTCATAAATAAATATATAAAAACAAATAAGGAGATACCAGCCAAAAACCATTACACTTGCTACATGATGTGAAAATTAATCTACTATTATAATATTTGGGAGTCATCTATAATCTATATCTATAATACTAATATTCAGACTCTTATGAGAGCAAGTTTTTCATGTGTCAAGAATAATTTAGGGCCCACAATTTTTATGAAGTTAATTTCTAATTATATTTTTGAAAAATAAAACTATAATTATTACATATTATTAGAATATCATTGATAATCATCAGCATTAAATAGTAAGATTGTAATACAAAAATTAAATATCTATAAAATTATCACTATTTAATTAAATATTTAAATATTTGTACTATCATTTAAATAATAAACATAATGATTTATTTATTTTAAATCTCATCATCAATTCTTCTTTTATTTAAATTTATTAAATATTTTATCTATTATTGATAAAAAAATGGGTCATAAATAAATATATAAAAACAAATAAGATATACCAGCCAAAAACCATTACACTTGCTACATGATTTGAAAATTAGTCTACTATTATAATATTTGAGAGTCATCTATAATCTATATCTATAATACTAATATTCCAGACTTTTATGGGGAAAGTTTTCAAACAAGAATAATTTAGGGCCCATAATTTTTATGAAGTTAATTTCTAATTATATTTTTGAAAAATAAAACTATAATTATTACATATTATTAGAATATCTTTGATAATCATTAGCATTTAATAGTAAGATTGTAATACAAAAATTAAATATCTTTAAAACTTATCACTATTTAATCAAATATTTAAATATTTATACTATCATTTAAATAATAAACATAATAATTTATTTATTTCAAAATTTTAATTCATTGTAATTAAAATTTAAATATTTGCCCAAATGATACATCATACAATTTCATAAGTAAATCGTCATCTAAAATATGTTTTAAAAAAAATGTTAAACCTCACTATATATATATATATATATATATATAATATTTAGGAATATTAAATAATAATTGTAATGTCAGGTATTATTTTTGGTAATTTTAAATTTTTAAGAAAAAAATTTCTCTGCCAAAAGTAAAAATACATTTAAAGACAAATATTCTAATATCAAATTTAAATCTTCTTTAAATTAATGCATATTATTTTACAATCTATCTATAATTGTAATAATAACAATATCATAATAATTTATATTTTAATAAGTTGTATTTATGCACGCATTCTGTCTTAACTCTTGGACATTTTGCATTTGAATTGTACTCAATTGATGTTAAATTAGTGAATTTGTAATTTATCCTCAATAAGCATCATTGGTTAATTTCATAGCTATAAACATTGTTTTTAGTGCATGATCATTTATTAGAAGTGCTTTGTACTTTTAACCTCTTTGTAAGAGTGTTGTTTGATAATAGGGACTTCCAAGTTAGTACATTAGAGTAGAAGAAGAACTCAGAACACTGCTAAGGTTCTGAGACTGTCCAACTTGACCTTCTGTTAGTATTTTCGCAATATCTGAAGTTACAGATGTCCGATTGGATTTTGGTGGCGTTAGAAAGCTTATTCAAACGCTACAACTTCTATTTATAGGCTGAAGAGCTAATTTGAACGTTTTGGCCGCCAAATGGGCTTGGAAGTTACTGGAGACCGCCTAGGTGGTCTGGGCGATGAGAGAGGGACTCAGCAGTCCCAGACCGCCTAGGTGGTGAAAGAGAGACCAAAGTCAGGGAAATTCACAATGGAGACCGCCCAGGCGGTCATTTGCAAGCAGGAGCATCTCGAGACGTGAATTTTTACAAAAGGGGCCCGATTTCAGTATTTTTCTTTTAGGTTTTGAAGGCGGCATATAAACACTAATACTCTCTCATTCTCTTGGCTAGAGAACGCATTCACTTTTCTACTCTCTCTCTCTCTCCACTTTCTCTCTAGGTTTTGGGAGTTCCCAATCTTTGTTTTGACTCCGTTTGGAATTGTAATTTAGTTTTCCTTCAACATTGATTGTGAAATCTCCCTATAGAGGAGTAATCTCTTTACCGTGTGCAAGGATAACTAAAAATTGATATTGTTCTTAAGGTTTCTAATTTTAATTGCAATTCATGGTTAGTTTTTCTTCCCGTTTACTTTTCTTTTGATATCAATTGTGAAGCTTTTTGTGATTGTATTTTTAAAAGTTATTTGGTTGTTCATTCGTTTGCATGCATAATCTAGATACCATTGGGATATTGGGTCGATTAATTTAATTACATCCAATTGGTAAGGGATTGAAATTAACTCGTTAGAAATTAGGTTGCTGTAATTGGTAGTCAAATTGGCATAGGTTCATAGAATCACGATCGTGAATTACTAGTTCATATGTTAGTTAAACCCTTAGTGGGAGTGCGATTGTATGACCGCTAAGTAAAATTGCATCATTGTTGTGTGATAGCATAACTAATGAAAGTAACCACTGTCATGAATTTATCTTTTGAATTGATGATTGAACAATTCTTAATCTGAAGGACTCCTTGTGCAGGTAATTTTCTTATTATAATTTCTTGAATTAATTTAGTTGCTATCAAAAACCCCAAATTTCTAATTAGCTAGTAACACTTCCTTGTGAGACGACATTGTGCTCTCTACTACATTTTTTGTGCAACTTGACACTTTATAAATTTTTAATTTGTTGCGGGCGACACTCGCATCAATTTCCTACAATCAATCAGTCACTATATCAATACCTATCTTTTTATGGCTCATCAATAATACAAACTCAAATAATAATTCCTTTTTTTTTGTATTTGCAACTAATAGAATGGTCCTCTATTTATTATATACTATAATATAATTAGTATTAATCTGTAGAGTAATATAATATTAATTAATCTATCAATATGGTTTCCTATATGAGTTCTAACAATAAGTCATACTAATTTCATGTTAGAATTCTTCACTTATAGAATATCCTAAGTTATAAAAATTCAAAGTTCTATATCTACCAGAGAAATGGAAAAAAGACAATTTTCATTGTCATCAAAATTGATAAGGATAAGTAGTATACCTTATTTTAATTTACAATAATTTTTACTACTATCAGTTCTACATATTTTTTCTCTTTATTATTACGTTTATATTTTTCATCTTTTGTTATATATTTAATATTTTTCCTTTAGTTTAGGTGTTTATTTTTTTTAGTTCATTATCACATTTGAATTGTCTTCACCTATTGTTTTAGAAGCTTTGAAAATAGTTCAAGATTAGAGGGATAAGTTATGTGATCAAGAAACATCTTTCAATAAACACATTGAATTGTACAAGTTATTCCAAGAAGAATATTATAGTTAAGAAGGACATTAATTTGGCTATAAGAGATATGACTAATTCCATATAGTAATGAAGTTTGGAAGCATATGATTATAATCTTTTTTGGATTCATGCTAAAATAATATGAATGATGTAGCTATTAGATATGTTGATGATGGTTAGTATTGGTAGTTTTAATGGTATAGATTTCTAAAATATTGGAGATTATATATGTATATATATTGGTTATCAATACTAATGATTTTATTGGAATGTAATAATCTTGATATGAACTTATTGATATATTTCAATAAAAAAAATCCAATGTACAAAATATTTATGATTATGTTTTCAATTATGAGTTGCTAATTCAAAATTTGAATCAAGATTGTAAAGTTCAATTTCATTTTTTGCCTTTATATACTATTATTGTATTAAATTTTTTTAATCTTGGATTTAATTAATTTGAATTTAGTTACACAATTTTATTGTCTCAATTTTGAATAGGATTTTATGGATGAATTTTGTGCTCTAATTGAATACAATTGTCCAAATGATATTAAATTTTATGATACTCTTTTTATATTTTGTTCATTATTTAATTATTTAACTAACTTATTTTTAAAATTAATTTATATATTCAATTTACAATAACGTATATTTAATTAAATTTTTATTTCTTTTTAGTAACGGCCAACAAATAATTTTTCAATATCACCCATGCATTCACGGGTTAAATGACTAGTAATAATATATAATAATTATGATTATAATTTTTTTTTAAATTATTAATTATAAAAACTTTAAGAAACCCTAAATTATTCTGAAAGTGACAACTAAAAGTTTCCTCTAAAGGAGTTTTAAATATTAGTATTATAGATTATAGATTATAGGTTATTATCGATTGAATGATTGGTTTCCTTAATTTATGTGGTGTATAATAGTCATTAATACCCAATTATAATTGTTTATTCTTCCCTTAATTCCTTTTGAATCAAATCAAGTTTTATAGCATGATTAATTCCATTGATAAATAATTTTGTTGAACGGTATCAAACAAAACTTGACTTCGGTTTGCTATTGATTTCAGTTTTTCTAATTAATGTTATAAAACATAATGTTGGTTTATAAAAAGTCTGGTGCAAACAATCATAAATTGATTTAAACACTGGCATTATTTCTATTGTTTGGGCTATACGTCATAACATATCTCATTGTAATTATTAAGTTCCTGGTTAATATCAAAAGATCCTACTATATTTTGGGGGATTTTTACACCATGACAGAATAATCGTTAAGAACAATTCAATGCACGCCTCAGGCTTAACAAACTTCTCTTTTTCTATATTTTATTTTGAAAATCAAAAATTAATTTTCCAACATTATTTTATTTTATTTTTGTTAATATATTTTTATTATTTTTTCTTGTTTTGCCTTTCGTGGTAAAATTACCATTTTACCCTCTTTCTCATACCAAAAAAAAAATGGTAATTTTTTGCACACATACTACTAACTGCTCACTCTTAAATAAGTGTTTAGCTTGAAGGGAATAATTGGGATGTTATACCTTCGATGTGGAAAATTTGTTTGCTTGGTGAGCTTCAATTTTAGCCAATCTTCTTTGGCTCAACATAGCAACAACTTCTTTATTTAAGGATGATAATGGACAGGTTAGGTAGGTTTTAACTCAACATGATCCTATCCGCACCTTATTAACGCTAGTCTCAATTCGTCTCATCTCTACCTGGGTTTTAAAATATAAACCTGCATTTGCTACCTTACCCTTGTTATTTTTCTAAAAGAAAAACCTAGAGACTTTCGTAAAACCTAATAAACATATAAAAGAGGTTGAGTTTCAAGAAAATAATAAATAAGAAATAACATAAATTAAACACAATTATATAAAGTACAACAAATGTTAATATTTATTAAGTACATGAAAAATCTTAGTTATCAGAAAACAACAAACAAAACTCTAAATAAGCTTAACATAATCATTTAAATTATAACAAATATATCACAAGTTCATGCCTAGCATCATAACTCTTAAAGCTATCATTCTTCAACTTCTGCATCCTCTTCTTTAGTAATTGTCTTTATAAGGTGTGCGAGGTGGGTTTAAAACCTAACTTGAGCATGGTGGTTAGAGCGAGTGCCCCATGAGTAGGGTAGCAATCCTTGCCCTCGTGATTTTTTAATTTTAACTTTAAATTTTTTTATAGTTTTCATGATTAAATATTATTTTTATTTTTATTTTTAAGAAATAAATATAAAATGAGTTAAATTATAAGAACTAATCTTTTATAAAAAAAATGAAATAATCTTTTATTAACATAAATAATTATATAGATTAAAATTTAAATAATTTAAATCAATAACACTATATATAAGAATTTAAAGTTAATTTACATATATAGATCAAAACTAAAATTAATGAAAATTATAAAATCTATTTTGAAAACAAAAATTAAAAAAGATTTGGTAATGATTGAGATTAAAAAAAAAAAAAGGAACTTTTGTCAAGTCTATGTGAGAAAGTGGACGGAATTATCTTAGCTTCTTGATAGGAAAGTAGTGCCATTTTCTCTCAGCAAGAATTTTAGGGGATCAAAAGTCAAAAAGTGAACATACTCCTAGAGCCTGCTTGTAATAAATAGACTGAAATTTTAAGTTAGTTTCAAATTTATAATGGAGGATAAATTAGTCTCTTTAAAAAATCTATATTAGTCCTCAAATTTTATAAAAGGAACAATTCATCTCTCCATCAAATTGTTGTCTGAACTATTAACAGAAATTTTTATGTATTTTGTTAATTGCTTACGTATGCGTTAATTTTCACAGTGAGTCATAACTTACCCCATTTCTCTTTGAATAGAATAAATGCCAACTAAAGTCAAAATCTTTCTTCTTAGGAGAGATAGTAGATGAAAAAAAAAGTCTAAACAACTTCATTTAGAAGAGTAAGATAAGTTAGGATCCACCATAAAAGTTAGCAGTACATGTAAACAAGTTAACAATATGTATAAATAAATTAACAACACAATTTATACGACAATTTGACGGGACTAACTTGTCCCCTATTATAAAATTTGAGAAACTAATATGAGATTTTTAAATCTAGAAACTAATTTATTTCACATTATAAATTTGAAGGACTAACTTAGAGTATTAGTCTAATAAATATATGTCGCTTGTAACAAAAAAAAATAAATAAATACTAGTATATGTTGCGTACACGAGCATTTGGGCAACACCGACAATACCGGGTTCTCCTAGAAATTGACTCGAACACCCATTGCCTTCATGGCGAGGTGATATTAAAGTTCCCTTATTCGTCATTTGGATGTTCATAGATTACACTCCCCCCTTTTAAAATATTTATCAATTTAAAATAAATATAAATTTTAAAAAATAATAAATAATATTAATACTTAAATAAAATATAATAAATTGATTAATATATCCCTACATATTAATTAATGTAGCACATTATTTAAAGTTAATATTAAATAAATGAAATGTTTTGATAATGTGAAATTAATTTAAGATAGTATTGGAAGAAAAAAAATGATATTTTTATACTTTATTGAAATGTGAAATTGATATATATTTTAAAATATAAAATTATTTGAAAATGGATAAATATTCTAAAAGAAATGGAGTATTATATTATGTTTATTTCATTTTCCAATTTGAGCAGAGTTCTCTTTGTTATTGATAGATTTTTTTCAAAAAGTGAAAATGTAATGTAATGGACAGAGAAGGACTTAAGATTTTTTTTTGGGGGGGGAGGTTTTTTTTTCTATTTCAATTAACTTTAAAGTACTTTTTTTTACAAAAATTTAAAGTGAGAAGATGACGCTCTATTCCAAGATAGCAAATGCCTCAGGGCTCAAAGAGTACTTACAAAGCAATTTATATTTACCTCACCCAAAGAGGACGAGTGGGATGGGGGTTCGAACCTGATTCTGTTAAGTGCAAACTCTATCATACTCCACTCTGTAGGTATAAATGTGCACGAGAATAAGGGGTTAAATCGTGCTTTACTTTATTTTGTATACTTGAAAGCTTTAAAACAAATACCATCAAGTGTGAAACTTGTAATGCAGTGAAAACTTAATTAGTAGCTTTAGAATGTAGATTTATAAAGGAAACGATAAATAACGTAAGAACTTAAAACATTAAACCAAAGTAAGTTCAACAATAAAACATAAAAGAGATAAATAAAGGAGATCAAGGAGAAAAAGATATGACACAATAGTTTTTATATTGGTTCAGCCAAACATGTCTACATCTAGTACTCAACACAAGTTGAGGTTCCACTAAAACATCTTTCTCAAACTAGAGAAAGAACATAGATAGTCTTTACATTAGCCTTCCCAAGCTTACACTTGTGACCATGGACAACCCCCACTGTCACAAGTTGAGTAGTTATTCATCAGTCTAAGTTGAATCGTGACAAGTAGACAACTCCTAATGTCGCGTTGCAAGTAGTTATTCACCAACTTTTCCAAGCTGAACCTTGAGTAGTCTTGAACTAGCCTTCCAAGCTAACCCCGTGACAAGTAGACAACCTCTACCTGTCACATTGAAAGTAGTTATTCACTAACCTATCCATGCTGTATCCCGTGACCAGTAGACAACCTCTACTATCACGTTGCAAGTGATTTTACATTAGCCTCTCCAAGCTATCTCACAACGATCACTCCTGGATCAAGGATACAAAGATTTGGTGTTTTTGTTGCCATTCAAACTAACTTACACTCAAGTTTCCTTAACATATACATGAAGATCCTAGAAAAACTTGAATGACTCTTTTCTATTATTTCTTCCTAAGAAGAACATATATCTATTAAGAATGAAGAAAGAAGATTTTTACAAGTAAGGAATCTGATTACATAATGATATGAACTTTCCTGGATGTGGACGGATTTTTACAAAGTTTTCTCTTCTTGAGCACAGAGTCTCTCATTTTCATTTGAGCACAACATCTCTATTTAAATATGGTCTTCCTTGTGACCATTGCCCTTATCAGATCTCCAAGTGACATATGTTGATCATCCATTTGTGTCTTGGAAAACAGCTTAGAAGTGTAGCTGAAGTTGTCAATTTGTTGCAAAGGTTATGACGTTGAGGTTTTTGATGTCTCTTCAAAACTACTTTTACGTTCTAAATGTGATTTCTGAACTCTTTCTTTTAGAACTAGGAAAAGTTGATTTAGTTAGCAAAAGAGATGACACGTCATTTTGATATTGGGTTTGACTCTAAATTTGAATTTCAAAATTCAAATTTCTCTCATTTTTCCTACAACGTTCAACCATCCACGTAAAGTGAGCTTTTTGACCTCGATACAGATCCTTGATGATTCTTTGATCTTTAGGTCTTCAATCCAAGCTTTATGATAATGAAGGAATTGCGATTATGCTGATTCAAGGTCCTGTAACACCTGGTTCTCAGAGTTTGCTTGATATCTTCACTATAAGCATATACTTTCTGATGTCCAGTGCTACTTTCTGAAATCTCTATTCTTGGTTTCTTGCACTGATTTCTTCTTCTAATCATTAGCTCTTTTAAGCTTGAATAAGGGATAATTTTACTTACCTTTTAGTTCCTATCTCTTAACATGAGATAAAATAAGTTTGCACATGTAAAATAAAATATATCCTCGTTTGAGTAAGTGTTGCTCTTGCTAAACAATGGAACCTGTTTAAACTTATAAGAAACTCAAGACAACCTTTAGTCGTTCTTCAAAGCATTTTCTTTAAATTAGTTTTGTTGTTATTCAAAACTCGTTATCACTTCTTGGAAGGGTTTGAACTAACACACTTGACCAACCCCATGGGTTGATTAACTTTAAAGTATGCATACAAGTCGAAGAAAAAAAATCTTTAAAGTATGCAAATTTTCAAGAATTTTCAATTGTTGTTAGAGTTTAATTATATTGTAATATTCATTATAATATTAGTGTAAATTATTTTATTCAATCAGCAACTATATGACACTTTATATTTTTAATTTTGATATAATTATAATAAAAATTAAATATTTTAAATAATATAATAATGAATTATTAAATATTTATGCTTTATTTTTTTGAAATAATACATGATAATTAAATTTTTATTATTGCTAGTGAATTGATAATCCACATTTTTTAAAAATTAAAACCTAAATGAAAACTATTTTAAAAATAAAATATTAAAATTTTGAAATTAATTTATTTTAAGAAAGTAAGTGTAGTGATAGTATTATATTTAGAATATAATGATATGAGTAATTATATCTAAGATCAGATTATCAAACTTAAGAATTTAGATAAACTATTTTTTATAAAGTAAGATCATAAACTTGTAAGAGTTTAATAGTTGACTCGAGAGTTTAATAATCATACCGTCTTACAAGGTTATCAAATTGAAGAATTTAGATAAACTCATTTCCATGAGGTAAGATAATGAATTTGTAAGAGTTTAAGAGTTATAACTTGAGAGTTTAATAACTGATTATATCATAACTTAAACTAATTAAAACTAATTATTATAAGTGTGGACTTAAAAAAAATATTCTAGTTAAGAAAGGCCAAAAGGGTAGTTGAAAAAGAAATTTCTCTTTATAAGATAACTATTGGATTTTCTAAATTTAATGTGAAATTAAAAAGTTAAATTCTTAATTAAAAAATAGTGTAAAGAGGACAGTTTTAAATGCAAAGATAGAAGCTATTGAATTTATTGGATGGTGGTGGAAGTTATTAGGGGTGTACAAAGTACATGTTGTGTCGAGTTGAATCAAATTCAAATCTTGGTCTAATTTTTAGATTGAGTTTTTTTGGAGTCCGAACTTGATACTACTATGACTTGATTAGTTACTTGGTTAACTGAGTTTCAACATATAAATATTTAGACATTATACATGATAAAGTTATAAAATTTTAAAAATAAGAAAAAAATTCAAAAGATATTTTATACTATATATTTTAAAACAAACAATATTAATATAAAAATAATATAAATTTATCTAAGATGTATTAGTTGAAGTATAAAATATTATAATTTATCATTAATTAATTTTTTGTTCAGTCACAGATTATTTATAGTCATTATTTTTCATAAATCTTATAATATATTACCAATTTAACCATGGATGGAGGATATAAAGAGCCGGGGGGGCCACTGGCCCCAAATTTAATTTCAAAATATTATATTATATTATATATAATTTTATTTATAAGTTTTAACTTATATACATATAAGCATATGTAATTTTATTTAATTAGAATGTCTATTTTATATAAATGATAATATTCTATCTAAATGGATTTCTTCAGCTTAAAATTCCTTTTGCTGATTTTTAATTAAAACATAAAATATTATATTCTAATTGAGTATTATTTTATAGAAGAAATATTTTTTATTATAATATATAAACAACTATAACAGTTGAATAACATGCTCAATAATCAAATAATAAATTTGTTAACTCTAAGCATGTTTTGCATTCTAAAATGCTTCCAAATTTTTTTATATGTTTTCAGATCTATGTCAGGAATTGCAATTTTTTTTAATAAAAGGTATACCAAAATGATTTTATGTTTTGGATAGAAAGTTTGAATAGTTAACAAACATGAAAAAATCTAATTTTATGTGTAACATTCACCTATAATTAAAAGCATATTTGTAAATCTTTTAACTATAAGGAAAAATAATATTTTAAAATTTTAATGTTTTTGTCAAAACAACTATAGTTATCAAATATTATAAAATATTAAAATATTCTATCTTTTTTAAATAATTTATTGTACAAAAGTTACTCTTTTTAATGAAATCTTAACAAAATACGCCACTTTAAAATTATTTTGAAGTTAATACATACATAAAATTGATTTTCAAATAATTGATTATAAAATGAAATCAATTATATGTATACTTGATTAATGAAATATTTAATCTTGCAACTCATCCAAATACACATTAATATTACTGTGTTAGTTGTTTATATATATAACTAGTATAGTGACCTTTGCGATGTATGAGGTTAATTTTATTTTAAGTAAAACATTGAAAAATTATTTTATTAAGTAGTTCACTTTCTCAAGACATACGACAATTATATTCAATATAATATACAACTATTTTAGTTTAATCACCACCATCTAATTTATAGGATAAACATTTTGCCCTTGAACATTACATTTTCTTCAAGTTTCGCCACTAAATTTAACTTTGGGTTTGGTTGGAACTATGATGTTTTTAGTTCACGTGTCTCTGAAAGTCTAGTAGGCCATAAAGTCTCTAAACCTACCCATATCATTGGGAAGGCCCTAGACACAAAAAAAATGCAAAAATAGCAACCTTTTTGCAGGCACCTCGCCATGGCGAGCTCTTGAAAGTATTAAATTAAGTATGATTTAGAACATTGTCCAGAAACATACTCCGTTTTAGAATAATCTACTATATCTTTACTAGTACTCCCTCTGTTAGATTAGAATGCTCTAGTAGATATGCATGTAGGATCCAAACCATACGTTCTATTTAAGATTATGTATTTATTTTCAGTTATGAACATCCCTATATGTTTGCAGATTTCAAGTATTGATTTGAAATGTATACTATGATTAAAATTATGTAACAAGTTAGTTGTGTACTCACGATTCAGTTTTCAAGCATTAAACCAGCTTATGTTTCATGACTATGATTATGAAATAAAATAGTTTATGTTTTCACGGACTATAGTGACACATGCAAAATTTAACTAAGTTGAATCCATAGTTATGTATGTTGAAACTTCAGTTTTATGAATTCGAATATTATGTTTTAAATAGAGAAGTTGACGATGGTTTAGATGAAATTATGTTTTAAGTATAAAAATCATGTTAATCTATGTTTTTAATAAGTCACGTTACCTATGAGGCTCACATGAGGACTTAGTCTCACGTGCCGATTACGCTCCAGTCAAGTCGTGATAGAATAATTCAAAATACAACTGTATCTTGCACAAGGTTAAATTTAAGATTTTAACTAGGCCAATAACTTTCAACCGGGCCGAGTCATGAATGCCTTTAAGAGTTATTATTCTATAAACTTAAATCAAATGTGTGTGATTTTTTTCAAAAAAAAAAATTAGAGAGGTCAAAAAATGATTACAAAACAAAATCCAATTTATATAATACTTCCTCTGTTTTAGGAATTATTCTTGTTTGACTTTTTATATTTCAGAATACTGCCTATTTATAATATTTAGGTAGCATTAATTTTTTTTTCATTTATATCCTTATTATAAATGTGTTAGTTAAATAATCAATATATTTATCAAAATGAGTAATAATGACCATAGGAGGATAGTTTTGTTAACTCACATAATTTTCTACATTCACCAAAATATTTTTTATTTTTCTTAATATGTATTGTTTGGTTTTTAATAGTTATTCCAAAATGGAGGTAGTACTAGTAAAGATATAGTAGATTACTATTATTATTAAGGTTTATTTAATTAGTGCCTTAAGACAATGATTAAGATTTTAAGAAAGGAATGTTTACATTAAAAAGATGGGTTTTTATGCATTTCCAAGGTATCAAATGTTTCTAACCTTTGAAACTTTCTATTTTCTGTATCATTAACCATTATCCTTAGAATACTGGTTAGTAAAATCATTATTATTATTATTATTAAAAATGCTTATTAATAGGCTAATAACAGCTTTTAAGAACCCGTGTGGCGAACGGAAGGATGTGGCTTGATGTCCACCATACATTTTAAGTTTGTTTTATTATTATTTTTTTCATATGAGTTTCTTCAACCTCAAACGACCCCACATCGATCTTCATAATGATTTTGTTCGAAAATATTATCTTTTTGAGGAATAAAAAAACGTAAGCTACCATTAGGGTTTATTGTCCTTACCGTCAATTCTGGTTAGCTTTAAATTTATTGGGACGATTTAAGTTTGAAATTTGACTTTATATACTTTTGGGTCGGGTTTGGGTTTGTTTGGTTAGTCCAATCAACCTGAAGTCAAATAATTCCTTAAGAGATATATATGTTTATAATAATTTATAAAAAATTATAAGATTTTAAAGTTCAAGTAATATATTTTACATAACTTGATTTTTTTTTCTACATTGATATGATTTATCTTGAAACCTATATCGTAAAATATCTCTAAAATTTTATTTTTACTTGTAAAATTTTATAATTTTACTATGTACAATACTAAATTCTCATATTGTTCGAATGTCAGGTTAACCCTGTGAAATAAGGACATAGTTCGGTACTATTGGATTGTTTAGATCTAAAAATTGACCCATTCTAAAATTCAGATCAAATTCTAGTTTTACCTAATCCAGTCCAACCCTGTCCTTCTACACCCTAGCTACCATAATTTTATGAGAAATTGCAGCTAGTTACGGGAAATCTTTATATGCTTTTGAAAGACTAAATGTGGACTGCTTATGGGGAAAATTATTTCAATATGAAGATTAAAATATTTTTCGTATCTATAGGGTTGTGTAGAAAGTATTTTATAGAATAAATTTTAATTTTTAAAAACAAAAAATAAAAAATAGAAAAATTAATTGATTGGTTATGTTTTTCAAATTGATTTTAAAAATAAAAAAAAATTGAGTTTTGTGTTTTAAAAAAAATTAGAAAATAGGTGAAAAATGTTTTTGAAATTCAATTTTTTAAAATAAAAAGAATAGGATAACACAATTATAATTAATTAATTTTATTAATTTAAATCCAAAATAATTTTTAAAATATTATTTTTAAAATAGTTTTTAAATACACAGAAACAAAAACAATTTTCTGTTTTCCAAGTTGTTATTCATAAATGTTTTTACCATAAAATAAGAAGCATTCTCAATAATTGAGGTTGTGTGCAGTTTCCAGAAAACTGTGCAATCTTCCCTCGGCCTCTGGGAAGATTGACCGACAAATTCCTGACCTCGTGCGCCGAATCTGTGTCCCCTATATGTAAGTGTGGAAACTGGAAACAACCGTACAATGCCGAAGTCCGACCGACAAATTTAAAATTTCTTTATCCTACCAAAATATAATTTATTTTTATATTTTAATAATTTATTAATTATTTATATATTTTTTATTTTCTCTAATTAATTTAATTAAAAAGAGAGTAAATAGAGCTGAGCTTATTAGAATATTTAGTTGACGAGTTAATCAATGGAGATTGAATGTATAACAATTTATTAATACAAATTTTCGGTTTTTTTTCTCCATTTCGATTATATTTTTCAGGTTAGGTTAATGAGCTCATCTTCACAAAGTAAAAGTCATCATTTTGTGAAAGACGTAATCCAGGACTAAAAGCAACCGAGCAATAAACGAAAAGGAATCCTCCCTACTTGGTCGGATCCATACCATAAACCTGATTCATCTAGAAGCTCGATGAGCTGACAAATCCGATTTCTATTCCTATCCAACTAAAATAATTGCACATGACTCTATTCTCATTTGATAGAATTCCTTGTCAGTGTTAGTGCACAATTGGGGAACTCCCACCCTAGGATTTAATATCTATTTAGATTTGGAGGAAAAATAAATCCAAACCAATCAATTTAGGCTTGAGTAAGTGTGGCAACTTCGTCAATAACCCTAAACCAATCAAATTTGATCAAATTCGATTTGGTTTGCATTACCCGATTAAGATTTTTAGCAGAAAATTTATATAATGGAAAAAATTTAAAAAATAAAAATAAAAAATGAGAAAAATCTCAATGAGGTAATGCAAACCGAATGAATTTGATCGATTTGATTGGTTCAGATTATTTGTGAAATTTTGAAATGTTGAGGGAGGAGTTTGCAAAAATCAAAAGGTGTATTTTAAGAAATTGGTGATGATTAGGATTAACGATGCTACTTAGGTTAATAAATTACAAGTCACGTTAAGATGAGTGACACATAAGATTTCCAAGTGAGTCAAGCACTTATGATGTCCTATTTTTATAATTGTGAGACCTAAACATTAATTTCTTTTTTATCAAGGACCAATTTATCCATTCAAAAAATTATTAGAGACTAATTTGGGGTTTACTCTTTATTTTATAAAGAATTACATTTGATATAGGACTTGAAAATATTAAGCTAGATTTCCTTTTTTGGGTTATTTAGAGAATGTATCATTTATAACAATTTTAATAAATATAATTAATTGTATCTTATTAGCAATGATGATTCATAATTTTTTTTATACAATATAATTTGATTTTATTTATTTTTAATTTAAAATTGAGATTAAATCATAAGTAATAATAAAAACAGTTGATTTGCTATACCTGATTTTAACTTTATTATCAATTATGAATTTGAATTTTTGATAAAATCATATATACTTATTTCCTTTTAAGTGAGATATTTGTTTTAAAGAATAGTATTTGATATATGACTAGAAAAAATTAAATCAGGTTATTTTCTTAGAGAATAAACAATTTATAATAATGGTAATAAATATAATAAATGATTATAATTATGTGTGCAGTCAATTATATTTTGTTACCAATCATGATTCATAATTTTTTATTTAATAATTTTTCAAATAATATAATATGATATTTTTTTAGATTTAAAATTTTTATATTTGTAATTAAAATTAAATCATCAGTAATAATAAATATAGTTGATTGATTACACTTGATTCAAAATTTATTTTCAATTATGATTCCTAATTTTTGATTAAATCATATATAATAATTTTATTTTGTATTAGATAACTGTTTTAAATAATAATATTTGATATAAAACTTCAAAAATTTAAACTTGACTTTGCGGGTTAGTTTTTTTAGAGAATGTATTTTCATAATTATTGTAATAAATATAAAAATATAATAATTAATTATATTTTATTATGAATCATTATTCATAATTTTTTATTAAATCATTTTTAGAGAGTATACTATATTATTTCTTTTAGATTTGATCATGTTTAAATTTTTTAATTTGTAATTGAGTTTAAATAATTAGTAATAATAAAGATAAATCAAGAGTAATTCCATAACAAAAAGAACAACTCTAATTAATATAAATTAACACCTAGAATTCCTACTCTAATATTTTCCTATTGATTAACCACCAAATTAACAAGCATTTTAAATTGCCCGTTGAGAAGCAAATAATTATGTGCATAATCAACGAAGTTATGCAATCTCTCTTTGGTTTGACCTGGCATATAATTGAAAATGGAATATAATTAGTTATTAATAATTTAGATTAATTATTTTTTCATTGAGTTAATTCCAAGCAAGTCATATTAGTCAAATACCAATTATAATTTTCTTGAATTATTATGATGGCCTAGGTGATCAAAATTGCACCATGAATGATAAATATTTGACAAAGTCAATTTAAATGATATCTTTAACTGATTTAATTAATATGTTATTATCTATATTTTATATGTATTAAAATAATGTCAAATGTATGATTCACTTTAAAGATGATCATTAGTTATGATTCTCTTTTCAACATTATATTATGCTAAATGAACAATACTAAAAAACTTATTTATTTACTTACGTACTCAATTTTTTTCTAATTGTTTATTTCATATTATATTTTATAGAAATTAATATATTTATGTAAAGAAATGCAATCATTTTTTTTCAATTGCACAAATAGGTATGGATTATAATTTTTTAAATATATAAATAAATTAAATATTTAAATATGCATTTTTTATTATTAATCATCCGGCATCACAATGGTGACAAACTAGTTTTATTAAAACTAAATATTATTACTAACCTTCTAAAAGAAAACTTCTTTTAAAACATTTCATTATTTTTGCTTCTATAATTTTTTTTTGAAAAAATTAATTACTTTTAATATATAACTATAGAGTTATATATGTGTGTGTGATAACTCAAGTGACAATAAGTCATCAAATACTAGTATATTTTTTTGTATTTTAATAGTACCTCATAATTAATTGATGCTAATAGGGATAATATTGAAATAAATTAATTAATGTTGTATTGAAATTATAAAGTGAAAAAGACCTAACACAATTGGTAGCTGCCTCGCAAGTTGTGCTCTTTAAGCATTAGTCAAGAGTTTGATTTTAAGTGATGTGTATGGAGTGAATCTCATAACTAGAAGTAAAATCCATATTTATGAGCTCTACATTTTGACGAAATTAGTTACATTAATTCCTTTTGGTAGTAGATACCCTATGTTCAACTAAAAAAAAGTGACAATCGTTTTTAAAAAGACAAAAAAAGCATAAAAGGAGTAGTGTCCAAAAAAAAAATTACTGTTTTCAACATGTTAACATCGGATTATATATATGTTTTGCGAATAAAATTATTGTATAATTTATAATGTGTAGCAAAGCCAAAATGACAAAGATAGACAAGTGAGAACACAAGGAAAAAATGGTTAATATTTATCTACGTTAACAAAAAAAGTGTTGGATTTTCTAAGACTCGGTAAACCTTGTTCACAAAGTTGTGATTTTAATTAATTCATAGTAGGCAAAAACAGTGAGCTTAAAAAGTGATAATAGTAATAAGCAGTAATAAAGACATACTTAATAAATAATAATATAGGATATACATATAATTTGTATCGGTTTTTAATTATATTGGCTAATATTATATTGTTATTTTACAATATTAAATAAACATGTGATAACAAAATTTGTCTGACCAATTAAATTTTATTATTATTATTTTCTTTATTTTTATTTTAAAAAATTAAGGCTACTTAATATGTTAATTTAGATATGTTTACCTACATTAAAACATTAATTTAGATATGTTAATTTAAGAAAACTTTAAATAAAATAATTCAATACATAAGTTTAAATATTTATATTATTCAGCATTCATACAATCTAGTTGAAGAACAGATCCATGGTCTTCTTGGTTCGAATGCTGGTAGAAGAAGAGAAATATTTATATTAAAATTTAATTATAAGTACTTACGCTATCTATTGATTATATAAAAATTTAAAAAATAAAATTAATAATAAAGTTAATATTATTTTTTATTGTCACTAATTATAATTTATCTAAACTTATTATTACTATTATTTGATTAATATTTACTTATTTTTAAAATTTTATTAATTTAAGTAACAAAGAAAAATAAAAAAATATGTTAAAGACAAATAAATAAAAGTTATTAATACAGAAGTGGTGGTAATAGACTTTTAGGAGAGCCAATCACCACTCCCCAAAATTGAAGGCGGGTTGCTCATAAACTCTTCAACCTCTGGCGGAATAGCCATACACAATTCTGTCCCAACTCGGGTGCGAAATTCTTCATTTGCTTACTCACGAGTGAGAAAAAAGGATGGGTGCGGAAGCTCGTACTTTACACATTTTCTTCTTCCCCTTCTTGGCTCACGGCCACATGATCCCAACCGTTGATATGGCCAAACTCTTTGCTTCAAAAGGGGTCAAGGCCACCATAATCACCACCCCTCTCAACGCACCTTTCATTTCCAAAACCATAGGAAAATCCCAAACTTACATCAGCCATATTCATATCCAAACCATCGAGTTCCCCTGTGTTGAGGCAGGTTTACCAAACGGGTGTGAAAATATTGACTTACTCCCTTCACAAGATTTGGTTCCTGCATTCTTTGTGGGCACTAAGTTGCTCAAAGAGCCCCTTGAGCAGCAATTGCTTCAGCAGCATCCTGATTGTGTTGTTGCTGATATGTTCTTCCCATGGGCCACTGATTCTGCTGCCAAGTTTGGAATTCCCAGGCTTGTGTTCCATGGGACTAGTTTCTTCTCCTTGTGTGCTACCGAATGCATGAGACTCTATGAGCCATACAAGAATGTTTCTTCTGATTCCGAATACTTTGTCATTCCTAGTCTCCCGGGTGAGATTAAACTGACAAGGATGCAGGTGCCACCTTTTGCCATCAACAATGATAGCTCAAACTTCTTCAGATTGTTGGAGGAAGCAAAGGAATCAGAGCTGAGGAGCTATGGGGTGGTCGTTAACAGCTTCTATGAACTAGAGAAGGTTTATGCAGATCATTTCAGGAAGGTGCTTGGAAGAAGAGCATGGCATATTGGGCCCTTGTCACTTTGCAACAGGGATATTGAAGAAAAAGCTCACAGAGGAAAGGATGCATCTATTGATGAGCATGAGTGCTTAAAGTGGCTGGAGACGAAGAAACCCAATTCAATTATTTACTTATGCTTTGGAAGTATGACAAACTTCCCAGATTCTCAGCTTAGAGATATTGCTATGGGCCTAGAGGCTTCAGGGCAGCACTTCATCTGGGTGGTCAAGAAAAGCAAAAAGGAGGATGGAGATGAATGGCTTCCTGATGAAGGGTTCGAGGAAAGAATGGAAGGTAAGGGACTAATCATAAGAGGTTGGGCACCTCAAGTGCTGATTCTTGAGCATGAAGCAATAGGAGCGTTTGTGACTCATTGCGGATGGAATTCAACGCTGGAAGGGGTGACTGCTGGGGTCCCCATGGTCACTTGGCCTATTGCTGCAGAGCAGTTTTACAATGAGAAATTGGTGACTGAGGTCCTGAAAATTGGGGTGCCTGTTGGTGTTAAAAAATGGGCAAGATTGGTGGGAGATAGTGTTAAATGGGATGCAGTGGAGAAGGCTGTGAAGAGGATAATGGTAGGGGAAGAAGCAGAGGAAATGAGGAACAAAGCTAAGGTGCTCTCACAGCTGGCTAGGCAGGCTGTGGAAGAAGGAGGATCATCCTACTCTGATTTGATTGCTCTAATTGGGGAGTTGGGTTCTGCCAGCCACTAAAATTGTCCGTCAACCACATGAGTATACTTTGCATGTGCCATGTGCATGTCCTCCGAAAATGTTGCTTTGTTATCTAGGTTTTTATTCAATTATTTCGCCGATTTCAGCCTAGCTTAGTTGAATTGTCTGTCTTAACAGTTGTAACTTTAAATGTGATTAGTACTGAACAGCCATATTACCATGTGACATGTTATCTCATTTACTAATTTGAGTTTGTACTGCTTTTTGTGTAAGGAAGTCAAATGTTACAATGAAGTCTTAGTAATTAATACTAATTATTAGTAGCACCAACTTCTTCCGCGAAGTCGGTTAAGGTACTAAATTACTCATAACGAAGAAGGGAACTTCCGCGTAAACATATACCCATTTGGATGATTGCACAATGATGATGGCGGAAATGGATGGTAGTTAGATGAGATGAAAAGGAAGAAGGGTGCCGAAAGATTGAGAGAAAAAGACGATGTTAACCCTTTTAATTGCCTTCATCCACTTGAGTCGTGGGTCCCACTAATCCAAATGTCATCTTTCCATTGCATACAGCTGTCGACAGCACCAACTCCATTGACCACGACAGCATCAGAGCAATCCCCATTTAACAAACCCAAGTAACGGTCGTGCTTATCATTAACAGTGTAGCTAAGTGCCTTATGTGTGAAGAATACTCCATACATATGTCATGTGCAGGTCACTCCACATGGCGACATCACTGAACGTATTGACTAGCGACAACACCAAAGCAGTCCTCTTGTTTTAAATCCGAATTGTGTAAAAAAAAAAAAGGTGCACATTGTCGTACCCGGTTATTCTTCCCTAGCTTGGCGGAGGTTCTTTTATGTCTATTTTTTCAACCGCTTTTCTCAGCCACTCAATCATTAACAAAGAAATAGTAATTATGTTGTCCCATATTTAAGGGGTGTTCAAGAAGTTGAGTCAACTAATAAACCAGCAAATTTCATGGCAAGGCTATCCAACCCACAATAAGTTGAGTTGGGTGGACTGGTGGATGGTATATGTTGGGTTGTAAACTCTTTAACATTAGGTATGATTTGGATAAGTTATGATGTTCTGAGTTTGAAAATTTTTCACCCAAAATTCAATCCAACTTATCTTTTTTTGGTTTTTAGTGGTTACAAGTTTATATAAAATCAAGAGCAAAACCAAAACTTATACAAGATAGGTTTAATTTTAGTAGGTTTTTATAGTTTCACTCAATTTTCAACTAGGTACTTATAGTTTAAAACTTTTAAGTATGTCCCTATAGTGTGTGAAATTTTTTAATTACTCCCTATCATAAAAAAATAGAATATTTCATTGAAATATGAATATTCCATTTCTATTTCCTTCCTCACATAACGATAAATTGAAATTCTATACATATAAGGACTTAATTGAAAATTGAGCAAAACTATAGGGAGTTAAAGAATAATTAAACCTTTAAAATAAGCATTTGTGTTTTAACTAATGCCTCAGTTTCAAGAGAGGTGTAATTTTAGTTTCTTGGTGGAGTACAAATTTTTTATTGTATATTTTACATTACTTTTGGTATTGGATTTATTTGTCCCTTTAGAATTATGTTTTTTGGTTTATTATATTTGTTTCATTTTAATAAATGTCTATCTCATTCTAATTATTACCTTTGCAATTTTGAAGTTATATTATGCTAGTTTCTTACTATATCACCCAATCTTTTCCTTGTGTGTCTCTACTATCTTCCCCTTATTATTAAATTAAAATTAGCTAAGGTTTATATTATTAAATTTCAGTCATCTTCATTACTTCTTTACAACCTAGTCCTTTTTTGTAGTGATAAGTTGTACTGTATATTTATTGTGTACATTGTGTAGGATTTCCTCAAGAACTTGATACATGATAAAGACTATGTTATTTGAAGTTACTGTCTTTTCTATTATTAACCCCTTTTGAAATTTAGATTTTGAAGGTACCATCTTTTTTTGAGTAACCCCTTGTGGAATTTATCTGTTTTATGGTTAATGAAGGAAAAGCGGTATAATGATATTACAAACTTAGAGAATGGTAAAATAGTGATTTTTAAAACTCAATATATAGAGGGAAAAACAGATCCAATACCAAAAGTAATATAAAATATACAATAAAATATTGTACTCCACTAAGAAACTAAAATTGCACCTCTTTTGAAGGTTTAATTATTCTTCAGGTCTCTATAATTTCACTCAATTTTCAATTAAGTCCCTATAGTATATGAAAATTTTCAATCGAGTCCCTCGTTATGTGAGGAGAGATGGAAATGGAATATTCCATATACCATAGAATATTCTATTTTTTTATAATGGAGGGACTTGATTGAAAAATCTCATATACTATAGGGACCTACTTAGATACTTTTAAACTATAGGAATCTAATTGCAAATTAAGTGAAATTATAGGGACCTACGATATAATTAAACCTATAAAATATATATATATTTTTATAAAATATATATAATGTAATGGACATGTTTTGTTAGGCTTGAAAAAATATTTTTATCAAATTTGAAGAATTATTTTATAAAAACAGACCATGTTTATGCAATACCAATGTGGTAGAATTCCGTGAGACTTCTATATAAAAGGGTTTTACTAAACAGTGCTCTAAGGACAATAGTTAAGAATACTAGAAAAAGTAAGGTTTAAAAGTTTTTTTTATGGATCCTACACTTTGAAAACATAAAAATACATATTTTCAATACAAAACTTTCTATTTTGATCCCTTAACTGGTGCTTATAGAGCGTTAGATAAACCCATAAAAACATATATAAAAAAAGAGTTCCTTAAGACTTTGATGGATAACTTGTTCGGCATTTCAATATGTTTTCCCTGACTTTTATGCAGTAGTCTCCATATATTTATGTATACGCACTGCTTCCATGAAAAATTCTTGCATGCACATTAAAGTACATTTAATGTGTGTTTCATAAGCATGTATTACCACTCTTTTCAGATTTTTCATATGGAGTAACTTTTTAGCATTATAAGTTAAAATGAATGATTCTATATACTTATAAAGCATATACTAAATGTGCTTTAAGAACTTGCAAGAATTTATTTGAACTTGACTAAAGAGTAGAGAATATAAGTTAATGGAGGACCATTGCAATGAGAATCATTTGAATGATAGTAAATATCTTGAAAAGATTGGGCGTATAATTAATAATTAAGTCAATCGATATGCTATATGTGATAACACTGAATTCGAATGACTCATGTAGTGTGTTATATGTTTTAAGACTTTTGTTTGTTCTCTTGAAAATAATTATGTCTAGTTATTTTTATGGCTTGTGTATATTTTATTGAAAGTTTACGGGATTTATGATATTTTCTTAAATTTATGCATATTGAGATTTATAATCATCCTGCTTTTAAAACATTTAAAGTGAATATCCTATTTGGTTCCTCAAAATTTTGTATTAGACTATTTTGTTCAAAAAAAAAATTAATCGTCGTTATGAGAATGATGGACAAATTAGTCTCTTTGTTAGTTTTTCGCAGTGGACTTACACATGTGACACACTAGAATGATGACGTGTGTTAAATGCTAGAAGCAAGTTAAATGAAGCCATTTTGAAACATATTACACTCCTTTTGGTGTTTAAAATTGCACAAAATAAATTTTTTTATGACTTATAATAGAGATTTAGATAACTTATTTTGTGAACTTCAACTATCAAAATGAGTTATTTTAAACTCTATTCCACTTCAAATGACATATACATCACTTAACATCATGTTAAGGGTCAATGTGCAAATCTTTAATGTTTAAAGAATCAAATATATACAAGAGACTAATATGTTCTATTGTTAAAATCTAAGGGGCACGGGTTTAATTTTAGTTTTTGAGGGACTAAATAATCTTATGAAATTTTATTGAGGGACTACATGAGTTATTTACTCAAATATTTTTTATTATTATATTAAAGCCAAAATCATATATGTTTAGATTAGTTCTATTTGATTATAATATTTTGACACGTTTTAATATGTCATTTTCAAAAAAATGTACTCCCAATCCATAAATTTGACTCAACTCACACATTAGGTCGAGTTAAAAAGTGAAAGTAGCTCAACCCAATTTTTATTATTATTATTATTATTATTATTATTATTATTTTATGTTAGGACTCAGCGTAATCCAACTTAATTCACATACAACCACACACAAATTTATATCAAATTGTCCTTACAATATTTTTATATAATTAGTAAAATAAACTGTATATATTTTTCAATGCATATTCCGAAGATATCATTTTCATTACCACCACCTAGCCCACACTGGGAATGAGAGCATAAGAGTGTTCACTATTCAGTTTTTTGTTTCGGGTTAGTACTGTTCAGCACCAAGTAAGCAGACCTATTCACAGGATGGGCTATATCTGGGCTGGATCTGGGAACCTAGGCCTTGAGATGTCCAGGACCAATGGATCATGCCTAACTTTATGTATAGGCATCCTCTACGGTATTTTTCACGGAAGAAACTCGAATTCTATCGACGGTCAAGACTCAAGAAAGTTGCGTCAACATTTAGAGGTAATTTTCCATAATTCCAATGTCACCCTCCAATCATGCTATAAATGTATGGTTATTACAATTACAATTGCATAGATTTGAGGCTGTGCAGATGCAAGTTCTTTCTAGATAGTGGGTGATGATGACTGGCAAGGTTGATGTATGATTTTAATTTGTCCAGGTGTTAGCAATGTTGTCACTAGTCACTAGGTTCCTCTAACATCCAGTTCTAATATACAAGTAGGAGTAATTAATCACGTTCCCCTTCTTTTAAGGTGCCAATTGCCAAGTAGTGGCTGAGGTAACCAACAAAGAAAACTAAACAGCCAATCCCAAATTCTGTCTTAACAAAGTCTAAAGTCCTTATCAATTTATCTTCATAGTTCTTACTTCTCAAGGCTTCCTGAGTGCGAAGATGACCATTTTTTTAAGGGTCAGATCGATAAACTTCAGATATAAAGAGAAAAGCGCTCCTTATGAGTCGGGCCACAGCTGATATCTTTTTGAGGAAGAAGAAATACTACGATTTATTGGGCTAAAAGTTTAAAAAACGACTAATTTGAGAAGATCAACTGTTGAGAACACCGGTTAGAAGGTAAAAAGCAGATTTATTATTGATAATAAAAATTAGGATAAATTACACTAAATTCCTATATAATTTAGTGCAATCACACTTGGAACCTTTCTATTTTACAAAATTTACACAGGCTTCCTCCACCTATATTAATTTATTAATTTAAGTGATATAAAAGTAACTTGTGATATGTACATAATCATGAGTGATAAAATTTTAATATTTTAACAATAGTTAACATATATATTGACTAAGATATCCCTATCTTATCATAAGTTATAATTATAAGTTTAATCTTTATATGATAAAAATATATATTTTATTCAATTAATATGTTAAATATTATCAAAATATTATAATTTTATTATTTATAACTGTATATATGATATGTTATATTTTTTTATCATTTATATTAATGAATTAATATTTACATAGGAGGTTAATATTAATTTTATTGTCCAGTCGATGCTATCATTGCTAGAATGGAGTTTTAATAACATGTATTGTTCATTTTTCATATGCATTGCACTTCATTTGAGGGTATAGGAATAAAGGGATGCTTGAAAAGTTGACGCCTTCCTCCGCAGAGATTTTTCATTGCTTGTCGGTGGTGTTTCGAGGCAGTCAACTATGTTGGGATATGTGGATCTGATGGTCAACAATACCATGCTTAAGACTCTCTCCTTTATTGCTTGGAAGCCTCCTTCTAAGGATTGGACGGCATTAAATTTGGATCGTTTTGTCCCTCATATTGGTTGTTCTTCTTGTGGAGGATTGCTGCATGATTCTACGGGCTGATGTTTAGGTGCTTTCTCTTTTGGTCCTGGTTCTTGCCCCACTCGTGCAGAACTTTGGGGGGCTTATTATGCTTTACAACTTGCTTGGAACTCTCGTCATAGAAAGGTTGTTTTGGAGAAATGGATTCTGCTGCAGCTATCTCTCCCATTCAAAAAGAAGTTCTTCTCTGCAATGACTTAGCTGGGTTGCGTTACCTGGGATTGTTAGTTAGTGTTCTCCTTTTGTTTCGGGCTTAGGCGTTGTAGTCAACCAAAACATGAAGAGAAGAATAAAAGACTACCCTTTCATAAAAGTTTAACAAATAATGATTAAAACGGCATAGTGTTTGGGAAAAGGTCGCTTTAATGAACATGAACCGAAAATGAAGGAATTAAATGGTTGATTTGGAATAAAGACTATGCTTTTTCTTAAAGTTTCCTCTCGATTGCCGCCAGTATAATCACATTCAAAATTCAATTCGTAATCACTAATCAGGGGATTATTTTGTTGTTTGTTCCCCACTCAATCGGCTTATCCGTTTGTCCTGACTATGTGAAGACAATCCTCAAAGTAGATGATAGGCATGATTCGGGATTACAACTTATTGGTCTATGCCATCTCCACGCCCAACACTTGGTAATATTCTTTCATAAAAAAATGATAAATTGCACTCACTTTTAGAAAAATATAACTCATATCTATTCTATTTATTAAATTTTAAATATTTATATTATAGTCACACTTATTATTAATAATATTGTTAACAAACTTAACAGAATTATATTTTTTGATATTAATATTTCTAATTAATAAAATTATAAAAATATCCTTCAACTTATGAGTAAATATATTTTATAATTTTATTAATTATAAAAAATTAATATCATAAAAATGTCACTTTATTAAAGTTTACTAATTATTTTATATGAATAAGAAGTATGATTATAATATAAATCCTTAAAATTTTACAAGCGTAAAGGATATGAGTATAAGCTAATAACTAGAGGGAATGTTAGTTATATTTTCACATACCTTAAAGAAAGTAAGTATAATTTATCCTAAAAAAAAAATAAAACAATTAGGCAGTGGATATGCATTTTAAGGATTGCGAGTTTGCCAAATGCATGCTAGATGGATACTTATCATTTAATTGAACGACTTTCACGGAATAATAATCCATTAATTTTTTATAACCGATAAGATGTGGACATCCGTGTCATATAAATGCAGGCAGCATTCTCAAAGTTTGAGCTGGTTCAATTTTATGTCAAGATTATAAAGCTAACGTGTTCTGCATCTTAATTCACAAGAAACCTACTTCTGTAATTGCAGGAGGTTCCACGCTGCCCATGCCTCAGTACCATTTTGGTGCAACTGTGTGAAAGCGAAGTACAGGGTACAGCTAAAGCAATGGCCAGCGAAGCCTCTTTATGGTGCAATCTGGCTGTCTCATAACTAGGCCTCAAATTCTGAGCTAGTCTCAGTTCAAATTCCGTCGTAATCCATACAAAAAATCTTCCGCTCCACCTCAATTTTTTCCTAGCCTCTAACCCCTTTTGAAGCATGGACATTTCTTCTATATATTAGTTATGAATCACTCTCAAAACCGAGTTTAACACAAAAATTAAAACCAAAATTCAGGCTTAAATGTTTTTTAAATTTTTATATATTAAATATTTTTACTTTTAATTAAAATTTTCTATTTATATTTTAATTTGTGTGTTAAAATACTTATGTGCTCTTAAAATAAGAAAAAATATTTACTATATTTTTTTTGAAAAAAATTAGCTCAAACTACCTAACCGAGAAGTGAGAAGCGAACATGTTCAACCAAAAAAGGTTCTACTGAAAAAACAAAACCAAAATCAGATTGTAAACTTGAGACAAGAGAGCACCAACTGTAATACCTAAATACGAAATTTATTAGTATTTAAATTATTATTATTATTATTATTAATTGATAAATATTTTAATATTATTTTATTATAAATGTGCTGCACGATTAATTGTTTAATATTATTTTAACGTATTATTATTTTAATATTATTATACGCATTACACGACATTATCGTTTAATAATATTTTAATGTGCTATTGTTTTAATATTATTATATGCGTTACACGTTATCGTTTAATAATATTTTAACGTGCAATGGTTTTAATATTATTATATATGTTACACGACGTTATAGTTTTAATAATATTATAATATATTATCATTTTAATATTATTAACGCATTGCACAATAAATCGTTTTAATATTATTAACGCGTTGCATGATAGATCATTTTAATAATATTTTAAAATATTATCATTTTTAATATTACACATGTTACATGATTGACATTTTAATATTATTATTACTATCATTATTATATATATTATCACGAAACTCATGTTGCATGAGCCACACATATTATCATTAATTATTATTATATATACATATATATAAGTAACGAGAATGCGCATAATAATGAAAGTGCATTGGAGTGAGAATTGTGCGCAGGATACAAATCGTTTTAGTTTTTATTTTATACTCCTAGTATATTTTTAGCACATCATAATACTCTAAATATTTTTCTAAGAACTCTACCCGCCAAGGATATTTCTCTAGAGAGAAAAACGTGGTTTCTCTAAACTTTTTCCGATTTATATTTTTTGGTAAGTGATCTTTATGGAATTTAGTCAGTTACTTCACCTTTATCTAGTTTGTGAATTTAGGTACCGTTGAGCATGGTTTTCTTACAATATTCTTCCTCCTCACAATCCCAAACTTAGTTTGGGTGATAAAAGTCAATTTGTTTATGTTTTTATTATATTGTTTGGCAGTTATAAGTGTCATTTTAGCTTCTTAGAGTCAAGTTGTTAGTGAAAGCACACTCTTGGCCATCAACTATTAGTGGGTTTAAGCTCATGACTATACTTTTGGTCATTATTAGTATTTTTCAACATTATATAAATTGTTTATGAAATTTTAGAATGACTTATGCTAAATACATGCTTTCATGGATTATGTCAAAATTTCAGAAAAATTATTGTTTTTCATAGTTATCATGAAAACCTTATTTTAGAAAGTTCATGGGACCATATTTGATATCTTGCATGTTATGAAATATCTTTTCCAGTTTATGAAATTATGAGACCTCAGTTTCATGTTTTAGCAGAAGTATTGATTATCATGTTTTCAGACTATGGATTTCCTATTAAGATTTTAGAACATCATATATAATTTATTGAAAGTGTGGAACAAAGTATGATTCATAACAATTGTTAGATACATACTCTAGGCTTCTAAAATCACTATGTCTATAAGCTTGTGATCATTTTGGCATGATTTTAGAATCTCACTTATGCTAAAGTTAGATTGTTAGAATTATATGATTTCAGAGCTTTTAGATTTATTTAGTTTATGTACAAGTTATTTTGTAGTAATTAGTGAGAAACGGCGAGTTAATAGTTGCAAGATTAATCGTTAACCTTGGTACCAAGTGGTCCATAGAAGACTAGCTCACCATAGTAAGAACCCAGTGCAGTGTCCATTTAAGGGACCTAGTTAGGTGCCCATAAGATTAATCATTGACTTAGGTTAAGCTATTCAAGCTCAGTTATTTATGTACAAAACCTCCCTATTTCTTTACTAGTTATTGCTATGAATCTAGTTAAATTATGATTTTCAAGTATAATTATATGTAATTATATATAAAATGTTCTACATCAGTCATATGTATATATTATGTATATTTGTTATTGTCCCATGTGACTTGTGAGTGGAGGCTATTTACTGAGTTTTGATGGATCACCCATCTCTTTTCCTCCCAGATAGACAGCAGGTTTAGTTGTATCACATGATCCTCCCTAGTAGTGCTATAGCTTCTTTGGTGAGATTCGCTTTGGAGTGAAGCTTACTATTAGTTATGTCAGTTAGTATTGTTCTAATAATTGTGTAGACAGGATCCTAGACATACATTCTAATCATTTTTACAATTTGAGTCATTTATTTAATTATGTTTGGCTTTGGCCCGGATTATGGTTATGACACAGTTTCTTATTTAGGATTTATGTGTTAGAAAGATTTTGAAAATTATGGAATTTAGTTAAATTTCAGATATTTGAACATATTTGATTTATTCATGTATATTAACAATCACGTTACAGAGGCTTAGATGAGAACTTAATGACTCACGTACCTTACGTTTATAGACGGGTCGTGACACCAACACAATTTAAAAAAAAAGCGAGATAAAGCAACTCCATACTAACTCATTCAGCATGGCCATTACAATTCTAATTCCAATCTCCAAATGAACCCTACGGTTGGGCGCGTGTAATTAAGTATAGAATTGGAGCTTGAAATTGGAATTGGACGGTCTAATTCCAAATTTTATGTTTGGTAGTCCTTTTAAAATTAGAATCATAATTCCATATAACAATTTCATGGAATTGAAAAATAACTAGCATAATTCTTTTCCAATTATTAACTTGTACCTTAAAAATGTTAATTTCATATCTCATAATTTTTATCATTCTCCAAAGGTGATCACCTTTCATCACCCGCAATCAAGGGCTGCGGCTTCCTGCAGTCGGTGGCTTGCTTGTTATCGGTTGTCCACTTCCTACAAACTAAATATAATGAAAATACTTTGAAGTTATAGATCAAATATCTAAACAATAGAAATTGAATTAAATTTAAAATTCTAGTTCTATCCTAATTCTTTTAAGAGCCAAATACAAAATTTATGATTCTAAACTAATTCCAATTTCATGGGCCAACGAATAAAAGTGTATTTGGTTTGAGGTACAAATGGAGGGAATTTTTTATTTATAAAATTTATATGTAAAATTACACAATTTTTTCAATTTTACCTCCTAACCCAAAACATTCAAAAGATAATATTGATAAAAAAAGTAATTTTTTATATGATAAGTGAAGAGATACTAAAAAAAAATCTCAAAATTGAAAAATGTAGTGAAAATCATAGAATGTTGTAACCTGTAAATGAGATTTAAGATTTTTTTTTTTCGTCTATTAGGGAATGATATGGATGTTGGAACCCATGTTTGTGCGATCTTTAGTGGACCAATGCATTGAGTCACAGATGCCACGAAATATGCCTGGGGTTCCGCGACCCTTGTCAATCTACTCCGCGATTCCTCTGTCCCTCCAAATGTCAATGCAGCGTCCATCTCCCCTGAGCTTTTATATATACATATATCCTTACTCTGTTAATTTGATTCAAGTTCTAAATTGTAATGATTCATAATGAAATAAAGTATTTCACGGCTAAATTTTTTCTACAAAGTTCGAATTCAAAACTTTTATCGATAACAACTCATGTACATAAAATGTATAAATTCAATCAAATAGTATTGTACTTAATTAACAATTCCATTTTTTGAGGTGTCCCTTATTTTTCAATTTCAGTACTACTACTACATTAGTAGGAGTACAAGGCACAAGCGAGAAAAGCCACAGGGCACACGAGTCAGAGTCCCATCCGGAAGCCGAAGGAACAAAAGCATCAACAATCTCTCTTTTCTTCTCTCCTATACAACCCAAAACCCATTCCCAAACAAACAAAAACCAAAAAATGAAGAGCAACTCGAACACAAAGTTGATCCTCCTCCACCCTTCCCTCCACAAACAGGCCCTAATACCCTCTCCCCACCGCCTCTGGCTCCTTTCTTCCTCACCTTGTTCACCATCCTCTTCACCTTCACCCTCATCTCCACCACCACCTTCCCCTCCACCACCTCCACCACCCCCTCCTCCGCCTCCACCTCCCCCTCCCTCCCTCCGTCGCCAAAGCCCTCCTCCATTACGCCTCCATCTCCAACGTCACCACCTCCAAACCCATGACCCCCGCCGAGACCTCCGCCATCGCCACCACCCTCCTCCGCACCACCCGTCGCCCCGCAAACTTCCTCATCTTCGGCCTCACCCACGAGTCCCTCCTCTGGTCCGCGCTCAACCACCGCGGCCGCACCGTCTTCCTCGACGAGAACGAGTACGCCATCTCCAAGTTTGAGCAGAACAACCCCGGAATCGAAGCCTACGACGTTCAGTTCACCACCAAGGTGAGCGAGTACCCTCACCTCCTGGCCCAGGCCCAGGCCCAATCGAAGGGAGAATGCAGGCCCGTGCAGAACCTCTTGTTCTCAGAGTGCAAGCTCGCCATAAACGACCTCCCCAACCACATATACGAGGTCCCATGGGACGTCATCCTCGTTGACGGGCCGCGCGGGTATTTCCCGTCGGCGCCGGGGAGGATGTCGCCGATCTTCACGGCGGCAGTGCTCGCACGGAGCAAGAAAGCTTCCGCCGGCGGCACTGGCCGGAGAGATAGGACGCACGTGTTCGTGCACGATCTCGGGAGAGAGGTGGAGAGGGTCTTCAGCGAAGAGTTTCTTTGCAGGGAGAATCTGGTGGAGGAAGTGGATTCGTTGGGTCATTTTGTGGTGGAGAGTGAGGTTGATGAGAAGAACTCCGTTTTTTGCAGGAACTCTAGTTACCGGTTTTCTTCTTCGTCGATGTCGTCGTTGTTGTTGCCGTCATCGAAGGACAAAGGTTGATGCATCGAGGTTGGGGTTTTCAGTTAAAGACGATATGTAAAATTAAATGATTTTCTTTTCTTTACTCTCTTTTTTTTTTTTTTCTCTCTTATTGAAATAGTTTAATAGGAAAAGTGTAATTGTGGCCTGCTTTAACGCTTTTCTCCTCCAAAAGAGGGAGTGAGAACGTGAAAATGGAGCTTTTCCAAAAAAAAAAATTAATTAATTAATTTATGTCTTGCTGCTGTAGCTGTGATTGAGCTCTGTTTGTCTGTTTCAAAAGAAACTGAAATGTTGAAGCTTGAAGTTGCAGGCACTGGCAGCGGCGAGAGAGAGTGAATTGAAGGGACGAGCTTTGAAACGCTTTCAAAGCTTTGGTAAAAATTAAAGCCACAAACTTTTAAATTTGAAATAATTTCTCATTAAAAAAAAGAGCATTTAAATACTAAACCATTTTCGTGGCAGTTCCATAATTGAATTAGGCGGGAGTATTAGACGCGTGAGAATTAAATTCACTTGTGTTTTCCTGTCTTGAGCTGAGTATGATATCTGAGGATTTTAATTTGAAGCCATTTATTATTCAGGCTAACTGACAAACGGAAATGATGCTGAAAATGTGTTTTTGTCCATTTCCTGTGGTTTTTTCCTCTTACCATCCACACAGGGGAAAAACGTTGGTTAGGAAAGGGTGTCGGTGGCGGCACTTGTAGAATTTGCCAGCGAAGCCAACCTCCTTTTTACCTCCTTTTATCCCATAAGAATCTCAAAATATTTTTAAAAAACCATCGAAATCTCTATTGTGATCGCGAGAATGGATGATGCTTTTGCAGTGGGCACAAGATAGATTTGAGATCGTACGATTTACAGTAGTATTTAAATTGAGATATTGGGATCTTACGAAATGTTGGAACGGGCCAACACCAACCACGGAGCCAACAAAACCAACGACAACACGGGCGCTTGACTTATCAGCCTGAAGTAGATATCATAGATGGATGGTTCCAAGCATCTAGCGTTGGTGTGAATATTTATTGTTTTTGTTGAATAAATTATTATTACTTGCTAGTATATAGTCACGAAGTAGGAATTATAATTAACAACTACGAAATATTTAATGAATCGTTATGGTACCAGGTAAAGTAAAGTGTTGTAACAATCGTGATTTGGTTCGTTGAAAGTCATTATAAACAATGGCGCGGATATCATCAGATGAGCAAAGCGTTTGTTACGGCAGAGGTGTAGGAAGAAAACAGAGGTGTGTCGGTGGCTTGAGTGTACGTGTTCTGCACAACTATATGTACGGCTTATTTAAGGTGAGGATTAAAAAAACAAAAAAGAAGAGAAATATTTTTCGATATAAGATATGCATATTTTTTATTTTTTGAGGAGAAGATATATAGATATATTTGAAATAAATTGAAATAAACATAGGACTTAATTTTATGCAAAATCAGTGTAAAATTTTTTTATGTAATTATTTCATCATATAATATACATCAATAAATATGATTAATTTTTATTTTAATTCCTTAAAAGTCATTCAAATAAAAAAATTTGATGAATAACAATGTAAAATTCTTACTCTTTTACATATAAATAGATAATATATTTATGTCAAAACATGATATATTTTAATATGCTAGTATAATATCCAAATATCAATTCTCCCTATTTAATCCTACCACCGGAAGTATCTAATTCGATCCTTTGACAATATGTACATAAAGAGTCTTGTGATTAGCCAAAATTCATCTGTGTAAGTTATATAAGGGGATTATTTAGTCACCATCTTCACTTAAAAAAATCTTACCACGCACTATACAGAGGACTACGTCATGGTCAAGGCCCCAACCTCAGCAATCGTTGTATAAATTCCATTTTAACACGTTTATTATATGAAATGATGCAATAATTGAAAAAAAAAAACACTATGCGTTGAACATTTTAGTTTTGCAACAACCAATTTGAAGTGTTGATGATGACACGACTCTAGATACATTGAAGGGGTAAAATATGAAAGTCATAACAATTAAAAATTAAATTAGTGGAAAATTAAAGAACTTATATTTTAATAATAAATTTATCAAATGTCAAATAAGTAAATTATAAAGACTACAAAAATTAAACTATAGGGGTTAGAGTTTTTGAATAGGTTGAAAGCATAAAATTATTTTTTAAATAAAAATATTTTAACAACTTCACTATAATGTTTTGATAGGAAAATAAATATATAATTGGATAAATTACACTCAGGTCTCTAAGGTTTATGAAAATCCAACTATATCCCCTATTGTCCAGCTACTCTCACACCTTTGTCAAATTTTACCATTTATATTATATTCACAATCCATATTCATAAACATTTTAGTAAACTTAACATAATGATATTTTTGTAATATTAACTGTTCTTAATTAATAAAATTATAAAAATACCATTTAACTTAACAGAGTGAGTAAAGGTATTTTTATAATTTTATTAATTAGAAATAATTAATATCATAAAAATGACGTTAAGTTTATTAACGTATTTGTGAATGAGGAGTGTGATTGTAATATATATACTTAAAATTTGACAAGTGAGGGGTGTGAGTGTGGATACTATAAGACGTGAGTTGCATTTCTACAAATCTCATGAGGTGAATGTAATTTACCCTATATAATTTGATGTCCCTGTGTTATTCTCCATGTATTTCATGATGCTGGAATGTGCTTACTTAATGAATAAATCATAATGTCTGTACAAATTTATATGTTTATATACTTTTAATAACTTATCAAGTACACAACTGAATAATATAGTCTAATCTTATTATAACTTATTTTAAATATTGTGTTTGCACATTTCACCTCTTCTTTTGTGTTCTTTTTTATACCTTACATTGTTTAATATAATTCGAAACCTGTTTGTTTCTCCTTGTTTTTATTGAGTACTGAGTGAATTCTATAGGCCGTCACTTATCAAATATTCAAATTGTTAGGGTGCAGGTACGCGATATGAAATATGAACTACCTTCTATTTTTGTTTTTACTTTCTCTTCTTTAATAAGACCATATCAACGACCTTTAACGACTCTAAGTAATTAATTATACTGATCTAGATTATAAAATTTGAAAATAGTCGTTTGGTTCGTCCTGCCATTGATGTTTATCCTTTATTCCGTTTGCTTACTTTTGCCAAGTGCTCATGGTCAATTATTATTACGTGCTTTGCTGGTGGCAGGTGAAACTAGCTACTTTAATTGTTTAGACAAACAAATGATGTTTGACAATATGAATTGTTAAACCTAACTTGTAATTTTGTTGTAATTTTTTTGATATAGTAATTTTGTTATAATTTATTTTAATTGATATACGGTTTAATTGTTAATGTACTAATAATATTAAAAAAAATTTAACTGTCATTTAATTATATTATCACATAAATAAACATGATTAACTCCTATATATATCATTATTTAAAAGATCATGCCAATAGAACTATTGAAAAATACTGTATACCAAAATTAAACCCTTGATATATAATCATGATGTAATAGTACAGTATCAAATAGTAGCATACAAGACACACTAATTAACTAAATTATTTAAATTTTAAAATTGCATATTATTTTTTTAGGGAAAAAGGATTTTTAATTGATTTACAAGTTTGGATTACTTGATGTAACAATAGAATAATTATACATTACTAGTTTTCAGGAAAATAAAGGTTTTAAAATTTTAGAAGAAAAACGTAACTATATATTACTTGTTTTGAGGAAAGCAAAGGTTTTAATTTTTTTTTTGGTCATGGAAGGTTTTAATTTTTCTTTTAGATCAAGAAGGTTTTAAAATTTTAGAATCATATGCTAGTTTGGTTTCTTTAGGGTCCAGTTGTTGTTTTTTTTTTTTGACCTTTTTGGGTCAGGGGATATTTATGTTCCAAAATCCATTTAAAATGTTTTCAAGACTGGACAAAATTTTGCTTCTACTCTCTTTCTCTCTGTTTTTTTTTTTGGTACAATTTTTCCTTCTATGCTTCTATTCTATTTGAGTCTAATCTGATCAACTGGACTAATCCTTTTTGGTAAAGATCGGACCAAGTGCATATTTTTGTCCATGGACTAATTAAGCCTTTTTTTTTTTGTTCTCATAGTCTTATGGTATAAGTATATACTTTGTTGGGCAACATAGTTTTTCTTTTTTGTCACCTGCACAATGGTTTAAGTAGTATTGTTATTTTAACACTTAAAATATAGATGTCTTATTGATATACCTACTCTATCACCATAGATGTGATTAATTAGTGAAAAAGTAGAGGCCACCATCAAATCTAATGGTGATGGAGTGTTTCTATTGGACACACTGTAAGTGTTGAAATAACATTTGCCTGATTGACGTGTCCATTTTTCACATCAATGTTGGAAACTTGGTAGATAAGGCTTTCTAGTTCTACCAATGGAACCCTTTATCGTATGTAGATAATTTATTTTTCTTATGAGTATATGGTCATTTTATAACCACAACTAGGGGTGAAAATAGGCTAGGCTATGTTAAGTTTTGACTTAAATATACTTGGTCTGTATTGCCAAAAGGTAGCTTAGCTCGGCTTGTTACCTGACATAGACTTTTTCTGGCCTTAATCTAGCCTTCTTAAAAGCCTTACCTAGCCGCAAGCCTATTTGAAGGTCTCATGAATTATGAAAATTTTAGCCAAATTATACTTATTTTTCCTAAAGTTTGGTGAAATTCACCTAGCTCCCTCCTCTTTGTTTGGGTAACAATGACTTCCTAGATGCATTGTTCATTATATGATAAAGGGAAAGGTCAATGTAATTTATCCAAGTTTTTTGAAAAAACCCAAAACATTTAACTCTTAAATAAGTCAAAGGACTTCTAAAAATATATAGAAATTATTTTTAAATTGACTAAAGGCTTATTAATTAAATTTAAAAGTATATTTTTAAGAAAGTATATATAAAGGTATCCAATTGTTTGATATTTATTTTTTTATTTATATAATAATTTAATTACCAATTAAAATTATATTAATTAAGGAAATAATGAAATAATAATAAAATAAATAAAGTAATGAAGTAAATAAACAAAGATCTGCTTACTAAGGGTTGTGTCATTTAGCTAAGAGCTGCTCATGTGCCCTTTGCGGACATCGTGGAACATGTCTCACAATCGCTTGGAGTATCTAATCTTCCAAGCCCTCTTGATGGTGGCGTCATGCTCTGATAAAATGTAAAATGATCTCTGCATATACAAAACTCACAACATATAAACAATCATAAGCATATAGATAATATAAACATATTTTAACATAAGTGAATAAATTATAATATTACCTTCCACTCTTGCCACCATATTTTCTTAACATCTCTCGGGATGTAGGTCCAAGTGGGCCACGGGTGGTTATACCTACTCTATATAACCTTCGTAATTGGTGGTGACTTTCAACAAAAGGATTAAAGTTGTTACATAGATGAACTAAATTAAATATAATGAAAATATTGTAAACATCATACACAATCCAAAATTAAAATGCCAAAAAAAAAACATGTTTAAACTTACCTATCTTTGTCGTCCGGCCTAATATGGCGGAGCGGTCAACCATCGAGTCCAAGTGGCCTACCATCTGGGTTGAGCAGCCTCCTATTGAGTTCCCGTGTCTCTGACTCACCAGGAAAGCGGGGTCTGATGAGATGTGGGGCTAGAGCAGGCCAAATGTAAGGCTAGGGATGAGGTCACTGTTGTGGATGGGTTGTGACTGGAAATAAGGCGGAGGTTGAGGGAGGTATACCCAAGAGTGGGCATCATCCGAAAGGGAGGGGCGGTGGTGGTAAGGTCGGTGGTGGAGGTGGTAGAAATGGTGGTAAGGGAGGTGGTGGTAGTGGCAATAGTAGTGGGTAAACTGACCCCTAGGTTGGCCTCTACCTCTAAAGGTCATATTAAAATAATTAAATAATCCACAAAAAGATATAATTACGTTGGGAAATTTAGAGTAATTTCAAAACATTGTTGCTTATAACATTTAACACCTTAGTTAATCTGAAAGTTCAGAAGCTATTTTCATCATCACTTTGTTATTGATCATTATCTGCATCATCATCACTACTATCACTTATTTCATCTTCGTGATTTCTCATTTGGATGGTTACTTGTCCATTCAATTAGGTCAACTTCAGGAGTCAACGAAGAGGATTTTTAGGATTGTTTGTATCAATTACTATCCTTGAAGGAGGTGGATCGTCCACTAATTTTTTAGCTTGATAAAAATATTTTGAAATTACGTAAGGATTTAGACTTAGCCTATTGATCAAAAGAACTTTGACTTTGATTCCCTTTAGACTTAATACTCAACATCCGCATTGCTAATGACAACTCAAAATGCATATAATCCTCTTATAAAGATTGATTTGCAGCCTTTAGTAGACTATAAAACCTAGCGATGTCTTGGTTGGGCTCCTCAACTAAAGCTCAAATAATGAACCGCAAATTCATATCTAGCAGCATCAAAACCATCTCTTGATGTCTACCCAGACTATCCTCTCACAACACATTACCCATATCACGTTGAGCTATGTGGACCCCACCACTACTTCCAATTTGAAACATACCCACTTGATTATCTGTATTAACTACCTCCCTATGGTAGGTCTAAATCCAATAGTCAGACATAAACCCTCATAGTATTATAATCTAAATACTTCCTACATTTGCACTTGTTACATGGATACTTAACTTTTGCATCATCAATAAACTCTTGTGTTTGACATGCTACCCTTATAAATTTTTTAACATCATTATAAAATTTTGGTTGAATCCCTTCTTTATTAGGATGCAATCTATCATACATCCGTGACCGGTTTAAAGGAAACATTGCGCTTGTAAGTAATCCCAAACTCTACAAATTTTTAAAGTACACCATGTTATTACTTTCAAACACATTCAATTTATCTTTAAATTTTTTTAATTCAATTACTTTTAATTTTATTTGCCTAATAAAAATTTCACAAAATTTTGACAATATTTCCACTTAAATTTTCATTAAATAATTCAGTAGATTCAACAATCATAAACGTTATTAAAGGTCAACAACATAATAGACATATTTAAACGTTACATCTTACCAATTACATAAAATTCACATAATCCAAAAAATCATTATAGAGCACATCCTCTTATATATAACTCCACAATATGTATATTATGCAATCTTTGCAAACACAAAGAATCCCACAACAAACAATGCAAACAAGTTGAGGAAGGACCTCTACGCCTTCCCCAGTCATGCAATCCATGTTTCCTACATCTATTTTGAAAATCATTAGTCTTTATCCTATATACATAGTAAAACATATAAATAACAAGAATTTCATTACTAATCTCTAGTGCAGTGGAAGAAACAAATAATGAAAAGCTCCTACACGCTATCAAATACAATCATGAAAATTCAATATGAATAAATATTTATTTTTTCACACTTATAAGCATTGATGCACAGAAAACACATAATAAAATTAGGAAGAAAAAAAAAACCAAAGCTTCAATATCAATACATTAGCGCCACCCTCCAATACAACTCCTACATTAAAAAAATAGCAATAATAATTACTCTTCAACGCATTGAAAAACAACACTTTGGGCAACAAAAATGAACGAAAAAACTAAGCCAAATAAAAAAACTAAATAGATTAAAATACTCACCAACGTATCTAGATTGCAATAGTGACATTAGTTTCTTGAATGAAGCTCTAGCAGTAGCGAATGACGGCAAAGAAGGATCGTGGCGGTGAGGAGAAAGAGAGACAACTTGTAGAAATAGGGAAGGGAAAGGTTGCTGGTTTGTAATATTCGTGGGTTCGGGTTGGGAAATCCTAAGAGACATGCGCCAATGTCCCGAAATTTAAAAATTTGTTAGAATTAAAATAAAAAAATTTAAAAAGAATTTTATTATAAATAAAATCTGTTGGTACACCAATGGTAATTGTAATAACAAAATAAAAAAATAAACAAAAAATCTATCAATAATATAAAGAATTTTAAAAAATAAAAATAAAAAAATTTAAAATTAAATTTAACTATACTCGTTGATAGACTTGTCGGTAATATATAATGCGCCACATGGCATACTTCCATGTACCTATATGGGTTTCTGATAGGGTCTGAATTATAAACCAACTAATCGGTAAACTCATCAATATATCCATCAGAAACTATGTGCGTCATGTGACGCACAGTGGCGCTATCGCTCCAGGTTGTCACCTATTATTGTTATGGAAGACTAAATAATAAAGAATGTGTCATTCCGTCGATAATGCCCGTCGGTATTTTGCGGATTTCTTGCAGTGTAATAATTCTCCTGAAAAAAACCGATTTGTTTAATGATAACAATTTAGCCCTTAATTAACATTAAATTAATAATACTTAGCAAGTAGCGATTTGTACATGAGATTTCTCTTGAATGTTTGAGAATTGATTTGTAAATGACTAGGCATTTTAATTAATTATTTCTAGTGAATACAATAAGATTATAGATAATAAACGATAATTTTTTTCCTTAGGGGTTCAATTGAAGTAATATCCCATGTCTACTAAAACAATTGGTATCCTATAATTAAAGGTATATTTATATTTGAATTGAGTAAATGGGATTAAAAAATTTCATGTATAAGTTTCATGTGTAAAATTTAAATATAAAATTCATCTATAAAAATTTACACTATTTTACTTTCCATAACCAAACACATACTACATATAGTAGAAAGAAAAAGACACAAACTGTTAAATGGTAACTATTAAATGAAAAAATGAAATCTTGTACAAGCACAATTTTAAGAATTAATTATTAGACATGCTCACAAAAATATTAGCAGATCCATATAAATGAGTAAATATATGTTAAATAAAGTTGATCAAACCCATTTTTATTGTGGGTAGGCGTGGAGCTAGACTAATTTGTCAAGAGCGGTCAATATTTAATAGTTAATTTTATTTATCCTATAATTTTTTATATGAAAATCTTTATATATAAAAAATAAATATCTTACAAAAAATAATTAACAGAAACACGTGTGTAATTATTTAGGGTTAGGATCATATTACATTTGTCTAATTTAAAATACAGTTACATTGAATAACTTTTTATAGAATATATTTCTTTCAATCCAACTATTGAATTACAATTACATATCATAAAAATAATTTGCACCATATAACTCTTATTCTTGGTTATTTTGAATACATATTCTATATTATTTTGATGTACATAACATTTATAAATTTAGTTTCTATGTATTGAGGTATAAAAAATTACACCAATAACAAATTGTTCAATAATGTAAGAGTTGTTTAAAGTTATATTGATATAATTAACTTGATTCTAACCCTGTTATCTATTAAAATATTTAAACACAGATAAATGAAAAGTTGATAAAATGAACTAAATAATTTTTTTTGGAGGGGGACCAAATTTAAAAAATGAAAGATATATAAAGAAAATTAAAAACTTAGGATAATGATCTAGTAAAGTGATGATCTTATTTAAAGAGTAAACTAAGTGGATTTTACTTTTGAATTAATAAATTTAAAAACTCTTGAATTACCTGAGGCTTGGCCTCAACTGTATGTTTAAACAAGATAGGTTACACTTCGGGGGTTGAGAGAGAGAAGTAAGAGTTTGTATCTTTCTCATCAAATTTCTAATTTAGACCATGCAAACAACATTTCTCATGGTTTCCCTGTGGCTCAGGCTTATCCCTTTCAATCATAACAATATTGTCACATACAAGATTAAATCTTCGTAATCTCTTTTTCATCTTGATCTTTTATCTCTCTCCGTTTTTTTTTTTTTTCTTTTCTTTTCTCAGTTATACATATTCTTCAGCCACTAGTCCACTACATTCTGGCAACAAATTAAAGTGTATGCCCCAACACACAAACATATACCGCACAATCTTACAAAACTACTCTGTTTCTCGAAAGAGCAGAATATGACAGCAAATGCCTCTTATTAGCTGTCCCCTGATGGTTCCTCCACGGTGGAATCTTACACGGTATGACGTTAAACGACGCCGGGCGGGAACAAGATCTCGGCAGCAAGAAGAACGCCATACACTCCTGCACCGACCTCTGATACGGAAGCCCAAAGATACAGTTCTTCCTCACATCAAGAACGCCACTCCTGATCAGCTTCTTGCACAACGGCCCAACCTTCGTGAAGTAGTTATACGACAGCGACAAATTCACCAAGTTCCCCAACGCGCACACCACCTCCGGAACCTGTCCGTACAACAAGTTCCCAGCGAGGTTTAACTCCTCCACGCTCTCCAAGCACCCGAACGAGCACGGCAACGGCCCTGTCAAGAGGTTGTTTCCGGCATCGAACAACGTGGCCTTTCTCAGGAACCCGGTTTCGTACGGCAAACAACCCGTTAAGAGGTTGTTCAAGAGCAACACTTCGATCAACGTGGACGAGGCTTTTCCAATGCTGCGGGGAATAGGGCCCGTGAATTTGTTATTGGCCAAAGTGAGATATAGCGCTGTTGTGTCACCTAGGTTGTTTGGTAGTGTCAGCATGAAGTTGTTGTTGTTGAGGAAAAGCACATCCAGTTTTTGCGTGAAGATCTGTGGTGGCACCGTGCCGGCGAAGAAGTTGTACCTTATGTCCAAAAAGGACAAGTTGGGCATGTTCAGTACCGAAACCGGGAATGCCCCGGAGAGCAAATTGTTACTCACGTCGAGTTCGTAGAGGAACCTGAGTGCTGCTATTTTGGGTGAAATGGTGCCGGAGAAGTTGTTGGTGTTGGCGTGGAAGAGTGCTAAGTCAGGGAGCTGGTCGATGAAGCCGTCGAGGGTGGGGGCGGCGAGCTGGAAGCCGTTGAAGTCTATGGAGGCGAGGGTTATGGCGGTTTTGTTGTCTGGTGGGCTGTCGCAGTAGAAGCCTGTGTAGTTGCATATGTTTGGACCCACCCAGGTTGCGGTTACTCCGAACGGGTCTGAGGTGATTGCTTTCTTGAAGGCTTGAATGATTGGGAAGACAAGAGCCAGCCTCTCGTCTAAGAAGCTTAAAATGTCTGGGACTAGTTGGGGTGGTTGTTGTGGTGGTGGGGATTCGAGGATGTGGCAATCTACCAAGAGAACGCAAGGAACTAGGAAGGTTATGAGCAACGTTGAAACTGAAATTTGCTTCAAGAAAACCATGCTTTCAATCCTGGAGCTAACCGTGATGGAGGGTCCTGGATGGTTGATCATATGAGATCTTGGTTTAATAATTTCTTGCGGTTGATGATAGGGTTAGTTTCTTCATTTGCATAATGAAACGATTTACATATATGTTTCTTTTATATTGGTGGATTATGCTAAGAATGTGTTTACAATGATTGTCCACATTCCGCACTCATTAGTAGAGGTCCAGCGCACACCAAGAACTTAGGTAAGCGAGCATTATGCGCGCACCACTGACCTCAAATGGGAACACATATTATGGTTTTTGAACTTAGTAAACCACATAACTGAAAGGAGCATGAGCGAAAATATGAGCAATATTATTTTAATATCTTGAATAGATGTCTAAGTAAGACATCTATATATTAAAATAATATTTTTGTTCATTAAAAATAATTCAGGGAATAATTGGCGGATTTTTCTACAAAAATCCCTTGGAAATCTAATGAAAAAATTCGCTAAGAATTCTTCATTTGATAAAACTTATTGGTGGATTTTCCCACGAAACGCCCTAAAAAAATGAAAAATACCTACTGGCGAATTTTCTGCAAGTAACACAAATATTTAATTTTATTTTATATATATATATTTATTACTGGTGGATTCCATATATATATTTTAATTTAGCGCATTAGCTAGCAAAGTTTTCCAAGTTTATATTGGTTTAAATTTGGCTAATAATATCCTACATCATTTGGCTATATGATTAGAACCATATTCTTGGAATTAAATTCCTGGAATAGTTCCTAGAAGGGAAAATAAGTTGAAGAGTGATTTTTATGAATTTTATCAAACCTTTAAGTGTTTCGTCTTTAACCCACAAGTACAAATTTTTAAATATATTTCTAACTAAAACCCAAATTTTGGATTCTGAAGTTGTTGGGATTTTAATTTTTTAGATATTTTATTTGAATCCAAATTGGGTATTTCCTTATTTACATTTATGTTTTAAAGTTAATGGGAAGTAAATAAATGATTAAAGTTAAGCCTAGGACCGCCCCAGCGTCATGCTCCTAGCCCGCGGCCATGGACCGTCCCTAACCTAACCAAAAAGACCAATAATAAAGAGAAAAACTGAACCTCCAAGCGACAAAAAAGAGCGCCAGTCTTAAGAGATAGCAGGGCGGTAAAAAGTTTATAAAATCCGTGTTCCTGGAGAACGCGCAGTAACGTGTATTCTTCTCCTTCATCAATTTTCTTCTCTCTCAAATCCATCATTTCCAAGCTTCAAGGTAAGTATATGCTGTTAGATTATGTCTTTATTTCTTCATAATCTTGGATTTGGACCGATCATTTCTTTGATTGCCAACAAGTGGGGTCCTCCTCCAATTTTGTTAGAATAAGGATAAAGCCCTCTAGATTATTAGAATTTAATTAGAGTTATAATTGCTCATGTAGTTGTTGGTGCCATTCCAGTTTTCCAGTTGATGGGGCCCACAGATCAACGGCAACAAGTGGGTTCAGATCCTTATGATCCTTATGTTGATCATTAGAGTTAATTTCAGGAAATTATGACATGCCATATGATATTAGAAATGAAAGCATGAAATATATTTTTCTGAAACTCATGGGACCATTATTGTTAAAAGTGATTTTTATTAAAGAGCAAGAGTATGAATATGATTATATTTAGAGATTTATGAAATGGTATGATGATTTCCAAATATAGCACAATATATGATAGGGTTTTTAGAGAAAATAAGTATTTTTATGATACTCTAGAAGTATGGAATTCAATATGATTCATAACAATTGCCAGAGATACATTCTAGGCTTGAAATCGAATGCCCAAAGAGGTGATCCCTTGGGCATGATTTCATAGTCAAAGTTATGCTAAAGTTGAGATTGTTAGAGTTATATGAGACCAAAGCTTTCAGAGTTTCAAGAGTTTTCATGTTTAAATAATTTTATATATATATTAGAGATTTTATGATTTCAAGAATAGAGTTTTAAGAGAAATGATTAGAGATGTTGTAATGATTATATGAATTTGAGAATTATTGATTTTATATACTAGAGCTTATGAACTCTAGGATAGAAGACTTTGAGAAAGATTTAGATTTTGATTCAAATAGAAATGGTTATAAGAGAAGATGCTGTGTTAACGGTTAATCCGTTAACCTTGGTACCAAGTATGCCAAGGCCAGATAAATAGAAAACACATGTTCTTCCCTTAGCCGTGTCCTGGGGGAAGGAATGAGGTCTAGAGGTCATAGCCAGTGTTGCACCTACAATGCCCAGGATGTGTAGCTTTAATTTGGCACCTTAGACTAGACAGGATCAAGACTAAATATCACTGTTTCTTAGGAGCTACTACTACACTATGATTTTATGTGACTAGATAGAAAGGAAAGAAAGAAATTCCTTTATTGAGTTATGAAATGATAATTTGAATATATATACATATATAAATGTAGGTACATGTGATTATGTAAAACTATGAATATGATTTTCAAGATATTGTATTAAACGTTATGATTATATATGATTATTTGTTCTTGATTGTCCCATGAGGTTATGGTGGAGGCTATGATTTGAGTTTTAGATGAAACTTGTCCTCTCCCTTCTTCCATTAGAGATTGTAAGCGTGACGGGTCCTTAATATCACCTCATTTGAGAACAGGAGAATTTTCAAGTCTGGTGAGCTTTACTTAGAAGTGAAATTGCATGTGGTATTTTGTTTAGAAATATAGTGCTCCATGTACGTGACATTAAGTGTCCCGTACCATAGATTGGCATTGATTTATCATAATTATTTTGTAATTACATGATTTCAAGTTTTCATGTATACTTTGTATAGAGAGATTCATATATTTTGAGTCACAAGGATATGTTCAAGTTTGAGAAATGATTGTTTTCTTTAAAGAAACTATGTTAGAAATGATTATGATATGCTATTAATGATGATTATGTTTTCAAAGATCCAAGGTTTATTAGAGATGGAAATTTTGTTTATTAAATGGATTTAATATTAAATATGCATATAAAGAGACTCAAGAGGTCATGAGGCTTATATGGAATCAATTAAAAACGTGTCTTATTTTCCCAATTCTGGTCGTGACAATAGTGGTATTAGAGCATTAGGTTTCCACTATGTCATAAGCAAGTGTCCACGAGTAGCACATCGTTTATGTGAATGGAAGCGCGCCAATTTCACTAACGAGCGTTACTTGAGGCCTTTAGAAATGGTGAGTTATGTTAGAGTAGAAAGAGATAAAGTATTGTCTTCCTTATCATGATCTATATTCCTTATCTCTTGGGTTGTGTGCTTAGGCCACCATAGACAAAGTGTCCATTCAAATAGGGAGTATATAGCCAGAGTCGACGAACCCCACTACTTCAAGCGAGTCTTGCAGCAGGACTGAGGATAGCCCATTGCTTAGTTGTCCTATAAAGAGTGTGAAAGTTGGAGCCATGGAGGCATTAACGAACCTTCATGTGCTAGACATGTCAGATTTTGATGTTATCCTAAGCATGGATTGGCTAGCTTCATGCCATGCCATGATTGATTCTATAGTAAGTCGTGAAGTTTGATGTTCTTGGAGGCGAGCTCAGAGTTTAAAGGTACTAGTGTCGTTACCAGTGAAATTTGGATGAGTGCCTTGAAGCTCATGGATAGAGAAAGTTATGGGCTCTAGCTTCAGTGAGATATAGATGCAGTAATGCCAAGTTTAGTCTGTTCCTTTATTTGCGAGTTCGAGGAAGCTACCCCTATGATGCCAGAAAATAGAGTTTGGGATAGAAAAGCCGAGAAGTAAGGCCTATTTTATTTCCCTTAGGATGGCTCTTGGAGTTGAAAAGTTAAAGGATAAATTGCAAAATTTCTTGACAAGGGGTTCATCATATGAGCACCTCGCCTTGGGGAATAATGTTGTTTGTTAAGAAGAATGAATTTGTCTATAGATATGTATAGATATTAGTTGAACAAGGTTACAATAAAGAACTGTACCCCTCGCCACTATGGATGACCTGAATTGATCACCAAGGAGAAGGTGTTTCTACAATGAACCTTCATCGGTTTATCACCAATTGAAGGTGAAGGGTGATGTACCCAAGACGACCTTAGGGACAAGCTATGGACATTATGTGTATTTTCAATGATGTCCTTTGGGTTAACCAATGCCCCAAAATAGCTTGCATGTTCTATCAATTGGATTTGGCCGTTCTTAGATCAATTTGTGATTGTCTTCATTGATGATATCCTAGAATATCTGAGAGCGAAAAGGACGGTTTTGAACCACCTTAAATTGTTTTCCAAAACATAAGGGAAGGTTAGTTATATGCCAAATTTTAAAAGTGAATTTTGGCTTGACCAGCGTTCCTTGGGCATAGATGTCCAAGGATGGTATCTTAGTAACCCAAGAAAGTTGAGACGGTCCAACAATGGCCGAGGCCTTCGATAGTCTCAAGATCTAGTTTTGAGTTTGGCGGGTTAATTAAGGTCGTTAAGGATTTCTAGAGGATAGCGATGTCGTTGATTAAGTTGATGAGAAAGATGTTAAGTTTCAGTGGTCAGATGCATTTGAAGAGAGCTTTCAAAGGCTCAAGACCTTGACCACCCTCCTGTTCTTGTGTTGCCCTTGAGGCACGGGAGTTCTGGCGTCATGATCCTTTAGTCCAACTGGGCTGTGTCCTTAGGAGCACAGTAAGTGGCTTATGTGTAAAAGAGGACGAGGCAGGAGTGATACCTTGAGAGGGCTAACAAGGACGGCTCCCCTTTTGCATCAGGGGTACATGACAACTGATTAAACACCCAAGTCTAAGAAATATATAAACGTATGGGATCTACATATGTAAGTTAGGCTTATATGAATTGATTGGACTACCTATGCCACAAATATGCATCTTTTTTCAGCCCATCATGAAGAACTTGACAGTTAATTGGTCACTTGTAATTTTGGGATGGTGACTCCTGGAGTTTCCCAGAAGCGTGCTGTGAGGACAAGCACGTTGAAAAGACCATTTTGGTCGGGGAAGTATCCATAAGCAGGAGGGATGTTACAAATGGATCAACCACCTTTTTCCAGGCACGTGTGGTTCTGGACGAACAAGCGGAAGCTGGTGGGCATGTAACGCCCTGGACGAGGTAGGGAGTGATAAGGGTCAGAGGGCATGGACAGCTCCTCCTGCCTCCAAGCGGAGGGGTACATGAATGAACTGATTACACACCCGAATGAGAGATCCTTAGTTCCATAGGATGGGACTAGCCACCAGAAGTGCTTATGAATTGATTGGTACTACCTATGCCACAAAGAGCATCTTTCTTTGCAGCCCATCACAAAGAACTCCAACAAATTGCTCACTCATAATTAGCACTTTAACATCAAATCCTTTTCCAGCAAGAGTTGAGTGAGGACAAGCAGCGAAAACCCAAGTTGGTTCAGCGGGGGTTCTATCCATAAAGCAGGATGTTACATTAACATCTATATAGCTAAGAGGAATGAACAAAACTATCCGACGCATGATCTAGATAACAGTGGTTTTGCCTAAATATTTAAAGGATTACCAATGGTGAAGCATGTGAGATCTTTACTGATCATAAAAGTTAAAGTATATCTTCCAGAAGAAGATCAAATCTTAGAAGCGTAGATGGCTAAGTTGTTGAAAGACTAAAGCGACCCAAATCAAGCACCATCCCCAAGGCCAACGTGGTAAGAATGCTTTGAGAAGAAAATCTATGGTAAGTTTAGCCCACATAGCGCCCTTGAAACACAATCGATAAAGGATATCCATAAGTTAAATTAGAGAGAGTTTCCAATTGGGCTTGATGATTCAGGAATCCTTCTTGTTCACGTAAAAGGCCCAGTGAACTGCGCAGAGAAGGAAGGAGGGAAAGGAAAAAATGGTTAAGCTTATAGAGGATGTACATAGAGAAAAGAACCATGAGTTTGACTGGATGGATGGGTGTGTTGCACTTGGGATTGATGAGTGTCGATGCGTGAGCTAAAGAAAAGAGCGATTAAAAAGTCCCACAATGCAGCGTACTCCCCCATCCTTCAAGAAAAATCAAGATCTCAAGCAATATACTAGTGGAAAGGAATGAAAAGAGACATTGGTGACTATGTGGCACGATGTTTAGTGTGAAAAGTCAAAGCCGACACCAAAGACCGTGGGCTGTACAAAACAAAGGTCCCAAGAATGGAAGTCCAGAGGATAACCATGGACTTTGTAGTCAACCACGAACCACTAGAACTTCGATTCCATATGGGTGATTGTGGATGATGAAACCCGCCCACTTCTACCGCTTTACTTTCAGAACCTCTGATGCCCAGCTTTACATAGATGCCCTTGTTAGACTCAATGGTGTGCCAATTCTCGATCATATTATTGAGGGTCCAGTCACTCCCCTTCTCTAGCATTTCAAGAAGCTCTCTGGACTCGTGTGGACTTGACCAGCTTTCATCCGCAATAGATGGCTAGCTAGAAAAGAACTATGAAGACTTTAGAGGACATGCTCAGAGCTTGCGTATTAAACTTCTAGAAGTTGGTGTGACCACTTGCCACTAATAGAGTTCTCTTATAATAACAGTTATCAAGCTAGCATCCAGATCACCGTTTGAAGCGTTGTATGGTAAACCCGCCCAAGTCTTATAAAATGGTTTGAACTTGTCAAGCTAAATCCCTAAGATAGATCTCATACAAGATACTTAGAGAAGGTTCGATTGACTAAGAAAATGGTGTTGGGCAGCTCAGCCAACGTCCTAATAAAGACCTGGAGAGACCTAGAGTTCGCCTGGGTGATCATGTGTTTCGACAGTGTTTCCCATGAAGGGAGTAATGAGGTTTGGTAAGCGGGGTAAGATAAATCCAGCGCTATATTGGCCCATTTGAGATTTTAGAGAGAGTTGAGCAGGAGCCTACCAACTTGGGTCCTCCTCCGTTTATAAGAGATCCATTAAATTTTTCATGTCAGGATGCTAGAAAGTATATGTACAATCTTCACGTGCTAACTCCACAAGCGGTTCAAGTTGATAAGAGCTTGTCATATGAGAGGAACCGCCATCGTAGACAAATCAAGAAGCTTCGCTCGAAAGAAGTGGCCTCAGTTAAAATCATCTGGGAATCACTCTAGCAGGAAGCTACTTGGAAAGCCAGGAAGCTATGAGGATCAAGTATCCACGTCTTTCCTCCTCAAGGTATGTTTTAAGATTTGGGACCAAATCTCATTAAGTGGGGGAGAATGTGATACCCAGGTACATAGGCCAGGAGTTAAGGTTCTTATAGCCTTAAGTTTTCCAAAACTCCGGGTTTAAATTTGGCTAATGAGGATCCTACACCTCATTGGAGGGCTATATGATAGAACCATATTCTTGGAATTAAAATCCCGAATGGTTCCTAGAGGAAAAATAAGTTGAAGAGTGATTTTTAATGAATTTTATCAAACCTTTAAGTGTTTCGTTTTTAGCCCACAAGTTTAGAAATCTGTTCTGATTTGAACTAAAACCCAAATTTTGGATTCTAAGTTGTTGGGATTTTAATTTTTAGATATTTTATTTGAATCCAAATGGGGGGTATTTCCTTATTTACATTTATGTTTTAAAGTTAATGGGAAGTAGAATAAATGATTAACTTAGGAACCGAGGCGGTCATATGACCGCCCAGGCGGTCAGGATAGAGTGCGTGCGTCCCAAAGAGAGGGGGACCGCCCAGGCGGTTATTTCACCGCCCAGGCGGTAAAAGTTTATAAAATCCGTGTTTCTGCGCAGAACGCGTAGAATGCGTTCCTTTCTTCTCCTTCATCAATTCTCTCAAATCCATCATTTCCAAGCTTCAAGGTAAGTATATGCTGTTAGATTATGTCTTTATTTCTTCATAATCTTGGATTTGGACCGATCATTTCTTTCATTGTTATCAGCGGGGTCCTCCTCCAATTTTGTTAGAATAAGGATAGAGCCCTTAGAGATTATTAGAATTTAATCTAGAGTTATAATTGCTCTATAGCAGTTGTTGTGCCATTTCAAGTTCTTCAGTTGGTGGGGCCCACATACTCCCTTTAAACGATGAGTGGGTTCAGATCCTATGATCCTTATGTTGATCATTAGAGTTAATTTCAGTGAAATTATGACGTGGCCATATGATATTAGAAATGAAAGCATGAAATATATGTTTTTCTAAACTCATGGGACCATTATTGTTAAAAGTAATTTTTATTAAAGAGCAAGAGTATGAATATGATTATATTTAGAGATTTATGAAATGGTATGATGATTTCCAGAGTATAGCACAAGTATATGATAGGGTTTTTAGAGAAAATAAGTATTTTTATGATACTCAGAAGTATGGAATTCAATATGATTCATAACAATTGCAAGATATATTGTAGGCTTGAAATCAAATGCCTGCAAGAAGGTGATCCCTTGGGCATGATTTCATAGTCACAGTTATGCTAAAGTCAGATTGTTAGAGTTATATGAGACCAAAGCTTTAGAGTTTCAAGAGTTTTCATGTTTAAATAATTTTATATATATATTAGAGATTTTATGATTTCAAGAATAGAGTTTTAAGAGAAGTGATTAGAGATGTTGTAATGATTATATGAATTTCAGAATTTATTGATTTTATATACTAGAGCTTATGAACTCTAGGATAGAAGACTTTGAGAAAATATTTAGATTTCTGATTGAGTTAGACGTGGTTATAGAGAATATGCTGTTAACGGAGGATATTGTTAACCTTGGTACCAAGTATGCCTAGGCCAGATAACAGAAAAACACATGTTTTTCCCTTAGCCCGTGTTGGGGAAGGAATGAGGTCTGAGAGGGTGGACGTGTTGCACCCTAGACAAGTCTAGGAGGGTGGAGCCGTGCTGGCACCCTTAGACTAGACGTCCTAGAACTACAGTCATGTTTCTAGGAGCTACTACTACACTATGATTTTATGTGACTAGATAGGAAAGTAATGAAGAGATTCCTTTATTGAGTTATGAAATGATAATTTGAATATATATACATATATAAATGTAGGTACATGTGATTATGTAAAACTATGAATATGATTTTCAAGATATTGTATTAAGTCTGATGATTATATATGATTATTTGTTTCTTGATTGTCCCATGAGAGGGTTATGGGTGAGGGCCTACTGAGTTTAGATGAAACTCACCCCTCTCCTTCTTCCATTAAGATATGTTAGCTGCTTAGGGTCCTTCTCATCACCTCCTTCCCAACAGTAGAGATTCTCAGTTGGTGAGCTTTACTTCAAGAGTGAAGTTGCATGTGGTATTTTGTTTAGAAATATAGTGCTCCAAGTGTACGTGACGGGAGTCCACCATAGATTGGCATTGATTTATCATAATTATTTTGTAATTACATGATTTCAGTTTCATGTATACTTTGTATAGAGAGATTCATATATTTTGAGTCACAAAGATATGTTTAGAGTTTGAGAAATGATTGTTTTCTAATTTCAGAGAAACTATGTTAGAAATGATTATGATATGCTATTAATGATGATTATGTTTTCAAAGATCCAAAGGTTTATTAGAGATGGAAATTTTGTTTATTAAATGGATTTAATATTAAATATGCATATAGAACGACTAGAGGTCATGAGGCTTACGTGGAGATGGGATTTCCACGTGGTCATGTTCCCAATTGGGTTCGTGACAATATTACTGGTGGATTTCTCCTATATATATATTTTTAATTCTAGTGCTATTATTCCTGGCAAAAAAAATCCACCAAGTAAGTTTATTTATTTATTTATTTTTGGATTTTTTTTATATAAACAATTATCAAAATTCATTAAAAATTATAAAAATTAGGATTTTATTTAATTCAAATTTTAATTAAATTAAGTCTTCCCTTAAGTTCCTCTTTAAATTAATAAAATTTTGATAAAGCCTCCTCTTGAATTAGGAGTCTCCTCTTTAAATTAAATTTTTTTAGCAAAACCTCTCCTTAAACTAAAACAACCTCACACAATTGATTTCAATATATATATATATATATATATATATATATATATAAATCTAATCAATCAAAATTCACAATTCAATTAAATAAGCAATATATAAGATCCTAAAATCATTTAGAGCATACCCTCTAACACCATAACATGCATATTCCTGTAATCTCCACAATCACAATTAAACTTCACGGCAAATAATGGGAAGAACTCTAAGCCTTCCCCAGCACATGCAATCTAAAGCTCTACAATTCTAGCCTACGAATATTAAGTCTCTAACCTAACAAAAAGACTCAATTAATAAAAGAAAAACAAATAGTGACCTCTAAGAAGACAAAAAAATCAAATGCTCCAGCCAAGAATACTTCAAGAGGGTCCAAAGCTCATTGAGAAAATCAGTTTAACAAATTAACATAATATAACTTGTATTGTTTTTTATATTTCACAAAGTGTAAAATTGATTAATAGCAAATCAATATGTAATTAATAAGAATTACTATTGAAAAAAATTAGGAATTAGTAGTGAAAAAATTAGCATTGCAAGAAAAATATGACAAATTAACCTTTTGCAATAGCGACGGTGAGGCGACGCGATAGTGGCGATGACGATGCCAACAATGGTGGTGTCAGTTGCCTCTACCAAAAAAAAAAAAGACAACGAGAAACAATATATACCTAAAAAATATATCAAATGAAAAAACAAAATCGATTAAATTGTAATAAAGAGCTTCGAGACGACCACAATAGTGGTCTCCTCAAGTTGAACAACGTCACAATGGTGGCGAAAAGGCAGAGGAAGGCGGAGGTGGCAAGAGAGAGAGAGAGAGAGGTGAGTTACAGGCTAAGGGGGAGATGAGATTCACGTGAGTTATGTTTTTGTTTTACCTATGTTTTTCCACTGGTAATCGAGAGGATGAAACACATAGTTTCATTAAAGCACATTACCGATTGACTTCTATTTTACGGTTGGAAAAATATGGAAGCCAAAACATTTTGTGCACCAGCATTATGAAATTCAAATACTGAAGATTTATAGAGAATTTGAGAAAGTCCAAAAGAAAAAGTTTGGTGAACAAATTATCAGCATTTATAGGGGATTTGAGAAAGTAACCAAAAAAAAAATTGTTCACCAATTAAATTACCGGTTGTTCGCACCAAATTTCACTAAATGTCGAATTGTCATTTGATCTTGGTGAAATAAGGGTCATAATGAAAGAAGTTTGACTGTCAAGACATGAAGGCTCCTGGTGACGACAGTGCATAACAAATGTTTGATGTGTTAAAGTTGGCCAAGATAGTGAAGTGTGATTCTCAAAGAAGCGATCAAGTTTGACAAAGTTAGTTGATGGTGGTCATTTACGATGGAGTTTGAATATTCAAGGTTGCAAGCAAAATAATGACAAGATTCTTATGCTCGAATTTGACAAGTCAAAGTCCATGTTTGTCATTTGACACTTAGAAAATTTTGGACGACTAGAGAAGATCGGCACAATGATAAGTAAGAGATAGATGTTGGTTGTTCGATGGTTAACAAAGGTTGTCAACAGTTTTAGGTTATTAACAGAAGCCTCATGAAGAGTGACAAAGTGGTAACCATTCGACAACAAAGGCGTATGACAAGGAAAGAAATTGTCGAAAATACGTGGATAACATCCAAGGACATAGCTGAAGACAAGTGTCAAGATCTTAGAGTTCTAGAATGTCTATAAATAGTAGTTATGTACATTTGTAGGGTTGGAAACTTTACTCACACTCGCTCTACAACGTTATCATGATGACTAAATAAAGTCCAGAGTTCTCTAGAATTATTCTTAACTCCATTTCTTGCTTTCCTAGGCCTAGATTTCCTTTATTTTCTTTACACTTTCTGTACTTTACTTAGATTTGTCAATCAAATGCTCTACATTCTACAATTCTTCCTCAATTTAACATTCTGTTCGTAAACATTTTATGCACAACACACAAATCACATTACACGTTCCATCCTCATCATCTTATTCACGTATGTTTGACACTCGATTATTTTTGGTGGTCAACTCAAGAGGAGTAGCTTTTCACTTCTCGGATCAAGATCTTGAAAAGCAAAGGTTGACATCCAAACTCTTAGTTTGTCGATGACGGAGGTTGTCACTACCTTCTCAAATTATAATCAAAATAGTAAAATAAATTTCAAATATCGAATGCACCAAAATTGCAATTAGGATTCAACTTGGGTCGTCTCTCAAGGAGGTTATATCACTTAGTTCAAAAATTGGGGGCTTTTAAGAATTAAATTAAAGTAATTGAAAATAATTGGTAATGAATATAGAATTAAAAACACCAGTGCAAGGTATTCCTAGAATTTGAATTAATTATCACGACTAAATATTGAACACATTAATGGCTATTAGTAAATACTTACTAGCAATTATACTAGTAATCGATCAACCTCTAGAATTTGACCGATACAAATAACTAATAAACAGGATCATAATTTATTTAGAAATCACATTGATTTAATATACCAATTGCTATAGTCTAATCGCAATCAGGAAGATTAATTCAAATGTTTTCCTTTAAACATAAACCAATTGATCAATTAATTTATACCTAAAGGGTTTCCTTAAATAACGATTGCTAATTTAGTTATTCCATATAAAAATTGTAACAATCACAACAATAATCATAAAAATAGAAATTAAAGAACATTGAGAAAATTATATGCATTCAATATAAAAAGAAGGTCTCAAATATCATCCAAATCCATCGGAAACCCTTATACTAGTAAGGAAATCTACTCCTCCATCCTTAGAAAATTACAACAATAAAATTAAAAGAATACTTAAAGATAATAGCAATGATCATTGTTACGATCTTCAAGACAAATCAAAATCACTAAAGGAATCACTAGATAGAGAATAGAGAATAAGAGGTGGAGAGATGTAGAGAGAGAGAGAGAGAGAATCCTAGTTGCCAAAAATCTAAATCCAAAACTCGGGTAAAAAGGCTTTGTCATTTCCTTAAATATTACTATCTAAAATAGCCCAAAGTGGGGCCCAAAAATAGATTAATTATCTATATCCCATCATCGCACGCGCGTTGCAGCGGCAAATGAGCACTTACTAGAGAGCTTGGCTTGAGCAATTTTGATGATGCCTCTCCGAGTGCCTGCGCACTAAATGAGCATTGCGACGCTTAGCCAAGAGTTGTCCCCTGCGTTTTTGCTCCTTTTTGCAATTCCTCAACTCCAAGCTCCTTTCAAAGAGCTCAGCCTTAGTCTTGACATTTTGCACTAAATCCAACACTCCTATGTATAAAACCATACTCAATGAGACATGTTAAACGAAATAGGCTCTAATTGAATAATTATTCCAAAATTAGTATAATAGTCAATGATTTTATAAAAAATACACAATGAGGACCAAGTCGAAATTCTAATTGTTTATATTTATAACTCAGTTGAACTTGAGCAAAAAACTAAGGTTTAGAAGCATGATAAGTGACATTTATGCCACTTATCAATCGACAAACACCTGATTTAATGCAATTTGACCTCCTATTTAAAGAAAATTGTTGATTATTTGTTGTCGACGTAAAGTACCAAATCTCCAATAAAAAATTTGGCACGGCCAATCAAATACACTGGTTGAAAAGAAAAATGTGTCAAATAAATAAAAAAATGAACAAAGATAAAGCATATGCGCTTGTGTAGTAGCACTATGGTGTCAAACATATTAAGAGCATCGTCTTCGTTAGATGATAGACGAAACGAGGTAGTATTAGATACTTTCTTTACTTTTTGTGCATACGAGATTGACATAATGATTTCATAGGGAAGAATGATAATTTTTTATTGTGATTTGCGCATTTATTTGTCTAAATCATGTGAATAGTCTATTATTTCTAAACCACTTTCCCACTAAGACTGTATTGCAAAACTGTCTTCGCCATCACATGATCAATTGAATTGCTTTCTACCAATATGAAGGATGTACTCATACAAACTAAGGATTGAAGCTTATGTAAACTCAAATGTTGAAAATTGTCTTTATACATGCTACCCATTACTCTATGCATGCTGACAGAAGTTATTAATCATTTTAGTGTATTCTTCAACTTTACAGTTTCTATCCAGCTACTAATTTCACTACACCAAAATAGCCAAATTGCGGTGGTTCATCAATTGTCGCTATCTGGAGCATCACGAGATAATTTGCGGCAGTTTTACACAACCGCTAGAACAACCGCGCCAGAGCTGCCGCTAATATGTGATGAGAAAAATTGCGACGGTTTTGAAACCACTGCTAAAATCCACTTTCTAGAAAAACATTTATTTAGTAGCGGCTTTTTACCGCCGCTAAATTCAGTTTTTTAAAAGAAAAATCTTTTCGGTGACAGTTTTAGCCACCGCTTATTGTGTAATTTTTTCTTTTTCTATTATTCTTTTGTTTATGTATCCAATGTCAAAGTTGACTCTAAGATGTTTAATACACATTGTGAATCTGTTTATTCATTGCTAAAATTCAAATTTGCTAATAGCATAAAAAATACATTAAAATGATTTTTTTCAAGTAAATAATTCATAATAAATTAAGTAGGAAGCAACACATAAAATGCAAGTCTGATATCTTGCTAAAGGTGTTAAATAAATACGGAAAACAATCATTTCAAACATCAGATAGATTGATCAATGAAAATTCTGAAAGTCCTTTCAAACAATCCTTATAGTGGCACTAGCATATGTTGGTCTAGATCCATCAATGAAAATTCGGTCCTTCTCTGAAGCTTGATCCATAACCTGTTTATGTGTCATGGTAAAGTCAGATTAAATGCAAATTATGAAATGCTTAAGGATCACAGAAATAACCTCTTATAGATTTCATAAAAGAATGTGGCTAATTCCAAATTAAAGGTTAAGAATTGTATACCTCTGTCATCTGGCTTCTTCTTTTTGCTGCCACATCTCTCCCTTTGGCATCTTGGTTAGGATTAATGTACTCAAGCAGGTTCGAAACACTGTAGGAACATAAGAAAAAAATATAAACAAATGTATTATACACATATCATGTATGTATAGCCTTTAGGCATATCAATGTTCTTTATTAGCACTCCATGAAGCACGCCAACATAAAAATTTGTGTCTATGTCAGGCACATATGAGTCACATGGAAATTAATTGGCACCACATTGGATTCATTTCAATTGTTAGATGTCCATGATTGCGTGCATTGCATAGAAGTTCCTATAAATTAGTTGAATTCAAACAAATTCAAAATAATGACAAGAAGTAAAGATATTACCATATTACCAAAGAATGTAACAACGAGGTTGTCAAAGAAGTTGTAACAACGACAACCACAACGAGGTTGTCAAAGAATGGAACAACCACAACCTTTCCGACTGAAATTACATATTACCATTTCCAATACTAAAACATAACGGAATTGCTCCTACGAAATCCATTAAAAGAAACGAAAGAAAATATGTATGATAGCAGGACTTCCTGATGTAAAAATTAGTCAGTAAAGTATAAGGTCCAGATTGCCACAGATGATAATATTATACCTTAGATGTCCTTTGCTAGCTATCGATGCATTAGGCTTTCGTGTACCATTTGAGTAGCTTCTTGCTATTCAAAAGCCTTGGACTCAGAATACTCAAACCCAAGCAGCAGCTACAAATAAGCAGACACAAGAGCCAAATACATATATGCAGCTACATAACCAGCTAACAAAACTGCAGCCACACAAAATATAATGTAGAACAATTTCCTTTAACATCATAATCCTTTTCCAGCAAGAGATTAGCAAAAGACAAGGCTAGGAAGCTTACATCAAAAAGTTCCAAGCAGGCAGCAGAAAAACCAGAAAAAACAAATATGCAGAGCATCCTCAAACACTTTGAAAACATATCCCATATATATAAGATATAATCAAGAAACTCTAGGAGTTGGATGCAGCACATTGCTTATGACATCATCCCACATAGCTTTATCAAATGATTGTGAAATCACCAATCTCTACAAGGAATTTATAATCCCAGAAACAGATTCAAGTTCAAACTACAGTGAAAAATTAAAGAATAGCAACATCAGAAGTCAAAGAATAAAAAGATTGTACCTGAAAGAATTTAGCCCCAACAGAAGACTAAAAGCGACCCTAAAGTCAAGCACCAACTCCAAATGGCCAACAGAAGTCAATCTGTAATTTGAGAAAACACAATCTGTAACATATGGTAAGTTAGTAACCACAACACAATAAAACTTTAAGATGAGAAAACACAATCTGTAAAAATCCATTAATAATTAAAAGCATTAACCCAATTTCCAATCTAAAATGACAAAAAGAATTCTATCCTCTTCCAAATCACTTCAATAGTAGTGAAGAGAACCACCGAGTCTTTCACTTTGGTGGGAAGCACGTTCCACAAACCCCAAAAAAAATGCTGAAAAAGTACAAAAAAAAATTTAAAAAAAATAGTGAAATAATAGGAAGATAAAGAGGTGATGAAACTGTGGAATGTGGTTGAAGACTAACCATTTTGATGCGTTGAACCCAGAGAAAACAATGCGCTTACCTGCAACAGCAGCCAAAAAATGGATTCAACAATAGAGCGATGAGCCGATGAGAACCCTAGACGAAATCAAGGAATCAGAGTGGAATTGAGGATTGGAAGTGGTCTGAAAGCAATGCCTAACGTGCGGAAGCTCAAGGAGATGCCATCAATGGTAGAAAAGAAAACGCGAATGTAATCGAACAATGTGTTGCCCATGACGGTGGCGTCGCATCACGTCATCGTAACCGCCATGAACCACCATCATCATCACGAAACCATCGAGCCGCCACTGCCGGCCTTCCAGTTTTTTAGCCACCCATCACCATCACGGACTAGAACTGCCAACCACCACTGGAACCGCCACCCTCATCACCGTCGAACCTCTGACTCAATAAACAAGAAACCTTCCCTTCCTTTCTTTTGGCCGCGAAACCACCACCGTTGTCCCTCTATTCCCTCTCCATCCTCGTGCCCCTCCGCTAGCGCCACCAGCACCGTCGCCCCTTGCCTAAACTCCGCCGCCCCTTTCCAAAATCACCCAAATCCCAATCCTGAGGGTGGAGGGCATCAAGCGGCGGTTCTCTTCTCTCAGTCTTTGGTAGCCTACTTCTCGCTGTGCAAGCGATGCTTCCCAATCCCTAATGCATTAGTGAGAAGAAATTAAATTAGGAATTTTACCCTAGCTTTGAGAAGCCTAGTGCCAGAGAGTGTGCTTCTCTCGGTTTTCTTTTTTTCTTTTAAATTTGGTTTTTAAAATAAAAATTGTAATTTAATTTTGTTATTAATTGTAATTTACATTTAATTTTTAGTATGAGAAATAAAAGGCCAACTTGTCATGAACAAAATAATAACGATAGAAATCAAATAAATATTAAAAGGCCAACTTTTTTTTCACTAAAAACTGGAAAAAAAAAATAGGATTATAATTTTGCGGCGGTTTTGTACCTGCTGCTAATTGGTAAAACCCAACTATAACCGCTGCAGGAACTGCCGCGATGCTCAGATTTTTTGCGACAGTTACTTTAAAACTGCCGCGAATTACAAGGGTTCTAGAGCTGTTGACTAACAGCTGCAAAAACCAGCGCTAAGTTATTATTTCGCGGCAGTTTTGAGGAACCGCCAAAATGGCCGCTAAACCTCCGTTTTAGCGTAGTGTTTACTTTTCTATGGATTTAAATTTGTACTTATGCTGAAGCTTTTAAAATTTTGTGACAATTTGATTCTTGCCATTTTAACACTCTTACTAGAGCTTTTGGAGTAAAATTATAAAATATAAGTGAATTTTTGGAAAGTTAGAATATATACGCCATGCAATATGAAATCACTGACTTACAGTGATTTTGTGATATACTTGAAATCGTAAGTTACAGCAAATTCTAGCATTTACAACATGTGTCTGTCCACATGTGTGTCTTTTTGTTACCGCGTTGAAAATCGTTGTAACTTACAATAATTTCAATTATATTATGAAATTGCTAGTTAGTGATTTCCCTTATATTAAAAATTGTGTCTAGGTGGTTAAAGATGCAAGCCAGCATATGTGTAGACCAACGTAGCTTAAATTTTCCTGCAAACAGAGAAGAAAGAGGAAATTGAATGATTCTTGGGAAAAAAAATTGCTAAACTTTTCATACATAAATAGATAGTTACAAATTTTTAAAATTGGAATTTGATTGTAGGTGGAGAAAAAGTAGGAAGTAGAGTGATTTAGAAAATTGAGTAATTTTAGGCTTTATGTAATAATTTTTTGTAATATTTATTTTATATATAGATATATGATATGATAGGGACTATTGTTACATTTTTTGTAAATATAGTATTATATTGTTCTTGCTTGGAGAACATGTTTGGTGACAATGTCCTCCATGCTTGGGGTGGCACCTATGTACATTTATATAAGACAATTCGATACTCGGAAAACAATTCTTGGAGGTTTGTCAATAACTATGTAGATACTAATCTGGGGGCATAGGGGCCTTATATATGAGTGTTGCAAGACATTCCCGCCTAGAACCTCACTGTGTCCCCACCCCCAAGAGGGCCAGAGGAATGAGACTTCTTTATTCTACGTGAGGGACAGAGATTAAGTTCCACTAACGGGGAGAGCCCTCGCGAGATCAATCTCATTAAGCGTGAATCTCACCATTGAAGAAGATTATGGTTCCTATTCCTCTCGTGGCCTCTGGAGGAGTACCCATCCGTGTGCATGCTTAATCCCTTGGCTGTTACTGCTTGGATCATTTCTAAGGTAATTGGGTTGGGCTATGAGCCTATAAGCTCGGCAGCTTGATTTTGTCCAATAATTGAGATAAAATCAATAATGAATGTAAATTGTAAAATATTTTTATCATATTTATCTTTAAGATGATTAAAAAACTTTAATTATTTATATGTGATTTCCAACGTGTCTTACTGATTCTGACCACAAAAAAAAAAAAAAACGTGTCTTACTGATGATAATATAAAAAAAATTGGGTACCAATAATATTAGGGTGATGATATTTTTACGCACAGGTTAGAAACCCAACCTGCGACGCATTAGCCATCCACCGTTGAAGTATTTATTTTATTTTAAATTTTTTATTTTGTTTGTATTTCAACACATCTCAAGTGTGTGTCGAAGAGGAGTGCGTCACTCTCATGCGTACAGAATGCATTTCCCATAATATTATCTTGTTTAAATACATGACGTACGTGTCCTGGAGGAAAGAAAAAGAAAAAGAAACTTGGACCAGTTGTGTGTTTTATAACCTCGCTGTTGGCTACTGCAGCGTTTTTGTCCCTTTCGCTGTATTATTAGCCAACAGGCACTAGTTTGTAACCGCTGTGATTTTTATGTCATCATATTAGGTGCAATGGCCACATGAAATTTTAATACATCGATAGATTGCTGAATGAATACAATATGAGTAAATTTCTATTGAAAATTTTCAATAGAAGTAATATTATTTCATTTTTCATATTAATTATTTGTTTAAGCATAAAAAGTGAGAGTTTGGCAGTGCTAGTGGTCCTATTCAATTCAAATAGACGCCTCTAACATGAAAATACCTGTGGTTTTGAAAATAAAATGTTAATTAAAATAATTGAATACAAGAGACTTAACTATGAAGATAATTTTTTTTTTTTGAAGTACCATTATTTTTATAGTGATGGTGGACAGTCCTTTTTGGCATTTATGGAATTATCATATAAAAAAATGTGGGATTTTATTTATGTAAGTGATGAATATGTCTATGCAAAAGTATAATGAACTGTGTCACTGTATAACATTTTTATCAAAAAAATAATTGTATACTTTTGGGACTTAATTCAAAGTCTCATATTGTAAAGAAATAAAAGTCTTGTTAGTATTTTAGTCTATAAATATGGATTTGGTTATTTGAGTTTTGTTATCCTTCAAAAATGGAAGTGATCCATATGAGTAGCTTTAATGAGTTGTCTATGTGAAGAAATATTTATAAGGATGGTTTCCAACTTCAATGTTTAAAAGTTAGGGATAGTGAAAGATTTGAAACCTTTAGGGGTTGTGGATATAGGGTTAAGGGTGAATCACGTTAAATTTTGCCTCATTTATATTATTTTTCTTCTTGTGTTGTTTCTTCTATTGAGAGATAATTTATTCTTGTATTTTTTTTTTTTTTTGCTTCCGCTGCCAATAAGTGGTATCAGAACCTATGGTTTGGGTCAGTGGACTTGGTTGAGTGTTGGTTAGAATGATAGTTTTAGATCTATGAGGTCTCTGTGTGAAAGCCTTCCTGATAATGAAGGTTAAGACGTGTGTCAGATAGATCACGACGGTAAGTGAAAAAGCTTGTGTCGAAAGTCTTTTGGCAACGTGGAAGGCAAGAAGCATGTTTCGTGTGCAACGGCGGTATAAATTAATAGAGCATGTATGACTTTTGTTACACCATTGAATACTCGTGAAATACAAGATCCATATAGGTAGTTTTTAGGAGTTGTCTATGTGAAGAAATATTTGTAAGGATAATTTGCATCTTCAACGTTCAAAGTTGCGAATCAGTGAAAGATTTGGAACTCTTATAAGGGTAATGGATATAGACAGTTAAAGAAACCACGTTAAATTTTATCTTCTCTATATTATTTTTCTTCTTGTATTGTTTTCAGAGAGAATTTATTGTTGTTTTTTTTTTTGCTTCTGCTTCTGAGCATATATCATGATAAATCTAATGATCTTTTTTGTAATATATATTATCAATCATCTTATTATATTAATCTTATTCATTAAAAGTATAACCAGAATTCTAAGTGATTGATTATCTATCTCTAAATGTTTGCAAAAGTGTCTAAATGAATGGACAAATAATATTCCGTTCTTATCAAGACCGGCACTCTAATTTTAGAGTAGGTGGAAAAGCAAAGGCCTGGAATCAATGTCCGAATAAAACCCTTACCTAACTCCGTATATCTTTTCTTTTGATTTTTCTAAGAAAAGACCTTATTCACTTTATCAAAGCAAAAAAAGAAAAAGAAAAAGAAAGACCTTATTTCACAACATTAAAAAAAATGTTGACAAAAGAAGTGGTAAGAGCGCTTGCGACTGCAAAAGAAAGGGAGAAAAGTATTCGAAAAGATTGGGTGGAGAGAGACTGAAGGCCAATTCAGCTTCTATGGTCATCCATCCACATCTCTTTACTCTTGACCAAAATGTTCTCTCACCACGAAATGGATATATACAGTATGGTGGTTTCTTAAGCTCTTAAAATAGCTTCATTAGTGAAGCACTAAAGGGTTTCAACCATAGTTTTCAATCGGTAATAGACCCTTCAAGACACTTATTCACTGAATTATTGATTCAACTGACGAATCACTGATTGAATCAAAATTAATTAAATTCCCATGTAAAACTATAATTTTTTGTAACTAAGTATGTTATATATATATATATAAATAATAAAACAAAATAACACAAATCTAAGGCTGGCCTAGTGGTAATACAAGCCACCCCTCGCCCTAAATGCTATTGGCCGGTTCATTCATATTGTTGACCAATTTAGATACTTAACCGGTTCAAGTAAACCAAAGGGTCAATTCGATTCTTAAAACTATGGTTTCAACTCTTCATTAAGACATATCTAATAAAGTATATTTATTAAATCTTTTAATTAAATAATTTTTATTGTAAAAAATTTTAACAGACTATTATTTTCTTGATTATAATCTTAAATTTAAATATTAATTAAATCCTCCAACTATCTTCCCCTCCTTCCTCCCCCACCACCACAAGCCAGCATAACTGGAACTCTTTCTACATCTTCCTTCAGATCTCCAGCCCATATGCCACCGCCATCACATTAGTCTTCCACCCACCATCAACACCATAACTGCCAGGAAAGAAAATTTCAAAAATTAAAAACTAGAAGAACAGATTGGCGGGGATCAAAATCTCTGCTGCCAACGATGGAGGCCATCAGACACCATATATAGGTGAGACTTTCATACACGGCCATCGCTTCTGCAATCAAGCTTGAACCTACAGGTATGCGTTTAGCAGATTCAGCAACTAAAGTTCGATCTTTATCTCTTATCAAACCTGCCATTGATCCCACTTCTCTGATCTTGCAAAATGCTCCATCAACATTGCATTTAAGGGTTTGGACCCGAGGAGGCCGCCAGGGGGGCTGAGGGATTTGGGTGACCAGATTATATGCAGTGACTGTCATTAATGCATCGAGCAAGCTCCCAGTCCATTAATAACCATACCATGAGGAAAGCACGTGTCATGCATTCCAAGCTCCAACAAAGAGCTTCATCGATGAAGCTTTTTTGACAGCTTCATCAGAGTATGCACCATGCTCTATTTGATACCACATATTATCCGTAAGTATTGAAACACTTGCTATCAAAATAAGATAAATATACTTTATTCACACACAAGAGATCATATGTACATTACTCTATGTGTTCCACTCTATTTGTCAAGTTTTTTTATATTTTTCTTATTTTAAAATATTTATTCATTTATAGTCTCTCAAGAAATTGGAAGTAAGGATGTGTATATTTACCCTTTTGGACTTTACCACGTGAAAATCTCATGCACTTGACTTTTGTTTTTTGGGTCAATTAACAATATTAATAATGCATTAGTATTTTCACCAATATACTCCCCTTATACCATAGTTAATTGTAGTATTAGCTATATTCATAATAATTAACTTGAAAACTTTATTCAATTGGGATTTGGTAAAATTAAGAATTTTGTTAAAATAATATATAAAAATATAACTTAATATTCATATATGTATATAAATAATGAAGTAGTAGCACAACTAATCAACCCAGCCTAGTGGTGGTTCAGCTTTTGTTTACCAATACAGGCTGGGTTCGATTTCCATATATTGCGTTTTTACCAATTATCCATGATTTGCAATCCAGTTTGTTTGGCTGGCACGTGATTCACTCATTCGCATTTCAAAACAAGCCATAGGACGGTCACACTTCAAAGCCAATAGTGCAGGCACGCAGCTCAAAGCAAGCACAAGTTTGGCTCGTGGTTTAGAGCAAGTTGCAGGACAGCGCAGGCGGGTTGGGCACACGAAGTGAGGTGTTGGTCCGGTTTGAATGTGTAACTCGGTCGGTTCACCCTGGTTAACACTGGGTTTAACCCAGTTAAGATTGGGTTAATTGCAGATCTGATCTAATTAAAGAATTAAATCGGACCAGTGATTGGTTATTATTGGTTTAACTTGAATTCAGTTTAATTACTAACTTATATCCAGAGGCAGGGAAAGGAAGATGGGCCACGACCCCTCAAAATTTTACACATTTATTATATAATTATATGTATATTTTATATTATGGTCTTCTAAAATATTAGTTATCTCTATATATAATATACAAAATAAATAATAAAAGCTTTTTGATATAGTAACACATATGATATAAAAGTATGAAACATATAAATATTTCTAGAATATATTTTTTAAGATTTTTCTCTTATTAACTCATTTTACCCACTTGGTGGAGTTTCTACTTACTAATTAGTTATTTATGATCGATATTCTATTTTGATGTTAAATAATACATTGATACACATATTTTTTTATGTTGAGCCTAAGAGATGTTTAAGAGAATTATTGACCTTTTTGTTAAGAGAAAAGAGAAAATAAATGATGAAATAAATTATAATTTATTAATAATTTGTATGAAAAATACCATATAGTGACTTATTTTATCCTTTCTATATAAAAATTTATTTTATTTTATATTAATTAATTTGACCCATCCTTTAAAATTTCTGGCTCTACCATTAGTTATATCAATGAGAATATATTTATTTCAATAAGAATAATTTTATCTATTTACATAACTTTATATTATTATCAGGATTCATTTATTATTATTTTTAACATATGTAATGAAATGAATGGAAGTATATATGCGTGTGTGTGTGTGTGTGTGATACTAAATTTCGATTAACAAATAATAGAACTTTTCTCTAGATAAGATACGATCAAATTTATTCTAGAACTCAAGAAAATTACATTTTAAGGGGCACAAAGCTGCCATGAAATCAAAGATGCTTCAATGGATTATTACACTGCTTATTCAAAGAACACACGACATAAACACATTATTGGAGCTACTTTATGAAAGAAAGAAATGCATATATATGTGCAAGCTAAAAACGCTTAATAATCTTAAAATTTCATCAAGCCCGAGACATAGAGAGTTCCACAGCATACCCAATCATGAGTACGACACGATCATCAAAGTCTCAACCGATGCGGTTTGAGAGTCTTGTAAGTCACGGGCTCCTTTGGTGGAGCCGCTTCCTCATGAACAGGGGCCTCGCTCTTCTTCCACTTCCCCGCACAAGGACTGTAACTCAACAGAAACTTCTCATTCGGGCACGGCTTCACACTGTACAAAAACTCGTAGCATTCTTGGTGCGACCTCTGGTTTGGGAGCCCCGGGATGCAGTTGTTGGTCACGTCAAGCACCTTGGACTTTATGAGCTTCCCGCATTCTGGCCCAATCTCCGTGAAATAATTGTTCGACAGAGTCAAGTTCCCGTTTGAACGAATCCCAGGAAGCAGACAAACATTCTCCGGAACAGCGCCGTAGAATTTGTTGCTCGCCAAGTTCAGGAACTGAATCTTGCTCAAGCACCCGAATGAGTGCGGATCGGACCAGTCAAGTAGTTTTTGCTCACATCAAACACCGTGGCTTTCTTTAAGTACCCAATCTCGTACGGCAAGCACCCTTCAAACTTGTTCCCAAGAAAAGCACTTCCGTCAGGGTCTTGGCAGCGTTGCCAATGCTCCTTGGGATCGGACCCGTGAATTCGTTGTTGGCGAAGGTCAAGTACCTGTAATGGAATAAGAAGTTGAGGTAGGAAAATTGTAGAATTAGGATGGAGTAGGATAGAAGAGGGGGAATTCTAGAGAGGAGAGAGACCGAAGGGAGGGAGAATCAGATCACATTTCACATATCAATTATCAAGTACAATTACTAAGGTCCCCAGTTGTTAATATTTACTACTTCTTCAATTTCTTATTAATAGTTGTCGTGCGAAGCCGACTTAATGGGCTACAAAATTGGACTATTTGGGCTCACTTATACATGATACATTACCTTGCAGGGGTGGCCCCGAAATTCTCGGGGAGGTACTGGCTGAACTTGTTGTTATTGATGAAGATCACATCCAGATCCAAGGTGAACAGTTGCCAGGGAACTTGACCGTATAGGCGGTTGAACCTGAGGTCCAAGAACACGAGTTCCTTGTTCTGAAGCGCTTCGTGTGGAAACTCACCCACAAGCTTGTTGTTACTGAGATCAAGCTCGTAGAAGAAAGAGTACTTGATGATCTCTTTTGGGACAGCGCCGGAGAAGTTGTTGGAGTTGACGTGGAAGAATGTGAGTTCAGGGATCCTGTCGAGGATTCCAGAGAGGGACAGAGGGGTACGGTTACGGCCAGAGATACCTGCGGTGTTAAGGTCCAGTCCTGCAACTGCTTGCTCGTTTGAGTTTGGATATGTGGCACACCGTATGCCCCTGAATTGGCACGTGTCCGTGGTCTCGGGGCACCAGTTTCGCGTGTACCCTTTTGGGTCGTCGATGAAATTTGTGAAGTTTAGAAGGACGCGGCGTGCTTTCTCCAAGCGGCTCAAGGGTTTTGGAGGAGGTGGGCATGGAGTTGGATACTCAGGGGAAGGTGCAGGGAACCTCCTCCACCTCCTATGATGATTTCAAGCGCTTCTCTTCCTTGTAGCCCAGGTGCTTCACTTTCTGATGCTGCTACTTCTTCAGCAACGGCGATGCCGTTTTGGGAGTGAAAGTGGAGCAAGAGAAATGGTAGCAAGAATGAAAGGCAGAGGAGAGACTTGGTTCTTTCCATGTTGCTGTTTCGAGGACGAGGGAATTGTTCGAAAGCCAAATCTGTCGCGTATCAATCACCTATGGCATGTATAAAGTGTATTATCATTGGAACATAAAATAGTGGGATTTATCGTTTTATTCAATGATGGTAAAGTTAGGGTCTCATTAGATGTTAAAATAGTATTAATATATATATTTTTTTGTAGAAAAGGTCGTACATCATGGGCTTCAAGTTGACTATTCTTAATAAAAGTCATGTACACTTGCGAGAAGCTGTTACGCTTTCCTTTTCGAAGGAGTGCAATTTTCATTACAATATGCTATTGTCTGTCGTATTTGGTAGATGCGGTCAAGTACTCAGTTTTCAGTCTCAACTAGATTAAAAAAAAAAAGACAAGAAAAAGTAAGCAAACCACTAGCAAGATGAAAAATGTTTTTCCTTTTACCAACATATATATATTTATGGTCGGCAGATCTTTATACATTGTGTGTCTGTTTGGATTAACTTTTTCTGAGTGCTATCAAAAATAACTAGCTTTCCTGGGTCAATAATAAATCTTAATTTTAAGCTCCTTAGAATAGTCTTTGTAAAGAAATGGTTTTTGAAAAACTAATTAGTTACTAACATATTAATAATGCTGATGTGAGTTGGTGAATGTCGATATCTACAACATATATATATATATATATATATATATATATATATATGAAATTAAATATAATATATGCTAATATGAAAAAATATATGCATATTGTATTTAATGTTTAATGATCTTAGTATATAATCGAATTAGTAATAAGATTGACTTGCAAATATAAGGTCAAACAAATGGATGAAATTTTGAGTAATTGTGTGGCACTGTATGCCATTTTCCCACTTTAAAGTTGGGCCAATGCCGGCAGATTGGGTATATAATATAAGACGTAATAAAGATTGAACTTGCCAGCAAGAATCACTTTAATAATTGAAGACTCAAGAGGCATAGGGAGCTTCTTATTTCAGCACAATTGACATAAAGTATTTCATTATTTTATCATACAAAAAATGAAAGCGATAAAAAACAATTATGCTGTACTTTTGGTTGTTGGATAGCTTGTTTAACACTATTATTGATTGTTGGGTGAGTGTTAAATAAGTTTATCAAATGTACCATAAAAGACTAAAGAAAGAAAAACTGCCAGTTTGGGATGCTTATGAGTTGTTAATTTCTGAGGCTTCCAATGAAAGAGATCACATATCTAATGCTCCCGTAATTTCACTCCATCTGCCAAGTTTTTAAGATTTTTCTTTTATTTAAAAATATTTATCTATTTCTCATATCAAGAAAGTATTAATTATTTTTTATTAATATTATATGAGTTTAATTTCTATGTATTGATAATATAAAAGTTTTTTAATTGTCATTTAATTATACATCAGCAAAGTTGGTTGAGTTTTATACCATTCTTTAAAAAGTCATGTAGCAAATAACAAAATCTGATTGCATGACGATGTAAATTCTTTTACAATAATAGTATATCAAAATTAAACTCAAATTACATATAGTGAAATTAATTGTATTACTTATTTTAATTAATTATATTTACTCACTTTTATTTGTTTTTTGAGAGGGACAATTATGTTCACTCATATGACTTTAAGCGATTATCAAGTTTTATTTATTATTATTTTAGTATATGTGCTTTTATGAAGTAATTAATTTCAGATTTGCGGAGGTATGCATTATCTTTCAGTCTCGCAACACTAATTCACATGCCTATCTTCGGACCAAATGTCAAATATAATATAGCTAATAATTAATAGAGAAATGTTACTGGTAAATAATGAATCTCACATGATTTATACAATTTTGGTTGAATTATTGATAGTGAAAGAAGTGAAAAAAAAGAGAGAGGAAAAAAGAAACGATGACTATTAGGATTATGTGAAATATATTAGGTGTAAGTATAACATTATTCATACTAAGTATAATAAGATGCATGTGATACAAACGAAAAGAAGGTAAGGATAATGAGATCCATAGATTAGTCAATTGTTTCCTTGCATGTGGCCACCAATCACGGGCATGTCACTAGCGATGAGTGATACAACTGTCAAATATGTAGTTATGCGGAGAAAATACTAGACTCGTGAAAATTTTTGTCTTGAGAAGGAGGCATGGAGCTGGACGAATTTGTACAACATGGAGCTGGACCAATAATTGGACAAATAATTGAGCCTGTGATATCTCCACTGGCTAACAATTTACTATTTAATGTATATTATATATGATAAGTTAGATAATATTAGATATAATAATATAAGATTCAATAATATAATATAAAGAATTTATTATATAATTTTTTTTATACTATACATTGTTTATTGTGCCACATGATCGGTGATGGATGAATGGACAAGTGCAGGCTGACATTTGGGGACGACGACCAGGTGGCAGGGCAACGAGCGGGTGGTGACTAGTGGATGACTTACGAGCAGTGGTGGGGTGGGATGTAGAAGATTTAGTCAAAGTTAATTTGATGAGATTTTGGATTGACTAGTAAAATAATCCTATTAAGTTTTATTTGTCCTCTGGGACATGATAACTTAATATTATAGTTATAGGATAAAAATGGTTTAACCATATAATATTGTATTATTATAAATGATGCCAAACATGTAATAAAATTTGACTCTATAGTATTAATTAATACTATTAGATATTATACTATGTATCAAATGTGCATAAGTGAACATCTATCTACCTATAAGACGCTAATGATAAGTGACGGAACCACTCGAAAATATAATAAATATAATAATTAAAGTCTCATTAACAATAAGCTTATCTGTACCACCTCTTACGTTAATTTAAACCTAAAGAAGATGGAGATTACACCAATCTTTCTCTCTTGTGGTTTGATGAGTAAATGAAAAAAAATAGAAGGAAATTAAAGAAAATGAAAATAAAAGTTGTATTCAGTTAAACAAAAATGAAAGTTGTACTAAAATCTATAATAAAATAAATTTAATACTTCATTTTAGTTTGCAGAATATATATCTGATTAATATCGTCTCGTTTCGTTTTCTTTTTAGATCGATAAGGTTGATTTTCAAACATCTTTCTTCTCCCATACGACTATACTAGATATAATACCCTGTGATGCATAGATTGTTGGATACTAGGGTTATAGAAATAAATCAACACAATTAAAATAGAGCTAAGAGAATTGAAACTGATAGAATATTTAAATAGAAAACCCCTAATGATGAGGGAAAAATTTGCAAAGACGAGAAAGATTTTCACTATGAAAAATAAAATTACATCTCTCTCTAAATATAAAGAGAGAAAAATATACATAGTATCTTTGAGAGTTTCTCCTATGAAAATAGATCAACGCAACTAAAATAGAGTTGAAAAAATTGGAACTACGCAGAATATTTACGTGAAAATCCTAATGATGAGGGAAAAATAAGGAAGACGAGAAAGATTTTCACTATGTGGAAGATAAAATTTACATCTCTCTATATATAAGGAGAGAATAAAAACACATCTCTCACTAGGAGAATACACTTCTTTCTATAAAAATAAGAGAAAGTCTTAGAAGAATTATTTGATGAAAATCTTGCAATGCTTCAACATGCAAGATCTAAGCCAGTTTCAACTCTACTTCCTGTGAATCACAAATTATCCTCAAGTATGTGTCCTAGTAGTGAAGCGAGAGGATGGAGATGTCTGAGTATGCACCAACGGTGGGAAGTCTTATGACGCCATGATTTGTACAGGTCAGATTGCTCAGCAGTGGGTGGTCATTGGTTTATGACAAATCCATAACGAGCATTGGAATGCTGAGAGGATCCTGATATATTAGAGGAACCTTAGATGCTGCACATGTTTTGGAGGATCAAAGTTCATTGTCAAAGGATATGTTGATTCAGATTTTGTAGGTGATCTTCATAAAAGAAAATCTACTACACAAACTTGCAGGTGAAGCTTGAGCTGATCCAAGTAATAGGTTATAGCTCTGTCCACTGCAGAAGCTGAATATATAGCAACTACATAGGCTTGCAAGGAAACTATTTGGATTCAAAGGTTAATAGAGGAACTCGGGCACAAACAATCAAAGATTACTGTGTCTTGTGACAGTAGAGTGCCTTGCATATTGCAAGAATCCAGTTTTCATTGTAGGACGAAGCACATAGATATTCAATATCATTTTGTTCGAGAAGTAGGAAGAAGGAAATGTGGATATGCAGAAGATTCACACAAAAGATAACCTAGCATATGTTATGACAAAGCCAATACATGACAAGTTTAAATGGTGTAAATCTTCCTATGACCTATTAGAAACGTAGGAGGAGAGAACTAACAAGATGAGAAAATGTTTTGAAAGTTCACCAAAAAGTAACTTTAAGTGTGAGATTGTGAATGCTAAAACCACTTTTTGTGGCTGAAGTCAAAGATGGAAGGAAGACTTTGCCAAAGAAGGAAGGAAGCACATGCAAGGAATAACATTTCCAAATTACACAGTAATTTCTCCTATACAGGGTTAGGTGCTGATGTGCAGATCACATACACACTGTAGGAAACCTCTATAAATAGAGGTGCTTCATCAAACTGAAGTGCACAACACAAAAACAAAGAGCATTTAGAGAGAAAAATATACATAATATTTTTTGAGAGTTTCTCCTTTTTTTATAAAGAGAAGTGTATTCTCTTTATATAAGAGAGGGTGTTATTGTTCTCTCCTTATACATAGAGAGAGGTGTAAATTTTATCTTTCACATAGTGAAAATTTTCTCAATCTTGTCGTGATTTCCCTCATCATTGGGGTTTTCCACGTAATATTTGTATCGTTTCAATTCTCTCAACTCTATTTTAGTTGTGTTGATTTTCCATAACTCTGGTACCCAACATAGATTTATTTATATTTTATGATAACTGATTTTAACAAGAATATTTTAATAGAAAATTATGATAATAATTATTAAAAATTTTGAAAATAATTTTTTTAATAGAATATATTAATAGTGTATAAAAATTTATATTATTATCAAATAAAATTTTCTTATATGCATAATCTTTTTAGTAGTAAATAAGAGTAAAACTTATTTCGTTGATATAGCAATATAGGAAAAAATAATAATATATAAGTTGATTGGAAAGAAAATTTACATATACATATTTAAATAGTTGTTCAAAGCTGCCATAACTAAATTTGATTGGACATGTAGATATAATATGAGCCTTATCACAATCTTTTTACAGCATAATAACTTTTCAAAACCTATCTTATCCCAATTTTTATAATATTTAAAAATTGAAAATGAAAATATAATGAAAATAGTGAAAAATTTGTAAAAGTTGGGTTAAAAATTTGAAAGCGCAAACAATGTCAGTAAGAATAAAAGATTTTTTAAATAAGGAGTATTATTATGTAAGATAGAATAAGAAACCAAAGTACAAAAGTAAGATTGTTTTTTTTATAAAAAAAACTATACTTTCCATCCAAATATCATGTGCTTCAAGCCACATGTTGAATATATATAGAAGCAGAACCATGCCAAAATTGCATCAGGTATATGCACCATGTATCCACTCATTAAGGCAAAAGGATGCAAGTCATGTCACCAAAGATTCACCACTTGATAATATACAATTTTGTTACAACCTCAAAGTTTAACCATGCTCCAACCCACAACATTTCCAAATATGATAATTTTACTTAATCATATCCCCTTCAAAATAACCTAAACATTCAGCCTACTGGATGCTCCATGCAGTGAGCTCCCCACACGTTGATCTCTTCTTTCTTTTTGAATCCACCACTCTTCCAAAGTCTCATACCATCAAGATTGTACGTTTGTGAAGGAATTACCTTCTTAACTATTGCGCTGAGAGAGGAGAATAATTAAAAGTTTCTATTTCCAAAGTTTTATTCCAAGAAGAAGTGGATTGAATGGCTAAGATGAGGAGATTTTGTTTGAAGATAAAGCAAATTCAATGGCTCAAGCATATATAGAAATGATGGCCAATAACAAATTACAATGAATGTGGAGAACAATACGTTTGAATAACGTATACATTACAAATTTATTACAATGGAATTGCTTGATAATGACATAGTAATTATAAAATTGTAACCCCATAGTTCTAAAATTTTTTTTATAGGTGCTTGATTCACACTTCTAGACATTTGAGAATGGTAACGCAAATAATGTTAAATTTTTAAGGGTAACATACATAAAAATATTAGTGCTTTACATAAATCTATTTAAAAGTCTTTTCTAGTACTGTTATAGCAATAATTCCAAACAAAGAAAATTGTCCTTTCAAATTGGTCATTATGAAATTAATTTATCACAATTCAGTTTTAAAACTAATAAGCCACTCTAATAACCCTACTTCTTCTCCGTTAATGTGCTATTTTAGGTGATTTGTGTTTAGTTTCTTAAAAAAAGAAGATGGCTGGCTTTGAATTATCTATATGCAATAGATGTAGCATTTAAACTTATGTAATATCTATGAATATAAATTTGTGTAAATTTACATTTGGAGTTGTGGAACAACTGGCAAGTACATCTTGCCTCATGGAGGTACACCGGGTGCGACACCAGCACCGGTGTGCGAAAAAACCCATCCCCCCACCCCCTACAAAAAAAATTTGTGTAGATCTGATAGAATGAATATATATATATATATATATATATATATATATATATATATATATATATAAGAGAGAACGATATGCATCAATAAATATTTTTATTATTTATTAATTATTTTAGTTATAAATAAACATTCCTCGGAAAATGAGAAGTTTTTTTATTTATTTTTTCTATCATCATGCAATAAACATTCCTTGTACATTGCGATAAATGTAATATGCAGTGAATTATATTATATATATATATATATGATATTGATTATGGAAACTATATGCCTGCAAAAAATTGAAGTATCAGTATTGCAATATAGCCGTTAGATCAAATGGATATTAAGTGTGTGGTTGAGATTACATCTAAAGTTTAAGTACTCACGTGACATGTGAAAATCCTAACTATTGTAAACAGTAAACTCACCCCCAATTTTTTTCCTCACCGCCACAAAATCCATCTTACAAAACACAAACCCTTCCATCCATGCCCATCTGGTTATGGCTTTTTGTTTTTTTGGTTTGCTTTTCACTGCAAAATTGGGATTTAGTAGGGTCTCCAGCCTGTTACCTGTGAGTAATTATTGATTTATGATTTTTGGGTGATTCAGTTAAGTTTGATAGCATTTTGATCTTAGTTGTGAAAGAGATTGTGAGGTATCTAATAAACTCAAAAACACAAACAGTAGTCATCTTTTTCTTTTAAAAAAAAATTTAGTTGATTATTTGTATATGATTGTCAGAAGCAAGGGATGAAGGTTGACGTATAGGTTAATTTTGGATTTCAAACTTGAGCTAGCTTTCATGGTTACTGGGGATTCTGCCATTTGTGTCTTGTGCCACTTTTAGCGATGCACGAAGCCATAGATAAATTACATGAATTATATGAACAAAAGAGTATGTGAAACTAGTAGCAATGCACGAAGCCTTGGATGAATTGTGTGAATTATATGAATGAAAGAGCTTGATACACATGACATTGAACTTTTCGGTATATACATAAATCTCAACACTTTTAATTAGTTAATATCTGAGTATTACCAGAGCCTAGGTAATCTATTCACGAGATTAATTATAAGGGGACCATATATACATACCCCATAATAAGAATGTTTTACTTTTTATATATACATATACATGCATGGGTGGGTACTACGGTTTAAGAAAACTTGCTTTAAGAAACCATTTGAGAAGCTGTGTGCTTAGAGTTTTTAGATAAAATTGCTTGTATCATCTTCTTTCTTTATCATCTGCTAATAAAGTATGGTTTTGATTCAGTTTTAGATATTTGGTTTGTCCAAGGTTGTTGTAGAAAAGAACTCTAATGCTGCAAAATTAAAGAAGTTAAAAGCTCTCTACCTCCAGACATATTGAAGTTCTAAAATAGTCCAGAAGGAAAATTGTTTTGTAGCGTCGGAAGACACAATTTGATGCTAATAGATAGTAGCTAAAGCTTATAATAGAAGATATGTTGGAAAGGTGAGAAAATGATAGGTTTCTTTTGCCCCTAGTATTTCAATGCCAAAGAGTTTACACTATTTTCATGTCTGAGTTGAAGATGGATTGCGCATGACATGTTTGAGGAGGTGATTGAAGGATCCTTGACAGGATGGGTAATGGGTGTAATGCAATTGTTTTGAGCCCTAAGAGGGTCTGATACTAATTGGAATGTTGCTATTTTTCTAATTATATGTTGAAAGATTTTTTTTCCATTGGCACTACCTATTGTGTTATGCTCTCATTTGATGTATTTTTTTGTTCTTTGATGAGATACTGACCTGGTTCTTTGCTTGTTAATCACCTTATTTTGGTGAGTTAAGAATATTTCATTTATCGAGGAAAAACAAATAGTATGAATAACTTCAACCTTTTGATGCGAAAATAACTTCAACTTTGATTAAATAAAGTTATGGAATCTTAAGTAACTTCAACAGGAAAAAAAGTGATTCCATGTATAACACACTCCGTTACAACTTGCCTGTATTCATGTAGTGCTTCAGCATCTTTAAACTCTTTCCAACCCCATAACCAAACAAGCAGTAAACTTGGGAGAGATGGTCAAAAATATGTCTTGTACTAAACAACAATATCATGCTTGCTGATGTTACTCAATTCTTCTACTGAATCTGGAGCCTACAAAGACATAAGAAGGGAAAAAAAAATAACGTTAGAGATAATAATGAAAAAAATGTCCTAAAGAATTAATTTATATGTATAAAAAATTGCATATCATAAGGTTTCTTACCAAACTTAAGAAGAGGCTTTTGTGGAGCAGTTGCGACTGTCATGGTGGGCATATTGTTTACAAGTACAAAGTCTTGTTCTCTTCTGTTGTTGTTCAATTGCCTTTTCTTTTGCTCCTCCAATTCACCTTCCACATCGTTTGGTATTTGAAGGTTCAGGTGGGGTTTCAACATCCTTAGGAACATTGAAACCAATAAAAATTCATCTTTCTTGTTTCGTTCATTATCAAATTTTATCTTACTCAATTGCAATTCGATACTAGAAGCTCCATTCATGACAAGAAGCAATTTCTCCTTAGCTCTACGGGCCATATGCATGCATTTAAACAATTATGCCCATGCATCTAAAATAAGCTTGCTCTCACTTTCGAATTTAGAGCATACCTCCAAAACATTACCATCGTAATAAAAAATGGGTTTAACAGTTGCCAATTTGGTCCATCTATTAACAATGTAATGGCTTGGGATTTCATTCAGACCTTTCCCTTTCAATACAAAAAGGATATGCCGACATGGAATGCCTTCAGCTTCAGCTTCAAACATTTTACAAGAGCACTATGCAATGTGATTAGATGGATGATAGGAGACTTCTCTAAGTTTTCGTACTCTATTGTCACTGTTCACAATGTTCTCAAGTGTTAAAAATAATGATTTTTCGTCTTCCTCTCTAGTTCCTTTAATTTCGCAATACACATGTGCCCCATAATTTATTTTGGAATATATAAAAACTTCCACGTGCGTAAACTTCTCTACCAAGCTTTTCTATATCTCAATGCAATTTCAATTCAGCCATAGAATGAAGTGTATCATTATCTACAAGTTATTCCCTATGCCTTTGAGATTCTATTGTGGAATCAAATCTCATCCAAAATTCTATCAAGCTAACATTTTTGTTCAAGTAGAAACCAAAGAATGAATTTTCACTTTCTGATCTTGAGGTGGTTCACAAGATTCCTACTAAAAATATATCTCTAAAATAAGCAGGTATCCACATAGTTCGAATGTCATACATTTGAGAAAGCCAACCATTTGTTTCCAACTTGAAATCACTGGTGATTTTCATCCATTTTACTTCAAATTCTTCTGGAGAGTTTGAATTCTAAGCACATGACTTAAATTGACTATTAAAATCAGCATTGGCATTTAAATTAACACCCGCCTTCTAAGAAAGTTTTCTTAAAATGCGCCACATCCAAATCTGTGACAAGAACCAAAATAAACATTATCAATCGCAATTTTCGGGATCTTGCTAGCCAGTTAAGAGGTGATGAAATGAGACTTTATATTTCCTTAACATACATCCTTTGTGGCTTCTCTGCCCATGAATTCTGCCTAAGAGTCTCCATCAAGGGGTCCTCGCCTAAGGTTTGTCTTCCCAGGAAGTAATATCCCAATTAAGAATTTATTAGTATCTGAATTATTATTATTATTACTTTTTTTTACTAATATTATTATTATTGGTATTGCTATTATTATTATTATTATTATATATTAAAGTGTTAACCTGTGCGCAACCCGTGTAATATAAAAATGTTAACATGTGCATCACATTATATAATAGTATTAAAAAGTTAACCTGTGCACAACCCGTGCATCACGTTAGTATTATTATTATATATATATATATATATATATATATATACTGGATGCTGTAATTCTTTCAGAAAAATAACATATACACATGAAAACCCAATTGTTCGTGTGTACGGGACGCTTTGCAGTTTTGTTTTTTTGGTTAGGTGTTGTCTTCTATATATATTTGATATATCATAATACCCTTAAACACCCTTCTAAGAATCTTAATCGTTCAAGGATTTTTTCCTAAAGAGATAAAAATGTGTTTTCTCAATTTTCTCCAATTAATATCTTCGGAAGGAACCTTCATGGAATTTAGTTCCTTCCTCTTTCTATCTATATGTGAGTTTGGACTGTCAACATAGTCTTCTCAACATTCTTTCTCCCTACCATTCCAAACTCAGTTTGGGTGATAAAAATCAAATTCTTTCTATTTTCATTATATTGTTTAGCAGTTCAGTGTCATTCCAGTTTTAGAGTCAAGTTGTTAGTGAAAGCACACTCCATATCAACGGTGAGTGAGTTTAAGCTTATGGCCATACTTTGGTCATTATTAGTATTTTCCCAACATTATATAAATTGTTTATGAAATTCTAAATGACTTATGCAAAATACATGTTTTCACGGATTATCCTATTTTCAAGAAAATTTATTGTTTTTCACAGTTATCATAAAACCTTATTTTAGAAAGTTTATGGGGACCATATTTGATACCTTGCATGTTATAGAATATCATTTTCCCAGTTTATGAAATTATGAGACTTTAGTTTAATGTTTACAATAGAAATATTGATTATCATGTTTTCAGACTATGAATTTCCTATTAAGAATTTAGAGTATCAGCTATGATTTATTGAAAGTGTTGAACAAAGTATGATTTATAACAATTGCCAAATACATACTCTGGGCTTCTGAAATCACTATGTCTACAAGCTAGTAATCCCTTGGGCATGATTTTAGAACCTCAATTATGCTAAAGTGAGATTGTTGAATTATATGAATTTAGAACTTCAAATTTATTCAATTTATGTACAAGTTATTTTATAGTAATTAGTGAGAAACAAAATAGAGTTAAGCCAAGATTGATCATCAACCTTGGTACCAAGTGGTCCACTAGAGGACTAGCTCACCTACAGTAAAAAATCCAATGTGATGTCCATTTATGGGACCTAGTTAGGTGCCCATTAGATTAGCTATTGGCTCAGATTCAGCTATTTAGCTCAAGTGTTTATGTACAAAACATCTCTTATTTCTCTACTAGTTATTACCATGGATTTAGCTAAATTATGGTTTTCAGGAAGTTATATGTAATTATATATACAATGTTTTACATCAGCTGTATATATATCTCATGTATTTTTATTGTTGTCCCATGTGTGTTGTGAGTGGAGTTCACTTCAGTTTTGATAAACTCACCCATCTCTTTTCCTCCATATAGATACGCTATAGGTTCAGTGCACCACAAGATCCTCCCAGGTAGTGCTAGAGCTTCTTTGGTGACATTCGCTTTAACGTGGAGTTTACTATTAGTTATGTCAGTTAGTAGTGCTCTAATAATTGTGTAGGCAGAATCACAGACATGCATTATATTTTTGTAATTATTTTTCAAAATTTCAGTCATTTATTTAATTATGTTTGACTTTGGCCCAGATTATGAATTTTAGAGTTTTATGTTCAGTATTTATGATTGGAAACATTTTTAGAATTATGAAATTTAGTTATACTTGAGATATTTTAAATATATTCAATTTATATATGCATATTAGACAGTCACGTTATCAAAGGCTTCTGGGGATCCAAATCCTCACGTGTCGGTCACGTTTTTTAGGTAGATCGTGACACAGAGGTAGTGGTTAAGCCATCAAGGTCTCCGCATAGGAGTCCTGCTTGGGGTCCTCGCGATGGGTACAGCCTGGGGTGAGCCATCACGCCAGGGTCTTCACCCAAGAGTCCCGCCTTGGTTCCTCGTCAAGAGCCACCGCCTAGCGGTGAACTATCACCGCCTGGGGTGACCCATCACTACTGGGGTCTTCACCCATAAGTCCCGCCTAAGGTCCCCAAGGGTCACCGCCTGGGGGTAAGTCATCACTGCCAGGGTCTCCATCTAAGAGTCCTACTTAAGGGTCCCCGCTAGGGTCACCGCCTGGGGTTGAGCCATCACTGCCGAGGTCTCCACCTACGAGTCTTGCCTAGGGAATTACTCCCAAAACGTGAGTACTTAACTTTAGATGTAATCTCAACCACTTATTTAATATCCATTTGATCTAATGGCTGGTATTGTCATTCTCCCTTCTCATGTTAGAAAGCTATTATCATATGATATGTCTCCTATATATATATAACGCAAGATCACCTCAATATATATTGCATCTTCACTACTGGCTAGCTGTGTTTGCCATTCATATATGTGACCAATTTGAATTGAATATAGTATTATTGCAGTAAATTAGTGTTCTACTTAAGCATATCAGACATGACATTACGAGTACAATTCAACATGATATTTATTTGGATTGAGTATTATTATCGGCAGGTTATAGTTTAAGTCCTCACTTGTGTAGAGGGATAACTTTGGTTTTTGGCTATGAATGAAGCGAAGTTCTTGTAAACAAAAGAAAAATGAAAAAAAGACTCAAGACTCTCAATGTGAGAGGAGCAAAATAAGAGATATCCGAGCAAAAAGACATAACCACAAGCAATAAAAAGGCTAAAACCCAACAAAATTAACCCCCTTCTCTCCTTCCTTAACAAAATAAGGACATGCTTGAGTCATTATGATTGGGAATTGCAATTTTTGGCATGCCATTTTGATATGAATTCTCATCTATTCATGTACCACCATTGTTGGGTCATTTGAAGATACGAGTATCTCATGTATATGATGTCAATGTTCCTTCGAGTATAATTGTTTGCTTTGTTGTGTTTGTTACCCCCATATTGGACCATTTGGTTGAGAGCGTTGGCTCCAATATTAACATCATATCATGGAAAAAAGTTTAGGTGCTCCTCTTAGACCAAGAGGAAATACTTGTTATGCTTTATTTATTGATTGACACATTAACTGTTACATTCAAAATATAGGGGAAGTGAAAGATAACAATGATTTGCAAAATCGATATATCAATTAATAAATGAAATAAAGTAAATATTTTTTCTTACTCTGAAAACACCTAAGTATTTTTCTATATCATGGCCACATATTATGAATCAATCTAGGATATTATTATATATTGTGCCGATTTGATTTATGTTGTCTAAATGAGAGATTTTGTTGGATTATTTTGTGGACTAGTATAAATCAATTACATGTTTAATTTTGGACCTAGATTAATTAGATGCCAAAAATTATTAGCACATATTGCTTAAGCCTGAATGTTGTTGGCCTTTATTGAACTTATTGTTGTTAAAACATTGTTCATTGATGGATTTGTTGCAATTCTCTGTGTGTGAACTCTACTATATATATAATGGGTAGGTTTAGTCCATTGTTTTACTAATATAAGGAGAGACCCTTTCTCTGACCTTATATGTATGCGTTTGATATCCCATTAAGTTAAAGAAGCGTATTTGGCTATACCAATGGATAGGAGGAGCTCACTCTAGCCTCTTTGACTAGTTTCTCTTTCGGATCTTAGGATTTAAGGGCTATGAATCAATGTTGCCCTCAATCAATTCTTGTAATCTCTACCCAATCTTTTTGGTCATTTTCTTTATTGATTTTCATACTATAATCATGATCAAATTCAGATCTGAGGGCATAAAATGCCTTCAATTACTTGATCTTGATCAAAAGAATCATGTTCAACATTCGAACAGGTAATTATCAGCATAAATGGTTATTATGTTGATGTCTTGTGGGTTCCTTAGAACAGCTAAGAATTGCAACAGTTGGGAAGCACCGTCAAGATATTTCATGTACAAGAGTATTATTTCTAACCTAGATATATTTTATACTCATATTCTACACCACCTACTTATATATACAAGAGACAAAAAAAAAGATACTAAACACGAAAAAGGTCATTTATATCTTTCCCGTTTTTCCATAAAAGCGGTGCAGATTAATTACAGAAGTATAAGAAATGAGGTGTGTAAAAATATAGCACGTAATAGCCATTTTAAGATTGATCATGTGACCAAAGATCTCCACGCAAGCTTTAGGTCTCGTCAACGAGTACCAACTAACTAGCAAGTCAATCACCAACTATTGACCTATTTCATCTCTTTCCCCTTGCTTTCATTTCTTTCCGCTTGATCTCCCTTGCTTTTTTTTTCTTTTTTGTTTTTCTAAGAGAGAACCTAGGAGGGCGTATAGTTCTAGAAATTATTTTATATTCTTGGGAATTCTATTTCAGAGAAGTTATTTTCAGGAATAGCTTTCTTGAGGAAGCAATATAGCATTCTTGGGAATACAATTTATTTTTTAAAAAATATCCATGATAGGTGGCAGTTCGGAAGCTTTGGTGGCAATTTGGTGAGCTTCGATGGTAGTCCAATTGGTGCCATTTAGTCTTTTCATTTCCTAAAATATTCCCTCCCATAAGAATCCAACATTCCCGTATAGGGTAGGAATGAAAATGAGAGTATTTTCATTCCCGTTAATAAAACTTTCCACGAACCAAACATTGAAACCTTACATTCCCCCTTAGATTTCAAATAATGTTAAAATATTTCACAAATCACATATCCCTAAAAGTTAATTATGTAGTTTCACATACATTATAAATGGTTCACGATCCGAATCCACCTGAAAATAATGATAATAATTTGGAGATGAGTAAAAATTTTCAACTATAGGACTTTACATAAATGGCAGATCTTACCACTCGAGGAGGTGTTTAACCTCTAAATCTGAAACGTTAGCAAAAATGGGAATAGGAGAATCACAATTCTCACCCGTCTTCTTCTCTTGCGCTATAGTCCAAGCACAAGGATGAAACACATCCCCATCGCAGTCCAAGCAAGCAAACCAAAACACTTGTTTGGTGCGGCTCACAAGATGTCGGGTTGTTTTACTTGAACCTTTCAATCTTAGCTTATCCACTTATCCAAATCAAATGTATTCGAGAAATGTTTCTCAACACATATGTTTAAGACACTTATTTTGATATCTGAGTGCTCATCTATAAATAAGATTTTTAGTTACATTTTGATTGAATGTGTCAGGTGTGACGAATGGTGAATGAGAATTTCCTTTGTAAAATAACTAAAATTCTCAGGCATATGATTTCCATATTTTTCACATTCATACAAACTCACAATCATTTAACTGAAATATTCACTCATTTATACATTATTTTCAGCATGTTTGGATCTGCTTTGGGCATGCCTCAAAATTGATTCTTGGCGTGGGAATCGATCCTTTCAATTTTGAAGGATGTTTTGTTTCCACAATTGACCCAATCCAAGAATAAATTCTGCCCTCACAATTGATTCTACATTGAAGTGACAAATTTTCACTTTTACAGTTGGTTAAGTGCATTTATGTGGGATGTAAATGAGCCAATGATAAAATCAATTATGTCAAAATCACTTTCAAAAGAATTTACCCAACATAAATCACTTTAGTTTAAAATCAATTCCAACTGAATTCATTCTTCCTAGAATCAATTCTATAAAAGCATAACCAAACACACTATTTGTGGATGTCAAAATGATCGTCTTCGGACACTCCTGAGAACTTGAGGGCCAAAGGGTAGTGCACACAGGCAAGCCTACCCCTACATGCGTCCGGGTTGTCATCTCCAGGGGCGACGTACGCTTATAGGCTCTGATACATACAAAACTTCACGACCATGCAAACACTTCTAACTCGTGCCAATATTAATGTGTCCGAAACTCATATTAATCTTAGTTCAACCTTAGTTTTTTGCTTTCTTTTTTTAATTTTTTTATTGTCATTGTTAATTATTAATTGTATAGCTCGTTGCAACATTTCACCACTAAGGTTTGAATTTATAAATAATTTAAGAGAAAATTATATCAATTTCCTGTGACATTTAGTGTTATTTACCCTTAATTTAAAACTCTCATAGTGCACTCTTAAAGATTTATAGCAATTGATATTCTCTGGATCAATATATATAATTCAGAATATATGTGTGGGGGAAATTATCTTTAGTAACAAATTGCAGTCCTATATATGTATTTATGATGTACCAAATAAATTGCAGGAGCAATGACAAATGATACTTTTACACTACCACATTTTCATCATATACTTACACCACATTAAAAAATAAAATTAAAGTATTTCATATGAAAGAATAAAATGGAAAAGAGAAACGAAAAAGCTTTCCTCCTTCCAAAAATTTTTATTCTCTCATTGTGTCTCGTTTTGCTCTCTAACTCACCCTTCCCCAAAAGCTTTAGTTCTCTCTCACATTTGTTGTTGCTCACAAAGAATCAAGCTTTGTTGACATCACACAAAACTAATCCTCATGCATAAAGGCTTAGCTCATTCCATTTGATTTTTCATTTGTTTGTGGTGTATGTCTCAAGATATGAATGATTATTTATATTTTTAGAACTTTTTAGTAATAAAACGAATTGAGAATGGTTCTACTAGGTGTTGAGATTTGTTGTTATTGTTGAAAATTGAAATTAGAAAGTTGTAAAATGCGTATTATGAAAAGTTGTGAACTAGCAAGTAAAATGTTGTAAACTATGTTCATAAAATATTTAAAACGGTTATGAAAAGTTGTAAACTAATTAAGGACACATACTAAACAAGTTCAGGATAAAATATAAAATCATGTGCAGAAAAGTTATAAACCAATAAGTAAAATGTTGTAAATCATGTTCATAAAACATGTAAACTAGTTCTAAAAAATTGTAAACCAATTGATTTAATATTTAATCCTAATTCTCTTTAGTATTTGTACTCAATTGGTATATAATTTTTAGAACCGATTTACATATTTTATGAACATGATTTACAACTTTTTGTAACATGCATATATAATTTTTTAACTCCAGTTTCCAACAATATTAGCAAATCTCAACTTCTAACAGAACTATTTTAGTTCGTTTTGTTGCTCGAAAACTGAAGAAAAAATATCTATGTCTTTGGACATAAACCACAAACACAAGAAAAATCAAATGGAATAAGCTAAGCCTTCATGCGTGATAATTAGTTTAGTGCGCCCCAATAGATCTTTATTCCCCTACTTCTTTTTTCTTTCTGTGAACAATGAAGAATGTGATAGAGAAACATGAGAGAGAGAGAAATGACAGCTTTTAGAGGGATAGTGTGTGAGAGAAAAACAAGATAAAGAGGGAGAGAGAGAGAGAGAGAACGAATTCTAAAAAGAAGGATGAAAGGTTTTTCTTTTTTCACTTTCCATTTATCCCTTCGTATTTCATACTCCTATTTTGTCTTGTAGTGAGATGTAAGTATATAATACCTTTGTGGTTGTGTGCATATATAATTCTTCTAAATCACATTCTTTGGATATAAATACAAAAAGTTAGTTGAATATCTAAGAGTGGGTACTATCACCATTGGATGAGATGATAATTCATACTCGCTCACCTTATCCATCTCATCTAATAATAATAGAATAATATAAAAAAAAAATACCTACTTTTGGACATCAAATAAGAGTATTGTTATTTCAACACCCAAAAGTGGGTATCCTAATATCACAATTGAATGTGATGGATAATGAGAAAATAGGGGTCACCATCATATTTAATGATAATGAGGTGGGTATCCAATTGAACATCCACTTCTAAGCATTGGAATAACATTTTTACTCAAATAATACCATAATTCGTGCCTGCACTAACTAGTCAAAAAGTTGTAACACCGCTTGCTGCTCACATGATGAAAATTGGGTGTGCTAGGGAGAACATCCACAAGACTTGTTGAGAATGTACTCCCTAATAAACTTTTAGCGTAGCTTAAACGAATAAAGATAAAACACCTTGCTCCGGAAAGCATGCATCCACCTTATAATTAATCCGGTTTGGCCCTAGAAGAACAACAAATGAACTGAAAAAACTAACAGTCAACACAGGAACGTGTGACGCACCGCCAATATACATATAGAATATATCTTCTCGATCTCCCTTCTACGTACAGTTGCTTCGTTTCTTTCATCTGTGTTCCTTCTCACATTTGAAACCTTATTCAACACCGCCAAGCACATTAAAAACAACCGTATTTCATCCTCCCAATTTGGCAAAAGAAGGATAAGGATACATAACCAATATCCATACTCCAAATCTCGTAAACAGTGTTTGCCGTTGTCCCCTCTCTCTCTCTCTCAATGGTGGGTTGTAAGTCACGCACAAACCACGCAGTCTGATCGCATGGGCAAAACCACCGGTCCAAGTCAACTATTTTTCTCTTGCCTATATCCAAAACCAACCTAGTACACTATATATTGCCTACTTTAATTTGAGCTTATCCCCTGTCCTCTCAATAGGTTCCTTAGAAGCTCTGATCTCGTAGCTTTTTTTCTCTTTCTCCAGCTCATCAGTCATCACTCTTCGGCTCTTCCATTTGTAGCTTGAATTTACCCTTTGACGTTCTGATCTTAGAAGGAAACCGACACATAATGAGGAAGCCATGCTGTGATATCAAAAACTTAAACAAAGGAGCTTGGTCCAAACAAGAAGACCAGAAACTCATAGATTATATCAAGAAACACGGCGAGGTTTGCTGGCGTACACTTCCTCAAGCTGCAGGTATGAATTAAAACCCTTTTGCAATATTAATAAATCGTGCTATTGAGAATTCTTCATTGGTTTAAGAGCAAAATTTGACAAGTCTTGCTAGGTTATATTCATTATTTCACCCCACAACTACTTTACTGGAAATCTAGTAAAAAAGAAAAATAACAATGACTTTAAAACTAATAAGTATCTAATTGTATACAATAATATTATTTCAACACGCATCTTTTCTAACACCCAAACACCCTATTCACAAAATATATGGGTCTCACTACTGATTTTTTCTCTCAACTTATTCTCTCTCCATCATCACTCCTCTCACATTATGATAGGTGTTTACACCCATATAAAAGTTAAAACGACATTTTTCAATAGCATATGGTTTAGATAGTTTTTATAAGAGTTTAGGCAACTCTTCCCTCATGAAAGGGGTGTGTTACTAGTATATAGAGTCTACCATATAAAGTCTATCATTTGGTTATTATTAAGCCACCTGCAATTGTCTAGTACGGGTCAAAAGGGGGTGTGTTGGAGTCTTAGTCTCATATTGGTTAAGGACATACCCTAAATAACCTTTATAAAAGCTTGGGAGACCCTCTCAATAAACTAGCTTTTGGAGTAGAATTGGGTGCACTCAATCCTATGAAGCAAGCACCCACACAAACTCTAGTTATGGTTGAATTAGGCCCACCCATGCACCCTCACAAACACTTACAGAGTTCTTCCATAAGTTATGGTATTTTGTCCCACTTTGCCGGGAAATTTGTACCTTGCACTAATGGATGTACTCGACGGCTTTATTTAGAAGAGGTTTGCAACGCGGAGGTATCATCGAAACTCCCATAAATAGGAAAAGAATTATTTGGAGATGGTGTGGGTATATGAGAGCATACACTATATATTTCATTTTGAAAACATAAATATATATTACTGTTCTATGGCGTTTCAGTTATAATATCTTTTGGTTTAAAAGATTAAAGTTTTAACTTAACGGAAAACTGTAATACACATTTTTTGGTTATTTTTATTAGGTTTACTTCGGTGCGGTAAAAGCTGTAGGCTGAGATGGATAAATTATTTACGGCCGGACCTTAAAAGAGGCAACTTTGCTGAAGACGAAGAAGACCTCATCATCAAGCTTCATGCACTGCTAGGCAACCGGTGTGAATTTATAATAAGCAAAACATGAACCCAGTATTTTTTCCTAATCCTAGATACATATAAATATATAATTAGTAGCATTTTCACCCTTGAATAGTATAAACACAACATTTTTCGTGACATGTTATTTGTACCTAAAATAGGGATATTAAATATGGTACCTACATTTCAAGCAAATGTAAAATATGGTAATGTGAAGCTTTATTATAATATTTTATGTAAAAATATATTTGATTTATTGTAAGTATTTTATCTGATGTTCTTATTCTTGTACCAAAAAAATCTAATGTTCTTATTCTACCAAGAGTTTTTTGAAAAAAACCTCTTCTTTCCTCCAAGTGCACTGCCGCAAAGGCTTAATTTAATTTCTTGCTTTAATCATTGTTTGGTTGTATAAATAGGGCTTATAAAAGAGAAAAAAAAATCTTTAACTCAATTTTAACATTGTTTGGTTAATTGGTATATAGGTGGTCACTAATAGCTGGAAGATTGCCTGGACGAACAGATAATGAAGTGAAGAACTATTGGAACTCTCACATAAGAAGAAAGCTCATTAGCAAGGGTACTGATCCGAACAATCATCGTTTAATAAGCCACAAGATCCTCCCTCCCCTTCAAAACCCACCCATGTCTAATAGCTCAAAATCATATGGCTTGAAAGGCATTTCCAAAAATGAGACAACAAAATCCCATGTTGACAATTATGGACAAGTCTCATCAGATGCCGCAAGTGGCGAGGATGAGTCTAATGCCTTGCCGGATTTAAACCTTGATCTCACAATGAGCATTCCTTCATCATCACTTGCACCCAGTAATATTATTAATGCTGAAAACAATCCAAAACCCATTCATGAATCTAACTCATCAAGGGAACCGCTTTTTTCTTCCCCTTCAACACTTCTTCTGTTTCAGTAATCAATTTGTTGGTCCGAACTCCAAATACAGAAATTGGCCAAACCATCACACCGAGGTGCAAGTACTGTTGCGATAATGACTGCCAGGGAACAGTGTGCAAGACGTTTTCATCGAGAAACATCCGAACGACGAGAAAAATGACTGAACTTGTGCTCCATATTTTAAAGGATCGAGGATGATCCTCAACTATAGAACGTAATTGGTTTATGCTTTATCATGATGGCATGCAACGGAAACAATATATATGGTTGGCATGCTTGTGCTATATTGCAAGTTTGCAACCGATTCACGAAGTCTTGAAGGTGAAAATGAGAAGGTTATCTTAGCAGCTATAGAAAGATTGAATCCATTGATTAAACGTGCTTGTATTAAATAATTTATTTGTGTTGATCATGCAAAAGTAATGACAATATTAATCAATAATTAATTTTTTAAGGTTACTACCACTTTGGCATGCAGTTATGTAATTTGGCTTTTGAAAACAATGAAAATGTTCAATTTTATTTTCAGAGAAGACGGTTCGAAAGGCAAAGCTACAAAGAAGATGTATCTCTTGGACAATGAAATTTTTTATGAGAAATATATTTGAAGGTCTCAAAGAGGAGGGACAGCTAACACCTTCAAAGAAAATTGAGGGAAAGATGTGGTGAGAGCATATATAAGTGGAGAATAAAAATGAGTACTGTTATTTTAATCCCAAAAGAATTGAACACATACTTCATTACCACTAGATGTGATGGTTGGATGGAGAAAATAAGGTCACTATCACATATATTCAATAGTGATAGAGTGAGTGTTCAATTGACAGCTTTTAGGTATTAGAATAAAATTTTTGAATAAAAATACATGTGGATCTCATATTTTTGTGAACCGAATGTTTAAGTGTTTGAAAATTTTGAGGTGTTATTTAAATATCTAAAAAATGAGTCTTCATTAAGATACACATTCTATTAACATTAATTAAATGTTAAATATGATAAATGGATGGGACTACCATTACATTCAATGAAGATAAAGTGGGTGTCTTAATGGAATTCCCACTTTTGGATTATTTAAATAAAGAATATTGGAGCCAAACTAAACATACTCATATTCATAACAGTAATTTTTCAATAATTAATTCAGTTTTTAACTCTTAAGCATATAGCATTATTAAACTGAGAATGAAGGCATATAATATATGGATCTTATAGTTGTTTCGCAGGTATGTATATATGTTCATCAAAATCCAAACCCCGGCCCTCATGTACTGAAGAATGCAGATATGATATGACATTGATGATATACACTGAAAATTAAAGTAGCCAATTGGGTGGAATTGAGGGAAATAAGTCTGACTCAAGTCAATGAGCATATATAGAAAATCTAGAAGACTGAAGGGTAGTTGATAATTATATGTTTGGTTGCATGATCTCTGGCAGATAATAAATCTTGCATGGCTCTTGAAGAAAGTATTCCTAGCAAGCATGTGGAAATTTCACCTGCAAGTCGTACCTCTAAAAAGAAGCATGCGCTGCTTGATCTTGATTTCAGCTATTTGGCCTGCATTGCTCGGAAATATATATTTCTTTGAAAGTCCTATCCTGCGCAGCGTGTACCATGCCGCAAGAGTTAGTTAGTTCATAACTAAGCAATTCATTAGGGAAAAAAAAATTAGAAGTCCATTTGAAATGTAATTGTTTTATAGTTTCCATTTGTAGGAGAACTCATACCCTTCAGCAATTCTATCTATTTTCCACTATTTTCAGTCAACCTCAAAAGTCAAAATTCAAAATTCAATACCACTACTACTGCCACGTACGCGAGAGGGGAACAAATGTGCAGTATCCACGCGATGTGAGAGCGAAGAAAGACTAAAAATTATCAATGACCAATAGGAAAGAAACACGTGTGCATTTGCCATATCATGTACCATTTTGTTTCGTCACCAAAGAAGTATGTGTGTTGTTTTGCTTCAAAGTCAACGACCCATGCATTCAGCAAGAAATAATCTAGCCAATGCAAGCAGAAGTTGCATATAATTGTTATGTTCCTCCTTGTTAAGTACCACAGCCATACAATCCCTTTTAAGAGAACAATGATGCTTGCTGCATGTTGTTACAAATTTTGTTTCACTCACACTGAATAGAATTGCCTTGATTACACGGCCTCATCTCTGTAGCATGGCATCGGATAGAGGCATGCAGCTTTTTTTTTTTTTTTTTGTGGGGTCAAAATGCAGCTATAGTTTAGATGATTTAACTCTCAAGTGTATGGATTGGACAATATTATTGTCCCAACTAACTTCGCGTTCTTTCATTTTCCGTAAATTCATGAAATGATGATGGGTAGATAAATTTTCTTTGAGAGGTGTGCTTGTTTATTGGAGTTAAAAATAACATGAAATTTTTTTAGATGAGTTCTATATGTGTTTAATCCTAGAAATCACATTTTTATCTCTTATTATTAGGAAAATAGAAATTGAAAACTTAATTTAATTTGATGGCAAGGTGAAGTTTCTGATGTGATAGGGTGTAGACGTTCACCAACAAATGTTGAAGAACAATGCATTCTTGGATATGACTTTCACGCGGAATTCCTTTACACCAACAAGTCTTGTCTGTAAAATGTGGTTGTTGCCTATTGCCTAGGCACTTGTATGGCAGAACTCGTGTAGCTGTTGTACCGACAAAAGAAAAATGTCGTAACAAACGCGAAGCTGCGAGGATTGAGATACATACATACACAACCAACCACCATTGCATCTTCCGATCTACAGCATGTTTGGATAGCATTACTTTTTCCTTGTGGTGATAAAAAGTGGTACGAGGAAAATTGTTGTTTGTTTTGGTCTTTTATTTTTAGAGAAAGAGTTTCACTTTAGGTGAAAGTGAATACAGTGAAAGTAAAAAAAATTAGTTTTTATTTTTTCTTCTCATATCCAATTTTTTAAAGGGTTTTTTTTATTATATGGGATTTAAAGGATGTATTTACATCAATATGGTGTTTTGGAAAAAAATTATGCAATATGATTTTTTTCAGGATAAATCCGTCAAAGGCGGATTAAAAATAATCAATCACATCAGATTTAAAATATAACAATTGGAAAGGCATTAGATCAATAAAATAGATTTAAAATTAATATAGAATCCACCAAAGTTGAATTTAGAATTTGATTGCAGATTTTAATCTTCCTGAAAATAAAAATAACACAAAATCTCCAAGTGGATTCTATAAACATCATATATAAGCAAATTTACCCATTATCTCATATAAGTGTAAATCACCTACCAAAACACCATATACAAATTATTTTTCCTTTTTTAAACTCATTTTTTAACATTTTTTTCAAACATAAATTAATTCTTTTAAAATTAATTATTTCAAAATTAATTCCTTCAACATTAATTATTTTAAAAGCAATTATACTAAATTTTAAACTAAAGCGACCCCTAGTTGTTCATCTTTTTCTAATACTTTTTTTGACTTAAGTACTTGTTTGAGTAGTAGTATCGTAATTAAAAAGTCCTCTTAATGGTTTTTTTTTTTCACAATGAAATTTGTTTCCTGTTTCAGGAATAAAAAAGTAATATGCTTCGAAATTGGTTCCTCTCATTGAACTCTTATTATTGATCTCTACCAACAAGTTCAATAAATAAAAGTAAAAAAAAAAACTATTCAGGCCTCTCTATAAATTATCCCAGCTGATAGAGAAATACAATTTTGTACTTTTTCATAAAATTTTGCAAACAGATAATTAAAAAGTGGAAATATTAATTAGAAATTAATTTTAATATATTGACAAGATAAAAAGATTTTATATTATTATTCAATTACATATTTTTATTTTTCGGACTTTTGAATTTAGAAAATGATTGAATCAAATGTTTCTATTTTACGATGTTTCTATTTTGTTTCTTGAATCTGGTACACATTCACTCTTAAGAATACTAATGCAATTCACTTTTGACCATTCCTTGTTGAGACCCTAGATTAGCTAGATTGAGGGCCGCCATCGCCTCTAGGTGGTGTGCTCCCAACTCCTCTCCCTCTTCCCTCTCTCCTCTCCCTCACCTTCAAACCATTGTCACCCTCTTCCACTTCGACGCTCTTGTTACTGCCCGTGTTGTAGCCAACTGCTGTTTGTTTCTGGAGGATATAATGTTGCACCGCGTTGATCTAGGTGGGCAAAGTTTTCGCCGAAATACTGGGTTCGTGTATGCGCGATGTGGCTGATGCCATCCCTGTCTCTGGTGTTGCCACCGCTTCGAGGTTGGCTGTGCTCCTTCACCCGCTGTTGTCAAGATGGTCACTGCCACTGCAGGCGGTGGCTGTTGGTGGTGAAGAAGCCGAGAATTGGTTCTGCTGAGGATGGTGAGAGTGTCGCTTCGGTTTCCATGCATCGATAATCGTGATGATGGTGATTGTGTCGGTCCATGCACCAGTGAGGACTACGACTTCGGGTTTGACCCAAAGGTCGCGGCTTTATGAGACCCAGTGACTTAAGCCCTTAAGATTATGGGCTTGATGAGTTATGGGCTTTTTTTCGATGGTGGAGTTGAGTTTCAGCCTGTTTACTGTGGGCTTGATTCTTCAGATGTTATCTGGCATCTGATGTGGAGTTTTGAGCTGTTTCTGACCTGAAAAAAAAAAAGGAGTTTTGAGATGGTTGATGTTAATGGTATTTTTGTGTTGGTTGTGTTTGACTGTTTGAGCTTTCCATTTCGTTTGATTGAGTTGCTTGCTTGAACTTGAAGGTAGCTTTGTATTTGTGAGATAGCTTCCGCAACTCAAGTTGGTGTTGGATAGGAAATTAGCTTTAGGCTCTATTATTGAGTTTTGTTTTCAATTTTTTTTGTATTTGAGCACTAATTAGGTTGTTTTTTCTGCCTTTTTCTTTGAGTTAAATGTTTATTAATTATCAAAAAATAAAAAGATTCGATATACGTATAAAAAACTTCTATCTATATAAAAAAACTTATACCATGTAACTTAAATTCTTTCTTGTTATTTATTAAATCCTATTTATTAAGGGTGAAATTTCCATCGGCATTGCAAGAACAAATTCGGAATTTTTTCCAAAAGAAATAGTATCTTAATTTTCAAACAGTTATTATATTGAAATAATTTTCTTTTCAAACAAAAATTATTTTAAAAAATTAATTTTAACTCTTTTTTTTTTGTTCTTTTTTTTTATTACTTTGTGGTGAAAATGTCAACATCAAAACCGTACCGTCTAAAAGAACAATACCAAGAAACTCTGAGAAATTTGAAGAAAAGGGCATGCCTAAAGTTTCTGTTTGATTTGAATTAATAAATTTACAAGAGTTTGAATTTATAAGTTCAAAAAATTATGGTAGTTTTCTTGCAGCTGATTCCCTAATATTTCTTTTTCCATAACCTAGATTACTGGTTCAATCTTGGAGCTGTAAACTTGTAATGCAAGTGAAGGTAAATTCGTATCCTGACATTTATTAAATTATTATTAATATTATTTTTTTCATAAATTTTTGAAAAAGAAAAAATTATTTAAAAAAAAGATATTTTTTGAAAAAAATGTCTTTAAGGTTTTAAATACGATCGAATTGGGTCACAAGCTTGCACCTCTCTTTTGTTAAGAGGTTGAACCGTTATTTTTATTTTATCTTTTTGGGTCTGAGCCCGTCTCAATGTTTTCATTTTTTGGTCAGGAACCAGTCGCAAGCTTAACTGATAGCAACTAGCAACCTAAATTAATAACCTTCTTGTTTACGTTGTGCTCCATAGATTGTTCCTTTCGTTAACATATTGGGCTCAAATATGGGCTTTTTCAAAACACAATACAGTCATAGACTCCATTAAAGCTCTACGTTTTAGTTGTTGTTGTCAACAGCGAATACTCTGAGGTCACAAAAAAAATTTGCTTCAACTATCCTTATCCTCCGCGACCAGAAAAAAAAAAAAAAGCTATCTTATCCTCCAACTCCAAGACCAAAATATATATATATAAAATTAATTAATATGCATGATAAATAAAAAAGTTTAATTAATATGCAAGTTACTACAATTTTACTTAATTTTTTATTAGAACTTTGCAATTTAAAATTGATAATCAAATCTTTATATTGTAAAAAATTTTGCAATCAAGTGTTCTAAGTAGCCTACCATTACGAAATTTTGAAATTTGTAGACATCTAAAAACCTAATTGGCTATTAATAGCTAGGAGCTGCCCTCTTCTTACCAAAAGTATTTGAATTTTTAATTTTTGTTACGATGGATTGTTGAGGGACTTGATTAAAAAAATTTTAAATTATAGAGACATAATTAAAAATTGAATAAAATTATAAAGAAATTCAAAGCATTAATAATTTAATTCATCTACACATTGTCAATGTAAAAAATGGTTTTACATGGATATTTAACCATATATTGTTGCATCAATAAAATGTTTGATTGATTTAACTATATATTACCTTGAAAATCTTATAAATAAAAGCGTATAATTGGACAATCAATGTATCAAGATTAATATCGAGTATCAAACTAAATATATATTTTTTATTGACAAAAAAGTACATACATACCATCAATCATTTTTTTCAATAAAATAAATGTTCAAGCAAGTTATGGGCAATTGCAAGTGAGCCATAAAGAATCAGAGTACATATTATTCAATCATGACAAACAAGACCAAAAGTAAATACCAAACAAGTCAATACACTAGAGAATGGGCAAAAAAACAATGCATGAGACACAAACACACACATGTAGTCTCTATTACAAATCCCTCCTGCATTGCCATCAAGGTACGAAGGAGAGACTACTTGTATGCCTAGTTACCATTAAAGGTATCAGGGCCAAGGCCGAGGAGAAAGTAAGAAAGGGTGTAGAGAGAGTAGTTGAGAGCTAGAGAGTGCTTTGGTATGAATGAATCTTATCTCATTGAATGACTTAACAGTACAAGCATATATAGGATAGAATACAAACGTGCTGATATAACAGAACTACAGAATCTAATAACGAACTCTAACAGCTTAGGCTTATCTATTGAAACTTCTCTAACCAACTGAGACTTCACTTAGCCTATATCCCTAACAATCATGCGACTGTCTTCATGCAAAAGGGATTATCAAAGTCACACAATAGCAGTAATCATAAAAGGTATCATGCCTTACCATACTCATGATAAGGTCATGATACATATTCAACTACATGAAGTACCATCAAAATATATGCAACAGGTAGTCATGAGAACTAACAAAACATTCATATCCTCATACTCCAAGCCCCCTATACCATAAATAATGGCCCAAGCTCAGTGATCCACGAAGCGCAATTGCGAATTTACCATAGAGATTCAATACCCTAGAAAACGAAAATATTTTCTTAACATATATATTTTTTAAACATATGTTATCCACTCGGATTTTCTTTTTTAACAAATGTTTCCAAAAGATTATACAAAATTATATTCAAGAATAAATATTATAGTATAAAGGAAGGGCCAAAATATTATATTCAAAAATAAATATTGTAGTATGCATTATAGAAAATTTGTCATAGTGCAAACATTTATATATATGTGATAGATGTATTTAGAGTAAATAGCTTATTTTGGTCCTAAAATTTCCAATTTGGCATAAATTTGATTTTTAACAAAATTTTCAACATTAATTTCATCCTAGTAAATTTTTTTTTTACGTTACATCTATTAGTTTTTAATATTTTTATTTTCAACAATCTAGTCCTAACTTTTTTTTATTTCGACATTATTTTAGTCATTACATCAAAATGGAGAATCAACAAAATGACCAAATTGCTATCGCAATTAAAAATGTCATGACTAAATTGATGTCAAGTTAAGAATGTTAGGATCAAAAAAGGTTATTTACTCATATATTTATTAAAGTTGAGCACGATATTCCTTTAGATTGTTAAAAATGACGGTCTTTTAAGTAAGAGTCTAATTATCATGCGCAAATGGTGCAAATCATTTTTACACTGTCAATCAATAAAAACTGCCATGTATACTATTATGAGATCATATCTAATTCAAATTTAAAGAAATTACACAATTTGGATGAATTTTCAATCTTTTATTAATTGACAATTTACAAATTATACTTTAAGTGTAAAACAATTAATTTCTTTGAGTAAAAGGACCTATATATATATATATATATGTACTATGAACTAGATAAGTTTACTGAGTGTAAAGTGATTTGTATATTTATTTTTTATTTTTTACCTAATTATATAGTTACATATATTTTATATATTATACATATAAAAAAAATTGCAAGATTTCAAGAGGCCAACCCCCCCCCCCCAAAAAAAAAAAAAAAAATCCGTCTCTGCTTCTAAACCTGCTAAGATGAATTGTTACTTGAAGGAATGGCCAAACCAACTTATTTCAATCTTCTCCCACCTCATTTTGCAACAAGCTTATGGAGGCTTAATTCCATTTCTTTAAAACCCACCCTGTGCCAATGATTTGTAATAGAGTGGCTGACAAAATTGCCCATACATATAGAATACTATGGTCAAGATTGGCTAATAATGTTCCCTTTATATTTGGAATCTTCTTGTTTTGGAGTCTGGTTGATGTATAAATTCTCTTTTCTTATAAAAGTTTCAATTTAAAATTTCAACAATTCTGGTCTTGATTATTATTGTTTTCAATTATATAGTCTCTATAAATATTTAATAATATGAGTTTAATACTTACAAATATTATAAATTTTGGATTTAACTTTTATAATATTTAAAATCTTTATTTTGTCCTTATAAATATCATCACTCAACAGCTAGTTGGGCTAACACAACCAAAAATCAAAATCCAATGTTTTAAAAAATATGGATAAGAAAAAATACAAAAATTAAAATAAAAATTTATTATATTTATAAAGACTGAAAATATATTTAAACGTAGTATAATAAATTTTGAAAACGTACCAATATACATAGTTATGGACTTAAGGTAAGTTTGGCGCGTAAAAATGAAAATTCATGCATTGGCCTTCAACACAATTTTACTAATAAAATTATTTTATAAATATTTAAGCCTAATTTGATTCTATATCCAACTAACGTCATTCATAGAAAACGAGAGGGTCAAGGTAAGGTCGTAAGGACCCTCTTCTTCATTAATCAAGTGTTAAGAATTTGATTCTCGTTTTGAGAATAAAGCTTTAAACCTATGGTCAATGTCTATCCCTTAAATAGACCTAGAGTAGAATTATTTAAAAAAAAAAAATCACTCATGGAAAAGGTCGTGGCTAAATACAATTGTTTTAAAAAAATTAATTTATCCATTTTTGGATATACTACGAACTAAGCATACTATATATATAGGATTATGATCAAATTACACCGGTATAATTTTAAACAACTATTACACCATTCAATTTTTTTATTGGATTAATTTTCAAGAAAACCCAGATCATGTTTATAAAATTTTAAGTTAATCTAAAATCGTTTAGTATTATTTTTATATACATCAAAATCAACGTAATATATATATACTTAAAATGAATAAGAATAAAAGTTTTATGATTACATTCTTATTGATATTCAATCTTTGTAAAATTTGACACAAATGATCATTATAATAGGTAATTGTGACTCAACGGTTGGATCAGTAAAAAAAATTATAAAAAGTTATTAAGGGTGTAACTTTAAGTATAATTACATCATTAAATAAATATTAATAAAATGATATACCAATTACTTAAAGCTATAGCAATGTATATATATATATATATATATATATATATATATATATATATATATATATCATTTAAAATCAATGATAGTCTTATTTGATTGTGAGGGTGTGTCTTTATAAGAAAAAAAAGAGCTGGTGTTAAAGTTTTTGATACTTCAAATATGTTCAATGTTATTGATAAAAAAAAAAAAAAAGAAAAACACATTTTTGGTGAAAAGAAAAAAATCACTATTTTGAATATAATTTTAAATTGCAATTGCAAAAATGCTGCGATATGAAAAATTACAAAAATGTATTGTTGATACGACTATAATTGCTGCAACAATGTAGTTGTGGAGGTCACTACAACAATAATATTATAGTCATAATTATAATAACAAACTATAATTTGAAACTAGGCTTAAATATATTTTTAGTTCTTATAAACATAGGTCATTGTGGTTTTGGTTCCTCTAAAATTTTTGTTTTGATGAATCCTTCTTTTTTTCATTTTCTTTGTTTTTGGTCCTTATTGTTCCAAATTTTGATCCCAATAAATATTTTTGAAATATATATATTTAGTTATTATAAATATTGAAAATTTTATTTTTGCCCTTTTTCAATATTTCAAAAGTATTCTTTTGATCCTTATAAACATCATCATTTGATATCAAATTTATATAAAAGGAACTAAACACATGACAATGGAAATAAAAGAGAGTCTATCCAAAACCAAAATAAAAATTTTAGAGGAATCAAAATTAAAATGGTCCATATTTATAGTAACAAAAAAGCATATTTAACTATGATTCTGATTTAGGAAAGATAGGAGAAAGAAGGATGTCGTGTGATCGTGTCAAGCTTCAAAGCACAAAACACGTAACTGGATACCAATTAACTAGATTGAGAAGTATTTCAAAGGAAGGCAAAATGTAAAATACAGTCGAATATCTGCTGTGATGAAAAGATTTTGTAATAATTAATAGAAATGAATCGAACAAAAGAGAAGGATAAGAATCGAGCCAGTGGCCATCTAATTCTAAACCCTCAAAGTATCCCAAGCAACGAACAGCTAATTAATTCTTGGGGCCACGTCTGAGAATAATCAACACGCGTGTTATCTTTCTGTTACCTATGACTAAGAAAAGTGCCATAAGTGTGAATATCAAGACTAGCAGATTTCTTCTTTTAGCGTGCAAATGATAATGGTTCCCTGTATAATCTATAATTGGACCCCTCAATGTTGATAAATACAATAAATTAATAAGGGTTACCCAAGTCGGTTCCTGATTCAGCTTGGCAAAATCTCCAATTAGTTATTGGTTTCTTTCTGTTTTGCTGTTCATGATCAATCTTGCTTAGCTAGTTGTGTGGCTCAGGGTCTTCCCCCAAGTTCCATTCCTCGCGAACTCATAGTGACTTTCTCCTAAGTGGGCCGCGGAGTCCAATTTCTCCATTGACAAAATTTATTCACAAATTTCATACACAATTGCCTAGACAATTTCGACCCAAAACAAAAATTTGCCTAAGCAACTTCCAATTTTTTACTAGTATTTCTTCTCTTTTCCTTTTCGTCGGATTTCAACTGGTATTTCTATATCATAGAATGACAATGGCATAATATACCTAATCATTGGATCACATGTACAATAGTTTATTGAAAACAAAAATAAATTTATTATTCAACAGATTATAATTCACTGGTACAATTATATATAACTAATTCGGTCGACTCGAACAAATTTGGTTAATCATAGATCTTGGATGCACAATTTTTTAAATAAACATATTATTATTATTATCTTTAAAATGATGAACATAATTGCCACAAATATAGTCAAAGCATTAACTTAAATAATAAATAAATGAAATCCCATGTTATTCACATTAAAGAAAAACACCCCATATCTTCAAATTCTGACTTGTGATGAAGCTACGGAATGTACCAAGAAACGCGGATGAGTAAAAGGAAAACCAATAGATTCTTCAAGAACGAATTTCCAATAGATTCTTCAAGAACGAATTTAAGTCTTGAATGTAACAGATCAACTGCTGTCAATGACCGCTGTTGGCAACAAAATAGACCGAAGATGATCTTGTCTTAGCTTATAACTGTCGATGTTGACCTTCTCATCATCAACGAGGGATTACAATTGCTTAAATAAACAATTATCGAGTAATCATTTACTTTAGTTATAGTAATACTACCTCTGTCCAGAAATAATTGACTTATTGTAATTAGATATATTGACTTTTGGATAGTTAATTCGTAATTGATAGAGTAAATCAGATTTCAAGAAACAATTAAGAAAGGAAAATGGGAAAATTTGTAATTTACAGAACGTGAAAGACTTCGTAAATATAGGGTGAAAAACTACTATACTATTGCATTTGTTAATAAAATGAAATAGGAAGGAACAAGAGTTGGTCTTAACCATTAAGAAACACCGAGAAATTTAGCTGCTTTAGATTACAAAATATTTGTTTTGTTCCATTTGTTGATTGACAATAAGCTACTACATTAAAAATATAAGGGAAATGATAAACAATAGTGACATGCAAAACTTATATATCAATTAATAAATAAATCAGAGCAAATATTTCTCTTATTTTTGTGCACCTAACTATTTCCCAAGGAACATCCTAATACTAATATACGAATTAAGCTCTGCTCCTATAAAGTGATGAGGTAGTTATAAAGTGAGAAATTGATGAGTTAAACACTTTTAGATCAATAACTTCCATTGTGAATAGTTTCACCAAATAATCTGAGGTGATTTACCCTCACTTCTCGCATTCTTAATTTCCTCAAGGAGTCAAATCCCTGATATATATGTCTTGGCATGATAGGAGAAGCAAAAATGACTCAAAGATGGAATGAAATGGGGAAGAGATAATGAACTCATGATATATTGCTCTAAATCTTGAAAGACAGAGAATTCAGGTTATTGTACAGTAATCAAAACCATCAAACATTTCAGCATTTCTTGCTGTCCATTAGTTATAAATGATGAGACAAGAGAGTTAGGCCCTCAATTGAGCAACACGGTAGTCTGCTATTGATGTACTTGCAACTAGACCTTACTCAATGAAAGAAAAAACACATATTTGAATGCAAGAGTATATACAAAATTTAATCTAAGGATCTTTAAAATTGCCTGTGTAAACTAATATGTTTTAGACAAATTATATTTAATTTTATCGTAGATCTCTAACATCTCAAGTAAGGTCTGTCAAGATTGAGTTTAACCCTAATGGCATGTTCTGCATCAAACTGACAACCGGAATTATGTAACTTTTCTGATTCCCATTAATTTTTCTGTTCATAAGAGTTAAGCATGAATATTCTCATACCTGTTGTCGAAATTGACGAGTTATGCCCCCGTATACTCGAGCATATCAGCCCAAAAGGTGTTGCGTCACGTGTTGATTGCTCACAAGGTAAAGGTAATTCCATAAATTAATTTTCTGCCATAAAACCGTTTACAATTATATATATATATATATATAGTGAGAGAGATTGCTAACCTTCGTATATTTATATGGAGGCATTTTGGGTCCAACTTTAAATCCACTTTTCTCTTTCTTGAACTAATTTAAAATTTTGGGTAATAGTATAATTTTATATTAATCACATAGGGTACTATTTTAATTTTTTTTCTCTCCTCATTAATATCCACTCTCTACAATATGCACCTGAGCAAGCATCATGTTTTAAATATAGAAATATAAGATTCTCATATTTAATAAACAATTTAAAAAATATTTTAAAATAAATTGCATTATCAGATATAAAATTGATCCATTTTCATTCTCACCTCTCATATGTGAATATAAGATTCACATAGGAAGAAAATATTTATACAAAAGTAAAAAGACTAAATTACCCTTAATCCTAAACCACCACAACTGTAGTGGAGCACCAGCATCTGCAATCACTAGACCATTGCTGCTAATGTTGGACCAGCTGTCAATCACTAGACCAGTTCCACCGATCACAGGACCATCGTTGCCAATGTCGGACCACCGTCAATCAATGGATCACTTCCATTGATTATGGACCACCATGGTTATCATTACCATTTTACTGAGGTAATTTTGGAAGAAAAAAAAATAGTCATTATTCCCAAAGAATGTTAATGTCAATCAAATACACAAATAATTTAATTGTCTGTCTAATTTATAAGATTTCCAAGCTTTCAGTCCGCATACCAATCAAGTCTAAATGTTTTTGTCTGGGAATCGAAATTTAATGTGTCTGAAAACACGTCCCTAAGATTAAGGTCTTGAAAAGGTTTTAGTTTAAAACAAAATAAAATGAAAAAAATAGAAGTAAATAAATATAAACCATCGGATTAATTTAATTATACCTCATAAATTGTTTTAACGGCTAGATGATAATAATCTCCTTGCATATGTTGAGGTCAAGACACTTATTAGAGTATACGGTTGATATTAGAAATTAGTTAGAGTTAGTTTTATTTGTTAGATATTAGATAGTAGTTTATTATATTCCTTAGTTTATATAAGATTGTATTACACTTGTATTATCTCATATTTTTTATTATTAGTAAAATTTTTATTTCAATATTCTCTTACTTATTATTCTCTCTTATCAGTTCATCATGAAATTCAACAACATTATTAGTAAAAAAAAGAAGTTGTAGCTATTCAGGTGGGAAAAATATAAAATTACAAAAATTTTACTTATCATGATATACTTTTCCTTTTAACATTTATACGTGAAATGTATAAGAAACTTTACATAGCCAACAAACATTTCTCAGTAAAAAAATAAATTAACAAGATTAATTTAAGGGTTTAATAAAGCTTAGGCATGAGCTAAGCCTTTGAATATGAAGTAGGGAAAATGACTTATAGGTGCAGCTCCATAAAAAATTTTCCGTTTTAATTTGTATACTGATTAATTAATTATTACATTGACTTATTCCTTAATTTACACCAAAGCATAGGGTTAAGGTGATATTTGTATTGATCTTTTAACTAAAGATTTTGGGTTCAAGCTTTGGGAGTGAAAGAGACTGTCCCTTTTAGCGACCTTAGATGAGTTACGAGCTAGATTAGTTGGGATCCCAATAATATGGAATGGATACCAATGGTTTCATCAAGACAACAAAATTCTTAATTTACATATAATTATCCAAAATATATTTATCTTTTGATCAATATACCATTTTATTAATTAAATATAGATAAATTATTGTTGATTAAAATAGGTTTAATGTTTAATTAATAACTATATTAAATTAAATGGGAAAACATATTCATTAATTTATCATATTTATGTTTTAATATAAATTATATTATTATTCAATATACAAGATGAAATTAAAAACATCTTCACAAACCGAAATTTTTCTTTTCATTCTTCCAATAGAATACATTAGCATAAGCTCATGCTTAGTATAAAGCATATTTGTAATTATGTACACAATATAATAGCATGAATTTAATTTATTAGAATATTTTCACACACTACAACATAATTAAAATTTAGTAGCATTTTAAAGTATTGGTAAAATTCTTTAGTGACATAGTCCATATATACTACACCTATAAAAATATTATTAAAAAGTTTTTAAAACATTATTTCATATCTTTAATAATTTTTTCAAATGTTACTAAAAGTTTAAAAACAATACCTTTTATTAATAACTATTACCAAAAATTAGCATAGTATAGTGACAAATATTATTATATAAATTTATTTTGTCATTAGATATGACATACGTCAAGATAATCCAATACATTCTTCATTTTGGAAGTTTCATTTATTTATTTTTCTAAGAGCGCAACTCACTTCTATGACTGTGCTCAACCACTATGAAAGGGCCGTTTGTTTTGGATTTTAGGATGAGTAAAAAATCACTTTTTATATATTTGAATATTTTTTAAAAATAATCAGAATATCGAAGAAATTAATTTTCAGGTTTTTTTTTTAGAAGGTAAGGGTGTGTTTGGATTGGATTTTAAAGGCTTAGAATTACTTTTTTCACCCAAAAAACACTGTTCTTACATTTAGATAATTTTTAAAAAATTACCCAAATTACAAAAAATCAATTTTTAGCTTATTTTTGTAGAAGCTAAAAATAATAGCTTCTAAAAAAAATCATTTTTAGCATAATATTAAAAATTAGATTAGCAAGTTCAGCTGAAAATCATGACCGATCAACGTTGATCAAACTCGGTCCAATGAACCAGTTATGAGTGAACCAGTTTTTTTATTAAAGCTACCACTTTCTGGCCCGTCTTGGTTGCTTGACCCATTAGTGTGTAGTGACCCATATTTCACTAAGGTCTATTTTGTCTTGCCATTCTCGGACCTATCCTTGAACATCGGGTTAGATGCCCAAGGCACTGGAGCTCGCGATGGTGGCATCATTCAGCCAGAGCTCATGTGCCCCTTGTGGATATCATGCAACATGTCTCGCAAATACTTGGAGGACCTAATCTTCTAAGCCCTCTTAATAACAGTCTCATGCTCTGGCAAGATGTAAAAAGACCTCTACATATACAAAATTCACAACATATAAATAATTGTAAGTATATAGATAATATAAATATGATTTTAACATAAGCGAATAAATTATAGCGTTACCTTCTACTCCTCCACCATATTTCCTTAACATCATATGGGACGTTGGTCTAGGTGGGTCACGAGTGGTTATACCTACTCTGTATAACCTCAGCAATCCAATGGTGACCCTTGGAAAGGATCAAAGTTGTTAGATAGATGAACCAAATTAAACACAATATTTTAAACATCACATAATCTAAAATTAAAATATGTAATAGAAAACATGTTTAAATTTACTATCTTTGCCATCTGGCCTAATCTGGCATAGCGGCCTACCCTCCGAATCTCATGTCTATGACCCATTTGAGGAAGCAGGTTTGAAGAAATGTGGGGTTAGGAGTAGGGTTATGGTAGGCTGGGCCCAAGGTAACTAATATGGATGGGCTATAGCTGTGAATATGGCAGGGGTGGAGGGCCAACATACCCGAATAGTCATCATCTGGAAGAAGGATGGTGGTGGTTGGGGGAGGTGGCAGAGGCGGTGGTGACAGAGGAAGTGGTAGTAGGGGTAGTGGTAGTGTGTAAACTAACCTCCGTAGGTCTACCTCTGCCTCCATTGGTCGTACTAAAACAATTACACAATCCACAAAAAGATATAATTACATATATAAATTTGGAGTTATTTCAAAATATTATTGCATATATGATAACTCCCTTCAAAGTTATGTTTTTCTTTAGTTTTCTTAGAAGATTTAGTTTGGGGATAGTTAGTTTTAGTTTTCCTAGTTGCTCTTTTTACAACATTTGATCTAAATTCTTGCATGATTACATTCACCTTTAACCTTGCACTCTAGTGTGTTTTCTTTTGCTTTTGTAGCTTTTTGGAAGAAGAATTAGGGTAGCATTTGACCTATGAGTGCAAAGGAGCAATAATTGGAGCTGAAAGGATGTCAGAAATCCATGTTGGAGCATGGGTTCTGAAGCTGAAGCCACGTGAGTGTGGGCTGTTGTTAGAATTCTCATCATTTCACTTAAGTCACGCTGAGCGTGGGTGCACAAATCTAACATGTGGACTGGGCCTCTGTACTAACTCTGGCAGCCCACAATTGGCACAAAAACCTAAGCCAACACGTTGGAAAGGGGATCAGACATCAGAATACCAAATTGGGAAAGAGGAGGCTAGAGCTTGGGAGCACAATTAGGATTGGAGCTTCAAGAGCTTGAAGAGGAGACTCTTCTTGGTTTTGTCTTCAACTTCTTATGTATTTTTCTTTGTTCATGGCTTCTCTTTATATTTTTTTCATTTTTGTTGTTTTTATTTCATTTTCCATGATGTGTAACTAAACCCTTTGCCAAGGGTGATTTATGGAGACTATGTGTTTGACATTATGCTAATGTGAATGAATTTATATTTTGTTCTCATTTGATAGTGAGCATTGTATTTGAGTTTATTTATCTTGAATTGTTTGATCACCAATTTAGGATTGTAAGGGTTTTTACAAATTTGAAAAAAGGAGTAAGAGCCATGCATATGAATGCAATGCCATGAGTTGAATGACACCTAAAAATAGGCAAATATGATTCATGTGGTATTAAAGGGTTTGAGAACTACTTGTAGACTTAAGTATGCTAAGAGATTAGGTGCTTAATTTTACTTGAGTGGCATTAGATGATCTTAAGAAAGACTTTAGTGACATGATGATCCTACCATCACTTAATTGAATTTGGACAAGGCATATTGATATTTATGTTGCATATTGTTCACACATAGTTGAAGTAAATCACCCTAGCATTCGATTCTATAAATTCTTATATCGCGTTTACATTGTTTTAGCACTTTAACTTTTAAATTCCTTTTGATATCATCTCTTTCTATTTGCTCAACTTGTAATCTAGTTAACTAAAATCGGTATTTGAATTATCCCTGGGTACAACAACCCTATCATTTACTCTATTACTTGACGACCTAGTATACTTGCTAGTGTCACTCTCCTTTGGGAGCGATCAATATAATATGTAACACCTTAGTTAATCTAAAGTTTAGAGCTATTTTCATCATCATTTTGTTGTTGATCATGATCATCATGAAAAGGTTTATTATTTGCATCATTATCAGGACTATCGTCTATTTCATTTTCGTGATTTCTCATTGAGTGGTGACTTGTGCATTCAATTATGTTAACTTCCCTAGTAGTCAATAGAAGAGAATTTTCAGGATTGTCTGTATCCATTATCTGAGTGAATCATCCACTTGGTAAGCATATTCAATAATATCTTTCTTTGCTTCAATCTCACCTCTTACTTTTGCTTATTTACAACCCTCTAATTTGATATACTTTTTCCAGGATAAGATAGATAATAAACTTGTTTAGCATGTTAGGTAATAATAAATGGATCATAACTTGCATATCTTCTAGTGTGATTGATTTTTATAATTTTATAATTGTTGTGTTGTCATGTTCCAGTTAGTCGTGTAGGATCGTACCATTCACACTTGAATAACCTATCTTTTTATGGGTTCATTAACGTACTCAAACTCAAGAATTTCTCTATCCACACCATACCTATCACATTCTTCGTCTCATCATCACTTTTAACACAAACACAATGTTGCCTCTTTTTTCGTACTCCAATCGATTGTGTGGAACTTGTACCCATTAACATAATATATGAGTCAATTTACAGCTTTATTTTTAGGCCCCAAGTTAAATTAAACAAATAGGAACATGTTGCATGATTATTTTTGTCATGCACCTATGTAGATTAAGTTTCAAATATCAAATTGACTTTTATTAAACAAAATTAACTAATAATAATGTATTAGGCCACAGAATTTAACAAAATGGACTTAGATGTAATTTGAATTAGCTTGGAAATTATTGAAAAAATATTGATCATGCAGTTGTTCAAAGTATCTATTGTTAAAATTATCTTTTAGATCATTTTAAGGATTATAACATCAGAATTTTTAATGTAGAAAAAGGGTTATTGGCTTACATTATGAATTGTTGCACTTCATCACAATTTATTAAACTATGTAAGTGTGCAGAATTCCATTCCTGGAGTCAACCATAGAGGTTAGCTCTTTCCAGTGACACGACCAGGTTTGTTAAAAACAAACAATGTTTGGAATAGAGCATTCTCCTTTATCGTCATTACAACGAACAAGAGTTCTCCTAGATTGAACATGTGGTTGAAAGTAAAATGAATAAAAATTTAAAGTCTCTTTTGATAGATATGCTTGGCATATTGATCTTTCCACTTGAGACCTATTCCTCACGATTCTTTTAAACTCTCATATTTCTCTTTCAAATAGATATATTCATCTATACTAAACCGGTCCATACACTTGTACTTCATATGCTAAATGTACAGACAAGTGTTTCATTAAGTCAAAGAACCTAGGAGGAAATATTTTCTCTAATTTGCACAAGATAAGGGGATATTTTATCCATGACAAGCAGGTCATCAACCATAAGAGTAGAAGAATATGAATCTCTGAAATACTAACTCAGGTTAGTTAGAGGCTTCTGGACAACCCCAGGTAGCTCTCTGAATGCAATGGAAAGAAACGCTTCATGAAGACATGACAATCATGGCTTTTCATGCCAACAAGCTTACCTTGTGCAACATTGACGTAACTATCTAAGTTGGAAGCATAACCATCGGCATTCTCAACTCCTGAAGCCACCGACAAATAGCTTGCTTCTGAGTGGAATTCAAAGTATATTTGACATTTGGTTTATAGAAACGACCATCTCTTAATTCTTGTATATGAAAATCAAGCTGTGCAATACTTGATTAGAACATGTCTTACCTTGTCATTGTCTTTAGTTAGATCTATATCCATTATAGTGTTCATAATATTGTTGAACATTTTTCTCAATATGCATGACCTCTAAAAAAAATGACGCACCAAATTATCCATCCAATACGGCAACTTTTAGAAGATACTTTGCTTGGTCCAATTATGGTATGCCTCATAGCTTTGCAAGTGCACTACCTTTTTGACTTCTGTTATTTTTGGAAAATCATTAACTCGATCCCACATTTGGCGACACTTAGTCTAATTGGAGGCTCAATGTATTCAATACAATTACTTTTAAAACCATATTTACTTCATCTATATGGATTATCAATATCTAAGAATCTCCTATGACAATCAAACCAAGAGTTCTTTCCTCCGTGTTTCAAAGTGAATGTCTTAGTATCTTCCATGCAAATTAGGTTCCTAATTTGCCTTGTGTCATGACCCGACATGGATCATGATCGCACGTAAGGAATCTCATCCCCACGCAAGCCTCATGATCACTGTGCTATATTATATGCATATTTTATTCATAAAACAAATTTAAATCATAAATTAATTTCCATATTTAACTCGCAATGAAACTGAATAAACCCCTTTTCCATAATTAAAACTTGAAACTGTAGCTCTAACATGAATCAATCTGAGTTCATTAAAGAATCATGAAACTAAATATTTTTAAATACAAATCAATATCATGATTTATATATAAAAAATCATGCATGTATGTAGTCCAGGACGCACCATCACTAGAGCATTCTCTATCAAAAGAAATAACACTTCAGAACAACGTGAAGCTCACCCAAACTGGAAATAGCTACTGCGAAGGGTAGAGGTAGAGGATCTAAGGCAGCACCTATATCTATAAGGAAAAGGAAAGAGGGGTGAGTTTTATCATAAACTCATAAGTGAATCTTCACCCATAACCATACATGAGACAAGAAGGAAAATACATAATTAATAATGCAATACTCACATACCATTTCTATTTAAATTGTATAGTAGCTATGAAATCATAAATTGTGGTAAATATAAAAATCATCTTTATTCTCTCAAGAATTACTAAAGAACAGACTATCCATAAATTGAAGGGTGGATGCTCAGTCATTTGCAAACAAGAGCCCTAACTGAGATCTTAATGGTCCATCGCGAACCATATCCCTCATGGACTGATCTAACATATGGATAAATGTCCCTCGGGGCCTTGGTATACCAAGGTTAAAAGTTAACTCAGGCTCTGTTCCTCTAGGAATTCCCTATTCAAAATCCATACTTAGTTAAAAGTGAGAGTTCTATCAATTCTAAGTTCAACATGTTTCAGTTTCCATAATCAATCAAAATCATAAATTAAATCATATAAAACTTTTATAGCAAATATGCTCTCATGCATATTATAAAATCATAAACTTTCATGTATAAGTTCAAACGGAGCATTAATAACTAAAGCACATTTTTATATAAAATCATATCATGTAAGAATCTATTTTTCAAATCCCTAATACTCGTAATGCTAGTAAATATTAATATGATGACCAAAATAATGCCATGAGATCAAACTCACTCACCTGGACGGGTAGAACATGACGGAACAACTCCAGGAGAGCTTCAAGAAAGAGGGATGACACCAAAGTCTGTCATTGCAACCATAAAACTCATAAGAAATCTATGAACACCCTAGATTACCCTAAAATAACTTTAATAATATTGGGGAGCACCCCTACTTGATAATAATGGAGAATAATAACAACCCAAACTTAGAAGATGAAAGAATAGGAAGAAAAGAGACAAAAATCTATCAACATATACGTACCTTGATGATTTGGGGGAGCTAGATTTGGGTGGCATTGAGAGAAAAGAGAGAAAATAGGCTTTTGGGGGTGTCGTTTCAGTTCTGATCGAAGAACACGAGGGGAAGGGTTCTTTTATAAAGGGAAAGGCTGAAAATGGAACGACACCATTTAATGGCGGCTCTAGGGACCGTTAGCGGTTAAGGAGTGCGTGCTTCCCCTAGACGGTTACTTACGACCTATAGCGGTCCTCAGGACCACCAAAAACATAAACACACCCTTGTGACGTTATAGTGGTCTTGGACCGCTATAGTGGTGACAACAACCCAACTTTTGCATTTTTCTACCATCTTGGCATCCGAGCCTTCTGGCAACATGGGTATGTCAGGATCCTGAAGCTGTAGAGAACTTATCCATTGACGTGTGTACCTTGGTATTAAACCTCATGTCAGCCATCCAGACAATATTCTAAAAAATGGAAAGTCATTGGTGATCCACATTAATGCTGCCCTCATCATGGAATTTTGCTTTGTTAAAATGTCGTAAGTAAAAATACCCTTACACCATAACTCATTCAATTCATCAATTAATGGTTGAGGATACATATCAATCATAGCTTTTGGATTATCAAGACCAGGGATTATACATGTTAAAAATAGGTAAGGATCTTTCAAGCATATTTTAGGATGGAGATTGTATGACATAACAACTATGAGCTAACATGAATAGGGTTTGCTAAATTGGTTATTCGAGGTAAATCAATCTAGTCCCAATCTTAAATTTCAAGGGTCAGAGGCAAACTTAGAATATATTCGATCACATGCATGAGTCATCGCACCATCACTTATCTGATTTTCATTGTCTCACCTCCTATAAAAGTCGAGCTCATTGATATATAGAGTCACTTGAGCCTAGAGATTAAGGGTAAATAGTTGCCAAAGAGGCAAAATTGTAGTTCTCTTTCAAATGCTTGTGAAGCCAAGATTTGGCATTAGCAGTGAAGAAATCTGAGAATGTGCAAGACTAACTCTGTTATACCTGATGCATAATAAGGCAGTCTATTAGGTAATGGGTGATATCTTCTGTGTTCAAGAGTCGCAAGAGCAAAGAGAAGAAGGTGCTAGATTTCTAGAGTGGCGAAACTCATTGGTAGGAATAGGTCCATGTAAACATAGCTAGACGAAGAAAAACATCTTTATAGGGGCCTTGATTTTCCAAACCCAGTTCAAGACTCTACTTCTGTTTATTATCCAAACCATTTAACCATTTATAGCCTCCTACTAGTGTAAACACCCGACATACTACCCTCCCAAGCCAGCAATCCTTGCAAAGACCAAAGAATGGGACATGAATATTGAGAATTTGATGACAGATACGTGAGGGCAAGTGTAGCAAGAAGATTGAGATCCCAATGACCATCTACCCACATATCTTGAACACAAAGTTGGGTATCACTAATATGGACAAAGTCAACCTCATTATAGAGAAGCACCGATCCTAACCAATGATCATACCAAATGGATACATTACCATCCATCCTGAACCTAAACCTATCCTGCAATCTATCCATTGTTTTCAAAATGTACCAACCTTGCCAAATATAAAATGAGACACTTTTGGGAACTCAAACAAGTGGATTGGTTGAGGATATACCAAATCATCTTCCCAAGAAGCACGACATTGGTCAGCCCACTATCCTTAACCCCCAGCCTACCAAATTTCTTAGGTTGCATAATGGTGGACCACTTGACAAGATGGATTCCTTTGGTATTATCGTTCTTGCCCCAAAGAAAGCACCTAGTCATTTTATCAATATTTGTACACACAGATTCAGGGATCCAAAGGGATTGCATAATGTGGGTTGGCATGGCAGAAATTACAGACTGAACAAGACAAAGCTTCCTAACTTTATTAGGCAGTTTATTCTTCCATGAAGCAAGTCTGGTAGAGATCTTTTCAATAATTGGATTGAAGGTAGCTCTTTCGCCATGCCCTTTAAGATGGGAACCCTAGATTCTTCCCTAGATAGACACAAAGCGAATTGTGGAGAAGCTGCTAATGGTTTACTACTTTAACTTGAGATTATATAACCTTAAAATCACTCTCCTTACTTTTTGATAAAATTTGAGAAAAAAGTTTGGGTTACGAATAAAGTTTTGGTGCAGTGATAATAGCAGTACTCTCATTGATTAGTTTATAGGGGAAAAAGTAAATATTCATTTTGATCCTAATGTTTTTAAAATGACATTAATTTGGTCTTAAGAAAATTCTTAACATAGTTTAATCATAACATTTTTAAGTTTGACATCAATAATTTAGTCATTTTGTTGGATTTTTACTTTGATGATATGACCGAATTGATGTCGACTAAAAAATATTATGGCTAAATTGATGTCAACACTAAAAATGTAAATTAATGCTAAAAATTTTGTTTGAATCAAATTAATGTTAAAATTTTCATTAAGATCAAATTGATGTTAAATTAAAAATGTCAGGGTGAAAAAGGTTATTTACTCAAAAATAAGTTATACAAACTAATCTTTACAATTCTACTTGTTTTTTTATGTGATTGTTTTTATTCTTTTTTTCTTATTTTTTTTAATGTGAACTACGTTGAATATTTAAGAGGCCCCTCAAGGGATCATGCGTTAATCCATATTCTTCATTTCTTTAGTTAAAAAAGATGAAAAAAATACACATAAAAAAAATTAAAAGAGGATGACCAACACAAAATCCCTCATATGTAATTAAGGCACGAGGAATCTAGTCCCACCTGACGGCATGTTTAATTAAGGATAAAAATAAGATATAAATTTTTATAGATTGACTTCATATATAAAATTATACTTAAAACTCATTTATAAAAGAAATTTATCAGATTTTCACTTCCCCAACCAAAGATAGCCTTACAGGAAAACTTTGCCATCTACAGCAATCGGCTAAAGAGAGAAGTGAAGAACAGGTCTTTAGGACGAACACACGTATGAGTCAAATAATTAAAAGCATAAAAAAACGTTAGAATTCAAAAGCCATTTGTTTAGCGTAGTGGCATTCTGAATTCTAGATAGTAAATAGTGGCTTCCAACTAACCCAAAAGCACAACTCGCCTTACCTCTGCGGTATCGCTAAGCCTGCAGCATTGCAAGGATCTGCACTTATAAATACTAAATAAATAGAAACTATTGTTATATCATTATTATATTAAGAAACTTCCTTTCTTCGTTTATTTCTGTTGGTTTTTTTATATGGTTCATGGTTGTCTTAGTAAGACGACAGTATGATGGATTTACAGGTTGGCAAACGACCTTGCATCCTTACCCCCTTTTTCTTCATTGCTTTGTGCATCCTAATGCTTCTGTTCCAGCTAGCAACCAAAATCATAATAACAAAAGCAAAATATCATAGAAGAAACAAAAGAGAAATGTTGCTTTACTTATAATTTATCAACATTGCAACATTGCATAGATGTTTATATTAAGTATTAATAATAACTAAAATAACGTTAACGTATCACTGTTTCTTACATGTCACTTTTTTTTTTTTTAATAAACCTATATGTCCGAATTTCAATAAGTAGTAGCCTTTTTTCTTTACGCGTAATAATTAGAAACTTATTTCTTCAACATTGATAAATTAACAAGAATTAAAAAAAAATTGACATATTCAACTATACCTGCGTATAATTTAGTGACACAAGTACATTTTATATAAATACAGGCATACTTTTATATTATTTATATATGCATCACTTACATAATTCTGAGCATCCTCATTTTTTTGAAAAAAATCTTAACATCTAACTGTAATTAGTTTCATTTTTATTCTTCTCACGCTTACAATTCTGCCATCCCACACAGCTCTGAGCTTATCTGCTTGGTGCTAAGGTAAACCAAGCATTATCCAAGCGTTTTAAAAGGTGTTGTAGCAGCCAAATTCCTTGCTTTTGATTATTTTTGGTGAATATCTGTTTTGACTTTTCATCGGTTTCATTACATTACCAAAACCAAAAATTCATTAACAAAACGGCCGGCACTCGAGAAATGCATGTTGGTAATAAAATATCAAGCAAAGAACAGTACCCAAAAAAAAAACTATATAACATCAAAATATATATAAAAGAAAAGAAAAGAAAATAAAATAAAATAGTGCTTGGTTGCATTACAATTCATAATATTCCAAACCCAACTGTATCCTCTCGTTTGCTTTCCCTTTCCATCTCTCTCTCTCTCTCTAAATTCATTATCCTCTCCAACTCCAATCTCCCCCCGAGATTCTCGCTTGCCCCTATCAACACCCCTTCCACAGGACTAAAATCAATTAATTAATTAGTAATCGTAGACAAAAAATTCAACGATTCCCATTTTCAGAAAATCGTATATTACCATTCTTTTTGTGTAAATCACATTTACACAATATTATTATTAATTATTAACCAACTAAGTAGTTAATAAATTAATTAATTGGTAGTAATAGGAAGATCCCGTGACAACGTGAAGACGAGAACACTCATTAGTATAGGTACGTGTCGACGCTCCATAAGTCTAATCACATTACCTTACTACACTCTCTCTTGACCTTCCCTTGAAATTGAAGCACAAAACACAACACGCACACAAAAAAAAAAACCACAACACAAGTACACAACACCCGTTAACTTACCATTTAGTAACATAAGCTGCTAAGACGATGGCCGGCGAACTTGCCGGAGACCGGGCGCCGGAGCTCCTCGGCCTCGTCCACGACATCGCCGGGATGTGCGCCGGAGCCGTCGACGCCATTGCCGCTTCCGCCGGCGGCGGCACATTCAGGAAGGACTGCACCGATCTGGTGCGCCGGATCTCGCTCCTGACGCACTTGTTCGAGGAGATTAAGGAGCTCAACAAGGTCGTCGGCTCCGCTTCGAGTTCCTCTTGTGCTGAAGCTGAGGTTGTTGGTGTTGTTGGTGGTGGTGGTAGTGGTGGTGGTGATACTGCTTCGTGGTCGTGTGATGTGGTGATGGCTCTTCAGTCAGCGAAGCGCTTGCTTTCTGTGGCAAGGAACTTCCGTTCCAATTGCTCTTCTGTGAGTCTCTCTAGATCTAACGTTTCACACTCTTCTTTTTCTTTCTTTTTATTGTTTTTTTTTTTTTGGGTTTTCGAATTTGAGTTGTGTTGTGTTGTTGGTTGGTATTTAGCTTACTGCTGCTATCGATGCGGGGAAACAAATTAGGAGAAAAGTGATCTGAGCTGAAAGTGTAGTTTTACTGGCTTCAACGTGTTACAAGAGTCCCATATTCGGCTGCTTTTTTTTTTTTTTTTGGTATTTTAGATCCGTAGCTCACCCAGTTGAAATTACTCTATGAAATTGCTGAGCTTTGATTTGATCCCCTTTTTTTGGTATTTTATCCCTCACGGTAAGTGTCCTTGGGAAATTTCACTTTGAATGAAGAATGCTAGATTCAATTTGATGAACCCAAACAACATCGCACAAAGTAGTGTTTTTTTTTAGCGCTCTGATTTGTCGTTTTGTGATGAGGGTGGGTCTGCAACGGTTTGTATTGATCTAGCAATGCATAAAGTTGCAAACTTGCAATCCGATTTTATGTCCATTTTTACTTATGGCTATATATTCCAGGGAATCATATAAACTTTATCGGTTTTAAATCCATTAGTCACATATATTTGACTACTAGTTGTAGGGTGTTTATTGTAGACTATAGAGTAAGAGCATGCCTCTACCGCTTAGTTAAGAATTTTATTCAGTTCATGAATTACCCCCCACAATGAGTGTGCTACATAGTTAAATTTATGAGGCCTCAAAGTCATATGGAGTTGGAGAATGGGCTTCAAAAATTTCCTTTTCAATAAGGAAATGTGAGTAAAGCTTCTCATCCATATCTAGCCCCAAATCTAACATGATGACGTGATTTAATTTTAGTAAGATATCACATGTTGGTTGTTACTGGGAAACGTGTGTTCCATTTTTTAATCATTACAGGCAGCGTGCCTGTTCTTTAAGGGTGAATTAAGTGCTTTTGTTTCTTTACTGCCACTAAAATGTTGTGTAGATTGGTATGATGTGTGCAACAAAACCACTATATTTGTCATCTTTCTGTAGGGGATGATAACATGTCCCATATCAGTTACTCATGGCCTCCATATGCTCAGTATATTGTTTCATTATTCTTCTGCTTGGCATTTTCTATATTTTGCTTTGTGGATTTCTGGGGAATTATTTACTTAATTTAATAAATATTCTTCAAATAGTGATGATTTTGCAGTTCTTGAATTATTTAACTTGGAATCTTACGAAAGCTGAATTTCTGTGGGCATGTATATCTGTTAAAAGATGTCTGTGGTACATCTCTGAACTTTGATATATATATATTGATTTAAGGATGGAGCTGCCAAGACCATTGTCTTCCAATTTCAGAGCGTGACATGGAAATTGGAAAAACTATTAAGCAACTTACCATATGACGATTCAGACATTTCAGAGGAAGTCAGAGAACAGGTAGAACTTAGATAGATGTTTTTTTTTTAACTATTATTATTATAATTATTATTATTAGTGCATACGACATCCTTGATTGAGCTTTTACTGGTATTATCTGCTTTTATAGGTGGACTTGGTGAGAACACAATTAAGACGAGCCAGTGAAAAATATGGGTATATGATTTCAAAATTGCCGTCTTCTGAATTGTCTGAGCCTCTGGCTCAAGAAATCAGTCAGGTTCTTGGTAAATCAGTGAGTGGATTGCATAAACGAAATAGCTGTCCTGAAAATTTATCAGAATTAGACAGAATTTCTAGAAACAATGGAGGAAAAGGTTGCAGCACATTTCAGGCAGGTTCTCGCTTGGAAAGAGCAAGGAGTATCCCTACCCTTTCAGAGATTTCCTTGACAGATGTAACTGATGCTGAAAGTCAAGAAAATTCTGAGAGTAAGAGTCTACCTGAAGTTAAAAGGCCTGAAGCAATTGTAATTCCTGAAGACTTTCTTTGCCCTATATCCTTGGAACTAATGAGGGATCCTGTTATTGTGGCCACCGGCCAGGTATCTCCATTTCAGATGTTGCTTAAACACTAAGCATTCCCATTGAATTTTTCAACATCAATCCTTTTTTTTTAACCTGACAGACTTTTTTTTTTTAATTCTACAGACATATGAGAGATCCTATATACAGAGATGGATAGATTGTGGAAATACAACATGTCCAAAAACTCAGCAGAAGCTGCAGCATTTGACCCTTACACCAAATTATGTCTTAAGGAGTCTTATTTCTCAGTGGTGTATCGAGCACAACATTGAGCAGCCAACAGGACTAACTAATGGCAAAATTAAGAAAAGTGATGGATCATTCAGAGATGTCACAGGTGACATAGCAGCAATCGAGGCTCTTGTCCGGAAGCTCTCCAGCCGGTCTGTTGAGGAGCGTAGGGCAGCTGTTACTGAAATTCGATCACTGTCCAAAAGAAGCACAGACAACAGGATACTAATTGCTGAAGCCGGAGCAATTCCAGTTCTAGTCAACCTTTTAACTTCAGAAGATGTATTGACGCAGGACAATGCAGTTACTTCAATCCTCAATCTTTCTATATATGAAAACAACAAGGGAATCATCATGCTTGCCGGTGCCATCCCATCCATTGTCCAGGTGCTCCGAGCAGGAACCATGGAAGCAAGAGAAAATGCAGCAGCTACCCTCTTTAGCTTGTCACTTGCTGATGAGAACAAAATAATAATTGGTGCCTCGGGAGCTATACCAGCATTGGTGGAATTGCTCGAAAACGGGAGCCCTAGAGGGAAGAAAGATGCAGCGACAGCATTGTTCAATTTATGTATTTATCAAGGGAACAAGGGCAGGGCCATTAGGTCAGGGATTATCACAGCATTGCTGAAGATGCTCACAGATTCAAGCAAGTCAATGGTCGACGAAGCCCTAACAATAATGTCGGTCCTTGCCAGCCACCAAGAAGCAAAGGTTGCTATAGTTAAAGCCAGCACCATACCAGTTTTGATAGATCTTTTGAGGACAGGATTACCTCGCAACAAAGAGAATGCAGCAGCCATTTTACTTGCCTTGTGCAAGAGGGACGCCGACAATCTTGCTTGCATAAGTAGACTTGGTGCTGTCATACCTCTTTCTGAACTTGCTCGGAGTGGTACAGAGAGGGCCAAAGGAAGGCTACTTCGTTATTGGAGCATCTTCGTAAGTTACAGCAGCTTTGAATGGTGGGGTTATAAGCAAAGAACTTCATATTCAATATCTTTCTGCCTGATTATTTGACATAATTTTCCACACTTGTTTGAGAACTGATCATACGATGGCGAAATAAGTCAGCCTCGATGATTCAGTGTATTCTTTCCTTCTTTTCTTGGTGGCTCTTTTTTAACCCTCTGTATGAGCGTGTAAAGAAATCAATTGATATATTGTTTCCTTATGAAATTCTCACAGAAGTTTCTTGTTTTCCTCTGCCATTTTTTTTATCTGTTAAAAGAGTGTATGATTAGCTTCTTGCCCTTCAACTTCCCGACCAAAGAAATCATCCCTCAGCAAAGAAATATATATATAATATATATAACCCCAGGGCAAGCCCAAAATTAGGGGGAGTCCTTTTTATAACTTGAAATTTTTGCTAAAAAGATGGGTAGTATGAGAATGAAATTTATAATTGGCTTAAGGACACTTTTCATTGATAAATTTTTTTGGTACATTGGAAATTTAAAGCCCAATTTTAATGGCTTTTTCATTGGCCATTACTCCATGGATTTTGCCCCATTTTCCTCTTTTTTATATTTACCTTGTTTTTGATTGGTTCATAAACTTTTGGTACTTTTATTTTGTGCCAAACAGCTGAATTTAACAAGAAAGAAAGATAAGTAGTTTATAATTATATGAAAAAAAAAATGTACCATTTAGAGAGTGCAAAACCAAGCAGTAGAATTTTGTTTTGGGCAAGGGAAAAACAGAACCAACCAATTGTGTTACTCGGATCTAACACATTGTCGGTATAGCCTACACTAATCTAATCCATCACCTCTAATCTCAAGTATAAGGTGGAACACTTTTTTTGCCTACTCACTTATCTCTTTCCTTAAGTTATGGTATGCGAAAGGGTTGAGTGTTAGAGCCCCTTTACAAGCAAGCATTCAACTTGTCTCCAGCCACTTGACCACCATTGCTGACCACCGCATAGTTCTTGAGACAACCCTCAAATAGAGAACGAAACAAAATAGAAAACGGAACAAAAAATAAAAGTATATCAAAATTATCTCTTCTGTCTTAAAGAAATTGACCTCGTACCATTTTCACAGAACAACAGACAGAAAGAAAAGCCCAAATTGAATTATACCTTAACCTCAATTCTTCTCTATCATCCTTCTCCTCGTATGGTTAATGCCTTTATCAGATCTTCACTTCACACACGCAATAGCCAAGCCCAGGTTACCCTGCAGGCTCATTTACAACGCTGCAACAGCCCCTGCATTTGCTTCAATTCAACTTCAAAATGCCCCATTCAACCAACCTCCTTCAATCCTGTACAGGTTCTCCTCACTCTTGCAGCGATTCCCGAAGACCCTTTTCCACGTCAAGTCCATCCACGCTCAGATCATCATAAATTGTGTGTCCAATGAGCAGTTTCTGGCTGCAAAAGTTATCAGGGCCTATTCTGATTTGGGTTTTCTCAGTGTTGCCCGCAAGGTGTTTGATCAATTTTCTCACCGGGAAACCGTTGTTTGTAATGCCATGATGGATGGCTACCTGAGAAACCAGCAATACAAGGAGGTTCCCATGTTGTTCAAAATGATGGGGTCTTGTGAAATAGAGATCAATAGTTACACTTGTATCTTTGCTCTCAAGGCCTGCACCAGCATGTTGGATTATGAGATGGGTATGGAAGTTGTTAGGGCTGCTGTTCGTAAGGGATTCCATTTGCATCCACATGTCGGGAGTTCAGTGATTAATCTCTTGGTGAAATCCGGGAGACTTGATGATGCTAGAACAGTCTTTGATGGGATGTCTGAAAGAGATGTTGTGTGCTGGAATTCGATTATTGGGGGTTATGTGCAGGAGGGCCACTTTAAGGAGGCAGTTAAAATGTTCCTTGAGATGATTGGTTGCGGTGTAAGTCCAAGTCCTGTGACAATGGCTAGCTTGCTCAAGGCATGTGGAGAAAGTGGACTTGGTAAACTTGGAAGATGTGTTCACGGTTACGTCCTTGCATTAGGCATGGGCAATGATGTATTTGTGCTGACTTCATTAGTTGATATGTATAGTAACGTGGGTGACACTGGCAGTGCTTCTCTCGTTTTCAATAGCATGTGCACTAGAACTTTGGTTTCGTGGAATGCTATGATTTCAGGATATGTTCTAAATGGTATGATACACCAATCTTTTGCTCTCTTTAATAGACTAGTCCAAAGTGGTGCTGGGTTTGATTCAGGAACCTTGGTGAGCCTTATTCGGGGCTGTTCTCTAACATCTGACCTGGAAAGAGGGAAAATCCTCCATGCTTGTATCATTCGAAAAGGACTTGAATCGAATTTAGTTTTGTCCACTGCCATTGTTGATATGTATTGTAAATGCGGTGCCACAAAGCAGGCAACTACTATTTTCAGAAGAATGGATACAAAGAATGTAATTACTTGGACTGCTTTGCTTGTGGGTTTATCACAAAATGGCTATGCAGAGGATGCGCTGAAATTATTTTATCAAATGCAAGAAGAAAATGTGGCTACCAATTCTGTCACTCTTGTTAGTCTAGTGCATTGTTGTGCCCATCTAGGATCTCTTAAGAAAGGTAGAAGCGTCCACGCTCATTTGACCCGCCATGGTTACACATTTGACGCGGTTAATGTGTCAGCCTTGATTGATATGTATGCCAAGTGTGGTAAAATTCACTCTGCTGAGAAGTTATTCAATAACATGTTCCCTCTTAAAGATGTTATATTGTGTAACTCAATGATTATGGGTTTTGGAATGCATGGTCATGGACATCATGCTCTTGGTATCTATGATAGAATGATAGAGGAGGGGCTCAAACCAAACCAAACTACATTTGTGTTACTCCTAACAGCTTGCAGTCACTCAGGCCTAGTTGACGAGGGAAAGAATTTGTTCCACAGTATGGAAAGAGATCATAACATTAAGCCAAATGACAAACACTATGCTTGTCTCGTTGACCTGCTTAGTCGAGCAGGCTGTCTTGAGGAAGCAGATGTAGTGGTGAAGCAGATGCCTTTTGAACCCAGCACTGATGTGCTTGAAGCTTTGCTCAGTGGTTGCAGAAATCATAAGAATATTAATATGGGAACACAAATTGCAGATAGATTGCTTTCTTTAGGTTACTTGAACTCTGGAATTTATGTCGTGTTATCGAATATATATGCAGAAGCAAGACTATGGGACTCAGTGAATTACATAAGGGGCCTTATGAGGATGCGGGGCCTGAAGAAAACACCTGCTTATAGTTTGATTGAAGTAAGCAATCAGGTACACACATTTTTTGCTGGTGATGATTCACATCCTAAATGGGCAGCTATTTGTCAATTATTAGAAAATTTGAGGATTGAGGTCGAGGCTTGTGGTTATGTTCCTGATACCAGTTGTGTCCTTCGTGATGTGAATGAACCAATGAAGATTAAGTTGCTATGGGGACATAGTGAGAGATTAGCTATTGCATTTGGTCTTTTAAGTACACCTTATGGAAGCTTGATTAGGATCACCAAAAATCTTCGTGTCTGTGCTGACTGTCATACTGTTACCAAGTACATATCAGAAATAGTTAATAGGGAAATCATTGTCAGGGATGCTAATCGCTTCCATCATTTTGTTAATGGGCAATGCTCTTGTAATGATTACTGGTAATGAGGACATGCTGAGAATTGGCTTATGTAGAAGGGGCAAAAGCTACCTTGATTGGGATGTTGAAGGGTCTAATTTAACATTGGGACCCACCTCTGTGGTTTGGGAGTGCCATGGCATGCTTACCAAAAGAGAAATATATTTATTTTATTGTGTAATGGTGATGGAGGTGTGATGATTCAATTCTGAGAGTAAAAAATAAATGTCATTATTTTTAATATAATGTGAACTGAAGTTTGAAAATTGCAGTGTTTTGGTGGTTGTATGGAGTGACATGGAGTTGGTGGAGTCTCCTTAACTAACTCATGTGTCTTAGCACAGAAAGACACTATGAGTTGTTGGTGTAATTTTGTTAAAGGAAAATGGATGTAATTTAAACAAGTTTGACAATAGAATAGTATAATTTACTCGCTATGAGTTGCAATATTTTGGTGGCTGTATGATGGAGTTGGTGGAGTCTCCTTAATTAAATCATGGTCTTAAACACATAACGCACTATGAGTTGATGGTGTAATTTTGTTGAAGTATAAAGGAAAATGTGTGTAATTTAAACAAGTTTTACAGGAGAATAGTGTAATTTACTCACACTAATTTGATTGCATTAGTTTATAAAGTTTCAATTGAGTGTCATTTCTCAATTGCAACAATAATATGCCTTTTACTTTATAATGTTAACATGATTTAGTTCAATTATAAATTGAAATAATAATACGATCATGCTGCTGTTGTATACTTACACTTTTATGATGAGGTGTTCGTGTTTCGTGTGCCAGTTTGTGCTATTAGCATACCCTGAGAATGCAATAAATAAAATTTAGTTATTGAATAGTATGATATTAATCATTAAATTAAAACTTAAATTCGCAATCTTTTTAGCTACTTAACTTAAATTTTAATTTTAATCAAAATTCATTATTTCAATTTTAATCACTCATACAATATTCAGTGATTAAAGCCACTACGACTAGCTAGTGGTGAATGGCTTGAGTAGTTTGCATGAGATTATACATTCAAACGTCACCATCACTAGAAAAATCAGCGATTAGAATTTAATATTATTTTCATATTAAACTATAATAATGATACTCTATAAAAAAAAAACTATAATAATGATAAACCTATGGTGGTAATAATAATAATAAGCAGGAGTATAAACCCAATAAGAAGGCGTCCTGCCCCAATATGAAGGGGATTTTTGAACAGCTTGAAAGGCTTCTGGAGGCTTGGATTTGATCAAACATCACTGAAGCCAACCGAGAAAGAAAGATGCTTCTTAAGTAACTTGAACAATTCACCGTTTATCATGTTTGAACGGCCTTGTCCTTCCGATTTTATGACCCGATAACCAGTGAGGACTCTAATTTTGGCCTTATCTATCTATTCAAATTCCCAATTCTTTATCTTTTTTGTGGCTAGTATTCCCGCCCCTTTGACAAAGTTAACCATAACCCAATGAAATTCCATTTTATTAGTTAAATGCAACTAGGATGTAACTTTCTTCTTCGGGCACAAACTTGGATATAGGTTACTACGCATCAGAACGTTCAATATGAACAGAAATTGGTACTTTTCAATGATACGAAAAAGGAATCGCTTGATAATGAAATTAAGTGCTTGCTCGGCTCCTCCACATATACGAACAAACCAAAGTCAAAACAAATCTCTTAATCACATGCAACAATACCCCCAGGCCTTTGAAATTCATGAATGTATCCTTGAATCCACGCCGCGATTACCGTTTGTCACGCCTTCGAAGATACCCAAAAACCAAAACACCTTATGTTACGGAATTACTACTCGTCCCTCACTTTTCATTCATAAGTTATTTTAGTCCTAACTTGTTAAAATTAATTAATTTAGTCCTTACATTACAAAATATAAGTTATGTTAGTCTTTATTCACTTTTATTTAATATTTCATCAATTAAATGATGATAGGTTCAATTAAATAATACATGGATATATTCATTTTATGATTTGGAATGGAAATTTAAATGACTTATTTTGTATAATTTTATATATTAAAATGAATTATTTTAAACTCCATTATACTTCAAATGACATAGGATATGTCAAGCATCATTTAAGATTATCTATTATCATTTAATTGATAAAATGTTAAATAAGTGAGTTGAGAACTAAAATAACTCATATTTTTTAATATAAGAAATTAAATTAACTCATTTTAAAAGTTATTAACTAAAATAATTCATAAATATAAAGTCAGGACGCATTAATTCATGCTCAATAAAAACATGCCCACTTTGTTGGAGAGTTTTAAAATTTTGGCAACTGGGGCCTCGTGTTGTAGACTTGAAACATGGTTGTTGAAAAAATTAATTGAAACTAAGCATAGACAAGGTCACAACTCACAATGCCTTCAAAAGACAATTAGGGTCGTTGATTACATATATACTATTGAATAATGATGTACTTTAATAGTTTGAAAGCGAAAGGCTACGTAGTTTAGTGTTTTTAGTTTTCGTAATTTTTTCAAAAAGTTTGTCTCTTTTTTAAAAAACTTGCCTACCTTATTGACCAATGACCCCAAAATTCACAACTATAAAATCAGGTCCATGCCTTGTTCCCACCATTTCACATGTGAGCATTAGCACATAATTAGCCCTTTGGAGTTTTGTGAGCATTACCCGGAACTAAATAATAGTTCCGTTTAATCAACCCTTTAAATTAAAACTAGAGGCTGACTATTTCGTGTGTGCTAGCTCCTCCTTAGTGCCTCACACTCACACAACAACACCACAAAGGCCAAAGGCTAAAAAAAAATTGATATCACATAAGCTAAGGTACTAATTAGTTTACTCTAATTATCATGGGGAACACCTTTGGCACAAAGAAGACCACAAAGGTCATGAAAATCGATGGTGAGACATTCAAGCTGAAGACACCAGTGAAAGCTGGTGATGTGCTGAAGGACCACCCTGGCCTTGTTTTGCTTGAATCCGAGGCAGTTAAGCACTATGGAACAAGAGCAAAGCCTTTGGAGGCACACAAGGAGTTGCTTCCAAAGAGGCTCTATTTTCTTGTTGAGCTTCCTAAAGAGACAAAGCCAAGGAGGGTTCGTTCCGGCATTAACATGAGTGCCAAGGATCGGCTCGAGAGCCTAATGCTCACAAGGAGGTCTGCCTCTGACCTTTCAATCCTTAAACAAAGCAACATGGTGGTTGGTGCTGATGAAAAACAAGCCAATGATGATGATGACAACAGTAATGAGGAGAATAATGCCAACAGTAATGGTGGGGTGAGGTTGAAAGTGAGGCTTCCTAGGGCTGAGGTTGAGAAGTTGATCCAAGATTGCAAAGATGAGGCCGAGGCTGCTGAGAGGATCATGAGTTACTATAAGGCCAATGGTACTAGCAGAGAAAGAAAAAGTGGAATTGAGGGAAATAATGGTGAGAAGACTATGGTCTTGGATCAACAAGTGGAATGGAAAAAAGGTGGCAGAGACAGAGGAGTTAAGGAGAGAACAAAGGCACCACGTGAGGTATGTTTATGTTTTACTAAGAAGTGTAGATAATTTTCTTGATCATGGCTTGTTTGAAATTTTGAACCTTGCTCTGATGTTCTCTATTTTATCTTTATGAATGTTAATAATTAGAATTCTCCTTGTTGGCCTTATCCAAACAAGCTCTTACTTTTAAACCTGCCTAGAGAGAATTCATCACTGAACACTTTGTCATATATGAAATTCTAAAATTTTCCGTGACAATATGCCTCTTTGTCCATGTTTTTTTCACTTTTTTACCCTAGCTTGATAGAACTTCGCACAAACGGATAATGTAAGGAGAGGCACTTAGCTAATATTATTTATTTATAGTGGTCCTAATGACAAGTTTGAGTGATTAGACATAATGTTTATCTCTTTTAGGACACAATACGTAATCAAATTTGTCACTCTTTTGCTTTGCAAAATCTCTTTTAGGCCAATGTTCTTCCATTTTCTAGGGATGAAATATCTGAACTGGATATTTTTCTGACACTTAAAAGCTCTGAGAGTTTTATCAAAAGCTTTGCCTCTCAAAATTTCACTTGATAATCTCGCAAAATAACAAAAACAATAGACGAAGGAACCAGAGGGACCCAGAAGGATCTCAACTACCAAGATTCAAGCATACACGGGAGCTCAATCAATGCTATTATTAATGACAGGCAACAACCAACAGATTTTTAGACACATTAATATGTGCTTGATCTGTTACTTTATACTTTGGATGGGGGAGTTCGTAATAATGACCTAGCGGTATACGCATATTCATCATGTGAAATTACGTGATCTAGCAGTATGCATATATTCATCATGTGAAACAACAGCACTGAGATCAGAAATGTTAAATGCTTTGTCCTTTATAATTTGTTATTGGTTCTGCACAAGATATTGCTGCACGAAGTTTACATAATCTTTAATTTACTAATAAAAAAGGTGTGACTGGCTGAATTATTTAATTATTGCTTATATAAGAGTGTGAATATGAAGTGTGCGTAAATAATTATTTTAATGCAATATTGTTTCTCACAGTTGTAAATAGCAGCTAAATTGTTTGGTTTTTTACCACTCTTGCAGAAGAGGGTGAGTTTTATGCCAATCAGCGAAGGAGGGATTCAAATAGCTGTGGCTTCATGACCACAAAAATATCACATTATCCATAAAATCATACATTGGACCCACAGGGGTGTGTTGCTAGCCTCCTTGGGGAGAATCTCATTCATGCACCAACTATAGGAGTTCTAATGCTTAGTTAAATAAGAGTCATATTATTTATACTATACTTTAGGATCACGGATTGTCACAATCAATTGGTGTTTGTATATGAGTTTCATAGAAGGGTAAGCATCTTTTGTTAAGATTAATTGCTCTTTGTCACCGACTTTAATTTTGTTGTGACTAATTGTAAACCTATGTGTTGTATAAATAGCATTACTCCTATAATGGTACGTACATATACTGGCCTTATTGAAGTGATATAGTGATCAACTTTTCAACTTTCTCTTGTGCTTCTCCCAGATAATTGTTGGAATTAGAATAAGTGGCGAGAAAGTATAGGAATTATGTAAAACATAGTAAATTGTTATCTGAGTATTCGTCAATGAGAACGGAACAATTATGTTCAATCAACTATGAACGATAAACACAAAAATCGAAAAAATATCACAGAAAGTCAGATATGGCGGAGGGAAGGCGGGTCTCAAGTATAGAGACTCGGATGGTAAATCCGGTTCGAATGGTCAATTTTGGTTAAATCATAATCCCCTAGAATGGAATTGGTCTGCTTTGGTAAAGTGATTTTGTTGACTCTTCAAGGTTTTGGCCTTTAATTTAATATATTTAATTTTTGACTGCTATGGACTGATTACTGACCATGCAACTTGTTGAATAAATTAATGTATTGTTCAATAACAAGTATTACCCTCAAATCACCTTATAATTACTCAAGGACTTGACATTACATTATTGTGAGTAGTTTGTTATCGTATATACTGTTATGAGAGTAACCTTAGAATCATTTGTTGGTCCTACTTGTCTCTGCTTTTAGAAAATGGATAAATGGTTTAAAAAGTATGTAATACATTTTGTTGAAGAGAAAAAGATTTATTGATTGAGAAAAGGATGAGAAATGAGAATAGATTAATTAGTTAAGTACAAGTACAGTAAAGAAACAAATGATATGAGAAAAAGGTAATAAAACTAGTTTTAAAAGGATGTAATAAAAGGTCATGAATGTTATGAAACGATCGCATTTTTTAAAAGAAAATTAGGATGAAAGAATAGTTGTGTCAACTCTCAATCCAGCTTAGGCTGGGTTTCGAAGCACAATAAAACGTGAATTATTTTATCAAAAAATAAACACGCGCTATTGATTATCGCTGAAATTCCTATTTATTTATTTATTTTTGTGGGACGATATTATATTGATTAATGTTAAAATGTAATGGTTACAATGAAGTATCACTTTTTAAATTGCTATTATGTTTATTTCGTTGTTATTTTTTAAAAAAAAATTACACTAATCCACGAACAATGGTGTAATTTGGTTTAAAAAATTTATGAAGCATAAAATAAGGTTTAGTTTAAATATTAAACGTAAGACTATAATCAATCTAGACCATGAACAGTGAACACCACCCACCAGAAGTAAAATACATTATTCCAATTATTTTCTCCTAACCTGACAAAAAAAAAATATTTTCTCCTAACTAACTCACGCATGTCTGATTCCCATTTAAAAAAAAAAAAAACCAAGAATAATAATGACAAAAAGGGGATCGTTACAAATAGCAATCGTATGTATTGGATTTCTAGACGCATTAACTGTCTATATTGTATCCACACTGACAAATGGCTTCTGATTATCCAAAGCAACCAGTTTTGAACGTTTCTTATTTTCTTCCTTTAAAAAGAAAAGGAAAAAAAAATCATTGTCACCCAAAATGGGATTCAAATCTCCCGTTTCCTTTCTCTATCTCTCCAATCAAGTTTTGTCACATATTTAAATTATAAATATTTAAAAAAAATTAAAAATCATGAATAATATCATTATTACACATATGTTTAAATTCAAGTTTTGTCACATATTTAAATTATGAATATTTAAAAAAAATTAAAAATCATGAATAATATCATTATTACACATATGTTTAAATTTTATTAAGAAAAGATAGAGGGGACTTTCAACCAAAATTTACCAGTTCATGTGCAAGTCAATTTAGTAAAGTCACAACGTGGCCTGCACATGCAGAAAAGTTGAACACCTCTCATCAAGCAAATTTCCTCACACTTAAGCATGTACAAAAAAGTCCGTACACGCATAAGCTTCCGTAAGCCACGAGGAACGTTATGTCGTTCAAAGAACGCCATCTCGGGCCAGTGTAAAGGCAACGTAATAATCAAAAGAAATAGACGCTAATTCATGAAACCCAAAAGAAACCGTTGGGTTTTGAAAATTCGATAATCTAACATGTGTTTGAATACAATCAAATAGAGAAAATTAAACGCCTATGGTCAATAGCCAAGTTGATGCAATAAAAAATGCAAACTCATTAAACTGATATTTCAAAGTTGCTCGTGACTACTACTTCACCAGAAACCATAGTTTTAAAAACCTTGGACGGGATTTGAAAAACCCGCCATTCCCGGTCCGAGCCACTGTCTTTGCCCCGCATCAAACCGTGCGACCCGCTGACTCTCCTTACAAAACCCTACTCTGCCAAATCTGTGAGTTTTTTTTTTTTTTTTTTGCTTTTTTTCCCTTTTTAGCTTTTTTTTCTTTTTTTGCTTTGTTTTTGCTAAATAATGTTTTTTTTAAACCTTAAAAAAAAATTCTAATATGACATATATAAAAAAATACAATAACTTTATTTATATTGTCATAAATTGTGAGTTTGTGATGTAAAACTTTGTGTGTTTGCTTGTGTAATTATGTTTTAAACTTGTCAATTGTGATTCATGATTGTGAAGTGTGAACAATATTTAGGAATTTATGTTATTTATTTATGTTTTTGTATTTGGATCCTTTAAAGGGTATCAACTGATTAATTAATTATCATTTTATTATATTTAATTTAAATTTTTATATATTTTTACATATTTTTTGTATAAATTTGTTAATTGGCTTTAACCAGTGACCTTACCTTTAGTCGATCGGTCCAAGTTTTAAAACTATGCCAGAAACTACTCAACCAGCAGAACAAGTTACACATGAATTCAATATTACGATAAACATATAAAAACACAAGTGTTAATAGAAAGCAAATGTCCTGAAAGATAGCATGAACCGTTATAGACATAGTAAACTGATATTATTTATATAATTATTGCAGCATTCCCATTTGTATTGGTGATTTGGTATACAAATTCAAAAAATTGTAGAAAACAAAGCTATAAGGTGTTGGAAAAGGGTCCGACACCTACGGCAACTATTTGGAGTCACCATGCAACCTTGGTCCTAACCACTTGGTGTCTGTGCTAGGAAAAGAATGGTAGTAATGATACAAGTGTGTTCAGGATGACCATTGATCAGGTAAGGTGAGAAAATATGTAGTCATAGCCTTCCGGAATCTCTTCTTGTATTGTTTGGGAGAGACTATGGTTGGGGCAGCATTCTTTGGACCCCCAAGTATCCCAGATGCCTTAACCCATGTCTCCAAATGCTTGTCCCAAGTGTACTGCCTCATGAAGTCAATGATCCCCAAAACCAATTCCTTCCGCTCATCATCCACCCCAACAAGTAAAGAATAATCCATAACATCAACAGCCTGATCCACACAATGGGATAATGTACTGTGAGCAAAAAACATTACAAAAGAGACAATTGCAACATTGAGTTATTAATACAAATAAAACAAAGGCTAAATACTCATTTCTGTTCCTGAGAAATATATGGAGGGTCAAATTTGTCTCTTAGTATTCAAAAGTCTCCTATTGGTCCTTCACAATTCAAAAAAGGGTACAAATTGATCCTACAATACCAATTCATACAAATTGGTCCCTCACAATTCAAAACAAACAACAAGTCGATCCCTCCCTATGGTTCTCTACAGTGTTTTTAATTGTACAAACCTATATAGAGACCAATTTGCCCCTTTTTTCAATTATGAGGACCAACAAAGAACTTTCAAGTCCTATAAGACTAATTTGTCCCCGATATATTTAAGAAAACAAAATGAGGTTTACTCTAAAACAAAAGGTGGTATAACCAGGAAACACAAAGTTAAAAACATTTGTGCCAGATTTGTCTTACAATAATAGGCAAGGGTTTGTTTTGTGCAAGGTATCAAGTGAAATCATATGGTACTAGAATTTATCTCTTTCCCACGTGCTATAGACCATAAGACATCAACACTTGCATGCAAGGTTTGAGAAAAATTTGTCAAGGGCTCATTTACAGGAATTTATGAAAACTTTCGGACCAGTTTAGTTTGAGTTTCCAGTTTTCAGTTTTCATTTTCAGTTTTCGAGTTTTTCAGATTTTGTGAAGGAAATATTGAAAATTCTGAAAACTACGAGCTTGTTTGGTTTGAGTTTCCTATTTTTATTTTCAGTTTTCTAGATTTTGTGAAAGGAAATACTGAAAATTCTGAAAACTATAAATTCCAGTTTCAATTTTCATTTCTAGTTTTCAATATTTCATTTAAAAAATCCTGAAAACTGAAAATGAAAAATGAAAACTGAAACCAAACAGGCCAAATTCTAGTTTTCAATTCTCATTTCTAGTTTTCAATATTTGCTTCACAAAATCCTGAAAACTGAAAAACTAAAAATGAAATTTGAAAACTAAAACCAAACAGGCCCAAGGAAAAATTGAGATTGAAAAACAATCAGAAACAGCAGGGGACCTTAGGCATAAGTAACCCTATATACCACTAATAACATTCAAATGATAAATATCACTATAGAAAAATGGTAGATGTAAACTTTAAACATTGAAAGGTGATATGGAAACCGAAAGAAAGCTTACTGCCAAAAACGATGTGTCATTCCATACAGCTCTCTCGAGTTTCCTCTTAGCCCTACTACCAAGAAATATGGGTTTTGTTCTCAATGCTTCTAACAGATTCATGTCCAGCATTACTTTGTTAGTCCCAGTTGTATCCGGATTGTACCTAGATCTTTCTGACCCCTTGAGATCATATACCCTGGATATATTTCTCTTATAAAAGAGGTTCTCCATTACCATCAGATCTATCCTTGTTTCCTTGCCACCTTTAGGGTATTTGACAGTGACCTGCAATCAAACAAGATACATTATATACATGAAATTACATTTATCCAGCAGCTTGGAGCTTGTACACTGCCAAAGAATGTGCTATCACCTGATAAATACCAAGGATTTTGGCAAGGCAAGTTGGCCCTCCCGCCGAGTTCAATGAATCCATCAGGTACTTGAAGTACTGAGGTGCGAATTCTTCAAAAGAATCCAATTCCGTCTTTGTGACTTGTTTAATAATAAATCTTTCATCCAACGACTTGGCAAAGTACACATTACTTTTCCCGCCTTGTGCACTCCATCTCTGGCCACGGCTCAAGGATCTCAAAAAATCAACTTCATTAGGGCAGCACTTTTTCCTAAGTGCTTCAAACTGCTTTGCAAAATAGCAAGTGACCGAAAAATTCACTTTGCCTCCAGCACCCAAAGAATCGTCACCAAAAGAAATCTGCAAGTGTATAGATTTTTTGGGGTCCCAATAAGAGAACCAATAGAAGATGTAGCATCTTCAGACCCATAACTACCATAATTGATGTAACCCAAGTCCAGAGAACCCCATGCAGAAAAGCTGGAAGTAGCCAAATCTTCTCTGCTTCTCTGACGAGCAGTCCAACTCACTTCATGCATATCTGACTTACCAGAAACCCAATCTCCATATTCCTTGGAACTAAGGGCATATGATATTATGCTAGAGTAATCATTGTCATAAACAGCAATAACTCTGTCACCATGATGTGTTTGGGAAGCAGCAACCGAGCACCTTCAGCTATGTGAGACATGGAGGAAATGAATGATGGTGGGGAGCTCAGTATCAAATTTAGCTTCTGTGCCTCCCATGGCAACATTTGAAAGTAAGTTTGCAATACATTAGAGCTTGGGTCTCTAATCATATTCCTATAATCTCCAGTAGCATGAAAAGATCTAAGTGTCGATAAATGTAATGAGGGGGAACTCTTAATGCTGAATCGAAAGAATGAACTCTTATTGGTTGCGCCAACCTTCTAAAAGAAGGGTTATCATTTTGGTTAGACCACCGAACACAGCCAGCTGGGACATTGGCTTGAGCAGTATTAAGTGGTTCAACTTTCAACAGAGGTTGGTCAGTACCTGTCCACGCCGAATCTATTTTCTCGGAGAGATTGGATTCCTGGGTGGAAAACACTCGAAATTGGCAACACATTCACCATCTGAATGTACTTCCTCTCCATCAAAATGACTTATAAATGCTTCAGAAGCAAAAGGTCCAAGTGAATCATCTGCCTCTCCAAGCACACGAGTCTCATGATCATGCAATTTTGAAGGCTGACGATTATTTTGCCCAGGCCCACTGTCCACATTCCGATCCTTGTGAAATGAATCAACCCTCAATTCTTTTACCTCTGCATGTAATTCATTTTGTTGCTTAACCTTGGAGTTAGAACTTCTTTTAATAAGAGAGTCCAATGAGTATAGCCGATGATCCCAAACATGTGAACCAATCAGAAGTGAGCGTCTCAAGCGATTTAGTTCCAGAATGTCTAAGGCCATCTTCCCTGGTGACAAGATCTCTCTGGGTGATTGTAGCACATTCTAAACATACACATGCATAAGAAAAGGGAGAAACAGAAGAGGAAATCAGAGAAAAGCATATTCATCACCAAAATGTGAGTATAAGCATGCACATAAAACACTTGCACTTTCATACCCATAGAACAATGAAAGATTGACACAAGACATAAATTAGTTTTCTCACATAATAATCTGTTCTTTCTCTTTGAAGCATATCTTTCAGCTCCAGTATGTCGTTATGAATGTCACAAGTATCTAATGGCTCATTTCCAGTACTAGGGGACACAATCTTTGCTTCCAAACACTCAAGTGCATCTGATATCTCCACATACAAGGTTTCCACTTTACTAAAAAGCTGTGCAAAGAGAGAGAGAAGGGGGGGTGAAGAAGAAAGTTAAAATTTTTATGCCAATGAGTAGATAAACTATAATTTACTATCAATCTACACTATATTGTTCAGCACTACTTTTAAAATAGTAAAGCAAATATTAACAGTAGCTTTTTAATATCACCTCTCCTGCCTCCTTTCGAATCCAATCCTCTTGGAAGTGACCAAATTCTAACACAGATGGGGGTAGATGGACAGACAGAATATCAATAGGGGAATACCGGAAGAAAGCAACTGTGCTCCCAAACCTGTAACATTAGGTTGTTTACCACCTTCCAAGTATCAATAACCAACAAAAGTTACATATATAAACAAAATAATCAATAATCAATTAGGGATTCTTGTCTAGATGCTTTACCCATAAAAACGGAGGCAGTCCCTCTGCAAAGAATGTCCACAGGTAGCAACCCGATTTGCAGTTGCATGGTTTGAGAAGCTCAGTTCCAGGAACTTTCCAAAAGACAATCCCCAGGCTGCATCTGACATAACAACTCTCCTAGTTGCCGGTGGAACTCCATCCACAAGAGGACACTTCAGGCAACGGTGCCACATCCAAATCTTGCCATCTCTTTCCCCTGGTAATGTCACAGAGGAAAGACGACTAACATTGATTGTAAGATTTCCTTGCTGGTGCGTAAAACAAAGGACATGTGCCTCAGCTGGCTCTTTACATGACTGACAATAGGATGTCTGCAAAAGTGTGACAGTCTTATCATTTCACTTCATAATTAACATGTAATAATGTAGCTAGCAGCAAATATTGGAAAACAAACATGACTTACCTGATCAAACAGATCATCACGAAGATACCTCCCAAGTGGCTTATCAAAAGAGCCATAGAATTTTATGCGCAGCAACCTAGTGCGTCCACATACAATTCCTTTTGATACACAATGACTGGAGAAGTACACCAATATGCTCTGATGGCTATCAGTGGCAGAAAAGTATTCGCCAGAAAACTCATCCTCATTAATCTTGTCTTTCATAGTGTCAGCAACTTCACCATGATCCCTCTCCTCTTGAACCATGGTTTCTTGCAATTCTGATTGCAAAAGGTCTCTTGTACTAGACATAGTGTCCCCCTGAGGTTCATTGCACTGATTCAAATAGGCTGATTGTTCATTCAGATTAGAAGTTAAATTATTATGGTATGAATCAGAGAGTACATTCTCAATGCTATAATCCACCATGGTGCTTGTATATGAAGGAAAACTAAGGCCATCATGATGCTCTGATGCTGATTCCAAATTGTCAAGCATTTTAAAATCAAGACCATCCACGTCTTTCACCCTAGAAGCAACATCAGCATCTAACTGGCACATGGTTGAAGGAAGGGAGTTAGACATCACAGAAATATCAGTGTCAGCTGTTACACTCTCGGGCATGTCAGTTGAGTGTTTTGCTGTCATTTTAGGTAGGGTAGCACCTTCATCAGCAAGGAATGAGGTCTCCAGAGACAAATGATAAGCTGCAAAAACTGCATATTGCACGACATGTTTAATTTTTTTTAGTTCTTCACGGCATGTACCCTTCAGTAACACCTACAACAAGAACCAAAATCAGCAACAGACTCCACTGGCCACAACAATAGCTTGCAGTTACTCCACTAAAAAAAGCATGTACACAGAAGTACAGAAGAAAACCCTCCACTGAGTCCTACAAAATGAGGAGACATGCAAAAAAATAGAAATTACCGTGCAACCCAAACGCCGTGGACAACCTTCAAAAAACATTAATGTTTTTGATGGCTTTTTGTTAACATGATTGGCAGTTTCATGATCTTCCACCATTCTTTCTAACCGGAACAATTCACAGTGCCCCAATCGTGCTTTAGATAAATTATCCACTGATGGAGTGATAAGAGCACCAGTGCAGCGAGCTATACGCTCTAGCAAAGGCCTTTTAACATTCAACACCAAGGAGATTTCCTTTGCCAGAAGATATTCCTGGGCACATGAAGCTACACTTTTTCTACCAGCAAAACATTCGGTCGAAGAGCCTCAATTTTTGAAATTATCATCTTTAGATGATCATTTTCCTGCCAGCATTTACAAAATTCAGAATTTCTTTCCAAGAAGAAACAATCTTAACTGTAAGACACACAGGTGAATCAAGAAGGCACCTGCTGCAACAATGTGTCAAAAGAAGCCAGTTGATTTGGTACTTTCTGATATTCTAGTGATCCTCCTAAAAGAAGTAGCCTAGGCTTTTTGTATTGAGAGGTCATGCGCTTATGCTTAATATTTTTTGTACAGACTACTCCTTTGATAACAGTGCTGCAAAACAAAAAGTCCACGATCTAATGGTTAATCACATAAAAACGTCTAAGAACAATGCACTGATAGACGACATATATAGGCAAAATTTGGAACAGATGTTACCTCTCACTTGGGCTTCCCGATGCAATACATTTGACCTTTACATAATCACCAGGATCCATACTGCCTCCTTTGCTAGTATCTGGTCTGACAAAGTTAGCAGCCTGCCATGCTATCGTTGCAACTGTGTCAAGCCAGTCCTCAGAATCATTTTCCTTATCGACTTGAATTCCTTCTCCCTGTAAAAGCTGTGAAACAAGAGCTCTAAAATGCCCGTGTATGACAGCTCTTAAAGGTTCTTTGTTTCCCTCATTATGTTTCTCCTTTGCGGGAAACATGTTAGATAAACTGCTACTGGATGAGAACAAGGCACCTGAGTCACCGATATCATCATCCTCATCATCATATGCAAAAAAATCACCTTCTGCATACTCATTTTCATCATCAGGTGGTGGTGGGAACCAGATAAGACCATTGTTTACAAAAACCAAAGGCCTCCCTGAATTCTCATTCTGATCCCGGAAAATCGACAAATCATCAGAAAAATAAGCAGTGTTATATGCATCCTCAGTCCCTTGTTCAGGCTTTCTTAAAACAGCCGTACTTTGTTGACCAAAGGGACCATCATATTGAGAGATGGGGATTTTCTCTTGCCACTTCTGTACAGGGAGCCCAACCCTACTAGAAGTAAAATCAATCCTAGAGGGGCTAAATGAAGGACTTGACCCCACAGAAGTATAGTTGTAAGTGTCATGTCTAGCACTAACGCTACTTGAATCTATATCTGAATAATTATCACAATATGTACGTAATGGGCTATGAAAGTGCTTGCCAGAATCCTGTGTCCCTTCTTCATCGCTCCTACGTTTATATACCACATATTAATAATTGTACAATTGAGGCTAGTTGAGGGAGTCTTAGTTGAATTAGAAGATCATTACTTCACCAATTCAAGGATGAAAAAAACTTGTAAAAAGTTCAAAAAAAAAACTTATAAATGATTAATACTCTAACAACTCCAAGCAGTGCACACAACAGCAGACCAATAACTTATAAATGATTAATACTCTAGTATTCAGTAATTGAAATGCCAATGAGTTTTTTAGTTGTCCCACAACAGCAGGCCAATAATTCTAAATGAAATTCCAAAAATAGAAGTAAAAACCATGTAACTTCCTCCGACAAAGATTAAGTTTTGATTACCTGAAGGTAGATGGATGAGTAGATTCTGAAGAATGGAGAGTACCAGATGAGGTCATACTCCTGTTGCTCATGGAATGAGGATAATAACCACAATATTGGTCTTGGAGATTCGTTCAAAGTGATTTCCCTGATACAATTCAGCATTCATAGGAGAACTGATCCTTTCACTCTCAACACTGAAACAAGGTGAAGGTGGCTCTGGACTTTGTCTTGGACTCTCTTGTGGATGCTGAAGGATGCACTTTCTCACTGCACTTCCTCTGACCCTCACACAACATCCTATTATTAGCATCTGAACAGAACTTACAAGACCTGATGGTTTCCCTAAATCCATTGTTTTCAGATTCAATATTTGGAACATCACAACCCTTGGCACATTTACCACACAACCACCGGCCACAGCTCTTGCAATTGTACCTTTTCTGTTCCATTTCACTCAGATTCCTATTGCACTCACAACACATTCTGCAGCCACTGTTGAGCATGTCAAATTTCTCAGACAAACAAGAAAAATCACTTCTCCCGCAAGAAACCCAAGACCTAACCTTTTCTATTAGATCTAGTAGTGAACTATCAGGTATTCCCATATAAAAATGCAATGACCCAACAGAGAGAGGACTCAGCCACTGCCTCCAAAACAAAAAGGGGGTTTCTATTCTCCTCCTCCTCCTCCTCCTCCTAACTTCAGTATAAGGAGATTGATTCTCTTTCTCTCACAGCAAAACCAAAAGAAACCAAAAACAAGAATTAAAAAAAAAAAGTGCTATCCTTTTCGCACCAGAATACTAATCACTAAAATTTGTCCAAAAATAAAAAAATCCAAGTGAAGAGTATCGGTAAGAAGTACCCACATAAAATTTGGGGGGGCTGATTGGGGTTGTTTTCAATCAAATCAAAAATTGTTTCCTTTTTTCGTTTGTTTTCTCTGTTTTTTTTTTTTTTTTTTAATTTTCCCTTTTGGAAATTGCAAATCCTCCTGGGAATCAAATAATATCAAAGGAGGAGGCGACAACGACGAAAATCTAGGACTCACCAATATAACACTATTTACACCGAAATCCTACCAACAAAAACAACTAGACCCACAAAGCAAGAACCCTTTTTTTTATCTCCTTCAAACCCACTTAGAAAAGCAAGAAACTTTGGAATGCAAAAGACCCCCACAAAGCTAATCGATCCCTGAATCATCATCAGCAATGCACTGAGGAACAGATTCAAGCATTGACCACCCAGCAAGGAAAAATCACAAAGCAAAGAAGACCCCAATGGAAAATCGGTTTCTCTTTATGTTCTGAACAAAAAGGTGAAGTCTTGGAGCCCCTTCAATCACAGAAGAAGAAAAACAGTAAGAAGACTAAGAAGAAGAAGAAAAAAGAGGTGAAAGAAGGAGGAAACTTTAAATGATGGGAAGGATTAGAATCAAAAGGAGAAAGAAGAGAAGTACGGAGAAGGTTCCATTTGTAGCGGAAGAGCAGGCTCGCATCTCAAACAACAACAACAACAACACTTGTTCCTTCATTCCCATCTTCCTTTCTTTCTTTCTTCCCTCACTGCTTTTTTTTTCTTTTCGTTTCTTTTCGTTTCTTTTCCTTTTCTTCCCTTTCAACCCTCCCTTCCCTCACCACCTTATTATTATTTTATATTTTATACAATCTTATAATTTTATAATAGTAATAATTAAATATTATATTATGTTATTCTTTCCAAAATATTATTATTACTGTTTTTCCAAAAAGGCCCCTCTATATTCTCTGTCCTGTTTTCTTGCAACAACAAATAATAATTAATGATTCCTTGTCAGATGTTATTAAGTCTTTGAAATAAATAATATCAGTCTAATTGGGTTTTATAATGGTATCTCCGTTCCCATTGGCTCCCCCATGAGCATAGCTTGGTGGGCTGTTAAAATTGAATGCCATTATCTTGAATTGTACTATACGCTTTAGTTAATTAATATTTTTTATTGGTAATGACTTGAGTTAGTTATTTAATTTTTGCTGTTTTTATTTATTTATTTTATTGTAAAATAACTTTGCTTGTTTATATCCGCCTGCAAGTTTTCCTGTTCATTGGTCAGCATCAGTGTGTAGACCGCAGGTAGGAATCTTTTTAGCACTTTTAAAATTGATAGCGAAATACAAAAACATATAACAAGTACGTGTGCTAAAATAATATATGAAAAGTACTTCAAATTAGTGGCGATAATCTTCTTCTTTTTTCTGGTCGTAGTGGCTATAATCTTATAATGCATTTTATATACCACATACGAAATTAACATGAAAACCTATAATTTTTTTTTTATCCGAGGATGTGTTTGTCACGGAGTAAAAACTCAAAATAAAAAATTTATTGATGAATTCATGAATAAAACCTATGTATTGTAATTTTTTTATAATTTAATTTCTATGTATTAAGAATGTAAAAAATTTATATTATTAATTAATAAAATTTTATAAAGATAATAAATCATATAAAATAATTATCAATTAACATAATTGTATACCATAATTTGTTATTTTAATAAAATTTTATTATTTAATAGTGTAAAATTATTTTATAGGGTTAATGTCTAAAAGTTAAACAATTTTTTGCAAGACAAAAGCTAAAATGAAGGTCTATTCCAATTTAAAGTCAATGCATCTCTTTAAATTCATTAAATGTGTGTAGAATATCTACAAACTACTCACCAAAGAAAAACTTGGGAGTTGAATTCATGTTGACCAAATGAATTAACCGACTGAGATCTGTCTATTTTAATTAAATATCAAACACATCCTAAAAAATAATTTTATGTATATTGCGATTAGACTTAACTTATGCACTATTATAATTAAGATACTCTTTTAACGATTATATTTTTTAAACTTCAATTTTGATTATCTTTTCAGTAATAAACTTATTTGTTGCTGTATAAAAATCTTTTTAATAAATGAATTTATAATTATAAATAGTCAAGGAAATACATGCAAAGTATAAAGGCCATAATTTTAATTTAATTCATATTGGATGCATTTAAATAGAATCAAAATAAATGAAGACCATTCCCAAATGTAAAAACAGAAGCACAAATGAAGCAGAAATAGTTTCCTATCTAAATCTATATATATATAAAAAAAAAAAGAAATGAAAGCTGATTACTTTTTTACCATTTTTAAAAACTTAAAATAATTATCATAAGACGACTATAGACAAACAAATTTATATTAACATAAAATTCGTGTGTATTATATGTTACATGATTTTCTTTTTTGTTGCAATGCTACATGTGTGGACTTGTAATATGATTGAATTATAAAGAAATAAAAAAGATTTAATTTCAATATATTTTTATATTTTTATTTAATTATATATTATTATATTATAAAAAAATTATTTTTTAGATATATTATGTTGCATTGACCAAGTGTATATTGACATAGGATAGTATTATTAAAAACATTATTTTTTAGATATATTATGTTGCATTGATCAACTATATATTATGTTATATGTTACGTTTAAGATATTTATTGCAACAGGTCAAACAGTTTTAATAATATGATAATAAATAATTGTATCATTATGCGAACAAAATTATAACAATGACACATTAAAAAAAATTAAAATTTTCTAGCAATTATTTAAAATTTATATATAATGACATACAATTAATTAATAATAATAAATGTCACTAGTAATATGTTAAATTAACTTAACGAATAATTATGTTGGATGAAGAAAATGTTGAAAATTTACTATTTGAGGTCAATGCTTGTACTACATTTATTTTAATATTTAGTCAGATGTATAATAAAAAAAAGGGACACACTCTTGTACCTTTTAAGAGTAGTGATACTCTTTACCTAGCCATAACTAGAAATTAGTCACGTGTTTCACTAAATTAATTTTTAAATACCTATGAATTCATAATTAATAATTAAATTATAGCTATTGAATTTAGATGCGTATACTAATTTTGAGGTGCCAAAAGAAACCCTTAAAAATTGCGTTGCTGTAAGATATATTTTTTTTACACTTTTATAATTATAAAGTTTTGTTTTTGGTGGGGATATAATTGTTTTGTGAGTACATGTAACTACTTTATAATGATGAACAATGGTTATGTTATTTTTATTTATAATACATAAATACTATAAGTCGAATGACATTTCATATATTATGAATAAAATATATTTTGCAATGAGCAAATGTCCAAAAGACTAACCGAAGAACATGGTAAAAATATTTCATTATCTATGTTATGTCTTATATTTCTGCAATACCACTCGACATCAACCAAGTAACGATATCTGAGGTAAAATCCAACCACACTAATACTCAAAACCAAAAAACTATTTGTGAGTTTGTGACACTAACTGGTTGAGTTTTTATTATAACTTTTGGATTTACTTTTTTCTCTTATTTTTTTAGATAAGTAACAGGCCACCCCATGGAAGAAGGGGATAGGCAAGGAGTACAATTCAGACACGTGCAAATGCAAAATTTCACCAAATCACCCATTCACAGTTCTGTAAGCCAAACAAGACAACTTTCAATACTATTTGAGCGTCCTTCTTTCCTTCACGAGTATCACTCTAATGTACACCCTAGTGTCTACCACCACCCATGCATACGATCTCTTCTGGCAGTGCATAAGATTCGATTTCAACAGTGGCAAGAATTGTTTCTGAGACTGTCCCAAACTTTAACAGTATCCCCTGCTAAAGCTTCTTGCATCCTTGCCTGCCTGGCAACATAAAAAAATCCCAAAAAATCCATATTGGAGGTAACATCCAAAAAATCCATTTGGATTTAACCTTTTCTCTCTTTTTTTGTAATTTTGTTCTTCTTTTTTTTTTCCTATTTGATTTTCATTCTTCTGTGATAAAGTATGTCTTTTTTGGTACATTTGTGAAAGAATATCTGAATACATTTCTTTAAATTATTGCATGATACGCACGCAATATTAACAATATTATTATCTACTGCCGTTTCAGCTTTTCTGTCTATGCCACCTTTGCATTTAACTTATTGAATCTAATTAATTAATCTCATATCCCTCAACAAAAAAAATTAATCTAATAAATACGTGACACAAGTACATATGAATTTCTGCATAATTGTTAATTTGATTATGGTGTCATAAGAAATTTAATTTTATGAGAGCAGATCCTCTAGTAAAAAGATAAATCTTGATTTTAAGATTGATTTTTTTATAAATGATTTATTTTATTTTACTTGCATACGAACCATTAATTGACTTTGTTACAAAGATTACGAAGATACCAAAACATTGAAAACTACTTTACACGCGTCAGCTTATAAATGCACAACAGACACACACGCCGCCTTGGCTAATGTAGAAGTCGGGTTTTTGTGTGGGTCAAGTCAGGTAAATGGGTCCAACCAAATCCGACCCATGAGACTTGTAGATCTATACATTTTGATTTTGTAATAGCAATTAGCGCATGCGGTGGGCGAAGCTGATGTGATGTTGTCTATCATATCTCTCACGAGAATTATCATATCTCTCACGAGAATTGTGAATTCAGCGTAACAAATATACTGAAACACATGCTTTTCGATGTAAACATAAAGTTCTATCGCTTATGTAGAAATGGGGTCTAAATACATAGTTTGTGGGGGTTCTTTTGAATTTTGGCAAAATTGTATTTTCTCAATAATAATATTATTTTAATATCTAACTTTCTTAAACACTCAAATACCCTACTCATAAAATATATTCCACAACTTACTTTTTTTCTAACTATTTTCTCATCACCCTCTCATCATGATAGGTGTCTATATCCATGTGGGTATTAAAATAATTTTTCTTTCTCAATTCTGATGATATCATTTTAATAATGCTCCAGATAGGTTCACTATCCAAAGTGATTAATTCATTAGGGATGGTCGAACGGGGCAAGTGGTAAGGGATTTTGGAAGTTTTCATGAGGATATAGATTGAAACTTCATTGTCGTCATTTTATCAAACAAAGATTGGTTCATTATGTTGAGATTAACCCAAATTCCTAATTGATATTGTTTAGATAATTTTATATTTTTTTGAAGATTTGACAGAAAAAAAATGAAAAGATTTGCAAAGAAAATTTGATAGAAAAATCAAATTTGAAAAAGATCTAGACATGATTTGAGGATGAAAGATATGAAAGAGATTTATTAGATGTGATTATGATTTGGTGCTATAATCTATTATATAAATAATAGTTTTGAGAATTGTTTAGAGATGAGAGTAGAATGAGAATTGAGATATTAATTATGGAGGGTGGAGATGTCGATGATGATGCATTGATGAGAGGATTTGCAACTTCGTCAACAAAAGTTGTGTTGATGGATGGTTTGCAACTTAAAAAGTTGTATTGATGTTGTGTGAGTTGCGGTACAAGTGAAGATAACTCGTATAAAAGTTGTCCTAACAATGTCGTGTTAGATGGTTAATGTAAGTTGTCCAGACTCGCAAAGAAATTAAAATTTACACTACTAGAAATTCATGGAACACAGAAAGATTTTGCAAAAGATTTTTTCCATCTCTGATACAGACGAATTTAGAGATGAGTAGACAAAAATGTGAAGAATTTTTTTTTCAAAGTCTGTAAATCTGTTTGTAATTGTTGGAGCAAACTTGCACTACATGGCATGTAACCGTTATAGATGGAAATTACAGATGGATAATGAAAGAATTTTTTTACAAAACATACAGATGAATTTTTATTTAAATGGTTGATTTAAAATAAATTCAATATATTATAGATGGAAATATTTGTCTGTAATTTGAAATTCAAGATACGTATTTAAAGGACACATTCAAGGCGTGTAGTAAACACGCGCATTAAGATGGAAAATCCTATAACAAACGAAAATTAAAAAGGCACGCATTCTTATCTGTCTATATGCCTTTAGTGAAATGCATTGTTTCATTAAATAAATTACAGACGAAAAAATCTTAACCTTAAAATTATGGCTACAAACACAGCACCTCTTCTTTTTCCATTTCCCATTTTCACTTATTTCTCTTCTCTCTCTCAATAGAAAACAATCACTATCGCCGCCCTTTTTAAGCCACCGCGATCACCATAGCCTCCATTTTGTAAATGGTTTGTATCATTGTATTCGCGGTAATGTTCTCTAACTTTTGGGAATAGTTAGTTTTTTCATTTTCTGCCTTTTTTGTTGTGGGTTTCATTAAGTTATTAGCTTTTAATGTGTATGATTGAAGAGAGGACATTTGGAATATTGGTGTTTCGTTAGGGCGGCGGTGACAAATTTGCCGGTAACATTAATGCAGACAAAAATTGTTATAGATGCTAATTTTGCAAGCTTTTTTTAGCCAATTATAGATGGATTTTTTCATCTATAAATTCCCACAACAATTATAGACGAAAATAACAGACGACATGTTTCCATCTATAAACCTATCTATAATAAAAAAATCCATATATAAAGCTTATAAAATCCGTTTGTAATTTCGTCTTTATTTCGTGAAAATCTTGTAGTGTTATTTAATGTTTAGTTGCACAAAAAATATAGTAAAAGACACAATTCATATTGTCTCTCAAGGGATTAAGGGTTTGTTTGGAAGAAATTAATAAAATAAAAGAAGAAAATCAATTAAACAAATTATCAGCACAAGGAGTCTTTGCGGATCTAGGTTATGTTATCACTGGTTCAACAAAAAATTTACGAGCAGTTATTTTCACTAATTCTTAATCGCATAATTATTGATGTAATTCTATTTGGTAGTCACACAATTGCACAACTCCAGGGGTTGAACTAACATGAACACCAGGAAATCACAATCGTAATCCCAAAATGCTTATGCTAATTTAAATGCCAATCACAACAACCTAATTCTTATCAAAATTAATTCCAATTCTCGTACCAATTAAACATGCTTTAAACTACCAGTTAAATTATGTCCAATTGAAAACCCTAAACCTACATGACATTCACAATTGCAAACACACACATAATCAAAGTTGACTTTAAAAATATAATCATATTACACAACACATAAATATAAGGCCATGTTTGGTGCATCATATATGATAAGGAATCCATTGTAGAAGTTTTTATATTATCCATTATTTGGTGCGCCACATGATCGAGCGTGAGGTGGGCAGGCGGGGCAAAGGGCGAGCGATAAGTGGTAGAAGGCAACCAAGGGATGACGGGATGCGACCCACGAACACGAGTGGCGGGTGGCGATAGGCAAGTGGCCAAGGGAGGGGCCAGTGATCAAGCAGGTGGTAAGGCAACTAGCGGTGGGTGGGGCGACTAGAGGTGGGCAACGGCGATGGGCGGAGATGACTAGTGGGTGGTAGGCCACTAGCGATGGGTGGGGTGGGGTGTTGGCGTGAAAGAGTAAGTCAATATTAATTTAGGAATAGCTAGTAAAAATAATACTATCACATATTATCATGCCTATTGGGACTTGTAAACTTAATCTTATAGTTATAGAATAAAAATAGATTTAATGTATAATATTATGCTATCATATATAACACTAAACATGTGATAAATTTTGATCTTATAGTATTAGCTAATATTATTAGACCTTATACTATATATCAAACAGGGCCTAAGAGAGAAGAAGAAGGAGAACTGAAAAGTCAAATTGTAAATTGAATTAAAATAAAATAATCTCAAATATAATCCTTTGATATTTGGTTGTACTAGGTAAAGAAACTACTCTTCCATTGGTGGAGGATTACACAAAAAGTATTGAAGAAAGCAATCGAAATCCCAAATGGCAACAAAAATGGAAATTGGAATAGCTAAAAGCCTTAGAGAGAGAGAGAGAGAGAGAGAGAGATAGGGAAAGTGATGGCAACCATAAACTAAGCCTACATGATCTCCCTTATTAACCTAAGTTAAGTGGGTATATATAATACATCATCACAATGTAAAAAATATGCCCCAAAATAATTTTAAAAAAGTTATTTTACGAACTGATGTTTTCATTGGGGACCGCTATAGCAGTTTAGGATCAATTTTTCCTCTTTGGTGATCGCAATAGCGGTCTAGACTCGCACAAATACCGATTCAAACACTTCCAAGCAAATTTTGAGCCTAAAACGTTAGAATTAGCTCTTGGACCTAAAAAATAGTTATATCCCTTTGAATATGCTTTCCAAAACCAGAAGATTCACCTCAATTAGACACTATAGATCCAAATATTGGCAAAATGGTGGTTAGGCTTGATAGTATTAGCACATCAGCAACTTCAATCTTGCAACTCAACTTTCACCAAAAGGCTCTTAAAGCTAGGTTTGAGCTAAACATGAAAGTTATATAGGACTTCTTGAACTTTCCAAAACATCTTTATTTGTCTTAATCCATCTCTATAGTGGAAGATACAAATTTTCCATTGCAATATTTCCTACAAATGTGCTTAAATGAACTCTAAAACTATTCTATTTAGCTCCCCAAATTCTCCCAAATTGAACATTGCTCCAAGGTTCATAACTCAAAGAAAGAAAGGATTAAAAGCATAGGAAACTGCAAAACATATTTATTTATTAAAATGATGCAATTAACCATGACTTTAATCAATGGCACACAATAAGGACCAAACATAAGTCAATCAAATGTCAATCATTTTAGCATACAAAATGATACAATATGCCTAGAGTTATAAAGGAAAAAGGGGTGCATGAATGCAACCCATTAGCGGCATGTCCTGACCAAGAAGGCAAAGCTAGACCGGTTGTAGGAGGGGCTAATTTTACGTAAAGAATATATATCTTATAATTTCTATTTTTATTTAAAAATTTAAATAAAACTGATGATATGTAAATTAAAGGAAGAAATGTTTGACGATCAAAACTAGAAAAAGATATACAAATATGTATGTATGTGTGTATATATATATTATCTATTATAGATATTCAAATATCTAATTAAATAAAAAATAATAATATGAATCACCCAACTAAAAATTATTTAGAGGAGTCAAATTGAAAAATTTAAAAATAAAATAACAATTTTAGGGGGCCCATTGCCCCCCTTGACCATAAGGAGGCTTGGCCTCTGCCATGAATCATTAGTGTGATATTAGATGATTGTTTCATGGATAGTAGTAAATTTTGTTTGAGATTTGTTTAGAATTGAGATTAGTGATTGTAATATTTTATTCAATTAGTGGATTGAGTTGTGAAGTCATTAATGTAGATAGTGAAAGTTTTCTTCCTTTGTTGATTTGCTATATTTGAATTGGAGAATTATTTCTCAACATACTAGTGTTTCATACTTTGATATTACAAAATAATGTCACGTCAAATAGCATAGTTGAAAAAAAAAGTGTAAATAGAGGTGAAAATAAGTTAAGTGAATCAAACATATAAATAATTGAAATAATTCTAATATCTAATAATTTTTATGGGTATGGCATGGAGAGAGTTTTATGTCAAATAAAATCTACATATATAAACTCTTCATTTTGATGGGATTAATCACTATTTTTTGCATCAAATACCTTAGGTTCACTTAAAAAAAATTAATTATTTATAAATAAAAGGTCGGCACCATATATGATGATACAAATGATATTTGTGCCTTTTAAGAAGAGGATTCGAATTCAATCAATCAAATAAAGCTTTTTTGATAGGAGGGGTTTACTCATTACATTCCAACCTAAAAAGGGGATGGCATTTCGGAATAGATTACGTTAACTTAGAGTATGTGGGTCTGGCCATTTCAAACTCAAGTAGGATCGTTCAACTAAAATAAAATAAAATAAAATACGCTATGGCGTTAAGTTTATTTATAAGTTTGTATCATATAGCAAGCCACCCGCAATAAGCTAGACGTTCCGCAAAAACTTATTAAATTATTTGAATTAAAGGGAAACAAAATAAAGTTCTATTGTTAAAAAGTGTTGTTTTTATATTTTTTTCATAAAAGAAAACTAAAATCTGATTAGTTAAAATGATTGAATCCTTATTTTTTAAAAGAATAAAGTTTTAAATTGATCTTTGAAATATTTGTAAATTGTAAAATCAATTTGGTTTTTGAAAGAATTGTGAAACATCAATTTAGTCATTGGAAGAACATGAAGCTCTGAAAACTACACAACTTTATGTCAATTAAAGTATTTTAATTTGGATTGAAATCCATTATGAATTTAGGTCTAATTAAGTTCCAAGAGTATAGATATGCAAAAAAAAATATTACACTAAATAAAATTAACAAAATAAGGACTTTGTAAATTATTAAATTCATAAATTTTTTCCTTAAAATTTTGAGTTGAGATACAATGTAAGCTAAACTATTAAATCACTAACGAGCCAATGGAATCAACTTTGGCCAAGGTTAAAAGGCAAGGTAAGAGGAAAATTTTGAAAAATAAAAAATATTTAAATTAATGCTAAAAATTTTAGGTTTAATTTTAATGAATGATAATGTAAAAAATTTTATTTTATCATTCAATCACATTATTTTATTTGTATGATCTTTTAGATAGTGAATGTGAAAGCTAACTAAATTTATATACATAATAATATATGATTGGAAGATCATATTGAAAAAAAATTTACATAATATTATAGCATCAAAATTAAATCTAATAATTAATTTTATCTCACATAAATATTTAAAAATAATAATAAACAAAAATTAAGAGTCAAATTTTAATACACTATTAGTGTAAAATATATATAAAAGCAAAATTATTTGATTCATCAACTATCTACTTTTTTTTTAAAGTCTTTCAAATAGAATCATTTAACTTGAAGTTAACGTAATCTCTACATTTGAATATATGTTTTATTTAATTTCACATTTCACATATCTATACAAATGAAATTCAGTTTAAATTAATGTCTAATATTTTATAATCATAAACAAATAAATACAATTATATCACTACCTATCAAGAAACGTACGTGTTGACTTTGTGAGCAATATTTGTTTTCCAAGCATGACCTATGCTCACACGTTTGGCATGTTCGTCTTTACTTTTCCGTTTTTCGTTTAGAATTTTCTACCCAGGCTTTTGTACAAAATTACGTTAACAAAGCAAAGCTTGAATTAAATTTTTAATTGGCACAGCTTTAATTGTAGGTATATATAGGTCCGCATGTACAACAAAATAGCATATATCTGTGTTAGGAGCAATAATTAGGTTTCTCTAATTATCCTTGCATGGCGATGTGATACGTCGGTCGTATTATTATTATATAGTAGTTGCTTAATAAAATGGTTTTTCCCTGTAGCGGAAGGTATTGGCTGCACCGCAAGGTTAGAGTATGTGTACTTGGAAATTAAAAATATTCGTAATTGTGTACTAAAAAAAAATATTCTTAATTTTTTATGGATAAGATTTATACATAGTTTTATATATTGAGCTTATCCATAAAAATTTGTATATCATTTTTATCCTTTATCAAACATATCTTAAGTAAAGAAAAATTCCATATTTAGTTGATAAATAAAAATTAGGAAAGAACTCTATAAAGAAATATTATGTGCAGGTAAAATTAAGAAATTTGTTGGCTACTTTCTCCATGATTTTCATCTTTATATATAATATTAATTATTTATAAATTATTTTTTATATGATACATAAATATATTAGAATTCTAAAATTAATAATAGCTATAAAATGCACAATTTTTTAAAGATAAATATTATAAATAAAAGTAAGACACAGCAGTGCTGGTGCAGAAAAAGGAAACTCTATCGATCAAACACTTCACGCATTTTTTTCCCCTCTTATTTTTTGGCTTAAATTTAAAAGTTGTTTTCGAATGAATATTGTTAAGGTTAATTAGTAAAATACTTGATCCTTGTGATGAAAAATTAGAGCACACCATTATTATATTTCAAGAATTAATGGATGTGTTCCCCACGTGAGTCATTGACTTGTTAAGCTCAAAATTTAAAAATTAACCAAAGTATAATTACAGGATTAAGGTAATAATTCATGGTAATTAGACAATTTTATACAAATATTTAATACAGCCTCTGACATCCATAGCTGCATGGCGTTCTACTTAAATAATTATCATTTTATTTTGGTGCATTTACATACTGTGACCATTTATGTTCACAGTACAGTAGCACTGACAATGAGTATAAACTTGGTTTATTAATATATTCAGCTTATTAACGTTCGGTTTTTCAATATCAAATTTACGTATATTAATAGATTCTTTAGTGCTAGAACACAATGAGATTACAACGTGTTGTTTTATGATATATACCAGCGAATATATTTTCTATTACGTCCAAGACTGAATTGTTTTTCCATTAGTGGGAAATTCCATTCACTAAAGGAAACAAAGCATACAAATTGCAACATATATATGAAAGGATACCCTACCAAAAAAAATTGTAACCCTACCCCAAAAAAATATATGAAAGGCACCTATTAGTTAACTAGTAAGATGGAGAAACGTGAGGATCGAGATGCAAAAGGGCAAAAGCAACAAAGAATCTACCTTGAGTAAATTAGTTGAAATTCTATTTAGTGTAGTAAAGACACCGCAAGAATAATGAAAGAAAGACAGAGACCTCCCTTTCTGGAATATTGACCAGAATTGTTCCATGTTAGGGATAAGAGTTAGTTCCAACTCAGTTACCTTATGGTTAAGACTTAGTTAGAGACTAACTTTGTTATCTTACACACCTGTTATCCTACACACCCTACCACATGTCATATATATACTTGGAGGCGAGTTCTTAGGTGGGGAGCAGTGAGTTTGTAACCATGTGGTCATGGACACTATTAAAGTATAAAAACAAATCAAAATTACTTTTTAATCCTTATCTTCAACCTATTTTTCTCTCTCAGATTATCCAATGAACGCGTTATGCCAGCAGGACAATCACCATCGCTCCGAAACAGGAGCACATGACAGCACTGTGCAAAACTGGTGAAGGATTAACAACAAAGCTCGACAACTTGGGTGAACTTTCGAGAAACAAAGGAAGATTAATGGATGATGCGACAAAGAGCCAAGAAATCGGAAAAGGATCATATGCAAAGAAATCTTGTTGGTCTAAAAGAGAAGAGCAAAATCAGATCTGGAAATATGAGAGTAATGAAGTAGATTTGGAAATTGTTTTGGGAAATGGAAAAGTGAAGTAGATCTGATTTGAAAATGAATGAAAATTTGTTTGGGAAAGTGGAGGGAAGAGGACAGGGTGTGGCAAAGGAGGGGGAAGCGATGGTGGGAGTGGAGGAGAGAGATGGAAGGAGGAGGAGGGGGATGGCATGTAGCAATGAACCTCCTCTATCTCCATCCACAGCAATGGTGTGAGGAAACGGGTGGTGGTGGAGTGGCGGCAGTTCTAGGGAGTGGTGGTGGTGGACCTGGTTTTAGGAAAAGGATGGTGTGGGTGAGAGAGAATTGAGAAAGAATTAAACGGTAAAATAGATAAAATACTTCTCAAGTAATTTTTAAGAATATTAAAACACAAATCTATATTTTAATTGTAGTTGATATCATCCATTGGATTAAAATTTTAATAGTTAAAATTTAGAGACCACATGATCTCAAACTCATCTTTCCTTATTATAGAATTCACCTATGCTTAGAACTCAATGTTATAGTCAATTCAATCATAATGGAATTCAATTACAGATTTAGTTTCTCAATTTCTCTCTGCTTTCACACTCTCTATCATTCCATCATCCTGCTAGCTTTGATCTCTTGATCATTATCACGATTGGAAGATGAGCAATTCCTTTATTTCATCAAGTCACCCTTCAAAGTCCGAATTCAAATTAAATGGAGTGCAGAAAAAAAATATTATATCTGAATTCATTTGGCAATTTACATATATAATACAAATGCAACTTGCAATTTCTAAACCCATGCAATCCATCCTTGTCTGCTTAGTTCATGATAAATTTAGACAATTGAATAGCTGGTATATAATACAATATCTCTTGACTATATTGTGAGAACCACAAAGGTTCTGTTCACTCCTTAATTTGTCCAGATTACCGGCAAATAAATTAGTGTCTCGTTGTATACGAGATTTATTAATTAGATTTTAATTGATAAGGTTTTCCTAATAATTGCCTTTCGAGCCCTAGTAAAAGATTCCAAGAGATAATTTTTGCATTGAAAAATATATTTTTTTAAGTTTTCAAAGTGTAAAATTCATTATAAAATATACAGACTTACATTTTATAGAATCCTTAACAAGTGTGCCCTGAGACACGGGTTAGAAAAATCTTAATTGATATGATTCGAATTTGGTTAACCTATTATAAGTTTTTTTTTTTTGGTATCTGTTTTTTCAATTCATCATAAGATTTAAATTTTGGATTTTATTTAAAATTAAAATAGTATTAAATCATTAATAACCAAAAGGAAATTCCTCTTGTAATAATATATAGAGTATAGGTTGAAAAGGAAAACTGATTAAAAAAAAAAGAAAACTAAGTTAAAGCTTTAATTGACATGAAAACTAATTGAACTCTCTCTCAATCCCTTTATAGATAAATATTTTGTTAGTTAATTGGCTCACTGGTTCCTATGGAATCACTTTGACAGTAAGAAATGTGATATGTACAAATAATGTATGTATAGTATATACTTAAGGAAGATGAAAAGACATGTCCCATGCAATATCAACAGGTAAGAAAGGGTTTGGTAGCATTAGTTTGGAAAGGGTTTGGTAGGCAGACAACATCTGCAGAGGTGAAGAGGCATCAGCTAAGGTGAGCCGAAAGATGCAATGCCTTTTTTTAAGAATTCCTTTCTCCCATTATTTGACATACCTTGTTGGCCTTTATATTTGGTAGACCACAATTCTCCAATATCCATTTTCTTCGCGCGAGCAAAATTGGAATTTTCAATCCCATTTTTTAATTCTTAGTATGAGTTTAATTAGTAAAAATGGGGCAATAATTTCTTAAATTAGTATTATGTATAATTTTACATATAAAATTTATCTAGGAAAATTTTATACCATTTTTACTTCACAACCAAACATACCCCTAATCTAAAATATTTTATTTAATTAAACACAAGTTGGGATATATAATTATAGACCTATCAGCTTTCCTTTTGCTCTATATATGCATACGCGAGTTACATCATTGCTACACACAAATAGTCACTAAATGATAAGAAAGTAGAATGAAAGAAACCGCCCCTAATGTTACTAAGCGGACAAATCTGCTTGTTCTTGGTCATCTTGTTCTATATCCATGAGTCATATCCATGTGGGACGTAGTATACTTTGTGTGTTATATTTTGGTTGGTATAGAGAAAGGAATCCATCCAGCCTTTTCTTTTAATATGATGCTTGTCAAATTTAAGAGTGCATAAAGTCGGACCCCAGTACTTGAAGTATATTCTATTAATGGATTTGTTTATTCGCACTTTGGAAGCTTTACACTGTCGCTGTACATGAAATTTGTAGCTAAATTCTGAAGTCAAATCCGTGAGGATAAGGCACAAAACCAAGTTACAAATTTTTTTAAAAGCTTTTAACCTATCACAATCCTCGATCGATTGCTTCTCTTCGAGATAAACTATGATCTTCGTGCACATTGAGAAGTTACTTATTATTATTATTTTATAAGCAAAAGTTTAGATGGAGAGGAAGATTTGCTCCAGGACAGAAACAAGACATATCTCTAGTCTCTTTAAACGCTCACAGAAGCATTTATAAATTACCTATTAATAAGAAAAACCTGAAAATTGAATTTAAGTCACGATGATGCATGAACAGAATGTCATGGGTACTTATTAAGTACATGTGTAATTTGATATTACTAAGTTTACTTATGAATTTACCTATAACTGAATTATAAATTATGCACAAAATTAATTTTAGGAAAAAGTTCCAACCATTTGTATTGTGGACTCATACCTAGCTAACCAAAAAGAGTTTGATGGACTCCATTTGATTTAGCTTGGAAGGCTTAAAATTACACTCTCAATATATTAAAATTAAATTCAATTAGGATTTAATTTGAATATACCAATAATAAAAATAGTTTTACATTTTCATTCAATTAATCTGATATTATCATTCAATAAATATGGGTGACTTTTCACTTTTATTGCTTGAAAAATCATGCAAATAAAAATATTTGATTGGATGATAATATAAATTTTGTTTACTCTATCAATGAATTTCAATTAAATTCTTATTATTGTTATAATAAAATATTTTACATGTAATATATCATTATTATATCATGTAATAAATTTAAAATTTTTGAGTTATTAAATTTATTTAATAAAATTACAATAAATGACAAAATAACAACATAAAACATTTTTTACATTTATAATGCATGCTAATTAAACTCACAAGTTGACATATTTTCAATGCTGATTTTTCTATAACATCCTGTTTGGCATTTGAAACTAAGCATGCAATTGAAATTAGATAACTCAATTCTAATATTCTTGTTTGGAATAGCATATAAAATTGAAATTATAATTTCACAATACAATTTCATAAAATTTAAAAATAATGAAAATGAATTCTTCTTAATTTCTAACACATATCTATGACTTATTAAGTATATATCTCCTTATTAAATTTATATAGTTCTTTCCCCTTTTTTATTTATTTTCCAATAATCATGTTGTAATTTTTTAGTAAATCCAAACATAAAATTGAATATTCTAAATCAATTCAAATTCTAAATGGACCCTAAGTTAATGATGTTACAAATACACAGATACTCATCAGATATATGTTTAAAAGAGATACAACACATTCTTAAGGTTGCAATATTTTCTATGCTGTCTCCAATATAAAAGATATTTAGACATCAATGGTCTATAGGTATAAAACTACAAATCATTGATTAGTTTAGAGCATGAAATGTATTTATTTCCTTTTTTTCAACTTGGATCTAATATATCTTTTTAGACTAGTAATTGCTATTATATTAGACTCCTTCATGGATGAAAATTTCTTTCCCATAAACAAAATACACTTATAAAAAAAATTGTTTCCGTCAAGAATCAACTTTGTTCATATCAAAATATACTCACTTGTTTATGGAATCTTTTGATTCTATTGTAAATAATATGCTTAAATATAAGCTATTAACACGGCAAAAAGAAAAAAGGTGCAAATTTATATTTACAAGAGAAATTTTCATTGATTAGTGACAACGAGGTGAAAATACTAGTCAGGCGTAATGCTTGCTATCTTATCATCATCCACTTAACTTCAGGATCGATGTAGTCCTTAAGCATAAAGATTACCATTAGGACCTTAAACCGGCTATTTAGTATATTTTGGCAATTCTCTGACTAAAAAAACCATCCCCAATAAAACAAGAAGGCCTTGTTGTGCATGTATGTCTCCCTGCATTGGTCGGCTTGACCATATTCCCAATGACTTGAGGACAAATCCCCCCACTAACCCCCAATCTCTGTCATGTCGCACTCAAAAGGTTTCTCACTAATCAGTTGGTAAATATCACAATCATAGGTCGTACTAATGCTAATGCTGATACCAATATGTATGTGTAGTGTTGATTGATTAGCCTTGCATTGCCTTTTATCTTTGAAATTTTAAGGTAATAATGACATTTGAAAAGGCAATTAAAGGATTGTGGAACTAATTGAGGGAGGATAGTATGGAGGCTTTCAATGGGGTAAAACTATTGTTGCTATGAGATACATACAAAGTTTAATATATACTAACACTATAAAAAAAATTTTATATTATTATCTAATTATTTATTTTCACATTAATAAAAGTGAATAAGTATCATATTCATCTATTTGAAAAGTCATATAAATAAGATGATTTAATTAAAAACAATATAAAAAAATTTTAGATTGTGGTTATATAGAAATTAAACTAATACATTAATAATATTTCCTTTGCTTTTTGGTACAAAGTTTGGTTGCTCCTTTGAAGCTCTTCCAACAGCCATCATGTCGATTTACTGCATGAGTCATTTCAACAACTGTTTCAAAATGGTGGTTTTTTGTTATTACTATGGTAGACACTGTTGCTTTGGTATCCTAGGCATGACTCGTCTTTACTCATATGTTTCTCTTTTTGTTGTATGCTTCTGAATGTACAGTAGGGTAAGTAAATTCCAATCCCCAAACTTTCCAAATCTTAACTCTAGGATTCTATACTAGTGGCTTACAGCTTCATGAGCAGGTGCCCATACCCTACACGAAGTTAATACTTATCAGTTCAGAGAGTTCTTGTTCGGTGTGTTTATTTTGTGGGAGAAGACAGTTATGATTCCCCTGCTCCTGTTATTTAAGAGGTTTTGTCCTCTTTTATATGGAGGATATCAATGCAGACGAGAGGTGGTTACAGCAGCTTATGGTGCACATTTTTGTGTCTCTCCCTTAAATGCCTTTACAGATCATCCATATGGCCGTTCCATTTAATGGTCAGTTCATCAGTTTAGTTTTATCAATCGAAAATATTATTACAACAAAAAAAAGCTAATGCAAATTAGTGAAATTATTAAGGAAAATATTTTTGCAACCACCTACACCTTGGATACTGTACTAACATCAATTTATCACCTACAAATTTTGTGTGATCCCTATTTAAAAATATAAACTTTGATTTTTTATTTTTAAATTTGATTGGTGTCCATGAACATCTATGTGTTAGGTGTTGAAATAACACCACCCAATTACTATTACACGCAAGGAATATAGTCAATTTGGATTGTATAATAAGTGTTTTTCTTTCCTAGGCTTTGCTCACCATTCATCACCGAGGGTGAATACTGGAAACATATCCACTGTATTCTTCACCCCTAGATGAGTCATGAAAATGAACTTTGGCATTAAAGGGGAGGCTGAGGCCATGGCACCCCATTTCAATGATGCAAAATAGAAAATCTTGGTTGCTACTTTTTTTAGTTTCCTAGTGAACTTAGCTCAGTAGAAGTTATTGATGTTTTGGTTCATTGATTTTCTATGTTGCACGATACTGATATCATATCCGATACCACCAATATGAGTACAATTAGAAGATATATTATAAATCAAATTAAAAATATGTAAAATATAATCAGAAGTTTATAAAAGTAGTGGCAAAGTATATCCGATATGTATCCGTACAAATACATCAACTATTTTGAAATTTTCGGGCATCATAGTTGATTTTGCATCAAGTAGATTTCTGTAGTTTGATCTTTTACCTCCTAGGTCCAATCAGGTAATAGATTCTTCGAGTTTGGCATGCAAAGCTCTCCTAAGTTGAGCTCATATAATAGTAACTCCTCATCCAACATGTCTCACACTTCCACTTGCTTTAAAATGATAAAAATTGATCACATAGAATTCAAAGTTGCGGCTAGACTAACAAAACAAGTACTTGAAGATCAGAAAAGCAGCTAAATCCGGCAGACCGTAGAATTTGAAGATATTAAGGGCCTTCAAGATAGAGCCGTGATGGGAATGAAAACGGAAAAAGGACCGCCGCATTCGGATAAGTAGAAAGAAAGAAAGGAATCAGGAGTTAGGCGGAACACAATATATTTCATTGCCATGTCGAAGTCATAATACAGGTCACGTTTTGAATTTTTCTAGCTAGACCCAAACTTTAGAGGATGAGCACTAAAAAATAATACATTAAAATTTTATATATATATATATATATATAATAAATTTCAAGTTGGTCTCTAATAAAAATGGCGAAATAAATTAGTTTCTAACAAAAAAGAAAGTTGCAGTCCTTACAATTAAAAATAAAGGATAAATTAGCTTATTCTCAATATTTTTTTATTTGTGTTTTTATTAACAATCAATTTGAACTATTTATAAATTATTAAAGATCAATTTATTCTATACATCATTAAAAAATACTAAGGAAAACTAACTTGTCTTATAATTTTCATTGGGTCATAAAATATTTTTTTCTTAAAGGACTAATTTGTCCAACACTAGATGTTATTCTAAAAAAATATACACATTCCAATTAAAACTCAAAAAATATATATATGCACAATATATTATTTATTACAATATTTAAATATCTAAGTAAATAAAAGGTTTATGACAACTGGTTTCAAATATTTTAATTGTATTTTCTGATTTATATAGAAATAATGAATAAAAAATAAAACAAAAATGATTGATAAAATTAAACTTATCTTGAGATATTAAACTTATATAATGTCTTCTAAAATAATAATATATCATCCAAAAAATTCTTATAACCCATAAAAATTTTAGAAATGACCAAGTAAATATAAGCACACGTATATACACATAAAATTGAAAATTCCTGGGAGCATGGCCACCCCTGGAAGAAGGGAGGATCCGCCCCTATTGATATGGGAAGATCAGTTTTAGTCATCACATAGACATGATATTATTATTATTTTGAAGTGTGAGAGACGTTATATTATTAATTGCATCTCAAATATTAAATTTTATCAATTTCTTCAACAAACTCATCAGCATTTACTGTTGCTACATAAAAGTTGTTTTGCAATGTAATTAGGATTTTTCTAATAAGTGTCTAACTGCACCGGTTAAAACATTTTAGTTGAAAAACTAAAATTTTTAATTTTTGAACTTATGAAATTCTATTTAAATATTTGATTTTCCAATTTTATAATTTTAACCCCTCATTAGCTAAATTTTGAATCCGACTCTCACCAAGCCATCTTGATTTGCCAGATCATAAATTGATGCTGTGTCCTTTCCACAGAAAAAATTGCATTTTATATATATATATATATATACACATTGGTTTGCAGTCAATTAGTAAAATGGTTAAGCGCATAGTATGATAACTATATTTCCTTTTTTTTTTGAAAAAAACTGAATAGCCTTTTTTTTATTTTTGACTTTGGAGAGCCACTTGGACAAAAAGAAGCGAATCATAGTAAATTTTATCAAATGTCAGTAGGATAATTCGTCCTAAAAAATGAAAGAAATATATGCTATAAAAATTAAAAAATGAATTTGCCATATGTTGTTTTCTGATTGGCTTCATTATTACTTTGTGCATGTAGAAAATGACGAAGATGATGATGATGATTATGATTATGATTATTGTAGCACATGCAGGACAGAGTTAGCTCACTCTTCCATGTTTTATATATCAGCCATCAAGCCAATTGATGGTCAACCTGTAATTCATCTCATACGTGCAAAATTGAGTATTATTTGCTATACGCTTAGCACACGTGCTAAACTTTTCAACGAAAAAAAGGCATATCATATAAAAAGAGTTTTTATAGAATATTTAATATATGTTATGAAATATTATTCATTTATGAATGCTCATATCTTTAGTGATTCAGTTAAGATTTGATTAGATTAGATAGAATTTGTTATGATTTAATGTGATATTATATCTCTCTTCCTTTGACTATAAATAATCCTTTGAATGCTTCATATAGAGTACCTTTGAAATTATCAATAAGAGTATTCTTTCTCTTCTTCTCCATTATTCTCTTTATTCTTATTTTTTATAACACGTTGTTAGCATGCTTTGCTCTCAAAAGTGAAGAAGCTGTTAATACAGTGTAGATTCTTTCTTCTAGGATTCTTGGTTTATGGTGGAAATTGAAAGCATTCAATACAAGCACAATTCTTTCCTACCTGCTTACACTTAAGGAGGCACTTGTTCTTAGTTGGTTTTTCTTTTCTCTATGTTATTATTATAGCATCGATATATGGTGGTGAATAAGAAGGCTTAAGATAAGACATTCTAACCATATTTATCTTAAATAATATATGTTGATATTTATCTTTATTCAACGAGTCTTCAGACTAATAAATAAGAAATATTGCATTCCTATAAGTGAATTGCAATCATTTCCAAAGTGAATGACAATTATTCCAGAAGTGAATAAGAATTATCCAAAAATGGATAATTATTCCTTAAAGTGAATGAGAATTATATAGAAAATAGATAATCATTCCTGAAGTGAATGCATCCGAATTATTCAAAATTATCCGAGAAAATTATAATAGATTTACTTCTCTATTTAAGGAAATTTATATATTCCCATAAGTGAATATGTCAAAAGATTATTCCCAAAGTGACTGAATCTATTATTCATACCACCTAGAGTGTGTGAGATTATAATCTAAAATAAGTTTGTATATTTCCTAGAAGGAACATTTTCATATTTACATTTCTTGAAGTTGATGTATCTCTAAGGATAATTTTGAGTATTTACAATATATAACTTTTCAATTTTGAGTATTTAAATTAAATACTCATATTCTCCTAAAGAGAAAAATATAATAGATTTATTTATTTTCCTTCTTTACTATCTTTATAAAGGATTATGCTTATATATTTTAAAAGATCCTGGTGATCTTTTTGATAAAATACAAAGAAGAACTTTGAGCCTACTACAATAGCATTTGCATTATTGATAAATATATATTGAAAAATATTCTTGACTTTAATATCTCAAATGTGCTCCTGGGTAGCATTGTCAAGAAAAGAGTTTTACAAGATATCAACTAATAAGTTTTCATGAAGAAAAAAAATTAATGAAACTTGCCCAATTAGCTCTCTCATTTTCTGAAGTGAATGTGATAAAAAAAAATTTATAACCCCATAAGTGGTATCAAAGCCAATGATTTGGTTGGGCAATGTTGTTTGTTTGTACTTGGGTGTGATATTAACCCTTGGTTAGAGCATTGGACTAAGATTTTGTATTTGATTTTCCGTGAAAGCTCTCGTTAAGGAGGGGAGCACACCATGTTGGACCTCACATTTTGGGAGATCGTTGGTTTCAAGTGTGATAAATATGATTAATGTTATTGCTATGACATCAAAGTAAATTTCGCATGTACCTGTCGTACATTGAGATATTTGTTTGATTTTTATTAAGTATCGTTAAAGGAGAATGAGAAAATGCAAAGATGATTCTTTTTCAAGATATATTATGAAATTATTTCATGATTAATATGAGCCATTTGGATGTATCTTTTTATCTTTTATATAAATATTGATTATTTGATTTAATAATGAAAGTTTTTATTAGATATATTACTTGATATTATTTTCAAGGAATATTTTATTTCAAAACTTTTAGTACTGATTCTCTCAATATTGAATAGAATAGTTATGTTATTCGTGACATATTTCATAACTATTAATTATATTTTTATGCGATATTATTGAGATTTAATATGTCATTTACTTTATTGATTTATATCACACGATAATCTTGTTTATTATCATGATTATTATATCATGAAATAATAATATATGATACTGATATTTTTGGGATAATTGTAATACATGTATTTATATCACCATTATATTATGATAAATTTCTTTTCACTTACATGATATGTTAATGCTTTGATGACATATTTTGATATTTTCATCTTGTAATAAGATAATAAAATCTTAACTTGAGTATTAGTTTTGTGAATATGATTAAAGGTTCCAGAAGAGCTACTATTATATTTCCCAAGGAAATAAAAATTAATTAGAAATGTTAATATCATTCTTGATAGCAAGATGATTGAAGGCTATAGAAGAGTTACTATTAAGGTTCAGAAGAGCTATTATTATGTTTCTTGAATAAACAAAATTTATTATAAATATTAATATTATTTTTGGTAGCAAGATGAATGACAACTCCAAAAGAGCTATTATATATTTTGATTCTTGAAAAAACATAAATGGTTATCTACCTACAAAAGAATAAAGAGACTTGGTGAGTCTCATAGATATTTGCTAAAATGGATATCATATTATGATAGTGAGTGAGGAAAATACTATATACCTCCATCTCATAACTTGTGCTTCAGGTAAAAAGTTGCTTTAGAAAATTTTGTTTTCACTTTCTTCTAGTCTATAGTACTAATATGAGTATAATTGAATCATCATATGCTATTGTAAATAAGATGTTTATTAGCCTAGATGATTTTACCTTTTGACATGACCGGTTGGACATCCTGAAGCAATAATGATGTAAGGAATTACTGAAAATTCATATAAGCATTTGTTGAAGAACCAGAAGATTCTTTATTGCAATGAGTTTTCTTGTACTGCCTATCTCAAAGTAAATTAATTATATGACCTTTACCAGCAAAGATTGGATTTAAATCTCTACGAATTTAAGGTGATATATGTGGATCAATTTATCCACCATATGGACCTTTCAAACATTTTATGATTTTAATATATGCATATATGAAATGGTCACATGTGTGTTCATTATGATTTTGCAACCTGAAACTTGCAATATTAATTGCTCAAATTATTAAGAGCACAATTTTCTGATAATCCAATAAAAACAGTTTATCTTGATGATTCTGGTGATTTTTTTCCTCAAGCTTTTATTGCTTGTAGGCCAATGTTATAAATGTTGAATATTTAGTTATTTATGTTCACATATAGAAAAAGTTGGCTAGCATAATTAACTTATAAAAGACCTCCAGTTAATTGCTAAACCACTTGCTCATGAGAACAAATCTTCCAATTTCTAGTTGGGGGCAAATTATTTTCAGTACTTATTTCTATAAAGCTAACAAATTGCCAATAATTCTCCCCTATACAATTATTTTGGCTTGCAAGTCAAATAGTTCCCATTTAAGAACTTTGGAGGTGCAATATAAGTCCCAATTGTCTATCTTATTGTTCCAAATGGAATCCCAAAGAAAATTGGGATATATGTTGGATATGATTCTTCCTTTATGGTCAAATATATTGAAACACAAATGGGAGATGCTTTAAAACTCAGTTGTGAGAAATAATGTTTCCAATATCAGGGAGAAAGTAGACAGCTGGAAAAGAAAATAAATTGAAATGCATAAATATTCTATTTAGATCCTCAAATAAGGCAATGTGAACTAGAAGTTCAAACGATTATATTTACAAAGAATAGCAAATGAATTGCCTGATGCATTTTTTTTTATGATACAAAAGGATAACTAAATCCATATACCAGCTGAAAATGCCCCAATTTGAATTGATGTCCCTGTTAGACAATTGGTCAATATAAAATCACACGCAGAAGCGTGATAGACCAATCGATTCCAAAAATAAAATCCTAAAAAAAAAAGAGGGGCAAGGAAGCTAAACGATGTCATGGAGGCAAATGATACTCTTCCTGGAGAAGAGAATAGAGACATAGTAAGGACATTGTTACAGTCCAAAATTTTGATATATTTGAAACGTTAGAAGACGTTTAGGTACTTGAAAATAATCATTGAAAATGATGAGATCTCAATAAACCGTCTTTATAGGAAAAAAAAGGTGGAATCGACAAGTAATAATTGTCGACAATATATTTGCATATAATATAGCGCTACATATTATGCATGAAAATGAGGATCTTGAGCCAAGAATCATCGAAAAATGTCAATGTAGAAATGATTGGCCAAAAATGGAATAAGCCATCCAGGCTGAATTAGATCACTTACAAAAAAAAAAGGTAAAGTCTTTGGATCTATAGTCCAAACACCAGAAGGTGTGAAACCCATGGGATACAAATGGGTATTTGTGAGAAAAGGGTAATGAGAAAAATAAAATTTTACGCAATAAGGCTCTCTTTGTAGTACAAGGTTTCTCACAAAGACTTGGTATAGATTATGGTGAAACATATCCCTAATGGTGGATGCAACATGTTTCGATATTTGATTAGCTTATCTGCACATAATAAACTAAATATGCATATGATAGATGTTGTCATAGCCTATCTATACAATTCATTAGATAATAATATTTATATGAAAAGTCTCTGAAGGATTAAAGATATCAATATCATCTAATGAACGTCCCAAGGTATGTACTCAATCAAGTTGCAAAGATCTATATATGGTCTAAAGCAATCTGGATGGATGTGAGATAACCGTCTCAATGAGTATTTGATTAAGAAGTGGTTTACAAATGATGTCATTTGCCCCTATGTTTATATCTAGATTCATTATAATAGTTGTGTATGTTATATCATTGGAACTCCTAAAGAAGTTTCCATTGTCATAAAAGATCCAACAGAAAGTTTGAGATGAAAGATCTTGGAAAGACATAATTTTGTTCGACCTACAAATCAAGCATTTAACAAACAAAATGTTGTTTGTCAATCAATTTACACAAAGATTACTCTTATGAAGTTTTATATGGACAAATTGCATATATTTTCTTCAGATGTATTAGTATGCAGGATATTTACCAAATCTACACAAAGGCAGATATCAAACAGGTTTTTTCCTCTTATGAAAACATGATCATATCCTAGAGATACACAAGATATACTTTAGCCACTATTTCTTCAAATCACAGAAATTAGTGCAATACATGAAGCTCGTGAATCTTTCTAACTAAAGGCAAGAGATTTAGATGTTCAAGCTATCATGAAGATTCTTTTAGAAGAAAATTGCACAACTTTACATGAGGACAATATGATCTAGATAGTTCAACTAAAGAGAGGAACTGATATCCAATTTGTTCAAGTGATAGAGTTACTACATATTTCTTCTTTATAGAAGTGGTGCACAAAATTAGAATATGCCAATAATGAGATTTTAAGTGATACTTCAAAGATGGAGAAATACTGTATTCTTTTTCCTTGATCAAGGTTTTTATTCCACTGAATTTTTCCTTGATAAGATTTTTAACGAGCTTTACATTCCCACTATGAGGATATTGTACTATTTTTTCCTTCACTAGGATTTTTTCACTGTGTTTTTCTTAGTAAGGTTTTAATGAGGCATATTCCTGATGGATATCCAAAGGGAAGTGTTATAAAATATTATTCATTTATGGATATCCATATCTTTAGCTGATTCGTTAGATTAGATTAAATTAGATAGAATCTGTTATGATTTGATATGATATAATATATTATATCTCTCTTCCTTTGGTTATAAATAGCCCATTGGATGCTACATATAAAGTACCTTTGAAATTATTAATAAGACTATTCTTTCTCTTTTTCTCCATTATTCTCTTTATTCTTGTTTTTTTATAACAATATACTAATTTTGATGTGGTATTTTAAAAAATATTCAGTAAGTTTCCTTAAGACATTTACAAACAAAATTCTATAAGTAGTTTTCTTGTTGAATTTTGCTAATAACTAATAAGTGCATTTATCAAACAAACACTTATTAAGAATTAAAAATAGAGCTAACAATCTCTTTGGTGATAGTCAAGGGATCTGAATCGATAACCTTGTTTTAATATTATTTATCAAATCAAGTATTTATTACTAGGCTAAAAATTATAGTTGTCATAAAGGATGCAATTTTATTCTCCAGACAAGCTACAACATAAGTTCTTGTAAGAATAACCATAATAAATATGAAAGGATGAAAATAACTACAAAATGGGTTCAAACAGATAGTATAGAGATAAGAACAAAAGATTTGTTGAGGCATTTGTCTATACGATTAGAAACTCGAGCACATACATCACAAAATAGCCTCTCTACATAATAGTAGCTATTTTTTTTTTACTTAAGTTATGTTGATCTCCTCTTAAATTTGTTGAAATTCACCTCGACTCTCATCTATTTATAAAATTTTCTTCAAGGCTTTTGAGTTTGTGAAATTATTATGCGATCTTAAATTTGTAAAATTATATGCCGCCTCCTCTTAATTGCACATTAAACAATACGTTTAGGAAAATCAGATATTCCTGAGCAAATAAAAAGGAGTCGAAATAAATTTTATCAAATCTTACGAGGTTAGTGCGATTTACCATTTTTCTTCTAATGACTATTTTTGCTATTTCAACACAATAGTAGCTATTTTTGTTATTCTTTTTTTGTCGGACCAATGTTTTTGGTCAGAAACTATTTTTGTTTTTGTCAGACCATTGGTTTTTGGTCAACACAATAGTAACTTTTTTGTCATGACAACCAAAACCAATTGGGCCTCTAAGCTCCTTGTTAATCCTCAAAACCTACCCACTTTGCAAGCCCAACATTCGCCGCAGTCACAAGTCCCACAATCCATCTTCACAAGAAAAGGTATTCCGCCCCGACAAAATTTAAAAAAAGTTTTCCATGACAACAAAAAAACTGTTGACAGAAGCAAAATTGGAAGAAAAGACAGAACAAGAAGCAACTACACACGTGTCGCAAAATGGTCTAGCGAAGAATCTTCTCCAATTAGTACATCATGCTGGGGTACGACCAAAGAAAAAAGAACCTAAAAAGTTCAGAAACATTGAGTGATAATGAACCCATCACGCACCAAAAATATCTCAGCCCCACAGGTACACGCAAATATCAACCTACCACGCAACCACCAGCTAATACAAAATGGCAAAGCATGACATAGTCCCGGATAGTTTGGGACCAATCATGGTCCGGGTAAATAATCACCAAACATACCCCACTTATAATTTTTTCAAAATTGCATCTTGAGTCTTAGTTTTTCTTATTTGCAGTGGTAGTCAACTAAATGCAATCCCCTCCGCTGGGCGTCAAGCCGTGAACGAGGAAATCTAAGCTGATGGTGGCGTTGCTCCAATTGTGAATTCAAGTGTACTGTTTGTATATGCAAGAAATTTACAAAAACAAATCAATCATTAAATTCAGAACATGTGACCATATAAACTTTGCAACTGGGGAAAAAGTTCAAAGGGATAAACCTTAAAACCACCTTGCCATGATCTGGCTTCACAACGCACAGGAGAGAGAATGCCCGAAGCTGAGCATTGAGACAACCTGTGATGGAAACAGTGGGCCGTGGAGGTTTGGATTTGTGCCTTGTCGGGAGCTCTCTCACAACAGCAGCAAACCAAAAAGCGGACGAGGAAGGCCGTGTTACACTTTGACCTTATATGCAAATGAAAAAAACATAAAGAGTCTGCTTGCAATTTTAAAAAAATTGTGCACGGGGTACATTTTGTAATACTTTGTCCAGGGACCATGACATGGTCCTCAACACAACCGGACCATGTAATCCGTACCCAATGCAAAATATCCGCTGCTACGATTCGCTTCACGAACATTCCAGGATTAGCATGCCCAACGCCACATTCTCAAATCACATTCTAAAGAGGAGCAGAGGGTCTTTCTCTCAGATATTTTTCGCCTTTTCTAAAGCTTCTAGAGCAATCATTTACCGAACCGCCTTTAACTCACCATAAAAATCAGCAAGCGCACGTATCCAGTTCGTTCTTCCGTCTAGAGCAGAGAGAGAGAGCCAAGTTGAGTGCAATAACCCTACGTGCCTGTGATTGGAAGTTTTGGAACACTTACGACACAGCAAAAAAAAAAAGAAGAAAGAAAGAAAGAAAAGAAAAGGAAGCTATTAAATTTTGATGAGTGTGTTCTTTCTTTGATGGTTGGGGAAGTTGGTTGGTTGTGGTGCAGTTGAGTTGAGGGGGACAATAATGGAGGCTTATAGAGAAGGGTCGTCGCCATCTTACTACAGCATTCTTGGTGTGAGTCCAGATTCTTCCATTGAAGAAATAAAGCGTGCTTACAGGAAGCTTGCTATGGTTAGGCTTGGTCACTGTTCTCTAGTTATATTAGTCTATGTGTTTTCTGTTTCTTCAATTCAAGCTATGCTTGCTGGTTAGGAATTGAGCAAATCATAGATCTTGATATATATCATATGCATTTGTGTCATGAAACATTTACCGAATGCTTGCAGGCATATGAATGGTTTACATTTAATACTCTCTAATGCAAATGTCTCTTTGGGCTTGAACGTGAAAATTTTGTTCATAATGAAGATGCAAGGATAAAAAACCCTTGACCATCTATATTAGAGTGTGCATATGATTTAATTATGAGTTAGTTAATTGTTAGTTACCCTCACTATTCTATATAAGAATGAATTCCGCTTGAATTGTAATTTTTCTTTTTTCTCATTTTATTATAATAGTAAAATTCTTCAGATTTTCTTTGCTCTATCATAGAATTTAATATGGTATCATATCAACATTTATTCCGCTGCCTTGTTATGAGTTGTTGAACTCGTTTTCTTTTGTTTTCTTGGGTTTTCTCACTCACCAAACACTGAAACACCTTCTCTTTTGTTCACAATTCCTTTATTTCAAATCCCTAAAAATAAGGAAAACACTTGCTTTTTTCCTTTTCTCACGTTTTTTTTTTTCCTTTTCCAAACATTGTTCCCCAAACAAATTTCCATTCCCTTTTTTTTCCGGTCTGGAACAATTTCTAGATCTATCATGTTCGGATCTTTGTGTTTTCTTCTTTCCGGTTCCGGTTCCACTTCCGTGTGCTAAGAGATGTAGCTTCTTTAGATCTAAGACTTCCAAGATCTGGTTCCACTTCCGTTTGCAACGCCATTCCTGGTTCCAACATTGTTCTTCTGATCACATTGTATTTTTCTCAATTTTAGTTGTACTGTACTTTCATTCCAAGCTGGAGATGCTAAAAGTAGCATGCTCCAGAGTGCGGCCTATTAGTGTGTGTATATGATGCTTAGTTGATATTAGGAGTTAGTTGATTTAGTTAGGAGTTAGTTCATTGTTGGTTACCAGGTGAACCGCACTTATACTGTAACTTCTCTTCCTCTTTTTATGACAGTATTAAAATTCTCGTTTTCCATCTATTGCTTTTCTCTGTTCTATCATGAAATTCAACAATTTAGTTATGGAGACTCTTGATATTATGTCATGAAACTATCTATCCTAAAAGTTCAAGCCATTGACAGAGGCAATGAATGTTTTTACATCTAATAGTTGGGATGCACATTTGGTTTGTCCTGTAATTTGAATTTGGGTTTTGAATATGAGGTGCTGATGGTGGTGCTTTTTTTTCAATGCAGCAATGGCATCCAGATAAGTGGACTAGAACGCCTTCTTTGCTGGGTGAAGCCAAGCGCAAGTTCCAGCAAATTCGAGAAGCCTATTCAGGTACGGTTCTTTGGATATTCTTGCATTTTAAGGGTTCTGCTTTTTGCTTCAGTTCTTTTTTTTTTCCTTTTTTTTTTGGAGATCATTGAATTCTGATTCTTTATGTTCTGTTGGTGCAGTGTTAGCTGATCACAAGAAAAGAATGATGTACGATGCAGGCTTGTATGATCCTGAAGAGGAGGAGGATGAGGTGAGTGCTTCACAGGAATTTCGGTTTTGTTTAGTGGAGTTTTGAATTTGCTTCTCTTCATTTTGCTTGTTGGATTGTATATGGTGCTGAAATACTATTTGTGCTTGATCTTTGCTTTCAGGGCTTTTCTGATTTTGTGCAGGAGATGGTGTCCCTTATGGCTCAAGTGAGAAGAGAGGTATTTATTTATTTTTTTAAAGAAAAGTTCTTGCATGGGTAAAATTCCAAGGCCTCATCTTTACCCACATTCATAATAAAAGTGGGTTCCATTAATTCTATTTATGGTACACTTTGGTGTTTATGGATCCTATCAATTTCATTGCAAGTGTGTGTAAAAATGAATTGTTGGAATTGTGTTCACTTTACAACTGGTACCTGCTCTTTGACAAACAAACCTTATGGGCATTGTTGAACCAAATAGTACACCTTATGTAGAATGTAATAATCTATTGGGACTGTGAGAGGAGGGAAGGAGAGAAAAGAGGGGGGGGGGGGATTTGAATCTTTTTTCCCTACCGCTCTATTTATTTTTGGATCCTTAGTGGAGTTTTAGGAGAAAAGTGTTAGAATTTTTTTTGGGCAGTGAGAGATAGCATTTGGTGAAGAGAATTTAGCGCTCATTTATTGGAAAAATAAATATGTAATGCAGGAAAAGGATTATGGTATGGAGGAGTTGCAGTCCATGTTCATGGAAATGGTTGAAGGATTTGATCAGTTTCCTTCCAAGCATTGTGGGGTGCCTTCGGTGCTTGATGAATCCCTGTGCTTAAAGAGGATGCGTTTGGACACAAATATGATGGACAACACAGGGTCACATTTTCAAACACCTGGCCTCAACTTCTAGAAGCCAGGGGTTGTTGCAATTAACTAGCTTGCATGGTTGCTGTACTGTTCTTCTAAGTGTAAATGATAGCCTTCCTCTGTGAAGAGGAGGGAGGAAACTATTGTACGGTTTTGCCCTTGGTTATTGCTCACTGGGACATAAGGATTAAAGGATTCTTTGCTTTTTGGGTGTACCAGTGAAGTGGAGGATGGTTCATTTTGTTGATTTGTTTGGATATCAAGTTAGGCATCTTGAGTAGAGGAAAAGAAAAAATTACAAAAGATATTTCTCTAATTGCCTTTTGCGTTTGCTCACCGGTACGTGTTGTCTTTAGTGTTCAATTTATTTTCAAATAGCAACTTCTGTTTTATTTGTTTTTTGTGCTTGGCTTGGAGGTAGTCTTCAGCTACTCATTTTCATGTGTACTCATTGTATCAAAGGTTATACATTTTATTTGTGAAGTCATTAAAATGAAACTTGGCTTGTCTGTATCTGTTATATTTCATACTTTGGAAAATACTCTTCAATGTTATATGATTAATATTAATCCGTTCCCGATTTCATAGAAAACAATTTTCGCAAGCAATAAATATCGAAGTTAAATTACATTGACATCAGTAAATTTGAAAGCTAAATTATTACAATTCCGTTTGAAAGCATTGATCAGTCCCGATTTCATAGAAAATAATTTTCGCAAGCAATTAATATAGAAGTTAAATTACATTGACATCAATAAATTTGAAAGCTAAATTATTAAGACACCAAAACTGTGATTTTGACCCGTCCAGTTGCTCATAATTAATGAATAAAATAAATATACAATATATATATATATATATATATATATATATATATATATATATATAACATGAATTATTTGATCAACTTATAATAATACCAAATTTACATTTCTGAACACTTTCATATAAAAACATTGTTGGTAACTCTAAAAATTGCAATATATAATTGATTCAAACCAAAAATAATTTTTTTCAAAATTAAGTCAACATCTTTTTTAGTGTGAAATTCATGTGATTCACGAAAATATTAATCGTTTGTTGATATATATGATGATGATGATGATGATAATGATGATGGTGGTGGTGGTGGTGGTGGTGGTGGTGATAATAATAATAAAGATGAACAAAATAGATGATATACCAAAATACATCCATAAGAAATTACAAAAATTCATTATTAAAATAGATTTTATGAGTAATAAATATTTATAACAATTTAATTAGAAAATTTCATTATTTCATCCCTTAATACTATGTCTTCTTTTTGAGTAAAGAAATGACTGAAAATTCATATTGAATAAAGATTCATTTGGGTTGATATTATTAAATGACTTTTATAATTACAAAAATCCATTATTTTCATCTCCACTCTCCCTTGTTTTTGTTAAGTAAGGAAATGTGCCTGGATATTCACAATAAATAAAAATTTAAAATATAAAAAATATGAATGAATGAGCATACTCAGTTTTAATTGAGAGATATTTCAATGATTTTAATGATAATTTTTAAGAAAAAGAAGATTATATTTTTTTTAATTTTACACAATGTTATAGTAAAGATAATATAATTAGATTTTAAAAAATATAGTGTTATAAATTATTATCTCATAATAATTCAACTCCCTGATTCCGGTAGAAGAAAAATGTTGATTTCTCATATATTATTTTTTAGTTTAATTACATTTCAAGTAAAGTTTTAAATCTCACAAAAATTTAAAAAAATTGCAAAAATAATTTTGTATAATAATTAACATAATAAATAAATTCTTAGCAATCATATTTGAATTAATTATATTTATTTTCGTTATGATTTTTATGTTTGTATGTAAATAATTAACATCTTATAAAATAAAAATAATTCAAAAATACTCTACAATATAAACTTAATAAATCTCTTTAATTCACTCAAGTAAGATATCCTTGAAAGATTTTAGCAAAACTTATAAGAAAAATAGAAAATAAAACCATTACCTCTCCTCCTTTCTTCCTCCATTATATTTTTATTGGATAAAGAAATATATAAATTTATACAACAAATTTATTTATGGGATATTCTTAAAATAAATTTTGTTCAAAATTAATCAACAAAATAAAAAAAAATCATATCATATCATATATATTATTCTAAAATCGGGTTTTGTAAAAGGAAATGAATGACGTATCATTCAACTATGCATTTGATTTCTCACCCATGAAAATAATCAATGATTAAGTCAATTATATCAAGTCATTTATTCAACAATAATTACCAATCAAATATTTTAAATTAATCTAATTTGATTTTATAATTTATTATCAAATATTCTGATTTAGATTTTTTATTGTCATTATATATATGTGAGTGAACTATAGAATACTAGTGTTTTTACCCTTACAATGCACGGGGTGATAAGAATAAAAAGTTTAAAATTGAGTGCATAACAAATTATTAGATAGCATTTTTTTGTGAATTAATAAACAATAAAAATAGATGATTAACAATAATATTATGATTAAAAGTAAATACTCCACATGATATTTGCAAAAAAATAATAAAAGGATTACAAAGTTGCCCATGAGTTCCCCGTTATCATCCAATATCCATATTTTCAAACTACTCGATTTTACCCTAGATACAACCACATAAAGTTGTTCATGAGTGAAGACATGTTTGGATAAAAACAACCCAACAAATGACAAAGAATGATTTTGGCTTTTATTAATGGTCGTAGCAAAGCAAATAGAAACTTGGAATTGTCTTCTTTGAAACTTGAGAGGTGTGTGGATCAGAAGGTATTAAATTCATCCTAGGCATGTAAACCTTTTCTCCAATTTTATTGTGTCACAACTATTGCTCTAATAATGTTGTTTCCAATTCTTCAACAATCAACCTTGTTCCATTACATAATAGGAAAATTGATCAATGTTCTTTAGCAGGCATAATTGGGACTCCCTTTCCAAAACTAATTTATCATTTGAAATGCCAGAACATTTTATTTCATTTAAAAACTCAGTAATTATCCAATCACTTTCAATGTTGACATCTTCATCAGCTATGTAATATGAATCAGAGCTTAGATACTCCTTTTCCTCACTAGGAATTTGAGAAAGCAAATTCATTAACCATTTCAACTACTTCAAGAGTAGCGCTAGCAATGCTCTATCATAAAAAAAGACATAGTTTTTCAAATTATCCAATAAATTTGGATAAGTGAAATCTACAATGCTCCTTAAAGGTGAAAATGATTTTAAAATTAAGAATTTCTGGAATTTCAACTTCTACAATTGTAATGGTCAATTCCTAACTTTCCATCTCCAATTTGAACTATCTAGTTAACAAACAATCTCAATTCTGGACTTATAGAGGATGAACATGTTGCTTGTAACCTCATATTTTTTATCAGTTAAGAACCTTGCAATTCAACCACAAATTTGATGAGTGGAATTTACAATTTCTTCTCTTAAAGCTCTTGGAATAATTGGAAGTATTGACAAAAGTCTCCTCCAAGGACAACAGTTTTGCACCAAATGGTTCATCTTTAGACTTATTGATGTAAACCTCAATATATTTCTCATTATATGTTCAGCGTCTCAAAAGCAAATCTATTTACCATGCATGTTTCATCCCATATAATAAGACTTGCTTGTTGAAGGTTTTTGCCTTAGGACTTCCTTGATAGTACATGTTGACAACTCAGTAAGTGTCAATGGAATTGAAAATTTAGAATGAGTTATCCTTCCACTAGGTAAAAGCAATGAAACAATCCCACTCGATGCAACATTCAAAACAATTTTTCCATTGGTGCAAATAATTTTTGGAAGTCGTACATTAGAGGCATGACACACATTAATGACATCATTGTTTGCCTCTCACTTAAAGGAAGGTGGAGAAATTGTCAAGGATGAAAGCCTGAAATTGTAGACTATAGGTATCATCCTATCGAATTTGACTAAAAAAAAATTGTTGAAAAACTCCTACATATTTCTGGGAACTCAATTAGTCACTCAGATCAAATTGAATTAGTCCAAATCTTAAATCATGGGGCTTAGATACCGATCATTGTATCCAAGAGGGATACATGTGTGTCTTCTAAATGGTATAACAATATGTATAGCATTATTATGGGAAAGAATAAAATAATGTACCTACATTTTGTTTGTCACGTTTTTGTTGTATTTGTATTTTTCTTTACAATCGAGTTTGTTTTGGGTTAGGATAGAAATGACTCTAATTGTTGTCCATCATCTTCTAATATTGAGAATGAAGATAAAATGGTTGAATAATGAAATATTTTAGTAAATGTCTCTATTATATAATGAGCATTTGCCTCATTTTAGTAAATCAAAATCAAATTTATAATTTATTTGTCATAATTAATGTATTTATTATAATTAATGAAAGATTATGAATAATATTGATTTATGGAAATTATTTATACCTATTTTATTTTATGTAATCAATTCATATTCTCTCATTTCATTTACCATTTGTATCTAAATATATTACGTGTGTATATGCAATTGAAATGAGCATCAATATAGAATTGCATTATAGTATCATCCAATTAATAACCTCTAATTTTTTCAAACCTATAAATTAACAATAATATAATAATAAATTAATAATATAGATATGATATCAGGGGATATTGACAATAGTATTTTAATTTACATCCAACCCATGTTTCCCATGATAAAAAGAATACAAATACAAAAAGTGTAATGCGGTTTCATAAAAAAGAATGCACATGCAAATTTATTTTAATTTAATTATAAATATGATATATTTTGTTTTAGTTTCCTTGTATTTTAATTATAAATAAGATCATTTCGCCTTTTGAAATATTTTTTGTTGTATTTTTTTCCTTTAAAAGCTGAATGATTTGGTGACATTAAAATTGGTGATCCTATTTATTATTGAAACAGTAAAAGAAATATCTAGTAATGATATATATAAGTAGAGTTATGATTTTTGAAAAAAAAAATCAATGCTTAACTTTAGCATTTAAGATTATTATAATTGTGGGCCTTAAACTGCTATGAAATCGACACTTGAAAAGTTTCCTCCAATGGAGTCTAATTTATTAGTATTATAGATTATAGATAGATATGGTATGTTGAACAGCCATATCATTCTGTTGTCTTGGTAATTATGTTAATTTGTTATTTTTTTCTTTCGATTATTCTATGTCATTCCTTTTATCTGCTTCATTTTCTACACTCTATATTAGTCATTTCATTCTGTTTGTCTTAATAATTATGCTAATTTGTTACTGTTACTTTTGATTAGTCTATGTCTTTTCTTTTATCTTTTTCATTCCCATTTCAGGTGATTATGACATAAGATAAATGATATTTTAAAACGAAGCTTGATGAAGACATGAGATACTTGAACTTTTATTTTGCTTATAACAAGAAGAATTTTTCAATTTACTGTGGATATTTATTGTTATTACCTTTGATTTTGAAGTGCTTTTTTTTTTAATTAGTTTATCATTTTTAGTGCAGGAGAAACGAGTTATTTTTAAGTTTATTTTGTCATTTAGGAAGTTATTGTTCCTTTTTCTAATTGATGAGTTTATTTTATTGTTGGCGGTTGATGGACGAGTTCTAATTTTGATGAACAAGTTTTTTTTTTTCTATAATAGTATAGATTGTTTAGTTTTTATTTCATATGATTTATTATTAATATTTATATCCCAGACTCATATTTCATAGGATTGATTACATATATGAAATGGTAATTATTTTTTTTACACTAATAATATTTGACATAGGATTGGAAAAAATTCAATCAAATATTTTTATTCTGATTATTTATTCAAAAAATGTATCGAGTATAATAATTGTAATAAATACAGTTAATATTTGATATTTGTTCTAAGGAATAATATTTGATATTTTTTAAAGAGAGTTTTCTATATAAGAAAAACTCCACGTGGTCATTTTCACTTGAATTTATTTTCTGCCTAAAAAATTCATATAATTTTTTTTTCAAATCTTAATAATAATTTTTTAATAATTGTATTAATTAATTATTTATAACTATATAGATAAATGTTAAATTATTTTTTATCACAAATATTAAATGAATTACAAAATGAATTTATATCTATATCGAATATTAATATTAATATTACATTATATATGTATATAGATTTTTTTAAATTATTCATTTTTATTTTGTATATATATATATATATATATATATATATATAACTTTAAATAATATAAATTATCTTAATATTTAATAATATATTGATTTTTAAAATTAAAATTAATCATTGGTATAATAGGTTCTTATAACTAACTTTTAAAGATTACTTTATTGCAAAATTAATATTATTTAAAAATATATCGTATGTTAATTTTTAAATTATACTTGAACATTATATCCATTTTATATTTGATTACTAATTATTTTAAGCGATTCTTAATGTTTAATATTACATCCTTCTTTTAAAACATTGGAATATCATATATTCGTTTTAAATTAAAAATAAAAACATATTTCTTTCTAATCTTTTATAATATATTGATTTTAATTGATTCATTGATGATTGATCATAAATTTTGTTATCAATTGTAATATCTAAGGTCCATATGTCCTTAGACAAGTATAATATGGCCTTAAGGTCCTCTTGAATATCAGTGTTACCAAGAAACCTAGAACCTCAAGATCATGTAAAGTGTAGAAAAAATTCAGAAAAAGTCATACCTGATACGCTATAGCGGTTGAGGACTACTATAGCGGTAAGGTTGTGGGTCATGTGGGAGTAGGGTATTTGGAGACCGCCATAGCGGTCCTCTGTGAGCGGATACCTGCCAACTATTATAGGCCGCTATAGTGGTACCCTCAAACAGGAACGAGCAAAATGACGTTGTTTCATGTAAGTTACCCCATCCCTATATATATACCCTTCTATATGCATTTTACCCCAAATTTTGAACCCTAAGGTAGCGTTTGCTTCCTGTCCTGGAAAAAATAGGGACAAGAATAAAATCCAGAGACAATAGAGAGGTAGAGATGAAGACATAAATAATAAATATGTATAGAGGTATTATTAGAAGATAAAAGTATTAAATTTCTGTCTTATATTGTCCCACTGTCTTCATATTTTGGAGGTCCAGAAATTTTGTGTTTTTCTATCCTGGACGAAAATTTTTCTATCCATTTCTCTCTTACCACCAAACAGGTTTGTGTCTCAATGTCTTTGTATTTCTGTCTCAAAAATAGTAAACAAATACTACCTAACAACCTCCCCACCTTCTCCTACCTCCTCACTCCCATCCTCCATTAATCCCACCTCCTCCAAGAAGCTCTAAGGTTAGGAATTTTTCATGGTTTATGATTCATTTATTTTCTTTCCTCTATGTTCATGAGCTAGAGTGTTTATATTCTTAGTTGTTGTCAAGTGGGAGTGCTCCCCAATATTATTAGAGTTGTTCTAGAGTTATTATAGATTATTCATGTGTCTATGTTGCTCTATGTTAGTTATTGGTGTTATTCCAGCTTTCAAGGTTAAGTTGGTGGTACCACATACTCTAACCTAACAGTGAGTGAGTTCAAACTCATGATCTTATTTTAGATTATCATTATGAGTATATTTATACATTATGATGGTCCAATATGAATTAGATATGAGAATATGTATAAAATATGATTTTACATGTTATGTCAAGCTAGCAAAATTCATGATTTATGATGATAGCGTGAAAGAAATGTGTTTTAAAAAAACCATGAGACCATGATTGAATTGTTGCATGTCATGAAAATATTTTATATGTTCTTGAAGAGATTTTTTGAAAAATACGTGAGTTAGCAAGTTATTAAAGTTGGCAAACATGTTTTTTTATTAATTTAAGAGGTTTACCACATTTTCATGAACTGAGATTTTAGACTTTTTTTAGATATCAAGTCAAGTTATTTGGAAAAAATATTGAGCAAAGTATGATTTATCTTTAGAAATAAATATGTTATTATGGTTTAGAGTTGTTAAGATTATGAAACATATCATTTTGAAATATGGCACTAGAGTTATTACCATTATAAAAGTATATATTTTTTAAGATATGATTTAGAATTTTAGTCAAATAAAATCGAGAGCGTGGAACTCCATATGAATTCATAGCAATTGAGTTACATACTCTGTTAGGCCTTTGAAATCACAATGTTAACACGTTGGTGAATTTTATATTAAATCTATCTCGTGTGTAAAATTTATTGTTCGTCTTTTCTTTTTTTAACGAGTTATTTTGATTGTTTATCATTAAATGCAAGTAATACTTCATTATCTTATTAACGCCGTTATAATGTTATTTGTTCGAGTCTAATTTTTATGTAACGATGTTGTAAAGTTTATACGGTCAATTAATTGAAGTTCAAGAATTAAACTATTTGCTTTACTTAAAAACAGAGAAAATTATGAATTGTGTTTTTCTTAAAATTCTATTGGTTGTTGGTATAAGATTCTTTTATGCTGGTATATGAACTAACCTATCTGTTTTACTTAAAAACAGAAAATTATGAATTGTTTTACTTTTAACTGTAAACAATTTTTTTCCCTTGTTCTCAACTTTTTTTTTTTAACTATCTATTGGTTTACTATTAACCAACTTTTTGCTTTTTTGTTGTCTGAATAGTTTGTGCTACTGTTTTTTCGGTTTTGGTCAAAATAGTTTGTGCTACTTTTTTTTGGTCGAAGTTTTTTTTTTTTTGGTCTGAGGTCGAAGTTTGTGCTACTTATCATATCATATGCTTTCTACAGTTATTGGGTGTTACTGGGTTGTGGCCCAATCTGTTTCTATTCGGAGAACTCACATCTTGTTTTTTTTTTTATCCTGCTCGTGTAATTTACAAACAGATCTTGAAACGTCTACTCTACAGCTTTCCCAAAAGAAAATAAGTCCAAAACAAAAAAAACGAAAAAGTGTACCACTTAACACATTTTGGTTGTTTACGGCTATCACGTATTAGTGGTCCAATCATGCAATTTCTGTTTTAGATTTGGTGTTTTAGGGTGGTCAATACATGCAATTGCTGTTTTAGACTTTTTATTCCTCAGACAAAAAAAAAAAAAAAAAATTCCCGACACATAATTAAAAAAATATATATTTTAGTTTTCAAGAGGTGCATCTTTGATTGCATTTATAATGACGATGTATAACATAATATACAAGTTAATTAACTTGTGGTACGAACCTTCCAACTAACTGATGTACCATGCCAGGTCATGGTGTAGATTGATGTACGAACCTAACAGTGCACCATCAAACTTTGGGTAAATATTGAGGCTTTAATTTTGGAAGTTCCATAACCCTGAGTTTGTTTATAAGCAGTGTAAACTGAGAACATGATTGAGCTATAGACTGATCAGGACTAAAGCGAGTGGATATGACATCTAGAAAGTTCAATTTCATATGTTTGCCACAACAGTACACAAGGTTGGATTGAGACATTGTCACAGTAATTGGTGCAATGTAATCTATAATAAGTCCCTTAGCAGGGACTGAATAATTCATGTGTTGTCAACATGGACAAGTTAAACTAGAAGTTGTAATTCTTTTTTTAAAACTGCTGAGTGATCAGTTGCAGTGGCTGGTTGTGCCTGTGCCTGTACCTGTACCAAGTGATACAATTTGCCATTTGGATCCTTCAAAATAGTGAAGAGAGTGGTTGTTCGTAGTTAAGTGATAATGAGCGGTGATGTGTACACTTGTGCAGCCGTCCAAGTGTCATTTTCTTTAATAAATGCACTTTGCTTTTGTGCAAAAAATTACATAAAATGTCTTATTGGTAACAAATTTCCCCTAAACAAATGTGGTGACTAAAAACAGGTGTTTAAAGTATGTATTACTTAGAGTTTAATTTTAATATATTGACAATGTCATCTAATCAAATTATTCTATTTGCTTAATTTTTAAATAATGAATATGAAACTTAATCACATTTACTTATATGATAATACATTAAATAACTGTGTAAAAAAAAAGTGTGGATATAACTTAAACTCTATTTCTAATCGTTATGACTTTTGCGATACAGAAATGTCTTATTGGTAACAAAAAATCCCCTAAAATAGTCATTCATCTCTTGCAGATAGTAGTAAAATAATTAAATGGATTTTATTTGTCATTTTCTGGTCGGATAATACTTAACTATAGTCAAAAGAACCTTCCAAGAGCAATCCCTGAATTAAAAGTTGTACCTCTACACATACCTTAGGGACAAGGGATTCTAGCTATATGCCTCACGAAGATGGAGATTGTGCTGTCCAACATGCCTTTGAACACTTGTCCAGCCTCCTAAAGAAGAGTTCTCTCGAAGATAATAGTTGAAAAAAGCAATAATATATTAGCAAGTGTTGTGTAGTGTGACGTTGATGACCCAAAAGCTACAATAGTCCAAGATGACGCCCATTTCAGGCCATTGATGGGGGTTAAAAAAATAGGACATATCTCATATCAGAAGGGATAAGCCCTACAAAAACAAGGCATGTCAATGTGTGTTTGTTCTGTACTGTAATTAGCATGTGTTGTCATACGCGCCAATTCTTTAGATTTAGAATCAAATACATGTGAATGAGTTGGTGACTAGCTACCAACTCCATCCTTAGTCAATTATGATTTTCTTTCTGCTCCTTATTTGTTTAGATTGTATTGGATGCTGCCAACGTATAAAATAAAGTAGACCTTTTTTTGGTTGCAAAACAAATAAATAAAGTAGACCTTTTTTTTTTTGGTAAAGAAATAAAGTAGACCCTGATCTCAAATACTTTTCAAAGTGAAAAAGAAAAATTTTGAAAATGAGATATTACGAAAGATATATTCAAGAAATTTAAGAAACCTAATGTCAATGATTGGCTAATTTTTCTTTTTGGCACAGCGATCATCTGGCAACATGCACAACACAGCCACTTGAGAAAGTTCCATGTGACATAACAAATGCTTGACAAATCAAAACATGCATAAAATTATTTTTTTGTTTGAAGAAAAAAAGAAGTTTTCACGAACAAAATTGAATGGCATCGGCATACCATTCTTTGCAAGATATGAGTGAATCACGCATACTCCAATATGTTGCTACCTATACATTGAATCAGGCATACTACAAACTTCTGGTAATAACTCAGCTGCACTCTGCTCTAATATGTTGCTACCTATACATTGAATGGAAACCTTATGTCGTAAAATGATGTACCTTCCAAATTTTTCTAATTATCTATTACCATGTATAATAAAAATCAAAATAAATTTAAAAATTAACAAGTTACTAAATATATAATACACCTTTTTCCCATATTAATAAATAATTTAGGATATAATATTATTTAGACACATAATATTTTTATTCACGTACATCAAAATAATTTAAAAATTTTCGTATGTGGGTGAGCTTTGATTTGACCACCACAGAACAGGAAAACGGAATGTTAGGATCTGATGAAAGATTAAAACCCATTTGATCTGAAACCTAACCATCCATAGTGGCCTGCATCGATTTTAATCATTGAGGGCTTATGCATGTGCATTATCAATTATGTATCAGCGTGGTGGATCCCACACTATACATACACAAGCCACATGAAATTGACGTTCCCTTATTCCACAAGTTACTTAGACCACAAGAAGAGCCAACAAGAGCAAAGTGTCACTCTTTTTCTAGCTCACTATAATCTGTTTACCAATCTAGACAACCATTCCACCGGTATTAGCAATATATTTCCCTTTCTTTTATGGGTTCCCCCTTCCCATGCACCTAACGCGAGACATCCTTCACCTCTCTCCCGGATCTTCTAACTCCTCTGCATATCCAATAACCTCATCCTCACACTCAACACAAACTAGAATATTCCACACACCCACATAACCAACCCAATAAGTGAATGCCAAATCCTTATTCCCATCCAACCAAGTATCATCACCAATTCACCATGTTAATAAAAGGGCATCAAATTAAGGTACCAATGATCCTTAATTTGATCATTGTGCTTGTTTTTTATGTCACTGCCCCAGTCAACGGCCTTGAATCAAGGAAGTTAGGAGACACAACTGTGCCTGCCACAAACGGCACCGATGCAAAGTGCACACCATGTGGTAACACCTATACGCCGCCACCGCCACCACCTGAACTTCCGCCGCCGTCACCACCGCCGCCGGCTCCGAAGAAAACACCCCCAAAACAGTATTGCCCCCCACCCCCATCATCCTTCATATACATAACAGGGCCTCCGGGGAACTTGTACCCTGTTGATGAGAATTTCAGTGGAGTCAGCCACAGCCACCAAGGGAATTTCGCCACTTTCCTGTTGCCACTCTTGGTTGGCTTCATAAGCATGATTGCCTTTTGGTGATTAGCCCGTGATGAAGAAGGTAATCTTCTAAAGACGATAGAAGAATTTTATTATGTCTATGGTTTGTACCTATATAGTTAAGATTCAAGAATGGGACAGGAGAATTTTGTATTCAGTAATTAGTGTTTAACTTGCATGTATGTTTCTGTTTCTTCCTTTTAATATGTGATCACAATTTGTTCAATAATAACAATCTTGCTTCTGTGATTTTCTCCCAAATATGAAAGGGATGCTTCTTCTGTTATTCCCTCCGTCAGATATTGTTAGCTTGGAAAACTGACATCTCAATATGTCAATTTCTCTGTGTCTTAAAAGGTGACTAATATTGTTGCACGGAGAGAGTATTTGTTAATTGTTCAGTAACAATAATCTCACTTTTGCAACGAAGGACTTTTGCACCTTTGCAAAATTGAGATTAATAATGTTGAATTGTTGCGTTCTATAATTAAATTATCCTGAATGCGTTTGGATCACCCACCACCACCACCATTGCCTTTCAATTCTACAAAAGCTCGTTCTTGATGGGTCCACCGTCGGTGCTATGAATGCTTCTCAATATTAGTCGTTGCCTTATAGGAGCACGTGGCAAATTGTAGATCTTAGATCAAGAGCGCAGCATCAAGCTTAACCCAATTAACTTTTAATTTCTTAGTTTTATTTTAAAAGTTGAAATAAAACAGTGACCGTGAAGGACAAATAGGAGAAGTTGAGAAGCATACGCCCACAGTTTGTTCAATGTTAATATGTAATCAAATGCGTAAGAGAAAATTGTGAGTTTTAGAATTATTTGCAGTACGATCTGACAGGTGCATGAGATTAATTAGTGTTTATTCGGACGTAGTGCTGCTGTGCCATTATTTTTTTAATATATGTTTATTGAAAAGTTAATAAAGATTGATAAATTATTAATAAAGTGTTGGTTCAGTAAAAAAACTTATGTTTCTTAAATATGAGGTCTTAGATGTGATTTTAAAATTCATATATATAAACAAAAAATATTATTGAGAGGATTTTTGTCTAGGTAATAATTATATCTCGAGAGATTAATATCTAATGAAGTGATGTTATACTCTCTTTATGTATAAAAAAAGGTTTAAATAACAAACATAAAAGCCAAACTCTAAGAGAAGCCACGTGTGACTGTGGAAGTTCATCGTTGTCATATGCCAAGCGGTTGAAAGCGGAATAGTGAAATGCAAGAATAATAATTTGTTGGATGCTGATGTCAGAGTTCAATTTATCTTTGTGAGATCGGAAGTGTCAGTTGTCAGTGGCATGAAACATCAACTTCGGTTATACCAAACATACAGAGAGTAGGGACCCACATGATGTTGGCAGGTTTAGTTCGGAGGTTCTCTGGAGGGTGACGGGAAACTTGACATTTGGCCAAGTGAGACCCATTCTTGTAGAAGAGTAATGTTTGCAATCTGAGTTTAATGAGATGATTAAAATGTATAATGTGATGATTAGTTTGAGTAAACTTTTATGGTGAAAAGTTACTGATTGGCAATATAAATTCACTGAAAACGTTGTGAGCATTATACAAACATTGAATGAGTGTTCTCTAGTGGGGGTTGTACCTTGTGTTTTGTCTACTGACTGAGCCAACCCGTGTTTGCGAGGTAAACAAACAGACTTGCTGGGCAACATTGTCAAATCGGGGATTAGGGCCACCGTAGCTTTGGATTTAGATTCAGTTCATCGTTAAATAAATGTATAAAATAAATTACTAAAAATTTGTATAATTATTCTAAGTTTTTATTTTTAAAAAATTATATATGATGGAGTGATTTTGGAAAAAAAAATCTTTTGAAATGAATGAGTAAATTTATTTCATTTCATGGTGCATTTTCACCTTTGGATTTTGTATTTTATTTTTCTAAATGAACCATATAATACATTTAAAAAAATAATCAGGCACGTGAGTAGTAAATTTATTTCATTTCATGGTGCATTTTCACCTTTTTTTGAATTTTAAAATGATATATAATACATATACCATCAACCTAATCAGGCACGTGAGTATAAAAATTGTGTCCACTATCCTCTTATAATTTTAACATTAAAAATGTGATGAATGTTTTAATAAGTTTAAGCTTATATTACATTCAATGAATATAAGTGGGTGTCTAAAGGACACCCATTTTTAGTTCAAAATATCATTACTCATCCTCTTATTATAAAACATCTGTCATTGGAAATGGCTGGGACAAAAAATTAACATAATAATTTTAATATTTAAGCTTGAATAGTTGAATTATAAAAACTTCTGACCATAACCCATATAGAAATAACAATCCATTTGTCATAGGTGGGACACTGTTATTTTTCTAATATTTGAATTATATTCTATATTATAATAAATCCACTTAAGTGTGTGTCGAATGATTAGAAAATTATAATAGAGTTAAAAATGGTTTATTTCCAATCAGTAATTCTTCACTAAAAAAAATTACTCAAACTAACCGTTATTAAACTCCAACTCCAAACGTCATTCTTTTATAAACACTGGGTCTCGCTTGGCCACATATCAAGTTTTCATTGCACAGTAGGACAGACACCAATGGGCATTGAACTTTACCTTCACTGGAGCAACCACCGGTTTAATTAGCCTCTATATCCTTTCACTGTTTGATGCCACCAAAGAAAATTTCAGTGGGCCACGGCTTCTAGTTTTATGGTGCGTGAAGGGTAGGATCAGTTGACTTGAGTGATTTCGTTGTCCTTTTATTTTACGCAAAGTACTTCCACTGTGAGTTTGGTTTGGAAACAGTGCATTTTCTGTGTAGGACTGTACTAAGTTACATTATTCTAGCGCTTATCCTTAATCAATCACGACAGGTATTCTAGTGCTTATCCTTAATCAATCAAGACAGCCATAAATGAGTGAGTATAAGTTTATTAAGATTGATAAATCTAATTTTATTATAAGTGTGTCTAAAAATATATTAATGTTGTGCTTGCACAAGAATCTTATGGATAAATTTTCTATTCATATAAATATTTGATCTTTATGTGGTTATTTAAATAAAAATATTATTCTAACAACTAAAAGTAAACATTTAATTGGGACTATCACTTTATCACTATTAGATATGATAATAATCTCCATAATTTCCACTCATTTATCACAATTAAGATAATAAAATAGGTGTTAGAATAATATTGGGTTTAAACCCATCAGTAATCACTCAAGAGTAATTATTATAATAATGAAAATAAGTGGATTGCAACTAAATAAACTTTAAGGGGGAGTTTGGTATAATGTATTAGGCATGATAGTATAAGTTAGGACTATACATTATGTTCTTATCCGTCATAATCCGTTGTTTGATGTAACAATTATTGTATAACCTTATACATCATAACCCTCTATACTCCAAAATATTGTATAACTCAACACAACATGGAGAGGCCATATTAGTCCTGATTATCTTTTAACGTATAAAATATTTTTTTAAATTTTTTATTAAAATAAAATAATTCTTAAATAAATAATAATAAAATAAAATTATAAAAATAAAGATAATTTGTAATAAAATTATTTTATAATAAAATAAATACATATAATATATAATATCAGTTTAGTTATATATAATAAAAATAAATATAATTGATAAACAATAAATAAAATAAAATAATAAATATTTAATAATAAATAAATATTTTAAATAAATAATATATAATATAAAATTATACATTATTAACTAATAAAATATATAAATAAATAATAAATAACATGTAATATATAAAAGTATGGATCAATAACTTAAATTTTAAATAATTATGATTAAAAATATAAAATATTAAAATACATAAAATAGTATTTTTTATTTATATATATTATTGAAAAATAAATAAATAATAAAAATTAATATAAATTAAATTTTAATTAGTAAATATTTACATAAATATAATATTTAAAAGTTGTTATAATAAAAATTTCTATTTTATTATTATTTGATTTTATTTAATATTTAATTAATATATTAGAATTATTTATAAATAAATAGTATGATATTACTACATAAAATCGAATATCTTATGGTATTACATCAAATATTGTATAATATTAAAAGTTTATTAGACCTTATATTATTAGATCTTATCTAATTAGTTTTATACTATTCAGCTTATCCATCAGACGTGTAAACGGATCCCAAAGAAATATAGGAATCCAAATTCTAAAGCTGCTATTTATGTAACCGAAAAAAAATACTGAGAATGTACCCAAAGGAAATTCTAAATCTACTATTTTAAGAAGAATTTCAGTTAATTATTACTCATCCTTCAAAATTATTTAAAGTTCAGAATTTCCTTAGTTATGCAGTTGGATCACTCGAACAAGACAAGCATCGGTTGGCTACATGGTTTAGGTATTGCAATCCTATCATCTTTTATAAATCACAAATGTCATTATACAAAAAACGAACAAATAAACGCTATAATGATTTTGTACCTTGACTTCGTTAGTTTTGTTGAGCGGTACTCCGTTTGAGAAGACATCACCAAGTTATTAGGTGTTAGCTATAACTAAATCTGATGCACCAACATGCTTTTGAAGTGCAATTGCACTTCTATTACTGCTAATGCGGTTGTAATTACGATCATAATATAGTTATGGAAACTTTCAAGCTGCAATTGCAGTTGTAAATCAATAAATCATAATTTAAATCATGCTTCTATGTTCAATAGTGAAGATATTATGCCATAACAGCTTCCACCAAATAATGATTTGCTTAAATGATTCATGTACTGATAGTAACAGGGGAGCTAGAGATATCACAAAATGATTTCCGGAATTTATGTGAAAACCCAGCACGGCAGATTTTGTATATATCTGATTAATCTATGCTTTGCTTTAATCTGCTTCCATGACCTATAAAGACCGATTCTACCCTTTCTTTTCTGGTTTTTGGATCAAGTGCTTGGAACTGATACATAATATGATTCTTGATCACAGATTCTGATACAAAAGGATGATTGCATAATATTTTGTTAAAATAAATGTAATTAGTTAATTAGCTTAATAACAAGGACTTAAGATAGATCACGTTCACGTCAAAAGAGGGAAAACGACTTGGGCACTTTTTTTTCAACAGTATGCCTCTGCACTGTTATTAATTTGGTTTCGTGGGAGGTCTAAATACAATGTAAAATGATGGCAGAAAAAGTAGCTCATGTAATTTATGAATTTCAGAAGTTTCGTTGTTGCAGATAAACAGCCTGTAATGTTGGACTAAGACGTAAAGCAACAATAATGAAGGCCAAAAAGGCAAAAGGCATTTTGAATCCCAATTGTCTCTGGATTGGTGTAGAAGACAGTGCACAGAATTACATGAGCTTGGAAGGTGAAAGAGTTTCAGGACATCTTCATAGAAGGTTCGTAGAGAGCCTTTCTGATAGCCTGTGCTACTCATTCGGCTTACAAGTGATATTATTCTAAGTATATTTTTATAAACGGAATACTCATCTACTGTATATGGTAGACAGATTTCTTGTTAATTTTAGGCTAATTAAATTGATATTTTCTGATATTGGGTGAAATTCACCGTAACTTTCTTTTATCTATAAAATTTCCTTTAAAGTTGTAAGTTTATAAAATTATTATTTGCTTTTAGTTTATATAATAATTATACACACTCCCTACTATTGCATTATCAAACAATATATTTAGGGAAAATCAATGTCACACATATGAATAGAAAGAAGTTGAGATAAATTTCATCTATAATTTGTTCTTAATTTTATTTTGAAATCCCATTATGAGGATTTATATCCTTTATATTTCCTTTAAAATTTAAGAAAAGTAATAATTGAAAAATATGAATTTTCAAACAAAGATCAATTTCGGCTAACATAATCCCATGAATATTTGTTGCCGCTTCTGTATCACTTATAATTTTAGCTATCTTTAGCTAGAATAGGGTCGCTTAATTGGCATGGGAATCTTGATCAGTCGCGGACGAGTGCATGAACCCAAAGAAGAAAGCAAAAGAAAAGCTAATATAATTGTTTGAAATGTTCAACCTATTTGGAATCATATGTTGGTAGTTATAACCACTATCGCACATCAAATTAAGTGCCTGTACAGGAACAAAAAGACCAACTAGATGACATTTTCCACCGACACAATGAGATTCAGTAAAACTGAAAGTACCATACCTAATTCACCTCCGATTTCGTCGATGCCATGATTTCTAATTCTAACCCAAACCGGTTTTAGTTAGAATTTGGGATTAAGTCTAATAATTAACCATTGCAAGCTAACCAAATTAACTATGTGGATGTAAATGAGTGGTTCAGATTGAACATCAAAGCATTGGACATTGTAGCTTTAGCACTCAGCAGGCACTGAAGTGAGATGAGGCTATGTGATACACAATACAAGATGTTGTTTTGGTTTTGGTCCACGCGTCTTAATCATTCTCTGGAACGTTCCTTTTCTTACAGCTGTGTCTTCAATTTTCTTGTTGCGTATGGAATGGATTTTCGAGGTCGGAAATTACACTTCTGAAGTCAGCATATTGGACACTAGCTTCACTTGCAATCTTGTCCACATGCACCTCTCTATGATTCTCACAGTTCTCAAAACAACCTTGTTTGGTTTAAAACCATGTCTGTCTAGATAAGTTATGACTAATGTGCGTTACAGTACGAAGAGAGAACTCAACTCCCCTAGCTTCCTCCTAAAAGCAGAAAGTACTTTTAAACATTAATTAAAGTAATTTTCATTCTTAAATTGTGATTATAAATATGAAGACATATATGTGAGAGATATGTACCTAAAAATGGTTTTGTTTAATTTTAAGAAGTGATGCGAAGTAGTTATTTTTAATTTGTCAAATAAATTCTTGTCTAAGATTAGCTGTATCAAGGAATTTGGGTATTTATGACAATGATGTATAAGAAGTGAAGAACTATAATATATCTGAGAGGGAACTTTTATAACTTTATTCATAAACGTTTGTAATGGTAGAAGAGTGGAAACTTTTATAACTTTATTCATAAAGCTTGTTTATTCATAAACTATGACATTTATGTAGAAGAAGTGAAGAGCTATAATATATCCGATCGCAATTACATTAGCATGATCTTTCATGATATTATTGCTTGGTCTTCATTTGGAGACAAATTGGCCAGTCTAATGAATATTACAATTTAAGAGTGGTAGGTGACAAATTTTGTAGATATCCAAGGCTTCCAAGATCCTATACGTAAATTATCAAAGCACAAAATCTTCACAAATTCTCTCGAAAGGGATTAAGAAAGAACGTCATTCATATTTCGTTGAAGGAAAGCATCTTTTTCATTTAGAAGACACATAGTAATCCAACGCAACCAACACCGGCAGTTAATGTCATTTTGACGTCATCTAGATTTGGTGTTTTCCCCATTAACACCGGACTAACTTTCTGGAACTAACTTTGCAAGTTAAGATTTGAAGCTATAATGGCTGTAATATTTGCAAAAGAGATTAATCATGAAAAGTTACTGCAACTTAAAGGTTAAGGATGTTGTGCTGATTGCAAACAGATTATGGTGCATAAAGTTGTGTTGGTTTGGGGATTAAAACTTTAAAAAGGATATACTCCATAGTGTCACTGTCCAATGTCCATCCCTGTTATTCGCATAACAGGTAACTTTGGCTTCTTGTGTATTTACCAATTTACCACCGTCTATATGAGGCATGATTTGATCTCATACTTATTATTTGCATTAAAATGTATAAGAAACCAATGGATAAGTAAAGATTTTTTTTTTCCTCAGTGGAATCACTTTTATGTGAGTTCTACTATTAGGAACTCGATTAGTATGATTAAGGTCCTTAATGGTGTAGGAGTTTCTCATAAAGAATTTTCCTAAGACTTTTAATTAAAAGATTAAGACACATGCCACCTTGACTAACCCTGCATTAGCAGGGATTGTATTAACATGAAACTCATATTTTCCCTTCTAGGATGGCACAACAAATTTTGCAGTGCAATCAATTAATATGCATACTTCAAATTATGAACTAGTCACAAAAGTATCTAGGTCTCGCATATGAATAGGACATGCAATTAGTCTCTTGTATACCAAAAAATAAAAACTTTATGGAGTCTGTGGGGCACCTTCCCAGCTTCCTCTCATTTGCTGTGGAGCTGCTTTTACTTTGGGCTTTGGCCCCGTCCATCACTCAATGAAAGGAAAAGAAAACTAAAAAACTGCATATGCCGGCGACCCCTGATAAAGACTTCAATATCAGCTCTACATTTAGCTGAAACGGCCGAGTGGATTGACAAAGGTGTTGAGTTTAAGTTCATATACACATAAATAATATTAACCATTGTTTCAAATCAACATAAAAAAAAAAGAATACAATGTTTAATACCACTTGATTTAACCATGATTAATGAAAGCAAGGCTTTGATTACTAGAAATTTTCCCCGCTTTTCAAGTAGGTTTGGCTAAAATATTTGTTGCACTTTTAATTTTGAAGAAAACATAATTCATTTTACAGCATTTAATACCAGAAAGAAGAAGACCTATGCATGTACAGTATTAAACCTTTGTTTTTCCTCTTCTTTAGATATATCTATGAATAATCAGAGAGGTGTTGACCTAGCAGTCAACTTAAGCAATATTTCATATCAGGATGCTTGAAATAGCATTGCGAGTTTCCATCTATTGAAATGAACCTTTTATTTATCTTCTCTGTTTGGAATCATTTAAGACCAGAGTTTGGTCGTAGCTTACACTTTACAAGACCTTATTTCTTCTTGTTTTAGGCATACATCATGTGCAATCATTGTTACTCTTTGCCAACAATAAAATAGAGGTTTTCTTTTCCTATCTTTTATTTTTAATGTCCCAAACGAAGGCCTTGATGTTCCCCAGCCTACTCACCCACTCCTCCTTTTTATGCTTTTTTCCTCTGTCCAACTAAATGCAATTAAACCACCAAAACTCATCTAAGTAGCCTCACTAAGACCCAAAGTTTCTAATTACACTAAAGTCCTACTTTGACTTCCCCTTGCTCATGATCAAACACAAACACACACACACACACACGCTGTAGAGTTGCTGAAACTTTCTTTTCAATCCTTTTGGCCTTCTCTTTTATTATTGAGATATGACAAAAACACCCGTAGCCATCTAATAAGACCACCCCTACATCACCCGCTACCAACTTGTTTCCTCACACCTTCATTCACACCCCACTTGGTTTCATTTCCACCCCCTATTTTCTTTTTTCTCTGGTTTCTCATCCTTTTTTTCCCTTCCATCCAAACATGTCCACCACACCAGTCACTTCCACTCTCTTCTTGCTCTCAATAATACTTCTTAGTTTTCTGGGCACAGCAAGAACCGATGACACTTGCCCTTATCCATGTTACCCTCCACCCATAGGCAGTGGCACTCCAACAACTCCTTCAACTCCTACACCTCCTTCAGGGACTACAGCACCGCCAGCACCGCCCCAATCAGGATTCACATATCCACCACCTTCTGGGAATTACCCTTTAACCCAACACCACCTTATGGTGGCGGTGGCGGCGGTGACGATGGTAACAACGGTGGTGGTGTTTTTGGCGCCCCACCACCACCGGATCCTATTCTACCTTACTTTCCATTCTACTACAGAAAGCCTCCTCATAGGCCAGAAGACTCTTCTTCTTCAGCATCATCGGCAGCCACTACGCAGAAATGGACAGGGATGGTTGCCACTTCTATTAGTCTTTTGTATTTGGTTCATCTTTTTGTATAACGTTTTTTTTTTTAAATATTGATGTAATGAAAACTGTGACTTCATATAAGAATTAGTACTTGTTAAATTTTCAATAGTAATTCAGTCTAGTTTCTGTTCTGTCTGAAGAGAATCTTCTGTCTGTTGTGGCAGTGATTTTGTTTGTGCATATATATAGTTCTGCAGGGGAAGGACAAAAGCAGAGGAGATGAAGCAAGGCAATTGAGCATCAGAATTTAGAACATCATAAGGGCCTCTAAAATCTTGTTTGTTAGTGTAAATTAATATATAAATTAAATTGCCAGTAATTTTGGGCCTTTTATCTTAATGCCATGGATTATTAAGATACTAAGATAGTCCTGGACTCATGGTGTAAACAATGCATGCATCACCTGTTTTGGAAGATTATGTATAGGACTGAAATCCTTCCAATTTCTTCCTTCTTTACTTCTTATTTTCTTCACTTCCTGAAGTTTGCATTCTTTCTTAAATGCGTACATTACACTAATCTTTTATGAGGTCGGATGAATCACTTGTCCCTCTACTTGTAAAATTTGTGGAGGCAATTTTTGAATTTATCAAATTAATATATTGATCTTTTTCAGTTTATAAAATTATTATACTGATATCCTCTCAATCGTATAATAAATTGTACATCCAAAGAAAATTAGTGTTACCAGATTAATAAAAGAGTGAGTTGGAATAATTTTAAATACATGGTTAGTAAAAGTCATAAAGCTGCTTTAGTTTTAAGAATTTTCAATTCAAATCCAGCTTTTTGTTGAGAGATTTTCGACAATATTAGTTTCAAAACTACAACCAATAGATTAATGACAAAATAGCAGAAGAATTGGGAAATTTCAAAACTACAAATCAACTAGCCCATGGAAGGTTCTGGTAAACGTCTATTATTTGAGCACAATTAGCTACCGTCAAATCAACCTACCTATCTTAAGGGGCGCGACGAACTAAAGTTGAGTAGAAAAGAAAGATTTTGGAAAGTAAAAATAACTTTAGCAGCACTTTCCTAACCCAACTCACATATTTTTGAAAAAGAAATTGACTTAACTCTGAAGATATAGAATTCCTTTAGTGAACAAAATATATTAAATTTTCTCAAAAGAAATTACGATAACTTATAATGTTTCATGTAGTCTTTTTCACTTCTAATTATGGTTTAATATATATTAAAAATCAAACTATCTCTAAAAAATTTTTACTGAAGGGATTACCAATCACCTGATTATCTGTGCAGTTTATAATAGAATCCGAACCTTGTTTGCTACTGGTTTAATTAAACATTATCATCTATTCGCAGTAGATGCAAACTCCAGTGCCAACGAAATATGGTGCCTAACGTTGCCCCACTTATGTGAGCCCAAAAAACAAGAACACGTGTAACAATTTTTGAAATTTGAAAAAAGAAATTGAAGAGCTTCCCTTAACTTCCATGGCCGCCACCATAAACAGCCCGTGCTCCCCCATGGTTTCCAACGTCGAGATCTCAGCTCCAGCAGCCATTGCTCCACCAAGGTCATGCTTTCAGTAGAATTGAAAGCCAAGAGGCGGTGTGTCGGTCCGTGTGTCGAACACGCATACGCGTCAAATTAAAAAAATAATTTTTTTAAGCTCGAACATTCATTGGACAACTTTAATTCATTGTGGATGGTATACGCCCAAGTTGGTTTTTTTAATTTATTTTTAAAATTTTTAATACTAACATGAATCAAAAATCAATCCTAATTATTTAGTTCAACCTTGATATTGAATTATTTTATTTTGAAAATTTTTAAGTTAATCATAAAAAAATAAAAAATAAATTAATTAGATAAAAAAAATTCAAAAAAAAATCATATAGCAAATAAAAAAATCTATATATATATATATGCCATGTTCGCATTTTATAATTTTCTGGGTTTTGATATATCTTTATGTCCCCGTCCGTGCTGTATTTCGGTGCTTCATTGATTGAAAGCATATTTCATTAGCACTGCAGCATGCGCCTTCGCAGTATTGCACCATTTTTTTCTTATTTGAGTAATTTAAGCAGCAGGTCCCCCAGGCGAGTCTCTGCTCTACCACCACCAGTGATCCAAAAAGGCCAAAAGGGTAGCACGACTTCTCATGTGAAAGATACAGAATAATAACCAAGACAAAAGCGTATTTTGTTCACTGCTCAACGTTTAGCGTCTCAAGGATCACAAAAAAAGAAGGCCGAAGAAAAAGAAAGAAACCTCAATACTTTTAATACTTTTTTTTTTATTAATCTAATTATTTTTTTACAAAAAGAAAAACTTCATTTTATCTCCCTCAAATATAATTCGTGTGTGCTATAATCCTTAAACTTAAAAAGGATTTAATTATAATTCTTAAACTTTTTAAAACATGCATTTTAATTATTTCTTTATTTTTTGGGATTTTTAATATAAAATAGGTGCATTTTACTTTATTTTTTAACTCTCCAACCAAATATTCTCGATTGTTTATTCTTTCAAAGAATGATAAACCTAGTTGCTAACCCTAATTTTTTCGATTTCATCTACAACCCAAATTCGAAATCTTTGGTTGAAAGCATTCAACTTTCAGCCCCAGCAATCAAATCCCTATGCATTTCACCACCCTAAATCCTCTCCAACCCCAAACCTAATACTGTAGCTTGAAGGTACGCTTACTCATAGTTACTTGATATGCAATACTCTTTAATACAATGCGGGTACACGGTATGCAACTTCATCAAATATTTGGTACGTTGAAGACTTAGTTGCTACAGTTCATGATCCGTTTTGATATGTTGACAGTTACACTCTTATAGTATTTTGAATTTTATTATTAAATTAAAGAGCAAATAAACTATTAACATTTTAACTTTTATTATTTTTTATAAGTAATAATTTACAGCATAAAATATCTTAATTATGGACCGATTGGTGCAAAATTGACCCATCTACTTAGCTCTAGCTTCACTGCGTAGACCCTTCTACCTTTCTAACCTTGAGACTAGGCCTTGGTTCTGAAACCAACTCATCTACTTAGCCTAGCCTTCACTACTTAGTCCCTTTGGCCTTTCAGGCCTCAGGACTAGAAGGTTTGTGGATCGGTTGGTCAAACCCGACTCATCTACTTGGCCCAATTCTCACTCGGATGCCCTCATCCCATATTGCTCAGCCCAAGACTTGGATGCCTTTAGCCTATATTGCTCGGTCCAAGAAGCATTGGGTCAGCGGCCATCAATGCAATGGCAAAGCCCTAATATTCTACCCCTAGTCCAATCAACCTTCAATGAGGAAACGGCCTACGCATTAATGACATGTAATGGTCTCATCAAAGCCTAGGCTACCCAAGGATGAGGAATGAGAGGGGTAGACATTTTCTAAGCCTAAACACGAACGTACCCTGAGAAGAGATGGCAACAAATTATATTTATAAAATATAAAACAACTTATACAAATTAAATATTTTTTTTAACTGGAAATAAATTTATTCAACTCTCAAATCATCATATAACAAATAAACAGTGAAATCTAGTGGGTTATCTAACCATGACCCACAAAATGATGTCGTTACTTCACTTTTTTTTTTTTTTCCCCTTTGAGCATGTTTGGAAACACTGCAAAATTATGCCTATTCCAATAACCACTAATTTGTATAATCATTTTTTATATATTCGCTTATTTGAGAATCGATTTGGTTACTTTAAGTTGAAAGTGGTTTTAAGTTAATCGATGTTGTTTCGATTATTAAAAAATAATTGTTTGTTTGTGGTAAATATTTAAAAAAAGTTTTTTTTAATAAAACAGTTTTATTTTAAAATATAATGTTCAAATTTGAGATTTTGCCTTTTCCTAAAAAACAGCTTTTATTTTCACTAAGAAACAGCTTAAGTTATTGAAGTAAACTACGCAGACACAATTATTTTTCCTAAACAGCTTTCCTTAAAGCAACAGCCGGTTTATTTATTCATTTTTTTGGGGACGAAAGAGTGAATTTCAAAACATGGAGCAAACCAACAACAAATGGGGCCCAGGAAAAACAAAAATAAATACAAGGCAGCCCACGAGTTGGAAAGGCAGCCCTCTTTCTAAAATTCTCAGATATTTTTTTTGAAAGAATTCTGGCCCAAAAAAAAACCCAAAGAGAAGTAAAACAAAACGACGTCGCTTCACTCTTTCTAGGTCATTCTGCAACTTTTCAACTTGGTATAGGGTAGGCGCCACTGAAGACTAACCATGGCAGTGGCAGCACATCTCAAGTTCTCAGCTTTCATCTTCTTTTCAGGTAATAACATAACGAGTTGCTCTGTTCTCATATGATCCTTTCGCTAGTTAGGTCTTCCTTCTGCATTTTCTCTTCATCTTCTGAGATCTGTGCGGTGCGTGCGCCACCATTCACCACTCCAGTGGCTAACTCTGAGCGAATCAATATGCGAAAGAACCACCTATGCCCTGCAATTCCTACTTACGCCCCCAACGAATCATCAATCCCCTCCTCTAATTTCTATCCTTTATTCGCCCCCCAAACAATCAAAACCCTAATCGTTAATTGGGTGCTTCTGTAGATATTCTCGTGTGGTTTTAGTTCTTGTGGCTGCATTATTATAAGTTGCTAGGACTATCTGATTTTCCGCTTATAACAGCTTTTTAGGTTCTTCTTTTTTTGTTTTTTCAGCAGCGTTTGTTTTGTGTATTGGAAAGTTATTGTTTGCTTTGTCAATTTTCAGTTTTTCAGATTTGTGAAAAAATTGAAAAACTGAAAACTAAAAATTAAAAACTAAAAATCGAAAATCGATAAAGCAAACAAGCCCCTAGTTATTTTTGTCTCTGTATTTATTTCTGGTTGTTTGAATGTATTCATGATGTCGTATACTTTTATTTTTTCGTTTCGTGTTTGGACACAAGCATTGCTTCATAAACTCGGATTTAGTTACTTGTGTGAAGTGCAAAGAAAGTGCATATGATGGTTTTACACTTGATCTCTGAACTTCAGGTAAGTTCATGTGTTGACAAGTTCGTTCACTGATGCTTTTTTTCCTTTGCACTTAATCATGAGTTTAAAGATGGGGTCAGGAAAAAAAAAATTAAAAATGAGGATCATATTCTGTTGATAAATTTCAAGTTGTGTCTGAATGTTGTGCTTTATGTTCCATCTAAACAGATTCTATGGGTAAAGAAAATGGATTATTAAGGCAGCGTTTCATTTGTGAAAATATATTCTGTTTTAATATTCTGAAAAGAATTTTTATTTTTGAGAGTTTTAAAATTTAGGAAATGTGTTTCGTTTATAAAAATAAACTCTGTTTTTAGAAATTGAAAACATTGAAAATATATTTAATTTTTCTAGTTTTATATTGTAATGCTCAACATCAAATTTACTTTTGAAATATTCAAATTAAACATTATTTTTTTAATTATTTTTAAAATTAATTATTTTAGAATATGTTTGATTAGGGATTAAAAAATAGGGATTAAACCAATTTGACTAGATATTGCCTGGAATGAGATAAGAAAAGCTTCAATTCAAATATAATATTTCAAATGTTAAATTTATTAATATTTAAATTATTGTTACTATTATTATTATTATTATTAATTATTAAACATTTTAATATTATTTTATAATAAACACAGGAGGCAAATGCACATACATGAGGTTATATATATATATATATATAGCGATGGATGTTTCAGTTTCTTTTTTTTTTGTTTTACGCTTTGCAGTTTTATTTGTTTTTTCCTTTTTGTTTTATACTATTAGTATATTTTAAGCATATTATAATACTCTCAAATATTTTTTTTCAATTATCTCATTCGTTTAAGGATATTTTTAAAGAGAAAAACGTGGTTTTTCTCAATTTTCTGTTAATCTCTTCTGTAAGTGATCTTTATGGAATTTAGTCAATTTTTTCCTCTATTTATATAACTTGTGAGTTTGGGTATTGTTAGGTATGGTTTTCTCTCAACATTCTTATTCTTACCATCCTAAACTCAGTTTGGGTGATAAAGTCAAATTGTTTATGTTTTTATCATATTGTTTGGCAGTTACTAATGTCATCCTAGCTTTAGAGTTAAGTTGTTAGTGGAAGTACACAACTACTAATGGTGAGTGAGTTTAAGCTAATGTTCATGTTTTTTATCATTATTATTATTTTCAGATTATGTAAATTATTTATGAAATTTTAGAATGATTTATATTAAGTATATGCTTTCACGGATTATGTCAATTTTTAGAAAAATTATTATTTTTCATAATTATCATGAAAACCTTACTTTAGAAAGCTATGGGACTATATTTGATTTCTTGCATGTTATGAAATATTTTTTCTAATTTATGAAATTATGAAATCTCAATTTAATGTTTATAGCAGCAATATTGATTACCATGTTTTTAGACTATGAATTTTCTATTAAGAGCTTAGAATATCAGTTATGATTTATTGAAAGTGTTGAACAAAATATGATTCATAATAATTGCTAGATACATATTCTATGCTTGAAATCACTATGTCTACAAGCTAATGATTCATTGAGCATGATTTAGAACCTTGGTTATGTTAAGGTTAGATTGTTAGAATTACATGAATTTAGAGTTTTAGATTTATTCAATTTAATTGCAAGCTATTATTATTTTTGAGTAATTGGTGATAAACAAACAATAAGTTAACGGTTGTAGGATTGATTATTAACCTTGGTACCAAGTGGTACTAGAGGACTGCTCACCTACAGTAAGGAATTCAGTGCAATGTCTATTTATGAGACCTAATTAGATACCCATCAGATTAGTCTTTGGTTCAAATTCAACTATCAGCTTAATTATTTATGTACGGAATATTTGTTATTTCTCTACTAGTTATTATCATGGATTTAATTAAATTATTATTTTTAGTACTTATATGTAATTATATAAAAAATATTTTACATCAATCGAATGTATATGTTATGAATATTTTGTTGTCTTATGTGGGTTGTGGGTTGAGGTTTACTCATTGGATTTTGATGAAATCACCCTCTATTTCCTCCCATACAAATACAATTACATGTTTAGTTGCACCATAGGATCCTCCCTAGTAGCTAAGCTTCTTTGGTGATGTTTGCTTTAAAGTGAAGCTTACTATTGATTATGTCAGTTTAGTAGTGCTTCAATAATTGTATAGGCAGGATCCAATATGCATTATATTGTTTTACTGTTTTAAGAATTTAGATATTTATTTAATTATATTTGACTCTGTCCCATATTATGGATTTTATGTAGTTTTATGTTCAATATTTATGATTGAAAACATTTTCAAGAATTATGAAATTTAGTTAAATTTGAGATATTTTAAATATATTAGTTTTATTTATGCATATTACAGTCATGTTATCATAGGATTTCATGGGGATCCAAATCCTTACGTGTCCTTCACGTTAAGTCGTGGCATAAAATTTGACCAAGGATTAGTTGGTCCGCCTTTGTTGGGGACTAACATTACTCTACCTTTCAATGACCATTAGATTTAACATTAAAACATACTAATGATGTAGATTTAATAGAATAAATAAATAAATTTAATTCAAAAACTTGAATAAAATTTTAGATTTCAACTTTATCCCTCTTTTCCTTCCTCCCTCCACTCCAACATGTCAACACCTCTCCCACTGTGCACTTTCACTAATTCTCTAGGTTTAGAACCTAGTTTCAGGAAATCTTAGGGAGTTAGTCTGATTAGGGATCATCTTTTAGCGACACAGTCCAGGTAAAAGTCTTATGCAGATCAGTCGTCGCGTAACTTAGAGTTTGAGTTGGGGACCACGTGTTTTGAAGGTATCCCTTAATGAAAGGGATGGTGAGGTTCGGTAAGCGAGGAAAATTAAGCCTTATTTATCAGTCCATTGAGATTCTAGAGAGTTGGAGCGGTGGCCTACAAATTGGTATTGCTTCCAGTTTATTGCAATACACCTAGTGTTTCATGTCAGTATGGTCAAAAAATATATGCCTAACCAATCACATATGCTCACTCCACAAACGGTCAAAGTTGATGGAAGTTTGTCCTATGAAGAGGAACCAGTTGCCATCGTGGATAGGTAGATTAAAAAGTTTTGCTCAAAGGAGGTAGCCTCAGTGAAAGTTATCTGGACGAACCATTTCAATAAAGAAGCAACTTGGGAAGTTGAAGAAGCATTGAAAACCAAGTATCCCCATCTTTTTCCATCTTAGGGTACATTGTTTAGATTTGGGGATCAAATCTCTTTAAGGGGATAGTATGTAACACCCAAAATACGAAATTTATTAGTATTTGAATTAGTTACTACTATTATTATTAATTGATAAACATTTTAATATTATTTTATAACAAACATAGGAGGCACATGCATATACCCTATATACGGAGTTTAGTGGTATATGAGTTATCATTTTTAGTATCTAAATTTATTTTTATCATTGTTGTTGTTAGTATCATTAGTATTTATTATTACCATTAGTATTATTATTAGTGTTATTATTATTATTATTGTAAGTAGCAAGATACACGAGATGCATGTATTATGTTAGTGCTTATGTTAGTGCAACCTGTATCATGTCAACATGTTAGTATATTATTATTTCTATTGAAATGCAACCTGTTAGTGCTTATGTTAGTGCAACCCGCATTATGTTAGTATGTTAGTATACTATTATTTCTATTATAGTGCAACTGTGTTGTTGCATGTTAGTATATTATGTATATATTGCATGATAGTATATTATATATATATAGTGTTGTTGCATGTTAGTATACTATATATATAGTGCAAATCGTGTTGTGCATATATATATATATATATATATATATATATATATATATAACTGTGTTGCATGCTTTATATATTATTATGTTAGATATTAGGATGAGAGTCACATACCTTTAGCGTGAAACCAAGTTGCGTGAAGAGCTTCTCCTGGTCACGTTTCTTGCTTGTGACAATCACAACCCTCCTAGAACGTGACCGCACTTGAAGGATTTGGGTCCCCACAAGCAAGACAAGCTATGCGCACGGAAGCTCTTCGCACAATTTAGTTTCATGCTACATATATGTGACTTTCATTTTGATATAACATACATATATATAAAGCATGCAATATATATATATATTTATATATATATAGTATACTAACATGTAACAACACTATATATATAATATACTAACATGCAACGACACAATTTGCACTATAATAAAGTTAATAGTATATTAATATACTATCATGATGCGGGTTGCACTAACATAAGCACTAACGGGTTGCACTTCAATAGAAATAATAATATACTAACATCCTGACATGATATGGGTTGCACTAACATAATGCATGCATCTTGTGTGTCTTGCTACTTATAATAATAATAATAATAATACTAATGGTACTAATAATGCTAACAGCAACAATGATAAAAATAAATTCAGATACTAATAATGATAACTCATATACGATTAAACTCCATATATGGGGTATCACACAGTGAAAGTATCTGGAGGAACAATTCCAGCGAAGAAGCAACTTGGAAGCTGAAGAAATATTGAAAATCAAGTTTCCCATCTTTTTCCAACTCAGGGTATTGTTTAGATTTGGGACCAAATTTTTTAAGGGGATAGTATGTAATAACCCAAATATGAAATTTATTAGTATTTGAATTATTGTTACTATTATTATTATTGTTATTATTATTATTAATTGGTAAACATTTTTATTTTATAACAAACTTGGGAGACACATGCACATACACAAGGTTATTTTATATATATAAGCAACTGATGCTTCATTTCCATTTTTTTTCCTTTTATGCTTTGCAGTTTCATATTTTTTTTTGGTTTTATATTACTCATATATTTTAGGCACATCATAATGCTTCTAAATATTTTTTCTAAGTACCCTAGCCCCTCGATGATATTTTCCTAGAGAGAAAAATGTAGTTTCTCTTAATTTTCTGATTAATTTCTTTCGGTAAGTGATCTTCATGGAGTGTAGTCAGTCATTCCTCTTTTATATAACCTGAGTTTGGGTCCTGTTATACATAGTTTTCCTCAACATTCCTCCTATCATCCCAAACTCATTGGGTGATAAAGTTAAATTGTTTATGTTTTCATTGTATTGTTTAGTAGTTACTAGTGCCATACCAGCTTTAAAGTCAAGTTGTTAGTGGAGGTATACTCCTGGCTACCAATGGTAAGTGGGTTTAAGCTCATGGTCATACTTTTGGTCATTATCATTATTTTTTTCAGATTATGTAAATTATTTATAAAATTTTAGAATGACTTATGCCAAGTATATGCTTTCACGGATTATGCTAATTTTTTGAAAAATTATTATTTTTCACAGTTATCATGAAAACCTTATTTAAGAAAGCTCATGGGACCATATTTGATATTTTGTATGTTATGAATTATCTTTTTCAGTTTATAAAATTGTGAGACCTCAGTTTAATGTTTATAGCAACAATATTGATTATTGTGTTTTAAGACTATGAATTTCTTATTAAGATTTTAGAATATCAGCTATGATTTATTGAAAGTGTTGAACAAAGTATAATTCATAACAATTGTCAATACATACTCAGGCTTTGAAATCATTATGTCTACAAGCTAATGATCTCTTATGCATGATTTTAAAACCTCGTTATGCTAAAGTCAGATTGTTAAAATTATATGAATTTAGAGCCTTCAGATTTATTCAATTTAATTGTGAGTTATTATTATTTTGAGTAATTAGTGAGACACAGAACAACGAGTTAACGACTACAAGATTGATCGTTAACCTTGGTACCAGTGGTCCACTAGAGGATTAGCTCACCAATAGTAAGGAACCAAGTGCGTGTTCATTTATAGGACCTAGTTAGCCTTTGATTCAGATTCAATTATTAGCTCATTTATTTATGTCCAGAACATATGTTGTTTCTCTACTAGTTATTACCATGGATTTTGTTAAATTATTATTTTCAGTACAGTTATATGTAATTATATATAAAATACTTTACATCGTCATATGTATATGTTATGGATATTTTGTTATCTCATGTGAGTTGTGAGTTGAGGCTCACTTATTGAGTTTTGATAAACTCACCTCTATTTTCCTCCCTACAAGTATAATTATAGGTTCAGTTGCACCATAGGATCTTCTCCAATAGTGCTACGGCTTCTTTGATGAGCTTTGCTTTGGAGTGAAGCTTACTATTGATTATGTCAGTTCAGTAGTACTCCATAATTGTGTCCGCAGGATTCGGATATGCATTATATTGTTTTCACTGTTTCAGAATTTCAGATATTTATTTAATTATATTTGGCTTTTGCCCAAATTATGGATTTTACGTAGTTTTGTATTTACTATTTATGATTGGAAACATTTCCAGAATTATGAAATTTAGTTAAATTTGAGATATTTTAAATATATTCGATTTATTTATACATATTAGACAATTATGTTATTAGAGGCTTCCATGGATCCAATTTTTCACGTGCGATCATTTCTCTAGGCGGGTCGTGACATAAAACTTGGCCAAGGATTAGTTGGTTCGCCTTTGTCGGGATTGACATTACTCTACCTTTCAATGACCTTTAGATTTAACATTAAAATATACTAATGGTGTAGATTTAATAGAATAAATAAGTAAATTTAATTCAAAAACTTGAATAAAATTTTAGATTCCAACTTTATCCCTCTTTTCCTTCCTCCCTCCACTCCAACATGTCAACACCTCTCCCACTGTGCACTTTCACTCTCGACGCATTGGCACTCGCGGTCCTGTCCTTGTTGTCGTCGTTGGTTTGTAACGAAGCGGTGCCCTAATCCATTGACATTCATTACACTGATAATTGCCAATCCATTTAGAATTGTTTTTTACTTGTCTAGTTACAATTGAATGTGACACATGTGGGCGAAGCCCACAAAAGAAAATGTCAAACCACTCTCCGCAACCGTCTTCCTCTCATTCCTAAAAAAATTGTCAAGCTTATTTAGCTTGGATAGGTATTATCATGGCTATAGCAAGCAAGCAACATTATCATAATCACATGCACCCTAATTTTTTACTTTCAAAGTTCAAGCCCCATCCCCCAATTCAACCTTTCTATTCTTTTCTTGGTCTTAGGTTTGTATTTTCTCACTGGTCAATTGCTTTTTCTTTAATTTCAAGGTTGGTTTGTTCATTTAGCTCAACTTCAACGTAGTTGTTGGAAGGAGAAGTGGTGTTGGCTTTGGCCTCTCAATCATTATATACCTTGTTAACATTCTTATCACTACTTGGTATAAATTAGCTTTGTTAATGAATTTATAGGAAAAGAAAAGCACAGGTCTTCGAACTAGTAGGCCTTTGTGGTGGGGTTATTTTTTGTAACATGGAGATGAAATAAGAGAAGAACTAAAAGGAAGAAGATGAATAGAACCTAGTGCTACAATAGTGGTGGAACAGAGTTATTGAAGAAGCATGAGTGAAAGGGAACATGGTGGTGGTGGAGGTTGGATTTAATGGAAAAATAAAAACAAATTAGGTACATTTTGGTAAAGTTGAGGGTGGATTAATATTGGTTCCTAACATGGGATGAACCAATTAATCTAGAGTCTTCAAACTTCCTAGATTTATTAAAAAGTTGCTTGGCTTAAAGGTAACAAGGTTGGCTCAGGATTAGTTGATCTTCCCCATATTAGGGATCAATCTTAGTCCACTATTAAATACCATTGGATTTAATATTAAAATAAATGAATAGTGAAGATTTAAATAATGAAATAAATAGATTTAATTTTAAAAGATAAATTAATATGTGAATTCTCCAATTCATCCTTCCTTCTTCTTTTCTAATCTCACTCCCACACAATCACTCCAGCCACCACCTCCTCCCCTTCTTCATTTATAACCTCCCCAACACTTATCTTCTCCACCCACTTCTTTTTCCCCCAAAACTACCCACCTCTTACTTGCATGTATATGTGTCTTTGTTCTATTTCCTTCACAGCTCTCTGCTCCCCTGCTGCATCAGAGGAGTCTAGAATGGAAAACATCATCTCACCACCACCATCACCACCATTGTTTGCTATTGGACTTGTGCACTTTAAAAAAGCAAAGAAAATAAAACAATAAAAGTGTTCTAAAGCCAAAAGAAATCCTATCCACTTCATAGCCTTCTGTTAAAATGTGATTTTACAGTTAAATATATAGCACAGTTTCAAGCTTTGTATAGTTCGAAAAGGGAAAAAAGGCTTCAAGCTTTGTAACAAAATATGACAAAAAGTTTGTCGGTAATGCTCTTTCCACCTAATCTTTCTTCTGCACGGTGAATGTTAAACTGAAAAAAATCATGCATAGTCTTTGCTCTATTTGGCTATTTCGTTACACCATTATCATTCACATGTCTTATCTTTATCGTTTTAATCTCAAAGAAAAAGGGCAATAATGAAAGAAAATAACTTTTGTGCATGAGTCCGAACTCAACAAAGTTGCCAATATCCAGTTTATTTATCATTTCTAAATGTTCCAATATTTCACATAATAAATCTAATTTTAAAAGTTCCAACCATTCCACCATGTTTCTATCACTTTCTAGAACAACACATTCCACCGTACCAAGATTTATTAATTGTTGCGTTGGTCAAATATTTTTGTCCAATGGTTTTCCATGCCTTTGCATTGTTAGAGAAAGAGATATTGAGGATGAGAAAGAGGGACTAACTAAGGAATAGTGACAAGGGTGGGGATGGTGATGAGATATAGCAGTGTTAAAGCAACTCTAATGCGTCCCACTTCAAGTCCCAGATTGCTTCGATTGGTGGGATGGGATGATCCCATTTTGGTTGGCTGCATCAGAGCATCTATGCAAATTAGGATGCGTCCTCCTCCCCGAAACTGTCCCAAGTTGAAAGTTCAACATTTTTTAATTTTTATAATATCACTTTTAGTATTTATAATAACTTTTAGTATTTTTCTTAACTTTAAAAAAAATGTGGGACTGAAAGTGAAATCAAAATTGGGATCTTTCATTAAAGTGAGCGATCCCAAATCCAATCCCACTTCCCCCTTTATGATGCATTACATATGTGGCAAATGATGGGCCAAAGTTGGGATCCAACTTGGGATTTAACATTGGAGGTGCTCTTAGGGACAAATGATGATGGTGACAAAGTGCTAAGAGTAAAGGTGAAAGAACGGTGACAAAATAAAATATTAAGAGAGGACTATATATATATTTTTTTTTTGGGCAAAAGAAGGATGAGATGTTACAATGTAAATTTGAAAATTAAAAAAAGGCCATATTGGTAATTTTGAACAATTTTAAGAGAGGACCATTGTTAGTACATAACATGGTAGGACCAAGGAATTGGTAACTAGGTGTTGGATTTGTTGGTCCACTTTACTAATGGACCAATGTTGCCCCCATTATAATTTTTTGGTGTTCTATAATGGGAAACATATTTTTAGGTTTATCATAGACTTATCCCAAAAAAGCCCAAAGACCCTTCATTTTTGCTTTTCTCTCTCTACTTTCTCCACCACCACTTGCTGCCACTAATCCACCATGTTAGACTCACCCTCATCATACCACCGCCATGAAGCCACCGCACATCCCTCAGTAGCAACAAAAGCCCAATTCCATCAACAATATGTTGTCTATGGATTATAAAATTTAATTCTTTTCCACATAGTTTAACAACAAATGAAGACAGACGAAGCTTAGGTTCATATTAAATGGTTTGCTTTTGAATTCCTCTTCTTTTTTTGTTTCTTGCAACATATTACATACAAATTCATTATTCCCCAACTTATCTCTCACAATCCTTAAAAAAATTTCTACATGTTTGAGCCCAATTAAATGTAACGGTTTTGCACATAGATCTTTAAATGCATTTCCCTAACAATCAAACTAATGATGTGCTTCAAACCATGAGCAAAGAGCCCACAAACCATGGACCGCCAAGAGATGCAGGGGAGATAGTGGGGCACCTCTCAAATTTTCCTTTCAATATCTCTTGCATGACTGAAGTCTCTGACCCCAATTGAGCAACCTATCAAACCTCACATGAGGATATGGAAACATTCCTCCATGCTTGAGGAGGAGCAGATGCTCCAGGTGAGGGAAAATGGAGAACCCTAACCTTCAAATCAAATGCAGGAATGGGGAGAATTTTGGTTAGGGGGGATGAAATGAGGCGGGAGGAGTGAAAGGAAGAAGAGAAAGGGTGTTTAATGTAGAGGAAGAAAGTTGGAACGATGATGGAGACCAAACCAAAGAAAGAGTTGTTGGGGAGAAGAAGTGGGGGGTTAAAAGTGGAAATGATATATTATGATAAGGTTAATTTAGTAATTCTATGATAGAGTAAGAGTGGATTAACATTAGTCCCAAATATATAGGGAATAACGAATCCTTCACCTGGTAACTAAACTCAAATAACACAATAAAAAGAGATAACTAATTTGTGATCTTTCTATGGGATTTGAGTCATGTAATTATGTAATGCATTGCATGCTTGATTAGGCTTAAAATTGTGAGGTCAAACAATTTTCTCTTTTGTATTTAAATTTTCTCGACATGCAAATATACTAATCAAAACTAACCCAAAAATAAAAACCCATACATTATAGTTTTTTTTTCTTACAAAACCTTGATTTTATTCTCTCTAAAATTTCAAGTTGGATAAATTGATTCTTATAAAAAAAAAAACTCTTAATTTTTTATAAAATTGAATCGTTGGACAAATTGATCCTAAAAAAACTGCAAAATTAAATAATCGGACAAATTTATTTCTGTAAAATTGAATAATCAAACAAGTTAGTCCCTTTGTTAATTTGTCTGAAGGAATCAATTTGTTCAACAATTCATTTTTAAAGAATTATTTGTGAGTTTTTTTGAGGAATTAATTTATCCTACTATTCAATTTTGTATAAATCAATTTAAGATTTTTTTTTGCATAGATTAATTTATGAGTTTTTTTTAGGGACCAATTTGTTCTACTATTTAATTTTGTAGGGATTTTTTACATGGATCTCTTTTTTTTTTTTTTTTTGTTTCTTCTAATAATTTCGAAAATCTATTAATTTAGTTCACCCTCCTTTTCTGTACTGCAACTTGATAGCCACTTGTTCCCGTCCTAGCACGGTGACATAACACCATTTCGTCACCTTCCCGTCCTACCATTCCTTGAAGCGTCTCTTCCTCTCCCTACAAAATCCATGCTCTTTCTCAGGTACACTCTTCCTTCATGTTTCTCCTCCTTTTCTTTTTCATTGATTTTTGGTATTTTTCAATCTCTGATTTTGTGACGCTTGGTTCTTTATGCAATACTTATCTGCAATGAACCCAGTAAATAATGTATTCATCCGTAGCAATGCGTGAACTGGATAACAAAATTCCTTTGGTTAAAGAATAAAAATTAGTGTTGCTGCTGCTTGGTTCCGTGGCATGCTTGCTGTTTCCTGTTCTAAGTAGGAAGAAGAGCAACACGGGAAGGTTGGTGTAATGAACCTGACTCAAATGAAATAAACCCTGTTAATGTGACCCGGTAATTGATATTTGTTTCCACAGTTTGTCAAAATGCAGTCTTTACAATGAGAGGGTGACACAAGCCACTGGTTCAGGTTTCCAAGACATTGGAATTTGTAGACCATGTGTTTGATGAAAGTCCTCCTCAGTCATTAATATATGTGTATGTCATTCTCTCTGCAGGTTCTCAATGAAAGTTGATAGTGAAACCTCACCATATCTGATTCTTACTTCTGAATGAATGGCCTGCACGGTGTCATTTCCTAGTGTGCCTTTTGTTCCATTGGGAAGAACATTGTGCAGATATGAAAGAGTCATTTCAGCAGCGCGTTCAAATAGGAAGAGAAGACCAACAAAGAACCTCCGTTATCCACGGCAAGCCAAGCAACCTCCAGAGTTTGGTGTTAATCTGTTCTTGAAGAAGTCTAGTACTCCCCCGAACCCACTCAGGAAGATATGGATTTCAGTGGAGGATCTCTCGTTGCTGATGAAGAGGAAGAAGAGGAGGAGGAAGACAATATTGATGTTGTTTGGGAATCAGATGAGATTGAAGCCATTTCATCCCTTTTTCAAGGGAGAATTCCACAAAAGCCTGGAAAATTAGATCGAAAAAGGCCTCTTCCTCTTCCGGTTCCCTACAAGCTTCGACCTCTAGGACTACCTACGCCAAAACGACTAGTGAAATTGACAGCTCCAAGTGTAGTTTCTTCCCGTGCTTCCATGGCTAAGAAAGTGTATAAGAGCCCGAGTTTCCTTGTCGGGTTAGCAAGAGAAATCAGTAAACTTAAATCCAGACGAAGATGTATCTATAATTCTTGGAAAGTGGGTGCAGTTCCTAAGGAAGGGGTCACTATCAATGACAATACGGGAATTAGGCCATATGGGATGCCCTCAGAGAGCTCTGCAAACTTTCTGTTGGGCGCAAAACCAACCTCATCTCTTCCCAGATGATTGGATTCTGGCCTCAACTGTTGAGGTATTGGCCAAGAACCATGAGTTGAAAATTCCATTTGACATAGAGAAGTTTACTGCATTGGCAAGTCGCCCTGTGTTGGAGGCAATGATTAAGGGTTTTATAAAAGGAGGAAGCCTTAAACTTGCATGGAAGGTTCTAGTCATTGCCAGAAGGGACAAAAGAATGTTGGATCCGGGCGTTATGCGAAACTAATATTGGAACTTGGAAAGAATCCTGATAAACACAGACATGTGGAACCTTTGTTGGATGAACTTGGGGAAAGAGATGAACTGAATTTAAGCCAGCAAGATTGTACAGCTATAATGAAAGTCTGCAACAAGATAGGGAAATTTGAGTTAGTTGAGAGCCTGTTTAGTTGGTTCATACAGTCTGGTTATGAGCCAAGCATAGTCATGTTCGCAACTTTGATTCACAGCCGTTACACACAGAAGAAATACAGAGAGGCACTGGCTGTAGTTTGGGAAATGGAGGCTTCAAATTGTCTCTTTGACCTTCCAGCTTATCGTGTGGTAATAAAGCTGTTTGTTGCTCTGAACGATCTACCCAGAGCTGTAAGGTATTTTTCAAAACTTAAAGAAGCAGGGTTTTCTCCCACTTATGGGATATACAAGGACTTGCTTGGAATTTACATGGCCTCCGGGAGACTGGCAAAGTGCAAGGAGATATGCAAGGAGGCAGAGACAGCAGGATTCAAGCTGGACAAATATCTAGCCTCATACGATTTGATAAATAAAAGGCAATAGATTTTGATAGTAGCATTTCTTTTTAGTTGTGTAAAACATTTTGTATTTATTATTGTTAAGGTAAATGAATTACTAATAACTATGTTGTTTTTGCCATTTTACATTTTCATACGTATTGGTTAGACATCTATGTCCCATTTATGAAGATGACTCAGCTTAGTGGAAATTGTTGTTGTATACATATGGGAAACACATAATTTCTTTGAAATTTGGATTAGAATAGAAAGCGTTAAATTCGTTCAGTTTTAACGTTAAATGTTGAGTCAGCTACTTAAGCCATTTCTGCTGTAGCCTCCATATGAACATGTATCACATGTGATGTTATTAACTTTAACGAAATTTCCAATTAAAACTGTCATTACTCATTTTCATCTGGGAATTTTCTTCAGCTAGCACTTTATGTTATGGTTCTTCCACAAAATAAGAGAATGAGACTTACAGCAGGAGCTTTCAAACTCACAAATCGGCAACCTTGCAGACACTGCTGCCATAGTAAGTTCCGTTAAGCATATTCACTGTGTGTATGACTGAAAATTGTTTATTTTCGGAGTACTTAAAGAAAGATCTATTTAAAGATAATGTATTTTACACATAAAAATTTCCATAAAATTCCATTTATTATCTGATAAACAAATCAAAGCACTTTAAACTTCGACATGGAGGGTTGCCTAGAAGATGTAAAAACAACAGCGAAAAGCATGCAATTTACTATTTACGGAAGGTAACTTCTTACATGCTGGAACCTGCCTCAGCTAAACCATCAATTAAATATCGTGAATAAAATACTAACATGCTGCTGCTGCAGCTACTTCAATATGCATTCTGCATTCAGCACCATGCTTTAATTAAATACCTGTATGGTGATTTGCATTTTATGCTGTAACCTTGAAGTGACTCAAGATGGAAAGTGAATAGGCAATCTTCTTCAGGAAGCAACACGTACAGTGAGATTACCACTTCTAGAACTGCTTCTCAGACCAGAGTTCCTCCCACCTTTCCTCATTATCTCATTTCCGTGTCTTCTTGTTTCACCAGTTTTACTTCCTTCATTGCTTTGTCGTTTGACTGCTTTAAAACTATCAGATACTATGTGTTTTTGCAGTGTAACCTTTGCCCGTTCTTTCTTTCCAGAAGTGTGGTTATTTGTCACAGAATTGGGCAGGCAGCTCTGGTTGGTTGATGGAGCAGGAGACACATCAGGTTGAGGGCAATCTTCAACTGAGATATTACGTGGTTCAGTTGATGTTATGGATTCACCAGCAACTTGATCATTTCCCATTTTCAATTTCAAAGGTAATGCTGTGTCTGCTCCACTCCCTGACATTTTGGTTGATTCTGTACTTTCTTACTTCTGGTGTTATTTGACACGGCCTGAGGTTGGGAGGAGGAATCCACAAAAATCGAGTAGTTGCAGTCAAATAGGGAACAAAAACGAAGAAAAAACAATGTTAATCTACTTTCTTAAACAAAACAGGGCCAGGAAAGAATGAAAGGGGGTCTCACAAGTTGAAAAATTACTGTGACATAAGACATTGCAGCTCATTTGGCATGAATCATAACACATGTTATGCACTAATTCACTAACTAAAACTCATTAGGAAAGAGTCAGAGAGCATGTACCTTATTCCCATGTGATTGTGAAGGCAAAGTCGTGTGATAAAAGGAAGGCATTGGCGTTGCTTTAAAGTTAAGGCTCTTCCGGAGTTTTTTAATGTCAGCCTCTTTCTTTTCCTACAAAAACAGATCTTGAATGTAATGAATTTCTTCAAGCTCCATAATAAATGAAACTAAATGCAGTCAGCTACACGTATTTTGTTTCTCTGTCATGTATCGTTGGCTACCCTCTCATCCAATCCTTTGGCAACCAAAACATGCTAGATTATCCAGACAAATGGCTTACCCTGCTTGATTTTTTTTCACTCTCGTGTATCCAGGCATGGTTGAGATAATTTCCTTTTCTAGAATGGCCCTGAAGCTAGTAATTCATAGTGATCCTTATAGGATATATTATAAGCACTGGTAATTGATAAACATGACACTTGTAATTTCCTTTTCTAGAATAGCCCTGAAGCTAGTAATTCATAGTGATCCTTATAGCATATATTATAAGCACTGGTAATTGATTAACATAACAAGTCCCAGTTATTTTCTTTGATAGAGTTTGAAAAACTTGGGGCAGTCTTTGAAGAAAATCCTTATTGAAATAGTAGAAGTAATAGTAAATAATCAACCGAAAATAAAAAGCACACATTAGCAACCTCATATGTAACAATCATTTACAATCACAATCTTCTTTAACCTTCAATTAGCGTCCAACAGATTCTGCACATAGATCACATGTATATAAAACTTCATGGCAACAGGTAACAGCTATATGAGATACAGAGTTAAATGGCAGAGATATATAAACCATAATTGTGTCGCATGCAACCATAACATCTTGTCCGATTCACCCACACTAATGTGCCTTTTCCTTCTTTTACAGACTTGGACAAAAAGAAACAGAAACTCATCTCGAACCTATGTAAATTTGTTTCAAGCTCTACTAGTTTGAAAATTGTATAGCATGAACTCATATTAAGAGCCAGCCACGTGATAATCTAATATGCATGCCTGCTCATAAAAACTGGAAAGATATCATTGGCTGACTTGTACTACCTGTGACATTGCTTGCATTTGATTCATCTCTGCTTCCTTGGCATGCATTTTTTCTTCCAACTTCAAGTAGAACTGAGTAAAAACAATCATTACAAAAAATCAACAATCATATGACTATAACTTTTTTAACACAAGCAAACTAAGATTATAAAATGATATCACTTCACTTGCCTCTTTCCTCCGTTCTGCCCGCTCACTACTTTTAAAGTTGAAAGCTACAGCCCTAGGTCTAACACCAGACTTTGTTGTATTGAAAGCTCGGTTCAGCCTATATAACATTATTATATTAGTCTCAAATCAGAGAGAAGTAAAGAAAACACTAATCCTTGCATATGTCTACAAACCTCTCTGCTTCTTGAATTCCTTTGGAATCGGTTTTTGGAACAAAAGGTTGGGATTCTGCATCCTTTTTCACTCTCGAGACTTCCTCACTATAAAAAATTAAAGCACATTTCAGGTCTGAAAATGTGAAGTAAATAACATTTCCAGCCGAGAAACAAAAAAGTACCTTCTGCTCTCACAAATTAGTTTTTCCACACTTCTAGAAACCTGAATACGTTCCAAAAAATTATAGGGGATAGTCAGATAGATGGCAACTACTTACCATTTAGCATAGGAGCAATGATATACTATGATAATACTTATAAATTCTTACTTCTTTGGCAGCTCTGTTTGTTGGCTGAGTAGTTGGAGTTTCAAGTTTTGATAAATTCTTTTCCATATATGTTCTCCTTGGACTCTCTCTACCATGTTTCTTTGGAGGATCCTTGGATGATCTAGAAGAAGTGCTTTTCCGGACTTTAATCCTGTTGACTTCGGAGTTCAGGCCAAGCTCAGGCTTTGTTTTCTATTTATATCAATCAAGTAAACTCATGTCAACCCAGAGTATAAGAAGCAAGTTTGTATAATTTCAGAATGTTACAATGTAAAAGATAATAAAGGGAAATAAGGCTCTATTTGAAGAAAACATAAAATTTAAGCATAAATACATATGATATTATCATAAATATGAATAATCTTGATGTAGTGCCATAATTATGTTTTCACTATATTCCATTCTATAGTTGATCTTTCCATGGACAGAAGAAAGAATGCCATTTCACACATAGGAATGTATACCTTTGGAGAAGGATTTGCATGGTCATGAAAAATTGCTTTTTCAATGCCCTGAGCTGGTTCATTCACAGCATTACTCATGTTTCTTGACGATTCATCAGCATTTGCAGTATCTTCATCATCCTTTTTCACTTCTGTAATCGCCTCATCATTAGCTGAGAGTATATTGCTTGTTTCATTTTCAGATTGATGAGCTTCATCCAAAGTAATACTTTTGTTAGTGGCATCTTCTAAATCATTATAACTGTTCATGGCAGATTCCTTCTGCACGCTTGAAAATGAAACTACTGGACATTCTTTGATGACATATTCTCTTTCATATCTAATCACTCCATATTCTCCATGATAACCTGAACCATCTTCCTTTGGCTCTAACTCCTCTTGGGATCTCTGTTCCATTTTAACATAATCGCCATCTTCTTCTGGTTCAACATTCTCTTGGGACCTTCGATCAAATTGAACATAATGGTCATCTTCATTTGGCTCATCTTGGAACTTCTTTCTATTTGAACATAATGCCAATTATCGTTTGCCTCAAAATCCTCTCGGGACCCTTCATCAAATTGAACATAATAGCCATCATTTGACTCAAAATCTTCTTGGTTGCTAATTCTCTCCGAGTCATCATTTTCACTGTCTGTTCTATCTAATCTGTCTTGGCCAGCATATGGGATAATACCAAAAAGGCCCTTCTTCTTGAAATGAGCTTCAAAATATGCTTTCTTTTCAGTAACAGAACCTGGTTTTGAACATTTTTCAACCTCCTCCAAGTACCTATTGTGAGAGAAAGAGGACCTTCTTTCCCAAGATAAAGGTTCACTTTCAAATCTCCCAAATGAGATAGAGCCCGAATGTATGGAATCTGCCTGCATTTTTGGCAAGGAAGAATCAAAGCAGCAACAGTCAGATGTAGAAATCAACACTGTTCCACTTTCAGGATAAAATTTACTATTGAATGCACTCAATTCTAATAATATTAAAAACATGGAAGATGTTGCAGCAAATTGCGAATGTTCGGGAGAAAAAACAACATATAATTATCAAACGTCCACCTTCTCATTCAATTATGTCATTCTTCTACAGAGATTTCACGAAAGAAGCTTCTGGCAGCACAAAATAGTTACATATATGGCGAACATTTTTAATGTGGTATAATGGATCAAATAAGATATAAATCATAATCTTAGTATAAAACAAAATCTGCCCGACCCCATGTAGTGGGAAAATGCTTGGTTGTTAAAAGAACAAAATCTATGCAAATCAGAACAACCCTTAAGATGATGAATTGGTATAATAAACTGAAGGGAACATCAAATCAAATAGTAACAAGGAGAATTACACTGTCCAACTCCACTCAATCTTCTTTACCTTGTTCTATTTATACAATTTTTAGATGAGTAATATTATTTACTACCGTGAGCACCGTGTCAATTTACCTCATCTATCATTAGATGGGATGTATATTCCATTCAAAAAGTCCATACCTCATTCAATGCTAAATAGTGTATGAGTTAAAGTGTTCCACACTTCTAGTACAATTATCATTTCTCTTTTCAAATCGACACCACTATTTATCTTACTATGACAAAATAACTGAATAAAATTACTATAGCAAATCATTATCACCCGTTACTGAATATTAACTTATTAGAGCGATTCCTATGGAGCCAGCCTAGAGTGAAGAATATGTTCCAAAGATTTTACCCATGTCCTTCCACTTAAGAGCAACCTTACCATTCTACCAGACTTATCCTCTAAAATATAAAATTATGTGATTCTACTCTTTTGTTAATGGATTGAAGGTAGTAACTGGAATTGAGAACAATAGATCCATTGTAAAACTCAACAAGTGGATGAAAACAATAACCTGGAAATTAATGCTGAATGATTCTCCAACCTCCCCAGCCATGATTCTCGGTTTCTAAATCACCATCCAGAATCAAGCAGAATCAACAACTGGGCCAAATCATCATTATCCTTACCCTAAAAGGAAACCAACAACACAACACCCTTATATTATTAAAAGACCTGCATATGCCTCCAAGCAATCAGAAACACACACACACACACACACAACCGCAAATTCTACCTAGAAATCACACAAAGAATAGAAACCCATTTGAGAAAACTGAGTGAGAACCAAAAACTTCAGAATGGCAACCTTGTACAACAAGAGAAGACAACAAGCATATATAAGATGCAACAAGAAACCCAGTTAGTTTCCAAGCATTGGAAATGAAACAGTCTCCGAGAGAATCTAATTAGAAAACCAAGGAAGGAAGCATGCTAGGAATCCAGAAAACACATGACACCAAGGAACTCAATAATGCTTCCAAGATGCCTTCAGATCCCAAGTTTGGCTCCCAAGTAGTCCCTGGTTAAAATTGGTTTCTTTCACACTTCACTTTAAAAAGTGTACTCTCAAATATAATCTAATGCAGATTGTTCAGTTGCTTATAGAAAGGGTTATAAATAATATAGGCCACAATCATGTGTAGGTTGTCTTATTTTGTCTTCTTTTGCCAAGACACAGCAGTGTAGAAGCTATCTATGTTATTGTTATGTTATGTGCAACGCTCATGGCCAATGCGGTGCTCCCTCTAACGGATAGTTAACGCACCGTTAGGCTAGAAAGGGTGTGTTTGTGTGTGTATTTTCAATGTTTCATAATTGAAGCCATGTTGCCATGCTTATAAAATTTTTCATTTCATGGCTCAAGAAAGGAGAGAGAAGCACGGGAAGTGACTGACGGTAATGCAGTGGCAGAGTGAACCCACGTGTCGGCTTTGGTTTTCCTGTTGACTCTCTCTTGCATTCATCACATTATATCATATATCATATATTAATATAGGTATTGTAGATATTCATATTACTAGAAACTAGAAAAGTGGTCCCAAAATAAAGTGTGAATATTTTTGGGACCTTTATGGAGTGTGATTTTTAGGTGCTACTGATAATTGATTATAACAACTGACTTTATTAAAGGAATATCAATTATCCAAGATACGTTTTGCTTTATTTTGAGTATAGTTTTTAGTTGTTAACAAATAAGGACATATACAATTTTGGTTCAGTATAATGTTATTTTTTTTTTCCGAAAAAAGTTATATAATATATCCTATTTATTTTTTGCCAATGTAATTTTTTGCCTATGTCTCATGAAATTTTTCAACTTTGTGCGATGTATTGGTAATATACATCATGTTTCAATAATGAAAAAAAAAAGGTAAAGGATTTCAAGTCAACTTCATAAACTAAGATATTGACTAAACAGATTATTATTATTATTTTTTTGGAAAAACAAAATTATACTTCTTGTTTTGGTAAATATATTGTTTTTGAATGTTTCTTTTTTATACAACAACTAGGAATTACATCTTTTCCCTTTTGATATGATTTGAACAACCGGTTTTAATGTTTCTCAACTAGCTCTTTCGATTTCCATATAAATTATTGATAGTGATTAATTCACCATTTCTTCATTGGTTTGTAACTTAATTACGTTTTTCTGTTTTTGTTTTGGGCTTTGACCCCGCTCAATCGTCAAAAAAGAAAAATATTCGCATCGTCGTAGCTGTACCAAAATTATATTTTCATACGTAGTCGAAAAGTTTTATGTATTTACTTGTCCAATGTCAATCCTTGAAATTTTTTATTTTAATATGATGCCAATCCTTGAATATTTTTTATTTTCAAATTTGTTTGGTACGATATACATTATCAAACATTGCTATTCATTTCAATGGGGACTTCAATTAATGCATTTATCTTTTAATAAATATTTGTTCGGTGGTACATCCATTTTCAAACAATATCATTCATTGCCATTTAAGTCGGCTTCCTGCACAAGTGAGATTCTTGTTTATTTATCTCAAATTGTTTTTATTCTGTTCATTATTGGGGAGTCCTGTGTGTCCAATCCCAGCCCTATTAGTTGTACATTTTTATACTATTCCTCAAATGTCCCAAGCTTTTTTAACGGTTTGATTTTTTTATTTATTTTATTCTCTCAACTAAATTAAAAAGTCTTAGATACAATAGAAAAAAAAAAAAAAACAACTTGACAAGAATTGGCACTATAAATATACCCCAACTGTACAGCGATATAGTTTGCAAATATACTAATATAGTGAAACAAAGTTAAATAACTTGCAAATTTAATAACATTTTTTCAAGTCATACCTAGTGCAGAAAATAGGCAAATGACTAGAATATATTTCTTTCCACTTTCATCAAGTTTCCCACTATCCTTTTTTTTCATATTTTTTGGTATTGCAGGGACACATATCACTTGATGACTTTGATTATTTTTTCCTTCTGTAAATGCAATATTGTAAGGTTTATTTTAGGTTTTTTTTTTTTTTTGGCACTAGGTATGACTTGAAAAAATGTTATTAAATTTGCAAGTTATTTAATTTTGTTTCACTACATTAGTATATTTGCAAGTTATATCGCTATACAGTGGAAGCATAATCACAGTGCCAGTTCTTGTGAAGTTGCTTAATTTTTATTTTTTTTTGGTTGTATGTAAGATTTCTTAATTTAGTTGGAAGAATAATACAAAAAAAAAAAATTAAACTATTAAAAATGTTTGGGGCATTTGAGGAATAGTATAAAAATATATAATTAACAGGGACAATATTAGGCACGGGGGAGTGGTCTTCTCTGACTCCGCATTTTAATTCAACTAATCACTTTTTTTTTATTCACTTCAACTTTATCACAAATTGACAAATAAAAGTGTCGCTGACACAAATATTTTGTGCAGAAATAACATGCACCAGACGAACCATAGGTGAGATGAAAAAAAAGGGGACAAGTGAAAAGAAAATAAAGTGATTGTGTGATGATCTCATGTTTGTAAAGCTAAGAAAACTTGACTGTCTATATACCATAACTTAAAAATAAATACTATTTATACCATATAAAAAAGTTATTTAAATTTTTTTTCTTAAGATACTTTGAAATTATAAATTAAATCTCCAGAACTAGTTAAGAAATTAATATATAGTAAAAGGCTTTTGAAGTTTTTGATATATAGTTATTAATATATTAAAAACTTAAAAATCTTACTGTTCAATAAAAAAAAACTTGAGATTTGCCTAACGCATTCACTAAGAGCATTGGAACAAAAAGAAAAAGTTTTGAGTTTTTATGTACGAATAAATTAAAAACTTAAAAAAATTATATTTTTTCAATCAAAACTTTTAGCTTTTGATTTCTTAATCAATGTCCTTGTCCTCATGACACTAGTTAGTAATGCTTAAAAAATGTTTACACTTAACTCTTTAACCAATATCTTCACGGTGTTAGTTACCAAAACTTATAATTTCTTGTCTTCTAAGGAAAAGAGTATCGTTTATTGCTTTCTTTTTGTTTCTTTTTAAAATAGAGTATAACAGGAAAAAGTAGGTAATATTTTATGAATATTCTTCATGAAATTAAATTTTAATAAGTTAGAAATTCCTTTTAAGTGAATATAATATGAATTTGATTCATATACACTATATTGGTATAAAAGTTACTTTGTCACATTAATAAAAGACATTCATAAAAGTGTTTGATGTACTCAATCAATCGATATCTAAAAAGTCTTACAAATAAAAGTATATAATTGATTGCCAATACATATTAAGGTATCAAAATCAATTTTATCCAATACTAATTTATAACTTGCTATTTAATTTTTCTATGCATTTATATTATAACTATCAATTTGAACAACTATTTCCCTTTTAATGAGTAGGATGGAAATAAGTTTAGTAGTTAGGCTTTAACTTAGAATAGGTTGGGTACATATTTTCAAAAAGGAGTTTGAGTCTGGAATTATTACATGATATAGGTCTTTTATGGCTTTAGTATGATCTTCCTATAAGTTAAGTCTGGCCTAAAAATCTATCTAAATGCTTAATTGGTTATAAAATATTGTAAAAAAATAAAAATGCCTACTCTTAAAAAGCCAAAATACTACTAAATATGTCAAAAAAAAAATTTAAATAGACTAAAAGACTTAAGTTAAAAAATATATTTTTAAATAGATTAAAATATTTCTATAATAATCATAATAATAATAATAATATGTAGGTGCCGTTAAACTCAATAGGTCATTTTTATTGTCTTAAGACTAATCTAATTAGCTAAAAGACTTTGTAGGATAGCCTGTTAAGCTCAATAGGCTATTTTTATTGTTTCAAAAAGACTTTTAAAAAACTTTAACTTAGCTTATTTACTAAATAGACTATGTCTAACTAGACTAAATATAGATTACGCCAAAGAAACTTGAATAGCAATTTGACTTGCTTTCACCCCATCTAACTAGGGGCAAAAGAAGGCAGACACGCACATAAAACAGCAGCCAAAGATCAAGGGCAGCACGCAGCATTATTCTTGAGGAGGGGAAGAAATATATCACTGCTTGCTCCTCAATCCTTTATTTAGTGGGAGAACTTCGGGGTCTTGTATATTTCTTTCAGCACTTTAGAATAATTTTGAACACAATTTAAAGATATTTTGGGCAGCCCTATATATAAACTGAGATAAATTGAAATTTTATTGAACACATGAAATTGCAAGTGTACATACTACAAATAGCGCACTTCTAGTTTTTTGTTTTTTTGGCATCATATATAGAATCTCTCTTGGACGAGAAGATCTGTTTGCATGGGAAACGTAAAAATGATGAGAGGCACCAAAAGGTTTTTGGATGTTTTCTTATATATACAATATTTTTATACAATGTTCTTATAACACGGGTAAAAAAACAAATAAAAAGGTGGGCTCATTTCAACATTTTTTTTTTCTGGGCCCATCACCTTGTCTGATTTTTTTACCTATATTATAAGAATATTGTAATCCCTTTCACTTTTCAACTAAAGAAGCCATGATGGGAGTTTGGATTGAATCAATGATGACCCGCCCGTGCATTCGGGTCCATGCCTTTTCGAAGAGAAATAATGTTTTTATTATTATGCCAATTTCAAGTAAACCTTTTAGTTTTGCGCCAAAGGATTGGTGATTGGTGATGACTGATATATAGAGACAAACAAGGAAGCTTCGACCAAAGCAAAAATACATGGAAGCTGTCCTTGCACGTGCAAGGCCCGGGCGTGTTGATGGGTCCGGCCCGATCCAAATATTGATGGGTCCTTATGACCCTATCTGTCTGCGGAGTCCCTGAAGAATGCGCTGGTAATAAAGGGTCATTTTTTTTTTCACCTATGGGTTTCGCAGCTCATATGTGTCGCACAGTATTGCTTGTTGACAATAGGGGTGTTTATGGCTCCATTCAAAACATATTGGGTCGGGTTTGATTCTCTCTGTTACTAAATGAGTAGTTGAGATTTTAAGGGGGATGTTGTCGATTTTGTTTTGGATAATTTTCTGATGTTCATGTACGTGATGTTGTAAAATTAGAACTCTGCTCTTGCAAAAAGGAAAATAGAAAAAAAGGTTTGTTAAGCTTGAGGCATGTAATTAATTGTCCTTAAGGATTATTCTTTCACCTAGAGAAATCTCATATATAGGCTCTTCTGATATTAATTAGGATTACAAGAACTACAATGAAGAATATGTTTTTTATGTATAACCCAAACAATAGAATAATAGTATATTAAGAAATTTAGAAAAGGAAAAACTTGATGCGCTACTGTTCGTAAAGTTATGTTTATGTATATATATATATGCTGAAAAGAGAGTTTTCACTTACACGATGGTTAATGACCATATGTTAACTACTTATAATATTTGTCATTAAGTAGAATAGCAAGACATATCAACGGTTTTAGTTTTTAGAGGAAAAAGACAACGAACAAAACATTTAAAGCAATTAGAACGTAGGTTTCGTTTTGGTTTTAAATGAAAACAGATGTTGGTCATGTGATTTGAATTAAAAGGAATTAACTAAGAAATCAATTGCTATTAAGACCAATTAATTGCCATATTTAAAAGATTCTTTGTCTAGTAAGGTAAAGCCGTTTGTGATCTTCAAATAATTTTCTATTTGAAGCACGTTTCTAAAGTATTTTAATAATAGTTTAAATAATTAATTAAACCTTTTGAAATATATTTAGATATTCAAAATACAATAATCTCCCACCTATTTCAAAAGGTTTTTTTTAATTGAAAAAGTAATAATAATAATAATAATAATATATGGGTTATACTTGGGTGAAAATGCTTCGAATCTGTTGTCTTTTGGACTATGAACCAGATATAGATAGAAATGACTTTAAATTACAATGTATTGGTGAAGTTTTGTCTACTTCTATGAACCAAACATTTTTAGCGTAACTTAGAATCCTCTCTAATCACATTTACACCTTCAAAACATATCACCATTGTTGTTAACACTGTTTTGTGCTTTTTGGCCATGCGCGTGCTTGGTAGTTCATGAGTGCTCTAGAGATTTAGCCACAATCTCATAGGAGCGGCCCACTCCTACACTCATATAGGTGATTTTCATCAAGTGTATACTGCACTTTATACACCACCCCTTAAAGGGCTATGAAATTCATTAAAAGCATTTAGCTTACCCTCTCATAAATGCTTAGCACAACTCATATTTCTCACACCATAGGAAGGGACATATAATATGCTAGCAAGAATTAACAAGTGACTTATTATTACCCATATGAACCTTCTTCCTGGGATCTCCATTCACAAAGGTCGGGTTCCTGTCATTGTTAATTTTCAAATTGGCTTAAGTTTCATTCCCCTCAATGTGACAATTATAAAATTTATCTTCTACTTCACATAATCCATGGATATAATGTCAGCTCATAGCAGCTACTCTATCAACTAATATCTCTATAAAAGATTTGGCTATATATAGGTCTACTTGGATGATTTCCAAGTGACAACACCATCACCAATAGTAAAATAATCCACTTATAAATTTAGTCTCATTTGAATCATAAATCCAGTTCTCATCAAATTAGCTTCAAGTGCATATGTTAATCACACTTGTTCCATCTTCTTCAGCATAAAAGGGAATAAAATTGATTTCAATCAAATATGAAATTTGTCACAACAAACGAACACAAATGATGATAATTAATTAAAATTAACATATCTCACAAATTATAATTTTAAATTTTAAAAATTCTATATCACTATTTAAGTCAGCCCATATAAATATTAACTAAGACCATTTATCTATCATTGGTGAGAATAAATTGTATTAATTACAATCATGATCATATTCTAGTTAATAGAATATTCAGTCCATTATACTATAATAAATAATATATTTACTTGAAAATTAAATACAATATTTAAAAGACAATTGTATAATCAAATATTGAATATGTTGTTATATATCACAAGTCATTAGAATGGTTTCATGATAAAATCACACCATAAAGAAAAGAAATTTTGAATAAGCAAAAGATTATAAAGGCAATTATTTTGCTTGTAAACAATTATAATTGTCACCAATTAATTTAAAATAAAATCACAAGAAATAAAATATAATAAATGACACATTATTAGCAAATCGTAAATGCAGCGGCAAAGGTGATTAGAATTGACAAAAAACAAAGGAGTTATAATATCACCACAATTAAAACTTATAATAAAACAATAAAAAAAATATGCTAGGATATAATACGTGTCTACTGCTTTACTTATGTTGTGTCAAAATAAATTTCTTTAAGAATATGAAAAAAATATTCCATCATATTTCCTAAATATCAATGCCCAAAACATATTGAATAAATCAAATAAATCACACTCAACATAATAGCATCAATAGCAAAAGAAAATGGTCATCCTATCAATGGTAGCAAAAGAAAATGAATTTCAAATTATTATTTCTAAAAAATTCAATACAAACAATCATTGATTACAATAGCCTTTTCCAATGAACACATTATTCTTCGTCATGACAATTTTGTCAGATTCAAAAGATACCTTGACACTAACCTTTCCTAGTAAGGCCACAAAAACCAAATTTGCCCTTATGCTAGGCACATGTAAAACATCGTTCAAAGTCAAGTCTTGTCAGATGTGAGCTTTAGAAGAACTTTCCCTTTTCCTAAAACTATTGTAGTTCTAGAATCACCAAGATACTCAAGTTCTTCTCCATCTTCCAGAAGTGTAAGAGGTAAAAGCATTCCTATTAGCACATATGTGCCTGGTAGCCCAGAGTCTACCACCCAATCATTCACACTAGCCATCAACAATACTTGAGAGACAACTAGTAATTATATGATGTCCTTCAACCAAGTTAGCCCTTGGTTTAGGAGGGTTTTCATTTCAAATAGTGGTTGCTCTCCTACGACACTATGTAGCACGATGTCCTAGTTTTCCACACGCATAACAACCTCCACTTCCTTTGAAAGTGGGATTAGAAACTCTTGGAACAAAATTTGGTTTATTGTAGTCAGAATTAAATTTTCCACCATTGTACCTTTTCTTATGAGCTTGAACCATATTTGCTCTTGTAGCCAATGCCTTTGCTCTTGCCTCCTCAATCCCTTTTTTTGTATCTTCTATAATTATATGCTTTATCAGTTCGAGAGAAAGTTGCTTGCTTTTATATTTCAACTATTGCTTGTAGTCCTTCCATGACTCTGGTAATTTTTCAATGAGCAATCCAACTACGAATTCATCTTGTAGTTGGATGTTTTTCACCTTCAACTCCTCCAACAATTTGTGATACTCGTTGATTTGGTCTTAAATATCCTATCGTCTGTCATCTCCCACCGATAGTAGTTATTAATCACAAACTTTTGTTTCCCTGATTTTCAGCTTATACTTCGGAATCATGGACTCTCAAATTGCCTTTGCTTCCTTATAAGAGGAATAGACATCAAATAATTCATTATATAAAGTAGATAAAATAGTATATCTACAAACTTTATTTGAATTAACCCAATGTTCCATTTTCTTTGGTTTTGCGATGTATCAGGCTTGGGATTCTCCAAGGCATCAGCTACTCCATGCATGTCCAGGACAATAAAACTTGCTCTCACCATCTATCGAAGTTTTGACCTTGAAATATTTCAATTTTAGAGACGTAGGTAATGGTCGAGCATAGGTGACGAAGGTTATGGTGTGACATTGTTAACAATGGGAATATCATTGTAGCATTTCCAGCAATGTGAGCCATAATCCTTAAGATTGTTACAAAATTAGAATTCTACTCCTGCAAAGGAAAATAGAAAATAGAAAAAGAGGTTTATTAAGCCTGAGGCGTGCAATGCACTGTCTTTAAGGATTATTTTGTCACTATACAGAAATCCTCCAGGATACAACAGGCTTTGGTATTAACCAGGAACACAAGAACTACAATGGAGAATTTGTTTTTTTATGTATAACCCAAGCAATAGAATAATAGTATTTTAAGAAATTTAGAAAGGAAAAACTTAATGCGCTACTTAAAGTTATGTTTATGTATATATATGCTGAAAAGAGAGTTTTTCACTTACACGATGGTTAATGACCATATGTTAACTACCTATAATATTTGTCATTAAGTAGAATAGCAAAACATATCAACGGTTTAAGTTTTTAGAGGAAAAAGACAAGGAACAAAACATTTAAAGCAATTAGAATGTAGGTTTCGATTTTGGTTTTAAATGAAAAGACGTTGGTCATGTGATTTGAATTAAAAGGAATTAACTAAGAAATCAATTGCTATTAAGACCAATCAATTGCCATATTTAAAAGATTCTTTGTCTAGTAAGGTAAAGCCGTTTGTGATCTTCAAATAATTTTATATTTAAAGCACGTTTCTAAACAATTTTAATAATAGTTTAAATAATTAATTTAAATATAATTAATTAAACCTTTTGAAATATATTTAGATATTCAAAATCCAACACGTGAGAGGGGTGTTTGGCCAATAACACCCTTATCTCTCTAATCTTACCAAGAAGTTATGGAGAAAAGCTTCCCGCCGTCAATCGAGGGAAGTTGTGACCTGTCGAGTATGAGGATCGTGAGAAAAAGTGGAGCTGCCCTTTTGAGATATGTGCGGTTTGCTTGTGTTGGAGTCGCTTTAGTTGGCGTGTCTTTGAGAAACCACGTGCATGTGGTGTTGTCAATGAAGATGGGACATTCCATCTCCCTCTAGAACCCAGGCCGGTTTGTGGGTTAGAATTGTGTGGTATTGAGATTGAATTAACAACTGAATCGAGGCACAAGTAGGCTGGAAAATATAAGTCACTAAATCAATTACTAAGTAGTATAATGATCAATTTAGCGACGAAAAATATTCCATAATCCCACTGCCCGTTAGTGGCCAATTTAGTGGCCAATATTGTTTTCGAAGATGATTCCTTGGGCATGAGAAAAAATGGTCACTAAATTGGCCGCTAATAGAAAATGGTGACCGATGTGGTGACCAATTTTTCATACTTGAGATTCCTATTTGCAAACGAAATTGGTAACTAATTCAGTCATTAATGTTCCTTTTAGTGATAATTTTTTAGATTGATATTGTTTTCTGAGAGAGAACTTATGTCTAAGAATATTGGTAAGTGAATTAGTTACTAAATTAAACATTAATGATTGATTTTGTGACCGACCTTTATTCAAGGGTTACCTTACTCCTTACAATTGGTCACTAAATAATAGACTAGTGACCATTTTAGTAACCGTGGTTAGTGTAAATAATATTTAATCACCTTTAGATAATTAGTCTCTAATATGCAGTCACTAATTCAAAATTCAGGAATTGTTATTATGATTGATATTTTGCCTTTGCTTATGTAAGAGTTACCTTGCAATGGTATCGATCACTAAATTGATCACTAGTTTAGAATTAGTGATTGAATTTGTGACCGTTCGTGATATAGTTGAGTCTTCTATTATAAGCTTCTCCGTCACAAAATCAGCCACTAAATGTAAAGGAATAGTGACCAATTTTGGAACTAATTTTTATAACTATTCACCCCTCATTTCATACTTAGATAATCAGTCAAAAACTTTCATTAGCGTAAAAATTAGTGACTGATTTTGTGATTAGTTAAATATAATAAAGTTTTTCTAGCCACAACTATTTCGTCACTAAATTGCTCTCTCGTGTAAAACATTAGTGATCGATTTTGTGATTGCCTTTGTAATTGTTAACCTCTCACTATACTAGATAACCAGTCACAAAATTGGTCATTGATATTTTAATCTAATACATATTATGTGATATATTAAAGTGATGATTAATGATAAAAAAATATTTTAATTTAATATTTATTATTAAATTACAATGTTAATACTTCTGATAGAAAGTACTAGAAAACTATCAATTTATATAAAAGAAAAAGAATATTTTTACGTTTTATTTATATTTAATATTTATTCATAGTTAGAGTTTCTTTTAAACAAATTCTAATATTATAGATTTTAAAATTATATTTAAATAATTGATAAAAGCTATTATTTTATTTTATTTTTTAATTTTTGTTATATTTTTTTATAATTTATGTATTATTAGAAATATTTATATTAAATGATAATATTATATAATATGAAAAGTACTATCTTAAATAATTTCACATTTGAACATTGTATAGTAAAATTTTTTATCAAGTCTTATAATTAGACCTTATCTTAATAACCATGTGAAACAAGCCTGGAAGACGAATACTTTTTCACAATTATTAAATAATAATAATAATAATAAATGTTGGGATTTTTTGCATATATAAAATAAAAAAATTGATATTGCATAGATTTGTGTCAATTCCAAAATCATTACACATATGCCCTACTTTTATTTTAATAAATCAACTTAAATTGACTTCCCTAATGGAGTGCTACAACAGTCATTTCACAATGTCAAAATCCTTCAAAAGTCAATTAAAATCTAGTTCCAATATGTGTCAAAATCCTCATAAGTCAACTTTAATAGACTTTGCAGCAACAATCAAAAGCATCTAAGTTGACTTGAATTGACTTTGCTGCAATGGTCACAAACCTTCGAAAGCCAACTTGAATCAACTTATCCAACTGTCACGAATGCTATGAAGTCGATTTAAATCAAGCTCATTGTTAGAGACGTCTATCTAAGGGCATGAACAAGAGTTGATTCTAAACTATTTTTCAAGGTTTCATCAATTTCTTCACAATATCTACAGGAAAAAGTAGAGAGAAAGGAGTTGAAGGAGTGGATATCGATGGAGGTTGAAAACATCTATCATCTTAATGAGGTTAATCACATTGTAAGGAGGCTAGCTACACACATAATTTAATTTACTTTATTAGTTTTGTACAATTTATTTATTTTAGAATATTATATATATATATATATTAGATTATTGTTCACTTTAATTTGCTTAAGGTTATAATTTAATTTTAGTATAGTTATTTAAAGTTCAAAATAACTAATTTTCTATCATTGTGTAATTTATCACGATTGTTTTTATTGTTAAAGTTTAACTTGTTTAGAATAACTAGTATGTTAATTTATTTGTTGTAATAAATATAATTAATTTAGTTTAACATAGTAATTTTTTTGTGGCATATTTAATTTAGTTTTATTTAGTACATGGTTTTGTTTCAGTGTAATTTAGTAGATAATTTTAGTTTAGTATGATATTGTTTAGTGTAACTATGCCTTTTTCATTTAATTTAATTATAGATTGTTGTAAGTTTGATTTAATTTGCTTTTATCTTCAGTTTGATTTAACAAGTATATCATAACGCTATGTCATTTTCTCAATCAATTTTGGCACATTTTTTCCAATACTGATACAATTTGGTGCCTGAGATCTCAGTTGTATTTATATATTGGGGAAGTTAAAGTTGAAAACATGTTTTCACCATTGAAAAGCCGACTTAAATATACTTATGAGCATCTGAACCCTATGTATAGAAGCTAATTTAATCGACTTTCAGTCATATTCTAGCATTATTGGAAGTTGATTTAAATCGACTTTTGAAGGAATCTGACACTTTGCAAAATGATTGTAGGAGTGCATTTGGGAAGTCGATAAATAAAAGTAGGACATATTTTTGACGAATTTGGAATTGAGACATTTATGTAATTTTGGTTTTTTTTATACATGTAAAAATCCCTAAATATTGTTTTTTCACATTCAAATAATTATACTAGTTGTCATCCAATTCACATATTTTAAGAGAAAAACTGTCTAATTTACTCAATTTTTTATTGTATATTAATTAGTAATATATATATATATATACACACATTAAAAATAACTTATGAAAATTAATTAGGCTAATATCGTTTTAAAATTTTTGTTTAATAAATATTGTATCAGGTGTTAAAACAATCTCTAAAATTTTAAAGCTACTTTAAAGAAAAAGCACAAAGCTTCTTTCCTTCTCCCAGATCCTATTCATTTGTCTCCAAAAGGCAAAAGCCCTAAAACATCCCCCAAGCTACTCTTCGAGTCGTTCACCGCGTAACACAACACCCATACCATATTGGGTGTAGTACAGGTCATACTTCAATATGTCCTAACTAACCACCTAATACTTGAGGTTGAGGTTGCGTGTGTGTGTCTATATTCCCGTATAGTAAGATTCATATATGATTTCATGTTTGTATACGTTTGCGGTGATATGTATATGTAAATCAGGATGTAAATGGAAATAAAAAATCAATTTTTTGTAACAACCATTAATTAGTGATCGATTACAAAAATAGCAACCGAATTTGAGACCAAAGAAAATGGAAATGGAGGAGGAAGTAAAAAAGGTTTTAGAGATTAAATTAGTGACTAAATTTCGTCACAAAAGTAGTGGCCAAAATTTTCATCACAACTAGCTACTGACTTGTCATAGCTGAACTCCGTTACAACTTTAAAACCAATTTAGTGAACGAAGTAGCAATAGTCTCAATGACTTGAACTTTAGTCCCTAAATTAGTGACCGAAACTTGGTCACTGATGGGTACAATTGTGATTGAAAAGCGAGTTACTAAATTAGTGACTGCTAAATCAATTGCTAATTCTAGCCCGAGCTAAGACACGCCCGAAAATTGGTCACAAGGGGAACACATTTGGTCACTAAATCAGTCATAAAAATTTAGTGACCAATTTTAGCAACCTTGAATCTAGCCAGGATAGCATTTGATTGCAAAATTAGTCTCTAATGAGTTATGCGACTATTTTTTCCCTTTTAGTGGCCGAAATCGACAACTAATGATTGGTTTTCTTATAGTATGAAGCCCATTTGGTTGACTTTTGTTAATGTGATCCAATCTTTTATAGCCTTGCTTCTGTTTTTGAGGTTTGTGTGATTTCAACAACCCCTTTCAAAGGAGCTAGCTTTATGCTTATTTAGCGATCAAATTTAGCAGTCCTTAATCTAGCCACGGAAGCACTCTTGCAAAATTGGCATCTCATGAGTTTCGTGACCAATTTTTCCCTTTTAGCGACCAAAATTGGTAACTAATGGCTGATTTTCTTATAATATGAAGCCCATTTAGTTGGATATTTTATATGTACTGACATAAATCATATTTTGTTTTAGTTTTTTTTAATTTAATTCTAGATTAATTAGATGCCAAAATATTGGACTATATTGTTTAGTCCATTTTTATGATTAATTTTTATTATTGGGCTTAACTATGTTAATTTTTGTTGACAGTGAATATGTTTTTTTATTGTAAATGGGTTTAGCCATAATGAATAGCTTTATCTATTCTATTACTAATGTAGAGCCCCTAACCACTTCAGGATAGGCTGTTGCCCATTGAGGCAAAACACGTATTTTGGAACTGGAGTTGTATAGGATGAGTATTTTCGATGAACTACTTCTTTTTTATCACAGATCAAAATAGAAGAGACTGATTACTTTATTCTCTATAATAATTTTGAATATAATCTTTATTACAATATTCATTTATCACATATCATATTAAGAATTAGATCAGTAGAAATTATGAAACTTATGTTATTTACGTATTAAAATTTCTACACTTTGTGCTTGCTTTGGCCTAGTGTGTTAGCCATGCCCTCATCCATCTTGTTTTATGTTTTGGTTGGTTCCTGGTTGTTGATCTGCCACGTCACTTCCAGAAAGAACATATTATTGCTGGGATTGAGAAGATGAGAATAGGGAAGCATTCGAAGAACGGTGAAATGAAGGAAAAGGAGGATGTCTCCTTCTAGCGTTTTGGCCCTGTTTTTGTTTTGCTGTCCCTGTTTCTCATGTTTTTGTTGTTCAGATCTGTTCCTTTTGTTGGTGTGGAACTGTGGATGTTGTGTCTGTTTCGTTTTTCCATCCTGTTTTGGTTTGTTGATCTTGCAATCTCTGTTACTCTCTTTGAGAGCTTAGCTCTTTATAATTGTTGAAAAAAAAAAGTCTCGTGAGTGTAATTTGATATACCATTGTGTTTAAAGCCATGTCAGTCACTCGCATCGGCATCACCTTGTACCTTGACTATGTATATGCCTCAGGTAGCTGCTCTTCAATTCAAATACATATCTATAGTGATTTCTGTGTGTGAACATATCTTTCACAAATTTTAAAAGGTAACGCTTACGCTGATGGACTATTAAATAGTGCCATCTGGGATGTACTACTTGGAATGAACTCCAACCAACCAATTCCACTAAACAAAGTTAACCTTATATGAAAGCAAACAAATAAACAAAAGACTCGATCCAATTGCCAAGTTTATTCCGAAAGCCCTACCACCTAACATGGAAGAAATTCTTTGTTTTCTACAACAGATTGAGTAGAGTGACCAAGCAAAAGGAAGGAACTAGGTAATTGGATCAGTCAACGACAATGTGGCACCAAAACTCGAGTCAAAAAGATCCAATCTATTATTCTTTTTTTCTTTTTTGGTCAATATCCAATCTATCAATCAAGTCAATAATATTTGGCTGAACCCTGTAATCTTGAAGAAGGAACCAAAAGACAAGGTGGGCTTCAGCGTGTGGCATGGATAATTCATTATTAGTGAGATGGGTCCTCGTAATGTAATTACAAAAATGCCAACATTGTCCTCAGTAACAACTATTAATTCTGGACGTGGCTGCCATAGGAAAGTGACAAGCTCACGTTATGCCCCCGTTTTCTCTTGTGTGTGTGTGTGTGTGTAACTTAAAGAAACTTAAAAAAAAAAAAAACCAGAGGAGAACACCAAATGTTCAACAATGATGAGACTGGCCAAAACGAAACACAACATAAAAACATGGATAAGCATCACGACACAAAAATACCACAAAACCTCAAGCGGTCACGTGTCATACCATGTGCTTCTCACTAAAGCTAGCTATTTGATCCCATAATTAAGCTCCCTCAAATTATTGCGTAAACTAATGAACCCAAACATGAGTCTCATGTTCGGCAAAAATAAACAGTCGTTTCGATTTTAAAAAACAGGTCTGTTAAGTAAAAAAAAAAAAAAAGACTTTTTTAGGCTATTTAATTTACGTCATATTTGGTTCACGTCACTAACGTGAAAACATGAATTATAATTCAATTTTTTTCAGAATGAATATCGACAATGTGGATTTTATGTTATAGGCAATGGTTCATGACGATAACCTAAGGCAAAAGTGACGAGTGGCGATGAATTTATATATGCGAATTATCATTTGTACTCGGATGGATGAATGAAATAATGGATATGGCAAGAGAGATCCCCGGCCCTTAGTATATTTTTTTCATTTGTGTCCTCTTAAAACATTGCCTAAAGTCGAAAAAGTTGGTTGTACAAATTGAAATCGAAGAATGTGGAGATGAAACATGCCGGAAAATTAACTATGTCATTTTAGCATATAATTACACACAGATTCTGAAAAACAATATAAAAATTATTAAATATATCCTAACTTTCTGCACACAAATTAATTTCTTTTATAACTATTTTTCCTGACCACATTCTATAACCCTAAATTAAACAGGCTTGACAATATTGGTGGCTTAGAGAAATAACCATCGCGAAATATACCTGTCTGCATCTGAACATTATTGACACCAAGGAATGTTGTCTACCGAAAACTTGCTCTGGACATGCTTTTGAGGAAACTAGAGCTTTGGCTGATTTCCCTGAGTGGTTTGTCAGTGAACCTAATTAAGTTGTAGGCTGAGGCACCAAGTATGGCGCCAACAAAGGGTCCAACTATATAAACCCAAAACCCAGTGTAAACATGCATCACCACAGCTGGTCCAAGGCTTCTGGCTGGGTTCATGGACGCTCCTGACACAGGCCTGAATGCATGCCATCATCAAACTTGGGTCAAATTGGTATCGTGGACTTAATAATGGTAAACAAACCTATATGGCCGAAACAATGTTGCTGTTACATCTTAAAATTTAATTTTATCGTACTATTAGTCAGTGATCTAATTATTTATTGTTAAGTTGATAAAATTGTTTAATTTTTTTATCAATTCTTCAAAAATCTCACACACACATAGATATATAATAGCATATATATTTAAAGAATTTAGTTTATATATATACGGTCAATATACAAAAAATTTATATAAATATTTAATCATGGATTATCATATTAGAAAAATATTTTATTCAATTACTTATTATTTTGAAAGTCTTGTAAATAGAAATATAAGATTTTATTATGGCATAAAACCCTTTTATATAATTTTTTTGGTCAATCTCATAATTAAATAACAACATAGACACGATCAAAGGAAATATCTCTCTCTCTCTCTCTCTCTCTCTATATATATATATATATATATATATATATAATGACAATGAATTAGCAATAAATTTTAGGGTTAAATTACCCGGCAACGAAGACGTCCACTAAGACTGTCATACCAACAGCAATCCCAGCCAATTCCCCAATCTATAAAAAATCATATAAGAAAGGGTGTGTGCGTCACAACCAAGAGAAATGCAAGAGAAAAAGTAACATATACACGGAGCAAAGTGATTATAATACTAACTGCTCTATTGTCCGTGGAAACCGCAGAGACAACAAACATCAAGAGAAACGATGCAAGGATCTCGAAGACAAGAGATTGAACATGAGGTCCTGCTGGTACCGTTCCAAAATAAGATTTTTCATCCAGATCGAAAAGAAGGTACAATGTCCCACTAGCAAGTATAGCTCCTAGCGCTTGCGCAACAAGATATAGAGGCACCTATAACAATCGCGCATACTCCTTCAATTCAGATTAAACCAATTCCAACTACACACTGAAAATAAAATTACAATTTTTTTTTATCTTATCATTTTTTTTCAAAAATATTATTTTAATATTCAAAGTGAATATCATGCTCACTTAACTCATCCATCAATCATATTCAATAATGATAAATTGGATTTCAATAGACAACTACTCTTGGCTGTTAAAATAGAATATACTATTCTTCTTTTAACAACATGTGGTGTGTAATAAATTCACATTTCCAGAATAAAGACAAATCTACTTTATATTGACTATCTAATTAAAATTTGAAAAAAAAAAAACTCACATCATAATAAAATTGAAGAATAAAGCGTAACGCCGTTGAAATCTAGAAAGTGGATATATATATATATATAGTGATTGATCAATAACATATATAGGTACCTGTGTGGGAGGGAAATGACGATAGATGGCAAAGCTGACGGTGACTGCTGGATTAAAATGAGCACCGGAGATGTGACCAGAGAATAAACCAAGATCATTACTGTTAGACCCCATGTCACACAAATTCCAGGAAACGTTATAGACCCTTTACTTCCTTCCACTTTATTCAAAACCACCACCGAACATCCTAAAAATACTAAGAAGTATGTCCCAATCACCTCTGCAATTACCTGCAGTTGCACAAAGATTTGATTGGTTTTCTTCATTTGTTTTGGTCAATATCACTCTACCTACATAATATAAGAGCATAAAGCCTAAAACTAATTATTGAAAATGACATCTATATAGTAAAAAATACTAAAGAGAATCCGATATGTGTATTAGCTCTTTAATAAATAAGCGAATTATATCATCTTATTTCATTTAATAATTTTTCATGATTTTTTTTTAAATTGACTATATTTTTCTTATGTGTAATATAGAGGCTCCATTTATATACGTATTTACCTTCTGTATGATTTTAACAACCTCAGGAGAACCACAAAACCCAGAATCCCTTGACGCCCGCGGCACTGGCTTAACTGCTCCACCTTCCTCCATTTTGATCTCGTCTACAGGCATTTTTACCTAAATTGCATTAAACGTTTTGTTTCTTTTCGTTTCTTTACTTTCGGTGTTTGATAAGAAGAGTTTTCAATTTACACTGTTTAGAAAGATGATTGAAAGGTTTTGCTCGTAATCAGAGCAGACATATTAATAGAACAAATGCTGGTATTGGTGGTTAAGCTGTTCTCAGGAGCAACCGGTGGAGATAAAAGCGTTTATGCTCGCCATCGTGCGTTTAACGGTAATAACTACCACTACTTCCTCATTCAATATTGTACGCTTGCCACTATAGCTAAATATATATCATCTGATTAATTCGAGAAGTAATATGAATTTTTTTTTCTTTTTATGGTCGAAGAAAGCAATTCGAATTGTAAGGTGTAGTGCATCCCATATCACTCCTCAGCTTCGGTTCTCTGTTTGGACCGCCATTTGTGGAGGCTGGGTTTATTTTATTTATTTATTTTTTGTGCTTGCTATCACTACAAGAATGAGTATTTTTAACTATTATTCACATTTAAAGTGTCAATAAAAGTGTTGTTAAGAAAATTAATTTTGACATAAATGATCATTAAAAGTAATTATAAATTTTTATTTTGTGTGATTTATCCCTGACCCAAAAAAGCTAGGAAAAAAAAAACACTCTAGATGCCTTCATGGCACAACGCCAATGGTTTTTTTTTCACCAAAAAGAAGTTTTTTATTGACAAAAAACATGTATAATTTTTTAAAAATTTAAATATGTTAGTAGTCTCTATATACATATACCATTTTGATTTTAATCCTTTTAATATTCTTTTTTGAATTTTGGTCTCTTTTTCCTAACATTTAGTTTCTGGTCCCTATTGTCCAAAATTTAGGTCCCTATAAAAAATTTAGAATATACACTTAGTCCTTACAAATATTAAAACCGCTTTTCTGATTTTTGAAATATTTTAAGTTTTTTTTTATTTTTATTCTTATAAACATTACTATTTAATAGAATTGGACTAATGAAAAAGACCAAAAAACACACGTTGAAACAATTGGGACCAAAATCCAACAAAAAATTTTAGACACAGTATGTAAAACCAAAATGATCTGTAGTTATAAGAATTAAAAACACATATATTTTTTTTGAAAATACTATAGAGCATTGTTGGAGGGCTCAAGCGTTCCAACCCAATGGCATTGATGTTATGTGAACAAAAAGAAAATAATAACGCTTTATTTCACGTTATACGGAACCAACCTTTAAAAAATATATTATGCTTGACATGTTCTATTTTAATATAATTTTAGGTCTATTTTTGTCTAGGTTTCAGGCCGGCCGATTGGATATATAGTGACTTGTTACCATTCCATTTTCGCTGAGTATTAGAGCATGGATAGTCTTCTTGAATCACCAGGAGTGGAATATATGCAAAAGACACTCTAGTAGTCATCAAGTTAACAACATCATAAATTCATAATATATGTAAGTCTAGAAAAGGATAGGAAATTGAACATACCTAAGTAGATGGAGTGAAAGGTACTTATAATTGTTTTAGGCTCGTAACTATTTGAGTCCATTAGAGAAAGACAGTGTAAGGAAAAGTGGTTTACAAAAGGAGCACTAGATAAGATTCTATGCTAGTCTTTGGTGATCACTAAACCTTATGCAAACTGGTGAACGATCCAATTGGACTAGTGCTGATCGATCTTTCCAGTCTTAGTACTGGTTGATCCAACGCCTTACACTCCTTGCAAATTGCAATGAAGAGCTAGAGCGCGTTTGGTTTAAGCTTTTCTATTTGCATTTTCAATAAAAACAGAAAACAAACCATGTTTGGTTGAGTTTTATAGAATAAAAAATCCTTGAAAATCTGAAAACGATATTTTGGCGTTTTCAGTCAAAGTGTTGCGGTAGTCACTGAAAATATTTTCAATGAAAACATGGTGGCTCTTTTGTAAGTATATCAAACTTTTATTTTATTTGTTTTTGTTTTGCCACTTTTGCAGCCTCCACAGCCCACTTCATCCTATCAAACATCGAGCAATGCGTTTCTCCTCCACCAACTCCGTTGTCGCCAGCAACTTTGTGGTAGCATCACTAAACCCTCTTTCTCACTCCTACACCTCATTCACTAGTGACCCTGCACTACATTGATGTTGTTCGCTACACTGTTATCACTGCTGTGTTGTAATCGAAGTAGTCTTCGAAGGTCTCATCAATGGATGTGCTAATGATGGAGGATTTGATTTGGGGGAACAAGGTGTTGAAAGGAGGAGAACGGCGGTTACGATGTAGCGGGCGTGTGTCAAATTTGGACCACCGCACCCTGTAACTACCCTACTATAATGGGAGCTCGTTCATGCCACGCCATCTAAGGCGGTGCAATTTCCCAATGAGCTTTGATTTATGGCTAAGGTGTTGTTGCCGGTGGGCAAGTTGCCTGGAATAATAGCCGCCACAAGTAGAGGTGATTGGGAAAGGGTTAAGCGGACAATGAGCGGCTGGAGGCTTTAAGTAGAAGGGTACATGAATGAACCGATTACACACTAGAATGAGAGGGATCCTAAGACTGTATAGATATGAGACTATACTGATGATGGCTTATATGAATTGATTTGTACTATCTATACCAATAAGAGGTATCTTCTTTTGGTAGCCCATCACTAAAGAATTACATTGTTAAGTGTGCTTAACTTGGAGCAATTTTGGGATGGGTGACCTCCTGGCAAGTTTCCCCAAGCAGCGTATGAGTGAGGATAAAGCATGCTAAAAAGACCCATGTTAGTTTGTGGGGACAACGATCCATAAAGCAGCTTGAGCTATTACAAATGATATCAGAGCCTGCACATCTCCCAGTACGGGAGGTTCGGGGACGAACTAGCAGAAGTTGGTGGGCATGTAACACTCGATGACGAAGGGTACATGAATGAACCAATTACACATCAGAATGAGAGGGAACCTAAGACTATATAGGTATGGCACTATATAGTTGAGGATGGTTTATATGAATTGATCTGTATTATACCTATACCAATAAGATGCATATTCTTTCGATAGCCTATCACTAAAGCCCTCCATGGTTAAGCGTGCTTAACTTGGAGCAATTTTGGGATAGGTGACCTCCTGAGAAGTTTTCCTAGAAAGCGTGTGGGTGAGGATAAAACACGTGAAAAGACCCGTGTTAGTTTGTGGGGACAATCATTAATCCATAAAGTAGCTTGGGCTTTACAAATTGTAACACCTCAAAATTTATTTCAAAAATTTTATTTAGACTTTATTAATCATAATTTCACGATTCTGATAGAGTTAGTCAAGGCAAGAGGTTTAATGAACAAAAAAGAAGAGAATAGTAACCTTGATGGTCCGAGGTCCATCGAGACAGCCGAAACTCTAGAATCGGGATCGGAAACTCTTGGGGCCAAGGGAAGATAGGATAAGGGTCATGATAAAGTATTAGGCTCCAGATTAATTTCGAATAATATTTTATTCTCATGAGTATGACATTTTACCAGTTCATGCAATATCAATGCATAATTTTAACACCGAAAGAGCAATTTGCTCACTAAATTTAAGTGAGTCAATCATGTTAATCCAAATGGATGACATATATTAAAATTTTCAAGTAAGTTTTAATCATCCAGGGGCTAATATTTCATGTATTCAATTAAATTTCAATGTAGTTTTACAGTATAAAACTTACAGTGCAAATTTTATTACTACTGGACAAGTGTGTGACTAGGAAATGACCACACCATTTTCTTTATCAAGGCTTCATTATAACCACATAAAAATTCTAATTTCTATTACAAGTTATATTTATTTGTAGTAAAGAATTATGACATGTCTTCATATATTAATAAAAATAAAAATCACAATTCTTACCCTTATCTTCTAAAATGTTCGGTCAATACTCCTTATCATACAGCCATTTCCATCTCATCTTCATCTTCATCTCCATCATCATCTTCATCTCCATCTCATCTTCATCTTTTTTTTCCCTTAAACATAAGACTATCACTTGAAATATCTTTGAATAAACCTTCTTCAAAGGCTCATTATTTTACACCACTGTCAAGGTAGCTTTGTGTTCCTACTCTAGGTGGAAATTTTGGCTGAGTTAGAGTGCAAATGTGATACCCGAGGTAAACGTGTCAGTAGATTTTTTTTCATCCAGCCTCAAGTTCCCGGACCCACCTATGTTGCTGGTCCTAATTTCACTTAGTCTTGGATCCTACACCTCCTTGGAGGGCTATATGACAGAGCCATATTCTTGTGATTAAAAGTCCTGGTAATTGTTCTCAAGAGGGAAACAAGTTAAAGAATGATTTTTAACGATTTTTATGAAACATTTAAATGTTTCGTTTAAAGCCCACAAGTTTAGAAAATCTAAAAAAAATTCGGATTTGAAGTAAACCCAAAATTTGGATTTTGATTTGTTTGAGTATTGATTTTTATGATATTTTATTTGAATCTAAATGGGGGTATTTCCTTATTTACATTTATTGTATTGAGATAACCCATATGCCAAATGATAGAAACAATGCAGAAGTTGGAATTTGCTATCACCGCTGTAACGGTTCAAGACCGCTATAGCGGTCAGAATGCATTTCATGGGTTTTGTGATCTGAGGATCGATATAGCGGTCATATCTAGGACCGCTATAGCAATCGTAAGTGACCGTTTTGGGCGCGATGACTCATGACCGCTATAGCGGTCATATACCGCTATAACGTCCCTCTTGAGCGTGACCAGTGTCTAGAAATGATGCCATTTCATTTTTTACCCCATTTTAAAACCTCATTTCGAGGCTCCCCTCCACACAGAAGGAACCCTCCCCCAAATATTTTCATCCGTTTTCCTCTCAAATCCACTTTAATCCATCATCTCCAAGCTTCAAGGTGAGTATATGTTGTTAGATTATGTCTTCATTCTCTATTCTTTCATGATCTTGAGTTAGGGTTTGTTATTTCTCTCATTGTTGTTAAGTGGGGGTACTCCCCAAAGTTGTTGGTGTATGTTTAGAGTAATTTAAAAATTCCCATAGGTTGTTATGAGTTTTGTTATTTCAATGGCAGACATTGGTGTCATTCCTTTTCCGGAGTCCCGTGGTGTTAGTGCTTCACTGTCCACCCTTCCAAATGAGTGGGTTTGATCTCATGACCTTAGTTTGGTCATTATATTATTATTTTCTTGCACTCCAGAGATTTAGAGATTTGAAAAATGGATTTCTTACATGATATGGCTTTATATAAAAATGTGTTTTAGCTAAAAATACTCTATTTGAACTTATACATGAAATTATAATTTTAGAAAATGTGTGGTACCATATTTGCTCTATAAAAGTGTTGTATGATTTAATTCATGATTTGAATTGATTATAAATATTGGGATTAATTATGATTGATGAAATGAGACTTAAGACTCTATGTTTATTTTGGAAACTGAGACATGTTGAACTAGAAAATATAGAACTCCCTTTTTATAACTTCAACTGAATTTAGATTTCAAGCTATGTTTTTTTTTTTTAATATTCAGTTAAGATATTTATATATGTTAGAGAAATGTGAAACAAGAGTATAACCCAGTTACGAATAAAGATGTTATGTGATTTTAGAGTTTTATGATTATAAACCCCAGTGCTTTGAACTATGATTTTAAATTTATCAAGTATATGAAAATATATGTTAGTTTAAGATATGAATTTAGAACTTCAGTTTTATGGTACCATGAGGTGAGATCGAAATGCCCATCACTTGGAGCATGTTTAACTTGGAGCAATTTTGGGATAGGTGACCTTCAAGGAAGTTTTCCTAGGAAACGTGTGAGTGAGGATAAAGCACTTTAAAAGACACTCTGGTTTGTGGGAACAGTCATCAATCCATAAGGCGTCTGTTACAATAAATCCTAAATGTAAAATTGTGTAATAACAATAATCTGGATTGAATCCAAACATATTTAATTAAATAACTGGAAGTTAAAAATAACTAAATATAGTAATATGCATGTCCAGATCTTGCCTATACAATTACTAGAGCATCGCTAAACTAACATGGAACTATAATAAGCTTCACTTGAAGCGAAACTCATTAAAGAAGCTCTAACACTCCTGAGGAAGATCCCGTAGTGTAACTGAACCTGTAATTATATGTGTAGAGGAGGAAAAGAGATGAGTGAGTTCATCAAAACTAAATAAGCGGGTCTACTCAAGCCCACATGGGACAACAACAAAATATATATAATATACATGCAACTAATATAAAACATTTTAATACTTAAATACTAAAAACAACATTTCGAGTGAATTCATATCAATAACTAATAGAGAAACATGAGTTGAATTGAATAAAATAAATGTAGTGAGTTGTTAACTGATACTAAAATGGCACCTAACTAGGTCAGATAGGTGGACACCACACTTTCTTACTATAACTAGGGTTGAGCTAGTCATCTCTCAGGACCACTTGGTCCAGGATTAAATCCTATAGCCATTAACTCATTGTTCTGTTTCTCATCAATTATTGGTTAAACACTAATATTCAAAGTTTTTCACTATTCATGCTATTCATACTAAACTGAGGTTCATGCAACTTTCTAACTAATAAAATAATTCTAACACGTACATATAGTAAGTATTGTCCTATGAGCTTTCTAAAATAGTAATTTTTCTTGATAATTGTGAAAACAATAATTTTCTAAAATTACTATAAGCCATTAAAGCATGTTTCTTGGCATAAATAATTCTAAAATCTCATAAACAATTTTTGTAATGCTGGGAAAATACTAATAATGACCAAAAGTATAGTCATGAGCTTAAACCTACTTAGTATTGGTAGCCGAGAGTGCGCTTACACGACATCTTGACTCTAGGGAGTAGAAATGACGACATGGTAACTGCCAAAGAGTATATGAAAGCATAAACAACTGACAATAATCTTAAGAACTGAATTTGGAATGGTGGGGAGGAAGAATATTGTGGGAAAACCATGTCTGATAACCCTCAACTTATAAACTTGATAAAAAGAGAAAGAAAACGGGCTAAAACTGTGAAAATCACTATTGAAGGCTTAGGGAGGAGTAAGAATAGTAAAAAAAAAAAAAGGTGAGGGAGAGATGCAGATAGTGTTGGTGGCGGTTAGGTGTGAATTCCAAGCCTAAGGATGAGTTTATCTAGTGTTGGGGGTGTTTTAATGAACTCATTGTTTTGACACATTCTAGTATCGGGGCCACTATTGTCAGCGGTTGACATGGAAATAAGCCAACCGTGTGAACATACTTGACCGCTATAGCGGCCTCCAGAGCCATGTACAAGAAACCAAATAACATGACTGCAATAGCAGTAATAACAGTCTTTAACTCCTATAGCAATGTCATAAAATTATACTTCTGCACTTTTTATGTTTTCATGAGCATGAGGCTTTCCTAGCAATATCGGTGGATTTTGGAGGACTAAGGTTATACTAGACCTATCTAGGGACATGTGGACTTGAGAGTGGCTTCCACTTATAAAGTTTCTATTTATTGGGTATATCACCCACTGGAGAGATTAACTCAAGGGTTATCGAGTGATTTAGAGATGAGGCCTTACAAACTTAATCAGTCACATCGACCGTGTTTTTTCTTTCAAAATCTCCTCTTGCATAACTTTTTTTTTTTTGGCCATCAACATAGGCTATATTTGAGAAGGGAATCTATATGTGAAGAATTAGCTTCTTTTTCTTTTTGTCGAAGAATTAGCAACTTTGTGAACAGGTCTTATGCTAGAATTATAAAGATAAACAAGGCCTCATTAGATGACAAGAAGTTCAAGCCCTTGAGGGAAGTACTTTAGGGCCCATTTTAGTCTCCTGAATGGGCTGGCCTCTTCACTTTGAGCAAACTAGGCCCAAAACCTAGTCCAGACTGTACGCAATTATTAATAGCTCATTATCATATTTAAATAGAGTTTGCAGTCGATGCGTAGCTCAAATGGATGACCTTTGTGTCTCCTATAATACTGCACTAGGGTTCGACACAATAGAGCTATGGTCGAGAAACCCACAATCCCCCACCAAAAAAAAAATAGAGAGAGAATGTAAAAATTGATGAATATCCAAGTTTTTTTTTTATTAGCATGATGCATTCAATTCAATGACTCAAAAGAGAGAAAATCGAATTGGATTCTTCATGCCCAAACATGTCTCATTTCCTTTCCACTAATCATATATTAACACATGGAATATAATACTATATATTTGACAATTTTAATTTTTTTTAATTTTTATCTTTTATGTGATAATCCATGATTGACGGAACATAAAAGAGAATATAGTTTGGGCACACAATTTCCATAGGAGAGAAGCTTGGTTCGTAAAGGATCTTCTTCCCATAATAATCCCCCCCCCCCCTCGCCCTCCTTTTTTATTTTTTTATTTTTTTGCATTTTCATTGTCCTTGTCAATCTGAACCCGCCACCCTTAATGGTCCCAGGCAGCACTAGTCCACACCACCCCATCCGGTTCATGTCCGTGGTTCACCCTACACACACCATCACCTATCTCCCTCTGCTTTGATTGGTTTTTGTTTGCATTCGTTTACTCCCTTGTGATCACCGCTAGCTTCAATACATATTTTTTGGCTCAACCCCTTCCCTCCCCAACTTGCACAAAATTTATTCAGTATATATCCTACTACTGCTACTATCAACATATCCTATCCAGAAAACGATGTGATTGGGAAAATATACTAATATTTCTTTCACCTGAATAAATTCTGCATCAAAACTATTGTAGAAGATGGTTAGACAGATTTATTTAAAGCTGAAGGGGTTTCTTGCATTACGGATTGGATTGCTTGGTGTACTTTGATTGGTGCCACTGCAACTTGAGTCCGGCCCCCAATGTACATTCTCCGAGGTCAGGCCACGCACACGAGTGTAGCACCATATGTTTTTCCAACTACACTCTACCCATGTAACATGTGGGAACAATTTGCTAGCTACATCATGTATAGTCGCCAATTAAATTAGATCATCCGTTTTCAACATCAATTTTTAATTTTCGTTTTAGTAGAAAGCTATAGCACTTGACAAATATTATATAGAATGGACAAGAATCCGGGGCATATACTATGACGATATTATAAAATATATATATATATATATATATATTAAAATTGAAATGTTTTGACATAAAGGTACCAGCAATTCTATGCATCTACTATCCTATTTATATGGGATTTATATTTATATTGAGGATGAGATATTATGTCAATTACACTCATTCATCACTGTATCCATAAATACAAATAACACTTTTCTATTTATATTGTCAGACACATGCAACAGGATAATAGCTCATTACGGTAATGAATATAGTCACTATTAACTCAGGTACACCATTGTAAGACAGTGTGGGAAGCTCAAAATGTGACTCACACTGGATAGGTATAAAACATATCAAGTTATCAACACAGTCTCTGACCAATGTTGTATGACCTTATGAGTGAATGGCGTGAGATTGGGGTCCACTGAATACTTTTTCTATTCAAAAGGAAGGAACGTAGGAATAATTGATAAGGAAAAGTATCTTGTGTATAATAAAATTATATAATAATATTATATGAATATTCACAATATTCTTTATTTTTTTTATTTTGGTCGGGGGATGGGTTCCACACACTGTGGTAGCTCTCGAACCTGGATGCACTTCAATTGAAGCAAATTGCTTTGCCAATTAATTCTCATAAAAGATAAATAATATTACGAGAGTGTTGACATAAGATTATTGTAAAACTTTAATGCTCACTAAACATGATTTGTTGAAAAGGCCTGAAATGAGTAACCTCAAATCAAAGCCTAGCTTTTTTTTTTTTTTTTTATCAAATTCATTCTCACTATTGTCCCTACCTTAGTTGGAAACCCGATCGTCTCCACTCTCTCCAAAGCTTCTTCCATCTCGTTTTTATTTCAATGCAATAATACAAACCACTCAACTTTTGGCCTTCCATCACTGTTACACAGCCCAAGCATTCACATGAGCGCGGCATGGGCATCCACATGAGAATGGACCGCAAGGCATCGCTTTTGCCACCTGTACACTTTATGTACTATGATTTATTACACTTTACTACCAGCTAGTGATCTCTTGTCTATGTCAAACCAATGCCAACCTAGATTTGGTCCATGCTTATTAGTGTCTGATGTATATACTCATGGATCCACTTTGTAACATACGTTGTGTCCATTTAGAAATGACAACATGCTAGTTGGGACTTGGGAGCAGATCTTGAATTTTTAGACCAGTCCATTTATGCAACCAAAAGATTTACCTAATAATCCCATCAGTGTCACTTTTCTAATTATCAAAATTTTCTTTAATACAACACGACCACCAAATTTATCCCTGTTTTTTTTTCAATTCACAACAACCAACAAAAAAGTTTAACATAAGTCGACGCCACCTTAATTTGAATAAAAAATTTCTCCAACAAATTAAACTTTTCCTAGCTATAATAGGTCACAACTGTTTTTGAGAATCTATTATACCCTGAAATTACTACAGGAAATCCTCACATATGAGGAGTATGTTCTGTATACATATATAGATATATAAATATAATGATAGGGATAGAAGAACAAAGGAATTAATCGACCCTTACACCTGCCATATATAGTAGCCAATACCCATTGATTATTATTATGATTATTACTATATGTATTAAAATTCGAAAATATAACTATTGGTGATAAGTAGAGCTAAAGTCAGAAAAGTCACACTGTGAGAGGGACCTGATCAGTGTCTTTTGCGAAGCATCCTGAAAAAGGTAATGTAGCGAGAATATATATGCTATAGCTAGAAAAATATGAACTTTATAATTAGAAATCGACAAGAAGATAGAGATATATACATATATACTTAAAAGGATATCTCTCCTCTGATCTCTGATTCTTCCCAAAAGAAAAAATGGAAAATGAAAATCAGAATATGTCACAAGGAACACAGTAACTATATAGAAGTGTCTAGTGCACTGGACCTAATAATATGCATGTTTGTACGCCTTTGTCATCATGGAAATGGATGGGAAAGAAGTTGTCCTTAAAGAACGGAAAATGACTTGCCTTGTGTTGGCACTATAATGTGTACTTGTGCTGCGATTAGATGAGTGATAGAAGTATCAACTCTGATAAATCACCATCATTGTTCTATTATTAGCATCCTTGATATTAAGCATATATAACCCCCCCATAAGTATGCAAAATTTGTCCCTTTAACAAATAACAAGCATAGGAATGTTTATTCATTGAAAGACTGTGATCATTCCACGTCACACTTACTGAATTAAAATTGATTAAAGATGCTTATTTAAAGTGATTCTTTGCTTTTCTTTTTTCCCCTGCACTTCGCTTGATGATATAATTAAATATAATTTTTGCATTAAGGACCGAAATCCAACATCAGTATATCCGAAAGAGATGGTTTAACTAGTGATGATAAATAATCTTGAGTTCAAATATCTCTGCCATAGTATAAAAAGTTTGAACATGTGAAAATACACTTGTACAAAAAGCCTCGTTATAAGGAAAAAGAAAGTTCGAACTAATTGCATAAATTAAGAATATCACCGAGTAAAAGAAATATCTTTCATGACTTTCTTTCTTATGTGTCAGCGAATCAATATAAACTTTTTTTCAAAATGATCGATTGAATCATGACTCAGCAAGTATTCATTAGCAATGATTTAATTTCTTTTAGCTTACTAAAATTTGATGAACCTATCAATGTTAACTCAACTAGTGCTGAAAGATGAAAAGGGTTTTACTTTTCATTTCTGTTAATGATTCCTTAATTACTGGTAAACAAACTCTCGATGAGATTTGCTGTGATCGGAATCAGACAATATTTCCATCCCTTAAGCCACTTCTAAGGAGGTTTCACGTGAGTGGATGCCTCCGGTAAATTAAAATATTCTAGAATTGCGTAGGTCATAGTAAAATCAACAATTTTATAATTATTAAACAACTTAATTTAGATACGGTAGTCTAATAAGTGTCATAGCAACTCTCATAATTTTTTCTCTCTCTCTCTCTCTCTCTCTCTCTCTCTCTATATATATATATATATATATATATAGAACAATGATGTAAATATGCAATCAATAGTCACACATCTAAAGAATGTCAAGGCACACATGGCTCGTGATCTTGATTAAAAGGAATTCTTCATCAATCACACTACAATCACGGGTCCAACCCGTTAAAGGTACGTTTATGTGAGAATTAGAAAGCCGCAGTCACTTTCGAAAATTAAAGCTGCGAAATATAGACGCAAGGAAATTCGATCGTATATACTGCTTAGATAGATGTGTTTGTTGGCCAAGATCTAAGGGAACGCATGGCTGAAACACGCGTACGTGAGAGGTTGAGATGTGGAGTGGCCACAAAGACGCAGATCCATTTGCTTATGCTGTGGTAGCAACATTACAGGGCCATGTGACGGTGTTACCACGCAGTGCACTAATTACTAGTTAGCCAAGTCACGGTGATCAACAAAATTGAGCCTTGGAGTGTGGTAATGCACCAACACCAATCGCTTTCTTTCTCGGTCGAGCATGTTGGTCTTTGCGTCAAGTAGCCGTTTGTCTAAGCCCGTGCGCTCCAATTTCTATGTACTACGTGAACAAAGCTACAAGTAATTAACCAAAAGCCCAAAACCAATATCAATAGAGCACATACATACCTCTTTTTATGTGTATTAATTTCTCATTAATTTGGCCGTACATGGCTTAAAAATTTTGGTATGGCGTATGCACCTAGTGGTTCGAATCAGTTTCTGTGAAATGAGATCCAGTGCTTAAGTTTAAGCTTCATGAAGTTAACAGGAAACTCGTTCAATTTGCGACTTCTAACCAAACCAGAATAAATATAAGTTATACTGAAGAGGATGAATGGTTCCTCTCAACTTATGGGGATGATAAATAGGGAACTTCAATGCTGGTTTGTTGTCCGTGTGTTCCCTGTCAACGAATGATACACGTTACCCCATCCATTTAATAATAGCGGGAAATTTTTTACTTTTTATGACGGAATATTTATTCATTTATAATATTTGAATAATATTATTTTTAATATAAATATATTAATTAAATAATTAATATTTTTATTAAAATAGATAATAATAACTATAGAAAAATAATTTTATTAACTTATATAATTTTTTAAAATTATCAGAATTTTTTTATTTTCCTCAATATGTATATTATTTGATTTTTTATCATTATTATGAAACATAGGAAATACTAAACTAAAATTTAGACATATATATAATACAGTAAAATATAATTTTTTCCCTTAAGAGAAAACTTAATTATACTTTATTTCCCTTTATTTCTAAAATATACATTCTCCTCCTCTCTATTTATAAACCATATACCCCTCTCCCCTCTATTTCTAAAACATATGCTTCCCTCCTTAAAAAGTTGAGAAATAATACATTTTATCTTTTTTAATTTTTTTTATTAATTTTCATTTTTTCATACATATTATTTTATTTTTGACCAAAATATTTTTTAATAGTTATATATATTCTTTTTACAAATTAAAATATATATATGTGCATATAATAATACAAAATATTGATATATTTTTATATGCATGTATTTAATTCAATTTAAAATTTTACTATATTACAAAAATAAATTATAGACAGTAACAATAATTTATACTAATTATTTTAAAAAAATTACATATTTTTTCAGGTGTTTATTTTTAATTTTTATATATGTATAAAATATTAAAAAGATTTGTTAATTTTATATATAAAGATAAATCACAAAAAACATAAAAAAATTATGATGTTACAATATATATATATATATATATATATATATATATATATATATATTGTAACTTAATAGTTGAAAAATATATAATTTATGTTTAAAAATAATTATTACAAATTATTGTTACTATTAATTATTTTTACTTCTATTTATTTGTTTTCTTAATATAAATAATAATTTAAAATTAATATATATGACTCAATATTTATATTATTATAAATCACTTATATTTTATTTTATTAAAAGTTTATATGTTTAAATTAATAAAAGGTATTTTAATCAATAATAAAATAATAAGCATGAGAAAATAAAAAATTAATAAAAAATTAAAAATAAATTAAAGTGTAACTTATCTCAATTTTATAGGGGAGAATAGTGTATGTTTTAGAAATAGAGAGGAAATGAGTGTAATAACACTATCTCTCAAGAGAGTGGGTTATATTATATACTCTTAAATATATAGGGAAGAGGAATGTGTATGGTATAAAAATAGAGGGGAGAGAGGTATAATAAAACCTTCTCTCAAGAGAGGAGATTATACTTTACTCTATATAATATTATATACTATATAATACAGTAGAAAAAAGAGAAATGATTTAATGTGTAATTTTTTTTAACACTATATCAATTCACATCTCTATACAATAAATAATTATAGTGTATAAAACAAACCGTTCTAGACAAAGTTCTAGACAGATGTTCTAATCGGCATCTATGCTATGAATGGGCTGTTTTCAAGTATAAAAATGTTTAAACTAAGCCAAGAACATACCTATTCAACCTGAAGATTTCATTCTTATAGGAGTTGCTGATCAACATTTGAAGACCATGCGTTAAATTTGACTGGTTAATTATTCTAGATCTAGAATAATGAAGCCACTCATTCATGAATAACTAAAGAGTTTTTACGAGAAGATCGTTCATATACCAATGGAGATTTTTTATCTTACTAGGCCTGATGAATCGATCAGAGGAGTGAGAGAACTATATCAATCTAACAACATATTTAGTTGTCATTGATCAAGTTAAAGAATTGGCTTTTTTTATTTTTTGGTTAATGATATGCACAAAGGTTGAATAACTACCATTTTAATATCATTATAAATTAATAATATTGTTGTTAACCAAAAAAAAAATTATTGGCTACCAAGAAAATTGTTTAACGATTTAAATAACTTTTTTTTTTTTTACAAACTCGTGATATTCATCATAAATCAGGAACTAATCTCTTCGCAATAGAGCTCAAGATGTGGATCTTACCTTTGACTATGAGACTCTTTAGATACACGTTAGGAATATCGAGAGCTACTTCTAAATGTATACAAAATAATGATACCTTAATTTAGTTGCTGTTTTTTTCCACAATGAATTAACAATTTAAATAAGTACCAAGAGATAATAAGATTGTTTGAGTAGAACGGGTTCAGGTTCTTCTAAGCATATGATCTTGGTTCGATACCAAGATTCATATGTATGGATGAAAAATACTATTGAGAGAAATCTTTTTGTCTACGCATCCGATCATTATGCCTCGTGGATTAGTTTCTCAAATATTGGGTGAGAAATACTCTAAAAATCTGGACAAAAAAAGTATTAAGAGATAATATAATTGAGTCACAACTCTTGATGCATTTGTCTAGAAGCAAATTAATTTTAAATGTTATACATGCATGTATAATTATTCTGGAAGAAGGTATTCTCTAATAAGTGTTAATTTTAAAATTTATTTTTCAATAATCATATGTTGTTTTAAGAAATTTGAACAATATTAGTTATTTTTTCTCCTTTTATTTACCCTTTTTAAATAAGTATAGGGATTAAGTATGATAGGAAAGAAAAGGAGATTAAATGATAATGTTAGTTTTGTAAAATACATTTAAATTTTCTGACATTCAAACTTATCCTTCTTTAATCTATGTGAATATGTAAAAATGAAGATTTATTAAATAATGAAGAGAGTATTAGTTCTATTTCATTTCAGGCGTCACTTAATTAAGTTTATACTCAAGAATTTTAAATTTTCAGAATTAATATTTGATTAAAGAATATGCTTACTGAAATGCCCTCATTTAATTTTAAACATCTAATTAATTGATTTTTAATATCATATTAAAGGATTTTTACCCATTTAAAATAACAAAAGGCATTATCCACACAAATTAAATAAACCATTTTAACATTTGCTACAACTTTAAATCGCTTCTAGTTTTATTAGGGATTGGTGAGGGCACCCCACCAATTCGAATTGCCCTGAATTCGTGAGATGCCCTCAGGAATTCAATGGAATCTAAGTCTATAAAAGAAAAATTAAAATTAAACAAAAATTAAACTAGATTACAATTAAAATTAAATACATATATACATAATAATGTATTGCCACTTTGGTAAAAGTGATTGACTCAACCATCAACCAACTATAAAGTCTTACAAATAGATGCATATAATTGGTTAACAGTGTAAAATTTTTTTATATTATCATTGTATTCAAATTAATTTTTTTATTGTGAATTTTTGTTATTTCTATTATGTTTGCTTCAGTGTGTTAAGTATGACATGGTGTTGGCGGGTTGAGTGGTATGTTATCTGCGGAGTTACATTTTTTCCTGTTGAAAAATGAGAAAAAAAAAATTATACCTTTTTTTTATCTTTTGGACCTGAATGAGCTTCCTCTTTTACTTGGTTCAAGGAAAAATGTGCAATTCTCATGGGAAATTCTAGTAATTTGTACAAAGCGAAATCTGAAATGAAGAATCGGATGAAAAGTTACTACATGGAGTAGTATTTTGAGACCAACTCTAATGGTAGAATTTTATTTGTGTTGTGATTGTTTAGTAGACTGACGTTGTGGCCGAGAAAATGATTTTGTTTAATCTATTTTGGCTCCTAGTTGGTGGAAACAAACCTATGGATTGGAATTTTAATTTGCATGATTTGTAATTATGTTTTGGTGTAAAGGACTTCTTGGTATGGTTTAATGACAAGTCATACCTTTTATTAGAATCTTAGGGCCTATTTGGCAACTGTTTTATAAAACAGTTTTGATTTAAAAAATAAAAGATGAGAAAACTTGTTTGGGAAGTTGTTTTCTCTATGTTGGTTTTAAAAACTAAAAGACATATAATGAGTTTTTAAAACAAGAAAACAAAAATAGATTTTGGCTGTTTTCAAAAACAATTTTATAAACCTGGATTTCTTCACCCAAGCTCCTCCCAACTCCTCTTCTTCCCGAACTCCTCCATCCACTTTCATGCTCCCTGTTCACGGTGACCTCCGCAACAAGCGCGGTCACCGGGACCGAGCTTGGCGACCTCCGCGACAAGTGCCGCGTCTCCTGCTCAGCAACCCAGCCTCGGCGAGCTCGCCACCAAGCTCCGCGACCAAGCTCCGTGACCAAGCCCTCTGCCGGACCAAGCTCGCGACCAAGCTCGCAAGGAAACGAGCAGCCCTCCGCCGAACCAAACGCCCTCTGTCATCGCGATCGCCCTCCGCCCCCGCAACCTCGCCTCCCGCTCCACGAGCACCCCTCGGCCGCTCCCACCGCCACAAGGCTCCCTGTCATGTTCTTTGATGTGTTGCAATAGTTTCGGAAAATGAGGTGAGTTTTTTTAAAAAATAAGTATCCAAACGATGTTGTTTTGTGTTTTACTACTAAAAAACTATTTTTAAATTTGATTTTTAAAATAGTTTTAAAAAACAAAAACAAAAAAATTGTTCCAAACAGACCCTTACTTTTTTTTTTCATTAAGGATAAGGAAAACACGTCTTGTATATCACTAGGTTATTTCTCCTCAAAGTGCAAGCGATGTTGTTCTTGACACACCTAAGGCTAGCAAGCTCTTATTCAGTACCAAATTGTCAAATTTTTTAATTTTAATTTAATTTAAAATTTAATTTTCCTTTATAAACTTGAATTACATTGAATTCGTAAGATGTCCTCACAAATTCCCCTAATAAAACTAAATATGGGCTCAAAGTTGTAGCAAATGTCAAATAACTTATTTGTGTAGATAATGTCTTTTTTTATTTTAAATGGGTAGAAAATCCCGTATTAAATTGTATAATGTGTAACAGGATAAAATTGAAAAAATAAATAGTAAATTATGTATTGAATTTGAGAATGATTGATGGTGTGGAAAAAAAATCAGAGTAACGGATAATGCATACCGAAAGGAGTAATAAATGTTATATATGGTGATTTGATTGTTAAGAATATTGGGCATATGCATAGTTTTCATAATCAAACAGGGTGATCGATCCAGTTAAGGCATTGGGTTACTAGGTCAGTAGTTGAACCGATGGATCACTAGTTGAACTATCCACTGATTAAACAGATTTAATTAAATAAATATGTAAAATTATAATATAATAGTATTGTTCAAATAAATATCTAATATATATTATTATTTACAGATTATAACACAAACGCATAAGTGGCATAGTGTTAGAGGAGTGTGCCTTCACTCCTTTGGGTCTAAGTTCAAACCCCACCAATTGGGTGCAAACTTTATTCTTGGAATGCATCCTTGAAATTTCCTTTTTGCGGCGGATACATAGAAAACCAATGAAGAGAGAGAGAGAGAGAGGGGGGGGGGGAGTGGTTGGAAGGAAGCAGGAGCAAGTGGAATTTAACTCTTTTAAAATAAAGAAATTGATAAAATATAAAAGTGATGAGTAATTACTTATGGATAAATAACTTCTATTGTGTGTAGTCAATTACATGATCTAAGGATGATGAATCTCTCATTTTTATATTTTACTAATCTTTTTATTTTAGAAGGGCAAGTTAAAGCGAGGGATGTAAAGAATTAACTTGGCTTCGAAGGGGAGAGTGCGATTAGCCAATGGGAAGTAAATGATGGAAGCCCAAGTCCGACAAACTTTGGCCAATTTTCATTTTAATTTTTCCCTTAATCAAAGGTGGCATGCATTTTTCAGACATAAAAGGTAAAATGCTTAAAAAAAGGGTACAATTAAGTATGTATTCCGTAAAATGATAAATCACTTTTAGAGGAGTTTATGATTAGACAAAAACACGTTGAGTTAATTTATCGCAATTAACACGAAAGAGTAAATTGATCCATATCCGCAAGATTACAAATCCTAGAGTATAATATCATGTGGAAAGCTACTTTTTTGAGATATATACTATTCGATATATACAACTATCTCCATTCTCCGAAGTAAATCACTTTTTAGTTTTCATATGCCAAGAGGAAAATTTTCAAACAACTGGACCCTATGTAGCCAAGGAATTCTTACTTCTACCCAATGATAGTTTTATTATTATTATTATTATTATTATACCTCACGCTTTAGGAAAAATGTCACTTGGAATGGTTGACTATTTTTTGCCTGCTCAAGTTGTATTTATGACTCCCTAATGTACCAAGTAATTATATAAAATTAGTATTTTTTAACTTTTTTCCCATAAAATTAGAATTTTTTTAACTCAATATTCACATGATGATCAACATTTATTATAGTCTTTCACAAGAGTAACGCCAGTGCACAGCTATAGTTTTTTTTTTTTAAATGCTGCACAACTATTGTTTTATTAGACAACAGTCTACATACATGTCCATGTTGACGAATAAAACGTTGTTGTGTATATAGACCTCTAGTCCTCTAATAAAAAATAACGCGCGTCCATTTCATTATCATTATTGTTTACATAATCAAGCTTTGAAGTTGTGATGGTAATTTTTTGGAATAATTAGGAAAAGTTTTCAAAATAATGTTATGATTACGAGGATATAAAATTTTAAAGACATAAAAGACACGTGTGAGTAGATAATCGGATCACGATTAGTAATTAAAATTTCTGTCTCTTTTAATTATTATCAAGCAATAGTACCACCAAATGCCAATTACTTTAATTTCTTACTATTTGATCTTCATGGTAACCTAACTCTATACTATGATTTGAGGTAGACTCCGTGTTTTGCTCTTTTAAGACCTCGGACGCCTACACTCCTCATTATGCCCCATCCAAGGTTGAGATAACGAAATCTTTTGTTGTTTTCTGGTTGTTTTCTCTATACAACTGTCACCATACGAACAATGAACATAATTGAACGACCCTTTAGGGGATGATTGAACGGGATGTGGGATGAGATGAGGTTGAAGTGCCATCATTTTTGGTAAAAAAAGTTGAGTGCTGACCAACCCACCTCCATGCCCACCCTAGCTTAGCTCTCCATAAAGGGTGCTGACTATGAGTTACTAGCTAGTTAGAGTTGTGGGCACATCAATAGCCAGAAAGCAGAAAAGTAAGTTTTGTGCTTTTGACTTATCGCTTTCGCTCCTTTCTTTTCCTTTTTTTAAACCTCTTTCCATTCCATCACTCAACTTCACATGAAAAGTACGTAATCCCTACTCAGTAGATTTTTGAAAGTTCAACTCTCACTCCCACGGCCTAGCTTTATTTCTTCACTCTGCTTCTCTTTAAAATTAACGAAGCCTTCTTTTTTTTTTTTTTTTTTCCTGTGTTCTCTTTTCTTCAGATTAAAAGAAATGGCATTTAAATTACGCAACAGAAGAAAGCAAACAATGGCAAATAATTGCCGGATCCGCGGACGACCAAAGACAAAAACACCAATAATTATAATATATTAAAATTGAAGTATAAAGGAAACAAAAGGGATTTAGAAAAAGTCTTCCTCTTATATTCCAATTTCATTTCCTCTAAACAATTGCTAAACCATTGTTGGTACTTGATGACCCAAACAAGACTTTCTAATAAAAATTTACATTAATGCAGATAGAGAGGGAACCATTTCTAGATATCACTGACTCAGCTTATGGTAGTTTTCCCCTGTTTTCCTCTGTTGTGTCTCCCATATGATTTACTTGTTCCTTCATCTAAGGTTCTTGAAAATTGCGTCAGTTTTTGGACTTTTAAAATAGGGGCACCAGCTTTGAATCATGAGGATATGGGTCAATGGGTCAAATTTTTATAAGTTCCCAAATTTTTGGAAACTTGTTAGGATCCCTTCCGATTTAAGGATACTAGTTTGTGATTCTCCTCCATCCTCCAGAAAATCCTCATGCTTGCTAATAACAGCAGAATCCAATCCACTGTGGTGTGGTCTCCAAATCCATGCATGCAATGCTAACTCCCAAAGAATAAAAGGTTGAAATTCGTAATTCATTCTCTCCTTGTATGTTGGCTACTACCGTACAGAAATTTTACAAACCAAGCAGTATGTAGTAGACTAGAGTAATTGGCAGTGCTATCAACATCCCAAATATAACCCTGCAGATAGATAAATTCATTCATTTCAGTCATAATTAAAGGGTCACCTTCTTTGTGAAGTGAAAGAATGAGACACAAAATAAAATAGGCAAGTTTAATTGCTTACGCTGTGCTGAGAATGGCTGGATGGACATTGTACTCTTTGGCAAACACAAATGGCACAATCCCTTGTGGAAGTGCAGCCTGTGTTCAAGTCAACAATTACATTTCCGTAAGCTAACAAGTCTTTTCAGTTTTCATGTTTAACATGATGATAACTGGAATTGAAAATCACTAAGTTGTATGCTTTAAAAAAAAAAGAAAATCAGAATGTATAAAGCTAGCAAATTTTGTTCCCAAGTTTTCAAAATTTCCGTAAATTTAGCATCAATCCAAGATATATAAACTTAACAAGACAAATACACATCACATGTACAGATAAACAGTGTGCTTCCCAAATTTTACACCGAGGTGGACCTATTTTTCTTTTTTGGACATTCTAAAAAAACAAACAAAAAAAAACATTATTAGAAATTACGGTTAATTTACCTGAACAATAGCTACACGTAAGAGGGTACCACGAAGGCCAACAGCGATGGAAGCTGCTGCCATGACGGCTGGACCAGTAAGGAATCGAACGGCCATAGCAAATGTAGCAACCGAGTTACCACACGCAATTATCTTGGGTTGAAGAGCCATAAACAGACCTACAAATGTCAAATTCAAACAGGTAAACCTTCAATTTTTTGCCAAAAGGGTGAAAGATTTAAAAAAAAAAAGGGGCATCATCACGCATCCACAATTACATTCACAGTCACACAATCGCGGGGGAAAAAAGGCTTTTCTCACTCAGTTTCTCTTGTGAAAGACATTTATAGGACAGCATGATTCGTCCAATTCAACCACCTATGCCTAATATGGGCCCAAAAATGGCACCCGTCACCACCATCGTCGCTGGACCGCAAAGCGACGTGGTTGAAGACGAGACCCCACATGTCGGGGACATTGCACATTTGCATTGTCACTATGCAACCCCCCAATATTATCGTCAAGTGAACATGCTCATCTGCTTATGTTATGTGGTAACAAATTTCACCCCGATGGACGGCTGTGAGTGAATTGCTTACTCGCTTTCCCCAAAGCCATACTTTTCATAGATTCATTCCCATGTTACCATCACATTCTATCAAGTGCCCTTGCGTCTCCCTTCATTTTATTGTGGTTTTATATCTTTCTTTCTGTGATTGAGTATATTTAACTTCACTATAAAAAACTACCAAAACATAGCATGTGAATAAATTTTATTTAAGCAAAATCACAAGCATTAGAACCAATTAACAAAATTACCCTCTGGCCTCTGCAGAACAATTAAGATCTTTTTTTTTTTTTTAATAAGAGGAACAATTAGGATCTGCACAATATAAGAAGGAAAATATATATATATATATATATATATATATATAAAGAGAAACCCAAAGACAAAGTTCACTTTCTTGGTCTATAATAAGGAAATAAAATATACGCATGTACACTAGAAATGGATTAAAATAACTGTTTGCTTTAGTGAAAAAAGGAAAGGAACTGCAGATAACAGAACAAGAAATAAAAGAGGGAATGAAATTATTGAAGGAGCAGGCAGGAATTTGGAAGAATGGCGACCACTCACCTAAGCTGAACATAGCCATTCCAAGACCGGCATCAGACAGTATGGAGATTGATTGCTGTATTATTTTGGGCATATGCACATGCCACCTGCAATCAATTATCAATTAGTGATCATCAAAAACCAACGTCAACACTAACTAAACTAAATATTTACTGCTACACCACTACCACAGTAACAACCAAATCTTAAAAAGTCAAAACCACCCATTGATTTCTAATTGACTTGGATTATTTTCTCCCTCTCTCTCTGTTTTTTTTTTTTTTACCTGAAGGCAACGAGGGACCAAATGACACCAATGAGGCTGGAGTAAGTGTTGGGGTTGCGGATAAGCTTCCTCCACACCATGATGAGTATGAGACGGGTCATGACACTCGCCGGAGGCATGTGCTTCCCGACCCCAACCCCGGCAGCTCCGGTGGCTTTGGGGTGCAGCTCCGCCGTCGAGCTGGAGCCCAACTTGTTAAGCCCAGTGGGACCCTCTTTCTCTCCCTCCTCATCTGCTTGCTCCCCTTCTTTACTCGGAAACTTCAACTCTTCCCCGCCAAACTCTGCCTCCACTGCTCCAAATCAATCACCAAATCACATCAATCTCACATGAGTTTCAACCAATTAACCAATAAAAAATAAAAAAGAAAGAGAAAAAAAAAAGTTGTGCACTTACCTTTGTTGGTTTCCCCATTTTGAGGGTGGTCGTCAGCAACCAACATCCTGATCTCCTTGGCACCCTGATCGGACCGTCCAGATTGATCGGACGCTCCGAAATCAGCGCTGCCGAAAACGTGCAGTCCGCCACCCTCGGAAACCGGCGACGTGCTCGAGCTCCACACAAACATGTGAAGCTCCTTAGCATCATGGCTAGCTTTAGCACCACCACCACCACCGCCACCGCCACCGCCACCACTACCCTGTTGAGCCTGAACCAATTGCTGCCCCTGCTGCGGCTGCACCTGCACCTGTGGCTGAGGCTGAGGCTGAGGCTGAGGCTGCGGCTGAGGCTGTGGCTGTGGCGGCTGCGAATTCTTCACGCTCTTGCTCAAACTCGCCGAGAATTCCGGGTTCGGAGCCGGGTACGAAGCGGGCACGGTCTGGGCCGGGTAAAACCCGAACCTCGGCGAGCTCATATTCTCCTCGAAATTCGAGGGCCGCGGAGTGGGTCCCCGGGAAGTGGACTGAACGGAGTACAAATCAGCGTTGCCAAAATTGGAGTGGCGGGGAGGGTGATACCCCATCATGGAGTAGAAATCGGCGTGGTTGAAGTTCGAACCCCGCGGCGTCGGGTTCCGGGAGGAGCTCAGGCTGTAAATCTCCGCCCCGGTGAGGTTCGACGGCCGGGGAGTCATCATAAACGACCGCCGCGAGGCGTTCGATTTCCTGACAGTGACGTGGAGCTTCCCGTCGTCGCCGACGGCGGCGTCGGCCTCAAGGAAGTCCCTCCCGTCGAGCGAAACGACGTCGGAGTCGACCTTGAAGGAGACGATGGAGGCGGCGGTTTCAGGGAACTGCTCCATGATGAGGAGCTTGGCTCCACGATACTCAAAGAGGAAGAGGAGCAGCGTGTACCATATGATGCACTGGAGGACAACTACCTGTACCATCAGGGTGCCAGAGTACTCGCCGTACATGGCTATGAGGAGTGGGATCCCCATGACCAGTGTGTTGGGCAATGTGGAGAGGGAGAAGATCGTGATCATCCACTCGAGGCTGCCGTTGGCGGTGAAGTTTGTCCAGATGGCCAGTGCGAACAGCATCATCACTTTTTGAAGCGTGTCCGCCGCTATGAACCGGAAGTTCATGGCGTACGGGTTGTTCGTGGAGATGAAGTGGAACGACAGCAGCGGCACCGCGAATATCGCCACGAAACGGTTAATTCCTGAACACTGGTCCGGCGAGAATATCTTCCACCACCGCACCGAACCGTACGCTAAGATCATCGCCACGTACAGCGGAATCACCGCCGTTAATACCTTGTATAGGTCGCCCCAACTAATCATTTTTTTTTCCTTTCTTTTGGTTACTTTTTTGGGTTTGGAGTGTGTGAATTGATGAGAAGGCGGCGGAGGTGTGTGTGTTAGCCGGGGAATGGCATGAGGCGGAAAATTAGGGAGAGGGTGGAGGGTAAAGCGGGGAGAAAATTGTGGAACTGAAATAGAAAAAACCGTTAGTTAACTAACTGGTAACTGATTTTGGAGGGGATGTTTGTCCCTGCAGGCTGCAGCAGATCAGAGGGGTTTTGCCTGCTTCACTGCTGTGGGGATCTGATTTTGCTGATGAAATTACAGAGAGAGAGAGAGAGAGAAAGTGAGAGTGGGAGGAGGGAGGAGAGGGAGTGGAATTTACAAAGGCAAAGGTGTAACTTCCGAAGAGTATATATAGGCCATGGCATAGAGAGGCAAGATGAGATGAGAACTCATACGTAGATAGAGGGAGTAGAGGTGGACATGTGTGTTATGTATGTATAAAACCACATACATGAAAAGTTCTGCGCACACTTACAGTGAAGTAAAATTGGCATGTCTCCCCCTAATGGATGATTGTATCATAAATAAAATCAATAAAACTTATTTTTATTATGAATGAATGTATTTAAATGTGAAATATTAAGCTTATATTTATATAAAAATCTCTCTATTTATATATTTGTAGTACATGAGTAGAAAAAAATTGAGTTATTATTTGTATTTTGTTTTTGTAAACTGGTGGTAATAAAATTTAAACCTATAATGTTATACAAATTATCAAATCCCTCATCATTTATTAACCTAATTCTAGTGGTTTATTTGTACATTGTTTATGTGTGTACTATATATGATTACCACACATTTAAAGTAGAACTACTAAAAATATTTAAAGAGATTTGATTTATTTTTATTTGTGTGATTTCATCTCATTCATGCAAGTTTAAAAGTTGTTTAAGAAAGGATACGTACATATAAAATTTACAAAAGAAAAAAAATCCTATAATTATATGATCATGATTTGTAATTCTTTTAGCCTTTTTCTTTGGGTGCTATTGAAAACGGAAATAAAGTGTTTTGTTATAATGTTGTTATTATTATATTATATTTATGGTTAATGAGTAATGTTGTGCTGAGTTTGGGAGGGGACCATAAGGAAGAGTTATGTTATTTATATTTATAGGGTGTAAATATTGTATTTAATTCATATTTATTTATTATTATTAGCAATTTTATTTAAATAGAATATATATCTCATTTAATAATTGATAAGATATAAATTGATATGTCTCACATTTATAATTATAAATAATATTTTTTTAAAAGAAAAGCCATGCAGTGTAAAGCTGAGTTAGGAAGTGACCGCCTTCTATGGTAAACGTAACCCAACACGGGTTCAGACTTAAGATGTGTGCATAAAGCTAAAAGTTGCAAACTAGCGATAGATCATGTGGTGGGGAATAATGGGTATTAATTTCGGTGACGTGGAAACCCTCATTTCTTTTCCTTTTCTCTTTTCTCCTCCGTTTTCTCATCTTTTACTTTTTTTAACCGGACCAACATTTAGACCCAAAAAGTTAATAATAACGTTTAATAACGATTAATTAAAAATTCGGTTATATTAAAATTATTAAAAAGGATTTATTAGATGTTATTTAAAGAAAATGAACAAACACTTTTTATAAGTACACAATAATCTGTAAATTATTTTTAAATATTTTACTTTTATATTTTTATTGCTTACTCTGTCAATTGCATATCCAACGAGCAACTCTCCCTTTATTTATTGATTTATAACTAATTTTGTGGAATAGAATGATACCTTAACTAAATAATCATTATATCAATTGGATACTATTCACAATCACATAAGTAGTGTTTTCAAATGGATATTATCTGTTATTGATTTAATTTGTAAATTAGATCTTGTGTTTGAAATTAAACTAAAAAAAATGATTTTAAGTTCAAATTTAAGTTAAATCAAATTAATATCAAGTTTTGATCATTCCAAATTAACACTATAAAATAAATTTCAAAGATAATAGTTAATTTTTAAATCAATTCAAAATATAAACACAAGTCAATCAGGGATTTATCCAGAAGCATGTTTGGGTATTGCATCTAACATGTCCTAGGTTTAATCTTCCTCTCGCTTCTTATGATGAGGTAAATGTAAGTATCTCTATAATTACTCAATAATCCCTAAGATTTTTTCCACCCTAAACTAGAACACCATCAATTTGCCCTAAATTTTTATACAGAAAAAAAAAAAGAAAATTACAAACACAAATCAATTCATATATCCATGGAAATGTCCACTCTTCTGGCTACTTCACACATCAATGTCAACTAGGAGATGAAGCTATTCTTGATTAGGTAATAAATGTGGGCAGAGAAAACTATTCCTTTGACAATATATATATATATATATATGAAAACTATAATATTATTTCCTCTTAAATATATTAAAATTTTAAATCTAAAAATTTTTAAATTGGGAATTCTGTAATACATATTGTATAGCTTGACAATTAAAGTTGAAGTACTTTCAAACGAGGCAGGGTGTTGCATTTGGCTCGTAGTCATTTCATAACAGTAACACTGTCCGACTTGTGCTTCTCCACTTAATGGCTAGAGTTATCCTAGAGGTGGAGGTGGATATAGCAATGCATGCAGAGTATGTGGACAGAGCATGTTATTAAACATTGAGAATATATTATATTCTACTTTACTGCAGAAAATCTCATGGAGAATTAAAGCGAAATCCCCTTCTTGTAGCCCTGTCTATATATATCCTTGTTCTAACTACTTAATTTTGCTTTTCGCACCTTAGGATTAGATGTCACACACAGCATCTACAGATTCTAGTACCCGCAACAATCAGCAACTTAATTTTCCAACATTATTTCCACATCTCGATCTAACCTTTCCTAATTTTACTGTTGGTTTGGTCCTCTCCCAATGGTTTAATTTCAGCCTCATTCGGTCCTTTCTTTGTACCGAATAGAGCTTGCTTTGTTTTTAACTCTTACTAGTCCTGGAGGCCATTATATTGATCTGTTGGGGTACAGTTCCAGAGATGAGAAGCCATTATCGATCAGGAGCGAGCTAGTCTGCTTCCATGATAGCGACACAGTATAAAACATGAAAAAGCGACACCATACAAATTAAAGAACGTGAGGGAATCCCATAGACTGGAAAAAGATTCATAACTATAGTGCAATCTCTGACATGAAGACTAATAAGCATAGTTCATGCACCTTTAATCCTATTATATAAGACTCCTATATAGATATTTTTTCATCATGATTCTCTCGTATCTTTCACTGAAAAGTTCATCATATAAGGGAAAAAAAGACAAACTTTATTTTGGTAAGATTTATCATTATTTACATTAACCTATCAATTTTCTTATATATATATATATAACATAACACTCTCGTATTTGTGATAAATATAAGAGAAACCTGATCCTATTTTTTTTGTCCCCTACGAACATGATCTAATTAGCTTACACGTTAAGACTTAAGTTTCATTGCTATATATAGAGCATAACTTCGTTCAACGCAAGTCATGGTCATGTAGCCCGAAGGACTGTACATAAAGTAGTCAGAGTCTTAGTTTCGTAGAAGAAAAGCTTAATTACATTCTTCAGTCTTCACCATCGATCTCAGCTGTTCTTTTTGCGTCTCAATTGAAATCTTTGACCTGCTTATATACTTCTCTTGATGAGACTAATTAGTTATAGACTATAAACCCACTCTTTTTAGCTAAAGAAACTTGTAATTTCTGGTAGTTTTATACTTTTATCCAATGTCATCTATTACTAGTTTGACTGCTTTTATTACCAAATAAATATTCTCTCTTATCTTTATGATAGTTTTGTAGTTAATATCTTATTAATCATATATTAAGAAATTAAAATTAGCTTATTATTATTGAAAAATAACTATTAACATAGATTATGATATATCAATGTAATGGTATCAGAACACTTAAGAAGAAGGGGTTGAATTAATTGTTTATTTAAAAATTTTCTACACACTTGGCACACAAGTTAGAATGTTCAAGATGTCTTTTGCTATCAGAGATCTGTCACGAATGAAATAATAAAGACTTTGTAAGGTATCAGAGCCAAGGATGAAAAGTAAAGAAAGGTAGAGAAAAGGAGAGAATCAGAAGACTGAAAGTAACTGAATTGTATGAATTGTATTGAATGAATCTTGGAGTACACGTTTCGGGTATTTATACAAGGGGTAGTTTTGCTCATGGCTAACTAACAGCTGAACAGTTTCTATTACAAGTTTAACTTCTTAACTATTCTAGCCTCTACCTTACAGCCCCCTCAAAGTCAAGGCTTGAGCATCCTCAAGCTTGAGTTTGGTTCTAACTGATGGAACAAAGTTGAAGAAATTGGCTTAGTCAGACTATAAGCTACTTGAGCTGAAGCAGGGATGTGGCTGATCTTCACTCTCCCTTTGGCAAGGTGATCTCTCACAAAGTGTAAATCCAATTCAAAGTGCTTTGACTTTGAATGTAAAACTGGATTAGTAGCAAGTAGTACAACAGAGAGATTATCACAATGCAACATTGGGACATCGGCAGAGGTTGTTGTATTTCATCCATGAGATTTCTGATCCAAAACACATCAGCAACTAGAGAGCAAGGCTTCTATATTCTGCTTCATGCTTGATCTAAACACTGCATGTTGTTTCTTAGAGGACCATGAAATTAAGTTTGGGCCCATATATACACAATAACCACTTGTAGATTTCCTGTCATTTTGATCACTTCCCCAATCACTATCACTATAACCAGTGATTTGTAGAGTGGCTGACCTTTAAATGTGCAAGCCAAAATGTGAAGTACCATTCAGGTATCGTAGAATTCTTTTGACTACATTCCAATGAGTGTCCAAAGGGTTTTGCATGAACTGGCAAACCCTATTTACACAATATGCTATTTCAGGTCGTATGACTAAGGTACCTAGGGGCCAACTACAGACCTATAAAGACTTGGATCATGAAAGGGTGCTCCATCAAGGCTGAGCTTTCCAGAGGAAGGAAGAGGAGAGGCAGGGTTTTGCAACCTTGCATTCCAACTTTTCAGGAAGTCCTAGATACATTTAGACTGGACAGTAAAAGTCCTCCTGACAGTGTGTTTAACCTCTATTCCAGGAAATAGTGCAGTGTCCCCATATCCTTTAAGGCAAATGAGTTGTTTAGATTTGAATTAATTCAAAAATGTAGTTAGGGGAGCTACTAGTGATGATTATATCATCAACATAGATTAGTATATAGGTAGTGCTGAAAGGTGTAATTCTGATGAACAAAGACACATCAGATTGAGTTGGCCTAAAGCCAAATCCCATCAGAGCACTAGCTAACTTTTGATACCAGGCTCTTGGGCTTGTTTTAAGCCATAAAGGGCTTTAGTGAGCTTGCATACTAAAGTTCTACCTCCTACTTGACACCCTTGAGGTTGCCTCATATATACATCTTCCTCAAGTTCCCCATTTAAAAAGGCATTGTTGATATCCAATTGTCTTATGCTCCAGCCTTTGGAAACAACTAGGATAGAATTAACCTAATTGATGTAGGTTTGACCACTAGACTAAAGGTCTCTGTGAAGTCAAAACCAAGTCTTTGATTGAATCCTTTAGCTACCAGTAGAGCTTTGTACTTCTGAATGGACCCATCAGGGTTAAACTTCACCTCTATACCCATTTGCTGCCAATAGCAGTTCTCCCTATAGGTGGAGAAACTAACTCCCAGGTTTTATTCCTCATAGAGTACCTGTACTCATCATCCATTGCTTGCTTCCAGTGGGGAATTTGTAGAGCCTGTTGGCATTGTTGGGTTCCAATTTAGCATGAAAGGCCTTTGGTTTAAATACTTCATCCTTGGCCCTAGTACTCATTGCATGAGTATTTGTTGCATCTGGAACAATTCCTAATGGTAGGAGTTTGGTCTAGAAATTCTGAATTTGTGGGATTAGGAATATGCATGAAGCTGAGGCCAATGGCTGTGTTGTTGGATTAGGAACAATAGCAAGTTCTGATGGCATTTATAGATGAGGAAGTAGTACTAGTGTCACTGTTATGGTGTTGTGAATGAGTGTGCTACTATAATTGTGAAACTAAGGGAATTGAAAGAAGAAGTGATTGACTTGGTTGGAGAAGGGTTATTCGGAGTTTGGGACTGAAAAAGGGTGAGTTAGGATCTTTGCAAGGGAAATTAGACTCATCAAATACAACATGCCTCCTGATGATTATTTTTCATGATAGTGTAACGCACAAGTAGCCCTTATGCTTTGTTGCATAACCAAGAAACACACTTGGAATAGACCTAAACTCCAGTTGTGAGAATTGTAAGGCCTTGTATAGGGAAAACACAAGCAGCCAAATATTCTGAATGATTTATATAGTGGAAGCTTTTGAAACAACTTTTCTGTTGGTGAAGAAACTTGTAACAAGGGAGTGGAAAGACGTTGATGAGTACAACAATTAAGAATGCTTCCCCCAATATTTCAGTGGTAAGGAAGCTATTGCCAGCAAAGTTAACCCCACCTCCACCACATGTCTATGCTTCCTTTCAGCTACACCATTCTCTGGTGTGTGTGAGGATAAGAAAACTCTGAATTATGCCTTGTTCCTGCAGCATCTTAGACAAACTCACATATTCAAGTGCATTATCACTTTGAAAAGTTTTGATTTTAGCACTAAGTTGTAATTCAAATATATGTTGGAAATGAGTAAAACTGATTTTAGTTGTAATCTAGATTGCACAAGATAAATCCAAGTATACCTAGAATATGCATCAATGAAGTTTATGTAGTAATTTGCACCATTTATTGATGGAAAAGGGGCTGGTCCCCAAATGTCAGTAGACAAGTTTTAGAAGGGAACTATACACTAAAGTAGAATTGAAAATGGTAAATTATGAGATTTGCCAATACAATAGGCAGTCAAGTAGAGTTATTCATAGTAAAGAGAATGTGACAAGACTTAAGGACTCTAGATACAATGGTGGAGGAAGGATGTCCAAGTCTTGCATGCACAGAGTGAAATTGAGCTATCAACAGAAGAAACAAAGGCATAAGGTGAGGGAGTGACAGAGCTGAATTTTGGTTTGAAGTCAGGAAATCTGTAAAGACCATTCTTAACAATGCCTTGAAGTAGAATCCTCTTTAAATCTTGACATTTAACATTACAACTATCAGGATGAAATTCAAGAAAGCAATTGTTATCTTTTGTGAATTTTGATACACTTAACAAATTCTTAGTGATACTTGGAACATGCAATATCTTATTTAAACTAAAATTGTTATTACTCAAACCAATGTTCAATATGGCTTTTCCAACTTGTTGAATTTGCAAACCTGAGCCATTGCCGATAACAACTTGATCAGCTTCTGAGTATGCTGTCTTCTCCATGAGATTTGCTGAATTCAGTGTCATATGATGTGTAGCACCCGAATCAGGGTACTAGTTGTTATCATAGATGGTTAAAGGCATGACAAGCTCATTGCTCATTGCCAGATTGGCTCTAGGTTTTGGATTAGAGAATGCATAGTTCGAGTCAAACCCGTGCCAAGCAATTGAGTGCTATATATATGGCTAGGTTTTCCATATACCTGACACGAAGGATGTAAGGAAGATCTTCCACCACGGCCAAAACATCCTCCTCGGCCTCTAAAATCGCTTGATCTACCACTATTCTGAGACCGAGGATGTGTATCATTCTGGAATTGAAAGCCGTATTGAGCTTGTGCCACATTAGCTTGAACAAAGGTTGAGTTACGCTTGAACTTCTCAAAGATCTCCTCCTGCACCATGAGCAAAGCTTCGAGCTCACCAACTGCAATCAGTTCAGATCTCAAAATCATTGTAGTAATGAAGGCACTATACTCCTCTGTAAGGCCATTTCATATGGCTTCAACATGATTGGAGTCTTTGTACTGAACTCCAACAGATATAAGTGCATCAATCGTGCTTTTGATTTCAAGAAGATAATCATTTACTAAACATGTTTTCTTGATATTCCCTAATTTGTTCTTTAGTTGCATGACTTTTGCTTTTATTTGTGATGCAAAATAGGTCTTTAATCTGGACCAAATCTAATGTGAGAACACGCATCCAACCATTCTGGTGGTGAACACTTTGGTCATCAACGCAAATAACCACGACTTGATCAACGCATCTTGTCGTTTCCATCTTTGAAAATCGGAATTCACAATTCCCTCATGATCTCCATCGGATGCATGCATTGATGGAATTCCTCTGCCATTGACATGATCGAGCAAACCATGTCCCTCAATCGTAGCTTCAACTTGCTCCTTCCATGGGGGAAAGTTTTCATCCTCCAGCTTCATTACAACTGGATTCGAGAAAGTTTGCATGAGCGTAGCACTTAGTGATGAATCAGGTGTCACCATTGATGAAGTTCCAAGCTCTAATACCATGTAAGAGCCAAGGATGAAGTGTAAAGAAAGGTAGAGAAAGGAGAGAAAATCAGAAGATGAAAGTAATGAATTGTATGAATAGTATTGAATGAATCTTGGAGTACATGTTTCAGGTATTTATACAAGGGGTAGTTTTGCTCATGGCTAACTAACAGCTAAAGTTTTATTACAAGTTTAACTTCTTAACTATTCTAGCCTCTACCTTACAAACTTAAATAGATAACAATGTAAGAACTAATGCATAAGCCACAAAGCTGTTTTTATCATAAATAAAGCTAAGGTTGTTCACTAAAACAATTCTTTTATATCTCAATAGATTTTATTGAAACTTGTATTTTATATAAAGATAAAGTTTAAGAAGATTCAGTAATACAAGTTATATTAACAATCAAATCACTTTGATAAAAAACTTGAGCTTCAAGTTTGTTAAAGGACATATGCAAAATTATATATAGCTAGCAGATATGCAATAAGAAGAGGAAGAGATGGGAAAGTTGAACAGGGTATTTTATACTAGTTCAAATCTCTAACTTAGGTCCTATATCCAGCCCACCTCCAGGTGAGTATATCTACTATGAATTTTGCACAACCAGTACAAATGAGTGTTCTTTTACAAAGCCTCTTCAAACTCTACCCAAGTAGTTTTTCAATGATTCTCTTCAAGCTCCACCTAAGTAGTTTTTCAATGAGCCTCTTCAAGCTCAACCAACCAGCTTTCTCCAGGACAAAGCCTTACAATAACAGTTTAAATGAAATTTGTTGTTTCACTCTCAAGAAAGAATATAACACTCAATTCAACGCTTTGAACACTCTCAGAACAATATAATGACCACTAATACAAACTAAGAGAAAAGAGGAAAATAATGTTTAGCTTGAATTTTGAATATGGTAGGAATATAGCTTTTGTTTTCTGGTTCTTTCCACTTGGTCTGAATGCTCTTCCAAGTTCACCTTTTATAGGAGGGTGAGTATTTGACCATTTGATGATGCTCGGGAGATGAAGCACATGCCTTCTGATGAAGTTTTCTCTTAATGATGAATGAGGCTACTTCCTCTTTCTGTCTTTGTTGTTGTGCAGTTAGATATACAACCAGAAAGGAAATGTCCATTTGCATACTTGGAAAGAGACCTTTGACTATTTGCTTTTGAACTTTTCTGATAAGACAGCAACACACCTTGTTTGTCTATTCCAACAAGCAATGCAACGTGAGCTTCAAAGTTTGCCATCTTTAGCAAACTCTTTTTTACATTCCATTTCCTTTTTGCCTCTAACACAAATGTGCAAAATTGCCAGCTCAAGGTGTTGGTTTGCTCAAAAGCAAAAGCATCAACATAAGTCAACCAATTTGTAACTGAAACACTCAATAGACTAATTAGAAAGTTCAGGAAATAATTAATCTAAGTATATTAAGAGTAATATAATTACATAAAGTGTTTTATCATCATATTAAAATACATAAACCAACACAATGAATTCAATAATAGTCATACTATAACTCAAGATAGTACTTTTATTAATCATTTCAAATCCTAAACTACCGTAAATCGTAATAATAAACCACTTGATTCTTTTTTTTTTTTGTTATTGTTTATTTGTTTAGTAATTTTTATTTTTTGTAATGTCTGTATCAACCTTTCAAATTCATCATTTATTATAATAATAATAATTTTTAACAATTATTCAATAAATAAATAATAACTATTGTTATTAATTTAATTTTATAATTTTGAAACTATACGTAAAGCATGGGTTATTTAAGTGAATATGTAATTGTTTTAAACAAAAGTTAAATAGATGAGAGAAAAAGTTAAATGAGAGTAATAAATGTGAGTGAAACAAAGTTACAATACTATCCAAATTTTCAAATTAAATCAAAAGAAAAAGAAAGGATTTTATGTCCGCAATAAAACATGAATATTGTTAAACTCCACACGAAGGTGTGAATGCTAGCAATATATATATAGGAACCTATCACATGAGAGTCGTATTTTATTATGAGAGTGAGAGAAGTAAATTCTAAGCTTATAATTATACATAGTAATAGAAAATTGAGGAGTAAAAATATATACTAATATTCATTATCTTTTTCATATAAAAGGTAGAGAAGATTATTTCCTCATTTTCTGTCCCCATCGTCATATCCTCCATAAACCATCGTAGACATTCATTTGTCCGACCTCGTTTGCGAAGATATTCTTGTTGCTGAACCCATATATATATGGGCAGGCTTTTAAATTTTAATCTTAAGTGACTTCACCGTCGTATGCTTTGCTAATATAATATAGCAAATGCAATCAAATTTTGCAAGCTCGCGCGTGATGTTTCAATTTTAAATGGAGTTCAAAATAGCTAAACTACATAAGATTTTTTATTTATTTATTTTTTACACTATAATTAATGATGTTCATCGAGGACTAATGGTGACTAAATATGTGACAGAAGAGGGAATGGCGCAAAGACGAAATGGATAATCAAAAGAAGGGAAAGCAATGAGGGCAGATACCGGAGTTAAATTCTTGAATGCTACACATGGGTCATATTCATGCACCTAAATTATCAGTGTGATTGGCCCCCCTGCATGATTTCAAAAGGCATTATCTTATCGCACAAAAGAAAGAACCTTTTTGACATTGAAACTTACCCACCATGGAATTTCATATACAATATACATAATATCTAAAGAAAATAAAACACATTTAGAAAGGTAACTTTGCCTAGAGCGTTAGGAGAGCTCGCGTACGTCAGCGAGCTGGATCGTTATTCATTAAATATAATTTAACTATATGCTAATTAATAACAATACGATCAGCGGATCGGTCTCAATTTCTTTTTTTCTCTTCCTGTTAGCCCTATCGTTTTTTTTTCTTTTCATTCCTTTAATTTTTATATCTTTAATTATATTTTACTTGTCCCTCTTGTGGATGTTTTTATCCTTTTGTAGGTGTTTTTTTAATCTCATTTATGAGTGTTTAGGATTTTCCTTGTAGACATTTCTTTTTTTATGGTCTTATAATACATAGATATTTAGGAAATGTTTGTTTCAAGGTTTAAAATTAATTTTTCAGGAATCTCATTCTTAGGAAATATCTATAAATGTTATTAAACAATTTTAGCATTATTTGTTGAGTTTTTAGGAATAAATTTAAAACTCATTTGTCTTATGATACATATTCCCAAAAATATATATATCATAATTTCTAAAATACCCTTAAACACATTTATTATTATTATTATTATTATTGAGGATGTTTTATGATTTGTATTCAATAATAACCATCCAGAGTAATGAAAGCTTTTTATTCCCACCATTCAACATAGAATAAAATCTCAGTAAAATATGGAATTTCTCTATCCTGAAAATAATTAATGCATGTGAATAATTTTACAAAATTTATAACAAACAAGGAAATAAATCATTTCCAAACAATTATTCCCAAGAATTGATTAATATACCTTCAAACAAATGCCCCTTATATATGCTTTAAAAAAGGCATAAGACATTATTCAAGGCGCAACACTTTTGTGTTAGTCTTTTTTTCCGATAAGAAGAAAGCTCAAACCAACAAAAGCAAAAGTTCATTTGAACAACAAGATCCAAAAGAAAACCAAAAGAAATGTCCCAAATTGCTGCAAAAGGATCAAAACAAACAAAATAAAAAATGAGATCAGGAGCGAAAAACGGATGTGATAAATAACCTCTTCAATGTTGCCATCAAGGTTAAATATGGAGTCTTGTAGAAATGTACCTCCAAAAGCATGACCACAAACATAATATAAGTGAAAATATAGCATGAGAAGGGGGAGTTGAATCATGCTTTATAAAACTTTTTACTTCCTGAAACTCAAACAAAATCTATCAAATGGTTTAACTTGAAGGCGGAAAATAATAGTTAATTAACTTTAGAAAGTAAATTTTTTAAGTGTCCAAAAACTTGAAATAACTTTAGAAAGACTTTGAAGTGATTTGAAAACACAAAAACAAATGTAAAGAAGAACATACGATAATTTAAAAGAGATTGAGGGATAAGAATATCACACACATGATTTATATTGGTTTAGTCAACTTTGCCTACATAAGTTTCAACAAATATTATTGAGTTCCATTATCAATCATTTTCTCTTACATGAGAAACTCATATTTTTTTTTACTAGCATTCTCAAGCTATTTCTAATGAGCAATATGTTAAAAATAATGAGACTTTGAAACAAATTAGACTTTGAACAAAGAAGGAGACTCCACACTATATTTACATCGGCCTTGTTAGATGCAACATAACCAAAACACCACTATGGCACTATATTATCACCCAAAAATGTCATTCCAACACCTAAAATTGAGACACACACTTTTAGGTACTAAATAGCAATATTCATTGTCACCAAACTAGCAGTTTTATTTATTCTAGGCTTCTAGCCAAAACAACTTAAGGATTTGTGTCTTGAATTTCCACACTACTCCTACACCAAAAACAAGCCAAGAAGTTGGGCTCTAGGGTATGTTTGGTTGGAGGTGAAAATAAGGATAAATTTTTTGTGATTGAGTTTCACGTATAAAATTATACATAAATCTCAATCATGAAAAATTTTCCCCAATTTTATCCTCCAACCAAATGTAGACTAGTGATGATCAATTGGAGCGCGCCACTCTTAACTCTCAACTTTGATAATGGATGTCCTATGGTTCATTACATTAAAAAAAAAAAGTAAATAACTCATGTAGTCCCTCAAGAAAATTTTACAAGACTATTTAAAAGGGTCCTGATTAAACTTGCATATTGACCTGAAATTAAACTAGATACATTACCCCTCTATATATATTTGATTCTTTAAACACTAATAGAATTGCATATTGACCTTAGCGTGATGTTAAGTGATGTATATGTCATTTTGGTTTTTTCTTCAATACTCATGGGTGCCAAACCCTTTTGGTTTTCAATGATTCTAATTGAATATTTGATTTTTTATATTTTAAAAAAATAAATTAATGGGACAAGTGGCACATTTTTAACCACAAGCAACTAAAAGGTACCAATACCCTCGAATTTTTTAAGATGTTGGAGAAACCCCATAAATTTTACTTAACAAAAACAAAATTTAGATCATTTAAACTAATTAAGCAAAAAAAAATTTGAGAATAAGTTGTGTATTTATTAGTTTTATTGAATAACTAACTTTCCTTTAGATTTCCTTTGAAGAAAAATTCACACATCAAAACTAGATACTCCATCCGTTCTTAAATAATTATTTATTTGAAGAAAAAATTATCTAGCAATAATTGTCCATTTCAAAATTTTATGTAGTATTAATTATTTATTTTTAATAATACTCTTATTAAATACTATTGACTTATTAGTAAAGGATATGAGAGAAAATTGGAGTATTAAAAAATATAATTTTTGTTTTGGTACTCTAAGGGTATCAGTACCTTTTAAATTCAAGGATTGGGATCTAATTATGAATGTTTAAAATATTAATAAATTTAATTAGTGAAATACGTAAATTTTTAGCCACAAGTTATTTACAAGATACCAAACTCATGAATTTTATAGGATCCTGGATAAATCTTCAAAAAAGAAATAAGAACAATTTAGTAAATTATTCTTTTTTTTAATATTCTTATTAGAATGACTCATTTTGGTGGTTGAAATTTACAAAATGAGTCATTTAAATATCTATTATAAGTTATAAAGTGATACATTTTATATAATTTTAGATATTAATATAAGTGTAATATGTTCTAAATAACTTCATTTAGCTTCAACATTTTAATGATACGTTATCATATCCTATCAGCATGTGTAAGTCTACTAATCAAAAACTAACAAATGGACTAATATATCTATCATTTTTAATTTTAAGAGATCACAAGATTAATTTTTTTAAAAAAAATAAAATAATCTAATATAAAAATCTTAAGGGACTGAATAAGATATTTATTAAAAAAAAAAAGTACGTTTGGCTTGGGCAAATGCAATCAAGCTTTTCTGGGTCACTTCACACGTGCATATCTATGTCACCAACTTGCATAAACATTCGCATGACCCACTTTAAGTTTTATTTATCTCGATCATGATTAATTATTAAATTTTAAAAATTTATTGGCACCCATGAGTATTGAAGAAAAAACCAAAATTTATATTCAAATTAAATGAAAAAAAATAGTATACAGTATTTTTACTTTATATTAAAAAAATATTAAATTGACTCGAATTACGCTAGTAATAGACTTGATAATTTAAACCAAAATAAGTGCACAACCTATTCGTCAAATGAGAATGGATTTTTCATTTGAGAAGTGAGGAGGAGCATTTCAACCGTCAGATGAAATCGTGCAGCTAAAATTAAAATACCAGTTAAAACACTCACGTGACACCCAAATCCCAACTTAGCTCTCTCTCCACCCAAACGCTACATGGTAGTGGACATGGTGCCTTCTCTTCTTCCAAAATCAGAGTTTGAATTTCAAGGGCATATAAAGTACGGTTGGGGATCCAATCCGACCTTCTCACGTACAGGAAATCATCAATTAAGAGTGGCAGTGCAAAGTCATAAACCTGCCCATCCATTCCATCATCAAAACTACCATTTAATTTAAATTAAAATTTGTGGCAACTCAAATGGCTTGCGGAATTTACACACCCACGAGCCAACATCATCAGGCACCCATTACCATTCACAAATCACAAGATGCCCCAAAATCTCAATTACACGTTTTGGGAGCATCTAACCCCCTAGTTAGAATCTCAGGCAGAGTATGCATCAAAATCAAATAAGCCCAAGGAGGATCAATTTGGAGGGCAAGGGATATGAGGGAGGAATGCGTGGAGTGGACAGAGAAGGGCATCAAAGATGGTGTCGTGACTGCCGTCTCATGATTGGGGACGACAGGAGGAAGCCAGGGAAGGTTACAGTGCAAGGAGATGGGGTTGGGTTAAGATGTCACGTGAGTTTTTTATTTTATTTTTTTATTTAGTATTCTAATCTGAACCCCACGATTTGATCTATCGATGGCATACTCATTCTCACTCTTACACATTCTCATTCGATACATCCGCTATGTATACTGAATCTTAGCTATCAAACATCAAAAACTACGAACAATCCCTTCAAGATATAGAACTTATTAATATGAATTTTAGATCTGATTATGAGAGACTCTCCATACATTTCATCATAAATCGAATCTATAACTAGATTAGATAAGTAAGAAATTCAACTAAGGCCTCGTGATTTTTTTTTTCTATATGTTCCATTTGGTATACAAGTTACAAATATTCTGAAAACTTTTACAATTATAATAAGTCTAAATAGCAAGTGAATCCACGAGTTCAACTTCCATTTCACTCCCTATCTCCTAGTATCTTGTTTAACAACTTATAATAATAATAATGAGTCTAAATATAAATAAAGGGACTTTTTTTTTCAGTATGCGCAATGAAAAAGAAAATAAACAGAGAGTAAGTGACAATTTTTCAATGGAAAAACACAATATATTTAATATTTTTGACTAGGCTTTTGAATAGGAACACTAATTAATAAGTATAACTACTACGAAGTAACATTGGTAGTTACTATTAAATCCTTTAATCTTTTTAATTTGTCTCCTCATCCATTAATGCAGAACATGCTGGGACCAAAACATTGTCATCCTTGCTACCAGTTTTCTAGTCATGTAATTAAGTGTTCTTATCAAACGAACTACTCCCTCTGGTTTTAAAAGCATAGGTCGTTTTCAAATTTTTTATCTGGTCCAAATATAAATTGTTTTTATATTTTAAAAAATATTGATTATTTTTTATCTATTTTATTCTCATTTTTGTGATGAGTGGGAATGAATGAATGTGAATATAATATTTAATAGAAAGATAATTTATGATGAGTGATAAAAGATATTTTCATGTTTTACTTTCACTATTTTAAAAGATCAATGACATTCAATTATTACTTTAATTCTCATGCATAATCTTAAACGACTCATATTATGGATAGAAGTCAGTACAAATATTTGCCACTAGGTGTCACAAAAGAGATTTACAATTTAAAATCTGGTTCCCCTTAATGGAAAAGCAACTATTTTTTTATTAAATAGAAATGTAATTATTTAGTTACTACAATTTATAATTTGGTTTTCAATTTATGCTTAATTTAGTGTTTATGACATTGATATAATTACTATGCATATAGCATAACTTTTATGGGTAGAAACTTGAAATCCATCGGTCGTACGTGACGACATTTTACAGAAGTTAGGATATATTATATTTAGAAAAATATTATTTGTTCACAGTGTATTGACACTGTATTAACTTACATCTCATCTATCATTGAATGAAGTGTAAACCCCATCCAATAATGAATGAGTTGTGAGTCGACATGATGTTTTTTGTATTGTGAATATAAATATTATTACTCTTATATTTAACTATAAAAAAACTAGAAACTTATATCCAGAATAATGTGTCATAATTATTAGTCATTAACTATAAGTCATAGTGTGATGACAGCTCACCTTGTCCCTTAACTATGTGATTGAGGTTCGATTCTCACTCATGAAAATGAGGCGCTTCTCGTGGTAGTCATTTACCTCTTTAGGAGCTCTTCCATAAGAGAATTAGTTACTACTGTTCATGGTGGATACCCTGATTTCAATCAAAAAAATAATTATTAATCATTTAATGAGTCAATGAATCATGTCATTTTATTTCATCTAACAACTATCATAATTTCGGTTAAAGATTCTATAAATAGTTTTCTAAATACGTAGCAGTCTTCGTTTGAATGACATAGTACATATTTCACTACCTCGGAAGTAATTTAATTGTTTGATTTGAAACTAATACCTTATTTTACTCCCCCGGACTTCAATTGTCCTAAATTGAGCACAATAACCTTTCTTCAACTCCTCTTGATGGCCACACATTGCAGTGCCCCAAAGCAGGCCACCCTAAAGTAACGAACGAGCAACCAAAAATCGACGTGATATTCTCCTTTTCCCATGTAACTGACAAGAGATCGATGTCCTCCGCATGTTTGATTTGTCTAAACTGAACAGCCTCTCACCGTTGTAGGTAGCTGAACGACAATGCAGGAATTAGGAGGTGTCGTCTACTGTGATGTGCCTCGAGAATCGTTGAATCGCATGTCTAGGCCAATTCAGGCTTACTAGACATGCTAAAATGGCCAATTTTCATTCAAGCTAATAAAATTGTTAATTTGTGTGTCATAGACTATTCTAGTTGGACAATTAATTTAGCGAAGTGGATCGAACAATTCATTATGATAGTTATTGTAGTTTAAAAGTTAAATTGAGAAGTTTGTTGGTTTATCTTTCCCAATAGAAAAAGATAATATCTCTGATATTAAGGACGCTAAATGAGGACCTTCCCAATAATATTTTTTTTCATATAAATGAATATGAAGATTGAACCCAGAACTATATGCTTAAGGGAGTCGAGTCATGTATCCTCACGAACCCCTTTTTGTTAATAACTTAATGGATAACATAATGGTAAAAGTCTGAAATGATCAACCCCATTTAAGTCCAGATGTGCGGCACTGCTCTGATATAAAATCTGGAATGACACCTTCATGTCTTATCAAGAGAAATTCAAGGGGTGCCAATTATTTTAAGATAGTCCAGTGATCATAACAAACTTTGAACAGTAAATGAAATGCCATTATATGGGAGCAATCAATAATTTCCCAAAGAAAGGCTTTACAGATGTAAGAAACGAAATGCTTTGAACAGAAGAAGAAAGGGAAAAAAAAAAATGGGAAAGTCTCATTCTAGATCTGGAGTTGGAGAAACCACATCAATCAGTACATGTAACTGTAATTGGTGATTTATGTGTAATGTATTGGCTTCATATTTCTGAATGAGTAACAAACAGGAAAAGAAGGGGAACAGTAGTTGTATAGATGAAGAGTGGCTATCGGTAAGTTGAATAGAGACCCGCAGATTGAGTCACACGACTAGTTAGGCCAATTAGAGGGTCAAAGAAAGGGTTGAGAGACATGTGAACGCAAAAAGAAAAGGGTTAAAGGTCTTCACATACACAAAATGTATGGTCCCCCTATTAGGTTTGAGTGGTTCAAAGTGGCTCTCCTTTTTCTTTCTTTTTTGAAGTAAGCAAGTACTGCATAGTAAACAGAGTTAGCGCATGTGTAAATCACGATATGAGAACTTGTGGTTCCAGTGGACCCTCTCCAAATGCCCCCACCTCCACAATCACCACGCAGATGGTTCCACCATTTTCCACCCTTTTACGTTGCCAATATGCCTTCAATGATGCACATCACTTGTAGGATCAATGTGTCAATGTTATTGTTTCTGAAGTCCAGAAATCTAATTCATTATTGAAATTGAATCTTGACACCAAGTTTTTAGATTTTGTATATTACTAATCATTTTATTTTTTGGTTTATTTCGTGTTACTAATCTATAAGAGTCGTATAGAAACTTTAAACAGCCTCAATTTTTGCAATTGCATCTTGGATGGCATTTTTTTATAACTATTTAAGTGGTTATAAGGAGTCCCACACACTCCTTTCCCAATAAATTCTACAACAGTACAACCCCTTTTCTTCCTCCTTTTTCTTGGTTCGTCTTTTTGAGAAGGATAAGGTGCACAATTTCAGAGACCCACTTCATGATTTAGCAGTAAAAGAGGGCTTTGCGAAAACCTAATTATTCAAGAATCTAGGAGAATAGGACCATAACGCATGGGAAGCGAGAGTGGCATGAAGGTGGGACAACAGTGCTGGGAAGTCAGTCTTATCCAACGATGTGGTATGGTTTATGAGTTTCGGTCATCTTGCGTCTAAGAACAAATTGCAATCATATATATGTCAAGAGAATCGAAGTCTCAACATAATTGAGAGCGGGAACAGATTCAAGATTGTGGTCTATTGACAAAAAGATATACTCTAATTGGCAGTAACGCTAAGTAAGTATAATTAAGGTGCTCTAATCTTGCATTATGTTTGGATTAATGTTGAGTTTGGCCACTCTGCTGTTGGGTTCTTCAAAATTTTGGAGTAATTTCTTTCATACTGCCACCACACAATTACTTGCGGCAGAGGCTTTGTATCTTCCACGAACCTTCCACACATTTCAACTCGAAAATTTTCATCACATATTGATTGTAATTTGGACAATAAATTATTAATAGTAAGTAAAATTGATAGCAATTCATTGTCTGGATTTTATAGCATTCAGAATAGAGTTGTATTATTTATATATCATTATATCATCTTATCCATCATTGGATAAGTTGTAGACTGTCCTTGAAAGGGTTAACCATATCAAATTATAGATAAGATTTGAGTTGATAATAGATTCCATATATCATAGGACATATACATTTTCTTCGTAATAACATTACACAGTAATCGTTCTCTGTATTCTTAACTCTTATGCTTTTTCTTTTTTTTTTCGGTGTAACTCTCTCTCATGCTTTGGGACCAGAAATTAGCTAAACACCATGCTCCTCCGCGCATGTGCTGTGGATCAACGTGCCCATTAAGGAATGCTTCTCTCGTTCATTGGGCCTATGGGAAAGTTTTTGGATCAAGATCCACTTTGATCAAGCTCCTATTAACAAGTAAAAATTTCATGACCAAAAACAATAAGAAGAAAAAAATAAAATACAACTCCTGAAGTTGACCCAAAAAATAAAAATAAAATTCATGAAAGTGACCATAAAATAAAATAAAATAAAAATCACGAACAAAGAGCAACAAACACAAGTTAACACAAAGTGAACGGAAGTTGGAATATAAGTTTTGTTGAGAGATTTTTCAAAATTCAATTTTTTAAATGTCAAATTACAATACTATTTAAATCCGAAGTTGTTAATTAAAGAGCATAATTGAATGAAAACCATGTTTTTTTTTCAAAAAGAAAAAAAAAGGAAGTAAAAATGATTCGGCATTACAGGTTTATTACTTAATCCCATAAACGCATAAGTCATAACCCAATTCAATGCCAAATTTATGAGATTGATGTCCACTGTCCAGTTTTCAAGGTTGAATTTGACATGGGTCACTATAAAAAGTGATCTCCAAAAGTGACCAAAAATTGTTTGATCGATAGTTATTTCGTTAATAACCACTTGGATTTTCAGACGAATTCTTAATTCAAATTGAAATCTACAACGCAATTTTTTGGATTTTCATAGAAAAATCCATCCTTAATTCCTGACAGGTCAGCCACAAAAGAGCTTTTTGTTTTTGTCAGAAGATAGTATCTATTACTATTATGTTATTTGTTATCGGATAAAATCATGAGATCTAATATACTGAAAAGTTAGTTGTCTCTTAAATATTTAATTAGTTTAATTCTTGATGATTTATATACAAAGAGTCTTGTGATCAAAGGATTACCTTCCCTTAAAAAAGCTTTGCAATTTGAAGGAACTAGTCACAGTTGTTGGCATGAATACTTGGGGAAAAAAAAAACTTGTTGCTGGATGAGTAACCAATTCAACTCTTTAAAATAAAAAGGAGGGGTATTTCTGTGATTTTTTTCCATATAAATTGAATTCAAAGTTGAATGGAGGTAAACAAAGCAAACGTGAATACTGAATAGTGATTCCCAATAAACATGATCGAATCTTAAAGTCGTTCTTTTAGAAACGATTTTACTTATTAACCACTATTGTTGCCTTAAAATTCTGTGATAAATTCTTTAAACATTAAACAAAAAAGTTTCCTAGCTAAGTATGTATCCAATTAATAGAGATGCAATTTGGGACATTGTTTAAAATGGATTTTGAATTAAACTAATTAAAAATACCATTTAAGTAATATGCAACAATTTTCATTAAATTACCTTAATTATTTTGAACCATTATTAAACACTTTATAAGTTTTTGAGATATTGAATATTTTTATTTCAGGGTTTAGCCAACGTAGAATAAATTCTAATTTAATAAATTCAATATTATTTCCTAGGCCCATGCCTTAAAGACTAGATACCCCTTGAGCTAAAGACTGAAACATTCACTCACCACGACCGAAAAACAAGAAAAAATTTCACTCACTTTGCGCTATTGTGCATCCCAATGAACTAAAAACTGTTATGAATTTCGCTATTACCAATAGATATCCTTCGGATTTAGTCTTCGTTTTTTAGGGGTTGTTTAGATTATGTTTAAAGTCTCAAAATGTAAACATTTATGGACAACCAAAGCCCTACCATGCATGGGTAGGAACATTCTTCGAACTTTAGAGGGTGTCCCTTATGGACTCTTATTCCTCGTCCCTTTCCATACTCAAATTTTTGGCCATTCCGATCTCCTTATAGCTTTTTGAACCATCCCTCTAAAATTCCTCCAAAAGAAGGAGCAACTTCCAAAATACAGCTAAGGCATTGTTCTACCCTCTTATGACCTCTTTGAATTTGCTAGCTAATAGTTCTATCTTGCGAAACCGTTGGGGGATCAAAATTGGGGACATATTCAATGGGTCTCCCTAGACATGTTTGGTATATGTTTGGACAAGAATTTAGGTTGGAAAGAAACTCCGTGACAAAAATTTCTGACAGTACCTCATTTAGCGATTTATCAGTGGCCATTCGTTTGGAATAAAGCTCAACGAGATGTGAGCCCACGTGATATTGCTTAAGTGCCTTTAAGTGAATTTATTCTTCTTGTTCGGTAGAGAGGGTGTTTATATTAACTGCCCCATTAGAATTTCTTGCTTGTTTTGTTCCCCTTCCTTGCTTTTCTTCTTTGTGATTCGTCTCCCAACCAAAGCATGGAGAAAAAGGAAGGAAAATATCTAATCCGAATACCTTTAAGATTGTTGCTTGTAACCATTTATTTTTTCATATTTTCTTGCCGTAAGATTTGGAATTTTCCCCCATCACCTCCACCACGTACTCTGCAGCTTCTAAATTCTTCTGGTGGTTCCGAATGATTAAATTCTACTATAATTTGATCCAAAAATAAAAAAAAAAAGAGAGATAATTTAAGTTGTTAATTATTCCACTCATATAGAGTGTAACTCACCTACAAAGGAAACAAACAAGCAAGGCTCCACCATTATCTATAAGAGCATAGAGTTTGGTGAGAGTTGGCTACACATGTAAGGCTTGTCACTTATGTACCATTGTAGAACCCCAGCCATGTGCTATACTTTCAGAACACAAACTCTTAAATGGAATAGTCCTTTGCTTTGTATTATATTTCATGAATTTCATGAATATATAATGTGAGTGTAAACAAAGCCTGTGATACAAATAGCAATGTTTAAACTGTTGGATTATTTTATTTTATTTACCAATTAAATTAAGGCTGAATTAATTAAGCACCTAAGAAACTGTGTCTACTGCCAAAAATAAATGAGTGGTTATAAAATACATTAGGCCATAAGTAAGAGAATGCAAAAGAAGAATATTTTTCTTTTATATGAAAATGAAAATAATGCATACCCAATATAAAAGTGACCCAATTTATAAGTTGTCACATACTCACATGTGTTGAGTGGGATCTTTGTCTGGGACAGGATCATGGGGTGTCCCCTGGGCTTTCTGTGGGTTTGGGTTGCTCCTATTATTTGAGTATCTTGTTTTGTGGCACTAGTTGAATTTTGTTGAACTGTAGCCCACCCATCCATTTGCTTGATATACAGCCTTATGAGTTGTGATCTTCCAAGAATGTCTTTGGTGGGGTATGCCATGGCACTTGTTTCCACACATCGCAGTAAAAACTGACCAGTCCTGCTACCCCACGGCCTGGGTTTGATTTTGGGCTTTCACTCATTTGGGCTGCTAGAACGTGTTTTCTAGCTAGCTGTTGTGGCATCTCCTCGATTAATGTCTGACTTATTATCATTTCTTCTGTGTCTTGTGTCATATTGCTTTCTTTGAATATTGATTGATGAGAAGGCAAGACCGACTATGATAGTGGCAAGAATGATTGATGTGGCCTAACTTTATCAAGCTTGATAGAAGAAGCGTGTTCAAGTTTGAAGAGGAAAGTGTGATAATTGACAGTGAGAAGAGAACATGGTATTGTGCCTGCTTGGTAGCATGACTGAATGTGATGGAACGAAATTGGACTAATTATATATCATCTTGCATTGTATTTTCCCTTCCAATCCAAAATTGCCCTGAAATCGTGTGAAATGGCAATTCTCTAAGTTTGCTCCATTCCATTCTATTCTGTCAAATATTTTCAACGCACTACTTACTGATTGATTGTAATAGACGCGCACTTTTTTTTTTCTTTTTGTTTTTATAGATATAAGATATTATCACATTGGCTCAAGCAAAAGGACCCAACAAAGAGTAGCGTCTCGTAGAGTTATAAACAAGCATAAAACACACAGAAAGCAAGAAACAGAAGCACCCAACTACATAACAAGATTAAAAAAAACACTAGCATATACCAGATTTATCAACCACAGCAAGCCTATATAAAAAGGCGATTGCTCCCCAGCGTGAGTCAATGCCTATAACACAGGTGGCATTTAACCACACTTTGAAAATGTTGTTAGATGAAATTAAATGTGTAACTAAATAACAACACACTCTCTGCCATCCTCACACTCTCCTCTCTCACTCCTCCACCTCCGCTACCACCATTACCAATGCCTTCTGCCTCCTAGCCTTCCCCCACTTCTAATAAAAAAAAAAAAAAAGTTGAACTTTCAATTTCTGAGTGAGTGTGAGTGGTCCATATTACCGTCATTCAATAATCCTAATACAAATGTTAGTACATGTGTGAGCATCGTTTGTTGAAAGCATTGTGCGCAATCGCATGAAGGTCGAATGGTTTTGATTTTCATTATTAATAAAAAAAAAGCTTAGATTTTAAAGAACGGGGAACAAATCCCTAAATCTATCTAGCCCCAATTTACTCAACACAAAAAGGATGGTGAGAGGTATGCAAGGGCCGTAGGTTGTGACAGAGGAAGGTTGGTGGGAGGCTTCGCAGGAGCGGCTATGCGGATGGTCTAGCCTGGTGGTGTGCTCAGGATCGCGCCTTGCTACACAGAGTGGGTGGAGGCGCGAAGATGGTGACTTCGAGGTTGGAGGCGTGACGCGGATCACTAGCGGCGAGAGGCAGGGCAGGCGGCGACGACATCAACTAGCGCGAGGTCACACCCCTAGAGCTTTGCAGGCAAAGCATGTTTCAATATACATCTCAATTTCAAACAGAAATCAAGGAAAAACAAAAGGGAAAACAAGAAAACAAAGCATTTATCTTTTCTCTCTATTATTCTTCATATCATATTATATGGGTATAGAATAATGAAGGGCGGCATTAGGGGGCATAGGAGGAGGATCATTGATGTGGTGGTGGAGGATATTGAGGCGGTGGTGCAAGGTCCTTTTGAGGGCTGGATCTGGACTCATTCCACACCGTCGTCGTCATCATGATAATAAAGGGAGGAGGGGTGGTGATGGTGTTGGCAAAGGATGGAGGAGATGGCACAGTGGAGAGGTCGCCGTCATTAGAGGGGCCCGGAGGGGAGTGTGGGTGGAAGAAGATAAAGGAGACCAACATGTAGGTTGAGAATTTGTTTACGTTTAGCCACACATTTTATTTTGTTTAACCACACGGACGTGTCACGCCCACACACTGCCACATAGGCAACTAAAGAGGCATTGACTAGGAACTTCATGAGAGAATCTGTCATATAAAAAAGGACTTCACAATCACCATAAAATGATCCATATTTGGAACAAAACCACCTGAATATACATCAATCCAAGAAAGAGAAGAGCTTAGTCTGTCACATTCATTATTCTTTGCAGCTTCCATTTTCTACAGAGGCAAGTCAAACCACAAATTCAAGAGGAAAAGGAAATTCATAACCCACCAGCTTCCAATCCTCTACCCTAGACCACACACATGTTAATAGTTATGTTGAACTTCTTAAGTCAATATTTGTTGGGTTTGATCCAAATTCATAATTGAAGATTGATATTGATAGTTTTTGATTTTAGAAATATTTCCAAAGGATTTGAAAAAAAAAAGATTTGAAGGAAAAATATAGAGGGTAGATTTGTTAGAATCTTATTTAGAATTGAAAATTATTAATCATTATGATTGTGGTGAAATTTATTTATTGTGTAAACTATTATTTAATAGTTTATAGAATTGTTTAGATATAAGTGAGAAATAGAATTGAAAGATTAAAGTGGATAGTGGAAAGGAAGAGGGTGATGATGAGGATAATGAAGAGGAAAGTGATGAGACTGATGTGATGCTTTGCTACTGATTGAGGGTTTGGCTTTAACCAGAAAGTTGCACTAATAGATGGTTTGCAACTGTCTAGAAAAGTTACATTGATGTTGCATGATATATCATTAGCAACGGTACAAGTGTGAAGAGCTTGTATCAAAAGTATTCTTGACAGTGTGATGTTAGGTGGCATGTCCCATGAATCATTGATGACATATTGCGTGAGTAGCAACGGTACAAGTATAGATAGCTTGTATCGAAAATTTTCCTAGCAATGTGATATTAGGCGACATGTCCTATGAATCACTAATGGCGTGAGTGAGGGATAGCTTGTATCAAAAGTTTTCCTCGCAATATAGTGTTAGACGTGTATTCCATGAAAGCAGGAGATGTGTTTGAGATTTGTTTAAAATTTGAGATTGGTGATTGTAATTTTCTGATTGAATTTAGTGGATTAATTTATAAAGTCATGAATATAAACAATAAAGACCGAACCATGTTAATTTTATTGCTTTTTTTTATGCTTTGTTGATTTTAGATTTGAAAGGCTGGCGAATTATTTCCCAACACTATTATATCTTCGAAATAATGCAAATGACAAACATGAATTATGTCTCCTAATTGCTCAATTTGATCGATTATCACTAAAAGAGCTAGCCGCAATACTTCCCTTTGTTCATGTTTTAAAGTACCTAAGTGCGAAAATGAGCCACAAGAGTACCAATATTAAGCGCTTCATACCATGCACTACATAGAGAATTGAACCGGGAAAACCAAGTTAATAAATTTCGGATTTCGGCCCCTATTCGAATAAAAATGTTATTTTAATATTTAAAAGTAAGTATTTATTGTGACACTCATTTTATCTATCCATCATATTTTGATATATTAAAATAATACTACTCTTGTCCGAATAAGTTAATTATTTCTCCTACTTGAACTTCGAAATCCAAAATTTAATCCGAAGTGGCTAAAAGATAGGGGGAAAATGCTTCCCGAGCGGATTTTGATCATTCCCCAAATTTTATTTTCGGTCAGATCATTCCCCTAATTATTCCCGCACCTCACCGTCTTTCATCCTTGGCCTCCGGTATTGGGTTTTTGGGCTGTCAATTTCTCTTTACAATTTTAGTTAGCTTTTAAAATAGTTGGGCTATTATATGTTGAATTTGTGGTTTCGTGCTCCGGAAACTTTATCCTATTGTTATCACTCAACATTTTTTACTCGCCCCGTTAGCTACCTATTGGGCTTAGCTTTTGACGTACAATGAGCATACACATTTGGGTTTTATCTTCTATCTTGCATTAAATTTGACATACGAAATTGTCTTTAACTCTTTAGTTTCCTTTCCACACAAGAAGCTCGGTCTATCAACCAGAAATATTATAACAATAATAAAATTATGCAATAAATATACACCACATATCTTATTGTCATTAAATGTGATGAGTAATCCTACTCATCCACTCACTCATTACATCAAATAGTGATAGAATATATAGTGTGTATTTGTTATACAATTTTATTATTCTCATATCATTACTCATCTATTAACAGAAAAAAAAAAGGAGAAAAGAAAGAACCTGGGTCCATATTGTCGTTTGAACCAGATAAAAAACCAAAGTCAGTAAGTAAGACTTCTGATTCATATTCAACCCGTTCAACCAGTGGAATTAGATTAATGCCACAAGAATAATCCATATATATCACAATAAAAACACTTATGAAATATAAACAACCGGCTGAACTGTTCTTGATTGATTTTGACCTGTTTTTACCAGTGTAAAGTGGTTTGGTCATGAATTTAGTTATTAAAACTGAAGAAGAAAAAAAAAAGATTAAAGTGTTCAACTCATGCTTAGTCTGTGTTTGAAATTAAAAGTTGTAAGATTTAGATTATCGGTAATATAATCATTTATTGTTGTGTAGTGAAAATAAATGAAATATAAAAACAAACTCTCTTTCACTAGAGAAAATTACAAAAGAAGAAAAATTACATAAAGAAGACAAAATTTAACGTGATTTAACTTTAACTGTCTACATCCAATATCCTTATAAAATGTTCCAAATTTTTCATTATTTACAACTTTTGAAAGCTGAAGTTACAAATCATCCCTACAAATATTTCATCACATAGATAACTCTTAAAGCCTACTCATCTAGATCACTTCCACTTGTGGAGAATATCTAACCTAAATACCTAAATAACTAAAACTCATATTTATAGGTCAATAAACTAGTAAAGCTTTTACATCTTACCGATGTGTGACTTTGGGATAAATCCAAACATTTATTTGTATAATCATATTTTATATAATCGATTATGTGAAAATTAATTTATGTTCGGATACTTAAGCTAAAAAATAATTTTAAGATAATTTATTTTATTTGCATTATCTGAAAAAGATTGCTTCATGTAGTAAATTACTATAAAGAATATGAAATGATTTGTTTATATATATATATATATAATATTTGATAATTGTGGTTAATTTGGTAAAAATATTATAATTAAAAAGTAATAAGCTTTCGCTTATAATCGAAAGTTTCAAAATGTAATTTATGATTATAAATTATTTTTTTGCTTAAAAATAACAAATTTTGATTATAATTTTTATTCATCTCACAACCAAACATGATTGATTTTTTCAAAACAACTTTTAAGGGAAGAAAAAACCTATTTTGAAGAGTTTTCCAAACATGCTACTAACATGGATCAAACTGTCTGATTAGGTTTAATTTTAATCATACTAATGCATCTAATTTCTACAGGTATTAATGCTATAAAAAAATTAAAAAGTTCAGTAAAAATTTATTAGAATTCAAATGTTTTTGTCGAATATGTCACAAGTTACAATAATAGAGATTGTTCTTCAACTTAATATTCACTTTAATCCTTAAAATTACATACATAAATCACTTTACTTCCTAAAATTTAAAATTTTATTAATTAGCATCTGACTTTGTAATTATGAATCATATTAATTCGTGAAAGAATAAGTGATTTGTATCTTTCTTTCACTTTCTTCTCTTTGCTTTTACAGTCAAACAATGAAAATGCAAAGGATTATGTACATACTAATTTCATTATATTTCAATTCATATCATTTCTTCACACTCTACTACTCGTTATCAAACATCAAAATATAATAAAAGTTATTGTAACTACTCTTTGGTGAATGCTTTGGTGTCATTGCACATCATTACATTTAGTGCAATTTATCTCACAAAAGTATAAAAGAATTGAAATAGAATAAAAATTTGACTTAAATAAATTTGACTTGCATTTCCAACATTAGTCTAAACCTTGACTTATCATCTAACATAGACCTTCTTTTTTTTTTGCCTTAACTTGGTCTTTTAGAAAGTCTGATCTAATTCAAAAGCCTATTTAATTATAAATTTTTGAGTTAAAAACAAAAAACAAAACTTCTTTTTTAAATAAGCCAAATGACTTCAAAACATATCAAAAAATATTTTTAAATAGACTAAAAAGCTTCTTAAGTAAATTAAAATATTTCTATTACTATTAAATTTTCTTAAATAACAATATTAATATTAGTAATTAATATAAGTAAATTAGCCTATTAAACTTAGTTGACTATTTTCATTACGTAAGTATAGCTAAACGAATTTTTCTCTCTTCTGTAAAAGCAAGCATACCTTCTTTCTTTTTTCAGATGTAAACTACATCAAACATACTGATGTGTAACTGTGCCATACAGTTGGCCTTGTTTTTCTGTTAAGGAACCAAACCGAAAAAAAAAAAAAATGAAAGAGAACGTACACCTGAGGAGTTGAAGTTGAAACGAAATTGGAAAAGTAACACATATACCAGACAGTACATGCCAAAGACCAAATATGCATTGATCATCTAAAACAGAAAGTACAACTATAATAAAAGCTTTCTCTAGACCTCCAAAACACGTTTTCCATAAAAAGAAGAGAAAAAAAGGCACAAAAAGAACCTATAAACATTTTTCTAACTAATCTCCGCTTTCTTTTTTTTTCTTTTTTTTTTAGGTGGTTGTTGTCGTTGTTGTTGCTATCCGTTGAGCTTTAACTTCTGTCCCAACTAGGTTGCGTGCACGAGTAGCATTATAAGAAACCCGCAGCCAGGATGTTGATGGGATGGGGTGCATTAGAGGGTAGTAGCAGCAGTAGAGGTGGGTACTTTAGGCGACAAGGAGGCGGCGGAGGCTGCGGTGGTGGTTGTGGTGGTGACACGCTCGCAGCGGGGACACATCGTTAGGGTTGATGCTGGGACCGGAGTGGGTCGGTGGTGTGAGGGGATAGCACGGTGGGTGGGCCCACCTTCATTGCTCTGAGCTCCTCCACCTCTCTCTGCAGCCTCCGGTTCTGCTCTGTCAGCGACCCGAACCACCTCTTCAGGTACTCGCACTCCATCTCCGTCTGCTTCAGCTTGCTCCTGTATGTATGTTTGTACGTACGTACGTACGTATATATGAGTAAGTAGTATAAGTGTTAATCAACCAAACTAATCAAAAATAAATAAATAAATAAAGAGTGTTAATCAACCAATGCAGCTAGCATTTAATTTAAAGTCAACACACCCATTAATTGCATGGGTCACACACACACACTCTTTCAGGTTCGTTAGTTTATACTTCATACGCTTGCTTCCAAATGCAAAACAACAATCATTGTCTGATCTACTATCTCATCTTATTTAATGGTTTTAATTAGACAAGATGCGTGGCTGTTATACATACGAGAATGTATAAGTTATTTAAACATGAATACCACGTCTAGAGAGAATTTTTAACTTAATAAAAAAAAAAAAAAGAATTGCTAACTTCTTTTGTCCCAAGAAAGTAAGGATAGTTGTTATATGAAATTAAATAAAAAATTATTTGACTAATTTATAATCAGCTCGTTTTCTAATTTGATTTCCTATTTTCTGTTTTTACAATTTTATAAAAAAAAAATAGTGCAAAGGTAAAAGTGATAAGATTTTGTTTATAGTTTTCATTTCTTATTTTCGTTGTCTTTTTAAAATTCTAAAAACTATAAATATGAAAAATTAAAATAGGAAATTATTGCAAACCAAACATGCCCTTACTTATGAGTATACTATATCATTGTAGTAATTGAATTCAAATGAAAAATTCTCTCTCTTCAAATTTTTAAAACATAAATAATGAATATTAAAGTAAACACTTATCTAAAGAGAACACAAAACATGTGTCTCTGAGTTTTTAATCATCTGAGAGTTTTTAATCATATATATGCCATGCCTAATTCTTATATTAAAATAGCATTACTCTTTTATGTTACAAAAGTCTCATGTTATATATGTTACAACACTACAAAAGTAGCTTGTAAGAAAATATAATTAGTTCACATTAAAGTAACGTGGCATAAGATCAGAATATTCTATGGTACGGTTTTCACGCCGGAAGAAGACGTGAATTAAGTTTCTTTCTTTCTGATATAAATAAATATATTAGTAATTGCACTAATCAGAACTACTCCTATATCACAGAGGATATGATCCAAGTGTAAAGTTGCTACCAGACAAAAATAATTATTATGAAACAAAATTTTATTATTGGGAAAAAGTGGCAAACCCCGTTTGCTTTTGTGGATACGTGTCGGTAACTTAAATACATGATGTTTATACTAATAATTCGTTGTAAAATCATATGCATGGTTGGTCTAAAGGAACAATACGAGTGGTCAAAGGCGCACTTATTATAGTGATGATCGGAGCAGCACACGAGGCCAAATAAAACTCCACAAATGCGGTGCTATCATGATCTAGTTGTCTACTTTAATTTGAACAACAATGATTGTGTTGTTTAGCACGCAGCCGATGAAATTATGGTTTAGTAACACTTCAGCTACATGATTATTTGCTCATATATTTGCTCAACCAGCTACTCTCATGCCATTCCTATGTCTTACTGACCTATTATTATTATTATTATTAACTTGTTATTGCACATGTCCATTTTCGGAATTTAAGTTACGTTTTCTGATTTCTATTAGATAATAAATCATCCATGTTCGTTTCCATTAATACCATTCTCAATCAGATTCAATTCTTTTTTCTTTTTTTTTTTTGCTTTAAGTTATTTCACACTTTCATCCCTCATTTTCTTGAATTTTAAATAAAGCAGCTGCGGTTCCGGGTATTGGGAGATCCAAAATGTGAAGCTATTAAACATTTTAAATCCAAACAATTTATTCGGATGAAAATTTTTTGTTTTCAAATAATATCTTATTCTCTTGTCTTTTAATTATTTATTGACATGAAATATATATAATTTATTCGATGAAATTCTTCTATTCTCAAACAGTGTATTATGATTGAAAAAGAGGAAAAGAAATACCATTTGAAGCAGAAGATTTCTATTCGAACTTACCCACCTTTCATTGACCTAGTATTAATGGGGAATTGTGTGAAAGCAAGCGTAAATGATCGCTTTCAACCTTTTTTCAAGAAATAGTACGAATTAATAAGGGGTATAGAATCAGATTCAGATTCATGAGCCCTATACCATAACTATCATTAGTTATTCCGCAAAAATTGGGTAAAGATGGAATTATATATAAGAAGTCATGTCACAAATGACAACAAAAAATGGCATTTTCCATCACTTAGGATTAGCCATACCTGGCCCTACGGTTCTGAAACCACACCTCCACTTGCCTTGGTCGTAGCTGCAGCTGCATTGCCAATGTCTCTTTCTGCTTCTGCAGAACCAAATAGGAACCAAAAAGTAAAGTAAAAATCATACATTAAGCACTCATCATTCATCTTAATTAAATGCTGAGGCAAAACTCAATAAATGGCATCTAATTAGGGTGGTGTGTGTGCATGTGTGTGTGTGTGTGTGTGAGAGAGAGAGAGAGAGAGAGAGATATTAGAAGGTTACAGGGTTTAAAGTGTGGTTTTGTCTAAAACTTTCTTCAAGGAGACGGGATTGTTCCTTCGTGAGACGGAGTTTCTTGCGTGGGGGGTCTCCATTACTGCTTTCTTCTTCGTCTTCCATGTTTGATGCCATCCATTCTTCTTCCGAGGGTACTTGGTTTATGTCCAACTCTTTCACTGTACCAAACAGTGCCTTATTATAGTCACCTATTGTATTCATATATGTACTTCCAAAATTTTATATATTTTACAGACCAATAATAGTTATCTTCTAACTATGATATCCAGTAAGTATATCATTTAAGAAAAAAATTGTGGTGTTTTATAGATATCACTTGATCTCCTTAACCACCGAACATATAACAGAAAAAAAAAATTAAGGGAAAAAAATAGAACCTAGCTAGCCAGTGCAAGATATGATCGTGATTTTAATATTTATTTAAAAAGGGGTTAGGCCGTTAAGGGTAAGAAAAAATAGATCACATACAAAAGAAAAAACCTAGCTATTTAACAAATTAAAAGGGCCACTTTTATTGTGGAAACTATTCTGGAAGTGAATAAAATTAAAAGAAGTTACCATAAACAGCAAGAACACTAAAATGGGAAGGAAGGAAGAATAGTAAAGAAGAAAGGATGATCAAAATACAAAGATGAGAAGAAAGAAAAGAAGATGATGAAAAAGATACAGAAAAGACAAAAAAGCAAACTTGTATATGGTGCTTACCAGATGATGATGCGGGAAGAAGAGTTGGAGCAGAAGCAAAGCCTGGGACAGATATGGTCAATTCCAAGCTAGAGGAGCTTCCAGGTAAAACCGCCATAGAATTGAAGATGCGAAGAAAAGAGATAGAAACAACGAAGAGGATAGGAAAGATGGTGCAGAAGAAGAAGATCGGCAATCAAAAAGGAGAGGAGAAAGGTAAAGTGGAAAAACAGAAGGAGACATACTTGAAAAGGAGGAAGAAAACAGAAGCAACAAAGGATCTGGTGAATTCTTTGGAGAGAAAAAGGAGAAGATATATAGAAAGGTCAAATAAACAAATATAGGGATATTAATTAGTCGTACAAGATTATTATTTAATACCCTTAGAAGAAGGGACATGGAAAATTAAAGGCAGGTTTCAATGTAAAGACTCAAAAGGGTTGTAGGTTTCTGACTGTGGTCGTCCAAGTCAAAGGACATGTGGCCTGTGTCAGATTGGGCCACGTGTAATTAAGGGCAAGGGTAAGAGATGAACCAACCATTGTTGCCGCTTAAACGATATTATAATTATTTATTAATTAATAGTATTATTTGTATCACTATAGATATTCTTGAAGAAAACCACGGGACCACAAGGTGATAAGGATTATTTCCTTCTTTAATTAAGTGTTAAGAGTTTAATTTTTATATTGAGAATGGAATAAATTTAAAATTTATGATAAGTATTTATTCTCTTCAATAAGTCTACACAAAGCAAATGGGTTAGTCAATGTATTCAGTGGAGAATATCTTAGAAAATTAAAAAAAATATTTTTAAAGAAGCCATTAAAATTGGTCTAATAATGAAGAATTTGAGTAATACATGAGATATTTTAGGTTCAAAACCCATTGCAAGTATTGTAATTGTAGAATTATGAACAAAAATTAAAGAAATATCTGAAAATGTAAAGTAAATATTAATTAAAAAAATATTGTTTTTAACTAATATTTAAAAAATATCTCAAGGCTTTTTATAAAAATAAAAAAAATCTCAAGATTCAAGATTTTATTTTTAAAAAAATGTCAAATATTGCTCATATATATATATATATATATATATATATATATATATATATATATATATATAATGTTAGAGCCTAGAAGGAGGTGATGTAAATAGTCTGAACATTTGATAGACTTTGGGAAGGCTTATATGGGCTTATGACATTTGTGATAACTTATAAAGACCATAATAAAAATGAACAGAAATTCCATATAGGCTAATGTTTTGCATTGCCATATCGTTTAAGCATGTGTTTGGTTCATCGTTTATAAAATTAATTCTAGACAGAATTAATTTATTTAAAATTAATTTTAAAATAAAATTATTTATATTTGTTAGTTTTTTTAAAAAAGATTCTGACACATAATAAATTTCACTTCTCACATAATCAATTATAGAGGTAAAACTTGGTTTTCATTAGAACATTATAACAAATGGGTAGAATTAACTTTGGGGATTAAAATTGATACTAATACCTTCCCAAGCACAAATCCAAGCATGCTATAATTCCAATAATTGAATTGGTTTTGATTAACAAATAATATAAGATAAATGAAGATGTTAGGAAAACCTTTATTATGAAATTAATCACATAGAATATTGCTGGTCGTTGAAAATTAAAAAACATAGAACCGTTTGAAGCTTCAATTTCATAAGTGTCAACAAATTAGTTATGTCTTGGTTAGATGATTCTAAGCTCTAAATGATGTAAACCTAGATAACTTCATTCTTTTGCAGATATATGAGACATAAAAAATAAAAAATGCATCATACTTTCCAATTATGATATCTAAAAGAAGAGAATTTTTAAAAAAATAATGAGAAGTTTTAGAATTTAAATTTGTTTTATTGCTGATTTTTTATGAACTTTTCATATTTATTAATCTCCGATTCTTATTATTATATTAAAAACCCTGAGATTTGAACAATAACAACTGAATATTTTCCACAATTTATTAAAAAAATATAAAAAAAGTATCGAAGTGCATTAATTTGTTATCTGTTTCATCGTTCTCATAACATAAAAAAAAATCTATATAAATGGATCCACTTCATAACATGAGATTTGAACAATATTATTCATACTCATACAATAGAATTTGTCAACTCACACTTCATTTACTATTTAATGGATATGGATTTCATATAAATAAGATTCAAATCCTATCCAATAATAAATAAAATAAATCAATCAGATTTGACGTCCATCAATATAAATATCAGGTCTTACTGTCGGTTTAGAGGTCAGGTAAGGAAATGATTGGAATGCCGTAGCTGTAGCTATTGAACCTTTGAATCTTCTCTGGTTTCCCTCACTGGACACAGAACAACCAATTTCATTGACCCCATATAAACATAGACAGACAAGCGGGTATTCACTTTTCAGTCTTTGGTCTTCCTCATGACCCACATACACTATATTTTAAACCCATTGATTTTAAGTTTCTAACTCTTCAATTGACTTTTCATTTTTGTCCTACGCTAAGTAGTAATTTGAGAAAAACATTGAGAAAAATATTTCACCACTATGGAAAGGATTCCTTTTAACAATAGCTATGTGCTTATATGACATTGATCATCACTACACTAATTACACAGCTCAAAGGTAATTAACTAGGAATGAACTGATACATTGACCGAGGTGCAGAAATTAACATCCAAAATTTTCCTAGACAATTTCAATTTTCAATTATAGATAAATTGATTGGGATAAGTATTAGTTGGGAACTGGGGACATAGTCCTAATATTCTGAATATCAATTATGTGATTGGGCGCGTGTGGTTTAGATAATCCACTTAAAAAGTTTTATATAGTCATTAGTTGAAAATTGGAGGTTCATTTTATGATTTTAGAGCTTTGATCGTACAAAGTGATATCGTTCTATGGTGAAAAAAGAAGTCGGTAAGACGAAATAAAATGTCTTTTGGTGCTCCTACATTGATTGTGCAATGGGATTTGATATCTGCGTGAGTGATCAAATTAATAAGATATGTGTTGGGTGTTTGACCGAAGATCATGAATTGTGGGTAAAAAAGTTGGTAACGTGGGCATAAATGCTAGAAATGCGTGAGGGAAAGTTAGTATTTGGGAAATGGATAGAATGAAGAATTAAATGCTGGTTAACTTTTTGTTGTGACAATGAAAAGCAATAATACTCCATCTATTTTATAATAATAGTTAATTTTTAACATTTTAATATTTCACAATATTTATTCACTTATAATATCTAAATAATATTAAAAAAATTTATTTATATTTTTAATATAAATGTATTAGTTAAATATTTAATACATTTATTAAGATGAATAATAATGACTTAACAAGGATAATTTTATCAATTCATATTTTTTTTACCTTTATCAAAATATAATTTTATTTTTCTTAATATGGGTATTGTTTGATTCTTGATAATTATTGTAAACCAGAGGGAGTAACACATAACAAATATATATATATATAAATAAGAAAGAAGATGAACAATATTTAACATGTTTCGGTTACTTCAACCTACGTACACGATCCTAAAAGTATAAAAAAAGTTACTAATAAAATCTTCAACTTATAACTTTTGCATGATTAAAACTGTAAATATTCATATTAAACTCACCACCTAACAGGTCAAATACACTCTCTCTAGTGTATAGACTTTATCACTTGTGGTGGGTAACAAACAAATACCAATAGTTCTATTTATAAGAAAATTCTCCTTCTTCATCAAACCTACTGATGTGGGACTTGGCTCACACACCACAAATTCTTTCTTGAGTCAAGTTTCACAATATCTCAATCATCTTTTAACTTATTTATAGTATTCATCATCTTTACTTTACTATTTTTAGACATTTCCCTTTTGGAGTGACCTTTCCAAATAGCAAATGTTCTTCTTGCCTTTTCTGCCTTGTAGAATCAAGTGACTCCTTGTACACTTTGCGTGTCTTTCCAATTCTCGCATATCTGTATCCATGTGATGTCATCTCTCTCAATGAAATAATGTTGACATTGGAATCAGCCACGTACCTCACATTAGGATTGTTTCGTACCTCATTGTGGAGCTTTAAGCGAGCTCTTCCTAGGCCTTCAACTTTCATCATCAATTTCTTGCCCACATTGATACAACCAAAATCTCCATCTATATGTAAAGTTGTAAACATGGCTTGATCCTTACATATCTAGCACCTATTTAGAATGATTCTCAATATCTCAATCATCAAGGATTCAATTAAATGAACTTTCCCTTTAAGCTATTTTAAACTCTTCAAATCTTCTTTCATGTTGGGCATTGATATTGGATGTGCCATTTCTCCTCACGATAGTGGCATGTCACCTCACTAAAGCCTCTTTCTTTATACTTTTCTCTTTGTCCACCTCTCCATCTATCGAGAGTTGTCTTTCCTCTATGAGAACTATCCACAACCAGGAATCTTCCACCATCACTAATATGGTCATTTGTGATGCCTCAGGACCACGTATCCTTGGTTAAGCCTAGCACAACCTTTAGGCACCCTGAAAATTCCCAGTTCACTGAAAACCATGAAGTTTGTTGAAGTATGCATTTTTATACAGGACAAGCTCGCTGACGAGAAATGCTTGCCGCGAGAAGGTGAGCTAGTTAAGCTTGCTGAGGTGAGCAGGTGAACTAGATAGGTTCGCTATGGCAAAATTCCCTCAACACTCATAGGCGTCCAAAATGACGTAGTTTCATTAAATGACTTCCCTACGCTATAAAACCCATTTCCCAAGTGTTTGAGCCTCCAAAATGTGAACCTAGTTCCCAAGCCTCCTCTTCCACCCTTCTTTCTCTCCTCCCCCAAGCTTCAAGGTGGAGATTTGTCTATGGATTATGCTAGATTCTTCTCTTTTCTTCCTTTTCCATGTGATTGGGTGTTGTTATTCTTGATTGTTGACAAGTTTGGGTACTCTCCTAATGTTCATAGATTTGTTCTAGTGAGCTTATAGTTTATTCATGTGTTTCTATTGCTTCCATACCAGATGTTGGTGTCATTCCCGCTTTTGAAGCTTTGTTGGTATTGACACCTCACAATTCATCCCTCAAGGTAAGTAGATTTAAGCCCTGACATTTAGTTTTTTTCATTAGAGATATTTTCCTTGCATAATGATATTGGAACATGGTTTTATAAATTATTTCATGATTAGTATGATTTACTATGAAATCATGACAAGTTTAATAACTATGTTTTCAAGTGCATTATGAAACATGTCTTAGAAAACTCATGGGACCATAATTTGTTGTTTAAATGATTTAATAAGCAATTATGATTAAACATACAATTTATCAATGATGCTATGTATGCTTAGTATTTATTGGAATTTTATATTTATGAAATAATGTTTTCTAAGAATAAAAGTTAGATCCCAAGTATGCAAGATAAAGAATTTATTTAGTTTACATGATTTTGAGCCATACGATAGGTAGCTATAAAGGAATATATAGTGAGTTAATGACTATAAAATCCTTAACCTTCGTATTAAGTAATCCGTTAGAGGATAATCTTGCCCCTATCAAAGTAGTCAAATAATATAACCTTGTTAAATATCCAATATGGGACCTTGTTAGGTGCCCTTTAAGAATCAGATTATTATTATTATTATTATTTACTGTCATAGATTATTGTTTCTCTATTAGTTTGTTATTTTACATGCCATACTCGAATTATTGATTTTTGAATTACTGTGTATTTAGATACAAAACTAATTTATGCCTGCATTATTATTATTATTATTATTATTATTATTATTATTTATCCTTGTTGGTTGTCTTATATAGGAGTTACAGATGAGAATCTGCTTATTGAGTTTTAGATAAAATTCACCCTCTCCTTTTCTCCCTCTTATAGATACAGTTGTTGTTTCTAATCCTTTATAGTCCTCCTCAGGAGGAGTGCTTCAGTTGGATGAGCTTTACTTTGCAGTGAAGCATCCAGTTATTTCCTTTTTAGTACTCTAGGGACTATGCGAGTAGTGTCCAAGACCATGCAAATATTTATTTTTATACTGTGATTTTGTTGGATATGCAATTACACTTATATGGTTTTCATGGTTTTGGTGTAGAGCAACTCAATTACATTTTATTTCATGATTATGAATATTTGACTTGGTTTAAAATGGATTTAAATATGCTAAACATATTTCGAAGTTATAAGTTTGAATATATTTAGATAAGAAAATTTATTTGATTATGCATATAGTACGACTTTACGACCATGAAACTTACGTGGGGATGAAATTTCTCATGTACCGTCATATTCCCAAATCAAGTCGTGACATTATTCCTTTGCATTCTTTGATCCTCTTGTAGAATAGTAGTCACACCATATAACCCGATTGTACTCTTCCCAATCAACAGGGGCCTTACCAATTAACAGGAGGATTGAGGTAATAAAGCTAATAAAACAATAGCTCGCTCTTCATCACTTCACTTCTCTCCTACATTCAAGAACTGACAACTAGCTTATTAAACTTATTAATATGATCATGTGGATGACCTCATTCTTCCATTCTCAAGGTGTACAAATCTATTTTCAAGCACAAACAATTGGTTAATGATTTTAATGCATAAATCTCCTCAATTTTTTCCAACATCTTCGTCATGTTGTCTCCTCCAACACTATGTACTTGATTGCGGGAGCAAGAGCCAACCTAATGATACTTGTAGCTATCCTTTAAATTAATTTCCACTCATTTTCCTTCATCTCTAGGGTTGCTCTTTCCATTAAAAAGCGAAACCTTAAATTTCATCAAACTTGCCATAATATATCAAAGTACTCCTTCTTACTCAGAGATCCACAAAATCTACAAAAGCAAAATTTTTTAAAAAAACACCTATATATATGTAGGTATTTTATTATATTAGAGTAAAGGGAGTAAATCTGGCCATTGGATCTTGTATTAATGGTCAAGATTGAAACATAAAGTCGTGTGACATTTTTAAGTGATTATGTGACCTTTTAATAACTTTAAATTATGACCATTCATGTATAGTTATATGGCCTAAATTTGATCATCTCACTCTTATATAAAACTACTCTTCTCACTAAATACACCATATATATATTGCTGATGTGGAAGTGGCACTCTAGATGACAAGGCAATGATGCCACTAATGGCTTCACCCTTTCCTTTCCACAATGGCAACTTTCTTTCCTTTCGAACCAAAGCTCTAATCCACTGTTGTGGAGTGGAAAGAACTCAAAAACACAAAAGAAGAAGAAGGAACACACAGGAAAAAAACACAAATAAAAATTTAATGTTTTGGTCACTTCAACCTACGCTTACGACTCAGAGGGATAAAAATAACTTCACTAATTAAATTTTTAACATACAACTTTTTGCATGGCCAAGTAAAGTTATAAACATTCCTACTAAACTTACCAACTAATAGCTCTAATACCTCTCTCTAGTGAATAGACTCTCTCACTTGTGGTGTATAACAAATAAATACTTATGCTTGATTCATTTATAAGAAAAGTTCCTTCCCTTCTTCATCAAACTTCCTGATGTGGGACTTGGCTCACACATACAACACTTTTTTGGTAGATATCATCATACATTTATATTTTAAAGTTAAAATATAAAAAAATAAATTAATTTTTTCCAAACTAAACAAGACTTCAACATAGTTAGAATATATTACACGATTAACAATAACATTTATTAATTTTAATGGCTTTATATTATTGAAACATTACATTATCAACATTGTAGCATTTATTAAATATGTTCCACCAAATCTATTTGTAGTCCTCAATGTTTATGTTTATCATGAAGTCAGATACTCTCTTCATCTCACTCAATCTTTCAACTTTTTGGGATTTTTTGTTTCAAAATATTTGTCCATTTATTATATCAAGAAAACATTAAATAATTTTTACCAATACTATCATTAGTCTTTGAATTCACTTACTTTAATTAATTGTATTTACTTATTTTTGTTTTATTAATAGAGATAATATTGTCCACTTATAAGTTACAACTTTATACTACTACCAAGATTAATTTATTATTTTCTTAATATATGTGCTCTTTTGGTTTTTGACATATGGAGTGAAATGGAGGAAGTATTATTTTTGGCATCTTAGAACAAAAGTTTTCTCACCCAGCTTTAGTTGTTATATGTCATTATCATCCACCTTGTCGTAAGAGGGGAGCTTATCAAAGTTGCTTACATATGTGTCTCTTATCTGAACAATGATATTATCATCATTTTATTAGAAAGTGTTATGGTAAAGATTGAAATGAATTGTATAAATGGAAGTGTGAAAAGATTGATATTTATAGAATAAAAAACTTTAAAAGATTACAAAATTACAATTGTAATTTCAACAATCTCATGCATAATACGATAACTTGTGTTTACTCAAATGGTTACTTGCTTCAAAGGGGTGGCATCTCATATATCACCACCACTGAAATTTTATAATTTTACTATATATATATATATATCATCAAAGTGTCTTGCATGTGTCTCTGTTATCTGAACAATGATATATTATCATCATTTTAGAAAGTGTTGGTAAAGATTGAAATGAATTGTGTAAATACAAGTGTGAAAAGATTGATATTTATAGGATAAAAAAATTTAAAAAATTAGAAAATTACTGTTGTAATTTCAACATATTCATGCATAAGATAATAACTTGTGTTTACTCAAAAGGTTACTTGCTTCAAAGGGGTGGCATCTCATATCACCACCACTGAAATTTTATAATTTTACTATATATATATATATATATATAACATATACACACACACACATGATCCCCTCTTCCAAAATTTTTATATGTTTGAAGAATTTGTATGATCATATATTATTACTAGAAGAAATTAGATAAGCCCAATATCTAAAAGGTCCAATTTTATCACCCACTATTGTTTTAGTTTTTTCATTGGTTGTTTCTATTTAAATCAGAAAATGCAATTCAAATATTTGAGATTTTTCTTTTAAACATTTTTACTTATTATTTAGAAGTTTAAATATTGTAATAAGCAATGTGTTGTGTGCATATATGTGTTTCTTGAGTTCTTGTTGTGGAATATGTGTATGTTCTTTTAGAACAAATTCCTAATTTGGCCTTACCCAAAAATAGCACTAAAAAAACATTTTGTAATAACTCAAAATTAAAAATATAGGACAAGTTAGTACATTTCTTAGTATTTTGAAGGGTTTCTTTGAAAAATTGATCTTTAATAATTTATAAAATAGTTTAAATTAATTGCTAATAAAACACAAATAAGACAAATAAATCCATCAAAATATTAAGATGAGCTAACTTGTCATGCATTTTTAATTGTGATGAATCACAAAATGTGTTTTTTTATATGCCAATTTGTTCATGTTATTTTTGTCAAGGACCAACTTGGGATTTTATTTTTTATTTATTGTTACATTTTTTATATATATTTTTGAGTTAGGTAAAATCATAGGGTATATATCATTATTCTTTGTATGTATATTATCTCTTAGTACTAGCCTCCTAGCTTTGCTCTTGCTTGTTTTTTTCTTTTTAAAATGCTACTTTATTCCTTTTACTCCATCTGTCAAGTTTACTATTTTTTTTGTTTCAAAATATTTGTTCATTTGTTATATAAAGGAAGCCTTCATTTTTTCAATACTATTCTTAACATAATTAATTGTGACATTACTTCTATTTTTAAATAGAGGCAATTTGGTCCACTTACATAACTTTTTGTCATTATCAAGATTTATTTATTATTATTATTATTTATGTTTTTTTTTCTTTAGGCAAATAAAGTGAGAAGAGGGGGAGGGTGGGGGGTTGGAATACGTGGATATTTCTCACTTGCCAATTAGATATAATTTGTAAATGGGATAAGTCACACTTCAATTAGACTGGACATCCCTCTTTTCAAAGTGATTCCAATGATTAGTTTCATTGTGTCCCAAACCATTTCGTTAGAAATGAGACTTGCATTTTCCTTGCAGGAGTTGCTCTAAGACTATTGTGAAAGTTTTATAGAGGTTACAACGGAATGATTTATAATGAAAAATACAGTCATATATTTCCTCTTTCATTCTCATATTTGAAGGAACAAAAAAGTGAGGACTTCGAATAACAAGGCAAAAGTTTTTCCATTCTTTCGTTTTGAATTGCCTCTTAAACACACTTTAATTCAATTTTGTCATTTTATTCCATATTATTTACTTACCGAAAAAAATTCCATATTATTTAATTTCCTCTCTATCATTCTTTAGCTTCCATACCCTAAGACTTGCTTGCATCCGCTCTAAAGAAGACATTTATTGATATTAAGTTTGTTACAAGTTCATTTATGTGATGAGGTTTCACATCAATGTAAAGAATAAATAATGCTGTAATTAGCTTACCCTTGTGACATGTTAATTACTATTTCTAATCTTCCTCTTCTATCTGGTGAAAAATTTGGTGTGAAAAGTAAAGACTTTTCTCAGGTTAAGATGACAACATATCTCAAAATTTATTAATGACTTACAAAATATTCACAAATGATCTCTCATTGAATAAAAAAATATAATTGAACCGAAATCATGATATGAATAGAAACTCAATTAAAAGTGAGTGAATCTCTATTAATAACAACCCTTTGTTATTTATTCATTTAAATAAAGAATTGGTTTGATGTTTAAGGGGCTTTTTCTTTTTTTTGAAATTACGGCTTTTGCAATTATCTTTCATTTCAGCATCAAAACATTTTTCATCCTGCATAATAAATTAAATCTCTCCTTTTATTTGAATCGCTCTATTCTCAACTATATACAAATAACAAGGTATAAACATTTTTATATCGATAATGAATTTAAATTCAAAGTATAGTATCTTTGGAAAACCTTTGGAGGTCTCAAAATTGATTCCACTAATTTTTTGTCATGTTTAATTTTGAGGGGGTCGAAATTGATTCTTGCCTTTAAAATTAATTTGAGAGAAATAAAAATTTATTATTTTCTATCATAATTACTTTTAAAATAAATATTAAATATAAATAATTTTACTTTAAAATTAATTTTATCTAAATTCAATTCTGTAAAAACAGAATGAACCACGCTATAAGAAGTATAAGAGGAGCGGTGGACAGTGAAAAGATCATAAATTAGGTTGGTATCCTAGCGTACAGTCGAGCTGTGACAGGGGCTTGCACGAGAAATCCTTCCATATGCTCTTACAACACATTTAATGTGTATTCCAAAAATAGCTATAATCATTTAATTTTATTTTAAAATACATAAAATTCATATAAAAATTAAAAATATATAGTCATAGGTGTTATTAGAACATGTATTAAATATATTATAGGAATATGTAAAAATTTTCGACTTGCACGCAGGGGCACACAGGGCTTGGGAAATTTATGGGAAAACGTGAGAGTGTGGGCCCGCACTCATGATTGGGTCAAGGCCTATTGCTCACAACTTGGAAGCCCCGTTGATGATTTGGTGGGGAGCCATCAGGAACCCACTTGTCCGCTTGTCGTCTATTAACTATCCTCCTCATTGGTTATTTATGAAAATCTCCATGTCTTGTAATCCTAGTGGAAAACATGTGGGCCCCTCCCCTCCTTCCTCAAAAAATCAAGAGGCAAAAAATTGTGATAAAGTTACCCCTACTTTGTAGGTGATGGAAAAATTTTGTAGTTAAACAAAGAACAACATAATTTCAAATCATCATGCTCACACACAGGGAACAAATTAATGTTGTAATATGTCTAAACGAGTTTTGGATCCTCTTTTTTTTTTTTTTTTTTTTGTTTAATGATTAAATTAGGTCTTTCCCTGTTTCCCTTCTTCTTCTGTTTTCGACATGGCTTTTTAAGCCTCTCATGGAATTAGGCAGTCAACTATACTAGTGGGCTGAGTTTAGATGCGCACTATAATTGAGGTCGGGCTTCGTAGCATGCACATACCGTTCTTTGAGTTGGTATAATTCAGCAACTCTCCCAACCCCTCATCATTCATTATTACCATCATAAGAATCTATGTGGTATGTGGACATTAACACCAATCTCAATATAATTACTTATGTGGAAAATTCATATGCATGAAGTCCCAAACATTGTTATTATTTAGCAAGTATTTAGATTAGTTTATATTTATGCTGAAAAATAACTTATTATCAAAACTATACTAATGAGCCTTGAAAAAACAGATTTTTTGCTTACATTCAATTTAAACCAAAAATACACTACTCGAATCAATAAATCATAAGTAGAAAAAAAAATGGAACATAACAAATCATTATTCTAATCTTATGGTGTTGGAATAGCACATATATCTGATAAATATCAGCATACCATATCTTATGGCACGTATAAGTATAACAAGCTGAGTGGGGGTAGGTCTAGACTCTACAGTAGTAAGCTACATGAATAATAATTTAAAATTCTAGGTAACTTGCAATGGAGATTCCATGCCGCCGAACCAACGATCACGCCCATATTCAAGTAAAAAGGTAGCTAGACAGAACTTGTACCAACGTAGTTACTTGCATTATATTGTGTGGTAGGTGCCTAAATAATTCGCGTGTGGTATCCAATGAATCAAAGCACAAACAATGCAAACCTCATATCTTTTCAGCTAATGAACAAAATGAATTAAAAGGGGAAAACGATGTGGAAATTAATATAGTGATCAAATGAAAAAAAGAAAGAGAGACACTCAATAAAGTGTTAAAGAAAGTTGAGTGATAAGATTAGGATCATTGATTAAAAGCTTTTAATTCGAGATGATGGATTCAAACAATTGTTTATGATTGTAATATCTCTCCAGCATCTAGTGTAGATTGAGCAATAAGCTGGGAAGCAGTTTGTACAATACGAATAATGAATACTTTATCCCACACCCATTTACATTGTCACACTTTCTTTCTTTCGTTTCCTTTTTTTTTTTCAATTTTCCCTTCCCTTATTTTTTTTTTAGAAAATTACATTAACCTCTCATAAATTTCAGTAAAATTATACACACCACCCTTTTAATTGTTCACTTAACAATAATCTCTCTTGTGTCAAATGCAACTTAACACCGTTAGTCATAAAAAATTTTTGTCCAAAATACCCTCAAACTAAACTCTCATTTCATCCTGTAAATTCACTTTGAAAAAAAAAAATTCAAGAAAGGTCAATATAATTTTCTCAATTTTTCAACTTTTCTATCAAAGAGTATGTATCACTGATTGGATCTGATTATAGACGTTATACAAGATGATGGAGTTATAACTACACTAAGGATGCATTTGGTGTTGGAAATTTATTGGAATTCCATAGATTTATTTATAAAACTAGTTGAATGATAACCTGATGATTCCTAAGATCTATTATTATATATCCATTACTATATGTTTTGATCACATGGATCATTGGAAATCACTTGTTGGGTTTTAGACCCAAATATGTTAGTGTGCTTGAATATATACTGCCTCGGTTGCTTGATTCATGAAGGGTCAAACAAGACGACACAGGTCCCTCACCTCTCCATCTATAAATATATGTGTCTCCAATGAGACAAGTCACACAATAAGAGTGCATAAGATTTGCCTCATACTACCCATCAAGTTCTTAGGGAGATTAGTGAGAAAGATCCTGTAACCTATAGTGTACAAATGTATACTTGCATCCTATAGTGTACAAATGTATACTATCTCGTTAAAACTCTAAGAACATAAAGTCTCTTTCTTAGAGTTCAATTTGTCTTCAAGAAAACACAATGTTAATTAATTTTGGTGTTCTAATATCATGTATCTTGATCTTAGATGCTATTAGAATTTGTGATTGTATTCTACATTTGGTATCAGAGCCTTAATACATGAATTAGAACCCATTTGAATTTAAACTCATTTGAATTGGTGAATTGTAGTACATATACGTGGGTATTGTTACGCTCGTCAAATTATTATATATGTCAGAGAATTGTTCAATAATGATTTTTTTTTAACTTTGACTATCTGTGCACTAGATTTCAATTTGTTTAAAGAAAAAAAAAAGACACTTCTGAATTTCTCTTTTAAAATGATAAGCAATGGAAGAATTCATTTCCCAGTCAACATAGCATTACCGAGTTGCATCTTGTTTGAGGTGTAAAATGAATGCGTCTTATATATCTTGTACAAGCTTATTATTCATGCGATGCATAGATAATTAATAATAAAAAAGATAAATTTTGAATATTAAATTTATTTATATATTTAAAAAAATTATATTTCATATTTATTTGTGCAGTTGAAAAAATTATTGTATTTTTCTACATGAATATATTAATTTCTATAAATATAATACAAAATAAATGATTAGGAAAAATTGAGTGCATAAGTAAATAAATAAATTTTTCAGTATGGTTCATTTAGCATACATATTATGACAAAAAGAGAATAATAACTAATGATCATCTTTACTATGAATCATACATTTGACATTATTTTAATACATATAAGATGTATATAATAATATATTAATTAAATTAGTTAAAGATACCATTTAAATTCACCTATGGTGCAATTTCTCAAATATTTCTCATTCATGGTGCAATTTTCATGTATGCATCATAATCATCCAAGAAATTATAGTTGGTGTTTGACTAATGTGAATTGCTTGGAATTAACTCGATGGGGAAATAATTAATCTAAATCATTAATAACAAATTATATTCAATTTTCAGTTATACACTAGGTCAAACTAAAGAGGAATTATGCGACTTCCATGATTGTGCACATGGTCATTTGTTTCACAATGGACAGTTTAATAAGCTTGCTAATTTGGTGGTTAATTGATAGGGAAATATTGAAATAGGATTGAAATTTCTAGGTGCTGATTTATATTAATTAGACTTTTTTTATTATGAAATTAGTCTTGATTTATATTTATTATTAGTAATTATTTAATCTTAATTTCAAGTCAAAAAATTTAAATATGACCAAATCTAAAAGAAATAACATATCATATTCTCTAAAATGATTTAATAAAAAATTATGAATAATTATTGGTAATAAAATATAATCAATTATTATATTATTAAATTTATTACAATAATTATCAAAATACATTCTTTCTAAAAGACTAACCAAAAAACAAAGTTTTATTTTTTGAAGTCTTATATAAAATATTATTATTTAAAACAATTATCTAATTCAAAATAAAATTGTTATATCTAATTTAATCAAAAATTAGGAATCATAATTGATAATAAATTTGGAATCAAGTGTAATCAATTAACTATATTTATTATTACTAATGACTTAATCTCAATTTCAAATTTAAAAATTTTAAAAAGTTCAAATCTAAAAGAATATCATATTATATTGTCTGAAAAAATTATTAAATAAAAAGTATAAATCATGATTGATAATAAAATATAATTGACAATGCACATAATTATAATTATTCATTTTATTTATTACTATTATTATATTACCATTACTATAAATGAGTTATTCTCTAAACAAGTAACCCAATTTAATTTTTTCAAGTCATAGACCAAATACTATTCTTTAAAACAAATATCTCATTTAAAAGGAAATTAGTATATTTAATTTAATAAAAAAATTAGGATTCATTATGGATAATAGAATTGAAATCAAATATAACCAATCAACTGCATTTATTATTACTTATGATTTAATCTCAATTTCAAATTAAAAAAAATCTAAAAAAATATCACATATAAAAAAAATTATGAATCATGATTGCTAATAAAATATAATTAATTATATTTATTAAAATTGTTATTTCTCTAAACAACTTAAGAACGAAAATCTAGCTTAATTTTTCCAAGTCCTATATCAAATGTTATTCTTTAAATAAATATCTAATTTAAAAGAAAATTATTACTTTTGATTTAACTACAAATTAGAAATTATGATTGATAATAAAATTAGAATCAAGTATAATCGATCAATTATATGTTCATTACAAATTATTTAATCTCAATTTAAAATTCAAAACTTTAAAATATTCAAATCTTGAAAAATAACATATTATGTTCTCTAAAAATTGTTTAATTGAAATTTTTTCTTCATGATTGGTAATAGAATTATTAACATAACTTATTATAATAATTATAATTGATACATTCTCTATATAAATGACCCTAAAAAAATCTATTTTAATTTTTCCAACTCCTACTTCAAATGTTATTCTTTAAAACAAATATCTATTCTAAAGGAAAATAGTATATTTGATTTCACGAAAAAAATTAAGAATCATGATTGCTAATAAAATTGGAATCAAGTATTAAGTATAATCAATCAATTATATTTATTATTATTAATTATTTAATCTCAAATTCAATTCATAAATTTAAAGATAATCAAACCCAAAAAATTTCATCTCATGTTATCTAAAAAAATATTAATAAAAAATGACTATTAATTATTTTTATTACAACTATTTTAAATGATACATTCTCCAAAAAATAATCTTAAAAAATTTGGTTTAATTTTTTAAAGTCTCATATCAAATATGATTCTTTATAACAAATATCTAATTTAAAAGGAAATTAGTATATCTGATTTAATCAAAATTTGAGACTCATGATTGATAATAAAATTAGAATTGAATCTAATTAATCAATTATATAATTTTTGGGTATATATGACTACTAAATATTTATTCTCAATTTCAAATTCAAAATTTTAAAAATTTTCAAATAAAAAAATAAAATATCATATTATCTAAAAAATAATTTAATAAAAAATTATTTTACATGATTGATAATAAAATATAGGTTTAATTAATCTGCAATCCCTATGCTTTCATCAAATTTTCAATTGGATTCCTACATTTTAAAAGTTTTCAATTAGGTTCCTATACTGAAAATAAATATTTAATTGGATCCCGACCCCATTATCCGTTACAAAAACGTGAGAGTTAACATATTCTTCCATTCTCATCACGTGACTAATCACGTAGCCAGCCACTCCTTTTTCAATTTTCAACTATAGGCACAAGCGCAACCCCCAGCTTCTCGCCATTGACTCCATCGACCTCCCCATCGCCAGCTCCTTCCACCTCTCTCCATCAACGACTCCATTCAAGCCATCGTCGTCCTCCAGGAGCACCACTCCTCCAAGTTCGCTTCTGAGCCCGCTTTCTCCTCCATCTTCCAGCTCTGCAAGAGCAACCTGTCATTGCCTTTGTCCACAAAGTCCTTGTCGTCGTCCCCATCATCTCCATCACTAGTATACCTTCTTCCTAAGCCAAACAAAAAATGTAGCCCTCATCTGAAATCCCCAAACCATAACAAAACAACCAACATACCCTTATAAACCAAAAATCAACTATAACCCTTCCAAAACAAAATCCCCAAATAAAAAACCACAACAAACCAAATCAAAATTAAAGTCACAGCCAAATCCCAACAAACAATACACCAAACCCCCCAAAAAAAAAAGGAGAAAGAAAGGGAGGCCACTGTACCACCGCATTAGGCTCGGCCATCATATCCACTGCCACCTTCACTGGTCATGCCTCCCAAATTGCGCCACCTCGAGATCGCCCTTTTCCTCTCTGAAATTGCAAGACCCCATCTCCACCACGCACCATCTTTATCCTTGCCACCAAGCCGTTGCTATTGCGACTTATCAGCATAGCGGAGTCACCACTGCCATTACCATCGCACAAACCACCACGCACTTCACCCTTGTGCGACCACCACCATGAGATCTATCGTTGCCAGGCTGCCGTGGCATCCTCCTCCTCATCGCAGAGAGCCACCATGGTCACCACTGATGTCGCCGCGTCAGAGCCTCCGCCTTCCTTATATGTATCCCATCTTCATTGTTTAATTATCTTTCTGGATTGATTCACATGGTTGAACCCCCATAACATTTGATTTTAGAATAGTTGTAAAATTGAAGTGTGAATCTCATTGCCTTCAATGTAGATTATCAACTACATAGAGCTTATTTTAGTTCATTCTCAGTTTTTAATTTTGTTGTATAAATGAGTTCTTTGTGTTTTTGGTGATGTTCAAATATTTGGTCATGGCCGATTTTGGGTAAATTAGGGCTGCAATGAGCCTTAGTGCTAATAATATAGAGGAAGGTGCCACATCACTCATTAACTTTCACGTTTTTGTAACAATAATGGACCAGGACCAATTAAACATTTGTTTTCAATATAGGGATCTAATTGAAAACTTTTAAAATAGGAACCTAATTGAAAATTTGATGAAACTATACGATCTAACAAATTAATTAAACCTAAAATATAATGAATTATACTTATTACAAATGTACCCAAAAAAACTATATCAATTCCCATTTCATAGTCCTATATCAAATATTTTTCTTCAAAACAAATATATAATTCAAAAGGAAATTAATATATCTAATTTAACCAAAAATTAAGAATCATCAATCATGATTGTTAATATAATTGAAATTGAAATCAAGTATAATCAATCAAATATATTCACATTTCAAATTCAAAAATTTAAGAAGTGAGACATGCATTATTAATTGAGCTAAAGGAGTTTCTAATGTGAATTTGGTTCTTTTAATCCTCACGTTGCATCAACTGTATATCCACTTTTGATTTGTCTTCTTGCTCCAGTATGACACAGTGCACAAATATTGTGAGAAAATACCGTGAGAGTAACATTTCTCTAACTTCTTTTGGTACCAAAAACAGGAGATTTTGTAGAATATTACAAGACCTTCCCAAATTACATAGGTACTGATTCATTTGTCATTTTGCAGAGTATAACATTTGAAGCTTACTTTGGAGGAGGGAGTGTTATATTACTGCATGAAAAATTATACTATAAGATAGAAAAGTTACAATCATAATATTAAAAGTTATGATATTGATTTTATAAAAAGAAAAAAAAGAAAAAGAAGTTATCGTATTGATAGTATTAATAGTAACCTTTTTTTCTTTCTATGATTAGAGATTTTAGGTGAGAGGATAACTTTCCAGTCCAAAACAAAGAAATCCTCCAGGCTCATAAATCACTTATAGAATTCAGAATATATAACAAATACTTTTAACATGATAATTCTCAATATTAGAACTTTAAACTTTCTATCTGTGCGAATATAACCCTTTGAGGAGGTTGTACAGTACTCCGTTTGGGAAAAGAAGCACTAAATTGAAGGCCAAATTTGGTTAACAATCTTTCAGCCTATACAGGATCGCGCGACTAAATTTCATATAGTTCGTGTCACGGTTTCACAAAAGAAAAATGCCTAAGAATATATGCAACTTCAAAATAAGATTCTTTTCGATGGTATTTCATTCGAGCCACTTCACACTTTTATTCTCTTCAGCTTTTTGGGCTTAGCAGCATTTTATTGCAAAAGGCCCAAATAGCCACAGACATGGGGCCATTGGTGAGTATTAGTATTTGGCTCCAACAAGCAGACTAGTATTGCAATTTTGGGCCCATTCCGACGATCACTACAACAGTGCATGATCACTGAATTCCCAAGTCCAATCTCGCATTCATTCACCACCTGACCAGACCAAAACCATAACCATAGCTTCGTCGACCTGTGCTGTGCCGCTGTCGTGTCGGGGATGCACCTCTTCGGCGTCTCCGAATGTCGGCTAAGTTTCATGTCGCCTCTCCTCTCCTTTTCCTCTTCAGGCACCACCAGCCCTTCAACTCTCTCACTCTCATTCCCCTATCTCATTCCTTAACCCTCCGATTCACTCACTCCCACACTCCTTCTTCTTCTTCTTCTTCTTCTTCTTCTTCTTCTGATTCTGATTCCTGTGATTACTTGAACCAGTTTCTTCCTTTTGGGCACTCGAATTTCAAACCCTTGAGCGTAATCACCCCGAGGGAACGCCGAATAGTGGTGGTTGGCTTATCCCACATCGTAAAGAACGAGCAGGGTTTTGTGTTGAAGGGTTTCTCTTTACGTTTTTGCCCTTTCTTTCTCGTCAAGATTATGAAGCTGCTACAGACCCGTGATGCTGCCTTTGCGTTCTTCAAGTTGGCTCTTGGAGATAGCCATGATTCTGATGAGGTTGTTCGTTTGTGTTGTGTTGCTGCACACGTCCTTGCCGCACAGGAGCTTCGGTTGCTTGCCCAGGACGTGGTTTCTTGGGTAATTGCGAAGGTTGGAGCTGTTAGAAGCAAGGAATTGGTGGAGTTTATGTGGAGGAATCATCCCTGGTATGAGTCTGATTTCTCTGTCTTGAATACTCTCATGCGGGGCTTTTTGAATGTTGGGATGAGTTCTGAGGCATTGGATGTTTTGAATAGGATGAGGGTTGTAGAACTTAGGCCAGGATTATCTGCAGTTACCAATCTTATGCGGCTGTTACTCAGGATTGGTGATTATGGTAGTGTTTGGAAGCTGTTCAAAGATATGCTCCGAAAAGCGCCTCGTCCTTCGAGTGTCACGTTTAGCGTGATGGTTCATGGGTTTTGTAGACAAGGGGAGCTTGTAATTGGAGAGAGTTTGTTGCATTTGATGCCAAAGTATGGGTGCAGTCCTGTTGTTTTCACATATAACATTCTGATTAACGCTTACTGCATTAGGGGAAAGACTTCGGTTGCAATTGATTGGCTGCATTCGATGATAAAAGCCGGCTGTGAACCTAGCATTGCCACATTTAATACCATTATGCATGCCCTTTGCAGGGAAGGAAATGTGATAGAGGCTCAAAGGATCTTTGACGGAATTCATGACATGGGTATCATTCCAAATATTACGGTATACAATACGCTGATGGATGGATATGTTAAGGCAAGAGAGGTTGGTCAAGCTTACATGCTTTATGAAGAAATGAGAGCTAAAGGCATTTCTGCTGATTGTGTTACTTTTAATATTTTGGTTGGGGGACAATATAAATATGGGAGAAAGAGGATTGGAACAGGGTTTTAAAAGATTTAATAGTATCGGGATCGTTTCCAGATAGCTCGCTTTGTGATATAGTGGTATCATGGCTGTGTTGGGCTGGCAGACCTGATGAGGCCATGAATTTTTCACAAGATTTGCTTGAAAGGGACTAACTCTTAGTGTGGCTGCCTTTAACTCATTAATAGGAGCCTATAGCAGGGTAGGGTTAGAAGACAAAGCTTTTGATGCCTATCAAATTATGGTTAAATGCGGTTTCACGCCCTCATCATCTACATGTAATTCTTTGCTGATGGGTTTGTGTAGGAATGGGAGGCTGCAAGAAGCCAGGGCACTTTTGTATAGGATGTTAGAGAAGGGGTTTCCCATCAACAAAGTGTCTTACACTTTGCTTTTGGATGCATACTTCAAGATGAATGAACTAGATGGGGCTCAGTTTCTATGGACAGAAATGAAAGAAAGAGGTATCTATCCAGATGCTGTTGCCTTTACTGCCTTAATAGATGGACTTTCTAAAGCAGGTATGATTGAGAAGGCATATGAAGTGTTCCTACAAATGTCAGATATAGGTTTTGTTCCTAATAATTTTGCATACAATTCTTTGATTTTTGGGTTTTGCAACTGCGGGAAGATGACTGAAGCACTGAAGTTGGAGAAAGATATGAGGCAAAAAGGCCTTCTTCCTGATGCCTTTACCTTCAATATCATCATTGATGGGTTTTGTAGGCAGGGAAAAATGAAATCTGCTGTTGATGCATTTCTTGACATGCACCGGATTGGTGTGATGCCAGATATCTTTACATTTAACATATTGGTTGGAGGATACTGCAGGGCATTTGACATGGTTCGTGCAGATGAGATTGTTAATAAAATGTATACATATGGTTTTGACCCAGATATCAGAACCTATAACATACGCTTGCACGGTTACTGCAGTGCTCGAAAAATGAATCGAGCAGTTATCATTTTGGATGAGCTTGTTTCTGCTGGTATAGTTCCAAATACGGTGACATACAACACTATGTTGAGTGGCATTTGCAGTGATATATTGGATCGTGCTATGATCCTTACTGGAAAATTACTTAAGATGGGTTTTTTCCCAAATGTGACTACTACCAATATACTGTTGTCTCACTATTGCAAGCAAGGGATCCCAGAGAGGGCCTTACATTGGGGTCAAAAGTTAAGGGAGATCTGCTTTGGTTTTGATGAAATCTCCTATAGAATACTTGACAGAGCATACCATTTGATTCAGGATGACGTTCAACTTGTGAGAGGAACATACGAAAAGAGCCTTTTTTTAGATTTCCTAATGTACATTACATTTGACTATTTTTCAAGAAATAGACCTCATAAAATAGAGAATGAGAATAGTCTAAAGTTCATCGAAAGTCAATTTGCTGCGTTGTGAACTTGATTTGTTTCATCATTCTTATTCTTGAACCATGGATTCTTGTAATCATGAGAACAATAACTTGCACTCATTGGCTACTTGAGCATTACATGAAATAGGTGGTTTCAAAACTTAATGTGGCTCAAACTGTCAGAAGCTGGGGAGGTTGGATTCCTTTTCTCTATGGTGAATGTCACTGATTGTTACTACCAGTCTGGAGTGCGTTTTTGTGTTTTGTCCATGTCATAGCAGCTATATTTTTAGAGGGCTGCAAGGGAAGCATGATTTGCTTTGTGATTTTAAGGCCTCAAGGATGTTATCACTTATCATCCTGAGATGCGGTTGAATCAGCGGAAGTGTGGACAGTGAAGTATGCTTTGTAAGTAAAGAAAATCTATGTACTTGTAGAAAAGTGTATGATATCAAATGTTGCTTTTTCCTGCCTGCCACCCAGTTTTTATATTTTAGCATGTTTGGCTGAAGGAGGCAGTTTGACACACTCGGGGGTTTTTAGCATTAACTAAGTTTCATTTATTTATTTTTTCTGGTGGTTTAAATTTAAGTCAGTTTACCTGAAAGTGATTGGTCGCAGGGAAAGTGGACTGCAACTTTATGTGCAATATGAGGGGTTTGAATCCTGGAGAGACACAATTCTTAAAGACAAAATAATCCCAGCCAGTTTTACCCCGTGTTTGTGGGGCTGCAGAACAGGATCAATTATCATAAAAGTCTAAGCTATCAGGTGAAGCCCCCAGAATTGGCTTTTATTTTTCTAACAAACGTCCTTTGGAAGCTCAAGCATCTGATTTATTACTTGTTTGTTTACTGAGAAACTGCGGATGAATATAATGAAAGTGTTATTCATGTTGATAGGAAATAGCTAGCATGAAACTTGATGGTTAGGCACTGAAATGTTTCATCGTATGAGAAACTGAATAAATTTGAGTTGCCTCTTCGGTTTCTCATTAGATGCTTGAACACCAGCTTTTGGGTTTGGTCATAGGATTGGTGTGGTAATGCTTTCTAAGGAGATGCCCATGACTATAAAAAGCGTAAGCCAATTTCTCAAATAGAAAAGCTGGGCTGCTTTTGTTGGTGACAATAAAAGTATAAATTATCTTCTTTAATACCTATATTTATTATAGTCATTTTTTAATCTAAGAGTAACTTTATAGTATAGTATTTACCAAATATTGTTGTTGTGGTTTCTGTTTATTGAGAACAACTTCTACATTATTTTATCAAATAATAATACTATAACTTTTTAATAGTACCTTTTGAAGAGTCCAAATAACTCGGCAACTCTGAAAAAAAAATTGTGTTATTTGTACTCATGTGTGTGAAACTGTTCACTCACTTTATCCACCATTGAATGAATGTTAATATTAATCCTATAAGGACAAATAATATTTTTCTTGAAAAAATTCTCAACAATACCAAACCAACCCTTAATAAGCAATATGTCAGGAAGCACTTAATTTCTGTAATACTGCCAAAGGAAAGAAAGGGAAAAAAAAAGGAGGGCAATAGTAATTGTTTCTTTTTCACAGCTTTAAGATAAATTAAATCACGAAATACTGGATCTCCAGCCATCCTTTGTTAGTTTGCAGTGAAAAGAAACACTACACTTTCTTTATAAATTGGGCCAAACATGTCTTGCAGAGAGTGAAAAGTGAAAATGTTTAAAATTAAATTGCCTTAGTTATTAGTGACCACAAGAAAAAATTTGAGTAAATAAATTCATTTTGGGTCAATATAAGAAAATAATTTGTGTCATGATTTTTTTGTAGAGTTTAATTTTGATGCACTGTTATCAAATTAAATTATCCAATCCTACGAATTTTCAAGTAATAGATATAAAACTCAACTATATTTACTAATGACAATACATAATTAAATAACAGAGTAAAATAGGTTTTAGACTGTTGGCACAGAAATTAATCTCTTTTTTTTTTTTTTGTACGAGTTATGATTCTTTCTCTTTTTAATTTTTTATTTTTGTTCTGGACACGTGAGTTGTTGTTTATTTAATTATTTTTGGGTCAGATGTGAGTTGAGAGTGGGCTTTGGCCTATACATTAGTCCAGGCCCAAGAGAAGAGGCCCGCTGCACACGTCCCACTTTCACCTGTAAATCGCGCTTTATAAAACGGCAGCAGAGGAGGGAAGAGGCAGCTGGGTGGATGGGGGCTAGGGTTTTTTCATCTCCTCCATGTTTGATACTTTGCGATTTGCATAATGGTTGTTTGTTTGTGTTGAGTTGAGTGAGACTATGATGATGAGGGCTGAGGCATATAGGGGAGAGCAGTAATGAAGTCCGTGGCTCTGAAAAACCTGTAGGTCCTCTACGGGGTGCCCTGCCTGTTCAGCCCTTCACATCAAAACTATTATTATATGGCATCATAGTACGGGTTTTGTGCTTTGTGGTGCGGGCAGTGGGGGCGGTTCCTCTTGGATTTGGGGCTTTGATCCTTCGATTGGATTGGATTGGATTGGATCTTCCTTCCTTCCTCAAAGTCACTCTTCCTCGGTCCCTCCCTCCTTCCTTCCCACGCTTTTCACCACAAATCCGCCTCCAAACGCCATTACATCAATAACCGCTACTTTATCATATTGTGTTGCATTTCTCTTCTCTCCCCCCCCCCTTTTCTTATCTTTTTTTCAGTTATTAATGGAATTAGAAAATGCATTTTTTCATAGTTTAATTTGGTACTTTCATCCAATCAGATGTCTCATTTCAATGATTTTGCAAGTAGTGGATTAATTAATTTATTTGTGAATTTTAAGTTATTTAAGGGCTGTAGTATTGAAATTTACAAAGTAGTCAACCTTGTTTCCCTTGAAGTTTGAAATTACAGGACCTGCAATCAGCACTTGAGAATTTCTGCTTGATGCCAACACTAGGAACTTCTCTTCTGGCGAGAAAATCTCAATGACAATTCATTGTTGTTTTGATGACATTTTAAGGATGTTTTGTTAAAACGTTTAGTGTTGAATTATACAATATGAATTGACCTAGAGGGAGTGAACTAATGAAGTTTTTGAGGTTCCACTGACCATCTTTACAATTTTATAGTGATTAAATTTAATTTCTCACATTAACATTAAAAAATATATGTATAACTGCTGCTTAAAATGATAACTTAATTTTTTTGTAGTATAACAATATTTTTATACTTTTTTTTTACACAAAATACAGTATTTTATGAAATGCAAGATTATGCTTTCTTGTTGGTGGCTTTTATCCTGCTTCTTTTTTGACCTTTGAGGTGTTGGATTTCTGCTTGTTCTCACAACTGTTGAATTTTCTTCTGCTGTTGCTGGTTTATTTTGTGACACCAAAGCCTAATCTTTTTGTCCATGGGAATGTATTTGTTCAAGTTTTCTTTTGTGTCGATGGTATTCTCTGTGTTTTTTTTTTTATAACTTTTCTTTTGCTCCTTCAATTTTAGAGTTTGAGTAGCCTCACATATTAAAAAAAGTATACGTGTACAATGGTATATTTAACATGTATAATTTGTTTTCATCTCAAGTGATATTTATATACAACATTAAAATAAAAACTAATAGTATATTAAAAATATTTCTAAAAGTTGATAAAAGTGAGGTTTATAAGAATTAAAAGTAACAATAGACAATATTTTAATTATAAAAGAGAATACAAGGATATCTTAGTCAAATTAAACAACAGTTAAGGGAGTGACAATAGACTAATGAGAGTGGTAATAGTTGCTTCTTTTTTTTTAATATTTAAACATTTTTGTTTTGAAAAAGGGCTTCACTTATTGTGAAAATAATAAGAAAAATATAATGGCTTTTAAGAGGTAGATGAACTTAACCTCCAACTTGCCAATACGAAAACTAAATTAAATTTTCATTGTCTGGGATAATTTGTCATCATACTTCAACTTTCAAAGGAAATAAGTGGATTGTGGATAATCAACTGATGTAAAACAAAGAGAGAAATAAGCAAAGTGATATATAAAAGTCCTTGTACTGAACCCCAAGTGAATCACAGAAGCTCCAATATAGATCATGCCAAAAAAAGAAAAAAGCTCCAATATAGATTTCGAAGTTTGTTTGAAAACATACTTGAATATGGCCCAACTTATAAGCACTTTGATTGAAGTGATAATGAGTTATAATGAGAATTTAACTCCTGCAAAAGATTACCACGCTATGGAGAATTCGACTTTATTACTATATAAATATCATTTACGTATATATGATTTGCTTTCAGCAAGATGAACGAAATTTTTGTATTACCATATAACAGACCTCAACAGAAAAGAAATTCATTTCTGATAGGTAATTGTATTACAAAGCGGAACTTATTAATTAACTATGAGGTTACACGGTTCCTGCAATGACATTATAATACTCTTTTCTCCACGAGTTTCATATCAAAATCACACACAAACAAAAAGACTTTCTTGTCACATTTTCGTGTGGACCTTTTCAAATAAACCTCTTTCCAAAACCCAATCTTCTATCATTGCTTGAGAATTCACAGCCTGATCAGCAGCCAAAAGATGCCCAGCCCCCAACACCACAACATTGGTGAGAGACTTCCACTTTTGTACATATCCAGCAAGCTCTCCATTCACCTTCCAAATCTTCCTTTCAGCATTCAGGTACTCCACAATCCCATCCCATTTCATTGTCTTCACCCAAGCCTCAACTTGGACCACTCCATCCCTTAGATCATGCTGACCTTGGTATAACAACACCTTGCTACTCCTCACCAAGTCCTCTACCATATACTTCACACTCTTCATCACATCAGCATTCAGTATATCCCCAACAACATCGCTACACCCTTCGAACACGAACGATTCATTCACCCCCAAGGCCTTCTTCACCTCAGCATTGTTCAAGAACTGAGCAACCGGATCATCATTATAAGGATCTTTCCTTGTGTAGTCAAACAAAGTAGCCAACCCTGTCATGTTTTGTAACATCCTCAAAGCATTGTTCCTTGCATCAGTTGCTTCACTCCAATTCCCAATCTGGGACAACCTAACTGCTTCCAGTTGAGCCTTCTCCACCTCATTCTTTTGCCTCTCATTGATCAAGCCAATATAATAAGCATTAACAGCATGAGTAACCACTTGGGTCACAGGGTCAGTTAACCCATCCCCAATAGCAACACCAGCCAGATTCACTCTTTGAGAAGCCTTCAACTTTGCATTCTCCTTCAATACGTAATGCCCAATTGCAGGCACATACTTGCCAGCATAGCTTTCTCCAGTGATATAAATTGGGCGATACTTGAAAACAGGATCAAGCTGAACAAACCTTGCTATAGCAGCGAAGAGGTGCTTGGCAACACCATTTTGATCCGTTGGGATTTCTTGTGGTGATGAGGCCACACTGAATCCAGCTCCAATGGGATTATCAAGAAAGAGAAGGCCAAAGATCCTGTTCCAAGCACCAGGGTTGGGTTGAAGAGTGAGGGATTCAGTGACACGCCAGGGTCCAAGCTCATAGAAGTTGCCAATCATGGAGGAGCAGCCGGGGCCACCTTGGAGCCAAATGAGAAGTGGGGTTTGGGAGAGTGGTGAGGTTGAGTTCTGTGCCTCATAGAAAGTGTAAAACATGGCAGAAGTGGAGGTGGGGCTGACTGGGAGGTAACCAGATTTGGTGGGAAGGGCTTCTTTGGGGAATGCATGAGTGGATTTTGAAGGAGATGGTGATGAAAAAGCTGAAACTAAGATGTGGGTTTGAAAGTAGCAGAAGAAGGACAGGAAGATAAGGGTGTTGAGGATGAGGGAGGAGGGGGTTGACTCCATTCGTTATGCTCTGTGTATGCATTGGGTGTGTGTGGTGTGAGAGAGCCTATGTACTTATTTGTAGCTGCTTTTGGCACACAACCTTGAATAACCAGAATGGATACAGAAAATTGTGTGATTGCTTTTTGATTGACAAAATGCTATGATGGCCATCACATTAGTTGGAATTTTCTTTTAAAATATTATATATATGTGCATAAATATCACATAAGTCCCTTCTACTCGATTATTGGACAAACACTGTTGGTATACCTCGAGAATTTGAGATGGGATTAATATATATTAATGTAAGAGGGTACTGTTATATTTGGTAAGGTATAATACTAGCATTTAAGATTTATTATATAAAATTATTTTCATGTGTCATTCATAGAGAAAATTCTACCCCACTATATTTATAATCTTAATATTTAAAATAAATTTTTAAATTTAATTTATCTTCTAATTATTAATTAATTTTCCAATTATACCTTTATATCTCACTTCCATTAGTACAATAAAAGTACTCTACAAAATATTTCAATTGAAATTATTTAACAAATAACAAATAATATAAACAAAATTGTAATTAAATGTATTGTACCATAAAAACTTTAGATATATGATTATAGTATTAATGATAACAAAACTATTATAATTATGTTAAAAAAATATTAAAATTAACGATAATTATATTGGTTATATTTATTATAATTAATGATAACAAGAAGATCTTATCACACATTTATTTTTTAAATTTCTTTATTGAATTTGTATTATATATTATTTTTATTTTTAATTTAAATTATATTATATTAGTAGTATTTATTATTATTAATATTTATGTTTCAAATTTCAAAGTATTTTTAAAATATTTTTCCTTTTGAATTTTTTTAATAAACCTATAAATACCAAATGATTCAAATCTTTAATTGAAAAAGAAATGATGAATGAGGACCCATAATGGGAATAAGGATCAGGATGGAGGTAAAATTCTAAATGGATACCTTTAGAGGAAAAGCTTTAACTTCAAATCTAAAATTTCTAAAAATCATAATAAAAAAAATATCTATTTATTTATCTCATTATACCATATTTAATTTTTTTGTACTTAAATATTCTAACCTATCAATTCCATAATAGAGTGTTTTGGCAGATTCTGTTGCAAAAACAAGAACAAGTAGTTATCAATATAAATTAAATCTTTACCACGTGCTTTGAAATACATGTGACAGAGAAAACAAAGGTGGGCAGTGGGCACCATATCGCGACAATTACAAGTAACATTTTTCTTATCCAAATAGAGTGTTTTGGCAGATTCTGTAGTATTATAAATGAATTATGCTTTAATTTGTACCAGTATTCAATATATATAAAATACGAGTCATATTAATTATTTATTTTATTTTTATATAGTATTTTATCAATTAAATGAATGTGGAACGTTAAGTAATACATTGTCATATAAGTATAATAAAGTTAAATTACTCATTTTAGTGTCTAAAATTATACAAGATGAGTTATTTATGCTTTGAAATAAGATCTAAATGATTCATTTTGTGTAATTTGAAATACCAAAAAGTTATTTTAAACTGAATTTTAATTCAAATGATATAAGGTATATCACATTATCACTTAATATTACACATTATCATTTAAATAATGAAATGTTAAATAAAAGGAAATTAAGAAATTAACATAACTCATATTTTACAATATTAAGAATTAATTTAATTCATTTTGTCACTAAATGACTCGGGAATAGGAAGCGAAATACTAAAAGAGGGTGATATTTGTACTCACCATAAAGGTGAGTCCATCGATTCACATAGAGAAGCTGAGATAAAAAAAATAAGAAAAGAGAAAAGAAAAGAGAAAAAATCAAGCGGCAGAGAAGAAGTAACACAGAGGAGTCGAGTGTGTGCGTCGATGCAGTGCGTTCAAAGTTCATTTCCCATACTAAAATGATCTTTAACTCATATCTAGCTGGTTTTAGGAGAGTGGCATTATACCAACCCGGCAATGGTAACACTCATGGTTTTGTCACCGCAAGTTTCATCACAGGGAAAACAAAAGAGATGAATTTGTTGTCGCATTATCTTGTTGCACACTTTCAAACAAACCCCGTTCCAAAACCCAATTTTCTATCATTGCCTGAGAATTCACAGGCTGGTCAGCAGGCACCATATGCCCAGCCCCCATGACCACAACATTGGTGAGAGACTTCCAGTTTTGCACATACCCAGCAAACTCTCCATTCACCATCCAAATCTTCCTTTCAGCAAACTCTCCTTCTGCTGTTGCTGGTTTATTTTGTGACACCAAAGCCTAATCTTTTTGTCCATGGGAATGTATTTGTTCAAGTTTTCTTTTGTGTCGATGGTATTCTCTTTTGTGAGTAGCTTCACATATTAAAAAAAAAGTATTCGTGTACAATGGTATATTTAACATATATAATTTGTTTTCATTTCAAGTGATATTTATATGCAACATTAAAATAAAAATTAATAGTATATTAAAATATTTTTAAAAGTTGATAAAAGTGAGGTTTATAAGAATTAAAAGTAACAATAGACAATATATTAATTATAAAGAGAATATAAGGGTATCTTAGGCAAATTAAACAACTGTTAAGGGAGTGGCAATAGACTAATGAGAATGATAATAGTTGCTCCTTTTTTTTTAATATTTAAACTTTTTTGTTTTGAAAAAGGGCTTCACGTATTATGAAAATAATAAGAAAAATATAATGGCTTTAAGAGGTAGACGAATTTAACCTACAACTTGCCAATACGAAAACTAAATTAAATTTTCATTGTCTGGGATAATTTGTCAACATACTTCAACTTTCAAAGGAAATAAGTGGATTGTGGATAATCAACTGATGTAAAACAAAAGAGAGAAATAAGCAAAGTGATATATAAAAGCCCTTGTACTGAACCCCTAGTGAATCACAGCTTAATAAAGCTCCGATATAGATCATACCAAAAAAAAAACAGCTCCAATATAGATTTCGAAGTTTGTTTGAAAACATACTTGAATAAGGCCCAACTTATAAGCACTTTGATTTAAGTGATAATGAGTTATAATGAGAATTTAACTCCTGCAAAAGATTACCACGCTATGGAGAATATTCGACTTTATTACTATATAATTATCAGTTACGTATATATGATTTGCTTTCAGCAAGATGAACGAAATTTTTGTATTACCATATAACAGACCTCAACAGCAAAGAAATTCATTTCTGATAGGTAATTGTATTACAAAGCGGAACTTATTAATAAACTATGAGGTTACACGATTCCTGCAATGACATTATAATACTTTTTTCCCACGAGTTTCATATCAAAATCACACACAAACAAAAGGACTTTCTTGTCACATTTTCGTGTGGTCCCTTTCAAATAAACCTCTTTCCAAAACCCAATCTTCTATCATTGCTTGAGAATTCACAGCCTGATCAGCAGCCAAAAGATGCCCAGCCCCCAACACCACAACATTGGTGAGAGACTTCCACTTTTGTACATATCCAGCAAGCTCTCCATTCACCTTCCAAATCTTCCTTTCAGCATTCAGGTACTCCACAATCCCATCCCATTTCATTGTCTTCACCCAAGCCTCAACTTGGACCACTCCATCCCTTAGATCATGCTGACCTTGGTATAACAATACCTTGCTACTCCTCACCAAGTCCTCTACCATATACTTCACACTCTTCATCACATCAGCATTCAATATATCCCCAACAACATCACTACACCCTTCAAACACGAACGATTCATTCACCCCCATGGCCTTCTTCACCTCAGCATTGTTCAAGAACTGAGCAACCAGATCATCATTATAAGGATCTTTCCTTGTGTAGTCAAACAAAGTAGCCAACCCTGTCATGTTTTGTAACATCCTCAAAGCATTGTTCCTTGCATCAGTTGCTTCACTCCAATTCCCAATCTGGGCCAACCTAACTGCTTCCAGTTGAGCCTTCTCCAACTCATTCTTTTGCCTCTCATTGATCAAACCAATATAATAAGCATTAACAGCATGAGTAACCACTTGGGTCACAGGGTCAGTTAACCCATCCCCAATAGCAACACCAGCCAGATTCACTCTTTGAGAAGCCTTCAACTTTGCATTCTCCTTCAATATGTAATGCCCAATTGCAGGCACATACTTGCCAGCATAGCTTTCTCCAGTGATATAAATTGGGCGATACTTGAAAACAGGATCAAGCTCAACAAACCTTGTTATAGCAGCGAAGAGGTGCTTAGCAACACCATTTTGATCCGTTGGGATTTCTTGTGGTGATGAGGCCACACTGAATCCAGTTCCAATGGGATTATCAAGAAAGAGAAGGCCAAAGATCCTGTTCCAAGCACCAGGGTTGGGTTGAAGAGTGAGGGATTCAGTGACACGCCAGGGTCCAAGCTCATAGAAGTTGCCAATCATGGAGGAGCAGCCGGGGCCACCTTGGAGCCAAATGAGAAGTGGGGTTTGGGAGAGTGGTGAGGTCGAGTTCCGCGCCTCATAGAAAGTGTAAAACATGGCAGAAGTGGAGGTGGGGCTGACTGGGAGGTAACCAGATTTGGTGGGAAGGGCTTCTTTGGGGAATGCATGAGTGGATTTTGAAGGAGATGGTGATGAAAAAGCTGAAACTACGATGTGGGTTTGAAAACAGCAGAAGAAGGACAGGAAGATAAGGGCGTTGAGGATGAGGGAGGTGGGGGTTGACTCCATTTCGTTATGCTCTCTGTGTATGCATTGGCTGTGTGGTGTGAGAGAGCCTATGCTATTAATTAGTAGCTGCTTTCGGCAGACAACATTGACTAACCAGAATGGAAAACAGAAAATTGTGTGATTGCTTTTTGATTGACAAAATGCTATGGTGGTCATCACATTTGTTGGAATTTTCTTTGTGGATAGTTTTGGAATTTTCTTTGTGTGGGTGTGCGCATAAATATCACGTAAGTCCCTTCTACTCGATTATTGGACAAACACTGTTGGTAAACAGGGAGAATTTGGATGGGATTAATATATATTAATGTAAAAGAGCACTGTTATATTTGGAAATGGATAATACTTATATTTAAAACTTATTACATGAAAATATTTTCATATGTCATTCATAAAAAAAATTATGCCCACTATTTTTATAATTTTAATATTTAAAGTAAATTTTTTAATTTAATTTACCTTCTAATTATTAATTATTTTTTCAATCATACCTTTATATCTCACTTCTATTAGTATAATAAAAGTACTTTATAAAATATTTCAATCGAAATTATTTAACAAATAATAAATAATATAAACAAAATTGTAATTGAATGTATTGTACCATAAAAATTTTATATATATGATTATAGTATTAGTGATAACAAAGCTATTATAATTATGTTACAAAAAATATTAAAATTAATGATAATTATATTGGTTATATTTATTATAATTAATTATTATAATTATAGGATTAACTATAACAAAACTATTATAGTTATGATAATTAACAATAACAAGAAAAATTTATCACACCTTTATTTTTTAAATTTCTTTATTGAATTTGTATTATATATATATATTTTATTTTTAATTTATTTATTTTTAATTTAGATTATGTTGCATTAGTAGTATTTATTATTATGAATATTTATGTTTTAAATTTTAAAGCATTTTAAAATATTTTTCCTTTTGAATTTTTTTAATAAATCCTAAATACAAATAGGGAGTTCAAATCTCCAAAGGAATTGAGAATGAGAACCCATGATCTAAATAAGAATAGGGATGAAGGCAAAATTCTAAATGGATCCGTGAGAAAAGTTTCTAACTTCAAATCTAAGCTTCTGGAAATCATAATAAAAAAATATTATTTATTTATCTCATTATGCTATATTTAATTTTTTACAACTTAAATATTTCAACCTATTAATTCCATAATATTTTCATATTAATTTTTTTAAAAAAAATTTCAATATTTTAACATTAAAATATTTAAAAAAATCAATTCACAATTTACATTTTTTATAATAATACTAATTGTTTATTAATTTTTTAAAAATTAAATAATTATTTTTTGATTAAAAATAATATTATAATTGATATGCTATTTCAATCATTGAGAGGATGTAAATTAGGGTTATATATAATTTTTTTACTAATTATAACATATTAATTACAATATATATTTTAAAATTGATTTATTTAGCTGTTTCTTGCTTCGTTCACCGTCCCACTGTAATCTCGGTCCCGACAAGGACAAGTAACATTTTTCATATCTCCGTCCCAAATAGTGTTTTGGCAGATTCTGTTGCAAAAACAAGAACAAGTAGTTATGAATATAAATTGAATCATTTCCAAGCGCTTTGAAATACATGTGACAGAGAAAACAAAGGTGGGCAGTGGGCCACCATATATATCTTTCGAGTTAAGCTCATTTTATTTCCTCAATTGTATGAGTAATTTTAGTTTCTTAAGTTTTTTATATTGTAAAATATGAGTTAAATTAATTTTTTATTTTATTTTTATTTAATATTTTATCAATTAAAATAATGTTAACGTTAAGGAATATATTAATATATTATGTGCATATACAGTATAATAAGTTAAATAACTCATTTTGGATCTAAAATTACAAAAGATAAGTCATTTTGATTTGAAAATGAGATTTAAATTATTCATTTTATATAATTTTAAACATTAAAATAAGTTATTTTAAATTAAATTTTAATTCAAATAATATAAGTTATATCAAATTATCACTTAATATTACACATTATCAATTAATTGATGAAATTAAATAAAAAGAATTTAAAAGACTAACGTAATTCATATTTTATAATATCATAAATTAATTTGATTTATTTTAAATATCACATATATTAAAATCACTCGAGAAGTACTAAAATGATCATTTAACTCATATTTAGCTGGTTTTGGGAGAGTGGCATTATACCAACCCTGCAATGGTAACACTCACAGTTTTGTCTCCGCAAGTTTCATCACAGGGAAAACAAAAGAGATGCATTTGTTGTCGCATTATCCTGTTGCACACATTCAAACAAACCCTGTTACAAAACCCAATTTTCTATCGTTGCCTGAGAATTCACAGGCTGGTCAGCTGGCACCATATGCCCAGCCCCCATGACCACAACATTGGTGAGAGACTTCCAGTTTTGTACATACCCAGCAAACTCTCCATTCACCTTCCAAATCTTCCTTTCAGCATTCAGAGTACTCCATAGTTCCTTCCCATTTCATTGTCTTCACCCAAGCATCAACTTGGACCACACCAGCAATCAAATCATACTGACCCTGGAATAACAAGACCTTGCTACTTCTCACTTAAGTCCTCTCCCATGTACTTACGCACTCTTCATCACTTCAGCATGCACTATTGCAACCACATAACTGCTTCTGCATGCCTCAAACACATGAGATTCTTCATTCATCCCCAAGGCCTTCCTTCCTCACCTATAGCTTAATCTCCACTACACCTTGAATCATTCAAAAATATATCTAATGGTGTAGATTGTGATAGGGATATTGAGTAGTTCGATATCATTGATTGTCAGTTATGTGTCAGTTCGATATCAATGACTGTCAGGTAGCCGACACTTAGAGAAAGTTGTGTCATTATAATCAGTTGTCACATGACTTATAGCTCTTCCCTGTCAAGCTAGGATGATTCACAACCGCGCAGGTACCATAGGCGCTTGGAAATAAAACTGAGAGAAGAAGCAAGATGCAGAAGAAGAGCACGTGGGAATTTGGAATGTGGATGAAATCTTAATGATTCATCTCACTGAAATCTATTGAAAGCCAAGCTTATATACGGAGTCTCAAATTATACATCAAACGAGAACTAAATTACATGATAAATGAAATACAAATGTTACATTACAAGTCATGTGACAACCAATAATACTGACCCATATCTGTCAACTAACGGCTGAATGGATTTCTTCCCGGCAATACCAGCCATATGAATAAATCATCACAAAAATAATATACAGGGACAGAATGATTTTTTTTTTTTTTCCGAAAAAAAAATGATTCTCTGCCAAAACCAAGAAAAATTGTGCATTTAGCTCTAAGAATCCAATCAAACTTGCGTCAAAATTATATATGTACTTAGAAATATGGAGCAGCTAGAATAACTTATTTTCATAAAATATACCCCAAGATAATTATCATAATTGATGCTAAGTTAACTTCATGTCATGTTTTATGCTTTCATTCAGCAGCAAAGTGAAACAGCAACTTCAATTTGGTTCTGTTTTTTTTTTTTTCAGGTTGAATCTAAGGTATCCATTGTTGGAAACAATAATTAAATCCCTTAAGGCATATAACTTGGGTTTTGTCTCTCACAACGAGACCCTCTCCATACACATAGGGAAGCCTCACCCTACATCCACCTATGCGGCTCCACCATGCTGCTGAGCGAAAAATGATTCCCCTGGCTAGTTTGCAAGAGACTTTAACTTAGGAGGTCTTCCTTTGGGACGCTTTGGTGTATTCTGCTCATGATCCCCAGACATTATGTTGTCCTATGAGTCTCCTTTTGGACTTTTCATGTATCCTCAATTAATTATAAGTGATGCAATAAGTTATTATGTTAATCTTGTTAACATCACAATAAGGTGCACAAATCTATATCCATACCATTTTCATACAATTTTTTAGAAATAATACGATTTGTTTTCAGCTATACAAAATAACGTTCTTGTACTAATTATCCTGTAAAAATAAACTTAAATTTGAGAAGCATAAAGAATAACCAGACCTGCTTAGAGGACGTGAAAGCTGCAAGAAATTCATTTCGGATAGGTAAACTGTATTACAAAAGTGGAAGTTATTCATTAACTGAGTCTATGAGGAATCCAGTTCCTGCAATGTCATTACAACACAACAACACTCATGGTTTTGTCTCCACAAGTTTCACATCAAACACAAACGACAGGAATTTCTTGACACATTTTGGTGCCGCACATTTTCAAACAAACCCCTTTCCAAAACCCAGTCTGATATCATTGCCTGAGTATTCACAGCCTGATCAGCAGGCAAAAGATGGCCACCCCCCAAAACCACAACATTTGTGAGAGACTTCCACTTTTGTACATATCCAGCAAGATCTCCATTGACCTTCCAAATCTTCCTTTCAGCATTCAGGTACTCCACAATCCCATCCCATTTCATTGTCTTCACCCAAGCCTCAACTTGGACTACACCAAGCCTCAAATCATGCTGACCTTGGTATAACAACACCTTACTACTCCTCACCAAGTCCTCTACCATGTACTTTACACTCTTCATCACATCGGCGTGCAATACAGCCTCAACAACATCACTGCAGGCTTCAAACACAATCGATTCATTCACCCCTAAGGCCTTCTTCACCTCAGCATTGTTCAAGAATTGAGCAACTAGATCATCATGATAAGGATCTTTCCTTGTGTAGTCATACAAAGTAGCCAACCCTGTCATGTTTTGCAATGTATTCAAGACTTTGATCCTTGCATCGGTTGCTTCACTCCAATTCCCATTCTGGGCCAACTTCACTGCTTCCGATTGAGCCTTCTCCAATTCATGTTTTTGCCTCTCATTAATCAAACCAAAATAGTAAGCACTAACAGCATGAGTAACCACTTGGGTCACAGGGTCAGTAATCCCATCACCGATAGCCACACCGGCCAGATTCACTCTTTGAGAAGCCTTCAACTTTGCATTCTCCTTCAATATATGATACCCAATTGCAGGCACATACTTGCCAGCATAACTTTCTCCAGTAATATAAATTGGGCGATGCTTGAAAACAGGGTCAAGCTGAACAAACCTTGTTATAGCAGCAAAGAGGTGCTTAGCAACACCGTTTTGATCTGTGGGGATTTCTTGTGGTGATGAGGCCACACTGAATCCAGTTCCAATGGGATTATCAAGAAAAAGAAGGCCAAAGATTCTGTTCCAAGCACCAGGGTTGGGCGCAAGAGTGAGGGATTCAGTGACACGCCAGGGTCCAAGCTCATAGAAGTTGCCAATCATGGAGGAGCAGCCAGGGCCACCTTGGAGCCAAATGAGAAGTGGAGTTTGAGAGAGTGGTGAGGTGGAGTTCTGCGCTTCATAGAAAGTGTAGAATATGGCAGAAGTGGAGGTGGGGCTGACTGGGAGGTAGCCAGACTTTGTGGGGAGGGCTTCTTTGGGGAATTCATGGGAGGATATTGAAGGAGATGATGATGATGATGCAGAAGAAGCTGTTGAAACTAAGAGATGGGTTTGAAAGTGGCAGCAGAAGGAGAAGAAGATAAGGGTCTTGAAGATGAGGGAAGTTGGGGTCGTTGACTCCATCTCCTCATTTTACAATGAGGAAGCACAGACCGTGGTGTGATGTGAGAGCCTAGTAGCTGCTTATGTACTGATACTGAGCAGCTGAGTAGTTTTTTTTTTTTTTTGGTGCAAACATCATTGGTTAATAAGGAAAAAACTCAAAAAGAAACATAGGACATGCTACTTGCATTAATGTGGGGAGAAATTTTTTCAATGGGGTATATTAGAAATGGTATCCTCGAATTCTCATGTAATTATATTTAGGCGTGTTCTTAGGTAATGATACATTGTTATCTTCATGTTAGAGATCTATAATCTAATAATAAATTAACATACAAATGAAAGTTATTGATATAACGTGTTAAAATTAATACGCATGAAATAAAAAATTGTTGTCATGACATACTACAATTTACTTATTTTCTTTCTCTTATTTTCTCTCTCACCCAAGTTTACAACTTTTTGTGTAAGTTTACAATTTTTTGCATATTGATTTACAATTTTTATGGATATGGTTTTATATTTAATCCTAAACTTGTTTAATATGTGTCTCAATTCTTACAACTTTTGTGTACTAATTTACAACTTTTTGGTATTAGTTTACAATATTTCGTAACATGCATTTATAATTTTTTAACTCCAGTTCCAACAATAATAGTAAATCTCAACTTCTAACAGAGTTATTTTCAATTTGTTTTGTTGCGAAAAAATTGAAAAAAAATCATTCATATCTTAAGACATAAATCATAAACACATGAAAAATCAAATTTCACTATTTTTGTCAACTTATGTCTTAATAGCGTTGATTAAAGAATTCAAATTGAAATAATTTTAAAAGTAACAATAAATAAATCTAATTCATAAAGTATTCTTACAATACATATAAAATTCAGAACATTCAATTTTATATTATTATTATCGTACATCTTGTTTAATTGTAAATCGGTTACAACTTTTGTGTAATTTATAAATTTTTGTATATAAGTTTACAACTTTTTACATATCCTTACAACTTTTCTACATATGGTTTCACATTTAATCATTGACTTGTTTAGTATATGTCCTCGATTGGTTTACAACTTTTGTGTACTGGTTTATAGCTTTTTGCATTGGTTTACAATATTTTGTAACACGCATTTATAATTTTTTAATAAATTATCTGTATATGAACACTCGCCTTATTATTTAATAAATTATCTGGACATAAAAGTGGAGTTAAAAAATTAGTTGTGGCAAGTGGCAACCCACCATAAAAATCTAAGCACACGTTAGAATGTGTCAAATTTCACTCATCAATTAATTTCACTCCATTTCACGTCAAAGTTTCCAAATAAAGAAAAATCTGATTTTTAGAAGATATAAGTACAAGGGAAGTATATTTGGTTATGGTTTTAGATTAGGATCACAAATCACTATAAAAAATATTTTGAGAACTTATGGCTGATTGGGTTTCCTATTTCTACAACATCGATGCTTGCAATGGCAATGATGGAAGCAACAATGTGGATAGTGATGCAATTGTAGGTGACAGCACGTTCCAGTTCCAGAAATTTGGGTTGAGGTAGGCGAGGGAAGGGGATGGGTGAATAACCAAAGGGGATAGTTTGGTAATCTTAAAAATGCTTTTATTATTTCACAAAAATTATATATTTATTTCTCATTTATCTGAGCCATTGACTTAAATTTTGTTTTCATCTAATAGTTAGAAATAGGGTACTATGCAATCCTCCAAAACATGGTGAGGACCAACTTATCAGCCATCGTATTCATATATGAAAAATAAAATCTAGTTTGAGTTCCATATTTGTTTCACATCTACTTACGTATCAGATTCTAAATCAAAGTATAGCAAGAATTACACGCATGTAGAGGATAATTTGTTCCCTTATTAGTTTTGGACAATTACATGATCTTTCCTTTTGAGTTGTTGGATTGGGTTTTAATGAAATCTAACGTTTCCTATGTAGCTCGCTTTTTATATTTTAAAATTGACATTTAATTCATGAAATATTTACTTTTGCGTAGAAACCCTTCTAGTCTTTTCGAATGGAGTTGAGGAATTCAACCAACTGCTAGTCACTACGAAACCCTAACGTGTTGTGGCTTTGGGCTTCCCTATGGCCAATCCTCAAGGACAAAGTAAATGGCATTTGCGAAGACTAGATTCATTCATTCTCTGAGCATCTATTGATCATAGAATTGTTTGCTCTTCTCCATCATTGTCAATTCAATCTAGCCATATCTCGTCGTTCTCGTAGATAAACAATGAATCAATTGGGTATTGCACATGACAGTGCTTCGAGTTATTTTTTAAAATTATTGTTTGAACAAGAGGAGTAGGAGGTTGGTGCTAAAATACTAAATTAACATGGGCATTGATGATTTTTGAGTGAGATGTTTGAGTATGAACAGTTATTTGTTTCAATCGCATGGCTCATTGTTACGTTGCTAGGGGCCAATTGATGAAGAACCATTTTGTTCAACACCTTCAACTAGAAGAACCTCCAAAGGGACTTTTCAAAATTGGGTATGATGGGAAGACAAGGGATGAAGGCATGAAGCCAAAAGAATGAAAAGATCAAATAGAAGTTTTACTAAATTGGAGTTAACGTGAGCAAGGGTGGATTTGGAATTTTTTATCCTGGACCATGTGAAGTGCCAAAAGTGGTGGGACCAAATTATTCATCACCTAAGACAATATATGTATAATAAGTTAAATGTTTCATGAGTCTTGGAAACATATATTTTCTCATAAAGGAAATTATTTTGGAAGAAAATGTAAGTGGTTTTAATAAACTATTATAAGTTTTAAACAAACAGCACTGCTCAATGGCACGAAAAGATTTTTATTAAAATGTGTGAATGATATATTAGTGGAACTCAACCAAGCATGTGTTGTTCACGTGCTTGAAGACATAACAAAAAACGCAAGTCTAAGTACTCATGAGTTTTAAATTCGCATGTCATTAACGAAAAATACTTCAAGCCATAAATCATTTCTCTTAAACAAAATGGAAGATCATGTGCTGATATGAGATGTTATTTCTGAATGAGTTATGTTATTTGTTCTCATTTGACATTAGACATTGCGCCAACTCACTTCTTATCTATCGTTGGATGGTATGAACCCTATTTATAAGTTTCACATTCTATTTAATGATGAATAATAAGTGACTTGATACGGTGTCCTGAACATCCCTTACTTTTTGGATTAATGATTGTCTCCACAAACCAACACAGATCTTTTCAACATGTTTTGTCCTCATTCACACGCTTCTAGAAAACTTCCCAGGAGGTCACCCATCCCAAAATTGCTCCAAGTCAAGCACGCTTAACCACGGGTTCTTTCGTGATGGGTACCGAAAGAAATATGCATCTTGTTGATATAAGTAGTACAAATCAATTCATATAAGTCATCTTTAACTATATAGCCTATACCTATACAACCTTCAGATCCCTCCGATTCCTGTGTAATCGGTTAATTCATGTACCCCTCCGCTTAGAGGCCTTGCCAGGAGCCGCTCCGTTCGTGCCTCCTACCGATCACTCTTTGTCTCGTCATCTGGCGTCATATGCCCACCAGCTTCCGCTTGGTCCCCCGAACCACACCATACTGAGAGAGGTGCATGCTCTTACCATTTGTAACATCTCCTACTACTTTGTGGATTGACGACGTCCACAAACTAACACTGTCTTTTAGGATGTTTTGTCCTAACTCACACACTTCCTGAAAACTTCCCAGCTCACCCATCACAAAATTGCTCCAAGTCAAGCACGCTTAACCATGGAGTTCTTCCTACCCAAAAAATATGCATCTTGTTGATATAGGTAATACAAATCAATTCATATAAGTCATCTTTAACGTATAGTCCTATACTATATAGCCTCAGGATCCTCTGATTCCTGCGTAACGTTCATTCATATACCCCTCCGCTTAGCTTGCCACCTTACCTTTCTCCTTCCTGCATTGCGATTACCTCCTCTCGCCATTTACATGTCCTATGTCAAATGAGCACGCGTAACATTTTTTCTTTCTGAATTTGTGCCTATTGTTGCTTAACAAGGTAAGAGATCCGAGATCTCCATTGTGGGTGCCATCTACCTTGGTCCGTGTTATGTTATGGATCATTGATGGTCCACTATTTTATGACTATTAAATGTTATTTTAATGGTGGAGATTTGAACATAAAATTAATTTATTTTAAAAATAAAATAATTAACAAAATTATTAAATAAAAAATCAATTTTTAAATTATAAAATTATCCTTTATCATCAATCTTCTCTGCCAATCAACCTTTGCCACATAATTCGCTGGACGTGCGCCCTCAAATGATCTAACTAAAATAACAAATAAAGAACATAGCTTTATTATCAGACTCATTAGAACAAACATCTTTTAGATGAATGAAGTATTGAAATTCAAAATGGGAATAAAAAATGCGTCCAACAAAACCCACCTGAGATCCCAAGTAAAAATCGAAAATTTCGATTAGTAAACAATTGTAGAAACGATGAAAGAGAGTGGTTAAGCTGCACCTGATAAAGCTGCGTGATCTGCGTTGAGTCCCTACAAATGCAATCCCTAACGAAACAAAAAAAAAATGAAGCACAATTTTACTGATTATTAATCTCAAGTAAAGCATAATTTCTTATGAACACTCCAAATCAATAAACATATAAAAGCATTCTATAGATCTCTAATATGATCATTAGAACAATGCATACATTAACAATTAATTTGTACCTGCATTTTGGTGTTTCGAAAGGAGCGAAGAAACTAAACCAGAGGCCCAGAACTAATAAGTTAACTCCATGTTTTATGCTTTCATTCACCAGCAAAGTGAAACAGCGACTTCAATTTGGTTCTGGTTTAGGAAATCCTCGCCCTACATCTACCTCTACGGCTCCACAATGCTGCTGAGCCAAAAATGATTCCCCTGGCTAGTTAGCAAGAGACTTCAACTTAGGAGGTCTCTTCCTTTGGGATGCTTTGGTATATTCTGCTCATGATCCCCAGACATTATGTTATCCTATAGGTTTCCTCTGAATTAATTACGTGTGATGCAATAAGTTATAATGTGAATTTGGTTAGGGACGGAGAATCACTTCATCACAATAAGATGCACAAATTTATATCCATGCCCTTTTCATACATTTTTTCAGAAAGAATTTGTTTTCAGCAATACAAATAACATTTTTGTACTAATTGTCATGTAATAATAAACTTAAATTTGAGGAGCATAAAGAATAACCAAACCTGCTTAGAAGACGTAAAAGCTGCAAGAAATTATTTTCGGATAGGTAAACTGTATTACAAAACTGGAAGTTATTCATTAACTATGAGTCTATGAGGAATCCAGTTCCTGCAATGTCATCACAGGACCCATGTTTTTGTCTCCGCAAGTTTTACATTAAACACAAACGACAGGAATTTCTTGACACATTTTGGTGTGGCACATTTGCAAACAAACCTCTGTCCAAAACCCAGTCTTCTATCATTGCTTGAGTATTCACAGCCTGATCAGCAGGCAAAAGATGGCCACCCCCCAAAACCACAACATTAGTGAGAGACTTCGACTTTTGTACATATCCAGCAAGCTCTCCATTCACCTTCCAAATCTTCCTTTCAGCATTCAGGTACTCCACAATCCCATCCCATTTCATTGTCTTCACCCAAGCCTCAACTTGGACCACTCCATCCCTTAGATCATGCTGACCTTGGTATAACAACACCTTGCTACTCCTCACCAAGTCCTCTACCATGTACTTCACACTCTTCATCACATCAGCACTCAGTATATCCCCAACAACATCACTGCACCCTTCGAACACGAACGATTCATTCACCTCCAAGGCCTTCTTCACCTCAGCATTGTTCAGGAACTGAGCAACTAGATCATCATGATAAGGATCTTTCCTTGTGTAGTCATACAAAGTAGCCAACCCTGTCATGTTTTCCAATGTACTCAAGGCTTTGAGCCTTGCATCGGTTGCTTCACTCCAATTCCCATTCTGGGCCAACTTCACTGCTTTCAATTGAGCCTTCTCCAATTCATGCTTTTGCCTCTCATTAATCAAACCAAAATAGTAAGCATTAACGGCATGAGTAACCACTTGGGTCAGAGGATCAGTTAACCCATCCCCAATGGCCACACCAGCCAAATTCACTCTTTGAGAAGCCTTCAACTTGGCATTTTCCTTCAATATGTAATACCCAATTGCAGGGACATACTTGCCAGCATAGCTTTCTCCAGCAATATAAATTGGGCGATGCTTGAAAACAGGATCAAGCTGAACAAACCTTGTTATAGCAGCAAAGAGGTGCTTGGCAACACCGTTTTGATCTGTTGGGATTTCTTGTGGTGATGAGGCCACGCTGAATCCAGTTCCAATGGGATTATCAAGAAAAAGAAGGCCAAAGATCCTGTTCCAAGCACCAGGGTTGGGCGCAAGAGTGAGGGATTCAGTGACACGCCAGGGTCCAAGCTCATAGAAGTTGCCAATCATGGAAGAGCAACCAGGGCCACCTTGGAGCCAAATGAGGAGTGGAGTTTGAGAGAGTGGTGAGGTGGAGTTCTGTGCTTCATAGAAAGTGTAGAATATGGCAGAAGTTGAGGTGCTGCTGACTGGGAGGTAGCCAGATTTTGTGGGGAGGGCTTCTTTGGGGAATTCATGGGTGGATATTGAAGGAGATGATGATGATGATGAAGAAGAAGCTGCTGAAACTAAGAGATGGGTTTGAAAGTGGCAGCAGAAGGAGAAGAAGATAAGGGTCTTGAAGATGAGGGAAGTTGGGGTCGTTGACTCCATGTCGCTATTTTTGTGAGTATGCTCAGACCGTGGTGTGTGAGAACCTCAGTAGCCGCTTTTGTACTAATAGTCTTTTGGGCTTTGGCTAACTAGGATAAAAGAAACATAGGACATGCTACTTGCATTAATTTGCGGAGAAGTTTATTCAATGGGGAACTATATTAGATACCTCCTAAATTCTAGTGTAACCTCAACATACACTGGTATTGATTTGATATAAGAAAATTTCTAGTTTGAGATACATATCTGTTTTCACATCTACTTACGTGTCAGAATCTGAATCAAAGTATAGCAACAATTATACGCACGTATTAAAGTATATGTACAATAATAGCACGTCTACAGCCACAGGGCCTGGGAAGTGGGAACATATATCTTCACATAAAAGTAATTATTTTAGGAGAAAATGTAAGCAATTTTAATAAAGAATAAAATTTTAAATTAGCCCTTTAGATTTAAGGTAAGGGAAAATTAATCTCAAATTTAAAAGATCTCATGTTAATTCCTTTATTCTATATAGTGCATTTAATATATATATTATAAACATGTGAAATGTGAAGTGAAATGTTGAAGGTATTCAAACCTTGGTTTTAATTACCTGGACACATGCAATAACCACTAAGCCAACCTTGTTATGATGCATTTTTGTGCAATCAATTATATATATATAATGACATTAAATTATATTTTTATATAATAATTTAATAAAATGAATTCCAACCACGATTGAAAGACCCAAACCCTTCAAAGTTAACCGCGAGTTTAAACTATGATTATACATAAGAATATATGTACAATAACAAAGCCATAGGGCCTAAGTAACATATATCTTCACATAAAAGTAATTATTTTAGGAGAAAATGTAAAATTTTAATAAAGAATAAAATTCTAAATTAGCCCTTTAGATTTAAGGTAAGGGATAAATTAATCTTCAAATTTAGAAAATCTCATATTAATTATTATATTTTATAAAGAGGACAAGTTCATGTGCCGAGAAATTGTTATTTAATGTAATAGAAATATTCACGTATTTTGTCAACTTACCTGATATATTGTTAATTTTAATAGTGAGTCCTATTGCTTTACTATCTATTCGCATAGAACAAATGTCAACTTAAAACCAAAATCTTTTTTTCTAGTAGAGAGCTCCAAGTGAATAATAATAAGAAAAAGATTTACTTCGATGTAAGGCGAGGTATTAAAATCCAATATAAAAGTTAACATACTATAAACAAGTTAACACACATAGTAAAAAACTAAACAATATATATATTAAGAAAAATTTAAAAAATTTATTTTATAAATATAAAAAACTAATATAAATTGATAAAATTATCTTTATATAATCATTAATTACTTATCTTAATAAATTATATATGATTACTTAACTAACACATGTAATACTAAGGATATAAATTGAAGAAAATGAATTAATACTATCTACATAGCCTAGCCTAAATGAATAGATAATTTTAAAATATTAAAAGGTCAAACATTGATGTTATTATGAAATGGAGACAATATTATTAATCTAATTGAAAACCAAGAACAAGTTTTTTCAGTTGAATACAAAAACTAAGTACAAAAGCATCCTTTTACACACCAAAATTGTTAAATTTTAACCAGCAACTAAATATAAAAAAATACTCAGCAAAATGTCATTTGAGCTTTTCTATTCCAAAAGACTAAAGGTAATCAACATCCATCAGTCTATATTCATGTTTTGTGGCTAACTTGTTCCTTGTATTGGAATGCATTCTTTGAAACATTTGCAAAACATATAAAGTTATCTTATTCCATATGAAAATTTATATAAACAAACAAAGGAAACATAATGGTGTTATAAACTAAATCAATAATGCTTTTATCAAATTGATCAAAATCCTTATCATCAACTTTAAGTCTAGTGGGGCATAGCCTTTTGAGTGCATTTTAGATAGCCATTTTTGGTGACAAAGAGCTTCAAAGAATCAAGCACACGCCCACCTGTGCTAAAGCAAGACCAATGTTGTTATTAATTCAAGGTATAAGTGAAGAAAAGGATTTTATACTGAAGAATTTGTTTATTAACCTAAATGTGAAAATCTTCAACATCACAAGCTTCAATTGGTCCTTTTCTGCCAAGACTTCTCAAGATCTGATTTACTATCTAAATTAGCTTTGGCCCTCTTTTTCTTTTTTAAGTGTTCACCCTATTTTCAAACACCTTTGAGGCTAGATAATAGATTAAGGCTCTCATCCAAATCAACAATTTTAGAAGAATCCCACCATCTTCATTTTCATTAGAAACTCCTTTTTTATAAAATTTATACAATGAATCCAATGTGTCTTTAACCAAAATAGACATATTAATAGCCAATTCCTTATCATATATGATTCTCTAAAGTCCAAGTGATAAAATTACATATTAACTTGGATCCAAAACAACAGCAACAAACAACAATGTTAAACTTTTCAACATTTCCCAATATTTATCATACTTTGATTTCATGGAACATGCCATAGTCCCCAAAAGCTCAGTGATTATGGCTCCAGGATATCAATTGAGTTTGCATAATGCAATTTCATGAAAGCATTTGTTAGAAGTAACATGTAAGGAGCCTGAGAAACACAAAGTCACTTCATAGAAAATTTTCAAAACTCAACAAATATTCTAGCATGTTGCCAATAGAATTTGTAGGAGGACCATCCTTCTTTTCCCTTTTTCATCCTCATGAAACCATTTCCTAAAATCAGACTATTGATCATAAAGTCTATCAAAAGCTTTTTCAAACTTCTTTGTTCTAACATCAAATAGGTGGAATTCCACCTAGTTGGACATCTAAACACACAAGGAACTAAGATTTTATCATTTCACTACAATGCATTCTTTAAACTTTGTTAGCCTTTGGACAACTACCAGCCGAACAACATTCCTAATGCTTTCTATAGAAGTTTGTTGCTCCTTGATACCTTCATTGACAATCAAATTTAGGATATGAGCACAACACCTCATATGTAAATATTTCCCCACAACCACCTCTAGCATCTAATTTCTTTTGAAGGTATGAAATTGCCCCATCATTTGAGCTTGCATTATCCATGTGATTGTAAACACATTTTCAATTCCCCATTCTCTCAAACACCTCTCAATTTCCCTTCCTATGGTTTCACCCTTGTGGTTCTCAATTAGGCAAAAGTTAATAATTCTTTTTGCAATCTCCATTCTTCATCAATCAAATGCGAGCCAAACAATGTAGGATAAATTTTGATTTGATGTCCAACAATCCGTTGTTAAACAAACACGGATGCATGATTTCATAAACCAAGCCTTAAGACTTTTTTTCATCTAAATAATAACAATCTCTTGAAATTGTCACCCTAGATGGTACAAAATGAGTCTAATCAAAAATCTTAGATCCCATCCTCTACAACCTTGAGGCATTGTCACATATTACAAATTCAGAAACTTCCTATCTAAAGTTATAACCAACAGGATTCATGCATAGGATCAGCAAGAATTCACTAATCCTTCCATATACCCATGAAGTTATCAATTTTTTCCACTTTACTAAAAATCCATTTATGAGACCTATGTAGGTGTTTATTCATTGAATTAGTGCCATGTTTGTTTGGGTGGCAACTATACACTTCGATAATGAACATTTGGCCTTGTGTTCTCCTTTACCCACATCTTAATTCTGATCCCAACCTTGATCTTGCTGCTGACAGCTTTGCTTCACCCTCACTTTGTAGTTGCAACTGCTTCTGCTCCAAACTTTGGTTATCATCCCCCACTGGATTAGAAAAGCTCACCAGACCTTCATTTGTGTTTGTTGAGTTTGAGACTATGTTGCCAATTTCTACCTGAACTTGAACCATGCTGCTGAGCTTGATCGTCTTTTGTAACTGCTTCTCATAATGGCTTGCATTTCCATCTAATATGGGAGGCCTTCCACGACCCAACACGACCTCTGCCTCTGCCTCTGCCTCTGCCTGGTTGCTGAGCTTGATCTTCTCTTTGTAACAACTTCTCATAATGGTTTACATTTCCATTTAATATGGGAGGCCTTCCACGACCACGACCTTTGCCCCTACCTCTCCCCCAAACATCCTGATGCTGCTTTTCCATTTTGTTTATATTTGGCTTCTTCTCACTAGGAATACCATCATCTGAGGACAAAATCAAAACCTCTTGGTTGTTTGCAACAGTGCCTTGATTGCCTTCCTCTGGGACGCTTTGGTGGATTCTGAGCATCAGATCCCCAGACACTGGATTCTCAGGAAGGTTTCCTTTAGGATTTCCTTGATTTCCATGCTGTGGCTGCCAAAAGGCAACATTGACACAACTCATACAACTTTGTTTTTTAAAATTCTATGTTGGGTTAAATCTTCATCAATAAATATTCTTTTGACTTTTAGTAAGCACAAGACACAACTCCAAAGGCAGAGGCCATTACTCATCCAAAAAAGAGGAAAAGGACAAGCAAAAGTGGAAAAGGAAAATGACTAGTAAAGGTGTTGTGAGATGGCTTGACTGTATGTGTGGTTAGATTGTGAGTGACAGATGATGGTGATAAGATAATAAAATGCTACTAAGGACCACCAGACACTGGTTTCTCATCTTGCTTCTGTTCACTAACATCCAAAGAAGATATCATTTGTAGTTTCATCTGTGTTAGTGACCTTTCTGTCTCTGCAGATGGTACACACTTTGAACTAGGAAGCAGTAGTGGCTGCCGGGAATCAACAAGAGCATCCAATGCAGTTGGCTGGGATGAACAAACTGTTTCTGACTGCAGTATGGAATCCTGTTGTTGACAACAAATGTTAGAGTGTATCAGTACGTCCACATTCAAATCAAATAGAGAATAGGTATTCACTTACATTTCTAGAGATAATTTAAGCAAAGAAGATCCATGGCTCTGATAAGGCCAAAAGTAGGGGGGCAAAAACAATCAATGAGGTTTGTTACATTAAAGATTGCCAATGAGTAAAACAAATTCCAGAGGATTTTTGGATGTGTGGGAATTCAATCCATATGTCTAATTATTTTGGGAAGGGTAATGATTGTAAGCAAGCTACACTTATCATACATATAGATTTGTCAGGTTGAGGAAAAGAAAATTATCTTGTTTAGTATTGATAGTAAAAATAGAAGAGAAGCCTAAGTTGGAATTGTCTTCGTGTGACTCAGAGTAGTGGAATCAGCCTCTTGCAAATGCAAAGTAAAGCTGCCTGCTATAGACCCTCATAGTGGGTCCAACCCTTACAAGAACTCGCATGCATAGTGGGAAATTTACAGCACTAGGCTTCCATTTAGTGAAAACTGAAAAAGGGAACAAAAATACATAGGACAGAAACTGCTAATGAAAGCTCAAACATGTACGCCCAGCATTCCCCAGCATTGTTGGATTGTCCTATATAGGAAAGCTTCAAATGTCATTAAAGTTAAGTCCAAGTTTTACAGTTTTAGTAAGAACCAAGAATGGCCACTCCTTAAAAACTTTGCGTCTTCCTAAAAAGTTAGATTACATTGAAGCAAAATCTAGATATTGTAGCAGGTAAAATACCTTACCTTACAAATAAACGTTCCTATAACTGTGTAACCAAGCAAATTCAACTATGCAAAGAACTCCATAATGATAACTGTCAAGTACCAACATCAAATGCCACAAATTACTGAAACCATAGTACCTGAAGCTGAGACTCTTGTGCTGGAGATTCTGCTTCCGTGTGTTGTTGTTCTATAACAACAGTCCCCTGCCGCTGTGATTGATTCCGTTTTCCAGCTACTTCAGCCAGCCCCTTTTCAGATTTTGGCTGCTCTTCAACCCTTTCAATAGACTTGTTAAGTGCTAATTCCCCATTTTCTTGTGTACATACCACCACCCCAATTAGCTCATCGCTCCTAGCACTATCTGACCCATGCAACAGACCTTGTTCCTTAACTCCTCCACCGTCTTGAAGCTCATCACCCTCTCAACAACTTGACATCTTTTTGCCACTTTCCTCTTTCTCTCTCCAGCAAGTCCATCCACATTATCATGGTCATTTCTCTTCTTGTCCCTCTTCCTCTTCTTCCTACTACGCTTACATTCTTCTGCCTCCTCTCTCCCACCACTGGCAACTCTATCACCACCATGAGCAACAAGCACATACCTCCCACCCTCATTGCACACCAGCTCCTTATCCTGGCAAAGCTTCTCCAATTGAATACCCAAAATCCTCTCATGGGCCCACGGCAAATCATCATACTCCTTCCGAATGAAATCAGAGATTGACTCCTCAGTGGACCCATTTTCCTCATTCAGCTCCGTAATTGCCCTATGTATCATCTACACACACACACATACACACACACACAAAAGAAAGAAATAAAAAAATTATTATTAAATTCCAGAGAGGACAAGATAACCAATGAGGAAAAGATTGTAACTTTGGGGAGAAATGAGGGAGAAGGGAGTTACCAATGCATAAGGGGGTGAGTGGGGGTGTTGAAGGAAGTGAACAGGTGGTGAAGACGGCGGTGGATGATGGAGGAGGAGGCGGTGCTGGTTTTGAGGGAAGGGTTGGATTCGGAGAGATGAGACAAGAGGGAGTCTTTGAGGTTGGCCATGATGAGTTTTCTTCTGGAATGTTCTTCGCCATTGAGATGAAGGGGCTGAGAAGGGTGAGGCTCTTCTTCTTCTTCTTCTTCTTCCATGGCCGGTGCAGCCAGCCGTCAAGGGTTTTGAAATGAGTGAGTGAGTGAGTGAGTGAGGAAGACTTGTTTGTTTGTTTTTATTTATTTCTTCTTTTCTTTCATCTTTCGGATTGGTACGACACTACGACGTTTGCGTTGTCCCCAAGTTTCTTCTACTCGTCTCCTTCACAAATGAATTGCTCTCGTGCCGATTTTATTTTAGGTGGATTCTCTGGTGCAGTTCTATTATTATGGAGTCCATGCATTTTTTTTCTATCAAATGAAAATATGACTTGTTAGCATGTGGGATCCACTTAGCAGCGCCGTGCAGTGGGTGATTGATACTAAAAGCTGCTGCCGCGCAGTGCTCACAAAGCTGCCGCTGCTGCCCAGTGATATTGAGAATAGGGGCACGTTTGCCTGCTTCATGGACCACGTGGTCCAATTTTGTCAGCAATGGTCACTTCTGTTTCAACCTTTTTATTTTTAGAGTAAATAATTCACGCAATTCTTTAAAGATATTTTGTAAGATTATTTAATTCTTTAAAAATTAAAATTAAATTAACAGTCTCTTAAGATTTTACTAATAAGATATATTAGTCTTTTTATATATATTTGATTATTTAAATTCTAATAAAATTATATATTGATCTGTTAATATAATATTAAGTGATACATATGTAACACCCTAATATTTAACCAATACTGGTTAACGTATCAAGATTAATTATTAGTTATTACTTCTCTTTAAATTCTTTTACAAAATAATTAGCGATAAATACAAGTAAATTTTTTTTTGAAATAAAACACGTAAAACAAGTTGAGCCTTCGTATAACATAAATGAAACGTGAAGCGAAAGAATAAATTAATCATCATAATATTAATCATAATAGTTTAATACATAACCATTAAATGACAAAGGAAAGCATAAAGCCTTACCCATATAAGGTTAGAGTTACAGGACATAGAAACTGAAATACATCAATGGAAAGGAAAATAAAGGCAAGTACATGGTAAATCCCCAAAGATAAGACTCACAACTATCACTACTCTCACCCTCCACGCCTATGATGACGTCTGATCCTCCTACGGGAAATATAGCCCGCAATCTACCCAGCTCTCCGAATGTAGACCAACGAGCCCACCTAGGCATGGGAATCAGGGACCGCGTGGCCTCCACGACGTGGTCGCCTCTCTGCTTCCGACACGCCTCGCATGCCTCAGCGGGTGAGTGTCCCGCCACCTCCACCGAGATCCATAGGAAACGAAGGGAAGAGCCCTCCAAGGGTCGACCTCTGACCGAGAACGGGAACACACCAGGGATCCGTGCCGCCGATAAGGAAGGACGGACGACGAGTCGCTCGTCTCTGGTCGCGTCCTCTCAAAGATCAGGTCGTCGCCAAAGGTGAAATCGGATCGAAATGATAGCTGAAGACGGAAAGCAAACGGGCGTCCCACGTACACAAAAACGCGCACCTCACAATGACCCTTGAAGTGGTAGGACTGATGCTCTGGGTCATAGTGCACCTCCCAGTGGACGGGTCAATGAAGATCACGAACGACGCCATCGATGTCTGAAGAAGTAACAGAAAGAGAAAGAGAGAGAGGGGTGAGAATCTTGCTAAAGAATCTCAATAGGGAATCCTCTATCCTAGTGTCATCGTTTACGTCCCAGGAACCTTGGGTTTATTATGAAAAGGTTAAGCATGCATAGGTTCATTATGAAGTTTTCGCAAGTAATTATCCAAGGTCCGTGTCTTTTATCATGAATCTAGATGCATGTATGCAGCAATGCGAAACATGAATGCATGGCAACATCTTAGGCAAACCAAGTAATAATCAAACAACATATAAGTGGCATATAACTTCTCTTTGAACATCATTCCTTTATCTTAATCTTGTGACACCAAATGTAATAGTAACCGCACCCCTTAAACTAGGCTATGAGCTCATACCTTAACTAGTCGTCACTAGTTCTTACTTATCCTCTTGATAAGCGAATCATAAACATAATCATAATCATAATCATCATAATCCCGACTCCCAGAGTACGGGTAGGTGGCCTAAGGATCACCCATCATGGGACTTTTTCCTTCTTCGAAACGCATCAACTTTAAGACCAGCGACTTTGTCCGCTTTGGCAGGTAATGTCTATGCCCTCACGGTTTTACCTTCTCTTTCCTAGAGGAGAAGTACGTCTCTGTGTGTCACCTTAAACATCATATTTCTCAAAAACTTTCTTGAGTCTCAAATTTGACGGAAATTCGGCATAACACTACTCTTAATTTCCTCAAATTTGAGTCATGCCACATAATCTCAATCACATGCATCATTCTTATGGAACTTTCTCAAATCAATAACTTTCTAGTTCACATGAGCATATTCCTCAATCTCATTCATATTTCGAAACCTCATGCATCTCAAATACATGGCACAACACTTCATCATATCAACATATCAATTATACACATAAGGTTTCATACTTGAAATGTAATCATATTCACATCATTAAGAATATACTCTCGTCTCATGCTCATATCACACCTCCTATCTTATGGTGTCTTATGCTTTGGCCCTTACGGGTTTTGAATTCTTTTTTCTAGTAATCTTATCACCCATTGCAAGTCTTTATCATATCTAGGGGGATTGTTCTTTATAATTCTTCTAACATTATGCTCACTAATTTATCCAACAGCATTATATAGATTACTCATCAAGATCATTTATTCAACTACGGGATTTTAGAATCTATGCTTTAAACTCTTTTCTAAGTTCTATATCGCTTAAGATTCTATATTCAACTCCTAGGCATAATCACTAGTTATGAACCATCTTCCTTAAGCTCAATTATGCTGGAACAGAAGTTATTATTCTTGTGTCTAAGCACTTTAAGATTCTAGTTCTAAATTCTCCCTATTTGTTTAGTCTCACCATTCTTTGAAAACGTTCCTCATTTCGCTCAAGCATAATATTACGCATTCTAACTCCTCAAACAGAATTCATATAGTGGCCACAAAGGCTAAGACAGAAACCAAAAATGTTCACCACACATAATCTCATAAACTCATGTTATAAGTGCACACGAGTTACTAGTTTTTCTTGGGACAATTTCAGGAGCAAAAGGTGTTCTGGTAATCGATTACATGTGCCTCGTAATCGATTACCAGGAGCTAAATTTATTCTGGGTTCAAAACAATAGAGTAATCAATTACATGGAATGGTAATCGATTACTTAGGGTTAAATCGTTTCTGAAAATAAAGAACATTTGCGTAATCGATTACACTAACAGGTAATCGATTAGGGTTTTAAGGACCCTTTAGGCATGAAGAATAGCCTTGGTAATCGATTACATTGTCTGGTAATTGATTACCAGAACCAAAAATCCTTCAAAACCACTCTGGTAATCGATTATATAGCTGTATTCGATTACCAGGACCTTGGAATTTGGGAAAACATGATTTTTGACACATTTCAAACCATTTAAACACCTTGAGACCTCATAAAATATTTTTCCAACATTTTTCTGAAATCATCCTTACATTTTACAAAACCAAACCATCATTGTATCATACTAAACACATTCACTTATCATGGTTAAAATTTCCTTTTGAAGATACTTAAGGCAAGTCTTTGAGCTCTAGAGTATTTAGGTGATAACATAATCTTAAACATGCTATGCACTTCATTTTACTCCTCATTACAAAGTAAAGTGAGAGCATAAAATAAATATGAAATGCAACCTCATTATTATCTTTAAGGATTAAGTGATGACTTGAAATATAAACATGAAATGCAAGCTTGGAAATTTAAATATGGTAATGCAAGTTCATTCATTTATTCTTGTGAGATTAGTGATGGCATCAAAATAAACATGAGATGCAAGACATAAACTTAAACATGAATGCAACTTATTTTATCTTAACTAGAGCTCTTACAAGACTTTAGAGGAACATCAATAGCCTTAACCCAACATGTATCTTAACAATGGAAGATGAGCTTTAGAGTTCTTAACACCAAGTCCTCAAAGAAGTCTTTGGTTTTGAACTTCATCATCAAGCTCAAGAAAGTAGATTAAAACAAGAATACCAACATTTTAACAAAATAAACACGAATAGAACTACTCATATTCTTTATTTTATTGCTCATGGGTTCAATCTAGAGTAAAACTCTTAGAACGGCCGACCAACTTTAAGATTGACAAGGGTAAGCTTAGAGCTCTTGGAAAACATGTGATTAATTTTTCTTTACCAAAGCTTTTGTGACCTACTCAATATTCTAGCAAACCTTGTTCAAGCAAATGAGAAAGGAAACCGAAACATAAACCAAGGAAAAGAAAAGAACACAAACATATATGGTCCAAGAGCAAGTTGTTTCAAGCTTTAGAGGTTTCTCACATGACAACAACAAGTCATTATCTTAAAACCTCATCATCAAGCCAAAGTTTTTCTCAATCAAAGGCTCTAGGCTGAAAATAAAAAGAGAGGGGGAGAACTTGGAAAAACCAAGAGAAGCACTAGCACTCTTCCTTAAAGGAAGCACACAAAACTTAGAAAATAAACCCCTACCTAAAGAAGTCTTGAAAAGAGATGTAAGGAAGCTTTGTTTTCTTGATGAAATAAGAAGAAAATCCTCTTGAAGTCTCGAGGAAGAACTCGGCCAAAGTGGGGAGTTTGAGAGGAAATGAGAGAATTTTGCAAGAAGTGTAAACTTAACAAATGAACCAAAGTGTGACGAGGTTCATCAAGGCTTGGTATTTATAGAAATTTTCAACAATGAGGCTTCCATGGGGGAGGAGGAACCGGCCACTCTTGAGGGAGGAAGGAGAGAAGAAATCTCTTACAAAGGTATAGTTGTAAGTATGGTTGAAGGCATGGTGAGGTATGGGCAAAGTATGGCTTGAAGTATGGCTTTTGAGTGCAATTGAAACAACACATAATGGGCTATAGAGGGGGTGGAGTGACCGGCCACTTAAGGCCAAGAAAGAGAGAAAATTAGTTCATCTAATTGTGGGTTAGTTATGTGTTTAGGTGTTTCTTTGATTAAGGTTTTGGTTAGGGGTTTGTAAGAAGGTGTTTAGGTAAGATAATTGGTTAATTAAGGTTGTCAAGACTTGCTTTAGGGAGTGGTCATACTAGATTAGAGAATTAAAACTCTCATTAAGTCTAATTGAGTCATAGACAAGTTTCCTTAAATTAAGGGAGTGGAAGAGAAAACACTATTCAAGATTCTATGACTAGAAATCTTGAATTAAAGAATGCAATTAGAGTTTATCTAAGCAATCTTAGGTTCTAATTAACCTTAATAAATCATTTTGACTCTAGATTAATTATCGAAATAAATTAATCTTCGATTAGAGTCTAATATTACTTAGATTTGTTTAATTGCGTCATTAGGCTCACTTACACTATTCTAGGGGCAAAATAGTAATTTTACACTAAAATTGCCCGGACCTTCTGTTACTAAACATCAAACATCACTTAAAAACATCATTCTAAAATTCCTGAAAATTCCCTCAAACGGCACCTTTTACCCGCGTAGAACACAGGAGGGGTATTTTGGTCATTTTGAGCCGAAAGTTCAGAAACGAGATTTTCACCTCGGATAACAACCATAACAATTATAACCCCCTCAAACATCGAGTTGACCCATTCAGAGGTTGTAAACTGCCCCTTTAATTTGGAATGACCTCAGGGCATTTTGGTCATTTGTACTCAAACAGGAGAAATTCTGGACGTTACAACATATGTCATTTCAAGTGAAATAGAGTTTAAAATGACTTATTTTGGTGGATGAATAGTTTAACGTGTGTCAAAAAGTTTGAAAAATAAAAATAAAAATTAATTTAGAGTAAAACCTTGAATGAATTCCCAAAAGAATAGTATTTGGTCCTTAAAACTTCAAATATATGTGATATTAATACTTTAAGAGAGTTGTGAAATATTAATTTGGTTCTAAAGATTTGTAATATCAATTTGATTCTCAAAAAGTTAAAATTCATTTCAAATTAGTCAAAATTATTTTTAATCTTTTAGATTAATTTAAACTAAATTTTAATATTTGAAGAATTAAATTGATATCATATTTATTTATCATTAGCTACCATATATACTTCTCCTTTGGCAAATTTTACCATGGAGAATTATAAGTTTGGGACCACATGTTCCCTTAATTCTAGCCATTAAAAATTATAATGGATGACTAAGATTAAAGCATTTTATTTTATAAAAATAATATTACAAAATGCATATTCATATTTTAATATTTAATACCTTGATATACCCATAATATCCTTCTACTTTTATAAGTTTCATCACCAATGTCACCACCGAACCCTCCACTATCTCCCACTACCCCCTCTCCCCAAACCTTCAAGTTTCTCAACTCCTTCCTCGTCTGTATAAAACCATTTTAGAATGTGCACTCACAATTTGATGACTTAGAATGTGCAACTGGAACTTAGTCATAGTATGACATTGTAGTTAATTATGAAACATTTAGCAAGTTAAAATTGTTGAACAAGTGGATTTGTATTGCCACCATTGACTATTCAAAACAACTCTCATGAAGCTTCCATTGACTTGGAACAATGGATAATTAAGCAAGTAATTTTTGGTGGTTTTTGTTTTCAAAGTGGCTTTATCAACACGCACTTAAACCAAACCAGGCTTGACGAACCACCATCGAAAATGGACCCAAAAGCCGTGAACTTGGGGGTTCTCTCTGCCCTTCTGTTCTCCCTTTCTCCGCCAAAACTTTGACCTTTGTCATCCTCTTCGGAGACCCCCACCATCCTCACTCCTGACTCCCAACCTTCTACCCAAAAGGACAAAGTAAACCCCTCTCCACTATTTTATGTAATTGCAAGATGATTCTATTTTCAAAAAGTTTTATTGCGACACCCTCCAAAGCGACCAAGAGCGGAGGCCATAGCAAACATCGAGGAAGACAACGCCGTTTCATTGAGCCCACTAAAGGAAGCCGCTTAGGAAGGTTGGGAGTCAGAGTGAGGATGGAGTGGGTCTCTGAGAGAATGACAATGGAGGAGTTGAGTTGAGTTTTGGCGAGTAAGGGAGGTGCCAGGAGAGGTAGAGAGAGAAACACTGGGAGGTGATTAGAACAGAAAAGAGAGATCAAAATAAGACAAATTAATAAAGGTAAAAAGGTAATTTAACATAGCTACTTTTATTATAATATAAGACAAGACTATGTGGTTTCAAACTCACATTCCCCACCTCATAAGTCACCCTTCTCCTTTATATTAAAACTGATCAATATTATTTACTATTGTTATTTTATTTTATTGTTGTTCTTTATATTTGTGCTACTCATTATTTATTTTAAGCTGCTTTATTTATTGTTCCTTTATATAAAAGTTATTTAGTATTATTTACTATTGTCATTTTATTTTATTGTTCCTTTGTATTCATTTTTTCATTAGAAATAAAAATATTGACAACAAATATAAATAAATAATTAATAAAATCATCATTTATTTGATTTTTATTAAATATTTATTTATGATTAAAATTATTTATTTATAATAATAAGAGGATAGTATTATATTTTATAATATAATATTTATTCAATATCATGTTAAATATTGTATACTATTACAATTCTAACTGATCTTGTAATATCAACTTATCAAGTTTTATATTACCAAAATTTATTCTATAATACCAGAGCCTATACTAAAGTGGCATTGAATACATGCTTTTCTTTTTCACCGAACAGTTTCATTGATTGTTTTTTTTTTTTTTTCAAATAGCTGTGATATAAAACCACTAGAAGCCCATTTAAGTAATTTTAGGCCTATTAGTTTTTTTTTTTTGTATCATTTAAAATTTGGGAGTAACTTTTGTCTCGTTACACCTGAAAATATCTTAAATCTATCTTTTTATTGTCTACCCTTCGATATATCATTCTTTTGCGTATTTTCTTTATGAACGGTTGAATTTTACTGGATCACTGGTGTTGGAATTTGACTCCGGACCATGTAATCATTACTTACAAGCCAAAAAATCAACTACTCAGCGAGAAAAATCTGGAGCTTCAGTGTCCAGATATACTTTAGACACCGAGAAAAATTTGGAGTTGCAGTGTACAGATAAACTTTGGACCACTACAAGCGGACCTTCATGCCTCTTCTTTTTTTTTTTTTACTAACATCCCAAGTTAATGTTTATAATAAAGATAAATTACTCCTTAAATTTAAAAAATTTCATATTAATTTCTCAAATTTTATAAAAAGGGAGAAGTTAATCTCTATGTAAAATTGTTATATAAACTATATCTTGTTAACTTATTCACGCATACTGTTAACTTATTTATATGTACTGTTAATCTTCATCTTTATTAACTTATCTCACTTCTCTAAATAAAATCATTTAGATTTTTTTTCATCTGCTATCTCTACTAAGAAGAAAAATTTTAACTTTAAGTTGATATTTATTCGCGCATAATAGAGAAATGAAGGAAATTATGACGTGTTGGAAAAATTAACAGGATACATAAATAAATTAACAATTTAGATAACAATTTAAATGAAGACTAATTTATCTCCTTTTATAAAATTTGAGATTAATATTAAATTTTCTAAATCTAATTGACTAATTTATTTAATTTTATATATTTTTTTATTTTTGGTTTTGTGAACTTCAGACCTCAATTCATCAACACCAATGATGACTGTGGCCCACCATCACACCTTTCAAATGTCTCACATAAGAACTGCATCAACTGTATGAAAGTAGGAGGGCACCAGAGTAAGCCCCTTGCTTTATTTATTTTTTCAGTTTATATTATAAGGCCCTTTATTTTATATACTCCTAATTTTGGCTTGTTTGAAAGTAAAAGTTGCAAGCAGGATTAGTTGGGTGATGAAAGATTTGGATAATATACATAAAGTTATAAGTTTAAATATTATTGTGATTAATATAATTTTTGAAGTATAAAGAAAAAGATAAAATTGTGCTTTTATTATTGATTTAATTTTAATACACTAGAATATAAAAAAAATTATATGATCATTCAATTATATATTATCATATCAGTAAATATAGTTAATTTCAACTATTACTACTTGAAAAGTTATGCAACTAGAAGGATTTACTTTGATGATAGTGTAAAACTACTCTACAACTATTAGAGTATTAAAATTAATTTTTTTTCATTATTTTTTTCACAAGATTAAATAAAATAAAATAAAATAAAAACAATCGAAAAGCAAATGCCTTCATATTTTTTTCTTTCTTGTACTTTTTTTTGGTTTGTCGTTATATATTTAGGTAAATATATAAAATTTATATAAATTATTATTAATGAATATCCAAAATGATCATCTAGAAATATATCAGAAAATAAATTAATCACTTAAAATTTAAATGCCTTATATTAATCTCTCAATTTAAGAAATGGGACAAAGTGATTCTTCCATACAATACGAACTTGGACCAAGGCAGTAAAAATGAGCACTTAGTCTTTATTATTACTGTTTTTTGGTATAGTTAGTCTTTATTATTTGACATAGAATGGATTATACTCAATGAAACACTTTGTTAATTTTATTCTTCTGAATAAACTTAGTGGTAACTTGTATATTCAACATGAATATAAAATACAGAAAACCATTAAACACAAAAATAAAGTAAAATCCTAAATATACTACAGTAGTTCTAAAATCTTGAATAACCCCATACGGATGCAATTGCATATTAAAGTATATCACTAATCTCAACTTTTTTTGTTGATATATCACTAATCTCAACTTTAAGTCATAGAAGAAAAATTAGATCACATGATTTCTCAACTACATAATGTTTACGTGGGAGCTAAAGAAAAAATTGTGATACAACACCAGTAATTTCTTTGAGTACTTTGCTTTTAACCCAAAGACGACCACAAAAGTGCCCACAAATGTTACGAAAATCTCACAAGCTTCCCCACAATGAATTAACACTTCGAAAAAAATATATATATATAGGACCCAGTTGATTTTTCGATTGGATATTCAGGACCCATTTGATGGTATAATGTTTAAAGATTTGTGGTTAAAGTGGTTGGTGGAAAGAATTTCTTCTTCCCTGATCTAAGGTGAAAAGAGTCTAGAGCAACTCCAAAATGGCATGTATGCATAGTCCCATTTTCATGGCTCTTATTAGAGATGCTCTTATATTTATTATCCAAAACACACAATTACCTTAAAGCTCAAGAACAAATCATTGGAAGGAGAAAATGAACAACACAAAACTCAATTAGAAACCCAAAAAAATGATAAAAAAAAGTAAAAATAGGCATGAAAAATGAAGGAGGAACCTTTTTAAGTAAAATAGAACAATGTGGTTCACACCAGCTTGCCTCAAGAAAGGCTGCACTTGGGAGCTTGAGGAGTCAAGTTCGAATTTATGGTCACAGACCTCATACCCTTCCCTTTCCACCCCCACAAAAAAAAAAAAAAATGAAATAAAAAATTGAAATAAAATAAATTCAAATAAGAACATTGCCTCCAAAAGACGAGAAATAAAATCCAATGGACGAATTAGAGAAAGAAAATGGTAACAAAAGTAATAAATGAATACATAAATAAAAAATGAGAACAAAGGAGTGAAAACCCAATACAAAGATAGGGACCACGACCTCCACCACGACTTCCTGATCCAAGATAAAATGAGTTAGAGCAACTCTAATGGCACGTACGTATAGTCACATTTTCATGACTTGGGACTGTTATTAGAGATGCTCTTATATTTATTAACAAAAACACACAATTACTTTAAAGCTCAAGAACAAATAATTTGAAAGAGAGAATGAACAACACAAAACTCAATTAGGACCCTCCCCCAACCCAAAAAAAAGATAAAAAAAATAGGCATGAAAATGAAGGAGGAACCTTTTGGGCTTTTTCACCAAAAAATAAAAATAAAAGAATGCTTATTTATGAATTTACAACTTGGTTGATGTTACTTACCAATATACATTAGTTTTTGAATTAATGTAAAACGGCCAACAATAAAATGATTTATTATATAAATCGTTACTGCCAAATGATTTATGAATGATGCATTTTACTGCGCAATGATTTAATGGGTACACGCGAAAATAGTGACAGTGCTAAATCAACTGAACAATTGATTTATGTACTACACTAAATTATTATCAACATTAATTATTCATAAATAAAATATATTATAATCTCAAAATTTAACAAATTCCTATAAATTTTATTTAACCAACAGCAAACCTAAATTAAACTAAACTTATAGAAAATAAATATGAATACATATAAATAAATAAACCAAACTTTATTAATCAACTCAAACATTTAAATAAATGTCATATATTAAAATCCATAAATTAAAATACATGCACTATACTATTCAAATAAAAAATACACAATTTCAAGTTATTAGTTCCTATAACTCCATAAAGTAAAAAAATTCATTAAACTATTTCAAGTAATTTAGCTCCTACAAGTACAAAAATAAAAAATATTTCAATTAAACAAAGGATTTTGAATTGCAACTTGGCATTTGCCTCAGTAATAATAGTTAGTAGTTACTATTCATAAAGTTAAGTTATTTGTTTGCTTCTTAATTAAGTTTTACTCATATAAAAGTGCAAATTATATTCAAATCAACATTATATAAATTTTAGAAGTTATAACTATAGATCTGTTGTTTATCTAACTTTGATTTTATAGGTGGGAGTTCTTCTTCCATGCAAGATAAACAAAATAATAAAAGACTTGTTCAAATGCATTTGTGAAGTCTCATGACGATAACATAAATGAGTTGAGGAGTTAATGAAAAGACCCCTGTCTTTTTTTTATGAAAAAAAATCTAACTTATTTCCTATAACTACAAAAAAATCTAACTTATTTCCTACACTAAATTTACTATTATGTAGTTGTAGAAACTAATAACTTAAAATAGTATATTTTTTTATTTGAAAAGTATAGTTCATTTATTTTAACTTACGTAGTTATAGGAATTAAGTTAGATTTTTTTTCAGAAAAAAGACCAGGGGGTCTTTTCACTAGCTCCTCAACTCATTGATGTTATAGTCATGAGACTTATGCAAATGCGTTTGAACAAGTCTTTTATTATTTTGTTTATTTTGCATTGGAAAAAGAACTCCTACCTATAAAATCAAAGTTAGATAAACAACAAATCTATAACTATAACTTCTAAAATTTATTTATGTTGATTCGAATATAATTTGCACTTTTAGATATAAGTAAAACTTAATTAAGAAGCAAACATAGAACTTAACTTTACGAATAGTAAGTACTAACTATTATTACTTGAGGCAAATTAATGCCAAGTTACAATTCAAAATCCTTTGTTTAATTGAAATATTTTTAATTTTTGTACTTGTAAGAGCTAAATTACTTGAAATAGTTTAATGAATTTTTTTACTTTATGAAGTTGTAGGAACTAATAATTTGAAATTGTGTATTTTTTTATTTGAATAGTGTAGTGCATGTATTTTAATTTATGGATTTTAATATATGACATTTATTTAAATGTTTGAGATTGCTAAGAGATTAATAATGTTTGGTTTATTTATTTATATGTATTCATATTTATTTCAGTATGTAAGTTTAGTTTAATTTAGATTTGTTGTTGGTTAAGTAAAGTTTATAAGAATTTGTTAAAATTTGAGATTATAATATGTTTTATTTATGAATAACTAATGTTGATAATAATTTAGTGTAGTGCATAAATCGGTCAACTGTTAGCCGATTTAGTACTTTACGTTTCACGTGTACCCATTAAATCGTTGTATAGTAAAATGCGACATTCAGGAAATTGTTACACTAAATGATTTATATGTAATAAATCATTTTACTGTTAGTCGTTTTGCATTAATTAAAAAACTAGTGTATATTGGTAAATAACATCAAACCAGTTGTAAATCCATAAATAAGTTTTTTTTTTGGTGAAAAAGCCAACCTTTTTGAGTAAAATAGAATATTGTAGATTCACACCAGCTTGCCATAAGGAAGGCTACACTCCTGAGCTTAAGGAGTCAATTTTGACTTTAGGGTCATAGACCCCGTGCCCTCCCTTCCCCCTTCCAACCCCATGACAAAAGAGAAAAGCATATTGAAAATAAAATTGAAATAAAATAAACTCAAATAAGGACATTGCCTATATCCAAAGGACAAGAGAAATAAAATCTAATGGATGAAGTCAAGAAAGAAAATTGTAGCAAGTAAGAATACATAATGAAATAATGAGAACAAAGGAGCCAAAACCTTTATACAAAGATAGGATTACGACCATTAGGCTCATATTTTTTATTTGACAAAGACACAACAGAAGAATAGAAGATAACCCTTTGAATCGGAGGAATTATTCGACTGGAGCATGAAGAAGTTGGTTAAGGAACCAGGTGGAGAGCATGCTTGTTGGAAGAATGGAGGGATCAGGTTCAGAAAGTCATACTGGGTTTTGAGAACAAAAATGATTGATTGAAAACATTGATAATTGTATCGATTGGGTAGGACAACCCAAGTCCCTTACTCATTTAGCCCACTATCCAATAATTATAAGCGTACTAACAATATGTGCCCATCAATCTTGTGATTGATTCCTAACAATGATCTCCTCCATTAATATCCCATGACCCCCCTCATTAATGACCCGCTAGCATATATACCCATTGAGACGTAGAGGTAAAGAGTTCGTTCTTAGGCCTAAACATTAGTCGCCCACTACATCTTGCCAAACAGGAACATTTTGTTACAGCTGAGAGCAGAAAACCTGTGAAAATTTTTACTGCACTTGCAACAGAGATATCACCACCACCATGGGCAAAAATGCATAGCAAGACATGGATCCTTGATCCACAAATCATTGTTTTGTTATCTTCTGCCCCTTAGTTTCTATAGACCGAAGCATTTTAGGGCAAATACTATTACTTTTTCTGTTAATCTACTTGTTTATTCCTCAAACTTTATTAACTAATTTATTTTCATTGATATCATATACGTGTCTCATCACTGTTTTTACTAGCATCCAATTGAGCTTTATCTTTCGAGGATATATGCTAGTGGGTTATTAATGAAGGGGTCATGGGTTATTAATGGGAGAGATCATGATAAGGAGCCAATAATGTGATTGATGGGCGCATATTGTCAATATGTCAAGCTAAAAGGGGCCCTTTGGTATAACTGGAATTATTGGATAGGGGGCTTGGATGAGTCGAGGACCTAGGTTGGCCTCCCCAATGATACACAAACCCTACAACCTCAAACTTAAGTGCGAGCGAAGAGGCTAAGAGGTTGAAAAGGTGAGGTGATAACTCCCTATAGGAGTTATGTTTTTATTTAATCTTTGTTTCATTTTATCTTAACTTTGTTTCATTTGGTTAATTTTTAATTAATTATTACTAACTTGTGTTTGGGAGTGATTTAGTGATGTTTTAGATATCTATTAATATTTTGAGTGTTTGGATTACACCACTTATGACTTGTTTTAACTTTTCAATTGTTAAAAGTCATTTGATATGTGTTTGGATTAAATTATTCTATACCTTATGATTTCCCAAGAAGTTATTCTTAGTGCTTATTAGAAAGTTAAAATATTGAACTTCTCTAAAAAGTCTCTTGCACAACTTTCCAAAAGCAAGCACTATAAACTAAAACAAACACGTATATTATAGTGCTTCCAAATACAAAATAATTTTTTAATAATTACTTCTTATGCAGGTCCTTATATACGAAACCCTTTTAAGAGAATGACTTAATTAAGCCTTTCGCTAAACAGGCCTTTGTTGGGGTTATGTTTAGGTACATTGAAGTCAATTCACATTTGGGTGCTAAAACAAATTTAACTGGCAACTTCTAGACTTTTTAAATCTCGATACAAGAAGATTAGACTCTTGAGATCAAAATGAAAGTTGTAGTTGTTTGAATTAGCTTTCTAATGCACTTTGAATGACGTCATTTGAACTTCTATAGTTAAAGTTATGGACAAAATAGTGACAAGAGTTCATGCTGTCAAAGTCAATGCACGTTGTAGCGCACAAAACAAGGACTTTAGCGCCCAAACCAGCAACGGCAATGCTTTGATGCCAAAAATGTGAAGCCTCCAGTCCATTATTTTCATCCCACAAATATAAATAGGCATCTAATAATGAACCCTCGATACTTTTGTACAATTTTGGAAAGCTCTAAGCCATTAGAGAATGTCTAACCAAGGATCAAGGATTAGAGAGCTCAACGCATGGAGAGATCCCCATTCATCCTCATTCTTGAGCCCAGGCTCATAGTTCTTAATAGTGTTTGCTCTCCTCTATCTTTCATCCTCTTCTTTTATTATTTACTTTTCTTTTAGCATGAACTAAATCCCTTTTGTTATGGTGTTGATGGATCGTACTGACAATAATTATTATGGATTGATATTAATTTTATTTTTATTTCAATGGCTATGTGTTTATGTTTGTTCTTAATGACTTTAACTGCTTGATAACTAATTAATTGAATTGAGGGTTTGCAATAACTAGAGATAAGGTTTGTAAACATAACCTCTTAACATAAACACTATGAACTGAGCAAAAACTAGTTTATATGGTCATTCTTTGAAAATCCATAGAACTTAATCCTTTTCCTAAATTAATTTGTGTTATGAGATTAGACAATCAATTTAGGGTAAAGAGAATTTCTTGACCTCGAGAGAGGCTAGTAATTAATTTAGGGAGACTGTAATTAGTCAATTAGAATAAAAATAAATTAATTGATATTCATAATAGTTGAGTTTACAATTTGCTTAAATCAATTGCAGTTTATTTCATATTATTTTCTTAACACATATTCCACCATTCAATTTACTTACTTTTATTTTATTGATTTATTTTGGCAATTAATTTTTCTCCTTTAATTATTTAATTAAAATTCATTAATTATATTTTGTCCAAATAGTTACTCCCTTAAAGTACTGATTATCTATCTCTGAAAATGATATCTTCCTCACTACTTTATTGCTTGTATGATTTGGAATACTTGTCGAAATCACATCATGAGGTCAATCTTCCTGAATACAATAATAAAAGTGAATCAAAGAGAAATTATCCCTTAAATGTTGATTAATAACTCTTTAAAATAAATAATTTCAAAGATAATTACGTCAACCTCCCTTAAGATCAATGAATTTTACACTCGTCCCTCATTTTTTCAACTACACTCACCTCCCTTGTTTCCTAATAATTTAAAGAATTCCAACATTAGGGGTTGTTTGGTTGCTATTTTTAAAACCGTTTTTAATTTTAAAAACAAAAAACCAAAAGAAATTGTTTGGTTATTTGTTTTGTAAATCTTGTTTTTAAAAATCAAAAAACACTATTTGAATTTTAAAAACCAAAACACAAAAACAATTTTGACCAGTTTTATCGTTTTATTGTTTTGGGGATGTTGAAAACACTGGCAATTTTGTAGTTATAATGAACTTCTATTTTGGCTTTGCTTTCGATACTTGTGCGGGGAGTTTCTTCACATTGTTACCAATTTATCACCATTTAGATAACAACCCCAAACTCCCCATCATCACAACAAGAAAAGCTCCTTCCCAGGAAGACCCCACCCAAATCCGCCAATGCCATGCCGCGACTTGCCGCCCAACCTCCTCCGCGAACCAGCCACCACGAGAAGCTCCGCCATTAGCCCGCAATCTGCCCAAGACCCAATCATCCCCCTCCTCAGAGAACACCATGCGACACGCAAGCTCCTCCCCATTTGCCTGAGCTCTATCGTTTCCAGCTTAGGAGAGGTAGCTTCGAGAGCTTCGAGACCACTTGAGTTCCCTATCGAAGAGCCGAGAGAGAGAGAGCCAGATCGGAGGAGCTTCGGAGACCCGCGAGATCTACATCCGCCCTGACCTCTCGAGATCCAGACAACGAGCTTCCCCACCGCCTCGCATGCGAGCTATGACACTTCGAGGGTGTGACTTTGTGGCGGATGAGGGAGGCAGAAGGTGGTTTGGTGATGATGATGGTTTGTGGTGTGTTGGTGGATTGCATGAGAGATGATGATGAAGGTGTGGTTTTGGTTGGAGTATGACTCTAGGGTTTAGTGTATAGGTTAGGTGTAATGATGAAGGTGGATGATGGTGGTGGTGGGTTGTTGGTTATGTTAGATGGTGGTTGAGGAAGGGATGATGGTAGTTGTGCCTGATGATGGTATGGTTCTGGCTGGGATGATAAGGGTGATGAATGGAGGATGACGACGTGCTAGGATTCCCATTTTGTTTTCATTTGTGATTAAAAGCTTGTGAAAGTCAAGACATATGAAAGTAAAAAATTGTGCAATCAAACACAGTAAAATTAAAAGCTGTAAAAGTAAATGCATGTAAAAATGAAGACATATAAAATTAAACGCATGTGAAAATAAAGACTTATGAAAGTAAATACATATAAAATTTAAAGACATATGAAAGTAAATGCATGTGTTAAGACTATTTTTAGAATAGAAATTTATATTAAGACTTTATTTATTACGTATGTATAAAAAATACTATCTATAAAATATAATAGTTAAAATTTATCATTTATAGTAATGCAATTTGTCCAACAATTTTTTGTTTTATTAGTTTTAAAAGTTATATTTTAAAAAAATTATCCAAACAGATTTTCTGTTTTTTGTCATTATAAAACTATTTTTGAAGTTACATCGCCAAACAAATTTTTCTATTTTTTTGTTTTTAAAAATTGAACTAAACTCGTTTTATAAACCTTTTAAAAATGTAAGAACAAAAACACTCTCAAACAGCCCCTTACTCTTTTTCCCTGACTCCATCTAGAAGCATGGCTTCCCATCTTCCCCTCTCTCCACCTACACCCACGGCACAACAACAGATTCTTCAAATTCTCCCTCAGTCATAAGCATCCAAGTTCTGCCCTCTGCTCATTATGCTTGGTTCATGTTTGAAGTAGCCACCTTGCCTTAGTCGACTAGGAATGCTCGCCACTGCTGCCGTTGATGGGAGCAAGTCCGTGTAAGCCACTGCTGTTGTGGCTGCCACTGTGAACGGAGGTTAGCAAAACCGAGTGCAGGCCACCATCTTCATCTTCTTCTTATCATCGCCGCCACTGTCGTATCCGCCAGCTGCCACCGCCGGTGGTTGAGGAGACGTTGGCACAGGTGAATTTGGGGAGGAGGAAAGGTTAGCGAGCAAGAAGGTTATAGGTGGATTTTGTTAGGATGGGTATGTGTTGTTAGTGTTGTTGTTGAAGGTGTAGAGAAGGGAAACTTTGTGATGGTTGAGGGAGAGAACGACGAAGAGGAGGGTTGGGTGCCTGGGTTTTGTTGGTGGGTTATGTAAGGGGAAGATAGAGTGGATGTTGGGTTGGGAAATTTGGGTAATGTGAAAGGGTGAAATAGTTATTTTATGTATCATTTTAAACTTTTGAAATTTAGAATTTAAAATTAAGGGAGGTTTCTGAAATGTGTTAAATTAATTAGGGAAAATAGGTGTCAAATTGAAAATTAAGAAGATGTAAGTGTAATATTTATTAATCTTAGAGGAGGTAAGTGTAATTACCCCATAATTTTATTAACTAAATGAAATACTTAATTCATAAACAAATTGTATTGTTTCCATATCACTGAACTAAACTATAATCAATAAATCAATGATTTGAAAGTAATACATAACATAAATAAATAAGTTAAAGTGTAATTTATTCTAGTATGGGGAACCCTTATATTTTATTGGAGCACTCTAGGCCATTGAAACTCAAACTGACAACCAGATCTTATATAAATCTTATATTGAATATTATGAAAGAAAAAAAATATTGTTAAGATGAATTTTGTCTTATAATAATCACAATAAAGTTAATGAAACAACCACCAGAGGAAAAAAAAGTTAATGAAACGAAATCAACAATTTAATGTCTTGCATGTACTTAAGTATTAGAATAACTAATTAACAAAAAGACTATATCTATTTTAAATTTTGAGGGACCATGAAATACAATTGGAAGTCTTAAAGAACTAATTTGGATAGGGACCAGTTTTGGTATGCATGGCACCAACCACCTTTTAGACCACTTTTCATAACAAAGGTCAAAACATTTATTTTTCATTTTGAGATTTTTTAATTCACCATTTTCCAAGCTTTCAAAGAGTGTGTCGATGATGTGTGTTGGGAATTTGAGTACAAGTATTTCTCTTTGGTGATTGCAAATAGTGACAATTTTGACTATATATATATATAACAAAGTCAACATGATATTCTTCTGAAACATCACTTATGCCTTCATTGTACACAATTAGTTCTATATTATAAAAAATCTAAGGTGCAGTGTGAAAATACTATTCTCATCTAACAAGAAAAAGATTAATTATACTCATAGGTTATTAAATATCGTACTCACTCACTATATCCATCATTGATTATGCGTGTGATGATGTGAATAAAAACGATATCACACCTATAGTAGCGTTTGATTACTATCCTAGACAGAAAGATAACAGAGAGAAGATAGGAACAATAGAGACGAAAACATGAAAAATAGTCATTCTATCGTGTTTGGTTGATGGGGACAGGAGACATTGACCAGTGGCCTTGGCCATTGACCAGTTACCGACCTGATGACGCGCGTTGACCGGCATTGACCTGGCCACCTGGGGTTGACCGGCCATTGGCCGATTGACCATGATCGACCACTACGGAGGTTGTTACCTAAATAGTTAAATTTCTATCCCCACGTGCCTCCACTTTTCGAGGGAAAAATACAAAAAATTTTTATCTCTGACAAAAATTTTTTCCATCCCTTACTTGTCCTTGCCACCAAACATGATACAAGGAGTCCCCTGGATTTGTGTCCTGGACACAAACCAAACGCATCCTATGAGGACAATTAACACAACTCATCTAACAAATTAAGTTTAAAATATTTTACTAAATTTTAAACCAAATCTCAGCAATTGAGAGCCTCTCATATTACCTCAGAAGTCCTATTTTAATTAGTTTCATTCTTGCTGCAAACTCGGCCTAATGACAACTTAGCATAACTACTATCTTTCAGGGGCAAAGTGATTCGGTCAGTTTTACAAAAGAGCTTCAGAAAAGTAGTACTTTGACAATGATCATACTATTCCACTATACTGCAGCACCGTTCTCCCCTCCCTCCCACTTTCCTTGCCACTTCTATACACATTCACAATCATCCTTGCTGCAGGGTCTTGAAAAGAAACTAGGTACTTACTTGCACGTAGCCAGATACATCTTATATATCTTATTATTACAAGAAGTAGAGCACCTAATGAGCAGTTTCTACCCAGCATCCATTTACAAATAGCAGAGTGATATCCAAACTCAGTAAGTGAAATTAGTGGAGAAAATGGATGAACAACAATGCACATCCATAACATTCACCACTTTGCCGATTTACATTTGGCAGATATTGCATTCCCTTGGAAGTAAGGCTTGAAGGTTCTCATAACTTCTTCATAGGTTGGTCTCTTGTAGTCCACTGCCTGTTACCAGTTAGCAGAAAATTAGACCCTCAGAGATGAATAATAAGTAAATACTACTATTTGAAAACACGTTTTTGCAACTAGCCTCCTCAATCACTTCTTCAGGGCTTGCCCATTTCCACTCTGCAAATTCTGGGTCTGCTTCGCCATTAGCTAGGTTGACCTCAATGTCATCATTTGTCAGCTGCATGAGAAACCTATCAATTGTTCATTTCAACGTCAGAAGCATATTTTTGGTAGACTATCCACACAAAATTGCTCATGGTAAAAAGCATCAATAAGAAACTACATCTTTAGTTAACATTGCAATCAGAGAACTGAATAACACTCATTCTCTATGAGCAGTAGTTTTCTCTTCAGTACACAAATTCTGGTTTATTCAACAACCTAGTCTAATGCATACTTCGACAAATTGAATAACTTATACACCTATCTTATCTATTTGTTGTATATTATAATGGCTTCCCTAGATGTATACCAAACCTGAACAAGTTAAAATTAGAACAACTCAAGGATAGAGGATGAAAATGGTTATATAGTTATTAAAATGGAATAGCAGGTCTTGCTAACTGGGAATGAATGGAAATACTTAATCAACAAAAAAAGATGAATTAAACAGTTCCTTAACCTCATTGACCAAACTGATATAATTCTGTATCTCAACTTTTGACCTGATATTATCTTTCAACAAATCCAAGTGCATTAAGGATTGTTACCCAGAAATGCAGATCAGGGAGATATGACCAGCTTAATGTAAATAGGCCAAATTTTATGCATACAGATAAACAAAGCTCAATAGGCAGCATGCTTTCCAAAGACATAAATACAGTAAAATACATAAATATGCACCATTTTTGTGCCTGTCCATGCCATTCGCCTCCCCAGAGACGGTTGACTTTAGTTTTCACAGGTGGAGGGAAGTCATAAGTCAACCATTTTGGAACCTGTAAACGTAAAGCACAAGCTCAGTCTAATATATGAAAGATTAACATCCGCTCAGCCATTGGATCATGATCAAAAGTTTTGACATAATGTACCCATAATAAAAATGTAAAATGCTTCTCTTCAATATGATTCACAGCCCTCCAGTTTCTTACTTCTCTGACCTTGATTTTGAATTTTTCTTAATGCATAATGATAAAGTTGTTTGTAACTCACACTCGTATGAATCTAGTAAGATATTACTCATTTGTAGAGCACAGACATCTGCAGTTTTCACAGAAGAAACAATAAACAAAAATGTTTTGCACAAACCTCAGCAATTATCTCAGCAGATACAATTCCTGTTTCTTCTCGAAGCTCCCTCATGGCAGCAGATTTAGGCTCTTCACCATCTTCAATTCCCCCCTGCATATGTAAGACCAAAACAAGAAGAATCAGTTTATTTTAGCAGAAAATTCTAATATTATAATAGAGCTAGAAAACAATTATAATATTGCAGGCAATAACAAGGAAAATTTACGACTATTCCCAAAATACTACCAGAACCAATTAATAATCCACTTTCTATGATGACTCTTAACTAATCCCAATGCAGATCCATCTAAGCATAGTGTTATATGATGTCTCCCAGAAGGGAGATGCTCAGTATAGTGCAGGCAAAACAAACCCAGATGCACAATAGGAAATTTTCTGCTTGCAATGGGAAGTTGGGAACTATGCAAAGTACACTAAATGCAACAATTTTCTGTTTAAGCAAGCAACATGACAATAATCACAGTTGAAAACAACAGAAATTCAGCAGCCAATGGGTCTGTGTGGTTTCAAAAAATAGCTTTCACTTTTCAATTTTAATTTTCAGTATGTTTCATGCTTTCAGGATTTTGTAAAGGAAACAGTGAAAACTACAAAAAATAGCTTTCACTTTTTAATTCCAGTTTTCAATGTTTCATTTACAAAATCCTGGAAATAGGAAACAAACTGAAAGTAGAAAATGAAAACTAAAAATTGTTTTTAATTTTCTGAAACCAAACGCACCCAAACTCTCAACAAGCACTTGCTGTTGATGTGCTCTCTAACTATACAAGCAGGTCTCTCACAAAAGAAAATTTTTCCTAACATTCAATCAATGAACATAAAGGGGTTCTGTACCACATGATTCCGTCATCAGAATTCTTTCTTTCAACTTTATTCTTTAAGTCATAACTCACTTATGATAAGGGAAACAAAAATTATCCTCAAGGCAATTGAGCACATAATGTGAACTCGTGAGGTCACCTGAGGCATTTGCCATGCTCCTGGAACATTCAATCTAGAAGCTACAAAAACCTGAAAAAAAAAAGGAGAATTATTAGTCATGGTTACTTTTTTCTCCCTATCTCTCTCTCCATCGAAAATTGAAAGGATGCAATCATCAAATTTCTAAATTATACGCACAAATCTAACTTGAAAAAAAAACCATATAATCTCAAATTTAAACCATCAGATCGTCGCTATTCAACATATTGCAACATGTTGGACAAGCTCAAAACATGAAAAGCATATAGCAGAAAGAGAATAAACTACGGACTTTGGATAAACACTACACATCATAATAAGGGTTTGAATGAATAACAGTGAAAACAGAACAGAGCAGAGCATGGGATCTCAGCACGGCGGCATATTAAATTGATTGTCAGTTTTTCTTTTAAACTAGTGGTCCAAAATACTAACCAATCATGACAAGCAAGTGAAGTAAAATGTTACAGTAGGCATGAGCCCAATTTTCCATATCTAAACAACGAAATATTCTGGAGACAAAAAAAAAAAAATTACTCGTGGGTGTGTGCATTTATTTTTGTCCGCTAATTTGTCCAAGTTGAGAGTTGAGACCTACTTTCTTGTCTCAGTAATATTGACATATAACAAAACTTTATAAGTGAACCAGAAGAGACAAAATAGCATCAAAAAACGCAAAAGAAAGAAAAGAAAGAAAAAATTTTCAAAAGTGAAACTACCAGAGAATGGAACTGGCATCCAAAATTAAAATACCACGAAACCAAATAAAAACAGCTGAGGGAAAAGAAAAGCACTGCATTTATTAGAAGTAATTGCAAAAAAAAAAAGGGAGTAGAGTGGGGAAAATAAAAAAGGAGGAGGGGGAGGGACCTGATTATGGGAGTTGATGAGACAGACTCCAACGTTGGGACGATAGCCTTGTGGGAGATCCTCCATTATGGGGTGTCGGATGGGAGACGAAGCTGCTTTGTTTGCTAAGGTGGTTAGATTTGGGATGATAAAAACATACACACTGAAAGAGAGAGTGGTAATGAGTTGTTTGTTTGAGGTGTCAGAATATGAGTTCCCGAAACCCGAATCAAAAGGGCAGAGAAAAAGAGAGAGAGGAAAAAAAAAAAGAGAAAAAGGAAAGGAAAGAGAGAAAGTGGTGTGTTGAGTGGGGAGCGCTGACTCTTGTGAGACAGCGAGGTGGTTGAGTTGAGTTTTGTGACTCTTATCCTGCGCACTCCACTCCCCCACTTCGTATAAATCAAATATTATTGAATATATTTTGTCTAAGATGCTGCAAAAGCGGTGCCACTCAACCCATGGGGCCCACATCCCCAGGCGTTGACTTTCTGCACTCCCTTATTTCAATCATCGTTCATCAATCAACCTCTAATTCACATCTCTTTTTCTTTTTCTTTTCTTTTTTTCCTTTTGTCGATAAGTTTAGGGTGAGCGAAAGCTAGTGGATGTTTTCGGACTCATCCAACATTGATAAAGATATTTTTAAATCTCTTACCAATAAAATAAAATCTATCAATAGAAAAATATGAAATTTGAACCCAAATCATAGTAATATATAAATGAGAGGTTAATCGGAAGAACTAAACCTTTTGTTTTCTTCTTTCTGAAAAATTAAAAATCATTCTTTTGTATCTTCTGGTGGAATAACCCAATAAAATATTCAGAAACAGATGCCAACAAGTCTTAAGCGATTGGTAAGAAAAACGTCTCAGGCGATTGAAACTAGTATAATAGCATCATCATCACGGGTGGTTGTTTGTCCGGTATCAAACTATGTAAGACAATGTGTAACTAGCTAATGTGTGTACGAAGTAAAACTAAGACGATATAAAACTCTAGGGGTACGAAGTCTAACATATAATTGAAAAAATTAAAAGCAGACTCCTTTTAAAAGCTACTCGCTTTAGTTTTTATAACAAAGTTGAAAACATATTTTTTTTAAAAATGTTGATTATTTTTAAAATAATTATCTAAATATATGAAAATTAATCATTTTGTATGAAAAATAATTTCATATAAAAAAAAACTCATATTCAAACACACGTTCAATTATAATATATTAATAATAAACGATGACTTCAAACTTCATTTTTTTTTTATAAACTAAATTTTAGGTTGAGGGAAAGCCCATCTCATTTCAAGGTTGTCTTCAAACTCATCAAGCGTTACAAAAATATTTATAGAATAAATCTTAGAATCAAACCCAAATTATAGCAATGTATGAGTAGAAGATGGACTAGATAAGCTAATTCTGGCTGGGCATCAAACTATAATCTAAGTAAAAGTTACCAAATAAACTATTTTTTGAACCGTTTGATTTATATTTTGATAGAATTACTTTTAAAATAATTGATGTTGAATAAATTGATAATTTTGATAGAATTAATTTATGTTTCGGAAATATATTAAACAAATGAGTTTAGAATAATAGATGTCACATGAAAAAATAAAAGCCAAAACTTTTAGCTTTCATTAGAATCATTTTTTTTTTAAAAGTGAAATACTTCTTCCGAAAGTAAAAACCCAATCCAAACCATTTCAATATTTTCCAACCCACTTTTTTCCAACTCAACTAGAAAATACTGGGTATCCAAATAGGCTGTATGATTTGTTAGATGCCACGCCATAATTTATAAACTACAATCAAAATACACATGTGATCTAAGAAATGATTTTAACACAAGTTAAAGAGTCAAAATCTAGAAGTGACAATTTTCAGTTCTACGCAATTGATTTTGAGCCCAAAATTGATTTTGGAAAATTGATCTAAGGGAAAACCAAACACGATGAAGAGGTGCAAAATTGATTTTGGTGTCCCAAAATGAACTCTACATATGCTCCCACCAGAAAACCAAGCATGCACTTAGCCAATGAAGGTGGCGCAATTTATTAAGATTTGGCTCAAACCCCATGAAGATGTGAGTTTGAATCGCTGATTGATATAATGACTTCCTTGATGGAGCAATATGTATTCTCTTCTAGAAATCCTCGAAGAGATTGAGGGATCTTCCTAGGCCTTGATAGGATATCAGTGCTTACTCCTCATAAATTTTTATTTACCAAAAAAGAAATAAAGATACATTTACTATCACATTGAAAAAAAAGATACATCTACTGTTGGAAGGATTAAAATAGTAACAAACTTCACATTTTCAAAAGAATGGCTTTAAAGAAAGTGTTTAAAAAAACTTTTTAGTTGTGATAGTAAAATCTATAATAACACATGTGAAAACATCTTTATTAAACACACATACACACACACACAGATATATATGATGTATCATGTGACAATATTAACAAATCTATGTGCAGTCATATTGACAAAGGGGCTTCACTTGGAGAAGCAACAGACGACGGATTTGGCTTGGCCCGGAGCAAGTTAGGAATTCGCGACCATGTGCATAGGAGGGATAGTGGTGCTACAGTGGCGTCCTAGTGGTGAATGGTATCTAGCTCGTCAATTGATGGTTGTAAGGCTAATGCGGTGGTGACATGGTATGCTCTGTTGTGGCAAAGGATTAGGATAGTGGAGCATGTAGGTGTTAGTGCTTTGACAGAAGTGAACTCATGGATGGTGGATGCTGGTGTGTGGGGCTATAGGGAGATGACCACCTTTTTCTATTTTATTTCGTTTTTTAATTGTTGTTTTGGGGGGGTTTTGTACTAGAAATTGGTGCTGAAAATTTTAGATATTTGTGGTGCGTAATGCTATGAAGTGGCAAGAAATCTATGTTCAGAGAGTGAATTGAGTATAAATATAATACCTCAAGTTCACCTATCACTAGACAAGTCTAGTATGATTTTAGGGTCCCTTGGGACCCATCCGTGTTGCCGAAAAGGCCTAGGAACCACACCAAGTCATGACAAAAATGGAGAATAAATCCGCCGCGTCAACATACTCGTCAGGCGAGCTTTCCTCTTTCCAGGCGAGCCTTTCACCCAGGAAATGCTCACTGGAGTTTGCAACTTCGCTAGGCGAGGTGAATGAGCTCGCCTGGTGAAGCTTGTTTTTGGAAGGGTTCTAGAACCCTACCCCTATATAAACCCTTCCATTCGCATTTTCATTGAGAAAACGCAAACACTAACCCCCAAATTCTCTCTTCTACCTCCTCACTCTCAACCACACTCCATCCTACCTCCTCCAAGCTTCAAGATAAGGATTGTTCATGGTTTATGCTAGAGTTCCTCCCTTTTCTTCCTTTCTTGAGTTTGGAGTGTTATTATTTCTCATTGTTAACAAGTGGGGTACCCCCAATATTCATAGCATTGATTTAGAGTTTCTCTAGAGTTGTTATAGATTATTCATGTGTCTATGTTGCTCTATGGCAGTTGTTGGTGTCATTCTAAACTTTCAAGGTCACATTGGTAGTAACTACAAACTCCTAGCCTAAAACGGTGAATGAGTTCAAACTCATGGCCTTATTTTCATAATTAGAATTATGTTTGTAGTATTATGATTGTTAAATATGAATTTATAAGTAAAAATATGTTATAGACATGATTCTCCAAATTATGCCAAACCTAGCAAATTTATGATTTCGAATTAAGCATGAAAGATGCATCTTAAGAAAACCATGAGACCATAATTGAATTGTTGTATGCCATGAAAGTATTTTATATGCTCATGAAAGGATTTGTTAGATAATACATGATTTAGTAAGTTTATCAAAGTTGTCAAACACATTTTTCGTTTTTATGAATTTATGATATTACTAGATTTTCAAGACTTCAAATTTCAGACTATGCTTTTAGAGTATCAAGTTAAGTTATCTGCAAAAAAATGTTGAACAGAACATGAATTAGTTTTATGAACAAAGATGTTATTATGCTTTTAGAGTTGTCATGATTATGAATCATGGGACCATGGGACCATGATTAACAAATCCGTTGATGCATCTTAAGAAAACCATAAGACCATGATTGAATTGTTGTATGCCATGAAAGTATTTTATATGCTCAAGAAAGGATTTGTTAGAAAATACATGATTTAGTAAGTTTATCAAAGTTGTCAAACACGTTTTTCGTTTTTATGAATTTATGATATTACTAGATTTGCAAGACTTAGATTTCAGACTATGCTTTTAGAGTATCAAGTTAAGTTATCTGCAAAAATGTTGAACAGAATATGAATTAGTTTTATGAACAAAAATGTTATTATGCTTTTAGAATTATCATGATTATGAATCACGTTGTTTTGAAATGAGATTGTAGAATTTCAGTTTTATGATATTGAAAGTACGGAAGCTAGCATGATTCATAGTAACTGTTAGAAACATATTCTGGACTCTTGAAATCGCAATGCCTGAAGTTGGTGATCCCTTTGGTATAATTTCATAGCCAAGTTATGCTAAAATTAAATTGAGAGTTATATGAATCCAGAGTTTTAGAGTTTTAAGAGATTTAAAAGTTTTCAGAGTATTAAGAGTTTTAAAAGGTTTTAGATTTACTTGACATGTGTAAACTAGTTTTAGACGGTGACTATAGAGAAATAAACAGTTAGTTAATAGCTATGAGAGATCGTTACCCTTGGTTCCAAGTTGTCCACTAGAGGACAATCTCACCTATCAAGAAATTAGAGATGGAACCTAATTAGGTGTCCAATACAGGGCCTTGTGAGGACCCATAAAGATCAAAATACATTCAGATAGTGTTATTGTTATATATGTTTATGTATAACCAAATATTATTATTTCTCTAGTATTTACCACACCATAAATTTAAGAGATTTCATGCAAAACAATAAATTTAGAAATATTTTTTATGAACTCATGGAATGAGAAGCATTTTCCTATGTAGTTATGTATGTAAATGCCAAATGATTTTATGTTTGTTGCATGTATATACTATGTATGGTTCTTGTTGTTGTCCCATGTGTGTGTGGTAGGTGAGAATCCACTCACTTGAATCCGTTGAAGTTCTCCTTCCTCCTCAAGTTTTAGGTTTAGTTTTTGCTCAGTTGCCATTCCAATAGACACAGTTTTCAGTTATGAGTTTTACTTTAGGTAAGGCTTAATTTTAGGGTAATGTTAGATTAGAGTGCTCCAATAGTTGTGTATGCAGGATCTGAATCATGTATTTGTTTTAAGATTATGCATTTAATTTTAAAGTTATGAACATCTATATATGTTTATAGATTTCAAGTATTGGTTTAGAATTATAGATTGTAATTAGAATTCATGATGACAAGTTAAGACTTGATTCAGCTTTCAAGAATTAAATTGATTTTAGATTATGACTATATGATTAGAAAATGAAATAGTGTATGTTTTCACGAATAGCAATCTTGATTAAGACATGAGTTATCTATGTTAAAATACTTCAGTTTTACGAATTCGAATATTATGTTTTAAATAGGAAAATTGATATTAATTTAGAAGAAAATCATGTTGTAAGTATGAAATCATAATAAATCATATATTCAGTAAGTCATATTACCCAGAAAGCTTATGTGGGAACCCAAAACCCCTTGTGTTGGTCACATTCTTAAATCGGGTCATGATAATAAATGTAGCGTTTTCTCATTAATGGAGATTTCTTGGTAGTCGGAATTTACTTTGGCTATGCTTTTTCTTTATACTAGCATTTTTACCCGTGTGATGCACGGGGTTTTAAAAATTAAGACTAATATGTATATAAAATTTTGGAAGTATAACATAAAAGAAATTTATGTTGTATTTTAGATGTATAAAATTTTTAATGTTTATTTCATATATAAGACTTATATTATAACAAAAGTGATTTATGTTATTACATCATACATCTATACAAAAACACTTAGCTTGATGTGAAATAATATTTTAAAAAGTATAAGTATAAGACTATTATTGAAATAAGAAATGACATTTAAGAAAATTTGTATAAATGAATTTTATTTATCACTTTATTACTAAAAATTTAATTCTCTTTATAATAAATGTTATTGAAAAAATGGATTCACTCTTTTTCTCCTTCTAATTTATTAAAAATGAAAATTCACGCAATATCCTTCCTATCGCTTTTTCTTTGACCACATTTTATTATGTAACCTCTTAACAATGATTAACTAAATTAAATGAAAAATCAAAATGCATAAATTATAAGATCTAATGTCCACTTATTTAAGTGGAATTAAATAATTAAAATAAAAAATTCTTATGTTTCTCATTCATTCCATGTTCTTTAATATCGTAGGATATTTTTGGTTGGGAAAAAATTGGGGTGAAATTTTCATAAATAATACACGTGGAATTTATCCATAATATTTATTTAGGGGATTTCTTTGATACCTATAAAATTTATGGGTATCGATACCTTTTAGATAACTTGTGACTAAAAATTTACCACATGTTCCACTAACTAAATTTATTAATATTTTAAATACTCATGATTAAATCACAATCCTTGGATTCAAAAAGGTGCCTGCTTCTTGGATACCATGACAAAAACCATTTATTTATAAACTCATACATATAAGAATTCCTCTTATATATATATATATATATATAAAGCTCATGTATAATAACAAAAATTATTCTAAATAATACATAATACAATATACTTTACAATATCATTAGAAAGAAATAAAATTTGTATAATTTGACTTTATAAACTTCTTTTTATTAAGTTGTGATTGATTTTATAAGAAATTTTTTGCACTTTGCAAAATATATTATTTTCTCATTAGAATAATTTTAGAAATAAAATAAATTAAAATCAATAAATATTTACATTTTTATTCCAATTTATAGTTTAATTATTTATTATTTATTAATTTATTTAATGTTAAACATAGACGTGGAAAATATTTTAATTTAATTCCAATTGACATTTAAATTAAATCAAGTAAAAAATTAAATAAATATTTTCATATAAACTACTTAAGCATTTAAGTATTCAACATTTCTTTTTATATGTTTTATTGCATAAGTTTAAAATACATGGTGAAATATAAATTAGATATAACCAAACAAAGTGAACTACATTTTGAAACAAATAACATTATGTTATCTCTACGACTATGAGTGTTATGGTGAGATTTTATTTATCTTGAAACCTTTTTAGTTGCCCAACCTATTTAACACTTTCTTTTGAAGCAATTTATTCTTTCTATTGTCCAACAATGGATGAAGAATCAAATATAAAAAATGAAAAGACATAATAAATTTGAATTTTAAATTTTATATAGATGAAAATAAACAAAAACATTCAAATCATTTTAAATATGATTAATACTCATTTATTATGAATTAAGAAATTAATTTTATACATTTATATCATCATCTCCACTTATTATCATAAAATAACACATAGTATAGAATTAATTAATATTTGAGGTTCCCACATGTTGTATAAATATAAGAACCTTAAATATGTACAATGTTGAGAACCCACAATCATGGATGACACTCCTTTATTCCTTTCTTTCAATTTTAAGCCACAAACAAAATTGTATATTACTCATAAAAATATCCTCTTTGAACCAATGAATAAAAAGTTATAGTTGAAACTCTTATATTTCTATTTTTCTATTAAATTAGAATATATACTCTTAAATTTCACAACAACAGTACATAGATAAATGAGAACCCGCAAATAATTTATTTAAAATAAAAGATCACATATAAAAGTTTAATAATATTTAAAAAATAACTAAGTTTCATTATTGGTGTACTATACTATTTTATCCCTATTGGTTTCTTTAAGGCATTCTCATAAGATTAAATATCAAATAAAAATTTTTTTTATTTTAAGTAAACTTATTTTCAACAATGCCAACAAATAGGAGAAATAAAATTACTCATTGAAAATTTTGTTTTAAAAATATAGCTAACTCTCATTTACTAACTTTTCTCTTTTGTAGTTGTTACGACCCATTGATCGTGACGTGAGGAATCTCGTCCTACGTAAGCCTCATGATTATTGTGCTGTAATATGCATATTTTATTAATAAAATATAATTTAAATCATAAATCTAATGTCATACTAACCATGAATGAGCATGAATAAACCTTTTTCTCATAAATGTAATATGAAAGCTGTAGTGTGATATACATTTCAACTAGTTGCCCATATCCAAAAGAAACCATGGATAATATATTATTTAAATACAAAAGAATCATGATAATATCAAAATGCAAAATAAAACTATATGCGGTTCGGGACCTTCATGCCACTGGAGCACTCTATCATGAACAAAATACTATGGTTTATGCCAAAGTAAAGCTCACCCAAACTGAAGATACCAATGTTGAGGAGGAGGAAGAGGAGGATCTTGTGCTACACCTGTATCTATGGAGAAAAAGGAAGAGAAGAGGGGTGAGTTTTGCAACAAAATTCAGTGATTGGATCCTCACTCCTAACCATACATAGGACATGAAGGAAAAATGTATAAATAATAGTAATACAACATTCATAGAACCTTTCTATTTACTTGACATAAAAATATATATTATCAAGAATTACAAAAGATAACAGACTATCCATAACTATGAAGTGGTGCTCAATCATTGACGAACATGAACCCGCAGCTGAGATCTTAATAGTCCATGGTGAACCGCGTCCCTAGCTAATTGATCTAAAATAAGGATAACTTGCCCCTCGGGCCTTGGTATACCAAGATTAATGGAATAACTGCCATTAAGTCAAGTTTCGTTTCTCTAAGTAATTCTCTAATCTAAATTCAACTGAAGTTATAAAAAGGGGAGTTCTATATTTTCTAAGTTCAACATGTCTCAGTTTCCAAAATAAACATAGAGTCTTAAGTCTCATTTCATCAATCATAACAAATCCCAATATTTATAATCAATTCAAATCATGAACTAAATCAGACAACACTTTTATAAAGCAAATATGGTCCCATACATTTTCTAAAATCATAATTTCATGTATAAGTTCAAATGAAGCATTTCTAGCTAAAGCACATTTTTGTATAAAGTCATATCATGTAAAAAATCCATTTTTTAAATATCTAAATACTCCATAATGCAATAAAATAATAATATAATGACCAAACTAAAGTCATGAGATCAAACACATTCACCTAGAGGGTGAACTGTGAAGCACTAACACCATGGGGACTCCAGGGAGGATGAATGACACCAATGTCTGTAATTGAAACAACAAAACTCATTAACAACCTATGAGAAGCTCTAGATTACTCTAAATATACACCAACAACTTTGGGGGAGCACCCCCACTTGACAACAATGAGAGAAATAACAAACCCTAACTCAAGATCATGAAAGAACAAAGAGAATGGAGACAAAATCTAACAACATATATTCAAGTTGAAGTTTGGGGATGATAGATTGAAGTGGATTTAAGAGGAAAAGGGATTGAAGTGGATTTAAGAGAGAATGGAGACGAATCTAACAACATATACTCACATTGAAGTTTGGGGATGATGGATTGAAGTGGATTTAAGAGGAAAAGGGATGAAAATATTTGGAGGAGGTTTCTACTAGTTTTTACTTCTCTATGGAGGGGGAGCCTTGAAATGGGGTTTTAAAAGGAGTCAAAAAATGAAACGGTGTCATTTCTGGGTACTATTCACGCTTCAGGGAGACCCCTATTGCGGTTATAGCGGTCAGGAGTCATCGCACCCGGAAACGGTCACTTATGACCGCTATAGCGGTCTTTAGACCACCAAACTCGTGAAATCATTCCTGTGCCCACTATAGTGGTGAAGGCAAATTCCAACTTCTGCATTATCTATGTCATTTGGCATATGGGTTATCTTAATACTCACTTATTTATTTTAAGTTAATGTCTCCATTTATTTTACTCTCTATTAACTTTAAAAATTAAATGTAAATTAAAAATACCCCATTTAGATTCGAATAAAATATCAAAAAAATCAAAATCTCAACCAATCAAAATTCAAATTTTGGGTTTTAGTTCAAATTCGGAATCTTCAAAGTTTTCTAAACTTGTGGATTAAAAACAAAATATTTAAAGGTTTAATAAAATTTATTAAAAATCACTCTTTAGCTTATTTTCCTATTGGGAACAAATACCGGGCTTTTAATCTCAAGAATGTGGCTCTATCATATAGCACTTTAAGAAGGTGTAGGATCAGATTTAGTGAAATTCAGGACCAATGGTGGGTCCTAGGGACCCTGAAGGCTGTACGAAACTTGACTACTAACACGTGTATACCAGGTTTTACAGTAGTAACCGTCATTGTACATCAATTTTCGCTTTAAGGATGCAATTGTCTCTTAAGTGGTAGATTCATCTGTCTTGTATCAAGTATCCACCCACTCACCTTGCTTTATTTCTCTTTCATCCATCTCGGTTATTGGTAAGAACTACAAACAAAATTAAAAAGGACAAGACTGGTAGCACCTTCCACAAGTTCTTCCTCTACAATGAGCCTTATATTCTCTGTAAACTATACCAATCAGTAAAAGAAAATCAAAATCAATAATGGAAGTTAAAAAAAATAAAGAGGGAAAAGGAAGGGGAAATAGAGAAACTAAAAAATAAGGAGGGTAAAATAAAGTGGAAGTTTCAGATAATAGATACAAAGATAAAAGAATAAAAGATTATTCCTCACCTTTGTATTTTTATTGTGATTGACCACTACTTCCCTTCAATAGCTTATTTCCATTAAGCTTTTTTTGCTCACCATCCACCAATATATCAAATATAAGAAAATGGATGAAAAAGATTTAATTAAGACAAATTTGGAGTAAATTTCTAGTATAGTAAAGATCGAAGGAGAGCGAGGGAAATGATTAAGTGTAGGATTTACATATGATAATATTTGAATGGTTATATAAATAATAAGAGTAATAAAGATGATTATTTTTTTATAATGATAAATATAATGATGATATTATTAATAATTACTAATTACTAATATTATGATCAAATTTTAAAAAAATTGATCATATCATATCAAGTTAGGCCTTATTGTATCAAATTATAAAAATTAATATTAATATTAGCATCAATTTATAATTATGCCTTATTATGTCAAATTATACCAGATTACAAAATTAGTATTAACATGTAAATTGTTGGTTATAAATTAGGATTTTGACAAATTTATAATCATCATTTTTTAATGTGTCTAAATTAATTATAAATCAAGTTCCCATTAAAAACCATCATTACATTAAATTAGCATATAATAATCTTCTAAATTAAATTAGGTTTAGAATCATTATGTGATCAAAATATAATCCCTAAATTAATAATTAAGGTTATGAATATTGCGGGTCCTAAATTACTATAGAAATGACACATGTAAAACTTTCCTCCAAATGAGTTTTAAATATTAATATTATAGATTCATCTTGATATACTAGGCCTGCTCCTTATATTTTTGGTGAGTGGAGCCTTTCCAGTTTTCAACTTATTGAAATAAAAATTGTAGAAATTGGTTTGCGAGAGCATGATTTCAAGCTTGTCGGCCTTGGTTTTTTGTCCCATACAATGGGATATATTACGCATTTGGTGCCAATCAGATGGTTGAGCCTTGAATTTTGATGTATGAATTATGGAGGAAGAAGCTGGAGACGTTGGAGTTTAATTGGAAAGAGAGGAGGAGGGACTCGATGGGGAAAGGTGGAGGCAAATCAAGTTGGAAGTGGTTTAATTGTGTCACTTGTGATGATCAAATCTAAGCCATTTATTTTAATCTAATAGTTGAAATTATTATTCTATACATTTCATATTATTAACTTAAAAATATATTATTATAGCTTTTTATATAATAGTATAATAGTTACACATGGTCAATTAAATTATCGTTAATTATAACAATTTTCTTTTGTTGTGATAACGTAATTATGATAGCTTTGTTATCATTAATATAATAACTATACATATAAAATTTTATATAATATAATAATACGTTCAATTATCATTTTATTTGTATTATTTGTTATTATTTTTATGTTAAATAATTTTGAATGTAATATTTTGTAAAGTAGTTTTATTGTGTTAATGAAAGGGAGATATGAAGGTATGATTGAAAAATAATAATTAATAATTAAAAGATAAATTGAATTTAAAACTTATTTTAAATATTAAGATTATGAAAATGGTAGGAAATAATTTTGTTTATAAATGACACATGAAAAATTTGCTATATAATGAGTCTTAAATATTAATATAATAGATTTATTACTATTATTTATCAAGCACTATTATTGTGGCTTCTATTTATTAAGAGTAATTTCTATATTATTTTATGAAACAATACTATTATTCACTTTTTAAGAGTCCAATAATCAATATAAAACTTTCAAATTTTTAAGAACTAATTTGTTCTCTTATATTTCTAGAGACTGAAATGTGTATTTATTTAAAAAGTTTTAAGGTTGTGGTTAAAAGAGTGAACCATTTTCTTTTTATTTTTTTAATACTAATAGTGCATTTTATTAATCCTTTAATAATTTTGGTTTCATTAAATTCCTTCGCTTCTCCGTGTTTTGCTAATGAAGGCGAGAAAAGCAATTTAATCATGGGGTTGGATACTTGTCCATTCATTTGAAGTTGAACGGATAGGCACTGGGTCTGAACCAAATGCAATCTATTGACTGTGCGTGTAAAAATTCAGACATTTTTTCTTCAGAAGGGGAAAGGGAATAATCCGTCATGTGTAATACAAACACCCCTTAGTGTTGGGAAACAAAAAACCCCTGTTATTAACATGATTGGCCTATAATAATTAGAAAAATGTTCCTCTCTCCTATTTATAATATAAATCGTTTAAGGTTATATACGAGAATTAAGGTGATAATTAGATTTTATTGATCTTTTAAAAAAATAAAAGTAAAAAATAAAAATATCCATTATTACACTTAATAAATTATATCTACATTAAATAATCACACTCACATCAATTTATTCTCTTTCATCATAAATATAGAGGTAAAATAGATAATTAATGTTTTCTTGAAACGTAAAAATAACTTATATTTTATACTAGACAAAAAATAAAAAAATGACTTATATTATGGACTAGAGAATATTTATACTTATTTTGTATAAGATATCATGTTAACTACATTTTATCCATCATTAAATAAGTTGTGTACCCCATTCAAATAGAGTTCACTCCCTATTCTAATGATAGATGTGTTGTGGACATGATATTAATATATAATGAATACAAATAATATCAATCTAATAAGAGTTATGTATTTGGAATGCGAAAAAAATGTGAAAATAATTTGATTTGACAAATAATTTTTTTGTTTGAATCTTTAAAAAATAATAAATTATTTCATTTGTGAAATTCATGGGATTTGTTTCTTTTTTAAAAAATCCTATTAAATTTGAAACGAATTTTGATTTTAACATTTAAATATAAATCAAATCGTTAAATATACATCAAATCAAATCAATTCAATTCTTATTTTAATAGTTTCAAACATTAGGTGTGTTTGAGTTGCAATTAAAGGAATTGAGTTTTTTTAAGATAAAACACTCATTTTGGTCCCTCTAAAATTTCAAGTAGGATAAATTGGTCCATGTAAAAAAAAATCTCAAATTGGTCCTGTAAAATTAAATAATTGAACAAATTAGTTCCTATAAGAAAATCTCTCAAATTAGTCCATTTAAAAGTGAATTGTTAGACAAGTTAGTCCTCATTGCCCAACTTATCAAAAAGACTAATTTGGTTGATCATTCAATTTTGTAGGATCAATTTATCTAATTTGAAATTTTACAAAGACCAATTTGAAAGATTTATTTTTCAGGGATTTATTCAACTATTCAATTTTGCATTGATCAATTTGAGAGTTTTATTTACATGGACTAATTTGTCTAATTTAAAATTTTAGAGAGACCAAAATTGATGTTTTGTTTTATTTTTATCAAAACTATAGATATAAGGGAAGTGAGTTTGAACAAAATTCATAGATATAATTATGATAAAAAATAAAAATATAAAAGATAATTTAAATTTAGACATTTTTATCTACAAAAGTGAGTTTTAATGCCCATGAATAAGTTAAATTCAAGTAAAAAGATAAATTTCTTACTTATTTTCAAATCAAGATTATATTTGGAATAAAAATTCAATTTGTCCCGATTGGTGTTTGTAATTGAGTATGAAATTAAAATTTGGAATTGAAATTTGATGACCAAATTCCAATTTTCATATTTAGAGTAACATATAGAATTATATTATAATTCCATAATCCAATTTAATGGAATTCAAAATAATTAAAATGAGCTCCTCTTAATTCTTAACTCATTCTAGGAATTGTCAATTCCAAATCTTATTAAATATCTCTCTTTTCATTAAAGTTTATATTTTTTTTCTTTTCTATGTATCATCTAACAATTGTGTTACAATTCTTTAGTAAAACTAAACATGAAATTTAATATTATAAGTAAATTTCAAAAGTTTAATTTCTATTCATTGACATTATAAAAAAGTTTTATATTGTCATTCAATCATATATTGTAAATCAACAAAATGGTTAAGTCTCACAATCACTGCTTAAAATGTTATACAAATGAGATGATTTGATTGGATGACATGTAAAAATTTTTATACTATTAATACATAAAAATTAAATTCAAATTTCAATTCTAAAAAAATTGGAATTGAAATTAAAATTCTACATTATAATTATAATTTCAACATCCAAAACAAACATAAGAATACCTCGAAAGTAATTCAAAGAATTATGCGTTGAGAAGGTAAAATTCAGTCTTCATCTACCAAACCTTACAAACTAAGAATCAAACATACATTAAATCGTAGAAGAATATATTCCCAATTAGTTTAAGCTATCTTAATGTAGCATGTAATGCATTAAAAAATGACTGTATAAGAAGAATATTTATAGTATGATTAGGGATGATAAATACAATAAGTATTTGATTATCTATTGATTATGAGTTTTTTAATAAATATTTTGGATTACCTTAATTATTAGATTTTTATTTTGATACGCATGGGATCCTGATACTTTTTGTGTAATCGATGGTTGTAATTTGATATATTTTAAAAAACTTGAATTAGTAAGGCACACAACTCATTCTTGATCACAAATAATAAAGATGCATCAATACTCTTAAATTTTATAAGGGCATAAAAGAAATTCCTAAATATTAAATATAAGTAAAATAAAATACTTTAGAATTCATCACAACAAATCAAACAAACTAAGAAAAACAATGGTTCATATAGGTGTTAATGGAGGACAATTGTTAGTGTTACTCATGGGTTAGCTAGCATTAGCACGCTGCCACTGGACACATGTCTGGATTATTTTCCCCTCATATTTTTTGGCCGAATTTATTTCTCATGTAAATAAAATTTAATAAATAATTATTCTATTCACTTTTAGATAAAATCATTTTAAAAATATCTATTAATTTTATATTTTAATAAAATATATATATTTTTACTTTAATAGTATTCTCGAGGAATGAATGGCTATTAGTATAATATTTTATTTTTAATAATTTGATATTCTTTAAAATTAATGGCTATTAAAATATATTAATCTATATAATATTATTTTATATAAAAACACTATCTTATCATATTATTTATTATTTTTTTAATATTTGAGTTTATCGAAATTTGATAACTATTTTGTAAGGGGAGGGCATTTCTCATAATTTCTTGTATGGTGATTGCTCTGCACCATCATTATTCACTAATGTGATGACTTTATGAAACGAAGAAGTACATGACTCCTCTTGTCAATTTGATTCTTCCTTCTTTCTACCCCTCCTTCCCCACCTGAACCGTGCAAGCGAAGAAAAGCAGAAAAATAAAAGATTAAAAAAAGGAGGGTGTACTGTATTGAGACGTGAGTTGAGATAAGAACATTGAACTTGAAAATGCGAGCAAGTGAAAAACGAAAAGCATGTATAACAGTATAAGCAAAGACGTGGAGAAGAGGGTGGGAAAGACGGGCACGCCCGCTCGCTCGCTCACACGAAAACTGAAATTCGAAGCACACTCAACAAAGGAAAAAAGTATATAAAAATAAATATATTTAGATTATTCTCGCACCAACCACAAATATATATATTTATAAGCAGATTCCGTCACATCACACTTGCACAGACGGTTGATTCCTCTCGCGCAACGCACAAGCAAGAAGGAAGAAGAAGAAGAAGAAGGAACGAACCAGAGAAGCTGAGCTGAGAAGAGAGAAATGGATGATGAAGTTGTTCAGCGAGTGTTCCACGAAGGAGGGCGCGATTTCTTCCAGCAACAGCCTTCAACTTCATCGTCTTCTTCCTCCATCCTTCAATCTCTCCCTCTTCATGTGGTATATTTATAATAACATGCATCTACATCATCTTCCATTTCTATTTCTTTATATGTGTGTGTGTGTGTGTGTGTGTGTGTATTTTGTTACATTCGATTTTCTGATTCTTGCGTTGTTGTTTCTCGATGTTAGAATTGACTGACTCTGCTTTCCAGTGCTTGCTTTCTAGCGAAGTGCAATTCCGATGAGTCGGACTTAGTGTGTGTGTGTGTGTGTGTCTATATTTGTTGACATTTATGCGTTTCTTCTGTTTAATTTTAGGGTTCGAAGCTTAATCTTAAAGGTTCTGTCAATTTTTTTGTGCGTTTGATAATTTTGCATATCGATGAGCATACCTAATTGCTGAATGGTAAAATTGGTATTCCATTTTAATGTGTATTAGTGTTTGTGTGTGTGTGTGTGGGAGAGAGAGAGAGAGAGAGAGTTAGTTCCTGATCATCTTGTAATTGAGCTTTAGCTGCTTAATTATCATGATCTATGCACTTTGTGGAAAGTGTTGCTGAAATGTGGATGAAAATGGTGCAGTCTTTCGATCACGGCTATTATTTATTGGTAAAATCTATCCAAGAACTGCGGGAGAAAAAAGAGGGCCTTGTTACGGTTGGCATTGGTGGTCCCAGTGGTTCTGGCAAAACAAGGTATTGATATTGTTGTCAATGTATTGTTTTGGATTTGTTGTTCTGCTGAAGTGAACTGAGGTGTGCTGCTGTTGGCCTTGGTTTTTGTCTTAATTGTTGTTTCAATTTCATGGTTACTGAAGCTTAGCAGAGAAGGTGGCATCTGTTATTGGTTGTACTGTTATATCAATGGAGAATTACCGTGATGGAGTTGATGAAGGGAATGATCTGGATTTTATAGATTTTGATACCCTGATCAAGAATCTTGAGGTTTGCATATGCTTCTTTCTTACTATAACATTTCTAAGATGTTGGTCTGGCTTTACATCATTATTGGAGTGTAGATGGCTTTTGGGTTTGCAAGGCTGACCTTTTACTGAATCCTTGAGTTTCATGCTTTACTTTTGGCCTTTTCAAACTTCATATTTTATATTAGCAACTTGCAGTCATCTTGAGATCTGATCAACACTAACAAAATCAAAATGAGAACAACTAGAATAAGAAAAAGGAATATGATAGAAAGGCATCAGCAGCTGCTGATTTGTCATATTGGACTGTTGGTGAAGTGATTACATGCTTGTTTTCTTTTGCGCTGACACTGGTTAGATAATATATCAAACTTTCAATTTAATATTTAATTTATACTCTTTGAGACTGCTTATGGTGTTAATAAGAAATGCAACTGAGTTTTACATCTTGCTTGTGCAAAGTGTTTTTTGTTTTCCTTTTATTTGATAATTTGTTGACGGGGTTATCTGTTGCAATTAGGATTTGACAAAAGGAGATGATACGTTAATCCCGGTGTTTGATTATCAGCAAAAGAGACGTATTGGTTATAAAGCAATAAAGAGTGCTTCATCTGGGGTGGTAGGCAAATTAGCTCTTTATAGTTTTCTAAGAGTTCCTTGTTATTTATTTTATTTAATTTTATTGTTATTGGTTTCAGGTAATAGTTGATGGTACATATGCATTGCATGCAAAACTGCGGTCTTTACTGGATATTCGAGTTGCTGTGGTAAATTTTTTAGCACTATAATAATTTTATGGCCTTCATTAAGCTGTCATTTGCTTATAAATTTCAATTAATTAATTCATGTCATATATTTTTGATACACCAGGTTGGTGGTGTTCATTTTAGCCTGCTTTCTAAAGTTCGCTATGACATTGGAGATTCTTGTTCACTGGATTACCTTATAGATAGCATTTTTCCATTATTTAGGAAGCATATTGAGCCAGATCTTCATCATGCACAGGTTGGTCCCTTTCTTGTTCTCACCTCCAATTTTCACTGCTAATGCTTTCACTTCTTATGCCTTTTTTTTTGGCAGATCAGAATTAACAACAGCTTCGTCTCATCATTTAGAGAGGCAATCTACAAGGTTAAATGCAGAAGTGAGGTGTGTCTATCATCAATAAATTGGTACCAATGATTGTTTTTTCTGTTTGCATTTCTTTTATTGGATTAATTGTTAACAAGTGAACGTGTTTAAATTTGTTGGGCTTTCTTTCTCTCATGTGCCAATCTGTCTATCTTCACTTTTCCTTCCTTGTATATCGGAAGCACATTGACTGCGTGGTTTTTCACCTCGTACCCATATATCACATGTATCTTAGCAGGGCTTTTTAAGATACAAAGTGAAGCGATTCTAGGTGGAAGGGAGCTTAAAACATTGGGTCAACCTTTCCTTTTGTTCTTTATCTAGCTGGATAACAGGCTAAGTGAATATTTGACATTCGAGTATTTAGTCATCTATCAGGGTTGTGTGGGGTCATGTTCTGTTAAATCAAGCCTGTTCATGTCTTGTTTTTCCAATGTCCTTATTAGATAATCAGCTATGCTTTTCTGTTCCATTCCCTGGTTATTTTGTCATGGACTCAAAGTTAATAATGAACAGAAATGGGAGCTCGGTAGAGAAAGGAAGGTTTTACTGGGAGTTCAGTTCCCTGATAGTGATTAATATAGAGTGAGCAGGGCTTATTTAAATTTGTGCATGCCCTTTTACAGTTAGCTTCTTTGCTTTTTCCTTGAGGTTTTGTCAGAAATTATGTAATTTTAGTTATGCTGTCTAAATTAGCCTTCTATTATTCTTTAGCCTCACTTTAGAATAAAATGTCAAACATGTCCTTAGTCTTATTTTTTAATTTTTAATTATTATTATTATTATTATTTTGTGTTTTGGGCTACCACAAAACTTTAAGGTTTTGACTAAATTTTAAATTTTGTGACAGTCTTCAGACGGACATTCAAGTATTGCCTTTCAAGGAAGTGAAGCTCAAACAGATAAGTGAGTGTTTCAGATGTAGGAAGAAAATGAAAAAGATTGTGGGCGTCATTCGTTTATTTTATCTATTTTATCTCTAGCTGTTTCTTACTATAGTCTTAGAATTTAAGATGTGTTCACTAGAGAATTTGTCTTGCCTTCAGTTTTATTGAAATGTACCTTAGACCGCCTTCAGCTAGTGAAGAAGCAAGGATCAATGATTGGATCAAAGTGCGGCAGTCTGGAATCAGATATTATTTATCACTTGGTGACCAGAGGATTGTTGACAAAAATTTCATTATAAGGCCTAAGGCAGAGTTTGAGGTGTGGATATTTTCAATTTCTATTTCATCTTATGCTTTTCCTTTCTTTTTGATAGTAAAACTGTATTAAACAGCATAGTCACTGGGGTGTATCTCATATGTACAGCATTGAGTTAAAGGATATATCTCCAAAGGACTCTATTTCTCTAGTTTAAACCTGCTGATTGCTACAAATGTGCCCCTCAAGCCTAGTAGACTACTCAACAAAAGTAGTAGTTGACTTGCTAATCATCTTCCCTCTGCCGTGCCAACACTTAGAAGTTGGAACTTTGAAGGGACAAGTCACTATACTCTAGACAGTACTAGCTAGCTTCATCATTGGATGGAAAGTATTATGTGTATGTGTGTGCACATTTGTTTTCCTATGGTACATATCAGAAAAGGGGATTAGAACTGACTTTGCCAACACGTGTGTGTGTGTGTATTGTGAGACTGACTGCAGTTTGAATAATTGGGATAGCAGAAACATTCTTCTGTTCTTTTCAAGAATGACATGATGTATTTTTGTCAGGATGGAGGTATTCAGGAGACAGGAATTCAGAAGTCATTGATTTAATGTGATATATCTCCAGGGAGAAGAGCTTCTATCTTGAACTGTGTGCTTGGGTACTGGGGTTTGGTTCCTTTTCAGAAATAGAAGAAAACTTGGAGTCTTTGTCCACATAGTGTTTTGTGCTATTAAGTTTGATTAAAATATTTTGTTTATGGTTCTTTTTCAGAATTAGAAGAAAACGGAGTCTTTGTCCACATTGTGTTTCACTGTTTTGTGCTATTAAGCCTGTTAAAATATTTTGCTTAGTCTTAGATGCCTTGTACTCTTGGTGCACTAAAAATGTACCTCAAGTATACCTCTTTTATCCTTTTTTACATCTTAACTGTGTTGTTATCCATCAAGAGTAAATGAACCTACTCTTCTCTTAGCAGTTTTGTTTATCTTTTTCTGATTATAATGTTGAAACAGGTTGGACGAATGACATTGGGTGGATTGTTGGCTCTTGGGTACACTGTTGTGGTTAGTTATAAACGTGCATCTACAACTGTCAATAATGGCAAGGTTTCAATGTCTTTTGAAAATATTGATGCTCTTGGTGAGACATTCGTGGTGATGAGAGGGACTAATAGGAAGGTATGAATTTTTTTCTTATAACTCTTGATCATGGTTGTCAAATTGGGATACAAATTGTGCATCGGAAAGCTTATTTTCCGAATTGTGAATCGAATCGTAAGATTCATAGTCACTGATATAAAATAGTATAGTAATACTATCCATGTAAAGAAACATAACAAAAAGTGTTATCATGTAACATCTTTCTTTCTCTTTGTCATAGTCTTAGGAGCCATATAAAGAAGCTGAGTATACTATGAAGTTCTAGTTTAAAAAGAATGGAAATAGAACAGTAGAACGACCATATAGGGTGCATATAGTGAAGGATTTATTGTGAAGCCCATTCAAATGAACGAAGATAGAACAATAGAACATTCAATAGGGGTGCATAGAGTGGGTGAGTGATTGTGTGAGAAAATGATAAAAAACAAAAAGAAATTACCGAGTCGCTGAACACTGAATTACGAATCGTATTTGAATCATACGTGTGTTGTAAGATTCATACTCAAGGAAGAGAAAACCGACTGGATCGAACTCGGGGTATTGGTTTAAAGGTTTAGAGGTTCAACCAAATTTCAACCGGAATATAATAAAATATACATATGATAAATTTAAAAGCAAAAAGCTATATTAAGTCATTAACACTAACATAACCAACACAAAAGAAATGAAATGATATTGGATATGTTGCAACTTGCCACTGTCATTTGCAAGCATACATTTCAAGGATGAAATTTTCAAAGTTCCAAAGTTGAATTACAAGTTTCAAAAGCATAGTGAGGAAATTTTCTTCTTGCTGCGTGGACGTGGATCCAACCAATTAGCCAAAAGCTCTCGTTAAATTCAAATCTATCATCAAGCAAGAATATCTGATACTTAAAAAAAAATCCTCATCCAAGGCACTAATGTTTAAAAAATTTCAAAAACGGAAACAACTACTAGCCAGCTAGAGAACTAAACTACTAATCAAATCTCATAGCTCAAATATCCTAATAGCCACTAATGATAAGAAACAAGTTTCTAATCAGAGACGAACACAGTTTCATTCACTAACACTAGATTCAACTTAAAACTCTACATTTGCAATGAGATAAACAAAAATCACAGATCCATTCACCGAAAGCATCACTATAACGAAATGAAGTCAGTCCGATGAGTTGGTAACCGGTGCCAGCTGAGGCCGAGGCGGCGGTGATAGAGTGAACGAGAGGCCTCGTAGAGGAAAGTTGCGAGCATGAACATCATCGACCCAACGAACGGCTTTGAAGAGAGGCAGGCGGCATCGGGTAGGCGGACGGCGGTGGTGCTCAGGTGGACTGATCGCGGCGGCCTTTGGGAGAGGAGATGAGGGGAAGTGTGAAGTGAAAGTGAGGCTTGAGACTGAAACGGTGCTTCTCTTTTTTTGTTTTTAATTTTTATTCTTTTAAAAGGCTGAAACGCAATGTTCTGCCTTTTCCTTTTTTTTTTTTTTTGGGCAAAGGGTCCAACTGGCCAACCATAAAAACCGGGCCGGTCCACGGTTTTACCTGGTTTTGACCGGTTTTGAGTCCATCCGGTTTCAGGTGCTTAATCGGACCGGCAGGCGATCGTTCCGGTTAACCCGGTCGGACTGGTCTGGTCGGTTTTCTCTTCTATGTTCATACTCATTTGTGATACCCTAAAATATATGCATGGCCAGCATGTTAAATTGTATCATATCAAATCGTGAGATTCGAATCATGAATCGTAAGATTCTAACTATTATGCTCTCGATTATTTTCCTTCATAAAACCAAATCTTCTTAGCTGCATTTATTCTTCACTTTTGAGTTTATTTGACATGTTTATAGGCTAACTAGCATGTTATTCTTAACCTTTTCTCCCTTCTCAACGAACTTTGTATATCTATCCTAGGAGCCCACAAATTTAGCATTGCCATTGCCATGTTTTTCATGCAACGAAAATGAGAAGGGAATGCGAAAACATGTCTTTTAGAAAAAGGAATATATGGAAATGTGTTCTTGCTGTCGTGTTCAAATCTGAAAATTTTGGAGAAGTTTTATTTTTTTTCTAAAAAGTTATTTCTTGATTGACTTCATGGGCCTACTTGGTTTTTGTTTTCATTTCCTATCATGAAAAGTTAATTCTTGATCAACTACATGGGTCTACTTAGCTGAATGGCTCTTAATTTTATATTGATCCTTTCAATTTGAGTTTCTCACCACAAACCATATCTTTAATCTAAAAATCACTAGTTAAGACCAAAATTATATTTTGCTTCTGTCTCTCAAGCAGATGTTTATCTTTCCACTTGTTACTCTTTCTTCTCATTTTTAGGAGGGTTCCTGATCCTCCCACTCTGTATTTATTCCTTAATGTATCTTATAGAAGACTTTCTTACAGAGTGTGAATGTTTTATTCTTTTTTTCGGTTTTTTTTTTTTTTTGGATAATTTGATAACAAAGTCTGGACTGACAAAAGGATGTGAGGAGAAAGGAAACAGACCAAACATCAAGGTTACCATAAAGTAGAACAAAAGAAACAAACTCCTAACTATATAGAAACAAAACTATCACACCCCATCCCAAAGACACAAGAATGCAGCAAACAAAAGATTCTGAGCAACTCCACTTGTCAGTAGGACAGTGAATTACTCCCAAGCTTGAAATAAAAATGCCCATGGCTGTCACACCAGCACGCCTCATTAAGCGTGTTCATGCCCCTGTTGCACGGCTGTCATTTGAGAGTATACACCCACACACACCATTCGGCATGGCCATTAGGGAAAGACAAGGCACAGCAGATGCATTTGAAAAAAAACAAAAGCTTCACCATCAATCATTATTTTCGTTCCTCACCCTTATTTGATAATCCACGTAGATCACTTGTGCACCCTTCTATTAGTGGACTCTGAAATGTCTCAACACCACCCCATGAACTAAGGCAAGTTGGCAAAGAACACCTACAGTTATAGTATCCCATATTACCCCATGGTCAGACAACCAATAAGCATCAGTAGCCGATTGCAGCAATTCCAAAAAACAGCAAGGGGCTTCAGCAAATGAATATCACCAAGACTTGTGTGTTAGAGAGAAATTCCCTGATTCACTGAAGGTTTACAAGAGAAAAAAGAATAAGGGTAGTTTAGGAAGAAAAATAGCACATGATTCAGCTGCAGAAGGAACATTAGGTGGGCCCTCAGCTGGGCCAATAGCTTAACGGTTTTGGGGATGGGAGTGTGAGTGCTGTATGGTGCGAGAGTGCATGTGTTTTCTATTGCAGGAAGGGGTATATTAGTTGTAAGGGGAGGATATTTTCCGGAGGAAGTTGGTTATCCATGTATAGGAGCGTCTGAGCTGCTTAGTGCTCAGGGCCTTACTCTCCATACTGGTTCTACACCATTTATCATCTTTCACAGTTCTATATACATACTCTTCAGTATATACTCTGCTTTATTATTCATTTGTCTTTTTAGCTATTAACTTGAGAAAGAGACTGCAAGAGACACCTCCTGGGAAAACTCCATCTTATGCACCTGATCTTTTTAATAGTAGAAACAGAACAAACAGTTCAGAAAACAACAATTGCAGCAGCAGAAATAACATAACACACACACCCAATACAGTCCAAACTCCGAACTCTCATATCACAGCCCAAGTCTCTGCACTGCAGACAACCTCAAATTTCGCCATTTCTGAGCAGCACATGTGGAAAGGAGGATCTATAACCATAGTTTTCAGACTCGACTTGGTAATCAACTCGGTCAAGGTACCGGGTCACTGTCATCGGCTAAACCGGTTGACTTGGATATAATATAAGAAACTATAATATATTAACATATATGCATATAAATATATATCTATGATTTATTACGTACTATAAAATAAATAAATAATTACTAAATAATACAAATAATATATATTTATAACAGCCATGCACATATAGCTAGCTTAGGCGCATGATTTGCACATTGGTTTCAACTTCCAAGTGTCCTTAATTGTAAGAGGTAACTGTAATTGGCAATGATCAATGAAGGACTGGCTACATAATTTTAAGTGTACTATTTGGGTGAATGTTCGGTGGAAGACCTCACACACCAACCATACTTGTCACTTTCGTCCATACACTAATGCTGGTGAAAGAGCTCAAAAAGCAACTACACAACATGAACTATGAAGTCCCACATTGATGAAAGTTGGTAGTAGAGCCAGCCTATTCTCTTACAAAAGTGATATAACACTTCACTTCTTCCTCATTGAAAGATTTGGGTGAATGGGTTATTGGAAGCCCACTACATTTGCCCACTTTGTCAGAAACTATCATGTATAGAGTTAAAAACTTTTTGACCAATAAAGGAGTTAAATTTTTTTCACATGATTCACTCGGCCAGTTTAATTAATTACAGCCGGTTTATTGGTTTTTCTATAAACTCGGCCGAGTCAAACCGGTTTTCACTGGTTTGATTGCAAATCCGGTTGAAGCTTGATTTGGACTAGTTAGTTGACCGGTTCACTGGTCCACCATTCACCGGCCGGTTTGAGCCGGTTTTTAAAACTATGTCTATAACTGATATCAATGTTTTTCAACCAATCCATATAATTGAAAAGCATGCTTCTTTCAAAACGCATCTCCCAATTCAAAAGTTTCCTATGCTCATACCAGTAACAAGTTCGAAGTAGAAAGAATGTTAAAATGTTTTATTCTCTTCCATTTTAGATGAATAGCCTTGTTTGGCTAGTGTTTTCCCTGTACTGCGCTTGCTGCCTACTCTGATTATGCCTTTTTTGGGGTGATGATATGCTGAATTACTTATCCAAAATAAGGAAAAATTATTTTTTGCAGACTGTTGGAACAGAAGCATTGAGGATTGGTATCAATGGACCTTGGATTACTAAATCATATCTGGAAATGATTCTTGAAAGAAGAGGTATGGATGGATGCAATTAAAGCCAGTTATTTTTATATTGTTTGATATTCTTTTTCTTATATGGGATGATGACTACTACAATAGGATAATTTATTTTGAGGATAACATTAGTCAATCAGCTTCACCACGACTTAAATTGTCTATCAGTAGATTATTTTAATTATCAATATATAACAAGCTCAATTTCCATTCTGTTGATGTGACTCATTTAACTGCAAACATGAAATTGTTTCCCTCTCTCTCTCTTCATGCAGGCGTACCTCGTCTTAGTACACCACCGCTTGTGACTAATACATCTGTTCCTGCTAGTCAAGACACAGCAATCGTTGCACCAAAGCCAATTCGTGTTACTCCTAACCTTGTTACAGGGTTTGAGGATTTATCACAGCCATGGACTCGAATCCCAACAAAATCTAAGATGGAACCTGTTGTGGCAATATGGCATTTCATATCTTCGGATTCCTCTCACCCCGACAACTCAGTCCTAGGTATTTTTCCTTGAATTGGAGGATATAGCCTAAACTCTTTCTGATATATTTTGTTGATGATTTCCTCCACGTCTACACAAGATTTCCTTCATATCAAGACTTCTCTCATGAAGCAACCACAGATCCTTCATCTTTCAGGGATACCATTAGGCTTGCTCCAATGCCTGATTCATACGACTTGGATAGGGGATTGCTTTTGGCAGTTCAAGCAATACAAGTAAGGAAGAGTAGCATGGAAATTGCTTCAGAGCCTCATGTTTTGGATATTACAATTCCGTAGGAAATTCACATTTATATGTTATTGAATAAAATCTGCCAATTTATCATTTTTTTCAGGCTTTGTTGGAGAATAAAGGTGTCCCAGTCATAGTTGGAATTGGTAATATGGATGTTTCCTGATACTTCTTCCTTTGTCTCTCTCTGTGTGTGTATCGGTGTATCCCCATTTGCCCTCCCAAGCATGCTGCGTACACATAACTGTCTTTCTCTGCTGTATGGAACAATGTATACAACTAGCTGTATATCAGAAAAATGCAAAAAACACTTAATTGTAAATTTCTGTAAAACATGTAGATAAGGAGGCACTTCAAAATAAGTGGATCATGTGGAGACCTTGTACATAGATCATAGCATTCAATATCTGAAATTGATTATTTACCAGTGAACGATCTATGATCAATTTAGGTATTACCTTGTAGAAGATTCCAAGTTAGGTTATCAGATGTTGACATGGTTAATAGGTTTTATTAACATATTGTAGCTTGTGAAGTTACTATGCTTCTGTTTTACTTTTATCTAGATGCCCCAAATACATGCCCCCAAATACATGCTTGTGAAAATTCAATCTTAGAAAAGTTTTGAACAAAAAAAGAGCATGATCATTGATCATTGAGCACATGAATTTGCATGTCTGAGAACTGCCCTTTGTTGAATTTCATTCTCCCTATCATTCTCTTTTACTCTTGATGTTGAAATTTCTCTTACTTGTTGAGACTCCTAAACTTCAAAAAAATCTTCTTTTTCTGCACTTCCAACTCAGTCCCTGAAATTTTAAGGACTAACTTTAACTTATACGGAAATAAATTCAGGGACTAAATCATGTATTTACTCTACTTCTATCAATTATTTTCATTTTCTATCGAACATTGGATGAGTGTGTCATTAAGGATGTGTCAGAAATTCAGACAGTGTAGTGGTGAGTAAAAACTTTATTGTTGTTTCTGAAATTTTCTTAAAGACTAAAACATATTACTCCATGCTTACATATTCACGTGAGCTCTCGCTCATTCACAACTGAAACTTCCTCTTTTCTTCTGCTCTATCTTTGGTTTCTAATTTATTGAATATTGCTGAGTCAATTTATCAGCTGGAAGCATACGTAAAACAGCTGCTGTTCTAAAAAATGATTGATCGTGAGGGAAGTTATGCTTTGCAGGAGGTCCAAGTGGGTCTGGAAAGACTAGTTTGGCTCATAAAATGGCAAATATCATTGGTTGTGAAGTAGTCTCCCTGGAAAGCTATTATAAACAAGTAAAGGATTTTAAATATGATGACTTCAGCTCACTTGACTTATCTTTGCTATCAAAGGTAAAATAACTGTATAGTTAATACATAGTTTATTGGGTTACTCTATATATTGTTGATAATGGATGGAGGTTGCAACCTCATTCATAGAGCAGCCTAACTTCATGAGTACCTAACATTTCTGTACATAAATGAATTTATTTCATATGAAGACCATACATTTCTGATTGTTTCTTGTCCTGAAGCTTTTTTTATTGGGTTAAGGTGCTTTGAGTTTTTCTTTTCTATCTCCATTGATCATGCCAATTCAGTATCCCTAATATGTGTGCCCAGAAACTTTTGGGATGGTTAGCTTTACACATAGAAATTTGAATGCAAATGGACTATTTGCCATTGAGTTGTTGAACAATAACACCAAGAACATGCTTCATTCCCAATATGTGAGCCCAGCTAGCAGCTAGTTGGATCAAAAGTTGCCATTGGGCTCTATCAAAAACCAAAATTTCAATAAACCCATTTTGAGTATGAAGCTGTTACTGTGGTCCAATGGCTGTGTTTGCGGTGGTCCAAATACTTTATGGACCCTTAGACTTGTTCCTGCTGCAGATTTTATTTGTAACTACTTGTTTTCTGGATTGCATCTTCAAACAGTTAAGAGTTGCATTTTTTTGCATTATTGCGAATTTCTTTAAATTTTTGCTCTCTCTTTTATTGCTTAAATAAGATGATGGTAACATGTCTATTCACAAAACAAAAAAGATTTTCGCAATATCTCTATTACCCAAAAAAAAAGGCTGGTAATATCTCTTTGCTTTAAATGCTTTGTTAGTCAAAGCTTCTGGATACTTTTCAGCCATTGTTCTCCTAACTTTCAGCATTCTTATGCTTGAGTTCCTTGCAGAATATTGATGACATAAGAAATGGTCGAAGAACAAAAGTACCTATATTTGACTTGGAACATGGTGCTCGGAGTGGCTTCAAGGAACTTGATGTTTCTGAAGATTGTGGAGTGGTCAGTTATAAACTAGTGTTCCCAAATCTTAAAATTTGTTGTCTGCATTAATGTGAAGTTGGATAGATAATTTCTTCATTGCATTTTATTTTTACACACACACACACATGCACAAATATTGTTGTAGATTTTGAATTGAGTGCTGGTCTAGATATTGACATTGTAAGGGATTGATATGACATTGGATGCATATTAGGAATGGTTTTTATTTCTAATACAGTCCTTGCGTGAAAGCCCATCGTGCTTTAAGTGTGGACAATGCAAATCCACCTAGAACAAGGAAGCAAATATGGAACTCCTGATATACCAAGTCAATGGCCAACCTCTCTGAAAGCTTAAGCTATTAGGTGCATACTTTGGAATGGTTTATTAGGTGTATACTTTGGAATGGTTTTATGCAACACTAATTTGATGGTTTACTATGTCTTAACTGCCTATCTATTTTGAAGTTGCCACACCTATAGCTGCTTAGGAGTTTAAAATGGTGTTAGAGCTTAACCCTTAACAGCATGCAGGCTATATCGTGCCAAGATAAACTTACGTCGCCTCAGTATCACAATCTCCAGTGGTCTGGTAAAGGGAGTCAGTGATGCACTGAGGCTTGGTTTGGAATTGTTGTGGCTCTCAAAAAACTACTCTAAAAAAGCCATAGTAGCATTGTTTGGTAAAATAATACAAAAGTTGCTCTCAATAAGCAGACGTCATGGAAGTAGCGTTTGGTAAATATATTGTAAAGTTGCTCTCGAAATCTAAAATGACTACAATGGACATAAAAAATGGAGGGAAAATCTGAGGTAAGAATTAGAAACTAAAAGCCCTAATTAATGAAAGGATAAAATTGGATTTCTATTAAAATTTAAAGGTGATATTAGTCTTTTGGATTCTTTTTAATTTTGAAGAGCAGGAGCCAACTCTAGAAAACACTCCATCAAATCCTCTTAAAAGCACCTTGGCTTTTAAGGTCCCGTTTGAATAAACAACTTATTTAATTGCTTATACAAAAGTAACTTTGCAAAAGTAACTTAAATAAGTTATTTTATATTCAAATACATAATAATAAAAGTACTTTTTTTAGTATTTTAAAAAATGCTTTTTAAGAAACTAGATATTTTAACTTCTCAAAAAGTACTAATAACAACTTTTAGAGAAGTAATATGTTGTATAGCCAAATAGAACAAAAAGTAAAAATGTGACTTTTGACTTCCAAAAAGTTAAAAAAAGCTATAAGTTGTATTATCCAAACAAACCCTAAAAGTCGAGAGCAAAAACACCCTAGCTTTTTGGTTTATCAAATAGAAAAAAATGGCTTATGTTTTTCATAAGTTAGAGCACCTATTCAAAGAGCATTATCAAACCCACCCTGAGTATATTAACTGCTGTAGGTTATATGTACAGCATCCTTGAAATCCCAAGTTATGATGGGGAGGGATTTGGCAATCAATTTGTCCTAGAAAGGGGCAGTAAAAATCATTTACTCTACAGGTCTAAAAAGTTGTGCCCATTTTTTACATGTTTCCTGTCTTTTCACAACTCAAGGACACCAGAAAATAAAGTACAGATATTCACAAGAGCTCAACAATATATATCTGATGCGTCTTAATTTGTATGGCTGCAGAGTTCCAGATATAGTTTCTAGTCATGCTATGCTAGTTTGTTCAATTTCCTCTGTTCTTCTAGTTATTGAGAGTTTATCTATTAATTTTGACCAGATTATATTTGAAGGGGTCTATGCTCTGCATCCTGATATCCGACTATCACTTGACTTCTGGATTGCTGTTGTAAGCATGAATTTCCATCCATCTTTGAAGGCCCTATCTGTTTCATTTATTTTTAATTTGTGTTTGTTGAGGCTAAGAAAACCTATGTAGTAACTTCTTTCATTTTTTATTTTCTTATTTAAAACAGGTAGGAGGAGTTCATTCACATTTAATTTCACGAGTTCAAAGGGATAAGAGCAGAGTGGGGTGTTTTATTTCCCAAAATGAGATCATGATGACAGTGTTTCCAATGTTCCAGCATCACATTGAACCTCATCTTGTTCATGCACATGTTAGTTGATATCATGCTCTTGTTCTCTTTAATACTACCTTTATTCTTTATTAATAGTCACTCTCAGAAAGCATGTAATTTTGATACATTGAAAAGTTAATGTATCTGGTTACAATTTGTTAGTCTGAACCATTTAATGATTGCCATCTAACAAGAAGCACTGCACTACTTTGGCTTTTACACGGCTCCCTACCTATGCCTGCTTTACAATGATATGTAGTTGTGTAAAATCTTGAGAAATACTTTGGTGTTAAAATTTTCCATGAATGATTACTGACACTAGAACAACAATATAAAGCTTGATGATTTTAGTTAATGCTGATAATCCACTCTTTTTCATTCCCTGCTCCTGGCCGTCTTCTTTTGTTGCAGTATTGTCTTTTGATATCCTTTTATCTTAGTGCTGCTTTTAACATGGTACCTTTTTCATGCTGATTTGCAGCTTAAAATTCAAATGACTTTGACCCTGTGCTTTCTCCCGAGAGTTCATTGTTTGTGTTGAAGAGTAACAAGAAAGTAAGAGATTTTTCTTATCTGTATTTGTACTGTATATTGTGTGACAAGGTTTTGTTTGATATTGTCACTAAAGGTAATAGTAAAAACAGGTAGCATATCAAGATATTCTTGCAATTCTTGATCGAGCAAAATTTTGCAGTTCAGTTCAGAAATTTATTGATATTTATATAAGGCTTCCTGGGATCCCTTCTAATGGGCAGTTGACAGATAGTGATTGTATTCGTGTCAGAATATGTGAAGGCAGATTTGCATTGCTGATACGTGAGGTTGGGAATATTGTCTTCTCCCCATCATTTGCTTGCTGATACCTGCACACATTTATGTATCAATTTATAGTTACTGTCTCAGTTTTGATGCTTTATTTTATTTGAAATTTCATGTTATCTTCTGCTTTGTCAGCCTATTAGAGAAGGAAACTTCATCATTCAGCCTAAAGTGGATTTTGATATTAGCATTAGTACGGTTGCTGGTCTTCTTAATCTTGGGTAAGCCACTTTTCAATATAAGATAATCTTTGCCAAGAGTAGATCTTCTATAGATAATCTTGTGGTGTTTGAATAACACTGTAAGAATTGTATGGTAGTAACTAGTAACATACTGCTGCTTGTTGATGTTGTCCAGATCCTGTCTTAAATGAAATGAGAGGTAATTATCATCAACATTTGTTGTTTACATTTCAAACATTAGGAGAAGTTAAAATCTGTATATCAGAGGCATGTCTTTCAGTTTGCATTTCACATACCCTATAGTGCCATAAAGTTTGGAGGATTGACCAGTAAAGTTATCGTGAAAAATGAGGACAAACTTTTAGTACTTAGTAGTAATGCTAACCTTGGTTCAGAGTATTATATGGGGCTATGTATGTCTCTGAAGAAATCATTAACAGACTGACTATTATTGTTGCTCTTAAATCAATTTAACTTCGTATCTGGCTTGTCATTTATGCTGTATTTGACCCAGCAATAGATACCTCTTGCAGATGTCTCTGTTTTCTGTTTTTTTTTTAATTTGCCCGAGAGTTTGTGTATTTGTGTATTACTATTGATATTGATTTATTGCTTTGTACCACTTTTTTGTCAGGTATCAAGCAGTTGCTTATATTGAAGCGTCTGCGTTCATCTATCAGGATGGAAAGGTCACGTGATTTATCTGATGACTTGCATTTGGCTGAAAATACTTTTTTTCTGTAGTTTGGTTATTTAAGTTACATGGGTAAAAGGAGTTGTTCCTGACTTCCCTTTCTCCCAGTTCACCACTTCCATTTTGAACTGTTAACCCTTTGATAGCTCTTTTAATGTGACTTTGAAAATTGTTCCTGATGTAAGTATTCTGAATGTCTGAGACAACTGAAGATTTCTTGATAATTATCCTTGATTCTCTTTGCACAACATTCTTTTATAGTAGAAGTAGAACTGGGCTTTCACGTAAACCTATGTTGAAAAGCTTGAGCTTTTGGGATAAAGAGAAAGGAAAATACAGGAGAGATGTGAGATAGAGAGAATAGTAATACCACTTTAATCATTACACACAATGGCTTTGTATTCAACATTTAGGCCTCAATTCTTGCTAATACTGTGGCTGAACCCTTATTACCTTCGCTTTTGGTGCACTACAACTAACTAATCATGTACGAATTTCATAATTGTTTAACTATATTAGATGTTGTATTATTTACCATATCAATAAAAAATTGATATATTCACCATGCTCTCAGTGAGGAGTTGTGGATTTTGAAGTCAAAATTCACAATTTGCTTAGTTTGTGACAGAGCATTCCATTTGCAATGCATAAATTCTCGTTTGCTCATTTGCAACTGAAAAAAATACTTGCTGTTTAGTAATGTTATGCCAGTTCCTTAATTTCCTTTTGCTACACTGCTCAAGTTTATTGCATATGCATATTGGAATAATTGAGTCGTGATATTATTCTTCAGGAGGATGGTCACTCTTAAGAGATTGCCTCTAAGCTTACTTCTATTAAGCAGTTTCCAGCTTGCCATTACAGTTTTTCCTTTTTATTTTCAGATTCTAATTGAGGTTGATCATCTACAAGACGTCTCTGGCCCATACATTCAGATCAAGGGTGTTAATAAAGATGCAGTTGCAGCAGCGGGTTCAATGCTTAAATTGGATGGGTCATATACAACTAAGGTATTGGCTTGTTTTATGGTTAGTTCCCCTTTTTCCTGTGGTGCATATTGCAGGGGCTGGATCAATCACGTTTATCATGATATCTGGATGCTGGTCAACTTATTATTGTTCTTGTTTGTTATTTTGTTAGAGTTATCTTGAAATAATTTTGGAAAGACTGCCAGCACTGGAAATAACTTCTGGCGGGATTCACTCTCAGCAATCAGCAAGGCTGCTAGAGATTGTTGAATTCATTCAATCTCAGGTAGCTCTTTTAATCTTTGGACAGATAATAGTATATCTTTGCGGGGCATCATCAAATACTAGTCATTTATGTATGCTTAACCCATTTCCTCTGGGCATAACTGGTATAAACACACTTATTGGAAGCACAGCCGCTTATGAAATTCAGATTTAAATATTTAATGGTAGAGAAAGACCAAAAACCAATGAGATTTTTTCATTTTATAGTAGCTGGATGCACAGATGTTGCAGTTGATGAAGGTTGACGTATGCCTTGAAGTTTAGTTCGTGTGTGTATATGCATTTGTGTGTGTGTATATAGGATTAGGTATATAACTGTTACTTCAAAAAGTGAGAGCTCAATATTTTGATGCATCGTGTCATATCAAATAATAGTAAAGCCAGGAAAACCCAGCATCGAGAAGTCGACGGGTAGTACTGCATCTTCATATGACCCAGTTGATCCTAAACTTAATAATATCTACTCTTTTCTATTCAACATTACTGTCTCGCGTCTTGCTAATGCTATCAACATCTGCATAGCGCTAGGGTACTGGTCTGGATTACTTAATTGATCCAAAGTAACTGCAGTGCTGGATGTACTGAACCTTTTTGGGCATTATAATTTAGTGTAAATTTGTTGGAATAAGCAGGGGTGTGGCTCTGCTTCGGAATCGTCACCAAGTAGGGTAGTCTCTCCGCTTGAAGGGATCATTGAGGAGATGCAATCAAGGATTAGAAGGCTTGAAAGGTGGCTTGCTATAAATACGGTACTCCCTAGACACTATAACCGAACTGCTTACTGACTTTGAGTTCACTGTAACTTTTTAGCTTGTTTTTATTAATTTATTTGTTATGTTTATTGATACTGTGGGCAGGTTCTATGGACATTTCTGATGTCTGCCCTTGTTGGTTATTCACTGTATCAAAGGAGGCGTCAATGATGGTCTTGCAAGTTTTTCAAGATCATGCATTGGCATTATTGTCTACTTACGTCCGTATACAGGGCTCGATTTTTCAAATGGCGAGTCCACACAAACTAAATAGTCTCTAACCCCTTGAGTGTCGGTTCAAATGCATTGCGGTTTATTAATTTCGAAGATCAATTGAAGTGTTGAATAATCAATACAATCAATATGTAAATAATTTGGTGGCGGAAATGAGTTACAGATTATGTAGCCATCGCCCAATTCAGCTTTAGGATTTGCCAACTCATTTCTCATAAAAAATTAACACGCAAACATCAAAGTTAACCGTGAATTTGATACCGAAAAGTGAGACACAGCATATATAACTAGCTGGTGTAACTTTATTGTAGAAGGTTGTAAGCTGGTCAAATTCATTGGGTTAATCCATTTGTCATGACTTGATTTTGGACACACAGTGATTGATATGTGAAAAGTTTTATTTTTACGTAAGCCTTGTGACTAAATGCATTTATATGCATAATTAATTATAAAATTATTTAAAATATTTTTTTTTACATACAAATCATCTGTTTATTAAATCATACTAGTCTATATTGAAATTTCATAACTCAAACTTTATAGTTTGTAAATCATAATGCACAATATATATGTATAAAGCTACTTTGATTTGAAATATCCATAGGTACTAAACTTTTAAATACAAACTAATATAGTGTTATAATATGTAAAAGATAAACATGCTCTACAGTTGGGGGTCTTGCCTTATCTATCCTGAAGCATTCTAGACAAAACTACAAACACTTCATCCGAGTGAAGTTCATCGCTGAAACTCTAGTGTTGGTGGTGACTGGAAAATCTAGCATATTCCATCTATGAAATAAGAGAAACAACAGGGTGAGTTTTGTGCAAAACTTGATGAGTGAATCCTCACCTATAACTCCCTTTTTATTGGACATCAAGGAAGTAATGTATGAAATCATATTAACATCAATAATACTCAAAAGTCATACATAATTAAGTATACATATATATTATATATACATTTTCAATTTATCATTTCATACTTGAAATCACATAAGCTTATAATGTAATAGCTCATAGAGAAACAATAATATCTGATCTGAAATGTCATAATAATAATGTCTCTAATTCTATGGGTTCTTAAGAACCTGAATTGGGCACCTAACTAGGTCCCAGTCTTTTATCTGAATAACAATAAGTCTCTAATATGTGGGTTTCTTAAGAACCCGAATCGGCACTGACTAGGTCCTAGTCTCTTATCCTGAGATTACCATTAGGGTAACTTGGTACCAAGGTTAATGATCATGTAGCTTTAACTCGCCTGCTTCTCTATAGCTACTGTCTAAACTAGTCTATTCATAACTCAAGTAAATCTGAATCTTTTTAAGTCTCTAAGTACTCTAAGAGCTCTGAATCCCTGTAACTCTAAGTCTAACCTTAAGATAATTGTGACTATGAAATCATACATGGTTATTTCAAGCCCATAGAATATGTATCCGCCAATTTCTAGTCATACGAAGATTCGTGCTGAAATCCTTTTATGTCTGAATTTCTAGATTATTTCTCATCAACAGGAACTCTTGGTACTCTGAGAACTTTGACTCCACCCGAATCTAACCTTAGCATAACTGTGGCTATGGAATCATGTCCAAGGGATCACCCTTTGTAGACATTTGTACCACCATAGAGTATGTAACCGTCAACGTTCTAAATCTCGTAAAGATTCAAGCTCGAAACCCTCGTTACATCTAAGTTTCTAAATCATTTCTCAATAACATTCTTAAACTTGAAAATTCTAAAATCATAACATTCCTTAAAATCTCAAAGTTCTCCAGTAATCACTTGCACAATCCATATTCAACATAAAACAAACATTTTAACAATGATAAATCTCTAATAATCACAATTGAAACCAACTCTAATAAGAATCATTTTATCAATAATGGTCTCATGAGTTTTCTAAACATAGTTCATGCTATTCAGAAAACCACGATTTCATAAATCAACATAAATCTCAAATCTTATATAACAATCTCTAAAAATCATACTTTTGAGTCATAGTTTCATGAAAATAACTTTAATGAACAACATAGAGATCACAAGTGTAAATCCACTCACCTGAATGGTGGAATAAAGGGTTTAACACGCAGAAGCTTAGAGAAGCAAAGATGACACCACTATTTGACATGGAAACAGTAGAATTCTAGATTAACCTCTAAAACCTCTAAATACCCAAGAATCCATCTAAAGTTCCTCTCCCTTGAAAAGCATAGGGAATCTCCTCTAAGCAAGGGAAACTCAAAGGAAATGAAGCAAAACTAGCAAGATTACATACCTTTAAGCTTAGATAATGAAAGATTCCAAGTTAAACTTGAAAGAATTGGAATAGAGTTTTATGAGTGGAACAGGGTTTGAAGAGGTGTTTTTGGAGTTGAGAGGGGTTTGGGGAGTGTGGGGTGTGTCTGGAATGACCTGGACCAGAAATAGGGGGTGCTACAGCGCTCAAGCTCTCAGAGAGTATAAAATCGTCCCCGCACCGCCTTACTATTCCCTGACCACTAGCGCTCTCCATAATGGTCTTTCAGTTATTTACATTTCAAGTTAAATAATTTATTTTACTTTCCATTAATTTTAAAACATAAATGTAAATAAGGAAATACCTCCCATTTGGATTCAAATAAAATATTAGAAAAATAAAAATCCCAACAAATCAAAATTTAAATTTTGGATTTTAGTTCAAATTGGAATTCTTACGATTTTATAAATTTGTAGGCTAAAAATAAAATGTTTAAAGGCTTCATAAAATTTATTAAAAATTACTTTAACTTATTTTTCTCTAGGAAACAATTACCAGGACTTTTGATCACAAAAAAATGGTTCTATCATATTGCCCTCTAAGGGCATGTAGAGTCTATACTTAGTAAAATTCAGGATTTGAAATGACAGATAAGGGTAATTAGCACCCTTCTTAGTTGAAAAAATTTTCTAACATTTTTATTTAAAAATAGAGTATTACAATTTACCTCTTAAAATTATGTGGGCAAGACCTTAAAATTGTTGATACAGTTAAAATAATATACTTTTATCTTGTTTGGTAAATGAGTTAAGCAGACCCAAAAAAAGAAAATGAGTCGAGGACTGTTATTTTGGGAAGGCTTGTTAGCTCGTTTGTTTATTTTCATAATTGATAAGGTATTTTTATTCATAGTCTTCAGGACGTTTTGGTAACGTTTGTTGTGAGAATAAACCTTAAAGCACTATCGGATAGGTCATTTTTTCTTTTTCTTTTTTTGAGGTAAGGATCACGAAAGTTCTTTTAACAATTGTTTTACCTCTCCCTCGTTTAGACTTCCTTTTTTTTGTGTTCAGAAAAATCATCTTCATAGATGGATAAAAATAGGTACAACAAAAGCAAGTTTCGCAATAGGTTTCAAACAGTAAACAATACGCACAAGTTATTATCTTGCTTAAGTCACCTGCACTAGGAATTAGAATGGCTTTTGATAACTGTTGACCTTATTAACAATGCTCTTTATAGTAACCTAGTGTCAATCCTTTGTCATTAAGAGCATGGAGGAAAACTTTGTTTTTCTTTTCCCTTTGCCCAATAGAGGATATTTGAAGATGTATCTTCCATTTTTTCTCATTACTCCTCTGGATTATTCAAGCATTGATTGACAACTTAGAACAGTTATACACCATTTGAGCTTTGGCATCAACATTACAGCAATGCGTGAAAAACACATAGGGATTGGCAAACCGTGACTTGACTTCTCTAAGTTTGCACATAGGATTCAACTCATTCTGGTCACCTTTTTTTGTTTGGGTCTGATATGTTGGTCACTTGGTATCATAATTATCCCGTACGAAATTTTAATAGGACCATCAAATTTTATCGTTTAATTTTTGTTTTAGAGTTTCAGATTATCAACGTGAGTCATTAGAATCACAATGTTTTAAAAAAAAATTGCACAAGTGAGCTAGTTGAAAATAAACTTATATTTTTACAAATACTTAGCTAATTAATGGATCATAACCTGTTTAATATGTAAGTAAGGACCTGTTTAACACGCTTGATAGGATAAGTTAACAATATAAAATAGTGTAGGATAAGGTCTAATAAACTTTTAATACTATATAATGTTTGATATAGTACTATATAAGATATTATATTTTATGTTTTATAATATTAGTATTTATTTGTAAATAATTCTAATACAATAAGTAAATATTAAATAAAATAAAATAATTATAATATAAGAAATTTTTATTGATATTTAACTATAATTTCCAAATACTATATTTATATAAGTATTTATTAATTAAATTTTAATTTATATTAAATATTATTATTTATTTCAATATTTACAATTATTTATTATTTAAATTATTTATATAAATATATTTTATTTATTTTTTATCATAATTATTAAAATTTGAATTTAAAAATAAAAACCAACTCAAAATATTTATTATTTTTATAAATAATATATATATTATTATTTATTTAAGAATTATTTTATTTTAATAAAATATTAAAAAATAAAGTGACCTTATACATTAAAAACTAATCAAGTCTAATCCAGCCTCCCATAATGTATTAAGTTACACAATATTTTGAGATATAACGGGATTACAATAAATAAACTTATACAATATATTGTTAGATCAAATAACGAATAAGAATATAATATATGATATAAACTTATAATATCATACCCAATACAATACACTAAACACACCCTGAAACAATCTAGACAGATTGGCAAGGTGCGTTAGACAGTGGATTTGAAAAACTTACCCACGTGCATGGTTCAAATTGAAGTATTGTGATTGAAAAGATTGGTATGCTTGGCCTTTCTTGTTGCTCAATATTTTTCACTTTAGTAAATGGGGGTTAAAAGAGTAACTGGGAAGAAAAAAAGCCATGCTCGGCGGTGAGGTAGGTTTATCAGCATTTTTTTTCAAGTTGAAACTTTTTCTCCGATAACGAAGTTAAAGAAGACCATTTAGACATTTCAAGCTAATTCCTGGCTTTTCTCTAGTTCCAAACATATTTATGCGTAAGCATTGTGGACACATTGGGAAAACCAAAGAATAGCCATAGGGAAAATTTTAAGTGCTCAAAAGCAAGATAAAAAATTTGTTTTGTCTCATTCATTAATTAAAACATTAATTTTGTGAGTTGTTCTTGTCTCACATTTTTCTAACATTTTTAATATAATAGTTGGTGTGTCAATTAATGAATGACAACAAATGCTCTATTTATTCTGAGTGCACATAACAATTTCTCATAAGATGTTAATGAAGCATGAGAATCCAATGGATAATTTAAATGAATATATATCTCAAAACGAATAAGAGTGGGTTCAATAATTATGTCAATTATGTTTTTATATGTGACTATACTAATTTCAATTGACTCATGTAACTTGTTATGGTTTTAGGAGTTATACATACTTTATTTAAATATTTTAATTTTTCAAAAAAATTTATGTATGTTGAAAATTATAGTGATAATGCTTGTTAAGAGACTTGATATTTATTTATATATTAGAATTTATATTGTATAGGTTTAGACTTGTTTGATGATGTATTTTAACATTATTTTTGTCACGGTATTTAATGTTTTAACAAATAGATTAAAAGAAAATATTGTTCCACTCAACCAAACACAACCTACCATTTGAATGAAGGTTACTTCTTAAGTGTGCCAAACCACTTTGTCACAGTCATGGTGTCAAAATCTCAGCCTTTCAATATGAAATCTGATGGTTAACATTAATTAAAATTAAAAATTATATTTTGATTTTAATGTTTTAAAAATAATTTTTATAGGGAACTTTCCCATTTTATCCCTATTATCTTCCCACTATTCCCCTTTTCTTCCCCCACTCTTCCACCACCGTTTGCCACCGATCTCGCCACAGATCACTGTCGCCCCCACCTTAACTCACCCTCCTTCAAGAGTAACCATATAGAGCAAAAACACAAACCGCAGACTCAACCTCAGTCCTTGAAACCACTACGAACCACTGTCGGCCATCACAAGCTGCCACCTCAAACCAGATTTGCACTGCCAAGCTCCACTCCCGCAAGAAACATCACCATGTCACTCCTCCACGGTGAGCCCTCTCTTCCATCGTCACATCCTTCCCCTTCTGTTGCACTCTGAGCTCCTCCACCACCCTCATCCAGATTGCACGACAGTCGTCAATCTGCCACACCATCTGCTACAATCATCATCGATCTAATGATAGATGAAAACAACAATGTTCAAATGGCTGAGAGATGGCCATGGCCTCATTAATGCAAGCCGATGATGGTAGCAGAGGTTGAGGTATGGTGGAGACAATAAGCAATCCCAATGTTGGTGTTGGGTGCAACAACAGAGTTGCAAAAAGGTGGTGGTTGACGATGGTTTCTAGCACATGGAGGACTCTGTGGTTTCAGAATGATGATGGCTAGGGGAGAAGATAGACAGAGAAGAAATAAAACAAATATGGAAAAGGAAAAATTATAAGATGGACCTTTTATATTTCTACCATGAACCTCCATTACGAATCGTTGAATGATTACCATTTTTATTATATGGTTTAATTCAATGGTTAATAAATAGTGGTCCATAATAGATTTAAATATATGGGTCCACCATAAAATCCATCATGGAAAAGTAAATTTAGGGCTTTGGCAATGATGGGTTGGCAGCACTGATTGAATGAAAGGTTTAAGTTAAAAAAAAACACCTAAATAGCATGTCTTCTTCGACACCAAAAATAAAAAGCATCAACACCAGCTCCTCGTCTGTACGACCGACAAGCACTTGAACCCGTCATCCGTTGTCACAAAAAGAAACAAAAAAAAAGTGGGGCATAGAAGGGTGGTGAAAGACTAGTCAAATTTCAGAAACAGAAGCATATTAAATTGATATGTAAGTTAAGATTTGAATACATTGTAAGTACCAACTTCCCAATTACTACTTGTTATACCCAGTGGCTGTGAATTACAAGGTACAGCACTGATCATTTCATAATAAGGTCCATCTTAAAAGGACAGCATCAGAAGGGTGTTTGAAAGCAATATGACAAATGACCAAAAAAATAAAAAAGCGATATGACATAAATAACGTCGCAGTACTGAGCAAAAAGGGATCAAGAAATGATTACTACCTCAATTCCAGCTGGAAAAATTGTATAAAACATGTAACGATACAATCCATGTACAAGGCACTATATACTATGTTATGTCCTAGAGCTGCCATTAAGATGATGCCAATATGAAAAAGTATCATGTAAACCCCCTCAAAATATGAAACGAATCAAGTAAGCAGCAACATTCATAAAGCTGTATAGCTAGCAGTAAAAGAAATAAAGTATTATTGAAACCTGCGCTTTTCAATTCCTTCAACCTTCAGGAAGTAAGCAGCTACTGCAAGTAGGACAATGAATATTACAATCCACAAGTTAAATCCTCCTGAAAAAAAAAATTGAGTGAATGAGTTGCCCCATTTGATATATGATCAACACAACATCCACATGGCAAATTATATATCTATTGAACTATTAATCCTTGATTTCATTGATAGCCTCTTGTTTTATTGTATGATATCGTGTTTTTTCTTTTTCAGAATTTTTATGATATGTTCAATTACTATGTTTTCCTAGAAGTTTAGCTACAACAGCTAGCGGCCCAATTTGGACTTGAAATTTTATAGACAAGCCGCGTTGTGCATAACACAAGCATGCTTTAAATACCTGATAGTCTAATACTAATTCGGAGTGTTATTCATAATACATTGTTATAGAAGCCACAAATGTAAATCATCACTTTCGGATTGATAGGTTAAGGGCATGTTTGTTTCAGATTGTTAAAAAAATGATTCTAAAACTTAAATTTTGCCTGTATTTTGATGAGATTTTTTTGGCATAAAATCACCACCCCCCCTCCCCAAAAAAAAATCATATATTTGGATAATTTTTTAAAAATATTCAGAATCTTAAAAAAAATATTTGTAGTTTTTCTTTTAGGAGTTAAAAAGTAGTTTGTGGAAAAAAATCAGTTTTAAGTTTTTTTGAGTTATATATAAAATCTAAGTTTCATAATCATTTTTTTTTTCAAAAGGTAGAACAAACACACCCTTTGTTTTAATTGAAAAAGCTGAAAACAGATTTTTTTTTTATATATTCTGATTATTTTACAAAATTTATTCAATCAGGCGAAAAATAATTTTTTTAGCAAAAAAAAAAAAGGTGATTTTTTGCTTAAAAAAATGCTGAAAGGACACCCTAAAAGGACCTCCAAATATTATGACATCCACAAAGCAATTATATATCTGTAGTAACCAGGTAAACACATTACACACGTTATAGGGTTATCATTCATGTTACATATCATGAAATACGTACCATCTTTCTTCTTCTCTTCAATTACTGTTACCCTTGCACTTGAATCCAAGGATACAGAAGCCAAGGCCCTGAATACACAAGCCACAACTATGAACTACCTGCCAATAAACAGGCATAATACAGCAAATTGATAGTAGCAGGAAAAAATATTTATATATAAATACATCCACTTCAGACCTTGAATCAGGGGAGAATGCTAAAGCAGTTACGATGCCGAGGTGAGCCCTTTTTATCATTGTCTGAATCCGCATATTTGTTGAGTTTACAATTAGAACATCTCCTGAAGGTGTTCCACTGCATGCCAGCCCGCCAAAACAGGAAAAATAAGTTCTTGCAAAAGCACAACATTGAGGTCTGAAGGTCACCCTTCCCCCAAATCCACCTCTTTCTTTCCCTTCCCCTTTTTTTTTCTTCTTTCAAATAGCATGTGAACCAGAAAAATGAAATCACCACTAGCTTCTGGGTAGCTTAAGACAAGGGTGCTACCATTAAATACAAAAGGGTATAGATTAGAATATGTACCATGCAAGAAACTTTCCATCAGCTGAGACAGTCAATGCAGTGATTGTATCACGAATAATATGCTTTGAGCTCATCCTTTCCCATGTTTGTGTATTCCAGGTCAGAATGCTTCCACCTTTATCTATATATGACAATAAGATACTTGTTTCAGTTAAACAGACTCACAAGAAGGGAAGAACATCTTTTTTCTGAAGATTACCCGCAATATATAGGACCTGAGTCTTATCATCATTTATTTGAGAAAATCTACAACAGCTAAAAACTTCCCCCTGCATGAAACTCAACATAAGATGATTATTATATCAATCACCAAGTCAAACAACAGGTGAGCAAAAAGATTATCCAAAACGAACATAATATTGAAGCACCATATATTCCAATATGTTCAGCCCATTCCAGCCTAGAACCATCTGACTAGATTTTAAATGTTATATTTAACTTGATAACCACAACTATGTGTTGTCCACATCTCCATAATTAGAGATGATTTCTACTTCAGACATGTATGGCATATTTCTACTTCAGTTCATCTTCATTCTTTTTAAGTTGCCCACACAGCCTATTAATTCAAAACTAGCTTTTGAGAACCAAAGAAGACCAGTTGAATCACCCTCACCTAGTTGTTTCTAGTATTCCCATTTACTTTCTCTCCGTTTCATATTCCTGTGGCTGTAGCACATAATATTGAGAAAATCATGAGGGATTTCCTTTGGTCAGGTGGTGTCGACTCTAGGAGAGATCACCTAATTAGTCGGGAGGTCTGATGTAAATCAAAAAGGAAGGGGGCTTGGGCCTTGGCAACATAGCGTCCAAGAACAAATCGGTGGAAGCTAAGTGGGTTCGGCATTTTCCTCTATATCCAAATTCCTTATGGCACCAAGTGATTTGAAGTAAGTATGGCTTGCATATGAATGGGTGAGACACCAAATCCACTAGTAGAGTATCTCATAATTGTCCTTGGAAATTCATCACTCAAGGGTCACCTTCATTTTGTTCTCTCTTGTCCTTTCGTTTGGTGACGGTTCTCGCATCAAATCCTGGGAGGACACCTGGGTTGGGGACACACCTTTATCTGTTACCTTTCCTTGACTCTTTTGACTCTCCTTCGCATAATACCCTAGTTTGTCAATTCCTCTCTCAAGATGATCTTTCTTGGAATTTTCACTTTTCCCAAAACCTGAATGATAGAGAGGTTAATGAATTAGAGTCCCTTCTTCCCTTACTTAATCCCATTCACCTATCCAAAGCCCTAGACACTAGGATTTGGACTCTTGACTCCTCTGGCATTTTTCCATATAAATCATACTTTCAATTCCTAACTTCTTTTCCCAACACACAAAGTTTTCTCTTAGATAAACTTCTGGAAATCTAAATCTCCCTCAAAGATCAAAGCTTTTGTTTGGATGGCTATTCTTAATTGGACTAACACTAATGACATGCTCTAGAAGCGCAGCCCTTCATTGCTTTGTCTCCTAACATGTGCATAATGTGTGGTTTAGATTTCGAATAAGGGCTCATCTTTTTTTGCATTACCCTACAGCAAGATCACTTTGGATAAGGCTTTTTGATATCTTTGGAAAATCATGGGCTTGTCCTGAGGACTTGCATCAGTTTCTACTAAGCTCAGAGGTTTTGGCTCATAGAAAGAAGCTCAGATCCCATGGCAATCCGCTGTTTTTGTAGTGAATTGGTGTATTTGGTTGGAAAGGAATTCTAGCATTTTTAGCAATTCCTTTTCCACTATTGATTGTATTTGGGATAGGATCAACTTTTTGACTTCTCTTTGGTGCTCAGCATATGGTTTTTTCAATGGTGTTCCACGAATTGATATTCAAAGGGATTGGCATGCTTTGCTACATGATTCATCCCTTTAGGTCATAGATGAACTTTTTGTATCCAGCTGAGGATGTCTCATCCTCTTTTGTACACTTTCTTCTATCTAATGAAATTACTTTTTCTACCAAAAAAAAAAAATCAGTCAGAACTGGTCAACGTCAGTGCAAAGTGGTTGAGTGCCAGTGCTGTTTCAGTATGTTGAACCAGCCACCAATCTTCTTAAGCACACCTCTTATTTTCAAAGATTTGGTCTTAAAGTGGGCCAGAACATAATCACTGAATAGAGTAAATCAAAATGCCATCTGATGCTATATATCACTGAATTTATAAGCCATCTATGGATAAATATGTAGAAACTAGACCCAAATTCATACATGAAAATAGCATTATTCAATAAATAGTAAGTAAAAGGCCTTTTTAAAACATATGTTAAAATAAAAGCGATATATGTCATGTAGAATCTAGATTAAATATAACAATATATATAAACTATTCTAGTTAATTATTTAATCCATACAATTTTCATGTCATCACTATATATTATGTCAATGTTAGACTGTGATTCATGACATGACCAAATTTCAATCAATTTGAACCAAATTTTAAAATCAAATTAAATTTCCTTACTGATAGGATTTTAATAATCACTCACATTTTCATTTGATAGAGAAGTTAATATTATTGCTGAAGAAACATCCCAAACCCTGCAGGGGCCACCACCTCCCAAGGTGACAAGCAATTTACCATCAGAACTGCAAGACAAACAACAGCAGACTATAAGGCACAATCCATCAGAAATAACAGGGTACAGAGCAGCTTTGTCTGTCTCTCCCGTATCAATTATTCTTCTTTTCCTTGTGATTTGTAAAGTCAAAGAGTAATGCGTGTAAAATGATTATGCTGCTATCCAGAACAAACCTGAAATGTAAGTCCTTCACAGTGGAATGAGCATTAGACTCGTTGAGAATAATTTCCATGCTGGGCCACTTAAAAACCCTTAGATTGCCATCCTGTACTGCATAAAAGTCATAAAATCATATGACATGCCACGTCTTAATGAAAAAACAAAAAATAAAAAACTAAAAAACAAAAAACTCTGTATTTACTGCTTATTTGTCAAATGAATGAAAGCATTGCAATTCTGTACCAAGGAAATTCAAAGCATCATGTCGCATGCAACTAACTGTCCCATAAAACAGAAATCCTTCACCATTTTGTTTTACCTTGGCAAGAGTACAAAGCCATATAAAACAATAAAAAACGAAACAAAATGGTGCAGAGTTACATTTTGACAGCTTTTCAAGCTAAAAGTGACAATTTAATTTGATGTTTGGCATTGATTCAGGCTGGGTCTTCAGCAAGCATATGTCTCATGACAATAATGTTTTGAGGTTATGTTAAGTGATACAAAGAAATAATATTTGTACTAGGGATGATGGTTGCATCCGTGACAAAAGAACTCATTCCATTGAGTTTACCATTATGATCTATAACCATCTTTTGATATACAACTCGAATTGACTTTTCATATACCAAGGTAATAATCAAATAATTCTCCTTCAATTCAGTAAATGTGTTTAATTGACCTCGTGATAGCATCTACTAACAGCAAATCCTATCTTAGAGAGGACTCCACATTGCTATTAGTACTACTTGACTAACAAGAGCTTGGATCTTTATCTCTAGGTAAACATACCTTAATTGGACATGAAGTGCAGTAACAACTAAGAGTGTAGATAATTTTCAGAAACCATATTTTTTCTGTCATGTTACTAAGAATTATCATTGGTAGTATAAGGTAGTTTATTTTTATTAGGGAAATCTAAAGGAAGACTATACCTCCCCACCAGCAGCTAGTGCTGTACCATCATTGTTGAATGCCAATGCCAATTGCAGTCCAACATCCTCCAACTGAGTGAGCTCTTTCTGTGATGACTTCAGATCCAACTTATGAATTTCAGAACTCTGGTTTTGATCCCAGTCAAACCATCTATATGAACAAAGCATAATACTGATCAAGAATCATGACGTTTAGCTAGATGTAATAGCGCAGAACAAAGTCAAAGTTTGTTTTTGGTATAAAGAATCAATACAGCATGTGATACGACTGACACAATAACATTAACTACCCTATTTCTAATTGAATCCCCTCCCGGACTACAGTACCCATAGTTTCATTTAGTTAGTAGCCAGCACCAGAGACATGTTCGGAAATTCGCAACAGCATACACCAATCATCCAGTTGCCAATCCTCTACAGACAATTGAAAAGAAGGGGAAAAATCGTCTCTCGTATATTTTTGCACTATGTGGTTATATTGCTTGCCTTTATATTGCTCTAGATTATACAAAATTCCTCAAAATAAAACAAACTTAAAAAATGAGACATTAGACAGTCTTGAAACTCGCCATATTCAGGAGTTCTTTCCACTAATTAGATTGGATCCATGATAGCTGCTGTCCAAAAAGATGCTCAATTGCTCATTGCCTCATTTTGCCAATCCAATTTCATAACCCACAACACTGATGCAAGCTATAACAAAATCCAGTTATCAAAGAACATTTTATTTCACATGCTATGGTTGAAATTGCCAAAATATCATGCATATATTTGGAACCTCATTTTTCAATTCAATCTTCTACTTTAACATTTAGGATCAAACATGATGTTTGTGAGTAAAAATTATAGAGATACGGTTGTAGTAAAAATTATAGAGATACGGTTGTAGAACTAAGTGATTGAATTACTTGAATCCATATGCAGCTAACATAAAAAAGTTTATATTTTAGATAAATTATAAAACCTTAATAATATAGAGTTCAGGCAGTTCCTCAACATACTAGTCACTTATTAAAATTTCTGGAATTTTCTTCCTTCTATGTTGGATCAATTGACATATGAAGCTGACTACTTTAAAATCCTGGTCTCACTTACCTACCTTTTTCTTTGTTCCGAGCCTACAGACCACATGGTTGAGTAGGTTGCAAGTGGAGATGCATTTGGACATGATATAGACTAGATGAAAGATACTTCCATTTTCCACCTGCTCAACCAAGCATGGCCTACATGCAATGCTCAAACTTGTCCGGGATCACTCAGCCAATTTGACACGAAATTTCTAGCGGAAAAATGTGGTGTGTTTGCTTCAAATTTTTAAAAAAATGATTATGAAACTTAAATTTTATATATAAACAAAAAAAATTGAAAATTGGTTTTTTTCACAAGCTAATTTATTTAACTTCTACAAAAAAAAAAAACTGAAAATTGATCTTTTTTTATTCTGATTATTTTTGAAAAATTAACCAGATATACAAGAAGTGCTTTTTTGAGGTGACAAAAGTTATTTTCACTCAAAAAAATCTCAAACAAACACCCAGAATTCTATATGGAATTTTCTCTAGTATTAATGAACCAACTTGGATCAAGGAAAAGAAAGGATGGAAAGCAAAAGACCTGCAACGGTTTGGCATTGCACAAATAAGGCCATCTCCACTGGGGTGAAGTGCCATTCTATAAGGCAACTCAGAACCAGTTCTTACCTCACCCACCTGAAAAAAAAAATGATAACTGATAAGGTTACTCAAACAAGATGGTTACAGTGTAAGTCCAATTACCCTATCTACCAATTCCCAAAAAAGGAAAAAAAAAGAATCAACCATGCAGCTTAATCAAGCAACAACCAAAGATTCCTCAGATTGAAACACAAAATAATTGCATTTGCATCAATCACACAACAAAATCCGAGTCAAAACCAGATCCAATCCCCTTCAGTTTCGAATCACACGATGATAAATTTCGACAACAAAAATCGAATCCCATAACAATTCCCAAAAAAAGAACGAAAAGCAGAATGGATGATGCATCATATACCGGTTGATCAGAGAGAATTCGACGCAGCATCGAAGTGCGCGAGCAGAACGGAATTGGGGATACCGTTGCGGCCTTCTCCACCGCCGCCGGCGAAAACCAGGTAGCTGCCGGCGTCAGGTCGCTCCGTCGTCGGCTGAGCCTCCGCCTCGGTGGGCGGCGGCTCGGAAGGCTTGTCGGCGGCGGAGGAATCATCGGCAGTTTTGGTTTGGCACAATTTGATGATGTGTTGGGGAACCCAGGCAACGGAGTAGAATGGAACGCCGTATTTCTTCAGGTTCGGAGGGTCTGCGATAGCCATTCTCTCTCTCTCTCTCTCTCTCTCTCTATGAGATTCGTATTTTAGCGTGAACGACGTGAGATTCAGGCAGCTATGCACACTGTGTGCTGGCTGCAAGGGTGTACAAGGGGCTAGTAGCTTTGGGTTAGATGAAATCCTAATCCGGCCTGTGTTCTAAAGAAGGTCATTTTCAAGGTCATTCTCTGAAATTCGATTTCAAAATGACCTGCTTGGGCTAAGCCCATTAACTTTTAAATAACTTATAAAAATTTTAATATTATATATAATAAAATTATAAAATTTTATAAGTAAAAATAAAATTTAAAAGATATTTTGATATTATATTTAAAACAAATCATTTGACTATAAAAATAATATCAAATTATTCAAAATACATTAATTTAAATATAAACTCTTCTAATTTATCATTAATTATTATAAAAAATGACTATAACTTTTTTTTGCAACTGGGTAAAGCTAAAAACATGACCCAAACCCAATCCAAAAATGCAAAATAAAATAAGGACAAGCTTCGACCACGAGTTATGGCCAAGCTGAGTCTTTAACACCCCTAACTGCTAACTTCGTCATCTATGAAATTAGGAAATCATTGGGGAATGATATGTGTATACCACCACAAAGCCACCATACACTTACACCTCGTTACAAGACAAAATAGGTATGAAATACATAGGGATAAAATAGAAAGGAACCAAAAAAGTTTCCTCCTTTCTTTCAAAACTCGTTTTCTTTCTTTGTCTTGTTTTCTCTCTACTTACAATCCCTCCAAAAGTTTGTATTCTCTCTCATTGTTATATCTCTCTTTCATTCTTTATCGTTCACAGAAGAAGAAGAAGAAGAATCAAGATCTATTCATGGCACAAAAAATTAATCCTCACGCATGAAGACTTAGCTCATTCATTTGATTTTTCATGTTTTGTAGTTTATGTTGCAAGACACTGATGGTTATTTTTTTTAATTTTTTCAGCAACAAAATGAATTGAAAATGTCTGTGCTAGAGGTTGAGATTTGTTGTTATTGTAGAAAATTAGAGTTAGAAAATTATAAATGCGTGTTAAAAAGTTATAAAACAATACGCAAAAAGTTGTAAACTATGCTCATAAAATATATAAATCAGTTCTGAAAATTGTAAACTAATTGGGGAAAATACTAAATATGTTTAAGATTAAATATGAAACCATGCAGAAAAGTTATAAATTAGTACATAAAAAGTTACAAATTATATTCATAAAATATGAAAACCAGTTTGAAAAATTATAAACTAATTGAGGACAAATACTAAATAAATTAAGGATAAAATGCAAAACCTAATAAAGAGAAGAGAAACTCCAACAATAAAAAGAAAGAAAGGCATGGCAAAATCAGCCAAGTGAATACCATTCGAGGGCATGCATAATGATGGAGAAGATGGAACTCCAATAATCTACCAACATCATCAGTTGATCACAACAAAAATAGCAGATAGCTTTATGTAGAAGCAAACATATATATATATACGAGAGAGAGAGAGATATTTATCTTTAATTCATTAATTAAGAAAAATGAATGAACGATTGAACGGAGGTTGTCGCCTACCTCCTCAAATTAAAAATTTATTTTAATGTTAAATTATACAAAAAATGTAGTAAAGGGCACAACCAGGTCGTCTCAATGAAGCTTCAACACTTAGTTGAAAAAAATGGGGGTTTTATATAATGAAATTGTAGCAATTGAAATTAAAAGATAATAGCAACGAGATAATAACAATAGTGAAGAAAGCACTAGTGCAAGGTATTCTTAGAATTGAAAATTAATTATCATTGACCAAATATTAAACTCATTGGTGGCTCTTAGTAATAAATTACTAGCAATTCCATTAGTAATCAATCGATCTAGAATTTGATCAATGTAAATAATTAATAAACGAGATTAATTTATTTAGAAATCACGTTAATTTAATGAACCAATTGTTATAGCATCACTACCAATCGGAAAGTTAATTCTAATGTTCTCAAATATAAACCAATAGATCTATCAATTTATACCCAAAGGATTTCTCTAAATGACGATCACCAATTTAGTTATTTCAATAAAGATTATAGCAACTACGACAATAATTATAGGAATAGAAACTATAAAATATTAAGAAAACCAATGCATTTAATATTAAAAGGGGTCTCAAATACCATCATAATCCATTCAAAACCCTTACACTAGTAAAGAAATCTACTCTCTATCTCTAAAGGATTACAACAATGAAGATAAAAGAAAATCTCAAAATAATAGCAATGATTCTTGCCACAATCTCCAAGACAAAACACCTTTACTAATGGAATCCATAAGAGAGAAAATGTAGACAAAAGAAGGAGAGAATGTAGAGAGAATAATAGCAACTAAAAGTGAAGGTCTAAAAATGAGTCAAAAATTAAGTAAAAAGTTAGGGTAAAAGTCTCTGTCTGTCCTATATATATTGCTCTTTAAAATAGGTCAAAGTAAGGCTCAAAAATAGATTAATGAGCTGTAAGTCGCAATCGCACTAGCGTTGCAAGTGCTAAATGGCACTACAACGCTCACTAGAGAGCTTAATGAGCTTCCACGCTTTTTCTTCCTTTTTGCTTCTACCTTCTTCCAAAGAGCTTCTAGATTTGTTCTTGATGCTTTACACTTGATCCAAAGCTCTTGTGCACAAAATTATACTCAAAGAGACAAGTCAAATGCAACAGGGTGTAATTATAAATTATTCTAAAATAATGCAAAAGCCAATAATTTTATTAAAATCACATAATAAGGAATAAACCAAAATCCTTATTAATCATATCAATAATTCAGTAAAACTCACGTAAAAAACTAAGGTTTGGTAGCTGGATAAGTGACATAAATGTGTCTTATCAACGATCCTATATTTCAAAGATAGCAGTAGTAGTAGTACAAGTTTTCCCTTTTTTTTCAAACTTAATTGTTAGCAAGCAGACAAAGGCATTTCTATAGTAACACAAATAGAGAGAGAGAGAGGCCACAGAAGATATCAAGTGAGGAAACTCTAGCTCGTAGGAATTAAGTTGGCTTAGAATCGATAGTACAAGTTTCCTTTATTTCTGCATATGGTTTTATATCGTATCCTGAACCTATTTAGTATTTATCCTCAATTGGTTTACAATTTTTAGAACTGATTTACATGTTTAATAAATATGATTTACAACTTTGCTGTATGGCTTCATACCTGTTTAGTATTTGTCCACAATCGGTTTAACACTTTTTGCATATTAATTTATAACTTTTATTTATATGGTTTCACATTTTATCCTTAACCTGTTAATATTTATCCTCAATTGGTTTACAATTTTTAGAACGGGTTTACATGCCTTATGAACATGATTTACAACTTTTTGCGTATTGATTTGTAATTTTTCGTAACACGCATTTACAATTTTCTAGTTTCTCAATCTCAACTTCTAGTAGTCATTCTCAATTTGTTGTTCCTGAAAAAAAAAAATCATCTATGTCTTGGGATATAAAACACAAACACATAAAAAAGCAAATGGAATGAGCTAAGTCTTTATGTGTGAGGATTAGTTTTGAGCGTTATAAACAAATCTTGGTTCTCCTTCTTCTTCTTCTCCTTCTTCTTCTTCTTCTTTATGTGAAAGATCGATGAAGAACGAGAGAGGCGTAACAAAGAGAGAGAATGAAAGTTTTTGGAGGGATGGTGACAAAGAGAGAACGGGTTCTGAAATAAAGGGGGAAGCTTTTTCTTTTTCCTCTTCCATTTGATCCCTTCGTATTTTAAACTCCTATTTTGTCTTGTAGTGTGGTGTAAGTATATGGTGGCTTTGTAGTTATGTGCATATATTATTCCTCGAAATCATTTCATTTGATTTGAACCAATTTGAATTGACCTTGTGTTTAAAATGATTTGATAAAAAATGAAATTGAAGTAATTTGATTTGTGTTTAAATTCTAAACAAATTCTCAAAAAAACAAATCAAATCAATCAAAAAATAAAAGGGGAATTTGATGGATTTGGAAATTGAATCATTTCTTACTAGATGATACGCATGAAAAATCAATTTTCAAAACCTTTGTTAGTTTAAAAAATGACTTAATTGCATGACTCGTCTACGTTTCAGGACTAAATCATGCTAAGATTTTTTTCAGTATTTAATTTATATACAGTGTCAATATTAAAAATTTACATAAATATTCAATCATATATTACCATGTCGACAAAATAATTAGATTTAACTACTTACCAACTATTTTCAAAGTCTTACAAATATGAAGCATATAAATATTTTATTCAACATCCTAAAAGTGTAGCTATATTTTCTTTTAATTCACCTAAATTTGAGTTTGGAGATTCAAAATACAATTTATTCTATATACACCATTGATAATAAAAAACACTACATCTCATCATACATAATTACATCAACTTTTACAAATAAAAAAAATTAAATGACAATGTAAAATTTGTTTACATTGTCAATATATCAATATTAATCTCTTCAAAATAACAAAATATACTTTTAAATGTCCATCTAGATCTAGTCATTTTATACTCATATCTCATTAAATTCTTTTTTTTTTTTAAATGTCATTGAAATTGTTTGATTCTATCATGACCTGATTTAGATCGTAACCCACGTAAGTCTCGTTATTGTTGCCGTACTATATGCATACTTTATTGATAAAATATAATTTAAATCATAAATCAAATCTCATACTAACCATAAATGTAATCTGAAATGTTGTAATGTGATATACATTTCAATTGACTAGCTCAAATATAAAAGAAACCATGGATGATATACTGTTTAAATACAAAAGAATCATGATAATATCAAAATGGAAAATATAAATTTATGATCCGGACCACATCACATAATTTGAGCACTCTATAATGACCCAAAAGACTTCACTATAATGTGAAGCTTACCCAAATAGATGATATCTAATGCTAGAAAAGTGGAGGAAGATCTGTTACACCTCTATCTAAAAAAAGGAAGAGGAAAGGGTTGAGTTTTGCTATAAAACTCAATGAGTGAATTCTCACTTATAACCATGCATAGGACAAGAATGAAGTTAATAAAAATAATAATGCAATCTCATAAATCCTTGCTATATAATTTATATAGTAGCTAACAATTCATCTTTGTCTTTTCCATAATTACTTAAAAGAACAGACTATCCATAACTAAATGGTGGGTGCTCAGCCCCGAACGTGAGCCCCTAATTGAAATCTTAACGGTTCTTCACAAACCGCATCCCTCATGGACTGCTCTAATAATGTGGATAAATGCCACTCGTGGGTCTTGGTATACCAAGGTTACAGGATAACTGCCGTTAACTCAAGTTTATTCCTCTTGGTAATTCCCTAATCTAAATCAAACTGAAATCATAAAATGGGGTCCTATCAATTCTAAATTCAACATGCCTTAATTCCCAATATAAACATTAAGCTTGGAGGCTTGTTTCATCAATCATAGCAAATCAATTTTTTTCCTAATCAATTCAAGTTATAAATTAAGTCATATAAAACTTTCATAGAGCAAATATGGTCTCATGCATATTCTAAAATCATAAACTTTCATGTATAAGTTCAAACGAAACATTTCTAACTAAAACACATTTTTATATAAAATCATATCATGTGAAAATCCATTTTTCAAATATCTAAATACTCCGTAATGCTAGAAAATATTAATAAAATGATTAAAATAAGGTCATGAGATCAAACTCACTCATATGAAGAGGTGGAACGAGAAGCACCAACACCACTAGGACTCGGGGACGAGAAAACGTCTCCATTACAACCATAAAACTCATAAGAAATCTATGGATGCTCTTAAATTACTCTAAAATAACTCTAATAATATTGGGGAGTATCCCAATTTGGTAACAATAGAGAACAATAATATCTCAAACCTAAGAACATGAAAGAATGGGAAGAAAAAAGACCAAAATCTATCAACATAAACATACTTTGATGACTTGAGGAGTTAGATTGGAGAGAATGAGAGAAAAGATGAAAATGGGGAAGGAAGGGTTTCTGGTTGTGAAGAAATGGGAGGAAGAGAGTAGGGAAGGGTTTAAATGTTAGGGCTCTCAGTAAGTGAAACGATACTATTTCACACTATTCACGCTCAGGGGGACCGCTATAGTCCGTACGCGCGCCCATTGGGCACTTATGAGGATCGCTATAGCGGTTCTCAGACCACTGAAACACTTGAAATGCATGACCGCTCCAGTGGTGAGAGCAACCCCAAAACATGAAACTCACTTCTGTCACCGCTACCGCTCTGGCGTGACAGTAACCCCAATCTCGGAGTTTTCTGTCATAGACATCTGGTTGTCTCAATACTTATTTATTTACATTTCTGAATTTAAGTTTTTAACTTTAAAACATAAATATAAATAAAGAAATACCTCATTTGGATTCAAATAAAATATAAAAAAAATCAAAATCCCAACAACTCAAAATCCAAATTTTGGATTTTAGTTCAAATCCGAGAATTTTGAGATTTTCTAAACTTGTGGGCTAAAAATGAAATGTTTAAGGGTTACATAAAATTCATTAAAAATCACTCTTCAACTTATTTTCCCTTTAGGAACAATTACAGGACTTTTGATCCCAAGAATATGGTTCTATCATATAGCCTTCCAAGGAGGTGTAAGATTCAACTTAGCGAACTTTATCCTGGTGGGGATTTTGAGGTTGAATGAAACCTACTACTGACACGTGTACACCAGGTATTATAGATTCTTATTATAATTATCTTAAACATCATATGAAAAATATAATGTAATTGATTGACACTATAAATTAATATATGAACATCAATATCAAAATAAAAATGTATCTCTACAAAAAAAAATGTATCTAATTGTATAATTCTAGGCTTTCCTTATACAAATGAATAGTTACAAATTTTCAAAATTTAAATTTGATTGTATTTTGATTTATAATAGTGTGCTCAATTAATAAATTATTAAAATAATAGATTGAGCAAGATAATTTAATAGTGGAACATAGTTTGAATTTTATTGCTAATAGAGAAGGAAGAGGAAGTGGAGTTCATTTAGGGAAAAAAATTCAGACTTTTCATACATTAATGGATAGTTACAAAGTGTTAAAATTTAAATTTGATTGTAAGAGCAAGTAGAGTGACTTAGGAAGTTAAGTAATTTTAGGCTTCACATAATAATTTTTGGTAGTATTACTTTCAAATATAGAAATCTAAATTTGATTGTAGGTAGAGAAAAAAAGAGGAAATAGAGTGACTTAGGAAGTTGGATGATTTTAGACTTCATGTAATAATTTTTTGTAATATTTCTTTTAGATATAAAAATATAAATTTGACTATAGGTTAAAAAATAGAGAGGAAGTAGATTGATTTTGGAAGTTGAGTGATTTTAGGCTTTATAAAATAATGTTTTATAGTATTAGATATAGATACTCGTACACTGCATAAAAAATTAGTTTTCAAAATATTTCTTAATTTAAATTTATTTAATTTATTTAAATTTTTTTATAATTCATCAAAAAATATATTTTTATATCTAATATATTCAATTAAATTATATTATTTTAAAAACTTTTGAATAAAAGCTTATACAAATAATTTATATGAAAAGCGTTGTTTTTAGTTTAAAAAACCACTTAATTGCATGCCTCATCTACGATTTGCATTGACTAAATAATGCTGATGAGATTATTTTTTGGTATTTAATTTATATACAATTTCAATATATTAAAAATTTATATAAATATTCAATTATGTATTACTATATTAGCAAAATAATTAGATTTAACTACTTACCAACTATCTTCAAAGTCTTATAAATATGAAGCATATAAATAGTTTATTCAGCATCCTAAAAATGCTACTAGATTTTTTTTTCATTCATCTAAATTTGAGTTTTCAGATTAATTTGTATACACCATTGATAAAAAAAACTATACATACATCTCATACATAATTACATCAACTTTTATAAATAAAAAATTAATTAAATGACAATGTAAAATTTGTTTACATTGTTAATGCATCAATGTTATCTCTTCAAAATAACAAAATATACCTTTAAATGTTCATCTAATCTAGTCATTTTTTATTCATAACATCATTAAATTCATTTTTTTATTGAAATGTCATTGAAATTATTTGATTCTTATTATAATTATCTTAAACATCATATAAAAAATATAATGTAATTGATTGACACTACAAATTAGTATATCAAAATCAATATCAAAATAAAAATGTATCCTTGTACGAAAAAAAGGTATCTAATTGTATAATTCCATGCTTTTCTTATACAAATGAATAGTTACAAATTTTTAAAATTTAAATTTGATTTTGTTTTGATTTATAATAGTGTACTGAATTAATAAATTATTAAAATAATAGATTGAGCAAGATAATTTAATACTGGAACATAGTTTGAATTTTATTGCAAATAGAGAAGAAAGAGGAAGTGAAGTTAATTTAGGAGGAAAAAATTTAGATTCTTCGTACATTAATGGATAGTTACAAAGTGTTAAAGTTTAAATTTGATTGTAGGTAGAGAAAAAAGAGAAAGTAGAGTGACTTAGGAAGTTAATTAAGTGATTTTAGGCTTTATGTAATAATTTTTTATAATTTTCCTTTTAGATATACATATGAGTAAATCCTTAATTTAGTTCTTCATAAAAGTAATGTTGGATAATTATTATATGAAGTCTAAAATCACTCTACTTTTTTTTTTTTACCTACAATCAAATTTAAATTTCTATATCTAAAAGGAATATTAAAAAAAAATTACATAAAACATAAAATCACCCAACTTCCTAAGTCACTCTACTTTGTCTCTTTTATCTACCTACAATCAAATTTAAATTTCTATATCAAAAAGTAATACTACCAAAAAAAAATTATTACATGAAGCTTAAAATCATTCAAATTCCTAAGTCACTCTATTTCCTCTTTTTCTCTACCTACAATCAAATTTAAATTTTAACACTTTGTTTCTATCCATTAATGTAAGAAAAGTCTGAATTTTTTTTCCTAAATTGGCCACTTCCTCTTTCTTCTTTATTTGCAATAAAATTCAAACCATGTTCCACTTTTAAATTACCTAGCTCAATCTATTATATTTTAATAATTTATTAATTGAGCACACTATTATAAATTAGAATACAATCAAATTTAAATTTTAAAAATTTATAACAACACATTTGTATATGAAAATCATGGGATTAAACATTTAGATACTTTTTTTTTGTAAAAAGATACATTTTTATTTTGATATTGATTTTCACATACTAATTTATAGTATCCGACAATTACATTATATTTTTTTATATGATGTTTAAGATAATTATACTAATAATCAAACAATTTCAATGACATTTCAATAAAAGAAAATGAATTTAATGATGTATGAGTATAAAATGACTAGATGTAGATGAATGTTTAAAGTGTATTTTGTTATTTTGAAGAGATTAACATTAATACCTTGACAATGTAAACAAATTTTACATTGTCATTTAATTTTTTTTATTTTTAAAAGTTAATGTAATTATGTATGATGAGATGTATATGTAGTTTTTTATTTTAACAATGGTGTATATAAAATAAATTCTATTTTTAATCTACAAACTCAAATTTAGGTGAATGAAAAAGAAAATCTACCTGCATTTTTAGTATGTTGAATAAAATGTTTATATGCTTCAAATTTATAAGATTTTGAAGATAGTTGGTAAGTAATTAAATCTAATTATTTTCTAATATGGCAATACATGATTGAATGTTTATGTAAATTTTTAATATTGACACTGTATATAAATTAAATACTAAAATCATGATTTAGTCGATACAAATCACAAACGAGACATGCAATTAGGTGATTTTTTCAACTAAAAATAACCATTTTCCATAGAAATTATTCGTATAAGCTTTTGTTCAAAAGTTAAAAATATATATAATTTATAAAATTTAATTGAATATATTTTATATTTAATAGATAATTACATTTAATTTATTATTACTATTATTGGTTATTTTATGAGCTCTTATTTAAGCTTTATTTATGGATTAAGTTTATACTTCTCTTATTATGAATTTATGCATAGTGACAATTAATTAATTTAAAAAAGATGTTTGATCAAAATTTACCACTAACTATTGAGAAGACAAATGGATACATATAAGATTATTTTATGTTACATGTCTCAGCTAGTGCGATGTAAAAGTCTTGCATTGTCATCACGATATTAAAGACCAACACCAAAGAATGAGAATTCCCTAAAACAAGGCCTTCAACTATGTACAAGACAAACAAATAAATGAAAGTAAAAACTAAAGCAAAGAAATCATAATTTTAGTAGGATTTGGATGACATGCTCTACATGACATATTTTATTTACGATATGATATTTGATTATATTTATATGATCTTATTGTAGTTTTGTGTATTTTCCATGCAAATATAGCTGAAACCAACTATAGTTCAAATGTTTTAAAGCCATCCATTTTCTACTAAGAATTTTTCAAATTCTCATTTTCTATTATTTATTCCTAGTGATTTCATACTAGACAAGTAACATCCAATGAAAGACAACTGTTAGGAATTTGTGAATTTATGTTTAATTAATATGTGATTTTCTATCTTGAATTTTAGAAATATCTAGATTGTAGTTAATGACATCAAGTACTCATACCAAAATCCTATGCTTGTACTCCTTTTAATTAATGTTAACTATTGTACTTTCTATTTAAATTCATAATATTAGCTTTAGTTTGAATGAGGGTTACAACTATAAACAAAAATAAATTATTTTATAATTTTAATGTTTTTATTGAAAGAACAATAGGTTTCACATATTATAAAATATATAAAATTACTTCACATCTTTTAGTAATTTACTATATAAAATTAATTTTTTTATATAATCTAAATAAAACACATAACTTTAAAATTACTTTTAAGTTAATACATTCAAATATAAAATTGATTTTCAAATAATCAATTATAAAAAGAAATCAGTTATATGTGTATACTTAATAATTGAAATAATTTAATCTTGCAGCTAATTTCGATATAAATTAGCATTGTCGTATTACTTGTTTGCTTTAATTTTTTATTATTATTATCATCATCTAATTTACATGATATATATTCCCCCCCCCCAAAAAAAAAAAAACTTTTCTTCAATTTCCGCCACTGCATATACCAAGTCTACTCTCTGTTCTGCTGTTGCTGCTTCTTTTAACTGTCACTGGTTTATTGTGCTATCTTACAGATTCTGATTAGATTTCAGTCACAAATCACAATTGTTTGTGGATCTTCTTCCATGGTTGATGATTGGTCCTTCATTGCCGATGAAAGTTTTCCTACAGCCTCTCCAACCGATAAGAAAAGGTATTCCGCTCGGATGAAACTGTTAGCTTCATCTGCTCTTATCAACTTTTCTATGACCTCAGCTAGAGGATTCACCAATGCAAGCTGTCACAATTGCAACTCATTTCAATTAATCACGGTTGAGAGATTTTGGTCCTCTCTATCTGGACTATGGGGTGTAATGTAAATGAAGTTTGAAAGAGTTTATAGCATTCTTGCCTCAATGCTCTTCTTTTCCAATGCTGTGTTCAACTCCTGAAAAAGTGAGACTCCGCTTGTGTCTATGCTGCTCACAGCTGAATGTCGCAAAAATCATGATGTTGATAATACACTTCGCAAATTCAAGCTTTGCAGTTTCAAAAGCTGATGATGTGCTTACCTGACATTTCCAGGATCACAAATCGGAGGCATGAGTTTTCCTTCAGGTTATCTTCTTGTTCTTCGTCTATGAATCTTAAAATCCTAATAACAAATGCAGATAGTTGAGCAACAGAGAAAAACAATAACCAATGCGGCTAGAGAAAGTTTTACCAACTTTATAAGACTTGTAAAAGATCAAACTAATTAACCTCTCATTGAGATACGTGATGTTTGCAAAATTGATGGGAGCCTCTACGCTTAAAATTAGAAAACCGGTATTCTTGCAGCTGCCTTATAATGATGAAGATTCCGAAACATTTTTGTCCCTGGTATGTTCCCCAAGATTACTGTTTTAGGCCTTGTAATTTGCAGTAGGATCCTCAAAATTGACAACCCAACCTGACCAGCACCATGAGCATATACTCTTGTCAATCACAATGAGTAATCAAAGAACAATGACTAATCAAAGAACTCCTAATTAGGATTGCGTTGGGATTGACTTTAAAAAAAAGTACTTCTTTTATTTAACATTTTTTAGTAAAGTTTTTTTTTTAAGAAAATGATATTTTGTGTTTGGATAGATAATTTGATAAGAGCTTTTAATTATTAAAAATATTTATAAATATGTTTGAATAAATAAAAATAAAAGTACTTTTTTATATCAAAATACATAAAAGGATAAGAATAAAAATTCAACAATGTAAAAACACCAATAACACATTTTGTTGGTAACTAATCCTTATATTATTCCTTAATTTTTTCATCACAAACAGTTGATATATATTAGTGCTTGTATATTATTTCTTATAGGTGTGCGAATGAGTGACTGTGAGAGATGTGAGGTGTGTGTGTGATTGTAAGGAGTGAAAAGGAAGAAGTTTTTTTAAAGATTGGTCAATGAATAGGATTGTAATTATAAATAATCCTGAGGGATAATTTTGAAATATAATTTTATTAAAAATCAATTATACTTCTATTTTTTATGAAGATAGGTGTCATTAGCTTTTAAAAAAAATGTTTTTACCACTTTTTTAATTTGAAGTATTTTTTTTAAAAAGCCAATCCAAACACTCTAAAAAATACACTGAAGCACCTTTTTTTAAAAAATATAAGATTTATTTTAGAAAAAAAGCCAATCCCAATACACTGCAGATATATTATTTTTTTTTCCTTTTCAACTTGCAAAGGCTAAAAGCGTCTGCACAAAAAAAAAGGGCCTACAAAGGTTATGCTTACGAGTGTGAGGGAATTAACAATTAAGAATGTAATCCACCAAGTACATTTTACAATATATCATATGCAATTTAGTCCTTAAATATTAAAAATATATAAATTGACTCCCTAAAATTTTTACAAATGTTCATTAAGTAAGTGTATCCTTTGTACTTTGGAATATGTGCAAATTAACTCTTTGAACTTTTCTAAATATGCAACCCAATTATGTTTTTCTTAAATTTGTAATTTTTTTAAAAAAGGTGATAGAAAAATTAATGAAATTGTCAATTTGCAAATGCAAGAAAATTTGGGAGTCAAACTATGTATTTTTGCATATTTTTTAAATTTAGTGTCTAAAGTGCACATGAATTATAGTTTAAAGGGATAAAATAAAATTTTTCCAAAATTATTGTTGTAGATGATATACTTAGAAAAATTCTTAAATGAGCACAATTTTAACACTTTATTTTTATACACATTCACAATAAAGTTATTGGGATCCATAAATAAATAAGTGTATTATAAATAAAGTTGATGAATTCTACTTTTATTATAAATATATATATGAGGTGTTAGAATTATGTCCACATAAGAATTTCTCACTTCCTTAATGGCAAGTCCATAAATAGAATGATGTTCAGTAACAGTAAGCAATATGAGCAAAAATTGAAGAACGCATGAACTTACCGCAAGAGCTAGGCCGTACTGAACAGAGATAAAAATGACACCGAAGAATGCAGTCAACATCACAATGAAATCGAATTTGTCTATCTTCCAAATAAGGTAAGCAGCATGGATATCAATAAGGCCAATTACAGCTGTTATTATGATTGCTCCCAACACAACATTCGGTGTGTACTGAAATAATGGCAAAAGAAACAGAAGTGTCACCAAGACTGTCACGGACATTACTACGTTTGACATCGCTGTTTTTCCTCCTGCGTTATGGTTCACAGCTGAGCGAGAGAAAGATCCTGAAATACATCGTTTAAAATGGGTTACTGACTATGTGTTTTGACACCTTTTTCTGTCATGCTTCATTAACCTTTAGGAAAGTCTTTTGACAAGATTTTTTAACAAGAACCTGACGTAACAAAGCAGGATGCTGTGGAGCCAACTACATTCATGAAACCGATTGCCATCATTTCCTTATTTCCATCCACTTTGTAGTTTCTGATAGTTGCAAATGTCCTTCCAACAGCAATTCCTTCCTGTTTCAAAACATTACGCTTGTGATATAAAAAAGGGAAAAAAATAATTTACCCCTCAACTTTTGATCCCATGTAACTTAGACCTGCATTCCGACACCCTAACATTTGCAAATAGTGCAAAATGACCCTTCAGTTAAATGAACATTATTTTCTCCGATAATGGATCATGTGAATGTCATGAGTTATTTTTTGAGAGAAATACCCTCCCTAATTCAATCTCCCAACCTTAAACACTCTTTCTTCCCCTGTTAGAAACCATCGAACGCCAAACCCTTCATCATCAATCTATTGAACCAGAATCTCAACTCACTGTTCCCCCAATCTCTTAAACTCACGCCTCCCCTTTCTGAAACCCTTTTACCTTTCTCCTTCTCACTTGTTTTCTTCAGATCTTGCTTCAACCAACGACACGACTTCATCTTACTTGAAGGAGGCCGCGACGCTCAACTCACGCGACTTGGAAAAGGAAGACTAGCGCCTCCATTGAAGACCAGTGCCAACCCAACACTGGGACCCAACGCGATTGCCACCGCTGCAAGGAGTCCCGTTGCGGTTACCTCCTCCTCCGTGCAAGGGAGCTGCAAGATTGCCATCTCCGTCGCGTGTGGAGCCTGAATCGTCGTCCACCTCAGGTCTCCGTTGCGGTTGGTTGTCGCGCAGGTTGGGGTTTTGGCTCAGATGTCTCCTCGCGATTCAGATCTTCATCGCGTCTTCTCGGAGCTCCGTCGCCATTGTTGGTATCCTCATTGCTCCGAGGTGGAACAGAGTGTGAGGTAGTTGAGGAGAGCGTGAGGAATTGGAGGGTTTGGACTTTGGAGTGTGAGGAGTGTGGTGGAGACTAGTGTGAAGTTTGTGTTAGAGGGACGAATCTCTGGAACATAGAAAAAAAAAAGTACTTTAAGTTTATGCTTTGTTCTGTTACGCTATTTCATTTTTTTTTTTTAGGAACCACTTCATTGTCTGAGAAGGTGTTGGTGGCATTATTATTTTCTGTGATCTCGTGTTGTTCTTCAGTTCTTGTCATTCTTAAAAAAATTTAAGTGCTTATGGTGTTTTTGTTATTCCTTGTTTCTATGTTCATGTTATTGCTAAATGGACAGGATGTGTGCTGTGTTAAAGACAATGGGTTTCTGGTTCAATATATTGATGATGAAGGGTTTGGTGTTCGATGGTTTCTGAGGGGGAAGAAAGAGTGTTTAAGATTGGGAGATTAGATTAATAAGGGAGGGTATTTCTATCCAAAAAATAACTCACATGACATTCACATGATCCAGAAAATAGATGTTCATTTAATGAAAGGGTTATTTTGCACTATTTTCAAAGGTTAGAGTGTCGGGATGCACTAGTCTAAATTGCTTAAAACCAAAAGTTTAGGGGTCAATTGCTTTTTTCCCTAAAAGAAAAATAGGACAACAACAACAATCCCACTAGGGTCATGTTTGGTTATGAAGGTAAAAAAGGTAAATTTTTCACGATGAAATTTATGTGTAATTTTAGACATAAGTCTTATTCATAAAAATTTATACATCATTTTTTCCCCATAACCAAATATATCCTAGGTGAGGTCGGCTATATAGGTCAGGTGACACTATAGTGTACCAGATTTATATTTAAATCATTTATTTCAAACTTACAGTGAGAGATAAAATGCCAGTCATGAGCCCAGTTTTCATGACTAGACCTATATGTCTTCCATGGAAGAGAAGCAGCTTGGCTGAAGGAGGATTTACTCCTTCTTGCAGCTTCCCAATCTAGCAACCACAACAGCGGGCACAAGTACATTTGTTTTGTAAATAAGCTGAAAAAATATGCTCATGAACTGCACTGATAATGCACTGATAATGGGGGACTGAGACTTACAACACTGATGTCATGATGTTTATCCTTAAGTGCAAAAAGTAGGAAGGTAGAGATTGTGACAGACACAAGAGGAGCTCCAGCTGAGATCCAGAAATATTTTGGGTTCCTCATGCTCTGCATACACATTTATTCGATGCAAAGTTAGTCAATTATACCAATCTGCACTCATTGCAAAAATTTGTTGTCCAAGTCAGCAAGCAATATAAGGTTGTTGATCTGAAGTGCATTACAAATACTGTGGTTGTTTTTTTATGTATCCGTCTCACATAGAACCAATCACATAGATTTTAACATGCAATTGTGTGGTGTCTCTGGATGATATTATAATGATAATTGTACTTATCACACACGGATCCTATTATCCCTAAAAAGGATTTTTTTTGAACAAAGTCTGGAAAATGATGGCCAGGTCCAAAGTTACATGAAAGTGGAATGAACCAACTTATTTTAATTTTGAGCCAAATATATTATTTCTACATTCAAAAGTGGATCTTATTATTATTGAATGTAATAGATAAGTGAGTGTAACCATTATATCCAATAATAATAATAGGGTGTGTATATTATCGAGACACTTACTCTTAGATGTATGAACAATATTATTAATTTTTTTGTGAGGACTTGTTGGATAAGGCAACAAAAATTGGAAATCCACACTTTGGGTCCAACGAATTTGTCATGCTTTCTTATATGAATACAAATTTATCATCTCATTTTTGTACAGATTTATATTAAAATAAATGAGACTCGACAATGTTATTTGAATATATAAAAATAGATATTTCACTAGACACTTATTTTATAGCCATTAAATGAGATGATAAATGGGATGAGTGGAAACTATTATTTATCTAATGGTGATAGTGTGAGTATCCAAATAAAATTCTCACTCTTATATGTTTAAATAGTATTTTTATTTTTTATGTGAGGAGTAAACTCATACCTTGAATTGGACGTATGCTATTTCTTGGGGCCTCTAAATTCTAACTCACATTCACCGTTTTTGAAGGGAGAAAAATTCTTCCAAATAAATATAAAAATTTCTATTGTACTATATGATGACAACAACTAAATATTCTATCCATTCACTTTGTCCTTTATACCAAATTCATTTCTAAGGAGTTATTATGACAGAGTTGACAAAATATATATTTTTTCAAACGAGGCATTTTTATTGATTTGACTCATTTAAACTATATTCATGAGATTAATTTTTCGTTGACCACAAAATTAGGATTATACAATTTTTTTATAAGAATTATTTTCATAAATTCATTACGAGTAACTTTCGGATTTAGATACCCTTCTACCACATAACCAAATTTATTAATAAGATTATTAGTAACAGATTCCCAATGTTATCCACTTTTTACAAGATAAATAAATAAATAAAGAATAAATTACATTCACTTCTTCTGAGGTTTATTAAAATTTAACCCAATTCCCTTCTAGTTATCTAATACTCTAATCTACACTAACCTCCCCTAATGTCTCCTATTTTACCCATTTTTAGTTTGAATTACCAAAAATACCCTCTTCTCTGTTATTTAAACCTTCCTCCTTTATTTCTCAATTTCTACCCCTCCCTGTCCACCTCATCCCCACCATCCCTAGAGAGTTAAATTTGGTTTGCATCGTGTCGTTGTCTATAAGAACAGATGAATTATGTTATTATATTACTTTAAAGTTTTGTGTCATCTGATTACCAGGTGAGGTTAGATAAGTCTTTATCGAAAATCTTTGACCATACTCTTGGGTTTTTGAGAACATAATTTTTGGTATATATTTGGGAGAATTGTGACTAATATGGAAAATGGGTGAAGAAACTTTCATTTTTTGGTGAGGTTGTTCCTCTAAAATTCCAAGTTCTACCCATATTAAGGTATATTATTAGGGTTTTGATTGGCTACTCTACCATAGGAAATTCCTTAATTCTTTATTTTACTTTTTAACTTTTTCCCCTATCATGTCCCCCTGGTCCAATGTTAACAAAATTTTGTATCAAAATCGACAATAAACTTTGGATATGCAATTTGTGTACAGTCCTAGTTTCAAGTGCAGTTTGAATTTCAGGTTCATGAGCCTAAGAGTGAAAAAAAAAAAAAAAACTTTTCTTTTGAAGTGGAGAGGTAATAGATTTTGTGTTTGCATGACATTCCAGACAAGGAGGGTTCAAACAACATTTTTCTTACATCATATAGTTTATTTTATTTATTTGAGTTAATTAAAGAAGAAAATAAACAGAAAAAATGGAGAATACTTAGGGCAAATGGCCAAAATAACGTACAATGGAATTACCAAAAAATAAAATATCATAACGTACAACGTGTCTTGCTAGTAGTAGTAGCACCAAGAAGGAAATCCCCATCATTATAGTTTGCCAAGACCACTGCAGAAAACCCGCAAACAACAAATTTTTATAGTAAGACAATATATACTACATAAAGAAAGGGAATGAATTTCATTCCTGTCTCTGTGTGAGAGATTGAGTGAGAAAAAAAAAGATAACGAAGGAGGAATTAACCTCGTGTGTATTGCGAAAAACAGAAGTCAAAACAGGAATGATGGCCATCTGTTTAGTGAAATGTTTGATTCCAAGGAGGCTCTTGAGCTGCTGCAGAGACACAATCACAGCTGCTCCACCCGTGAACCCCATAAGTATGGCCTTGGATAGAAAATCAATGATAAATCCTAGCCTGCAGCAACCATTTATAAATTATAATAATAGCACCCCTTTCCTTATATGACACATTTTTATACTCTACAAATTAATTGAAGAAGAAGAAAGAAAATGGGAAATATGGAAGTGATTACCTTAGAATTCCAAAAGTAGCTTGAAAGAGACCAGCAAAGAATGTTGAAGTAAAAGCTAGCTGTACAAACAGATAAGGTTCTGCTGTGGGAGACACTTCGTCCATGAGCATGGATCCCAGCACAAGAGAGGCTATAGAAACGGGTCCAACTGCAAGGTCCATTGAGCTTCCAAGAACAGCATACACAAGTGGGGGAACAAAACTAGAATCTGAAATATGCAAAAACCGTCATATATATATATATATATATATGAACAGGACAGGAAGTGAAATAGGATTGTCAACTAAAATAGGCTAACTTGCAGCCAGAGTATAATTAATATACTCACAAAGTCCCAAAATTGGAGGTAGACTTGCAAGCTTAGCATAACTGATTCCCTGAATGACAAAACAGACACACACAATTGGATAATATAATTAAGCAAGTTTAGACAGGTAGGTGATCGTTTTCATGACAAATAATTAAATGCAACTACCTGAGGGATGGCCAAGCTAGCAATGGTGAGGCCAGAAACAAGGTCAGATTTAAAGAGGCTGAGACTGTAACTAGGGAGCCATTGAAGGACAGGGAAAACATAGTGAGCTGCTAGGATCAGTTTTCTGTTGAGTGGTTGTCCCTTCAATTGGCGCATGGGATTATCAGGAAAAAAGTTTCCCGGAGCTTGACCTTAAGCTTCTGTAGGGTGCTCTTGTGGGGTGGTTGGACAACTTTGTGTACTTCCAAGGGTACTTCTACGAAACTGGAATGCATGCTGCTTCTGCTGCTGTCACTAGGAGGCTCCATGGAATTGAAGACAACAAAAACTAACTATATATATTGGAAATGATCGTGCTTATGTATGTAGCAGCTCCTTCTGGTTTGGTTTCAGCAGTGCTGCGTTTATTTGTTTCAAGTTTGAAACCTCCTTGATCGTTCTACCTCATTAATCTACACCTCCGTAGACCACTTCTGAAAACAAGATGATCGATCACACCATTGTCAATTAGTAGCCAAAAAGTGCAATAGGATAAAAACAATTGATACTACGGTTGATTGATTAATGCTTTTCGTGAAAAGTGTTATTAGGAATGTAAATTTTAATCAATTACGAGATGGATTAAGTGTTTTTTTTTTTTATTGAACTTGGAGATGGATGAGTATTAAGATTTAAGATAGATAAATTTTACTCTTTTCATATATGCTTCTAGAAAAATGTTACATATTCTTAAGCATATAGTTTTCATGTTATTTATATCATTTCATGCTTACATACTATTATTAAGGTCCATACTACTCTCTATATATCTTCTTCTTTTCAAAGGATTAGTCTGATAAGGACGAGAAATATAGGCAGCATGCTAAGTCCAGTTTGGATTGGGTTTTTAGTTTTTAGTTTTTATTTTTAGTTTTTAGGATTTTGTAAAGGAAATACCTAAAATTGGAATTTATAATTTTCAGAATTTTTAGTATTTCTTCACATAAAATCTGAAAAAAGACCTGTTTGACTTAAATTTTTAGTTTTCTAGTTCTTTAAATTTTGTGAAGGAAATGAAAACGGTAAATTTTAGTTTTCAGTTTTATTTTAGATTTTCAGTATTTTCACAAAATCTAAAAGCTTAAAATGAAACTGAAACTCAAAATAAAGGCTAAATATTTAAATACATAGATATAAAACTCATTCACAAATTTAAAAATAAGTTAGCAGATTAAAAACAAATATAATAAAGAAAAAGTTTTCCAAACACACGTACGGTGGTAAATAAAAAGTTGAGGGCGCAACTACAAGCATGTTCAGGTTTTGGACTCACCTCCGTTGATGCATGCGTACCTTCGTTATTCTCGTCTTCTTCAAAATCGTCGCATGCAAACACTGACCTTTCCTCACCGACGATCGAGCTTGCTACCGCGATGGTGCGCATCACGGCAACGTGATGAGCTCGGATCCAATTTTTTTTCTCAATTAGATTTTGATTAATTTGGCTAATTATATTAATTAAGCGGTGAATAGGGCAAAGGAAAGGCACGGAGGGAAGAAGAAGAGGGCACAATGGCGAAGAAAGAAGGAGGAGGGGGAAGGCGTTAGGCTTAGGGGCGTAATGCTGTAACATATTTTCTGGAAACTTGCACGAGAGAGAGTGCGTAATGGCATGCCGTACATATTTTCTTCAGAGTTGCGCCACACAAATTTTAACTGTGTTTGACTGAGTACGGAAAAAAATTTTCTGAACAAGATTTTCGCCACACCCCACACATTTATTTATTTTTTCCTTTTTTGCATTGAGTATTCTGAATTGAGAGGAAAAGGTGGGAGGGAGAATCTTATAAGGGATGGAGAAAATCGAGAGTTCAATTTTTTTTTTTAGAGAAATAATATTTGTATATTAAAAAGTGAATGTCTATTTTGACACCCATCAAATATAAGTGTGGAGAAGATGAATGAATAAGATTTAATGAGATCTAGGATAGATTTAAATGGGTCATCCACGTTTAGATGTCCATTTCTAATTTTTTTTATTAGTTTTTTCGTTTTAATATGAGTGGTGAATAAGAGTAATTAAGACTCTGTTTAGTAAAGAAATGCACATGAATTTGTTACACAATAAATGAAAAATAAGACAACGGATATAGAAGATAATAAAAGGAATGAGAGGTACTTGTTAATCAGTGATACTTAGTTGGTAACGAAAGAAGATTTTTTCAAAAAAAAAAACTGATGAAATTGCGAGACCAAAACAATCATATCATCACCAAAGGGATTCTAAAAATGTAAAATGCAATTGAAGGTGGATGGATGTATGATGAGCAGAACTGAAACACTTGTTGCAATTGCCTGGTTGGTCGCCGTGATCCAAACCCTAGCTAGCTATTCCAATAGGATTTTTGTTAGAACTTCTGAGGTGAAATATGGGAAATTTAGACAGAAGAATAAGCTTCACTTGTTACAAAAAGCAATCTTAATCACGTACGTAGTTCTGTCTTGTGCCAGTTGTAACTCTTCCTCTGGCGTTTCTATTTTTCTTTTATAAGCCTCTAGCGTTTCTATTGGAGGCAATATTCAAAGGATAGAGAAATATTTTGTTATCAAATTATATTTCATTTCATATCCCATCAATTATATATTGATACGTGAAAGATATTTTTTTGGTGATCAACAGGGTTAAAAAAGTTCAACTTAACACGTAAAAGATAATATTATATATTTGATAACTATTTTAAATTTTTATCTCTTTCTCTCCGCATTCCACGAGAAACATTGTGATTTTCCCCTTTCCTTGTTGGCTTTTATTATATTTTCCGACTATACTTGTATGCGTAAGATATAAATAATAATTCATCAATTTTTTTTTGCCATAAAAATATATACAACGTGACATTTCTCGTAGGAAATACTTTTCTTTCTTTAACCTCAAAAAAAGTCAATGAGCTTAATGCTCAATTTAGGACACTCATGGTGTAGCTAGCTATCAACACAAAGTGTCACTTCATCACTTCAAGTATCAAGCTAAAATTTGTAAATCTAATTTACAGAAATACTAGCTAAACATAAAATATCTATTTATTAAGGACAGTTCTGTATTTTTTTTTTTACTTAAACATTTTAAATAAGAGAAATTAGTTATCCTTTATTTTTTATTTTTACTTTAAAGTTTTCAAACATGAAACATGATTGACGCATCAAGGCATATGATGAAATTAAATTATATGAGTCATTAACAATCCTATTGAGTATTGACACATAAGCTGCCATTCTATTACTTTTTTAGTGAACGTTCAAGTTTTCTTGAAATTATAAGTGTGAGCCATTTTAATCCTTAAGATTAATAATTAACTTTGTAATTTTTGAAATTTTAAATTGAGCCATATTAGTCTTTAAGATTTATAAATTATTTTTTAATCCTTAAAATTTTAAACTGAGTCATATTAGTCCTAAATTCCGGTAATGTGTCATTACATTTTTACTGATTTATAGTATTAATTGGCATTTAAGTGATAGACTAATATTCTATTTAACCTTTGTCAATTAAACTACATTAAAACAAGCATAATTTAATATTATAATATAAATTTTATATATAAGTAATATTGTTAATATATTTTATATATATTAAAAGTTTGAAACTATTATTTCACCAATCATCATATCACCCTTCAGACCAAATAGGATGTTACCATATCTATAATCTATAATACTAATATTTCATATTTTTATAAGGGAAAGTTTTTTAGGTGTCACAACAAGAATACTTTAGGGCCCATAGTTTTTAAAAAGTTAATCATTAATTGTTTTTTTTGAAAAAACAAAACTATAATTATTACATATTATTATAATATCATTGACAATCATCATATTTAATAATAGGATCGCCATTATTCACGTTCCAAAAATCACTTTTAAAGTTGTCTCGAGTATTTAATATAATATATATGCAATGTATCTCGTGAAAGGTTTTTGACATATCTTTGGCTCTCGATGTGTTTCATCTTGCAGAATTATTCCTTTTTGCTTCTTCTCTTTGTTTGCAACCTCAGTGATTGTTTGACTATTTTTTTATGTTTATATATATTGTTTCAATCCAATGTTATTACAAAGATCTTAACTCACAACAAAGGTATCTTTTGCGTCTTTTTCATCTTTCTTCTCATGTCCTATTGTATTTTTATTTTCTTTGTTATTTATCTCGTTTCTTCACTTCTTCTATGATATTAATATATTGATATGTAAATCTGTAAATTCCAACTGTAAAATGCAAAATCTTTTTTACGTGTGATAAATTTGTATTATTCATGGTTTTTAATTTTTTGAGTTTGTAACATAGTTCTTAACTTTATCATGGTCTTTTTTATTGTTTTCATTTTATTTTTCTTGGTCACTTTTTTTATGTTAAATTTTGATTGTTTTCATTTTAATTTTCTTTCTAATTGTTTCCATTTTATTTTTTCTTTGTCATCAATTTTTCCTTTGTTATGCATTTCTTATTTTTTATATATAGCTTTTTTATCATTGTTATTTTTTTTTCCATATTTCCTTCTAGGTTTGAAGTAGATTATAGCATTATTTGCTCAAAGGTTTTGTATTGTTGATTTATCATTCTTATTTATCTCCTTGGTTCTATTCCTACTTTTATTTGTTTAATTAATCTTTGCATTTGATCTCTATATTTGTTATGTTTAAGACTCTTCACTGTGGTAGCTCATCAATTGCTCCTATTTATATGGTCTTTTGGTTGAAAATTGATCATTTGTTGTACTTTTATTCTATCTATAATTTATTTATATACATAAATGATTTATTTTATATATTGAGTCATTATTGTTAATTTTTAAGCTTAAGAAAGCATAGGTGAATCAAAGTAGTTTTTAACTCATGTTGGTGTTTTTTTTTATGCAATGCAACTTTGAATCTCTACAAGATCTGAAAAATTCCTAAGTTTATTTCCATGTTTGATATTTTGTTTTTCAATAATTTCTTTTTTTTGGTGTTATATAGGATATATATATATATATACAAGATTTTCATATTTGCAAGATTTTGACAATGATATGTAGGAGATTTTTAGTCTTGATGGAAGTAATGATCCATGGACACTCAAAAAAGAAAATGAATGCTGACAAAAATAAGAGGATTTTTAAAACTAGGTTTTGTTGACGAACAATTGGATGAGTCACCACTTAGTATATAGGAATTAGTAAGGAGAAAAACCTACAATATTAGTCATTAGGAAATCAATTGCATAAGGGTTATGATATACCTATGTTATTGTAGCAAATGAGAGGGATAAAGTGAACATTATGGGAGCAATTACAATTTCCATTACATATGATTACTTGATTAGGAAATGGATATTTATTTTAATTTTATCGCATATAATAATAAAATAGTCCAAGATACATGCAATTTTATTAAATGATTTTTATATATCATTGATTGGTGGTTCACATTACAATCATGTTAATTCCATTTTGAATGCATTTTTTAAAATAAAAATTAAAATGGAACATAAAATAAATTAAATGCATTTATTATATGAATCAATTTCTTAATTTCAAATTGATAAGTTTCAAATAGGATTTGAATGATATTTTGAATATTTTTACAAGGATTTGGATGATATTTACGTAGCAAACTGATAAGGCTACGAAGCAAGAAAGATTTGATATAATAATTGTGTGAATGAAAGAAAAATAGGAAACATAACAAGAGATTGGGAGAGTTTGAGATTGATATTATGAATCATAATCCTTTGCTACAACGGGATGATCTTCTCCTATTGCAAATCTTGAATATTCAAAATTTAACAAATGACTTTGGTATTTGATTTGTTTGAGGTAACAAATATGTAAATTAAAAGTCTTTTAGCATGTTTATATATTTTTGTTCATTAAAGTTGGAAATTCAAAATTTACTAATTAATTGTATTCTTGGTCTATTAAGAATGGAAAATTGAAGCAATGAAGATCTGAACTTTCATATACCTAGAATTAATTTTAGAAATCGAGATTTGAATTGATTTGAAAATTGATTATGTTTAAAATCGACCAATTGGTATTTAAAATTAAAAATATAAATTAATTTTATTTTCTTCCCATTTATGTTTTAAATCAGATCATTTTATATTGAATCGTGCAAAATTTAATAGAAATTGAAAATTCCAATAATTCAATTTATTGTGATTTATTATTAACTTATTAGTTTATTATCATTAATTTATACAATTGCAATATTCATAATAATCATTTTTAATATTTGGGCAATTTATGCTAAAATCTACATGGCAAAAAATGTTATACATTATGTTGATAACTTTATATATTGGAGTTTTTAAAAATAATTAGTTATAAATAAAATCTACTATACTAATGTTTCAGACTCCTTTTATGGAAACTATTACACATGTCATTCATATAATGATTTAGGCTTCACATCTCATTCATACAGTGATTTAGACCTGATTTTTCTTAATCTTTATGTCAAAAGATTTTTTTGAACTTAATTTATAATTTACTTATTAATTATTTTTATACGAAATAAAATCAAATATTATAATCATTAAAGAATCAAATATTACAATCATTAAATATTACAATTTGCACTAAGACAGGACCCATGTCAATATGATTATGATATACAATTAAAATTAAAAATCATTAATAGCCTCGCATTATGAGGGTAATATAAAAAATTAAAAAGAAAATATATTTTCAAAATAAATAATCTTTAAGATCAACATATTTTTTGGCTCTAAAGAAAATGGACGGGTTAAATTGTTAATATATGGCTAATTGGTTGATTTTGATATGATAATAATTCAGAATTCAATTTCTACCAAATTTATTCTTAATCAAATATTTAAGACTCATTATAATACTAATATGATAATTTATTCTTAATCAAATATGATAATAATTGATGTAATACTAATATTTAAGACTCATTATATGAAAAGTCTTCCATATGTTATTCATAACAAAAATTATGCCTCATCATTTTCATAATCTTAATATTTAAAGTAAGTTTTTAAATTTAATTTACCTTCTAATTATTACTTTTTTTTTGGATCATAGCTTTATATCCCTCTACCATTAACAAAAGTAATATAAAAAATAAAATAATAACATAAACAAAATTATAATTGAATATATTATACCATAAAAATTTTATATATATAATTATAGTATTAATGATAACAAAGTTATTATAATTATGTTACAAAAAAATTACAATTAATAATAAACATATTGATCATATTTATTATAATTAAGGATTATAATGATAAGATTAATTATAATAAAACTATTATAATTATGATAATTAATGATAACAAGAAAACCTTATCACACCTTTATTTTTTTAATTATCTTTATTGAATTTGTATTATATATGTATTTTCTGTTTTAATTTAGATTATGTTATATTAGTAGTATTTGTTATTATGGATATTAATGTTTTTAATTTCAAAGTATTTTTAAAAATTTTCCTTTTTAAATTTTTTTAATAAAATAAATATTAGTAGGATTCAAAATCTCCACGTGAAATGAAGAATGAGTACATGTGACAAGGAAGAAGATTGGGATGGGGATGGGATGGAGGCAAAATTCAAAATGAGGACGATTAGGGAAAAGTTTCTAATTTTAAATTTAGAACTTTTGAAAATCATAACAAAAAAAAAAATTATCTATCTACCTGTCTTATTATACTCTATATAATTTTTTGCAATTTGAACATTCCAACACATCAATTCTATAATTTTTTTATAGTAATGTTTTTGAAAAAAAACCTTCAAATTTTCAGCATTAAAATATTTTAAAAAATCACTTCCATAATTTACACTTCTTTGATAATGATACTAAATATTTATTAATTTTTGAAATAATTACATTATTTTTTTTATTGAAAATAATATTGTAATAATTGATATACTACTCTAATAATTGAGATAATGTAAATTAGGATTACATATGATTTTTTACTAATTATTACACATTAATTATAACATATATTTTAAAATTGATATTTTAATTTATTAAAAGGATGTACAAGAAAATAATGTGTAATTGAAATCACATAAATTAAATTTATTCATTATTTTTATTAATTAAAAATATAATTTTATGTTTTTATAAATTAAATATTTTAATTTACCAAAAAGATATAAACAGCTAGGGGTGATAAAAAATGTTGAAAGTGGGTACAAGTGGGAATTACCCATAATGAGGATTGGAATCAGGACATATTTTATCTTTATAGGGATGATCGATGGAGGGGAAATTCCCATTTGTTAAATAGGATAAGATAGGGATAGCACACGTTCATTTTCAATTATCTTTATTGGATTTGTATTATGTATGCATTTTTAATTTTAATTTGAATTATATTGCATTAATAGTATTTGTTATTATGAATATTTATGTTTCAAATTGTAAAATATTTTTAAAGTTTTTCTCTATTTAAAATTTGTTAATAAACCCTAATATTATACGGATTCAAAATCACGTGGAATGAGAAATGAGGGTAAGGGGAATGGGATGGGGAGAGGCAAAATTCTAAAAGGTGATGGAAGGGGTGAGACATGTCCCTTTCTCATGGATATTAATTGTTAATCTATAAATGACTCATGAGATAGTAAAATTATCCACTTATTCTTTTTTTATTCAACAATTTTAACTTTTGAAATGTGTAAAATTTTTAAAAAATAAGCTCTTTATTATTAGTTATAGGTATCTGAGATTTTCAACTTTATATTATAAACATGATATTTAAAATAAGATATAAAATAGAATAATATATTTATATTTTATCTATTTATTTAATTATTTAACCATTAAATGACTTTTAAAATAAATTTATATACTCAATTTTCTATAAGATATATTTAAATAAATTATTTATTTTTGATAATGATCAATAAACTATTTTTTATTATCTTTTTATGGATCCCATGAGTCAAACAAATAGTCATTAATATATCATTTAACATGTTATTTTAGTGAAAACGTGAACGCATAAGTAAAAAAATAGAGACAAAGGCCAACTTGATTCATATTAAAAAAAAAATTTAAATTTTGTGAATCAAAATGACTCACATACAATTTTGGTATTCACTATTTTCTTTCTTTCTTTTTTCTTTTTAATTTTTGGTACACTTCTCTTCTGTCAGTCAGGTGGTCCACCCACTTTTGTTTATATCCTTTTTTACTTCTTTTGTCTGACGTTGATTTTCGTAATTATATCATTTGTCTTTAAATTTGTTTATGCACTAAGTCAAAAAATTAGTACACGTGAAAGTTGATATAAGTGAAGTGACAGAGGACAGCAAAGGAGACAAGAAAGACAAGTGTGAGATTAACAAAGGCAAAGGCAAACGAAAATAACATAAAATTATGGATCAACGGGAAAAAAAAATGGAATGCTCAATCACTGTGGCTGAAGGAAACCATTATTTCGTTCCCAAGAGAAAAATTAAAGCACTTATTTTATTTCTTCTAAAATTTCAAGTAAGATAAATTAATTCTTATAAAATTAAAAAGTCCAATAAATTGATCCTATAAAAAAACTCTCAAATTAATTCTGTAAAATTAAATAATTATACAAGTTAATTCATCTATTAAGTTGGATTAGGAAAATTAACTTATTTAATAATTTATTTTTACATAGACTAATTTGAAAAAATAGTTTTGTAAAAACCAATTTGTTTAACATTTTTTTTATACGGAATAATTTAAGAGTCTATTTTTTAAGGAATCAATTTATTCAACTTAAAATTTTAAATAGGGCTAAAATAAGGATTTTATAAAAAAAAAATAAACGATTATTTCGTTTGCAGCAAAATGTCGCTTTTTTATTGCTTTTCCGTCAAGCAAAATATCCGCTTCAACGACACACGTACACGAGTGGAGTGAATTGTTATGTTACAGGCCAAAGCCCATTAACAGCCTGTTAGTTAGATACTCCATTCCTTTGAAGTAAACTAATCTTGACCAAAAACACAAAAAACTAATCTTTTAAAATATATATTAATTTCACATTCTAATAAAATAAATTTTTTTATTTCAAAAATATCTTAAATAATTAATAACCATTTGTATAATCTTTCATTTTCAACCATTTGATATATTTCACAATTAATAACCACTAAGATATATTAATCTATACACTATTATTTTACATAAAAATATTTTTTATTATATTATGTATCACCTTATTTCAAATTTGACAGATATTGATATTTTACAAGTGAGTACTTTATTTTTCCCGACCTCAAGACACTTTGTAAGAAACGCTGGTTGTTCTCCTAGCGTTTTCATAGTATTTCACCGAAAAATAAAACACATAAAAAACTGGATTTCGTTAAACAATAATAAAATCTTTATCAGAATTATTGCTGAAATTTATCAGAATTTAAAGACAGTAATTAGATGAACAAGGAAAAATACCACTCATACCTCCAAAGGTTAAAAAATAGTGTCTCATTATTCTAATTTCTAACAAAAAATGCACTGGATAAATTTAAGTATAGTATTTTCTTTTTGTTTGAAAAGTGTTGTAGCTTGATATGTAAGACCTTGAACGCAAAGCAATAATGTTGACCAATCAGCCTAAGGAGACTCAATTCAGAAATGGAAGTCCCCAAATGAACTTAATTCAGTACCACTTGAGTTACAGCTATTAAGATCTTCTTATGCAACTTTCCATTCCTTCTGAGAAACACTCAAGCTTAATAGAAAAACATTTCAGGTTCAGACCATACCTCAATAACGAGCGCCACATGATAACATCCCCCCCACAAAAAACAACCCACCACCACAAAAATCATCCTCCAAGTTGAAGATAATCAATCACTGCTTCTCATGTATGATTGATAGATGAGCAACTAGCAACTCATCTAATTTTCCTGCAGCAACAAAATCCAAATCTTGCACATTGAACACATTCGCCACAAAAATGAATATCACTCTGGAAAATCTCAGGGAAGCAGTGAATCCGCAACGTCTTCCAAAGACGGCATATAAGGTTTATGAATTCTCTTAAAAACTTGTAGACATTACAAGGAAAATGACGTAAAAAAGCATTAGTCAAGCATGTAGATTCTAGAGGCTACGTCCTGGACCAGCCAATCAAATCCCTCGAGCAAACCCTCACCAGAGTATGCACTACAGCCAACTATTTGCCAATGCCGAGATTTATCCATGGCTTCCAAGTTTAGCACCTGCTCAGTTGGAGCACATTAAATAATCAAAAACAACTTAGAAGCAACAATAAACAAAGTTAACTGTGATTTAGGAGGCTTTGTATTCAGCTTTAAAATTTGGCTCCTCTCCTCTGTATTTCCTGAAATTTTGCTAATATTTATCAACGTAGTAATCAATATATACATATATATAGCACATCAAGCACCTTGGAACTGTAAAGTTTCTCAAATCGGGAGAATCTGCTAAAATATCTAGAGAATCTGCTCAGGTGCTTCTCTTAGGGGTATTAAGGGTTTCCATGTGAAGTCCAATGTACCCACTACAGGAAGAAAGAAACATACTATAGAATTAAGCTCACCTGAGCTATATCCTCGGGTGTAAGGGCACCTTTGATGTCCTGTTTATTTGCTAGTATCAACAAAGATGCTCCAGATAGCCTCTGTTAGACGAAGAATGAATTCTATTGTTAAAACTAGAAGTTAACAAACACCCAAACAAAGAACAGAAAGAGTAATCATTTAACAAACACCCAAACAAAGAACAGAAAGAGTAATCATTTAAGCATTCCAAAATGGTAACAATTGACAGATAACTACTGTTGGCTTTCTTAATACCAACACAAATATTCCTTCAAATTGTTAAGGAAACAAGTAATTATTGTCGATTGGTACTACAACTACTATAAATAGTCCTTCAATATGGTAAAGGAGAAAGTTGATAAAACAAAGCCACGCCCACTGCTCACAGGAAAAAGCTTACATGTCCAGCATCAAACCACTTACAGCATGTTTGGTTCAAAAACTTTTCTCCATTGTGGTGATTATAATTGGGTTGAAAAATAGTGAAAGTGTTTGGTTTGGCTTCTTACTTCCAATAAAAGTGTTTCACTTTCAAAAAATTGATTCTAGTGAAAGTGAAAATTTTTAGCTTATACTTTTTCACCTCACATCAATTATTCCAAAACTCACTTTTCTAACATCTTTCCCAAACATAAATTAATTCTTTCAAAATCAATTATTTTAAATCAAATCCTTCAACATTAGTTATTTCAAAAGCAATTCTATCAAAATCTAAACGAAATAGACCCTATATTAGCACAAAGCATAAATGAAACTTTATGCCAATCAAACAGAAGGGGACAATTTGGTTAGTCTTCCAAAAGCATGATTGAAGGTCTTTGTTTATAAACGAAATGTAAGTAACTCATTCGGTTCAAATGATAAGTGGCAAACATTTGGGTTCATTGAGCAAACCTCTTCCTTCAGAAGGTTATCTAGCTCCAATTTGCAATCATCCAACCTTCTCAGATCAGAACTGTCAACTACCCAAACCAAACCATCAGTTTGCTCAAAGTAGTTTCTCCAGTAAGATCTTATTGTTTTCTGGCCACCAACATCCCATATATTTAGAGTGTACCTGCCAATGGACATGTGAACATATGCCAAAACATTATACACTGGAGTAACTCACAGTGAGATACTGAGCAAAACAAAGGCTGCAACACAGAGAATGACATATTATACAGTAAAGCAATAAAAATTATTGGATCCATTTTCCCCTTTAAACGAAAAAGTAATGCTTCTTGTGGCCCTAAACCTCAGATGGAACATGTTTAAATTACCAAAAATCTTAATTTATAGACATTTATAAAGCAATTGAATGGGGAACAGAGGAAGATTACTTTTGGTAAGAGATGGTTTTGATGTTGAAGCCGAGGGTGGGGCTGATGACACTAGTGTCCTCCCCATTTATCTTCAAAACGATTGTGGTTTTCCCTGAATTGTCCAATCCACTGCATAAATAACAAATTCTTTCATTATTGCAGCTATTATAATGAATTGACAGAGAGTGAGAGTGAGTGAAGGAAGGAATAACTGACACCATAAGAATTCGCATTTCCTTCTCTTTCCTCTTGATTTTCTTGATGATGCTCAGAAGACCCATTTGAGTTCCAATGCAAAATTGCCCAAAATGCTTTCCTCTAGATCTCCAAAATTGCTGTGGCCATTATCCGAGTAAACAGGTAACTTACAATGGAGTTACAGCATTGATCTACCAAGTTGTGGGGTTCAGGCATGGTCATTAGACTAGACCAAGTGATTGATTTTATATATATATATATATATATATATATATATAAATTTAAATAAATACAATAAAATGACAACTAATTAGCAATTTCACACTGTTTAGGAGGCCCAAATACCAAAACATAAATAAATAACATAAATTCCTAATTGTTGTTCATATTTCACAATCACAAATTCACAATTGACAAGTTCAAAACATAACAATACAAAGAAAGTTTCACATCACAAACTCATAATCATAACAATACATAATGTGATAATAATATAATGATTTAATTATTCCATAAGTTCTTATAGTTTACTCAATTTTCATTTAGATTCCTAAAGCTTGAAAATCTGTTATCAAGTCCCTATATTATCTAAAATTTTTCAATCATGTCCCTGTAAAGAACAATTGTTACAAAAATGTTTTGGTCAATCCTATAGAGCACTTGATTAAGTTAGGTGCACCAAACACCTTATTGATTTGAATTGTTCAATGTATAAAGAATAAAAATCCATGGCTAAAAATAGTATGGAGCACCAATGCACTCATTTAGTATAGTGCACTTTAGACGCACACCACTATCCTATTTAATCCTTCTTCTCGCCCCCAATTTTGGCAATGGAGTATAGGCAAACCCAACAGCAGTAGCACCCGCCTAGTTCATCCTCAAGTCTTAATCTACAAATCGAAAAATTATAATCTAATTTCCCTTTTTCTTTCTCCCAAATTTTCCAACATTTTCTCTTATTTTTCCTCTGACAGATTCTTCTCTCCACTGGGATTTGGATCTGAGGAATTTTCTTTTTCCCAACTATCTACCTCTATTCACCTTGAAAAGACATCCCATTTTTCTTTTTCTTTTTTTGTATTATTTATTTCTATTACATTTCAATATAAAACTTCAGGTCATAGGCATTGTTCCACTTTACATTCAAATTGGACGACTATGTTCCAAAATCTACTCTAGTGCCTGTCCCACACGAACAGTATTGACAATGACAATCTTATGTTAACAATGAAGAAATTAATGTTTAAGTTTGTATAAATATATCTAGCCAGCAATGACTGTATTGTTTATTCAGCATAAACAAAGAAGGAAGAGGAACCAAAATGCTTTCCCAATTGGTAAAGGAGCATCCCTGCAGTTGCTACTGTACCAGTCCTTTGTTGTTGTTTTTATCATCATGGCAAAAAGCGTGGGCACTTTGGTGCAAAAATAACTAGTCCGCTGTGGTGGTTGGTGGTGGCTATGGTGGTTTGAGGTTGCTATTGCTTTGGTTTCGGTGGTTGGGGTGACAAAGGTTGAAGAGGGAGATGGAGATGGAATCATTCCAATCTGATTACTGTGACGCACTCCATTAGTAGTTACTAGTCTCCATATAAATTATTATTAAGATACCTATGATTCTAAACAATGATTCTATAGATGAGTGTATAGATCTGATATGGATGCTCCTCATACCACTATTATAGAAACAAAAAGTTATTTTTTGATTGAGGGGTTTGATTAAATCAATCAATCAAGCCTTCAAGAGTAAAAAGCAGCAAAGCATCTTCACAAACAAAGCCACAAATCAAAGATGCCATCTTGGTCCTTGACGGAACAGCCGAATAGGGAAGCATTTTGTCTAGAGGTGTCAAATGGAGCCCACTCACCAGCCTCGGCACATGGGGCAAAAGGGACAAAAAGCCCCAAAGGCCATGTGGGCTTGTGGCGGCCATTTATAAAAATTTTAAAATTCATCAACGCTTAAAATAAGTTAATGAATCCACCTATAAACTAGACCCAACGCACCTATATTACACTATTGATGCTACTGCACATTTCAAATTGCTATCCACTGCAATTGTCAATTACAACCATGACAAGACAAAGCGTAGTCAAGTAACTTCAATAACAAATCCTAATAAGTAATAAAAAAGGGCTAAACCAATATACAATAAATGACTACAAGTATAAACTTGGCACCAACATGAAGCAGATTTACTAAGATTTCATCAAAATTTTCACCTTCTCAATCGTTCTTACCCTATAAACAAAACTCAGCAATAAATCCAATCGTTCAAGTGTAGTGTTACTACTTACTAGGCCAAAAACCCCAGAAGCAGCAACTTCGCCAACTACAACGACAGCGAGAACTTCACCAGATACCGCAACAACGGCGCGGGACCTTTCAGCTCCTTCACGAACTACTCTGACGGCATCTTCACCACTCCGGCGGCGGCGAGAAGTTCGTCAGCTACGGCAACTACGAGAAGGGAAGGACGCGGCCGCTGAGTTGAGCGAATTCAACAGCTACGAGAAGGGAAGGACGGTGGCGTCGTCGTTTTCGAACTATGAGGCGAAGGGGAGACGACTTGGGGATCAGGGTTCATTAGAGGGAGACGATTTGGGGGTGAGAGTGTTTCAGACTTCCAGATTTGGGGGAAAGTGATTGAGTGAATGCCCCTTGCCGATGGGGAGTGATATGGGCTGCGATGGGGGAGTGATATGGGCTGGCCCATGGGGCCTGACCCACTGTTTTAATGGGTTTTACTGGGTCAGGACCTTCTTAAGGTGGGCCAAAATTTTAATGGGACTAAAATAGTGAACTTGGGGGCCAGCTAGGGGGCTCGGGCCACTTTGACAGGACTAATTTTGTCCCCGTTCCACACAAATCCAAGTTGGGGCCATCTTGGAGGTGGCGTATTGAGCCATGGAGGGAGAGCAAACACCTTGTTTTGAACAAAACAGAAAAAATAGAAATAGAAAGTACAAAAATACAAAATCAGAGAGATACCGAATGAGAGACTCACGAGCTCTTGTGATGAAGGAGTGTGAGATCAGCTGTGGCCTTGGTGGCTGGCGGTGTGCGACCTGTGACAGAGATGAGAGAATGCTGTCAACCAATTCGCATGGTCTCTTTCTAAGGCCTGAGCTGCCTTAGTGAATGCTCTCAACCAATTTATGAGATAAATGTGATGGTGATTACAGAGAAGAATTGTGCCGTTGTTTTGTGCTGTTGTTGGGTGATCAAAGAAGAAGAGAGACGTCAATCAAGTTTGGTTTTATGAGTATCGAAGAGTGTTCAAAACAACAGGACATCATCTCGTTTACAAAATTATCACCGTGTTTTCACTTATTTAGTTACTTGCGAATGTTTCATTTTATCTCGCTAAAATTTTATATCGAATAATTTGGTGCTTTAAAAAAAAGTTAAGATAAAGAGGCTTTTGTGAAAAAAAAAATTTAAATTAGTTCCTATAAAAGTGAGTTATCAGATAGTTCATTCTAACCTAACTTATCAGATTTAATTTGACTTATTCAATTTTACATGAATCAATTTATCCAATTTCAAATTTTCTATGGACCAATTTTAGAATTTTATTTTTTAGGGACAAATTTATGTGATAATTTAATTTTATAGAGACTAATTGATAAAAAAATTTTTATAGGATCAATTTATCGAATTTGAAATTTTAGAGGGACTAAAATGGGTATTTTGTTTACTTTTAAAAGCGGAAGACCAAAAACAACTTTCAACTGTTTCTAAAATTTGTTTTCAGATTAAATAGCCACGAGACAAATTAGTTCATTAAAGTTTAAAAGCTTAAATTAATTCTTCATATTTCAAAAAGGGACAATTTGGTTCTCAATATCGAGTCATACGACTAAAAAATATTATAAGAAGGACCACTTTGGATATTTTGCTTTTTTAAACAATGAGAAGTATTTGTTTTGGATAAACTAAAATTATCTACTGTTGGAATCAATTTAATCCCCTTGAGGTATAAAGCTTACAAAAGTATGTGTTGCCTCTAACCATAAAATTCTCTATATACATCCAAAAATCAAATTATTAACTAGATAATTTCAGAAATTTAGCTAGCTATGAATTGTCAAGAAATATTTGGTTGATTTTAAAATCAAATAAGTTTTTTCAATTTTTTATTTTTACAAATTAAAAACTATTTTGCAAAGCACTTTTCAATCAGGAACTTATTGTTTTAGTATGTCTGTGTGTGTGGGTATGCTTTTTTATCAGTTTAAATTAAAAAAATTAAGTAAATACCAAACTCTTATTTATATATTTGGGCTTATCACATAAAAAAAGTATCTTTATTATGAAAGTAGGAGCAACAAAAATGAAAGTATTATTACGCTACACTAACAAATGTGTCCAACTAAACCATTCACTATATTTAAAAGTCTTATGAAAAAAATATTTGATTAAATAATAATTCGTACATAATTGAACATTTTCGAAAAAAAAATGCACATAGTCTTCCCAAGGCATATAATTATAATTAAAATATCCAATCATTTATAATAATAGTTAACAATCAAAATATACAATTATTCATTTTCGATTTGATTGTGTTGTAATTAGCGTAAAATAACATTCAATAGAGCAGAATTATAACAATCAAATAATCGAATAATGTTCGTTATTATAACGATCAAATTATGACACAATTATAACAATGATTTTATGAATAATAACTTAAAGAAATAGAGAATAAGGTTAGAAGTGGACAGAGATGCTTTTATTTAAGGCAATGAAAAAAATTGTGACATCACTTTATCAATGAAAGAAAAAAAATTACTACTTTTATTTAATACTACAATTAAGTAAAACAAGAAAAGAAAAGAGTAAATAACTAGATATTTTCGTTATTAATCAAATGACCAATATTCTTATCTAGATCCTCAAAGAAATCAAATACATCAAGATGACTTGTATTCACCATGGCATGACCATCTAAATTGTCTTTAGAAACAAAATTCACCTCTACCTTTTTCTCTTTGATTGATCATTGATAAAAATCAATCAAGTGTCTTGGCGTACGACAAGTACATGACCAATGACCTTTTCACCACAATGATAGCATTTATTTTCTAAATTCTTACTCTCCTTTTCTTCCTATCATTGTTTTCCCATTTTTGTGTGACTTCTTGTTGGAAGAGGAGGGAGGAGCACGTGAAAGTGACCTTTCTTTTTTCCTTGATCACGCTTTTATTGAAACCACGATCTTTACAGCTTCTTGGGTTATAATTTGTCACATTCGCTTTAGGAATGGAGGAGAATAGGGAGAGCTTCATGATTTTTCATGAGCAATTCATTGGTTTGTTCAATCACAAGAAGGCATAAAATCAATTCGAAATATTTAGTAAATCCCTTTTCTTGATAATGCCTCCAAAAAGCGCTTTCGAGGCATGAAAGGTTGAAAATGTTTTTCTCAACATATCATTATCAGTAATATATGGGGATCATACTTTTCCTTTAGGGTACTCCAAAGATCTCCAGATCTTTAGGATATTCAGTTTTAATCCTTCGTGGAGGTGACGGTGAAGGAAAATCATAGTCTTTGCTCGATCCTTTAGGGATGTAGCATTTCCTTATTTGATGGTGTTTCCAAGACCCATTGAATTAAGGTGAATTTTGGCATCTAGGATTCAAGATAGGTAATTTTTTGCCCAAAACATCAAGGGCTACAAATTCAATGTTTGAAGGGTTTGACATACCAAAGTTGTACGCCCAATTTCTCCTGTTTGTCCAAATGACTAAAATGAAGGTAATTCTTCCCGAATTAAAGGGCAGTTGCCCGACAATCCTCGAATGGGTCAACTCGATGTTTAAAGGGGATTATATTGTTATGAATGATATCCGAGGTGAAAAATCTCGTTTTCTAAACTTTCACTCAAAATGACCAAAATACCCTTGTGTCTACACGGGTAAAAGGTGCTGTTTGAGTTCAAAATTTTCCAGGAAGTTTAGAATGTTGTTTTTAAGTAATGTTTGATGTTTAGTTGAGCCAGAAATCCGGAGTTTTAGTGTAAAATTACCATTTTGCCCCTAAAACAGTGTACAGTGAGCCTAATGACGCAATTAAGCAAACCTAAGCAATATTAGACTCTAATTGAAGATTAAGTTATTTTGATAATTAATCTAGAGTCAAAATAATTTGTTAAGGTTAATTAGAACCTAAGATTGCTTAGATAAACTCTAATTGCATTCTTTAATTCAAGATTCCTAGTCATGGAATCTTGAATAGTATTTTCTCTCCAATTCCTTAAATTAAGGAATTGTGTCATACCTCATTTGACTAAGAAAATGAATTTAATTTGTTGATCTAGTATGACCACTCCCTAATCAAGTCTTGACCTTCCTAATTACCCAATTACCTCACCTAAACACCTTCTTACAAACTCCTAATCAAAAGCCTAATCAAAGAAACACTTAAACACATCCTTAAACCACAATTTCATGAACAAAATCCCTTCCCCCTTGGCTGATGTGTTGGCTGAAATCTCCCCTAAAATGGTGCCACATGTTGATTTTTGTTGCACTCCAAGCCCATGCCTTAGGTCATACCCAAACCCATACCTCACCATGCCTTCAACCATACCTTTGTAAGAGATATTTCTTCTCTCCTTCCTCCCTCAAGAGTGACCAGTTCCTTTCCACCCATGGAAGCCTCATTGTTGAAAATTTCTATAAATACCAAGCCTTGATGAACCTTGTCACACTTTGGTTCATTTGTTAAGTTTACACTTCTTGCAAAATTCTCTCATTTCCTCTCAAAACTCCCTCACTTTGGCTGAGTTCTTCCTCAAGATTTCAAGAGAATTTTCTTCTCATTTCATCAAGAAAACAAAGCTTCCTTACATCTCTCTTCAAGACTTCTTTAGGTAGGGGTTTTGTTTTAATGTTTTGGCTTGTGTTCTTAAGAAAAGTTCTAGTTTTCTCTTGGTTTCAAACTCTTTTCCTCTTCCCTTTTCTTTTTCGGCCAAGAGGCCCTTTTATAAAGAAAAGATGAGCTTGATGATGAGGTTTCAAGATAATGACTTGATGTTGTCATGTGAGAAACCTCTAAAGCTTGAAATAACTTGGCCTTGGACCATACATGCCTTGATTTCTTCCTTTTCCTTGATAAAGTTTATGGATTTCTTTTCTTTTCCTCTTCATGATTTCAGTTTCCTTTGCTTTGGTTTGAATAAAGTTTGCTAAAAATTGTAAAGTAGAGCACAAAAGTTTTTTCAAGAAAATTAATCATAAGATTTCAAAAAGCTCTAAGCTTACCCTTGCCAACCTTAAAGTTAGTCGACCATTCTAAGAGTTTACTCTAGATTGAAGCCCATGAGCAATAAAATAAAGAATATGAGTAGTTCTATTTATGTTTATTTTGTTAAAGTGTTGATGTTTTTGGTTTTAATTCATTTTCTTGAGCTTGATGATAAAGTTCAAACCAAAGATTTCTTTGAAGACTTGGTGTTAAGAACTTTAAAGCTCACCTTCCATTGTAAAGATACATGTTGGGTTAAGGCATTTGATGTTCCTCTAAAGTCTTGTAGGAGCTCTAGTCAAGATAAAACAAGTTGCATTCATGTTTAAGTTTATGTCTTGTATCTCATGTTTATTTTGATGCCATCACTAATTTCACAAAGATAAATGAATGAACTTGCATTACCATATTTAAATTCCCAAGCTTGCATTTCATGTTTAAATTTCAAGTCATCACTTAATCCTTAAAGATAATAATGAGGTTGCATCTCATATCTATTTTATGTCCTCACTTTACTTTGTAATGAAGAGTAAAATGAAGTGCATAGCATGTTTAAGATTATGTTATCACCTAAATACTCTAGAGCTCAAAGACTTGCCCTAAGTATCTTCAATGGGGAATCTCTAATAAAAAAGAGATGGATGTGTTTTAGTATGATTCAATGATGGGTTGATTTTGCAAAATGTATGGATGATTTCAGGAAAATGTTGGAAAAACTTTTATGAGGTCTCAAGGTGTTTAAATAGTTTGGAATGTGTCAAAAATCATGTTTTCTCAAATTCAAGGTTCTGGTAATCAATTACCAGCTTATGTAATCGATTACCAGAAGGGTTTTTGAAGGACTTTTTGTTCTTGGTAATCGATTACCAGAGACAATGTAATCGATTACCAAGGCTTTCTTCATGCCCAAAACCTCCCTAAAACTCTGTAATCGATTACCTGTTAGTGTAATCGATTACTGATGTTCTTCATTTTCGGAAACGGGTTTAACCCTAAGTAATCGATTACCTACTATGTAATTGATTACCAGTTGTTAAACCCAGAATAAATTTAGCTCCTGGTAATCGATTACGAGGCACATGTAATCGATTACCAGAACACCTTTGCTCCTGAAATTGTCCCAAGAGAAAACTAGCAACTCGTGTGCACTTATAACATGAGTTTATGTGATTATGTGTGATGAATATTGTTGGTTTCTGTCTTATCCTTGTGGCCACTGTATAAATTCTGTTTGAGGAGTTAGAATGCATAATGTTATGCTTGAGCGAAGTGAGGAACGTTTTTGGAGGATTGGGAAGACTAAACAAATAGGGAGAATGTAGAACTATAATCTTAAAGTGCTTAGACACAAGAATAATAACTTCTGTTTCAGCATAATTGAGCTTAAGAAAGATGGTTCATAGCTAGTGATTATGCCTAGGAGTTGAACATAGAATCTTAGGCGAAGATAGAACTTAGAAAAGAGTTTAAGGCATAGATTCTAGAATCCCCATAGTTGGATGATGATCTTGATGAGTAATCTATATAATGATGTTGGATGAATTAGTGAAGCATAATAAAGAACAATTTTTCCCCTAGATATGATAAAAACTTGCAATGGGTGATAAGATTACTAGAAAAAGAATTCAAGAGACCTAAGGGCCAAAGCATAAGACTCATAGAGATAGGAGGTGTGATGTGAGCATGAGACCGAGAAAGTATATTCTTAATGACGTGAATATGATTACATTTCAAGTATGAAACCTTATGTGAATAATTGATATGTTGATATGATGAAGTGTTGTATTTAAGATGCATGGGGTTTTCGAAATATAAATGAGATTAAGGAATATGCTCATGTGAACTAGAAAGTTATTAATTTGAGAAAGTTCCATGAGAATGATGCATGTGATTGAGATTATGTGGCATGACTCAAATTTGAGGAAATTCAAAGCTGTTATGTCGCGAATTTCCGTCAAATTTGAGACTAAGAAAGTTTTTTGAGAAATATGATGTTTAAGGTGACACACCGAGACGTACTTCTCCTCTAGGTGAAGAGAAGGTAAAACCGTGAAGGCATAGACATTAGCCTGCCAAAGCAGGACAAGTCGTGGTCTTAACCAATCGATGCGTTTCAAAGAAGGAAAAAGTCTCATGATGGGTGATCCTTAGCCCCCTACCCATACTCTGGGAGTCGAGATTATGATGATTATGATTATGATTATGTTTATGATTCGCTTATCAAGAGGATAAGTAAGAACTAGTGACGATTAGTTAAGGTATGAGCTCATAGCCTAGTTTAAGGAGTGCGGTTACTATTATGTTTGGTGTCACAAGATTAAGATGAAGGAATGATGTTCAAAGAGAAGTTTCATGCCACTTATATGTTGATTGATTATTGTTTGGTTTGCCTACTGCCATGCATCCATGAACTATTATGTTGCATACATGCATTAAGATTCATTATAAAAGATATGGACCTTAGATAAATATCTTTTGTGAAAACTTCATAATGAACCTATGCATGCTTAACCTTTTCATAATAAACCCAAGGTTCCTGGGACGTGAACGATGACACTAGGATAGAGGATTTCTCTCCTGAGATTCTTTAGCAAGATTCTCACCCTCTCTCTTTCTCTTTCCGTTACGTCTCCAGCTGCGATGGCGTCGTTCATGATTTTTGTTGACGCGCCCGTGTGGGAGCTGCACTACGATCCGGATCATCATTATACCATTTCGAGGGTCGTTGTGCTATACGCATTTTTGCATACATGAGACGCCCATTTGCCTTTCCGGTCTCCAGTTTCCGCTTCACCCCGACTTCTCCCTATGGCGAGACCTGATTTTGAGAGGACGCGACCTCGTGATGGGCAGAGGGTAATCAGCCATCATCCTCAGCGTGTGTGATTATCCGAATAGTACCCTCATACGTCGTTGCAGGAGGACCTCTCCGAGGACTCACTTGCCGATCCTTATTGGAGGATTCGCCTCTCGGTGCCTTCACGGCTAATGGGGTAGCGGGACACGATCTCTCAGCCGAGCCTATGAGGCGTGTAAGTCGGCCTGAAAGGCGCCTTCGCCGAGGTGGTCACGTCGCTTCGCCGATTCGCATGCCCACGCCCCTCTTCGGTGGGCCACATCGAGGAGCTTCGTTAGTTCGTGGGTTACATATCTCCGTCCGAGGATTAGCATCGTCCGTAGGCGTCGGAGGAGGGTTGCTTTTGTGGGAAATATCTTTTGGGGTTTTCATGTATTCGTTGTTATGTTTCTTATTTCTGTTATTGTATTGCAAGTTCTCCCATTACATGGGTAAGACTTTATGCTTTCCTTTATATTTTTGTAGTGATGTACTAAACTATGTTAATTAATGTTATGATGAATGATTTCATGATTGATGTGTTCTTTATGGCTTTTGATTTGTATGTTTGATTTATTCTTCCGCTTTTCGTTTCATTTATGTCATGCGCGAATGGCTCGCACTTTGTTTTACATGTTTCATTTCAAAAAAAATTTACTCGTATTTTCTAAGTTATTTCTAAAAGAGTTTTAAAGGAAGTAACAACTAATTAATCTTGATACGTCTTAGGCATATGGGTTAAATATTAGGTGTTACAAAAGTCTTCTTCTTAGGAGAGATAGTGTAATGCTCATAACATGTTGTAAAAAAATAAGAATAGAGAATAATGGATAAGAAGAAAAAATAGTCTAATTGACAATTTCAAAGGTATTCTACATTAAGTATCTAAAAAATTATTTATAATCAAAGGGTGAGTGATATAAGATCATAATAGATTCGATAATCAAATCAAATCTTAATTGAATTAGTTAAAGATTATGACATCTATCTCCAAATAATATTCCATAACATGTAAAACTTTTTTATTTTTTAAGCTCCGTTCCCTTTTTTTCCCATTAAAAAACACTTCTTTTTAAAAAGCACTTCTACCCCATGAAAAATGGTCGCAAATATTAGAAAGAACGACGTCGTTAAGGGTAGCATTTCATTTTAACTTTTGCATTTTTGGGTATATAGGCATTCAATGGGCAGCATGGTAAAAAGCCACAATCTGATCACAGTGGGAGAGGTGGTTTCCTCCATTCATGTTCTGCTCTCATCCTCACTCACTCACTCACGGGCTTCGCCATTACGGTGAGTAGCGAAATTCTCGTGTCCCATTTTTGCGTCTCTTTTTCCTGTCTCCTCAATAAAAACAAATTCATCCTACAAAAAACTATTCACTTCCCTTCTCCAATTCTCTGCGCTGCTGCCTGCCACGCACCACAACACCTTCACAACCACGGGGGTAAGGTGAGGTAACTCTGATTGATATCCACTTCTCTTCCCTTTCTCAGCACCCCATTTTCTAATACCCTCTTTTCCTTGTTTCAGATTTTTCATTATTTTCTTATTTTATTATGTGGGTATGCTCAATATGCAAGCAAACATTATAAAAGCCACTATCTTTATTTTTTATTTTATTTTATAAAAAAAGTTATTTTTAGTTCCATATTAAATTATGAATGGTGATGATTCTCAAATTGCTGTGTGTGTATAATTAGTTAATTACTTCTCATAGCAGTATTTAGTTGTTAAGCTGTGTTCCACAAAATTTATTTTTTCTGATAAATGTCCCTTTTTTCAAATGTACTTTTAGAATAATATGGAAATCAGTAGCGCCCATAATGGGGGTAGCATGATGTGGTTTTTCAAGGACAGAGGGTTTGATGATAACAGCATACAAGGAATGTTCAGGAAGTGCAAGCGCCTTGAGAATGTTCATAAAGAGAGAGCAAGTGAGAACTGGGAGTATTTGAGAAGCATTGGCATTCAAGAAAGGAAGCTTCCCTCCATTGTTTCCAAATGCCCCAAGATCCTCGCGCTCGGTCTCAATGAGAAGATTGTGCCCATGGTTGAGTGCCTCAGGACACTAGGAACAAAGCCCCATGAAGTCACCTCTGCCATAGCCAAGTTCCCTCACATACTCGCGCACAGCGTGGAAGAGAAGCTCTGTCCCCTTTTGGCGTTCTTTCAGGCATTGGGAATTCCCGAAAAGCAGCTTGGGAAGGTGATACTGCTCAACCCTAGGCTTATCAGCTACAGCATCGAGACAAAGCTCAAAGAAATTGTGGACTTCTTTGCTAACCTTGGTCTCGATAAAGATGGAATGATTGGAAGAGTCATAGTCAAGGACCCTTTTATTATGGGTTATAGTGTTGATAAGAGGCTTCGCCCGACTTCCCAGTTTCTGAAGTCAATAGGCCTGAGTGAGCTTGATCTTCAGGCTGTGGCTGTGACCTTCCCAGCAATCTTGAGCCGAGATGTGAACAAGGTGTTGATGCCTAATTATGATTTTTTGAAGAAATGTGGATTTCAAGACAGACAGATAGCTGCTTTGGTTGTTGGTTTTCCTCCTATTCTGATCAAGAGCATACAGAATTCTTTAGAACCTAGGATCAAGTTTTTAGTAGATGTGATGGGGAGACAAGTTGATGAAGTCATTGACTATCCTTGCTTCTTTCGTCATGGTCTAAAGAGAAGGTTAGAGTTGCGGCATAAACTTCTAAAGCAGAGGAACTTAAATTGTAGTTTGGGTGAAATGCTGGACTGTAATGATAAGAAGTTCCATATGAGGTTCGGCTTGTTAAAAGGACATGCATTGAGTAACTAGGTCTCATCCCTATTCTAATTAATTTATGAATTTTGCTGTTAGCTTAATAGTTAGATTCATATTTCTGTCTTCCTTTCAAAGTTTTTGGGATTCCATATTCTTCTGATGTTTTGCTCTAATCACAATCTTGTGATATGTTGTAACTAAGATGATAGGTTATCCTTTGGATCTATGATTGAGCTATGTTTGTGCAGCATGGGTACTGAGTGTTACTGTGTCATCATGCGGTGGTGGTGATGTGGTCCTGTTAGTCCTGTTCCCATACCTGCATTGGTTCATGGAATGTTGAATATTTTACAGTAAGTTTCATGAACTATCAGGAAAGATTTGGGTAAATTCCGCTGATATTTGTTTGAGCATAATTAATCAGATAAATGCTTTAACTAATTCTCCACGACTGATGTGTGAAAAACATTTACCCCTACCTTGAATACATTCGAGATCATAATGGTTAGGACCTGATAGACAAACTAAGCGCGGTTGTTATGACTATAAACCAAATTTTGGTGACTGTTTCAGTTTGGTGCGTGGAAAAAAAACTTTGTCAATGTGTTTATGGAGGATGGAAGTATAGTTTTTTCTGTCACATTCATGATGTTGCTTGAAGCACAAATGTAGGATCTTTTGCAGATAAAGTTGTGAATAGATATGTAGGGTAGATGCAAATCTTTTGATTTCAAGCATAAGTCATAGAGCATAACTTCATTTTCTGCATGATTAGAAATTGAATTGTGCTATCTAGATTAGGATTATAGAAGGTTCAACCAGATGTGATATGGATTTGTATCCATTATAGTGAGTGTTTTTTCCCTCACTGTGTAGGATGTTGTAAATTATCTTTAAGATTTTACTTTTCAAATAGACTGTGCACCTAGTGCTTGTGTGGATATCCATTTTGTTCCTTTTATTGTCGTGTTGCAGTTAAGTTTTTCCATGTTGCTGATGTTAGTAGAAAATATTGCTATGACATATTTTCTAATCTTCCTGATTCTCTTAAAATAATTATAGTTTAATATGGTACAGTTCTGGGCAGTAAAACTCAAACTTCAATTGCTACTGGGGATGAGCTGCTTGTTGCAGTAATAAGAATTTGTTTAAGAATAAAATTTATACCTTTCATTTAATTGATTTAATTTTGATCTATTGTCATTATGAAATTGTCTTACATTGTCATTTAGTCATATATTGACACATTATTTAATAGTTTAGATGGTTTGGTTCCTTGGATTATTTTGTCCATCTGTAGTCTCACTCTTTTAATAACCTGAGAATACCTGATACTATAAATTTGTTTTACATTGATAGAGTATGAGTAGATCAAGATTAAAGTTATGTATAGTATAAACTTATGATTATGCAACATACTATCTTGTCAATCAATTTCTTCTTTTCTTTGGAATTTTTTGTATGATACATAACTTATTTGGAAAGTGGTTTTGTTGAATCATATGTTCTGAAGAGTGCATGGAGATCAACTTGAATGCTTGAACTAAGTTGCAACAAGTTGTTTCCATTTTAACCCAATCGAAATGCTTGTGAGGCATGTCTAATAAGCTGAAGCACAAATGACAAAGTGTCATTCCACTTTAATCATTTACACTGTAGTTCATTTTATACAAATTCTATGCTAGTCTTGTTGCAGCAGCAGCTTCTACCTTTTACTTTTGCTGATTTATTCTGCAATCTTAATTAAATGATCAGTAATGTGGCACGATCGCTTGTGCCCCTTCTGTGATGGTTGATGATTGGTTTTTCATTGCTGTTGAGAGTGAAGCTACAGCCTCTCCAACTGTCAAGAAAAGGTTTTCTGCTTGTATGAAATCATTAGCTTCATCTGCCTTTTTCAGCTTTTCTATGACCTCAGCGAGAGGATTCACCAAGACAAGCTGTCACAAGTCGCATGAATTAGTTTTGATCTATGTATCAAGGTGTGTAAATAAATCTAGCAAATGTCAAGAGTTAGCATCCTTGCCTCGACACCCTTCTTTTCCAGTGCTGCCTTCAACTCCTTGAAAAGTGAAATTCCACTTGTGTCGATGGCACTCACAGCTGAAAGAAGAGATGTGATACATATTAATTTTCTGATTTGATGAGTACCCCTTGAATGGTTAGAAGGTAGGTGACATGAAATGTGTTCAATAATATGCTTGAAGAAAGATTGTCAAATAGTGCGATTCCACAGTCCAATAATAAGTAAGAGCTCAGACAGTAAAGTTTTATCATTAGTTTAAGTGATTCCCAGAAAGTATGAACTGAATGACACCCTGCAACAGATATTACTTGACTCATAAGAAATCAAGACAACATGAAATTCCAACTTTACTGTGTATACCTGACATTTCCAGGATAAAAAATCGAAGGCTTGATTGTTCCTTTTTGTTGTCTTCTTCTTCTTCAATCCATCGTAATGTCCTAATATGGCATGCCAATGGTTGAGTAACATAGGAAATAAACTCAATGTACCAAGATAAAAAATGCTTCATAAAAACCAACCTTTCGTTGAGATATGTGATGTTAGCAAAATTGATGGGAGCCTCAATGCTTAAAATGAGAAAACCAGATACTCTTACAGCATCCTTATATTGATGAAGATTTCTATATATGTCTGTCCCTGGTATCTTCCCTAACATTACTGTCTTAGGCCTTGTAATTTGTAGGAGTATCTTAAAGGTTGATAACCCAACCTGATCAACAACAGCGTGGTCATCAATTGTCAATCAAAAAGAGCTCCTATAATTTATGAGTAGTGTTATTTAATTGTAAAAAGTGTACATTGTATCCGTAGAGCAAGAAAGACAAACTCTTGTTTTGTGCCTTTCTCTCTCTATGGATGTCCATTCCTTTATCCACTTTCTATGTTCAAATAACTTGATTCTTATTTTATTCTTCTAGCAAAGAAAGGTGCTATAAGCTTCCACAAATGAATTTTTCATGGATTCTAGTCACTCCCTTGTTTAAAATGCAGGAATAGGATTTATGCAAAGGAAAATTGGTTTTGTTTTATGTAGAAAAATTAAAATATTATTGTAGGTATCATCGTATCCGTGAACTTACTGCCAAAGCAAGGCCTTGCTGTACAGAGATGAAAGTAACACCAAAGAATGCAGTCAACATGACAATGAAATCGAATTTGTCGATCCTCCAAATGAGGCAAGCAGCAGGGATATCAATGAGGCCAATCACTGCTGTGACTATGATTGCACCCAAAACAACATTAGGCGTATATTGGAACAATGGCATAAGAAAAAGGAGTGTCACCATGACTGTCACTGACATTACTACATTTGACACAGCTGTTTTTGCACCCGCGTTATTGTTAACAGCTGAGCGAGAAAAGGCACCTGAAATTCATAGTTTAAATGACTAAATATGTCAGTGAAACTAATTATGTTTCATTAGACTTCAGGAAAGCTTTTTGTTCAGGCATGTTTATAGGTTGCAATTGCAAACTTGAACCTGTTGTAACATAGCAGGAAGTGAAGGAGCCAACCACATTCATGAACCCGATTGCCATCATTTCCTTATTTCCATCCACTTTGTAGTTCCTGAGAGCTGCAAATGTTCTTCCAACTGCAATACCTTCCTGTTTCAGAACATTCCACTTATCCATCAATTCCAGTATAGATCAAATCAATTATGCACATGCTGCATCAGCTTCTTTTCAATGTGTATCTTACATCATATACTTCCAAAATTACCGCAGGACTATAATCAAAATTGATGTTAAACAAGTAATAAAAAGGAAAGTGGAGGAAAAGGGGGAAACATGTCAAACTTACAGTGAGGGATAAAATGCCTGTGATAAGCCCAGTTTTCATGACAAGGCCTAGGTGACTTTCATGAAAGCGCAACATATTCCAAGAAGGAGGATTTATTCCTTGTTGCAGTTTACCAATCTAGCAACCATGCAATTAAGCAGGCAGCAGTATGTTAATTTGTTTAGTAATAAATAAAGGTGATTGTTATGCATATATGAGTGGTTTAAAAACCGCTAAATTGATTTATGATTGCATAGGAGCAAATATATAGTGAGAGTTGGGATTTTGTTGACTTACTACACTGATGCCATGATTTTGACCCTTAATTGCATAAACCAAGAGAGTAGAGATGATGACAGACACAAGAGGAGCTCCAGCTGAGACCCAGAAAAGTTTTGGTTTCCTCATGCTCTGCGTGCATTTATTTCGATGTGTTAGTCAACACAGCCATGCATGCACTTATTGTGAGAGAGTATATACAAAAACACAAACAAAGGCCGGTATGTCATATTAATTATTGTTGGTTCCATGGCAATGAAAAAGATCGTACAGTTTATCTAGCCTTTTATACAGTTGCACACGGATGGAAGCTCTTGAAGTTTATATATTTCATTTTTAATTGCAGAGTCATCAATGGGCATTGTAGGGAATTATCTTGGTAATTGTAACACTTTTTAAGAACACCTGAAAGAGACATTGTTTTAAATTTATAGTAGTGCTGCTTATAAGATATTATAGTTAGTGTATCAAATATAGAGTCTAAGCTGTGGTTTTAAATCTTGATCATCAGGGTGTTGTGTATCAGTGCCGTAGGGTTCACTTTTACTATCGGTGGTCATTTGTAACCATCTCACATAAGACTTCAGAATTTCTTTTGCAGAGGCGATCGAGTAAACAATTTTTTTTGGTATATATATAAATAAAAGCCATTATTGTACAATATTTTAATCATGTACATAATTTACAATCATAATTCCAATTACAAGATTTTAAAAAACAATTATTATTGTGTTTGCTCATACTTCTATTATTTGATATGACTCAAATCTGTATAAATTGAAATTTGTACAATAGTCATGCCGAATTTCAACTAATGTAAACAAAATATATTGTGCAAACACCGAAATTCCTCAATAACTGGCAATAGGATAGAGCCCTTGGGTAGTGTTTGATATCCTTCTACACTATAGATAAAAATATAAAAAATATTATTCCTATATTATGTATGATTATAAGTATAAGACGTAATAACCTTGATATCTTATTTAAAAATATGGCAACAAGACAATAAATAAATGAAAAAATATTATGTACCCTGTTGAACCACCTTCGACTGATCATTAGATCATTGCAGGCTGGCCACCACATCACTCATGATTGTGATGATATATAGAAAAATATTAAATATGTATAAAAATATTATTAAAAAAATTAAATTTTTATTTCTGCATTTTGTTCCTTATATTTTAAAGGTACAAAAAAATTTATATTTTATATTTTGGAATAAAATTTTTATCTTCTAATTTTATCTTTATTATTAAATAAATTTATGTCTCTAATATTTTAGTATTTCTATGAGAGTGACAGTGACTAAACACTGCCTTGCTACTATTAGCCCCACGCAGCATGCACCGCAAAGTAAAAGCCGTCCGGGTTGAGGTTACTGACTGCGGAATGAACATAGTTTCTGCACAAACACCTGTGACTCTGAATCTCCTGTGTAATAGTGCATATGTGTTAACCCAAGGCTCTGAGGCCTGACCGGCATCCAGGTGTGTAGTAATTGGTGCCGGAGGAGTTATTGGATGATCTCACAAAAGAAAGAAAAAACCTATATAATCATAAATTTTATGAGAATTTTGTATTGTGAGTCATAATTATTAATCTTTATATTAATTATTAAATTATATTATTTTATTTTATCTAATAATTACTATAATTATCAAAGATTTTATATATATTTTTTCTAGATGTGTTTGTGGATCATTATTATTTGTCACACTCTGACTATTTTAATATAATAATTAATATATCAAAGTATGATGACACTGTACATCTTTTCTTTTTTCCGTTTTAAGAAACTAAATCATAATATAGTAGATTTTAACATTGTCTTAATGGGCTTGTCCTGTGTCTCGGAGGTTGCTGTTTTCAGAAAGACGATTTTTACCAAAAACTTTTGAATTAATGTTGATACTTAGATCAACTATCAACGTCTGTAAATATATTATGTTAAAGATAAGTATATTTAACGGCTGTATCTAACGCAAAATGGATGATTAAAAGGGGAAATTATCGTATGTAATGTATGATAGAAGTTTTTCTCGAAGTGTTTATAAAAATATATTGTGCAAACATATATCAATTTCTCGACTGAAAAAGGGGTTTTAGGAAGTCTCATAACCAAAATAAATTAATCAATTAAAAAGGAAAGAAAAAATTGAAGAAAATACGTACAACGTGTCTTGCCAGTAGTAGTAGCACCAGGAAGCAAATTCCCATCAGTATTGTTTGCCATGACCACTGCAGAAAAACCACAATAATTAATTTTTTTTTTTTCATTTGAGACAGACTATGGAAATAAAACTAAACCCGCAAATAGTCTCTATCGATTTGGACAAATTAGTTTTTGTAAAAAAAAAATGGTGTTTTATTCCCTAGTATTTTAAAATGTCAGATAATTGAGTACAATTGTCAAATTTTTCCATTAAATACTATCAGGTAACTCTGTTAAGTAGCCAACGTCCTGCCTTTATTTTCTATACTATCATCCTAATATCTCTAATTATAAAAAAAAAAATTATATGTACTTATATGACGTAAGATATTGTCCTGATTCATTTTCATATGGAGTGTGAACCCTAGATCAAAAGTGAATTATCATGTTGTCTTACCAAGTGAGTGTAAATAATATAACTGTTATTAAAACAATGCCGTTTTGGGGTTTATGTTGCATTTACAGTGAAATTTATGAGTAAAATTGAGTTTTTGAATGTTAGAGTGAGATTTAGAGAAAACAAAAAACAAAAAAGTTACGCCGATTTGTAATTGGAGAGACTAGAAAGATGATGGAATCATCACTCATGTTAACTACAAAAGTTGATATATTTTGAGTTTACTAGATAAATAAATTATGTTCAAATACGTGATTTTATGAAAAAATCTAAAAAAAAAAAATTATTTTGAAAGGGATTTAACATGACTCTTGGCCCAAAGAGAAGAATTGGTTTCGCAACTGGTATTGCGTGTATGTCTGTGTGCGCATGTTTGTATGTTTGTGTGTCTCACCGACAGAAAGTAGAAGGTAAAACTAAAAGTAGTAGTAACCTCATGCACATTATGAAAAACTGAACTCATGACAGGAACAAGGCCCATCTGTGTGGTGAAATGTGTGATCCCAAGGAGGCTCTTAAGCTGCTGCAGAGAAACAATTATAGCAGCTCCAGCCATGAAACCAATAAGTATGGCCTTAGATAGAAAATCAATGATAAATCCAAGCCTGCAACCAATAACACCTTGCCTTACATATCAGGAAGATTCTCATATACTCATTCAAATGAAAAAAAGAAAAGAAAAAAAATGCAAAATATGGAAAGTGATTAACCTTAAAATCCCAAGAGAAGCTTGAAAGAGACCAGCAAAGAATGTTGAAGTGAAAGCTAGCTGAAGAAACAGAACCGGGTCTGCTGTGGGAGACACTTCCTGCCTAAGCATGGATCCCAGCACAAGAGAAGCAATAGAAACGGGTCCTACTGCTAGGTCCCTTGAGCTTCCAAGTACAGCATAAACAAGTGGGGGAACAAAACTAGAATCTGAAATAAAATATGCCAAACCAACTAACTCATAAGTATAACAATAATTAGCACGAGTTGTGGAGACAGAATATATCAATACACTTACATAGTCCCACAATTGGAGGAAGACTTGCAAGCTTAGCATAACTGATTCCCTGAATGGCAAATTCCATTACTGAATAAGAGGGAGCAAGTTCAGATGGGTTCATACTTAAAGAGGCAGAGAGAACTTTGATGACTAACCTGAGGGATGGCCAAGCTAGCAATAGTGAGGCCAGAAACAAGGTCAGATTTAAAGAGCTTGAAGCTGTAGTTAGGACCCCATTGAAGAATTGGGAACAAATACTGAGCTCCAAGGACTAGTTTCCTGCTGACTGGTTGTCCCTTGAATTGGCGCAAGGGATCATCAGGGAAGAAAGTTTCCTTGAGCCTGGCCTTAAACTTCTGTAGGGTGCTCTTGTGGGGTGGTGGGACAACTTGGTGTACTTCCATGGATATTTCCACGCAATGAGAATGCATGCTGCTGGCGTTGTTATGCTCCATTGAAGAGAACACAAATGTTGCAAAATGATGCGGTATGGTATGTTTATGTTTTTATGTTATGTTAGCTTCTTGTGGTTTGAGCAATGCTACCTTTTATGTAAGCCTTTCCTAGACCTACCCCATTAACCAACACCTCTACACACTTCTAGTAAAACAAGATCTCACCTCTGTCAACTAAAGTACAAAAGGATAAAAACAATATAAATAAGTGATTATAATTTTCAGAAATGAGAAAAACTAGAAGCTAGCCACAGCCGAGGGCTCTGCAGCCGCCAGCCATTGTAGCGGTATATATGCTATACGGTTCAGTTAAAATCTCCTCTCAAACTTGTGCGCGTTACAAACCAGAAAAATTATTGAGGCCCCACAATATTTTCAATCGAAATTCCAAAATCACTTTTTGAGTTTTGACTCTGTCGATGTACAAGTTGAAGAGTTAAGTCATTACTCGTAATTTTCAACTTTCACTCGAACATTACTGCCATCAGCAACATCATTAGCAGAATGATTTTGGCTAACATTCCTACCGACATGACGTAGTTCTTTGATGATTTTACGTGGCATCATTGATTAGATGCGGGCTTTGTGTTCAATAATTTCCATACTTAAGAAGGAATTTTAACTTCATGTATATGTGTATCTGTATCTTAACCCAATCCAAGGAAACAAAATGGCCTCAAAATTTTTCGTTTTCTTTTTTTTTGGTGGATACGGTGACAACATGAGGTTTGAATCTATAAGACTGGCCAAACCTCTCACTATTAGCCTACTCCCAATGGCTTCAAAATTTTTAAAAGCAGTGATATTCAAACACTAAAAAAATAGGTATCTATTGGGATATCCACTTAATAATCATTGGATATGATATGATAGATGAAATATGTGGAATCTATCATTACATTAAATGATTGTTAAGTGGATGTAAAATAGATACTATTTTTAGATGTTTAAATAGTATTTTTGAATTTTTAATTACTTGGATGATTCTGTTTCAATCTTTTGTTTGAAAAGATTGTTAAGACCAATATCCTAGCTAGTTTGGGGATTTTCTTCGATTCCTTCTTTTGGATATTGTCATCTAAATGTTTCTATTATTCAAGTAAAAATTCACACTAATGAAATGTTGTTCCAAGTGCAAGGGATTCAGTCCTTTAAGTATAATATCAAGAATCATATTATAGATAAACTACTCTTAAGAAGAGTCTCCACTTAGGTATATAACCGTAGTTGTTTGCAATCCAATATAGAAATGATATTGAAAAATAATTTGTTGGCCATTACTAAAAAGAAATAATAATTTAATTAAATATACCTTATCATAAATTGAATATATAAATTAATTTAAAAAATAAGTTAATAGTTAAATAATTAAATAATGAATAAAATATAAAAGAGTATCATAAAATTTAATAAATAATTAGTATCATTTCAAAGAAGGATAAATTTTAGAATTGAAGTCTTTTTTAAAAAAGTTTTAATGTTGAAAAATTGAATGTTTTTCACCCTATAGGCAAATTGATACTTATTCATTATTAATTTATTAATTAATCAATATCAATTATAAAAATAAAAATGGAGGTATCAATAACATATCATAATAACAATAATTATAAACTTTTTGGTTATAATCACCAATGTAGTTTAACAAATTTTAAACATCATTTGGTTCATTTAGAAAAAATGAAAATATTGACATTGCAAAAACACTATAATAGTGAGCAATAACATCAAAATCTTTAAATCAAAACTATTTTTATTTGAACTAGATAATGTCTATTCTAAATTAAATCAATCATCTCCTATTTAATTGTCTTTTACTTTACTATCTTTTTCAAATAGAATCATATATTTATTATAAAGACAGAATCAAACCAATCCCATAAATAAAAAATATTACGATTCACTAATTTCATTGAATTTAATATATCAGCATTGATCGTAGAAAAATCAAATATTAAATTATATGTTAAAATAAAAAATTTAAATAACATGATGTTTGAATTAATAAAGTTATATTGTAAAAAGTTGAAAAAAATTAAATGAAATATAAAATAAAAGTAAATTTAGATGAGTATAAAACATAAAGTCAATTTATCAAATTACCTTAATTTGATTTTATTTATTCAGCATAATTATTTTAATCATTATGTTGTATCATCAATTAATTAATTAAAATTGATAAATTAATTTACCTTAAATTAATTTTTTACAAATTAAATATAATATTCATATTAATTGAATAAAATAAAATTTGATTTGATTTACAAATCACTTATATATTCAAAATATATTAAGTAGGTTTTTATTTCTTTCATAACGTTGTTAAGTGATATTTAAAATGAATAAGAATAGACATCAATTTAATTTGAGTTTAAATTTAAAATAAAATTAAACCCCATTAATCAAATTTCTTTTTTTACATAATCATCAATCTAATGTAATATGATCTTAAAACTAAAAATCAAATTTGATGAGATTTGTTAAATAAACATCACATGATATATTATTTTTAAAAGAAATTCAGGATATGAATGATAAAAATATCTAATTTGATCTTTATTAATATTCAATTAGAACACTCACATAAAAAATTATATTCAATTAAAGCACAAAATTCATCTATAAAATCCTATTCAAAATTGAGACAATAAAATTGTGTAACTAAATTCAAATTAATTAAATCCAAGATAAAAAAAATTAATACAATAATAGTATATAAAGGCAAAAAATAGAATTGAGCTTTACAACCTTGATTCAAATTTTGAATTAGCAACCCATAATTGAAAACATAATCATAAATATTTTTTAGATTGGATTTTTTTATTGAAATATATCAATAAGTTCACACCAAGACTATTACATTCCAATAAAATCATTAGTATTGATAACCATATATATATATATATACATAATCTTCAATATTTTATAAATCTATACCATTAAAACTACCTATACTAACCATCAACATATCTAGTAGCTATGTCATTCATATTGTTTTAGCATGAATCCAAAAAAGATTATAATCCTATGCTTCCAAACTTTATTACCATATAGAATTAGTTATAGCACATATAGCCAAATTGATGTATTTCTTAACTATAATATTCTTCTTGGAACAACTTGTACAATTCAATGTGTTTATTGAAGGATGTTTCTTAATCACATAACTTGTCCCTCTAATCTTGAACTATTTTCAAAGCTTCTGAAACAATAGTGAAGACAATTCAAATGTGATAATGAATTGTAAGAAAATAAACACCTAAAATAAAGAAAAGTATTAAATATATAACAAAAGATGAAAAATATAAATGTAATAATAAAGAAAAAAAATATGTAGAACTGATAGTAGTAAAATTGATATAAATTAAAATAAGGTGTACTACTCATCTATATCAATTTTGATGACGTTGAAAATTGTCTTTTTCCCATTTCTCGATAGAAATAGAACTTTGAATTTTCATAACTTAGAATATTCCATAAGTGAAGAATTCTAACATGAAATTAGTATGACTCATTGTTAGAACTGATATGGAAAATCATATTGATAGATTAATTAATATTATATTACTGTATAGATTAATAATAATTATATTATTGTATATAATAAATAGAGGAATATTCTATTAGTTGCAAATACAAAAAAAAAGAATTATTTGAGTTTGTATTATTGATGAGCCATAGAAAGATAGATATTGATAGAGTGACTAAGTAATTGAAAGAAATATAAATTATTATGATATTGTTATTATTACAATTATAGATAGATTGTAAAATAATATGCATTAATTTAAAGAAGATTTAAATTTTATATCGGAATATGTGTTGTTAAGTGTACTTCTACTTTTGGCGAGAGAAATTTTTTCTAAAAAATTTAAAATTACCAAAAAAAAAATCTAACATTACAATTATTGTTTAATATTCCTAAATATTATATTTATATAGCTAGTTTAACATTTTTTTAAAAAATATTTTAGGTGACAATTTGCTTATGAAATTATAATATGCATCATTTGGACAAATATCAAAATTTTAATTATAATCAATTAAAATTTTGAATTAGTGACATATTTTCAAATTCAATTTCAATAACACACCCTAAAGAACATCATAACAACAAATCCAAACAAAACAATCAAAACACATCCAACAAATCCATACAAAACAATTAAAACACATCCATATCCAATCCAATGCAAATTGAAAAAAATCTATATTATATATAAAAAAAAGGTGATAGAAAAATACTATTTTGCTACATTACACATCATAAGACACATATACCAAAACTCTAACATTGATGAAGTTGTTTGAAAATATATATGATAGGAAATATATTGAATGGACAAAACCTTATAAATTATAGAAGAGCAAATCAATTAAAAGTGAAAAATAGAAGAGTGAAGTAAATAAAAAGGAATATAATAGCTCAACTGGTCCTAATTCCTATACATAGAAGAGGTTAGAAAATACAAAATATTTAAAAAAAAGATATCAATCTTAAAAATTTAAATAATATTATTTGTTTGCCACAATTGATATAACAATATATAATAAAATAAAAGAATAAAAATTTACAATGAAAATTATGGGAGAATGAATAGATTAGAATAGTGAAATAGTAGGAAAAAAAAAACAAATTTGGAGAAATGAAGCAAACTCATCTAACCTGAAAAAAACATAGGAAATGAATAAATTCGTCTTTGAATATGAGGTAATGTTTGATGGCATTAAAGCTAACATCAACAATTGTAAAAATTCCACAATAGCCGTTAATAAGAAAGGGAAGTGAGAAAGAGAGAATGAAAGAGATCATATAAGAAGGAATGCAAGAGTTGTAGAATAATGGTAAGTAAATCACAAAATGAAATTAATAACACTACTCATCAACAGTAAAATAAGATAAAAACAAATTAAGACAACAATTGAGGGTGATGAAAAGCAAATAATCATAGAATCATTCACATAGAAAATTATAGAAATTGGGTATCAAGACAAAAAATAGAATAACCTAACAAAATAAAATAATATTGAGAGGCGCTTGTTACAAAAAAATGACCTTGATAAAAATTTATATTAGAAAATTTGAAACTTAGTATTTATTATTGTAGATATGAAAATACTATACATTGATTTAAAGTTGATATTGAATTTGAAATTTAAATTTTATATTTTTTTAATTGATTAATTATATGAATTTTGAAATATACTTTCTATTTTTGAAGTAAATAAAGTTTGAAAAAATTATGAAAAAATGACACATGGTATGTAAATATGGAAGAATAAATTTCATAGAATATATATTTGAATTTTTCAAAAATTTAACAGGGATGTAAAAATGTAGCTAACTCAGTATAATAGTTCTCTCATATTCAATAGGTTTGGTATTTATTTTAGATTTGATTTCTTTAGAAGTTTTAGAAATATTTTTTATTTAAATATATTTTGAATTTTGTAATTGATATTTATTATACATGTGAAAATATATGTATTAATTGAATATGATTTTCAATTCAAAATTCAAATTTTTGTAATTAATTGTATTCATATTATATGAAATGTTAAATATACATTTTATTTTGCATAAAAGAGTACCCTTTATTTAAGAAGTAAAAATAATTTTCTAAATAATATAAATTATGAGAAAATGGCACATGGTGAAACAATTTCAAAAAATTTATTATAATAACTTTTTTATAATAGTTGTTTCATTTATCTAATTATTTGTTATTATTAATTATTAATATTTTAATACTATAATAATATATTTGACTGTCATTTCCTTTAACTTCTTTTTTTTATCATTTTAAAGTTTAATTTTTTCAATTATAATATTTTGTTTAACCTTATTTCAATTACTGTTTATAATAAATGTCATAATATTTCATATAGGGTATTTAGATTGCATTGATGATAGAGAGATATGAAGGTGATTTTTTTAAAAATAATTAATAATTAAGATTATTTTTCAGCTCTTAATTTTTCTTTCTTTTATATTTATGTCTTGATATTTTATTTGTTTTGGGGTCTCTATGCTGGCATGTGCTATTGCCTCATTTATTTTTTTTAATAATCTTATATCCATAATAAATCAATTCAAGATATAGTATATTAAGTTGATAAAATACAGTTTAAGAATATGCAAATAAAATATGATAATATTTGTTCAAATATCTATCTTTAATAATAAAAAAAGGATTATAAACAAATAAAAAAGGAAGGGTTTACTGACATTCAAAATAGATAGATCATCATATGTGTTATTTAAATGATAAAAGAGATATTTCATTAAACGTTGATAATCTTCAATGATATTTTAATGATATATAATAATTATGATTGTAATTTTTTTTAAAAAATAATTATAATTAAAGTTATGAAAATTGTGAGCCCTAAATTATCATAGGAATAACACCTGGAAAACTTTCCTCGATATGAGTCTGGAATATTAGTATTATAGATTATAGAGATTTAGAGAGTTTAGTTTCTTACTTGTTAGGTGAAAGATGCTCTAGAAAATCAATGAAGAAAAAACTACATGCAATAAATTTAATTTTTGAATTTTGATTTATCATGAATATATGTATAAATCTAGTAAGTTCTAGAGACCAATATATATATATATGTACGATCAATATTTGTGTTATACTTTTATTAAAAAAAAATATTTGTTTGCATTATACTTGTGAGTTTTTACTAAAATTACCTGCTAAAACATTGGAAGAGCTTAAGGTTATGTTTGAGAGATTTAAAATGGAGGAAATAGAATAATCGCTAATGTAAAGGCATAGAAAAGTTGAGAAGGAAATAGCTACATGATGTCATCCCATTTATTGTGAGTTTAATGAGGATGGGAGAAGAGTTATAAAACTCTTATTTGGAAATTATAATATTAATGAATGGAATATAATAGCAACTAAACTTGTTTTCCAATTTCATCTTTTTGGAATGCTGATGTGTGCTTTTTTAATTTTTATAAAAGAAGCTTAAGGCGAAAGGTAAATATACCTAGGTTAGATGAAAATTTATTTATACAAAATATTTCCAGTCCCCCCTTCCCCTGAGGGATTTGGGGGTCAATTGCTCTGCAATATTCAAAGGGAAGGAGAGGTCATGTCCTCCGCAGATGCCCATTTCATTCCCTTTAATAAATAACTTCCAAACATTATTTTAGTATTCTTGCCATTCGGTACCATACCCTTGTTTTGTTTGCTCCCAAATATACTCTAAGGAGTAGCAATTGTGACCCGTCCCCACAAATTTATTTCTTCTTTTTTTTTTAACTCATTATTTTCACCTAGCATAATCTAAAAAACTTGCATTTGAATAAAATAAACTATTTGTGTCATCAATAAAGCATAATAGTAAACACAAATTTATGTACAATATAATGATCAAGCTTTTGCTCGCAAAATTTGGTTGAAGTTACACCACTACATTGAAAAGGTGCCTAGAGTAATTTAATTTAAATTTGACTCAAAAGGTAGAGACATTTTCGATTATTATTTTCTTTTGGGTAGGACACTGGCTAAGATTTTTAAAGTAATTTTTTTTGAAAAAATAAAATTTTTAAGTTATTGACATATTCAATACATTGGGAGTATTACAAAAAGAAAATGGTTTTACTAACCAGTATCCTAATCTCGATAGAAATCCTTATGATTTGATCTTTATTTAAATGTGGTTATAAATTTAAAACATAAAGCCTAAAAAGTAAGTGTAAGTAATTTGCTGAAAATTAAGGAGGAGAATATTTGTCCAAGATACGCAATCCATTTTAAAATGTCTTCCACTCTGAGAAATTTTAAAATATCTATCAATTTCGTATTTTAAATAGAATATTAATTTTTTCTCAATACTATCCTAATTAATTTCACATTTTTAAAGTATTCCATTTAATATTAGCCTTGAAGATTGTGCTATAATAATTAATATATAGGGATATATTATAGTTCATTCACTATCTTTTATTTAATTACCAATATCATTTCTTGCCTTTCTTAATATTTCTTAATATCTGTGTTTGTAAATTGATAGATATTTTGAGGAAATGACTATTGTCACTTCTATTTATCTATTCCACTCTTCATTTATTGTTTTCATTTGTAACTTTTCTAAAATGTCCTGATAAAAAAAACTTGTTTTATATTTAGCTAAACTTCTATTTTCAAAACTTAATTATTTTTATTTTTGATATTTTTCAATTTATTTAATTAAAAACTTATTTTATATTTGTAATGTATCGATATTTTAAATTTTTATTTAATAATTATAATAATTAATATTAAACATAAATATGAGTTTAACAGTAGACAAAAAAGTACATAGCGTATTATCTAAGAGTTAAAAATAAATATTATTTATCTTCAAAATAATTTTATATCCTTGAAAATATACAGTAGAAAAAAATGAAAACCTCATTTCTACTTGTAGAACTGAAATAAAATTAGGCAAATTAGAGTTGCCGGTGATAAATAGACTCTTTGGTCATTAAAAAAAATAACTTCATATAAAACGTGATAATTATATTAGTTTATATAAAAATAACTGATTTATAAATTAATAATATTTGATTTAAATTAACTTTAAAAGCTCACATTATTTACTTGAGAAAAGTGAGTGAGAAAATTAATATGAAAAGGCTTGAGAGAAAGAAAAAAAATGTAAGATTTCAAAAAAAAATTATATTATTTTTTAGGATTATTTTTTAAGTTAAAATTAGTTTAGATAAAACCAATATTAAAAGGTTACGTAATACAAAAAAACTAATTTGGAAAAAAATGTTACTAAAATTATATATAAGTATTAGTAAATTTTTTATGTTTAATATTTATTATTAAAATTATTAAATATAAATTTAAAATATCATATTAACAGTACATTTTAAATATAAAATAAGTTCTTAATTAAAGTCATTTAGAAATGTCACAAATAACAAGAACAAACAAGGAGCGGTTATAAATAAGTGAGATTCTAGTTTTTTTTTTATTATTGAAATTAAGGTATCCATCGTAGTAGAAGTAACTAATCCCTTCTGGAGTTTTTCCAAAAAGGTAAATAGGTGACCATCAAATGTGCTTCATTTTTATGAATAAGATTGAACCCACACCACATATGTAGTTAAGAAACAAGATAAGTGGCTATAACGCTACACTTGGTGGGTGAGATTCTAGTATTCTATTGCACAAAATTTAATTTAATTTTGAAAATAAAATTTAACTAAGTATAATACAACTTTTTTTTTATGAATGGTACATTAGGAAAGTTATAAATAAGAGAAATAAATGAAAAATAATAATAGATAAAAAGAAGTGACAATAATCACTCCCATACGAGAGTATATATTTTTTTTGTCCCAATGCAATGTTAAGGTGTTAGTTTAGTTTTCAATTTTTATTTTTAGATTTCAAGATTTTATGAAGAAAATACTAAAACTGAAAATAAAAACTGAAATTTATAATTTATAATTTTTAAAATTTTCTTCACAAAGTTTAAAAAATTAAAAATAAAAAACAAAAACAAAACACTCAAACCAAACCGCTCATAAAGTTCCGAAGCCGATTCCATGGCACACTTGTACATGTTCTTTAAATGTTCTAATCGAGCGTTCCAATCACAGTGCCCCCTTCATCGGTATTTATGATTCTAATGACTAGCTCGTTAAGTACGCATCTTATCAATTTATTTTATAAAGGAAACAAAAAGATAGAATAAATTCAATTCTATTAGAAATTTGACTTAATTTTATTATGATTTGGATTCTTGTGTTTAGATTTAGAATAAATCAGTAAATTGTATAATTAAATTCATTTTTTATTTGAAAGTATCTGAATATGAATTAAATTTTTTATTTCAATTATTTTACCCTTTATTAGTAAAATATTATAATAGGATCTAGGGGTATTTGGATATATTAATTTTTAATCCCAATTTTAGGGACAAACTAAACCTATTTGACTCTAATATACTTTGGACTTTTGAAAGAATTGAATTACATTTGAATTTTAATTTCATTGCATTAGTTAGTCCCACATCAAATAATTGAATTCAGTTTCCTACGTTCAAAACACCCTATTCATCCCTTCATTTTATATGGGTATGGTCATAGAAGTTGATCACATTTTACAAGCCAATCCGCTCGACCCATTAAAATGGTGGGTTAGGTTGCAAAAAATTGAACTCACATAAAAGTGAGTTGATTTGGCTTGCCTCATCTAACTCATGGGTTCAAGTTATGGGTTAAAGGTAGATTGACTCTATTTCTTAACACATCAAAATAGAACTCCCTGTCATGCAAGATACAACATATATACTGTGTTTAACTGAATTTGAACTTAATTTAATGTTGCTTTTTTTTTGGCAACTTGTAGGTACATATATTTTTTAGTTTCTCTTTTTTTATATACTTGGGGCCTCTTTTTTAGAAAATTTAAGTTTTATTTAATTAATTTTAATTTTTTACATTTCTTGGTGAGTTAATCCATTTAACCCACTGAGTGGGTTGTGCCCGGTTAACTTTTGTGTTTCAAATCATGAAAATAAGCCAACCCATTTTCTACTTTTGACTTGCAACCTATGGTGGACCAATTCGGAAAGCTAAGTTGACCCACTTAAAAAACTCTTAGGATATATATATAAAAGTCAAAAGCTTAATCATAATTTTAGCTACTTATTTATACTCAAGAAAATTTTGGAGATTAATTTAAATTATTAAAAAAAGTATAATAACTAGACCATCAATAGCACTATGTAATGATTTTAGACTTTTAATACAACTAGTTTTTTACCCGTATTATGCACAACAATATTATGGGTGCATTTGGATATGATTTTGGAACCTATAATCACTTTTTTCATTTAAAAAAATTATTTTTCATATATTTAGATAATTTTTTTAAAATAATTAGAATCTTAAAAAATTAGTTTTGAGTTTTTTCAATTATATATAAAATTTAAATTTTATAATTGTTTTTTTTCAAAATCTAAAATAAATGCACCCTATATATTAAAAATTTGATTTGATTTGATTTGTTAAATAATTTTTTTTTGTCATGTACATCATTTTAATCCAAAAAAAAGTATCAATCAAAATAAATCTTTAAATATAAATTATTTGATTTGATTTTAAATTTCTTTTCATAATCAAATAAAATTGTAGTAGTTGCTTCACTTTTTAAAATAATGTAAAATAATTTCATCATGATTTTTAAATTACAGAACTTAATTTTTATGTTCTTATGTGTTTCATTCTTAGTAATTACTAACATACTTTATAATTCAATTAATATATTATAGATAACTTGATGTTATTTCTAGAGTGATATTTTTTTATTTGAAATATATGTTGTAAAATATTTTTAGAATTTTATTTTTTACTTGTAAAATTTTATAATTGTTCTATGTATAATGTCAAAATCTCAATTTATATATTTTTTAAAAGTTAAGTCAACCTGATCATTAATTGGATTATCATTGGGCGAATTTGGACTCTAAAATTTGGTCTTATCTAAAAATATGACCAGATTTAGTTTGGTTAAACCTGACCCGAGTCTTCCTTTGTGCAACCACCTATAAGTACTTGAATGTATAATTCTAGAATCATTTTTCAAGTCACATAAATGCTGCAAGTGTAGTAAGGAAAAGTCTAAATCCAACATCAATATTCAGTTGAACAAAGAGTTTACTGGCTAATTTTTGCAAAATCTTAAAATGTAAGCCTCACCGATTATTTTGATATGAAAGAAAGAATTCTCTGGTTACGTAGCCTACAATCAATAGAATAAAAAAAAGGTCGGTTAAGTATGATGGAAGGGTGGATACCCTTCTGGAAAGGATAAGCAACGGGAGACATCTTTCTAAGCCTAATGCGACCAGACATATGGCCACACATGGCACAAGACACTAACGTGCCACATTACAAGAGCTTGGTCGTGATTCCCCACACCCCCACCCCACCCCCACCCGCACCCCTAGTTATGGCAATCATATTGTCCATAACAGAAGGTTATCGCTTATAAAATATGGGAGATAAAGAAAGAAAAAATTTAAGATTATGTAAGCTAAAGAAATTAAAGAAGAGAAACATTTCATAGACTGTCTCGAGATATTTCTGCTTATTTAATTTTGAGGGATATCACTTGAAATCTACACCCTTCTGTTGTTTCTGTTGGAGGCAGCCATTGTGCAAACATTCCACTAGAAACACTTGTGGTGTTTATTCTTTCAAGACAAATGTGCATGAATTGGCAATAGCAAGTTGCCTAGATTATTATAGAGATAAATACAGAATATAAAAATTATTTACATAAAAAAAAATACTGAGTACATTAATTCTTAACTAATAAATTATATAGAAATATGTGCAGAATTCTGAGGGTATAGATATTTATGCAAGTATCACATTCTTAATTGATTGTATACGAGTCGTGCAAGGCTAAAACGCATTTCTGAAATGTTTTCTACAGATGGAACTTGTGCTTGTCTTTGGTGAGGGATGCTATTCTGTCTTCTCGTGAGTGGATAACCCACATTGGTGAGTTGAACGGAATATGTAAGAGATTCTTACACATGATATATATATTTGTCCAAGAACACACGTGGTTAAACGAAGCAATCTGATTGATATATACTAGTATATAAAAAATAACTCAATATAATTCAAGGAACTCAAACTCTGAAAAAAAAAAATTCAAACTCTGTTACCGTCCCATATAGATAATTTTGGTCATGTATTTTTATCAAAAAAAAAATGTCATGTGTTTCACTTAAGTTCAATCTAGCATAAATGTTTACATTTTTTTCTCTATGGTAAACTAAAGTTCAAAGCTGTATTTCAAAGGGAAATTTTAGGTATCCAAAAGTAAAAGAAAACATTTGATTCTGATCAATTTATTAATTAACACATTTTGCGATCATTATTATCTTATATTTCCTATATTTTTAATATAATTGCTGATTTGTTAATTAATAAATAAAACAGAATAAATACTTTGTCACTTCAAGAATACTAAGAATTTCTCATATTTCAAAATCTGCTACGTAAATATATTTCGAGATTCAATTAGTGTGTCATGTCACGAAGATTCGACAATAATTTACATTAGTTGTTATCGATCCAATACAGTCCCATCTTTTATCTGAACGTGGGATAGGCTACATAGATGCAGAGAGTTGTTCAACATATTAGAACCGGCCTAATAAAATATATACCAACAATTTTGATATAAGCAATCTTTGTCTTTTTCTCAAGCGTCCAAGAGCGGAATTATAATATTATAAGCAACTATGCAATATGACAAAAGATTCTTTTATGCTAAGGAAAAACATTAATTAAGAATGAAACAAAGTTTACAGATTATAGAGATGGAGGTGCATCAGACAGCTACAAATCAATTAAAACAGAAAGCTGACAATTTACTGATTTTGTGGTTGTAAAAATTGACCAGAAAATAGTTTCAGATACTTTCAGCTGCCTTTGCTATTTACATGCAAACATAGGTGTAAGAGGAGACATGGTGCATGTGATTAGAGATATTTGTCTTTGCTTGCTGGTAAATTAAATCTGTAGGTAAAGGGATATGCTCTTACAAATAATTAGCATAAAGATTTGGCTACTCGAGATCATTTGCTTCACTTTTTCCCCTTCTTTACATGCATTACTGCACAACATTACACTGTTTGCATGTAGGAATGCATAATAATACTAGTATAATAACTAGACAATACTATATGCTTTTTAAAAGATAATGGATATGTAAAGCATAAGATTAGATGTTGATCAATCATGGTGAAGACTGAAGAATGAGACATAAAGTGATCATAAAGGAAGAGGAATTGATGAGAACTGTGCATGGGGCATATGATGCTTTGATTTTGATCTCATAGCCGCCCAGATTCTGTGAAAGGGCAACCGTTCATTATTGTTTTCGCCCCACCTCAAACATGATTGCAGCTGTTTACCATTGCATACATATCCAAAAACGTTATTGAGATTGCAAATTAATTTCCAAAGGTTTCGATTCTTTTGCTTGAAAATGCTGAGGAATAAGAAATTAAGATAATAACAATGAAATAATGCCATTTCTAGTCATAATTTACAATGCAAGTGTATAGATCTCTTGTCTCTTCATATCATCAATTTATTAGTGTCTTTAACTGATTGTGAGTTTGGTTTCTGAAATGATGGGAGAATTTATAAAGTAAATTTTTAAAATTTTACACTATAAATTCTTTTTCTTCTCTAATCTCCTCCAAAATCCAAACTTACAAACATATATTTAATCTCATTTCATTTCAAAACAAGCCATACCTTCAAAGCAATATATGTATACACATGACATATTATTTGGTTTGATATGATTTTTTTGTATCATCCTATGACGTGGTTGACCAGAATTTGTGTCACACCATACAATTATCAGTTAATTGAAGCTATAATTAGGATTGTGAGAGGGGGATCAAGTGAAAGAAATGGTATCTATCCTCTCTTCACAGTTTGGCAAGTTGAATTTCCAAAGGAAGACAACATATCAAAATGTTTTGAAAGCAAAAAGGAGAATAAAGACAGAAAGGTGGCAGTAACATCTCAGCTAAAGTGAGTTTCACATATGTACAGGGAATCTAACAGAGAAGGGAGAGCCCACAGTGGGGAAAATTTCAGTCAACTTGTCATATGAGCCCTTTCTGTTTGTATTCATCAACTTTATACGTCATCATACCCTGCTTTCTGGCATTTCTCACATAATGCATCAGTGCTAGTGTTCCTCTGCAAGGACACTATCATATAATTAATCGGTTAAAAACTACTTTACTGTGGGCTAAATATACCACACAGTTCAGTGAGAAATGGCCTAATAGTTGTCAATGATTGCCTTTGCAATGGCCAAGGGTGAAGAATCCCCTACAAAAGATAGAATTGTGAAAGTGATAGGTCAGGAGTTCTATAGAGCCCACTCTTATGCTACGTGGAGGTTAAAGATAGTATAAATTTTTCACGATTGAATTTTACGTGTAATTTTATACATAAAACTCAATCATAGAAAATTTATTTCTATTTTCATCCTCCAACCAAATATACCCTTAGAGTATAAAATTATTTATGTGTAATATGTCTCACCTATCAGCTTAAACTTTGAAAAGATGGTTCATAACATGTTATTAGAGTATGTGAGATTATAGGGTCTATATTAGAAATTAGAACACCAATAAATAAAACAGATTGGAAAGAAACATGCCAGGTATAGGTCTTCCACTCCTCCCTCTCCTATTAACACGCCACACAGATGGAGCATTATAGTTCAAAATTGTGGAGTTCACGGATAGTTCTTCTACTGGCATTGACATCAGTTGGGTATCTCACACGAGTGCCATGATTACTCTTTATAGTTGACATCCTCACGCAAGTCCAATTACAAAGGAAGCAATCCAGAGAATGGGAGATTATATGCAATTTGTGCTTGCTATAATTGAAACCCCACTAGGAGCAGTAATGATGAGGTCGAAGACACAGAAGAGAATCATGTGATTAATTTGTGTGACTAATGTGTGAAGCTTCAATGTGACATTGTGATTGCTTGTTGATTGATGGCAGTAAAGGCACCAAGGGATAGAGGCAATGCTAACATGGGTGAAAAGCCATATAAGACATGACTGAAGAAATAAAGATCATTTGAAAAAATGATCATTAAACCAAAGAAAAGATGAAAACGTGAGCGGCAGGATTCGAACCTGCGCGGGCAGAGCCCACATGATTTCTAGTCATGCCCGATAACCACTCCGGCACGCCCACGTTGATGTTCAGTTGGACATTACTGACATAATAATATCATTATATTTGCGATGGCACTTTATCAAGCTTAAAAGTAAAATAGGATATTGGTACTATTCAACACTAACACAAAGATATGATAAAATTCTTAAATTTAAGATACTGAGATACATATTTATATATACTAATAATATTAAATTTATTACTTTTAATATGATATTATCAATATGTTATTAAATTATTTGACTCTTTTCATAACTATCTTAAAAATATGAATATATATATATATATATATATATATGGCATTTTATGAACAAACCAATTTGTAAAACCACTTAAAAAATTAATTTCAATACATTTTGAAGTTTCGCTATTGATATTGAACATGATACGTCATTAATACTCTGCATAATGGGATAAAGAAATATTGGTGTAATGTATATAACTCATAATTGTGCAACGTGTATAGAAATCATTATTTCAATATGCCTATAATTGGAGATAGGGTATAGTTATGGAAGATTAACTTGGCTCTGAGACTAATAGAATTATAGAAACATTCAAATATTCATTTATCTCATAGTTGAAAATGACCAACCTTCCCATTGATTGGGAGACTTGAGCTGCTACCTCCCAAGTCTCAACTTATTTCAAAAGCATGTGTTCACACCATCTTGCATTCTTAATTTATTTACCAAAATTTGTTAGGTGACTCTTGTTTTGTTTTAATTTCTATTGCAAGCCTTAGGATTTTCTACACATATAAATTAAAAAATACCATATTATATATATGAACTAAATTGAATAGTTTTATATATATGTCTTGTTTTTTATTATATAAAAGTCGACTTAAATTGATTTTCTCTCAAATTTCAATTTTTTTCCAAGGCAAGCTGAAATCGATTTAAATTGATTTCTATAAGTGTTAGCAATATGATGCAACGGTAAGAAAAGCGGAGGCATAAGGTTGCTTAGAAATCAATTTAAACCAATTTTTGGCATGTGTCAGTCATTTGGTAGAATCAATTTGAATTGATTTGATAAGGTTGTTAGTCGCCTCTGACAAATTGATTTGAGTCAATTTTGGCGAAGAAAGTTTCTATGTAAACCCATTCCACTATAATCAGTTTAAGTCGTTTCTCACTTCTCCCTTCTTCAAAATTTCTTGTTCTTTTGGTTTCTAGTTTGCCCTTTAGTTGAGAGTTGATAAAAGTTAGTGAAGGAAACTAAAGAGGCTGAAAATATGTCCTGCACAAATAAAGTTGATCACATTGTAAGAAGATTAGCAATGCAAAGAATTAATTTATTTTATTATCTTAACAATTAAATTTATTTAGTTTAAAATATTTTAATATATTATTTGCTTATTTAGCATTAGGTTAGTGTAAGTAATTTAATATTTAGTAAGTAATTTTATCTATGTAATTTTAATATATAATTTAGTAAGTAAATAGTATATAATATATAATAAATATAATTCATTCGACCAAAATTTATTTTATGATACATTTTTAATTATTTTAATTTAATATGTAATTTTGTTTCAATGTAATTTTTTTGGCATATATAAATATTTAGTGAATAGATTACACTGTCTCCTTTGGGATACACTAATTTAATATATTGTTGTTTAGTTGCTTAAGATTATAGAATTTTATGGAATTTAATTTTTGTAGATTAGTTTTATCTTAATTTTAAATCAATTATAATTAATTTCTCATTACACAACAATGTCCCTTTCATTTTTGTAGCCTATGCAAATCTTAAAAACTAGGTGTTATAATCAGATGGTGGAGCCATATCCATTGATTGAGTCTTATCTTAGGCAACCTGGATTTTGGCATGTCGCACAGATGGTTCTAGTTTATGACCATGACGCCTCATCAATGCACTTGTTGGGTGGTGGAGGCCTAAGTCGCACACGTTTCATCTACTCTATGGAGAGTGTACCATCACACTAGGATGTTGCATTCTAGCTAGGGTTGTGCGTGGATGGATAGGTCATGAGTGGCTGCATTGATCGTGGGAGAATTTTTATGGTCGTGATATATGGACATTATGTCAAGACTTGCTTGGTGCAATCAGCAAGAGCATATCAATGGATTCACTACAAACCTACCTTGGTTCACAAGGACATTCTGCAATTTGAGACATGATGCTCATGAGGCTATAGTTATTTGTTACACTAGGCCGCACATTATGGTTCTACTTGGTATGTTCCTGTTTGTGGACAAATCAGGGTTTATGGTTCATTTGAAGTAGCTCCCACTTTGGATAATTTTGAGGAAACTGGGAAATATAGTTGGGGCACTTTATCAAGCTTATGTCACGGTGTTAAATACAATGTCACCAAGATTGGAACTTGCTCAATAATTTTTACTATCATTAGGAATGTAGGTAAATATTATATAAAATTTGAGACCAATCCTTAATAAAGGAATATAACGTTAGAAGAGAAGTTAGGAGCAATTCAAGTATTGCAAAGATGTAAAGCCTGAGGTTCGTGGGCCCCACCCATCCTCAAGGGGATGTTTTGATGTTAATAAGGGATTGTTTGTGTTATGTGTGTTAATAGAGGAGAAGAATCCTAATTTTGAGCGAAATGACCAAAACGCCCTTACCTTGATCACTAAAATGTGTTAAAAGGTGTTTTTAAGCCATGATTAACCATTGGTTAAGCTACCAAGCAAATTTTGAGATTTTTGATACAAACCTAAGCAATATTAGGCTCAAATTAAAGCTTATTAAATTCTAATTACTAATCTAGAGTCAAAATTATTTATTTAGATTGATTAGAACCTAAAATTGCTTATGTACTTAAATTGTAAATTCAAATTGCATGAATACCTTGCCTACACCTAAAAAATACATGGAACACACAAAATCCTCTTCCACAAGGCTGTAATGCACGAAATTATTGAGTAATAAGTCAGAAAATTATTACACAAAAATCCAAAGAATGAAAACAAAGAATCATGAAAACATGGAAACATGATTCCATGTTTTAAGCCACCAAACAAAATGATTTTTCATTTGGTCAGATTTCTATTTATGAGCTGCAAAATCTCTAGGCATGCTTGAAGATAGTTTAGATGCTTAGTTCATAACTTACACAAATTCTAGTCTTAGGAGCACCAAAAGCTTGGTAATTCTCTTCAGCTTTTCAAGGATATTTTGCTTCATTTCACTCAAGGAAACCAAGTTCTCTTCCTTTCTTTCAAATCAAATTAGGTAGGGAGGTGTTCATTTTATGCTAAGACAAGTTATGTTAAAAATGATGTTTTCATGAGCTTTCTTTTAAGTTTTCAGTTTCTTCAAAGTATTTTGGCCATATGGCCTAGCTTATGATGAGACCATGGTTTGATGATGAGATTCTTGAGTGTTGGTTGCAAAGCTTTCACAAGTTAGATCTAAAACTTGAAGGTTTCACTAGTTTCCAAAGGTTCTAAAATTTCAGTTCTTTCCTTATTTTCCTTTCATGGTTTCTGGCCTAGGAAGGAATGAAATGATGGCTTGATGATGAGGACCTTGAATATGGGTTGTAAATCCATCAGTTAGGCCATTGAACATTCCATTTAATGCAAAACTTTAAAGAGAGGTTTGAATGAAATATGCTTTGTCTTGCTAAGCATCATAATTCTCTTAAAGTCTTGACTCTATAAACAAGTGAACTTGCATGTTTAAGTTTATGCCTTGCAGTCATAACTAAATTCTCAAGAATAAATAAATGAACTTGCATATCTCATGTTTAAATTTCAAGCTTGCATTTCATGTTTAAATTTCAAGTTGTCACTTAATCTTAAAGATAATAAAGAAGTTGCATCTCATGTTTATTTTATGCTCTCACTTTATTTTATAATGGCTAAAGAGTGCATGTTTATTTTATGTCATCACCTAAAAATCCTATCAAAGACTTGCTTATGAATCATAAGAAGAGATAATTGGAGTTAAAGAATTTATTCTTTAAGAAGGAATTGGAGTTTAAGTCATATGGCGGGATGCATCACTTGCATCATGTTTATATTACAAGTTCTTGCATCATGTTTAATTTTCAAGTTATCACCTTAAATCTTAAAGATAAAGAAATGGAATTGCATATCATGTTTATAATTCCAAGCTATCACCTTATAAAGATAAGATTAAAATAAGGTTGCATAGCATGGTAATAATTCAAAGATGTCACCTAAATCTCTAAAGCTCAAGACTTGCTCCTTTTATCTTAAGTGAAATATTTAATTATGAACATTCTTTCAAGTTATAAATCGGTCCCATGGTTAAGTTAGGCCTAAAGTCCTATGACTTCTTTCAAGTTTAACAAAAGGAATTAGTTCTAAAAGAGTTTTAAAACTTTGTAAGAATTTTATGGGAAGCTAGTAATTTATGTGTACTTAAAATGTGATTTGATGCTTATTAAGAATTTGGTGTCATTGATTGATTCCCTGGTTTGTATGTTATAGTTGTTGTTGCAAACAATGAAAACTTATGCATGAAATAAAGACATATTCCCTGGAAGAAAGTGTATTACTTAAGAGTGCAATTTGGAGCTAAGGAAAGATTTGGTATTTAAGCGTGTCCATTGTGACCCAAATCTAGATGCATGATTCCAGTTGGTATATATTATTTCGGCATAAGACTATAAATGAGAAAATGTTATGATGATTATGAATGAAGAATTGTATTATGATATAACATGCAAAGACTTAAAGGTGACTCAAAATATATGAGAAAATGATCCTTTGTCAAACTATAGGCGGTGAGGTGATTCTTGCCCCAAAAGGGTAGAGACGTTTTACTTATCAAAAGGGATACCGACTAGCAAGGTATGAGCTCATAACCTAGATTACTCCCAAAAGGGTGGAGTCAGGAAAATGATGATGAAAGTAACTTTAAGTCACCTAAGAAACTAAGTAAATGCATTATGTGAATATGATGTTCTGCTATGCATAGTATTTATGAGATGATGACTGCTATGCATAGTATTATGAAATGATGATGATGAATATGATGTGATTTTATGCATAACTATGTTATTATATATGAAAGGAAAAGTTCATTATAAACATGACATGCTAAGTTTATGATGCATTATAAGACGCATGATTAAAGACGAACCTCGGAAAGTATATTTTCGAACTTAATAAATCAATCTTAGCATGCTCACTATTTCATAATAACCTTCCTGGGGACGATGATGATGACACAATGCATCATGAGGTGAGTACCCTGAGATTCTTTTATAAGTTTCTCACTCCCTCTATTTTTCTTTCCATCTCGTCTTCATTCGTGAATCACATTGAGCCCTGAACTTAATCCTGGTATATTTCAGATATCTATCCCTATCCCTGAGTGTTATTACTAGGTGCCATTAATGGATGTCCTTCCATCCATATATTATTTATGATTAGATTGCCTACACTTAGTCTTATTCAGGCAAAATATCTATATGATCTCCGATGCCTATGTGTCGCTAAATCATTCACGTTATCACGTTTTCAATTATGGGCTCGTAATGGCATCTCAAAGAGTAAAGTCTAGTCAGCATGTCATGGCATGAGTGCTTGAAGTACGCATTCATCATGGTCATCAGCTTGTACAAGTTCTATCATATTCCTCCATATGGTCATGCCCCTACCATTATTGGCTTCGTACAACCATGACCATGACCACAATCATCATCATGCACTATTGCCTCCTTAGGGTCACATCTGCACTAAACATAGTTGCATGTGATGGGTTCTACGCATGGTAGCATGCTGCATGGGATGCACATCGAGTGATGTTTGACCATTATTGAGTGGTACGTGAGAAATCATTAATATCAAACTTAAGGATTTGCTAGATGGTGTTACAACCTTATCATGCATCTACTAGATGTCACCATTCACCATACTATCCTGGTCCACTAGATGATTATGATCCGATTACACATAGCCTTGAGCCTAGCCACCAGCATAACCTGATGTATCATAGTGTTCATGGAAGGTCCCATCCAGTGGCCTTACAATGGGAGATCATGGGAAATCGATGAGGCCCCAAGGTTCATGGCCTTCATGAGCAAGACTCAATAGTTCTTGACAAGCCAGTTCATCTTAAATCCATTGGCTCAGGGTACACAATAGTTCATGATGGGTCTATCTTAGCATGGCATAGCTCGATAGTTATCATTCGGTGTGGGGTTCGACATGACAAAATGTTGATTAATTCATGACACACCTCGCACCACGATGTGGCCTATGGATCATGGGGTTGGTGACCTCATAAAGCATGGCCTAGATGCATATGAGCAACATGTGCATGAAGGTGCATGATGACCAAGGACCACATGATGACACACTATGAGGCCAAAAGATGCACTAGTGATTATGATTATGCACTTTCCTTGTTTATTTTAATTTAATTAGATTAAATGAGTGGTTGCATGTATAGTGTAAAATAACAAAGAGACCACATCATATATGCAATAACAAATAGACCACAACATAGTTAAAGTAACAATATTATCCTGAGTAGATTACAAAAAACCATAAAAGTAAAGGTAAATAGATAATAACAAGGCTAATAAAAAAAAATACAACACATAATATGCATGACTTAGTGACGCAATAGAGGATAGAGCGTGCGGGCATGTCCATTTGGTGTGACTTGTTCTCTTGCACAATCCACAATGGCCTGGCCATCCTAGGTCAACCTCATCCATTTCATTGTGAATCTTTGTAGAAATTGGATGACCCTTAGTAACTTGCTTTAGCACAAGATTTGGCTATAAAGGATGCCCTGTGTACGGAGGTCACATATCTTCATTAGCAATAGCACAAAACTACATTTTGTAAACATTGAACATCAACTCCATGCTATAAATTTCATGAACAAAAGATGTCTAATCTCGTCGAGCATTGGCATAGGCGGATGGCATGGCAGCATGGATAGTGTAGTTTTTGGAAGTCTCCATAATCACACCATCGCTCGATTAAATCCACACTGAATTCTCACTAACCATGACTGCCAATGTCATATCATTTAAAAACCAAGTATTCCAACCTTTATCGGGTGACTAAAGTGGCACTTATACTGCTGAAGTGTCGCTGCTCTCCTTAATTGCATTTAAGAAAGTCTTTGAAAATTTTCGGCCACTTTCAAGTTACGACTTTGCCTCTGTTCCCTTCTAACCTGAATAAGACGATAGTAAGTGGACTTTACTATTATTGTAATGGGAAGATTGTGGGTGCTTTCATGACAACATTCATACACTCTGGCAAATTGGTAGTCATATGCCCGAATCAATGGCCCTCGTCAACATCCTGGGCCCACTTTTCGCACTGTAAATTGCTAGCCTACGCACACATTGCAAGATTCACACGCCTCAATGTACCAAACCAGGACAGAAAATTGTGCTTAGTCTTTGCATATGCCACGTTCATTAGCAACCGCTTGGCTTCTTTGCTCTTGAGTTTCACGCAAAGTTTGAAGTGATGTGGCAAGCATAGTATGCTTGATAAGCTGAATGAGGATACCAACCACTCCCTCTGCATTAAAGCTACTGATAGCATGATGCCTATCAGATATACAAGAATGCCTTCTATGGTGTCACATGTTGCTAGAGGTTTCTCAAGAAAAAAGACTATGCTTCCTTTGTCTCCCCTCTACCACGGCAAATGCAGCTGGCAAAATGTTTGAGTTGCCATCTTATACATACAATTGCCATCAACAATGTTCCACCATACTTGGTATAACAGGTGAGTGTCATTAATTGAAATAAGTCGTTTGCAATATTTGAATGCCTTTATACAAGACGGATATGTCAGAAAGATGGCAGAACATAATGGAACTATGATCGAGCTACAACATCACCCAAATAATATGGTCCAATCTATAGCTAGACAATAGTACCTAGCATATATGTAAACCACCCAACCATCTAGGAAGCTCATTATATGATTCTTCCTAATCATCATAAATCATAGCAATTGCTTTTTGTTCGGCAGCCACACCCCTGTACATTGTCTTGAAATTCAACTCTAACTCTACTAATGCTTGCAATGACTTGATGGCTATCATTAGATCCGCTTGCACCATGGGGGTAGATATGGGCACAAACAATATGATAATCCATCTGGACATACTAATTTGTAGACTCAGGGAAGGCACACGTGTGTGGTCCATTGAGCTTTCGAACTTCCCACAATTGTGATTTCTGGCGATGCATCACACATATACTCCAATTATAGCTAGCCATTGCCAAACTTCACACATTTGCAATGAAATTTTATGTGGTCAAACTTATGAACTTTGTACTAAATGCCTCTTCAAATGCTGTAATGTTTAACCGCAAACAACACTCCTTTCTTATTATGAAACACTTGGCCGACCAGATCATTTCCCCCTAAAGCCAAGCCTGATGAAGACCCACTCACTTTATACCGCATTGCATCAAAATCGACCGCAAAATAGTGACTAGGATGCTCTCAAGACTGTGATTGGGATTGAAATAGAGACAAGGACTATTCACCTAAGTTTTGTACCTGAAACAACTCCTCCTCTTCATCATCATCATCTTCATCATTTGCTTCATGACCAAGCTCCTCTTCTTCATCATTTTCATCATCTTGCTAATCAACAACAAAATCAAAATCCCCAATGGGCCAAAATGCGCTAATGACTGGGGATTTAATGTTAATGGCTCTTTAACTTGCCTCACAAGTTGTGCAAGGCTTAGAGAAGCCAAGTCATGATCGCTGCATATGAGCTTTGCACATGATCACAGGGCACTTTAATAGACGGGATGCATGAGGTGCTGACAAATGATGGTGGACCTACAAGCTGAACCACCAGAGCTAAAAGGACTATATTAGATTTCGACAAATAGATCTATTCTACGAACCAGAGAAAATGAGTGAAAATAAGAAAACATATGACTTACATGCTTGTCCTTCCGAATTCAAAACCTTCTATATCAGTCTCTACCCAATATCAACAGCATCCTATAGAACATTTTTGCGATTTGCTTGTTGTTTCCTCGGATTCTTCTAGTATTCTACTCTACAACTCTAATAAATTAATAGGTAAACGGACAACCAACCAAGCTTGATTGTCACTGGAGATGTATTGCCCTCTCCTGTGTTTATAATCTCACCATTATAATAAACAAGAATATTAACATAACTCTCTACCATATTGTCAACTCAGTTTTACACTCAAATTATTTTTGGGTTGCTTAAGTACAATGAGCTGCGAGATCACTACCTGTATATATAATGGAGTAGAACACTAATATTGATTTAAATCGATTCAGGAAACCAATCTGACAACACCTACACTAATATTGATTTAAATCGCTACCTGACCAACACGAAATCGATTGAAATCGATTTTCAATTTGTGAGTGTCTTTAACATGCACCAGAAAGTCTGACACCTTCCACAAATCGATTTAAGTCGATTTCATACTCAAAATGATTTAAATCAATTTCAACTTGCCTTGGAAAAAATTTTGAAATTTGAGTAGAAATCGATTTTAAGTCTGTTTTATATAATAAAAAGCAGGAAACATATATATATATATATATATATATATATATATATATAGAGAGAGAGAGAGAGAGAGAGAGAGAGAGAGAGAGAGATGTGTATATTGTATTTTTTAAAATTTATACGTGGAAAAAAAAACCCAAGCCTTAATTTTTTTTTCACATATAAATTAAAAAGAATGCCATATTGTGTGTGTGTGTGTGTTTTTTTTTTTTGGGGGGCACAAATATGCCCTTGATAAGAAAGTGAAGGGGGAAGCCATAAGGGTCATGCAATTCCAAGATTCCATGTGGTTGAGAAACCTTTTGAGTAGACGGTGAAATGAGTCAGTCACACTGCACTAAAAAAGTAAAAAAGGGCCCAATCAAAATTTCATCATGTCCCCTTGTTTTATTATGGTGTGAACGTAATCAGATATTGCAATGATCAAATTTGTATTCATTTGTGTGTTTCCCCGACTTAAATCTGATTATTCCTCTATGAAATCATGGTCTACGGTATTCAACTTTCTTTAAGCAATATTTGTCGGGCAATAGAGAGAGAAAAAAATGTCATTTCATGGACGGAACTTAATTATTACCCGATTCTAGATGAATTCCTTGTCAAGAAGGAAGAACAATACAGAAAGAAACTGGTGCAGGCACCAGAACCACATTTTTGTAAAGTCACTGCACTAAGCAGAAGACAAGAAGCTAACAAAGGAACTGCTTCTTTTTTCCTTGGTTAGAGTTTTGGACCTCAAATATGAGGCTAAAATGCTGCTGGGGGTGGCAAAGTGTATTTGGTAAAAGGGAAATTGTGGTCCTCAGATTGTCAACCATGGTGCCACGAAAAGATAGCTGCTAGAAAAGAAACTTGAAGAATCTTTCCTACTGCTACAGAACAATATATAACTGATAGAGATATTTGAATTCGAAGCACATATTTCATGCTTAGCTTAAGCTCCAACCATTTGTGGGCATCATGTGTGGTCTACAAAAATAAAAATTATAAAAAAAAATTCTGGTGTACTTTGGCTTTAACAAAGAAAAACTGTTGGGATAATGTCTATCTAGTTCAAAAGTGAATCTTCGGATCGTGGTTGTCCTTTTCGTGGTCTCTGTGGCTCTTCGAACTAAGCTAAGCTGGCTAAGATCATCTCAAACTGGACCCAGCCACAATAGGCTCAGCTAAAGCTTAAGCTAAGCATTATTTTGGGTTTCAGTTTGCACAACCTAAATCATGGTTTGAAAGATATAGGTTGAATTCTAATTCATTTTAACATGTTTAATAAAGTCACTTTTATTTTCATATTAACATATCTTTTAATCTTAAGCTGTAGTTTGAGTAGAATGAAGTGATAAAAAAGTTACTTTGAATTTAAATCAAATCATGTAATGTAAACTATAAACCGCACAAACTCAGTGTATAGCATGAAATTTTAGATTTTGGCCTATGCAGGGCAATCTTTAACATTATGTGGTATACGTACCAAAAAAGCGACATTTGTGGTATCCTACTTCATTTAATATGAGACGGGTCATCCTTCTAGATAGTAACTGTCTCACTCTAAATTGGATTTTTTGTTTTTTTATTTTTTTAAGTTCAAACCCCTATCATTATATAACCTTCTATGATTGAATTTAAACTTAATTATAACTTGAATTATTGGTCATACTATCATAGGGTAAAGTCTAACAATTTTCGTTTTGGTTTGTTGAACAATCATTTATCAATAAAAAAATATTTTTTTCTTTCTTTATTTTCTTTAGTCTCCTTTTATCCAACAAACAAGAGAGACTAATCTCCTAACAGTCAAATGCCTAAACCCCAATAATATTTTTTCCATGTACGTTAGTCCCAATAACATGCAAGTGCAAGGCTACATTTTTAAGGGAGTCGAGCCATGCTCTTTCCACCCAAACCAACATATCATCAATAAAACAAATTCTTTTTGTACATATAGTACTTGAAATGAATGAAAAAATAAAAGCATTATTATACCAACATACAACAAAAGAATAAATAGTAGAATATAGTATGAAACACAAATCCTAAAATGGGCCCAAAACTTATTTGTTCTTTTTTATTCGTAGACCACAAAGCAAGACCGCCAAGGGAGTTCGAGTTTATGCTATCCAGTGGGCTCGGATACGACCTTTTTGTTAGGCCCATATTGATAGGGTTGGTTCAGCCACAAAAGCAAAACCCCTCCAAAACCCTACTTCCTTCCTAGTCACTAGAAGCTTCCACTCCCATCCAGAATCTGCCACAGTTCCAACGTTTTAAAATCTGACCAACGTCACACTCACTCACTCACTCCTATCTCTGCCCTAAATCCAGCAAAAACCCTAATTGTTCAGGTAGCAGGTAGCAGCAGGGAGTGATGGCAAAGCGATTGATTCCAACCCTCAACCGCGTCCTCATCGAGAAGATTGTCCCTCCTTCCAAGACCACCTCTGGCATCCTCCTCCCCGAAAAGACCCCCCAGGTTTCGCCACCACACTACTCTCTTCGTTAAATTGCTTTGATATTTGCAGCGCCGAATGAATTTGTCGATTCAAATAACACTCTATTGCTATTGCTGGCTGGGTTCATGTGGTGTTTGTTGTTTTGCAAATGGAGTTTGATTTGTTGCTTGAATGAATGAATCATTTGTTTTTGTTTGTTTGGAAACAGCTGAATTCGGGTAAGGTGATAGCAGTTGGACCCGGAGCACGTGACAAAGCAGGGAATTTGATTCCCGTTGCCGTCAAGGAGGGTGACACCGTGCTCTTGCCCGAGTACGGTGGCTCCCAAATCAAGCTCGATGACAAAGAGTATGTTCTATATCTTGGAATCGTGTTCTATTTTAATTTTTTGTTTTGGATGTATTTGTGATGTGAAGCCTTTTGAAATCTTACGAATTTGTTTGTGTTTGTTTGTTGTTGCAGGTTCTACTTGTACAGGGATGATGATATTTTGGGCACTCTGCATGATTGATGTCTAGTTTGTTTGTGTTTTTGCCTCAAAGTACGGATTCTGATTGGCTTGAAATAATTTTGTGTCTCATTCGGAAATGTAACTTGTTACGATTACTTACTTGAGAGGGAGAATCTTAGCAATTTGTGATATTTATGTATTCTGAAAGCTCGCAATGGGAATACGGTGCTTCTTTCTTTTGTCCTTGTGTTTTGTTTTCCCTTGTTTCACTTATCTATCTTTGTGCTGAGTAGAGCTTTCGGTTATAAATTTGCAACTTTCTCATCCAATTCTCATCATTCGAAATTTTCTACTTGCAACGCTGCCGCTGCTATATTTCATGCTCCTATATGTTCAGCTTCTCCCTTGGGGTGTGGCGTGTTAGGCTAGGCTAGAACCGAAATGAAAAAACTATTTAAAGTTTATGCCGATTTCGATTAATTAGCACAAAAAAAGCATCCCTTGCTAGAGAATGCGCTAGCAACATAAAAGGACCTTGTGTAGGATTGAGAGTAAGACAAAAGTTGGTTAGGTATGGGACAGCCATCGTTGAAGAATGCGAAGGAGCGCGTTTTAGTTGGAAACCCTTTCTCATGAGGACGATCGATTGCCTGTGTTTTGTGTGAGAATCAAAAGCTTGCGGTCGCTGGGTTGGTTTGTGTTTCAGGTGAGGGCTATAAAGTTCACAATGGGCCATCTCAGACCAGAGGATCCTCATAATGTAGCTATTAAACAATAATAAAAGAAGGTAAAACTTAGAAATCAAAAGAGCACAATCAATGTTTCAAATGCACTTCATTACTCCGGGTCTCAGAATTGCGTACAAAATGTCTCACTGTGTATTTCACTCTGGTTTTTCCAACCCCACACAATATTGCATTATAGGCTGGTGGAGGATGGGGAAGGCCTTCTTGTTTTTCATCTATCTTTTTCAAAAGGTTTGTTGAATCAAAGCGGCTCGGCAGCTGTGATTGACCGAAGCGGAGTGTGGACCAAGGCGGCATGTCAGCTATAGTGGATCAACGCGGGTGACATCAAAGCGCCCAAGCTCCTCTCTAAACAATTTGTCTGCTGGCTATGCAATTCGCCACTCTTCATCACTCTGGGCCATTAGAAAGTTGCGCTTGTTGGGTTCGTTATCATTTATCAATGGGGATACTGGGTTTGTTTTTTTAACCAGTACTTCACGGGTTTGCTACACCATTTTGCCGTAGCTTCGGTGTCTTAACAGTTATCTTCGTATTCTTTAAAAAGAGTTAACATTGGTATCACTTGTAACACTCTTTAGGTTTAGATTTTGGCAGGAGTGCTTTTGAAAAAATTGATGTTAAAGGAATTTATTTTAAAAGAACAATTTTGAAAAAATTGATTTGTATATGAGAAATATGTTAGAAAAGTGAGTTTAGAATATTTGATGTGATATGAAAAGTAAAAACTAAGATTTTTAGCTTCTATTAGAATAAATTTTTATGAAAGTGAAACACTTTTTCCAAAAGGAGAAATACCAAACCAAACATAAGTCTTGTAGGAAAACCTGCTTGGAGCATGTTTAGTTAATGTAAAAATGATATGTAAATTTTAATAAACGAGTTTTTTCGGGTTCTAAAATTGTAAGTGTATTTCATTTTATCCTGAAATTTTGAAATTAGCTTTTTTACCCTGAAATTTTTCGTGTGTCAATTTAGTCCCTGGTCAAACATACATTAGTCAATTGTTACTATTTTGCTAATGTGGCACGTTAATTGACACGTGGCATGCCGTGTGTCGATACGTGTCATGTTGAGCATACATGGCCTATTGACATGGCACCAAGTTAAAATATGTTTATAATAGTCCTTGAAATTTCCAAATAGGTCAAAACAATCACTAAAATTTTTTAAAATATGTCAAAAAGTCTCAAATTCACAAATTTCTCCTGTTTTACTTCATAAAGTCTAAATCCTCAATAGTTCTTAAATCTACTTATTTCCCTCTCATTTCCACACCTATTAAAAAGTCCAAACTTTTAAATATCCTAAACATAATTAAGAGTTTGATTAGTCCAAATTTGAGACCCTCCATCTTAGTTAATATAACTAATTTATTAGCTATTTCATTGTATTTCTTGGAATAAAAGTGGAGTTTAAAATATGAAAAATAGGATGTAGGGAAATATTATATCATCAAGCATGTATGAAGTTCATTAAGGGGTTATTTGAAACCTTGTAGTTGTAATTTGGGAAGGAATATGATATCGAAGGAATCTAGTATGAGAAGGAAAAAAACTCTACCCTCATGCCAAATGTACCCGCAAACCTTCTCAAATACGAGGAGGGCTTAAATGAGCTCAAGTAAAGGATCATGAAAGAACCTTGACGAAAGTGGATCGTAGAGAATCACCGTCTCTTAGGGTGTTCAAGTTAAATAATGATGGTGCCACATTAAGATGAAGATACATATGGACTAAGAGCTATTATTCACAATTGGCATCAGGGTTCACCACAATGAAGATGGAGAAGCACTTTGGGGATATTGATACGAATAGGGCAAATACAATGATGACATTGATTTAAAATAGAGCATTTATGCTTACTTTCCTTCACAACATGCCCCCATCTTTAAGGAAGGATCAAATTGCTTATCACTTGTCCAACAACAACACTTGTTGATGATACATTCTTTTTCATTGTTATTCAATGTGAGAAAGATCTTTATCTAAATAGGGTGTGAAAATGAGAGAGAAATAAATGAGTATAAAAAATATTGAGAATTTAGATTTTATGAAACAAAATATGAGAAATTTAGGGATTTGTGACTTTTTTGATACATTTTAGAAAATTTCAAAGATTGTTTTGACACATTTAAAATTTCAGGAACTAATTTGAATCAATTTTAATTTAGTGCCACGTTAGCATGCCACATATCACTTAATGCGTCACATCAGCAAAACAATAACAATTGATTAACACTTGTTTGGTTAGGGACTAAAAAGTTAATTTCTAAATTTCAGAACTAAATGAATCACGCTTATAATTTCAAGTACCAAAGTGAATCTTTACTCGAGTTTTTCCTATAATTCTTTTTAGTTTTAATTAATGTGTAGGTCCTTATAGTTTTATCAAATTTAAAATTAGGTTTTCACAATTTAAGAATTTGTAATTAGATCCTTATAATTAATAGAAATTTATAATCAGGTCCTTATAGTGAATAAAAAATTGTAATTGAATCTTTGACTAATTACCATTACAAAAATACAAGATTAAATAGAAATATTCCTTGAGTTTTTGTGATATAATTGTACACGATAAAAAAGTTTGCAATTTATGGTTGAGACCCTAACCTTTTTTCTCTTACTTCTCTGTTCTTCTCTTGTGTAAGTGTTGTTGAGGGGTGTTGTTATCATTCTTTTGTGGTGGCAGCCTACCATTTTCTCCTTTTCTTTTCATTCCTTATGTTCCCCCCCTTATGAAAGACTTGGTTTTCGCTCGTGGATTTTTTTTTTAGGGAAAAACAATTTATCTCTTTGAACTTTTAGTCATATGCAATTTAGACGGAGTTTTAAAATATGCAATGCAACCCCTTGTACACTAGATGGTGCAAAGAAACTCTTCTACATAGACATTAAAATAGACTGTTAAGTAGGCATGTGCTTCTCACGTGCATTAATAATTAGACAAAAATACCCCTTACTCTCAACTCACTTTTCCTTTTCCTTTTCCCCAATCTCTAAGGCATCCCCTCTTTTGAAGTCCTTTCCCTTTCTCTTCTCGCCTCCCTCTTGCTTATCTCTACAATGGTGGTCTAAATCTAAACCTCTTTCCCTTCCATCTTGGTTATCCCTAAATCCAGGACAAGCGGCGAAGATGAAGGAGATCTGGATGAAGACCACGAAGGCTCGTGATGCGAAGACGGAAAGAAGGGGAAGAAGAGACTGTGACGCCCGACGCGAAGCGGAGGACTTGGGAGAAGACCAGCGAAGACGCGACTAAAGGAGACTAGTGGGAAAACAACCATGGAACCAAATGATTCACAAGTTGTTTCTACCTCTACTCCTGATGGAAATGGTTCCTTTCCTTCTTTGTTGTTTTTGGATTTTAAATCAAAATTTTTTATGCAAGGTGATTCTATTTATATTCTGGTTTGGTATTTTGGTGAATGCTGATGATTTTAGATTTCTGGTTTCTAGTAATATTTGGTTTGGTATTTTGGTTTTTGTTTCTATTTTTGGTTTGGTTTTTTTATGAATGCTGATTTTGTTTTGGGTTTTGGTTCTAATTTTGGTTTTGATTTCCTTTGGTTTTGATTTTTTTTTGGTTCTAGGAAAAGGTTTCAACAAGAGAGGAGGACCCTAAGAGGTTAGGGAAAAGGAAAAGTGAGTTAAGGGGTATTTTGGTCAAATTATTAATGCACATGAGAAGCACATGCCCTCTTAACAGTCTATTTTAACGTCTGTGTAACGGAAGGGCTTCTTTGAACCATTTGGTAAGTAAGGGGGTTGCATTGCACATTTTTAAAGCTTAGGTTTAAATTGCACATAACCAAAAATTCAGGGAAGTAAATTGTTTTTTTTCCCTTTTTTGTGATCGTACAATTGGATCTATTTTGCAAGGAGGGATAATAAATTCTTTAAATTGCATTACCTTTCCTATTGGTCTCCATGGTGAAAGATGCTTTCATATCAATAATCTTCATGTAAGGAGTAGAGTTATAAATTATTGGTTAGTTTATAACATAAAATATATTTGTTTCTTATTCAATTTAGATTTAGAAATTTTTTTTTGATTTATAAGTGCCATTAGGCTTACCTTTGAATAAAATTTTCTCTCATGTCCAAAAAAAAAAAGTTTGCAATTTAGTTCCTTATAGGAACACTATTTAGTTCTATTTTTTATTTGCAATTTCTCTGGTCCAGTTAGATAAGAGATATGGTTTTAATTTTGATAGATGGTATAAAAAAAGTTTTGTACTATCATTTAGTTATGTGTCATCATATCATAAAAATAATGTTAAAAAAAACCTATATTATCAGTGTTCTATAATTAATCTTTTCTAATGTATGAAGCATAAAATCATATTAACACTGAAGATGAGATATAATATAATAATAATTTATTCATTCATTGTCAGCATCTACTTTTCAGTTAAAAAATGAATTAGTTAAATAATTTATAATTTAAAGATAATAGAAAAATAAAGAGATTATGAGCTACCTAAGAAAAAAAAATTACTTGGGGGTTTTGAGCCATTTATTATTTATGATAATTTCACCTTACATATATTGTTTTTCTTTCAAGTCAATGGGAGTTGACTTACCTGTTAGTCTTTTCTTATGCATTGTTATAATAACGTTATTTTAACATCTAAAAGTGAATATTTATTATCGTTGGATGTGACAAATATAAAGGTAAATGGAAATTACTATCGTTTCTAATGATGATAAAGTGGAACATTTAGGATATGTTTAATTTGAATTTTCAATTTTCATTTTTCATTTTTAGTTTTTCAATTTTTCAAATTTTATGAAGAAAATATTAAAAACTAAATGAAAACTGAAAATTAGAATTTGCAGTTTTCATAATTTTCAATTTTTCTTCAAAAAATCTGAAAAAATGAAAATAAAAACTGAAAATTTAAATTAAACAAGCTCTAGTTTTTGACATTGAAATGACATTTTTGTTGTTATAGTTTAGGTTCAATTATTAGGGTTTTCTTTTGTCAGTGGATGATTCATAAGTATCTAGCGCTGTCAAAACAAACTGGTCCATATTATGCCAGATCATTTTCAGACTGGGCAACTTCGGGCTATGTTAATTTCAGATTAGAAAAATCTGGCATATTTGTGGCACAGGCTGGCCCATGGGCCAATTTAAACATTAATTAGAACCCAATCTTTAGGATAATCGTTTTAAAATGAGTGAATTGAGGATACACCTTAACCTGAAGCATCTCAAGCAACTTTGCAAAGACAGCAAATACTCCATTGCAATGTTGCCCGACCAGGACGCTAATGTTAGAATAACAATTCAGGATCCAGGCTTATCAGTACGCTCAAGGCTCAACTCACTTGATATATATATATATATATATACAGGATAAAAACACATTAGTCATTTCAGCATATTCTACACTGTTTGATTGTGTCACCTCTTTACAAACATCAACAATAACTGAATGCAGAAAAGGCCACACAAGGGAAAAGATAGATCCTGATAAACAATCAAATTCAGCCCACTCAGGAAAATATAGAACTTCATAGACAATCAAGTTCACTTCCAGTTTCAAGGAATAGAAGGTTAGACCTAAATGGATTTATGAATCTCAGTTTCAAAGTTACAGAAAACAAATGTTGCTTATATACAGCATTTCTATCAAAATCCCAAACTTTTCTTGATTGCAAGGCCACAATACTTTCATTCCTAGAGGCAGAATATCTAAGTTGGTTGAGAACTTGAGGATTACATAAAAAGATCCTATAAAAGCTGTGTTGAATGTATAAAGTCCTATCATAATTTTTCTTTTGAATGAACCGTTAACTTGATGACTCGAAATTCTTAACAAATTATCTTTGGATCGTAATTCTATATAACTATCATTGATGATGCCTTTCATATTAAAGGAGTAATTTGAAAACAAGAGCAGAATAAATACATAATGAAAATAACAACACAAATCAAACACCTTTTAGGCTATGTTTGGATTTTTAGGCTCTATCTGGAAAGATGGCCAGAGAAAGAATGACAAATAAGGGAATGAATAATCAAATTAGTAGCATGTTTGGGAGTGAATTTACAAAAGGAAGAAGAGGAACGGCAGTATGGCACTCAAAGCTCTCATTTTTCTGTCTCTCTAAATAGGGGAAAATGACATGCATTTCCCTATCCTGAACTCATTCAAGTGATTGAATAACCAAAACAAGAAGGAAGCATAATTTCATCCACTCCTCTTCTTGCTTTTCCATTTCATTCCCATATGAATCACTCCTTCCATCATCTATAAAACTGACAAACAAACAAAGACATGGAAAAAATAATAATAATAACACAACATTTTCAGTTCCAGAAGCCAATCGCACTCTGAATCCATTATAATCCACCTAACAAGGTCCACAATCTCAAATCAAAAGCAAGCTAAATTAGCAAGACGGATAATAATAATAATAATAGTAATGAAGCAGGCTAAGTAAAAACTATACTTGCTGATACAATTAACATTAATCACTGAACCCCAAATCCAACCCTAGCTCAAAAATTCGATCTTCTTCTTCTTCGAGCCTTCAATCCTTACCCATAAAAAAAGAACCCCAATTCTTCACTTGTACTCGAAATTGGGCACAGGAGGAGCATCAAAACTCTCCAGGATCTTCGTCTCGCTTCCACCACCACCTGAAACCGGTTCCTCCTTCTTCCCTCCGCCGAACAAACTACCTAGCCACGGCTTCCCCGCCGAATCCGAAGGCGGCGGAGGAGGAGGCACCGGCTGGTCCGTGGTCTGACCCATGGGCTGGCCCGGAAACCCGGCAGGGTACCCAGCGGGCCCGGGCTCGTCTATGATAATAGGCATCTGCTGCTGCGCGCTGAAGAGCTTGTTGAGCATGATCCCGGCGCCCTCGATGAGGGCCAAGAGGACGCCGCCGAACGCGGCGGAGCGAGCGGAGGCGGGGAGGCCCTGGCGCATGGAGAGGAAGCCGCCGGTGGCGGCGCCGGCGAAGATGGAGTTCCAGGGGTCCTCCTTCTGGCGGAGGTAGACCATGGAGCAGTCGAAGGTGGAGAAGAGGCCGCCCCAGACGGCGAAGCTGCCGCCTAAGCGGGGCCCGTTGAGGCGAACGGCCTGGGAGGCGCCGAGGAGGCGGGAGCCCCTGGGGGAGTTGTAGAGACCCTTGACGAAGTGCCAGGCGGAGCCCCCAACGGCGCCCATGCCGAACGCGCCGCCTATGTCGTCGAGGATGCGGTCCGGGCAGGGCTCTCGTGATGTCTCCGGCGTTCCCATGATCGAGCTAGAACAAGAAGAAGAAGGCTTTTGGTTTGGGGTGTGTTGTTTGATCTAGGGCTTTCGATTTGGTATCGACGGCCACTTGCTTTTGTGGGCAACCAGGTCCGTGTTGTTTTACTCTTTCTGTTGCGTGTACTATTATTCTTTATTTATTATTAGCCCGTAAATAATATTCCGAGTTTTTTTTTATTGCCATTAAAAAATATCTCAAAGAGGTGCCTGTTTAAAGAAATTGCCAATAAAAAAAAAATTATTTTTTACACATTGATAATATAAAAAAATATTTTATATTATTATTCAATTATATATTATCATATCAATAAAAATAATTGGCTCTTATATTCATATGAAACTTTTTTTACATTATATATAGATTTTAAACAAAAAAAATATTACATTGACTGGTATATAAATATAAGTTTTACTTCTTATGAATTTGAAATCAATGTTTTAAATATGGAATTAAAGTTTGTTAAATAATTAGTTATTATAGCAAATATATATCATAATTTAATATTATTTAACATTTTATTAGTTGACAATATAATTTAGGTTTAATTAATTTGTAGCCTTATAGTTTCATTGAATTTTCAATAAAGTTTACATTTTAAAAGTTTTCAATTGAGTCCTATATTGATAAAATTTTTCAATCAAATAATTTCGTTCTACAGACAAAAAACAGAATATTTCTAACATATTTCATCTTTATTTATTCTTCTCCTTCTATTTCATCTATCTTCCCTCCTCGCCACCAACCACCTACTGTAAAGGCGGAGCTACACACAAGAGCCTCCTCCCCTGTATCCATCATTATCATCAATAACTAATCTTTCATCCATACTCAAACACAACATCAAATCTAACCAAAATCACAGAAATCATCAAATCACAAACAAAAATCAAACCAAAATCAAGCTTCCTCACAATAACAGACACAAACGGACACAATCGCACTCTGAAGTTGCTTGGTTTCTAAAATTGATGGGGTTTTTCCATTAAAGTCTACATATGATATTTGTGACGTTTCTGATTCTTTGGCTAATAATTGTGTGTTTAGGAATATGTGAAAATTATTTGCTCCGTATAGAATCAAAGCTTTCTTGTGACTAGTTATGAATGATGATCTGTTAACAAATCAAGCAAGGTTTACGTTTGTCTTCTTCGAATAAGTGTGTGCTTTGTAATGCTAATTTTGAATCAGATCTTCATGTCTTGAGAGATTTTAGGAAGGCTAGAGAGCTATTGGATACATTTAGTATGGATCTGGTAAATAATCCATTTTTATCAAAAGCCTCTGATGGAGTGACTAAAGGACAATCTATACTTCTATACTATTTAATAAAGAGAATTGAAGAAATAACTATTTTGATGTCTCTAAGCTAAAATGAAACCTTTTTGAGTTCCACGTACAAATTATTTTAATTTTCTATATTTTAATTTTTATATTTTAATATTTTATCAATAAATAACTTCTAATAAAGGCACCTCCATCATCAACCAACACCATTTACCCTTTACATGATTGTGCAACTTATAAAAGTCACATCTCCACTCATCTTATTTCATCCACACCTTTCCTTCTCCTTCCATATTTTTTTCATTCTTAATGAAACTCACCACCAAAAGCTTAAACTCTCACATATCATGGTCTTCTTCCTTCTAATATCATCACCATCTTTGGTTGGGCACCCATCTTCATCCAATCACAAACTCGAAAATCCGTATCACATCATTGCCGAGTATAAATACCCAAAAAAATAAAAAATATAACTCGACAGGCACGAAAGTGCCTATAGAGTTGCTAGTGTTCTTAATGATTTTGCTTTTTTGCAGTGTTAACTGGTCCTTGGTTTTTAGCAATGGTTGCTATTTGTCATGGTTTGCTAGGAATCAATTTATTTTCGAGAATCTTGGTAATGCACACGTGTTTGGACACTGCAGGATGATGAAGCTGGCAAAGGACTATATGTATCATTTGGAACTCATTCAAAAAGCAAGGGCATGATTCCAAATTGGGTCTTGAAGGTGGTAAAGTGGTGACCTCCTCCTCCGAATTGGGTGAAAATCAATTCAGATGGGTCCTTTTTTAAAGACTTGACTTCAACGTCTTATGGTGAAATTGTAAGAGATCATGATGTAAATTTGTGGCTGCATGGAGTGTGAATGTGGGGCATTGGTCTGTCACTATAGCCTGTAGGTGAACTTTGCTTATACTGTCAAGATGATCACTCAGGATATCTCAAGGTCTGATGCCATTAAGGATTTGTTGGGTACTGTCTGTGATGTTGAAGTTAGGCATGTATTCTGTCTCAATTGAGTTTTTGGATAACACTGTTGGTACTCTAGCGTTAAAAAGAGAAAGTTAAAAAAAAAAAAAACACTAAACTATCATACGAAATTTATATTTGGATCGAGAAAATTTTATGCTCACAACAAATTTTAGAGCATCAGAAGTTGAACGGTTTTTTTTCATATATAATTACTGAAAACCATATTTTAATTTATAGAAAATTCAGTTCATTTTTTTAACTTAAAAGTCAATACATCATACTTCTTCATTGCAAAATTAAATATAATGTAAGATTAGTATACAGAAATTAAAGAAATCATTAAATAGTGTTGTGAAAAGAAACAAAGACAAAGAAAATGAAGAGAAATAGAGAGGAAGGAGGTTGGGGTGATTTTTAGTTTTCATAGAGAGGATGAGAAAAAAAATAAAGAGGGAGCAATTGAATAAATCGGCCACATCGAGCTTGTGAGGAGTGAGGGCCTCCTTTTTCTCCATTTGATAGTTCCCTATTGATTGATTTACAATTTTGCATTTTTTTTTCTTCTTTTTCTTTTTTCAATTTGTTGAATGGTCTCTTAACCGTTCAAAGACGTGACAGTTCCTATACGCCACAACAGATTCTTACCAAAAGCAAGGATTTGTGTAACGTCCAAAAATTTTCCTATAAATAACACAAAGTTAAAGTAAAAATAATAAATGCTTACTTTTGATCTACATATTGTTCATCTAGCTTTCACGGGAGAAGATCTTCTCCCACCCTCTTCCACTGAACTTGCCCATTTAATTAGGCTCCTTGAAAAAATTCTCCTCATCACGCTTTATTCTCGGTGCAATATCGCACGAGCCAATACGTTTAGCAGCACTATAGCATCATTGATACTATCTTACAATGTAATAAAAGGACAACCGGCCGTTAAAGTAAGTTCAACCGTCAAAGCCGTTGAGATTGGCAACATGGAAGTGTACCCAGTTCACTTGAGGATTTATGTAAAATGACTGGAATTGCCAGGACCTGGGCTTTTTTTTTTGGGTCAGTTTTTTTTTTTTTTTACTTTTTTTGCTAAATGATGTCATTTTTAAAACCTTAAAAAAAAATCTCATTTGACTTATAGAAAAATACAATAACTTTGTTTGTATTGTCATGATTTATGAGTTTATGATATAAAACTCTCTAGTTACTTATGTAATTATGTTTTGAACTTGTCAATTGTGATTCGTGATTATGAAATGTGAACAATATTTAGAAATTTATGTTATTTATTTATATTTTTATATTTAGACCTTTTAAAAATTGTCAAGTTATTAATTAGTTGTCATTTTATTGAATTTTATTCAAACTTTTATATATTTTTATATATTTTTTGTATAAATTTTGACCATGACCCATTGACCAATGACCCAATGACCCAGTGCCTTGAAGGTCGTAATTACTTCCTTCTATTTATTATCTTATGTTAGTGGCATAAAGCCATTTTTTTGTTAAAATTTTCAAAGTGCACAATAGAATTTCTACTATGCACATATAATAAAGTCAAAGAAGGAGGCACAGAAATTACGAGAGTTACTGTGTAAGTTACTATGCATGCACAGTAATTTATCATGTGAGCACTTGTGCATTGATTGCATAGTAACTCCAAGGCTCTATAAATAGAAATTGAATTCGTTCAGTTCAACATCGAAAACAAAGAGTATTCACTTATATATAGTGTCTTAGAGAGTCTCCTATATTTATAGAGAGGTGTATTCTCCTAGTATAAGAGAAAGTGTTATTGTTCTCTCCTTAGTATTAAAGAGAGGTGTAATTTTATCTTCCACATAGTGAAAATCTTTCTGGCCTTGCCGTGATTTCCCTCATCATTAGGGGGTTTTCCACGTAAATATTGTGTGTCAGTTCCAATTTCTCAACTTTATTTTAGTTGCGTTGATCTGTTTCTATAACTCTGGTTCCCAACAATGGTATCAGAGCTTGGTACAGTGGAATTTTTTCTTAGTATGCTCTGTGTCAGCTTAGTCTAATTTTTCACATAAGAAAGAAATTTCCCTGGTGCTTGAAGAGCCATTAGTCCACGCTGTGGGTTACTACTCTAGTCATGGTTATACGTGTAGTTGTATACTTTTAGTATTGTTAATGTATACGGGATTTGTTCCATATATGGTCCTGTTTACGTATATGGTCCTGTTCACGTATAAGGCACTATTTGCATATACGGACTATTCATACATATGGTACTATTCACATATATGGTCCTCACGTAAAAAAGTGACCGTCTAGTAGAGAACGGGTCCAGGAATCACCATGGAGCAAAATTTGAGTTTGAGAAGTTCAATGGGACTAATTTTTCCTGAAAATTGAAGATCAAGGCAATCTTGAGGAAGGACAATTGCTTACCAGCATTGAAGGTAGACCAGTCGAAGTTCCTGATGAAAAGTGGAAGGAGATGGATGATAATGCCTGTTGCCAATTCATCTTGCAATGGCAGATTCAGTATTGTCTCATGTTGCAGAAAGAAGACAGCAAAGGAGATCTGGGATGCTTTGTCAAACTGTACGAGGTCAAGTCTCTTCACAATAGAATATTTCTAAAGAGGAGGCTGTATACTCTTCGGTTGAGTGAGTCCACATCAGTGACGATCATATATCAACAATCTGAATACCTTATTCTCCCAGCTTACAGCATCAGATTATAAAATAACGGAGAATGAACGTGCGGAGCTTCTACTTCAAGTCTACTGACTCATATGATCAACTCATCATCAACATCACAAATAATAATACTACCAACTATCTATCCTTTGATGATGTCGCTGCTATTCTTGAAGAAGAGTCCAGGCACAAGAATAAGGAAGATAGACTGGAGAGCTCAAAGCAAGCAAAGGCACTGTTGGTGACAAGAGGGAGATCAATGAAGCGTGACTCCAATGGGAGTCATGGTCGAGTAGATCAAAGTCAAGAAGAAGGAAGAACTTCAAATGCTACCGTTGTGGCATGAGAGGGCACTTGAAGAAAGATTGTTGGAATAATAAGAAGAATGAGGATAAAGCCCCAGAAGCATCAACCTCTCAAGGATGTGTTGCGAGTACCTCTAGAAGAGAAATCCTATAGGAGGCAGCAATTGGTTCTAAAGGCGGTAACGGCTCACTGATATTTGGATAATGGATTCAAGAGCATCATGGCATATGACTCCTCACCGTGATTGGTTTTACAGTTACGAACCTCTCTCGGAGGATCTATGTTTATGGGAGATGATTATGCCCTAGAAATTGCTGGTTTGGTCCTGTCAAAATAAAATTATTTGATGGTTCCATTCGAACAATTCAAGGAGTGCGACACGTGAAGGGCTTGAGGAAGAATATATTGTCTATTGGGCAATTGGATGACCTCGGATGCAAGACCCATGTTGAAGGTGGGATCTTGAAAGTTGTTAAAGGTGCTCTTGTGGTGATGAAAGGAAAAGACCACGGCAAATCTATACAAACTTCAAGGAGATACGTTGCAGGAGGCAGATGCATTAGGAGCATGAGCAAGTCAAGAAGAAACGACGATGATGTGGCATTACAAATTAGGCCACATGTCGGAACGTGGTTTGAAGGTTCTTGCGGAACGTAATCTCATTCTCGGGCTCAAATCGTGAATTTACCGTTTTGTGAGCACTATGTTACAAGCAAGCAGTATAGATTGAAGTTTGGTAATTCAACTGCTCGAAGTAAGCATATTCTAGACTTGATTCATTCTGATGTGTGGGAGTCGCCAGAAATGTCTTTGGGAGGTGCAAAATATTTTGTATCATTCATTGATGATTACTCCAGGAGATTGTGGGTGTACCCAATCAAGAAGAAGTCAATGTGTTCCCAATATTCAGGGACTTCAAAGCAAGAGTAGAACTTGAATCCGAAAAGAATCAAGTGTTTGAGGACAGACAATGGAGGAGAATATACTGATGGAGATTTTCTAGCATTTTGCAAGCATGAAGGTATTCAAAGGCAATTCAAGTTGCACATACACCTCAGCAAAATGGTGTAGCAGAGCGGATGACAGGACTCTTCTAGAAAGAACAAGAGCAATGCTGAGAGCGGTTTAGCCAAGTCTTTCTGGTAGAAGGGTGGAACATGTTACGTGATTAATCGGTCACCATCAACCGCGATTGGTTTAAAGACACCAATGGAGATATGGAATGGCAAGCCGGAGATTATTCTTCTACAAGTGTTCGGGTGTCGGCATATGTGATGTATAACTCCCAAGAAAGAACAAAGTTGGACCCAAAGTCCAGGAAATGTATATTCTTGGGTTATGCTGATGGTGTAAAGGGGTATCGCTGTGGGATTCCACCGCAAGGTTATTGTCGAGGGATGTTATATTTGCAGAAAATGAACTACAAAGTGAAGAAAGAAATGACAGCACTGTTAAGAAGATGACTATAGTCCAGATAGATGAAAGTCTGAAGAAAATGATTTTGAAGCGAGCCAGAGCATGATGAACAAGTACCAGAAGAGGCTAATAATACCAAAGTTAGGCAATCAACACGCAGAACAGACCACCATCATGACATTCAGACTATGTTATGGCAAGCCACGATGCATTTTGTCTTTTGACAAGAAGGAGAACCATCAACTTTCAAAGAGGCTTTGAGTAGCCAGATGCTTCTCTGTGGATGACAGCAATGCAGGAAGAAATGGAGGCCTTGCATAGGATCAAGACATGGAAACTTGTTGCACTTCCAAAAGGTTGAAAAGTCATTGACAACAAATGGGTCTATAAGATCAAACGAGATGGCAATGATCAAGTGGAACGATATCATGCAAGATTGGTGGTAAAAGGATTTGCTCAGAAGGAAGGTATCGATTTTAATGAGATATTTTCTCCAATTGTCAGACTTACCACTATTAGAATAGTATTGGCTATGTGTGCTGCATTTGATTTACATCTTGAGCAATTAGATGTGAAAACTGCTTTTCTTCAGGAGAACTTGAAGAGGAGATTTATATGCTCCAACCAGAAGGTTTTGAAGAAAAAGGAAAAGAAAACTTGGTTTGTAGGTTGACCAAATCTCTCTACGGTTTAAAGCAGGCGCCAAGGTGTTGGTACAAGAGATTTGATTCCTTCATAATTCGCCTTGGATACAACAGTTAGTTCAGACCATTGTACATACTACAAGAGGTTTGGTAACAATGTTTTCATCATTCTGTTGTTGTATGTGGATGACATGTTGGTGGTAGGCCCCAACAAAGATCGAATCCAGAAATTGAAGGCACAGTTAGCTAGGGAGTTTGATATGAAGGACTTGGGACCCGCAAACAAGATTTTAGGGATGCAAATTCACCGACGAGAATGGATAGGAAGATTCTGGCTTTCACAGAAGAATTATTTGATGAAAATCTTGCGCGCTTCAATATGCAAGATTGTAAGCCAGTTTCAACCCCACTTCCTGTGAATTACAAATTATCCTCAGGTATGTGTCCTAGCAGTGAAGCGGAAAGGATGGAAATGTCTCAAGTACCATATGCATCGGCGTGGGAAGCCTTATGTACGCCATGATTTGTACTAGGCCAGATATTGCTCAAGCGTTGGAGTATCAGTCGGTTTATAGATCAGGAAAAGAGCATTGGAATGCTGTGAAGAGGATCTTGAGATACATTAGAGGAACCTCAGGTGCTGGATATGTTGATTCAGATTTTGCAGGTGATCTTGATAAAAGGAAATCTACTCCAGGCTATGTGTTCACACTTGCAAGCGGCTTAGCTGGTTGTCCAAGTTACAAGTTGTAGCTCTGTCTACTGCAGAAGCTGAATATATGGCAGCTACACAAGCTTGCAAGGAAGCTATTTGGATTCAAAGGTTAATGGAGGAACTCTGGACAAACGGTCAAAGATTACTGTGATTGTGACAGTCAAAGTGCCTTGCACATTGCAAGGAATCTAGCCTTTCATTCCAGGACGAAGCACATAGGAGTCCAATATCACTTTGTTCGAGAAGTAGTAGAAGAAGGAAATGTGGACTTGTAAAAGATTCACACGAAAGACAACCTAGCAGATGTCATGACAAAGCCAATCAACACTGACAAGTTTAAATAATGTAGATCTTCTTATGGCCTAGAAACATAGGAGAGAGAATTGGCAAGATGAGAAAAGGTTTTGAAAGCTTCCAAAAGTGGCTTTAAGTGGGAGATTGTCAGTGGCATAAAGCCACTTTTTTGTCAAAATTTTCAAAGTGCACAGGAGAATTCCTGTGCACATAATAAAGTCAAAGAAGGAGGCACCGAAATCACGAGAGTTAGATGCAAGTTACTATGCATGTACAGTAATTTATCATGTGAGCACCGAAATCATCGAGAAGTTACCTGCATTGGTTGCAAGTAACTCAGGAGGCTCTATAAATAAAAACTGAATTCGTTCAGTTTCAGCATGAAAAAAAGAGAGCATTCACTTATATATAGTGTCTTTTGAGAGTCTCCTATATTTATAGAGAGGTGTATTTTCCTAGTATAAGAGAGTGTTATTGTTCTCTCCTTAGTATTAGAGAGAGGTGTAATTTTATCTTCCACATAGTGAAAATCTTTCTTGGCCTTACCCGTGGTTTTTCCCTCATCATTGGGGGTTTTCCACGTAAATATTGTGTGTCAGTTTCAATTCTCTCAACTCTATTTTAGTTGCGTTGATCTATTTCTATAACTATGGTACCCAACATCTTAAAAAAGATATGGCTTGATTTTTCATATTCAATGGTTTCAGCGAAGGTAAAGCCACTAGGCACCATATGTGTAAGCTTGAACAAGAGGCACAAAGTGGCATGGCCAATTTCAGTGGCTAATAGTTGTTGCATTGTTGGATACTTAAATTATCAGCAACATCATGTACCCTATATATATATATATATATATATATATATATAGCAGACGTCAACTAAATTCCTAAGCAACAATGGTGGGAATCATTGGCCACCATTTATCATTAGCTTAGGTAAAATAATGGCCAAATTATCGTGAGTGAGAACGGTAGCCAACAACATCTATATTGACAGCGGCGGAGCTAGAGCATTTAAATAGGGGGCCAATTTTATATAAAGAATAATATTTTATTTTTGTTTTTAATCTAAAAATTCAAATAAAAATTATAATATATATGAAAAATAAATGTTTAACAATCAAAACTTAAGAAATACACACACACACATATACATAATATACTATTTATTTGCAATATTTAAACATCTAATTAAATTAAAAAAATTATAAAAATTAATCATCAAGTAAAAAATTTAAGGGGTCAAATAAAAAATTATATAATTTTCAGTTTCTTATATTTGATTTTCGATTTAATCACCTTTTTTTTTAATTTGGTCCTTCATAGTTCAATTTTATCTTAAATAACTTGTCTTCCCTATATGACTGATAAAATACTAATACTAATGTGATAAACGGTGGTAATATAGAACACTACCAACACACAGCTTAACCCAATGTACCACATAACATTTTTCATGATATAAAAAATAAGTAACATGGTATAATCTAAAAGTGACATATACTTAATTTTTCTTGAATGTGGGCTAATAAGCCCGCAAGTGCGAACACAAAAGGGTAAGTTACACTTCAACTTCTTTTGAGATTTGTGGAAATACAATTTACATCCTTCTATTTATCCATCTGCCCTCACACCTCATTTACTTGTCAAATTTAAGTATTTATATTATTAATGTTCATCACATAATATTGATAATAAGCTTAACAAAACGAAATTTTTGTGATATTAACTTTTTAAATTAATAAAATTATAAAAATACCTTAAAATTAACAGAGAGTATGGGTATTTTTTATAATTTTATTAATTAAAAAATTAATATAAAAAAATATTATTCTGTTAAATTTATTATTGTTGTTATATGAATAAGAGTGAAACTTAATATAAATACTTAAATTTGACAAGTAAGATAGTGTAAGTGTCAGGTGGACAAATGAGAGAGTGTAAGTTGTATTTATAAATTTCAAGGGAGATGAATGTAATTTAAAAAACAAAACTATGCCACATATCTCCACTCCAAAGGAACTTGAGCAGTTTAAAAAAACAAAACAAAAAAAAACACACAAAAAGACAAAATATAACCAGTATCATTTCGCAGAGCAGTCAGCATCAATTCGGATGCTCCTGAAACAACCGCATCCCAAAGTGGCGTCGATCATGGCCCATCTTTGCCGAGTCATCAGCAACTTGGTTAACTTGGCGGTATATATATATATATGCTTCAAAGCCACCCTCCATGATCTCTATTATATAAATTTTGTTTGTTGGGTAATCTCAAAGGCTGGATGCTCAGTGGCGGAGGATAGTTGGGGCCGGAGGGGTCAGCTGCCCTTATAATTATGAGAGTTAATATGTCCTATTATAGTAAAGAAAAAACCACTAATACATATTAAGTTCAAGAATTTTTCAACTCATTTTATTTTTACAACAGTATTTTAAAATCAAGAGGGATTCATTGACATATTAATATGTATAGGGCTTGATACATTTACTCCTTTAGTAATAATCTTTTATACAATATAGTTTTTTCAATCGAACTATTAAATTATAACTACGTATTATGTTGTTTTTATGTGTCAAAATTTAAAATAATTGGTCATCTACAAAAATATGATTAAATAGTTATTATTTACACACATTTAAGAATATTTATTATATTGATTTAGATATATATAAAAAGAATTAAACAATTTTGAATCAATGTGAAATTTTACAAACATAATCTATAACATATAAACTTTTAATCCAACGGTTGATTTTACACAAAAAGAAAATTGATAGAAAATTATTGAAAATAAAAAATATGTGTCAAGTTTTAAATTGGTGCTAACAAATCTTACCTTTTCTAAAATTTATTTGATGAATATGTCTACTCCGCTAATATCGTATTTCTTTTAAAATTTATCTAATTAATATGTCTGTCCTCTCTAACTTTTGCGTCATTTTCTGCCACTGCAGGTGCTTGTGTTACTTGCATGATTGGATGAGATGATTGCATGGCATATTGCGAGTCACACTGCACTTGCACCCTCCAGGCCAAGCACAGGGTCTTTGCATGATTGATTCACTGCAAAATTTATCATTGACAATTAAATCTTTTACTTGACCGAATAAATATTTGTTACGATTAAGCTTTTGGTTTTCTTTATATTATCAAGCTCATCGATCACTACCGAAACAAAATGAGAGGTTATGTTCTTTAAAATATGAGATTACTTTTAATACATTGATAGTATAAAAATATTTTACACTATCATCAAATCAAATATATCCTTTTACATGACTTTTCAAATTCTAAGTGAAAGTTAATTATATTTATTGATATAATATTATATGATTAGATGAATGTGTAAAACTTTTTTTATATTATCATTGTATTTAAATTAAGTTCTTAAAATAAATTGATGTTTCTTAAATTAATTTTAATATATTATTAATGTCAAGTATTTTATCTCGTCAACAATAATGTAATATCATAATTCATAAATATATAACTTTTGATATAGTTGTTGTAAGAATTAAATACTCTAATGACATGACAATATCTAATTAAATATTTGTTGGATGAATATTTAAACCAATAAGCTGCTAGCCTAGTGGTAAACAATTTGTTCTCTATCAGGATTAAGACACAAGTTTAAATCCCACAAAGTGTACTTATTGATAGGGGAGTGATAGTAATTTGTGAATGCTTCATCCCCAAAATTGCAAAACAATATCTCCCAAAATTTTCCTTTTGAGAAAGAAGCCTCCTTATGATATTTTCCTTTCACAAAAAGGGACATATTAGTTAAGTTTCATAATAACATATTACTAATCTTTTTTTTATCAAAACAATCACATTCTGGTCTTCTTATGGATTCAAGTATATGCATCCTCCGACCTTATTAGCATCCTTAATTTTATAATTTCTTCTTAATTTGTATACATTTCATATCAAAATGACATCTTTAAGTGATATGATGAAGTTTAATGAGTTACAACATCAATTTAACGAGTCATATGTGTTTATTTGTTATAAGTTTTGAAATGAGAGTTAACAAAGAAACTAATGTGTCCCTTTATATAAAATGTAAGGGGTCACAATGAAACTTTTAAATTATACTAAACTAATTTATTTGTTGCACTATTTGTCAGGGACGAATTTAAGGTTTTAGTATTGATTTAACTATAAGACTTAATAATTGACAGCCACTATTTACAAGTAAGTGAAAATTTAAGAGAGACTAAATAATTGGGGTAATTTATAAGTGAATAAAAATCAGAAGATTAGATTTTTTTTTTCTTTAAAAGTATATATTATGGTTAATTTAACAATGCATTAACTGCATAATCATGAAGGTTAATTATTGGATCAAACTGAAAATATTATTTAATAAATTTAAATAAAATGTTTGAGAGTATTTTCTTAAGTTGTGGTCATGATCCATTTTGAGAACGTGATCAGCTATGAGGAATGTTATCCTTACAAAAGCCTCATGGTCGTTGAGTCATACTATATGAATAATTTAGATCACAAAATCATTTCCAAATATAAATCAAGTCTGAATCTATAATTATAATCATAATGTAAAATATATCTGAGTTACTCTATACAAAACCATGAAAACTATAAATTCATAATTACAATTTCCAAATCAAATCATGGTGCAAAAAGCAAAAGCATGCATGGTCCAATGACCTCCCACACAACCATTGGAGTACTCTCAAGATCACAAAATACTTCATTGCAAAGTGAAGCTCACCTGGCTAAATATACTAATATTGTTGGGAAGGAGGTTGGAAATAGGGATGGAAATAGGGCGGCTTGCCGGGGCCTATGGCTTGGCTCAAGCCATAATATAAAAAAGAGGCCAGGCTCAAGCCTATTTAATAGCCTATTTCTCTTAAAAGGCCAGGCCCAAGCTTGCTATATAGTCTATCAAGCCTGCGAGACAATCTGTTTGCATTTATATTATTTAATTTGTAAAATTTTAAGCATGGGAATCGAACCCGTACCCCTTCCGCCTGAACACCATACCAACCTTTTTGCCACTTGTCCAACACGCTTTTGTGTTGCTTTTCATTCTTACTTTTAGGTTTTGTTTCTTTAAATGGTTTCTTTTAAAAAAATTTAAACCCTAAATCACATCACATCTCATTCTTATTCGCGCTTCAGTCACTCCCAAGTCCCAACTTCCTTTCTCCCACTTCTCTCACTCCCTCACTTCCATTTTTCCTCCATCCTCATCCATTGCTCATCCCTCACACAAGCCATTCTCTCTTCCTTGCTTTGCAAGACCACCGCTCCAGATTGCCCGCGCCAAGTTGCCACCGGCACCCAACTAGTCCACTGTGCCTAGTCACCGCCCGCGTCACCGCACGAGGCCGTCACTTTGTTCGGACTAGTGCCACAGCTAGCGCACGGGCTACTACACAAAAACCACTTCAACTTGTTCTTGTCACATTTGGTTTGCTATTTGAGTTTCAAGCACTGTTTTTTCTGGAAATTTTAAAGTTGAGATTGTGATTGTTTGATTTTATGATATTTTGTGGTGAGGCATTATATGTAAAAGTTTATTTGTATTATAATATTTAAAAAAATATGTGTTGAACAATTTGCTATCATTCTAATGATATTGGAACTAAAGTTGGATGAACTTATCAATTGAAGAGAATAATGATTTGATTTTATTTTATTTTTGAAGGGAATGTTGCCTTATGTTTAATATATTTGTCTATTATTTTGTTTAGAGAATTTAGTTTTTTGTTTTTTCTAAAGGCTTTAGGCTGGCTTAGGCTTTTGAACAGGCCAGGCTTAGGCTGAAACTAAGGCCTATAATAGGCCACAGGCCTAGGTTAGCCAAAGAGTTGTATTTTAGGCTCAGCTGTTAAGAGAAAAGCCTGGCCTGGCCTTACCTATTCCCACCCCTAGTTGAAAGTACCCAAGGAGCTGTTTGTTCTAAAGGGGAGGAAAGAAGAGGAGTGAGTTTTATCAAAAATTCAATGAATAAATTCTCACCTTAAACCCCACATGGGACAACCAACAAAGATACATAATCATAATATTGAGATATTAGCTTGTTAAACCATTTTCATATTTACATATGAGGAATCTCAAACTAGTAATCTCTGGAAATCTTAATAACAACAATCTAATAGAGAAATAGAAATCTCTGGATATATATAACAATAATAATCTCTATTACTCTCTCTCTATGGATACCTTATAAGGTTCCATATTGGACACCTAACTAGGTTCCATCTCTAATTTTTTGATAAGGGGAGATTGTCCCATGACAGACAACTTGGTATTAAAGTTAACAATTTTTAAATCATTAACTCGTTGTCTATTTTCTTAGCTATCGTCTACTCTTAAAATTGTGAAACAAGGAAATTTTACTATAAAAGTTTGCATTGTACTCTAACTTCTAAACTTGTAAGTGAAATTCTCATATATAAATATGTAACTCTTGAAAACATTGGTAATCATGTTATCTCTAAATATTCATACTCATGTCAAGCTATTCATAAAATCAATTTAATGACAAACATGGTCCTATGGGTCTTCTAACATTTTCATGATAGTATATGAAAAATATAACATTCATAAATTTAACAAATTCCTCAAATTCATACTTGTTTCAAAGAAATCTCTAAAATCATGCATTTATGCCATAAGCTAAGAAAATATCTATAATGACCAAAATAAATACCATAGGATTGAACCAACTCATCTGGAGGGGAGGAACAAGTAGTGTCAACACTAATGGAGCTTTGTGGAGTGGGGATGGCATTGATTTTTGCCTTGGAAGCAACAAAACCAATGAATAATCTATGATGACTCTAAAACAACTCTAAATTAACTCTGAACATTGGAGAAGTACCCAAACTTGATAACAATAAGAAATAACAACACTCACAACATGGGGAAGGAAGAAAAGAGAAGAATATAACATAAACCATAGTTAAATCCTTACCTTAGAGCTTGGAGGAGGAAGGATTGAGTGAGGATGAGAATGGGGAGTGGTAGGAATTAGAGTGTCACGTCTCTGGGTCTAACAAATTAACAAATTTATTTAAAATTAAATTGCAACAAAACACGTATAATGGTGCACAGCTGATGTCGTCTCCAATGATATTGGTGAACTAATAGACTATGCAATATAGGGGTTTTTCATTGAGTGCATGAAACAAAAATAGAATATAAATTAAAATAGAAAAAAACTAACAATCAACTAAAGCACTAGCACAAAGATTTTCTAGATCTAGAATCCATCTATCCTTGACACATACATTTCATCAAACACATGATAGGTGACTAACTTGTGCCTAGAATCATGCAATCACACAACCTTGGCACCATAATTCACTTAGCAATCAATGAATCACCAAATATTTGGCTAGCATACAACACCTAAGTAATTGAGATCTCAATCCCTAAATACATACACTAACTTGAGCACCAATTACATTAGTCTAACCTCAATCAAGAATTAATCTCAATTTCCTAAGCTAACCAAGTATTCATTAATCAATTAACCAATTCATACCTAGTCAACAATCTTAATTATGCATCCAACCCACAATCATGAGTTAGTATACAAAAATAAGATTTATTCCAACCATATACTCACATATTCACATATCCTAATCAATCAATTAATCAATATAAACACACGAGGAATGGAAGGAATATAAAAAATGAAAAATCAATAAACTAAACCATGTATTCATTGAATATGCAAGCCTCAAGACAAACCCTTGGACTTGGAGAATCCTTGATACTAGTTACAAACTCATTCCTCTATTACAATAAAATAGAAAATAAAACCTAACATAAGAAAAGAAGAGAGTGGGTGAGGAAAAGATGGGTGAAGAAGGGAAAAAGGAAGGTAGAGGAAGGAGGAAGAGATAGGAAGGGTGGGAGAAGAGAAGGAGAGCCTAAAACTACTTTAACCTAAGCTATCTTGAGCTAAGAGGTTGTGTGTTTCTTCTAAGGGCTTGGGGATCACTTTAAAGACTTAAAAACTCATTAAAACACGTACAACACTATCATAAATCTTTAAAGATTCGTTGCAGCAACTTTGGCTCGTGATAACAGCCTGTTGAATAAAAAATTTGGAATGGACCATGGGTCGTTAGTGACCCTAGCTGTTGCAGTGAGTTTTCTTAATTTTTGACCCCTGAAGTGACCGAATTAGCTCTTGATGTCTTATGAAAGTTGTAGATCTTTTACTTCTATTCAAAATGGACACCTTATTTGTCTCATTTGGACTTTGGATGAGGGAGATATGTATTGATTATTGAAACATGCCCAATTTAAAAATTCAGAACCTCAATTCTAACTTCCGGGCTTATTTTGACCAGCTAGACTTTTGATCGAGCTTTTGAGCTCTTCATGAAAGTTGTAGATAATCTTCTTAGCTTTTCTACAAGCTAAAGAGCATAAATTTTAGAGGTCTACAACTATTGTTAAGTGCTAAATACAAAATAGTGCTAGAAGTGCAATTATGTAGAAAATTCTCATTAATGCTTAATTCAATGTCCAAACTCAAGCATGATGCAAATGCATACAATTAAGCATAAAAGAGAACTAGGACACTAAGAATAGAGTACAAAATATGTATAGAAATGTATACTTATTAGGAGATAGAAAAATGTTTGGAGCATAGGGTTTTCACATTTTGGGGAAAAAACGTGTATGTAAGGGTATTTATAGGGACAACATTTCACTTAAACGAAACTACATCATTTTGCACTATTCTAGCTTCAAGGGGGGTACCTGCTATAGTGGTCTAAAATCGCTATAGTGGTTGGGGGCTACCCAGGCATGCACATGACCTATAGCGGTGTAGAGAAGCCGTGACACTTAATGTTGGCTTTTGCATCCTGGGCCTTTCCAACACGAGTGGATCCCGAGGATTCTAAGGCCATACTAGACTTGTCTAAGGACACATGGACCTGAGGTATTATAGTTGTTTTATTTTGACTGTGATGCCCTCATAAATATTTGTACAAAATTAAATTTTTCTAACAATTTCACTAACCTAAGGAGTGCACTCTAATTATGTCAATGATTTGATTGTTTTATTCTAGACTCAAAAAAAAAACCACTAACTTAATACATTATTACTTGTGCATATGTCATAGCTACAATTTTTTCTTAAGGATTAATTAATTTATTAATTTATCTCTATAGTTTTACCAAATATGTAATTAGGTTTCTATGGTTTAAAAATTTATAATCAAGTTCCTAGAGGAAATAAACTTTTGTATTCAAGTCCCTTACCCTAACTACCATTGCAAAAACATGAGATTTCTGAATATTACTTAATTCATCTATTTCCAGCCCCATATGGGTGGATTTGAACATCAGAGATTAAAAACATAATTGTGTTAAATTATCTCTAAACTCATCACATTAGATTTTTATCCTTTCATTATTGGACAAAAAATGAGTTCAATTAAGTTTAGAAAAATTATCAATATGAAACTTTTTCCAGTTTCTTTGTTATATGTTCGCAACCACATAAGAGAGGAATAAAAAATATTCGTTAATCTCACATGTTTGTAATGATATTATGTCCATGGACCTTAATACAATTTTTTATTCACTCTAGGGTTTCATTTTAAATATTTATTCACTATAAAGGTCTAATTGTAACGCCCAATTTTTACTGTCATTTAGAAATTATCGAATTACCCTAGGTAATTCTTATATAATTCAGACCAAACAATCCTCAATAGAGGAATATAACATTAGAAAAGAGGTTATGAGCGATTCCTGCAAGTCGCAAGCCCCGAATTTCTATACGTGTAAAATGACCAAAATGCCCTTGAGGTTATTTTACTCAGAAAATGAGGATCGTGGGCCCGGCCATCCTCAAGGGATGTTTTGAGGATAATAGGGGATTATTTGTGTTATATGTGTTAATAGAGGAGAAGAATCTCAATTTTGAGTTTCGACGCGAAATGACCAAAACGCCCTACGTTTTTAACTCGATTTGTGTGCCGACTTAGTCCGAACCTCACTAAAATGTTTTAAAACATGTTTTTAAGCTATGATTAACCATTAGTTAAGCTCGGGTGGTCTCGGGCAATTTTTAAGTAAAATGACCATTTTGCCCCTTCTTTGTAGGTTTGCAAATTTTGAGATTTTCGATTTGTCTAACGAAACCTAAGCAATATTAGGCTCAAATTAAAGCTTATTAAATTCTAATTACTAATCTAGAGTCAAAATTATTTATTTAAATTAATTAGAATCTGAAATTGCTTAAAAACACCCAAATTGTTTACTAATTCACCTAAGCCCTTAATTGCAAATTCTCTAATTTGCAAATATACCTTACCTACACCTAAATAATGCATGGAACACACAAATTTCTCCTCCTTGGGCTGTAATGACGAAATTATTGATGCCATTATGCATCAGAATAATTGCCCAAAGATACACTAAAACAAAATGCCAAAATGTCACCATGAGACATAATTCCCTAAATTCATACAACTTGTCTTGAATCCATGTTTTCCTCCCTTTGTTCCCCATGAAAATCCATCAGCCTTCCTCCTTCATTTGTCCATTTATGAGCTTCAAAATCTCTATAAATAGGCATGCTTGAAGAGTGTTAGAAGCCTTGATCATAACTTACACAATTCTAGTTCTTAGGAACACCAAAAGCTTTCTTTCTTCCTCCTCCTTGGCCGAATTCTCTTCAGTTTTCAAAGAGATTTTCTTCCATTTCACTCAAAGAAACCAAGTTCTCTTCCTTTCCTTCAAATCAGATTAGGTAGGGAGTTGTCTTTAAGCTTATTTCTATATTTTGCTAAGTGTTGTTCTTGGTTCAAAATGATGATTTCATGAACTTTCTCTAGCTTTTCTAATTGGTTTTCTTCTTTCTTTTTCTTTAATATTTCGGCCATAAGGCCTATATGGGGATATGATGATAGCTTGATGATGAGGACCTTGAGTGTTGGTTGTAAATCCATCACAAGTTAGGCCTCTAAAGCTTGAAAATTCCACTTGATGCAAAACTTTAAAGAATGATGTTTTTATGATGTAAAAATAAAGATCTTGAGTTTAGAACTTGAAAGATGTAATTTTCACTTTGTCTTGCTAAGATATATTGGGTTGAATTTATATTTCTCTAAAGTCTTGGAAGAGCTCTAGTAAAGAAATAAAATGAACTTGCATCCATGTTTAAGTTTATGCCTTGCATAACCATGTTTACTTTCTATGTCATCACTAAATTCTCAAGAATGAATAAATGAACTTGCATATTCATGTTTAAATTTCCAAGCTTGCATTTCATGTTTATGTTTCAAGTTGTCACTTAATCTCTAAAGATAATAAAGAGGATGCATCTCATATTTATTTTATGCTCTCACTTTATTTTATAATGGCTAAAAGAATCAATGCATGACATGTTTATTTTATGTCATCACCTAAAGATCCTAGAGCTCAAAGACTTGCCCAAGTATCACAAGCAAAGTTGGAACCATGGAATAAAAACTCTAAAGCTTCCTTAAGATTATGGGAGTCAAAGAATTCATTCTTTAAAAAGTCTTGAGTTTGGAGCTTAATAAGATGTAATAAGAGTTCTCTTCTCCCCGGTCCATGTCGGACTACGGACTTCAAGTTTCTTCTCTTCTTCTGGTCTAGTGCGGACCAGCAAGTTTCTTGCATCATGTTTATAATTCCAAGTTATCACCTTATAAAGACAAGATTAAAATGAGGTTGCATAGCATGTTTATAATTCTAGTTATCACTAAATCTCTAAAGCTCAAGACTTGCTCCTTTTATCTTAAGTGAAATTTTAATCATGAAGATTCTTTCAATATATAACTCGGTCTCATAATTAAGGTAGGCCCAAGGTGATTTTAAATAGCTACTGATTTAGTTCTATAATTTCTTTCAAGATTAACAAAAAGAATTATTTCTAAAAGAGTTTTAAGGCTTTGCAAAGATTTTATGGGAAACTAGTATCTTACATGTACTTAAAATATGATTTTAAGCAATTATATGAGGTTCATGATTCGGCTACCTATCTGAGTTTAGTACTACTGTATGATGATGGTTTAATATGTTCAAAGTTGTGATGATTATGATTTATTGCTAAGAGAACGATTCTATACATGTTAGAGATAAAACTAGCTTCCTAGAAAACCGTAAAAATAAGATTTCTAGAACTTTAGAGAATGAAATTTATGTATTCTGTTCAGAGCCTTTAGTGGCCTTAAGAACCAGATTTTATTATGTTTAGATAAGGGACAATGATTCATAATTGGTTTAGTAATTAATTTTAGCATCATAGGGAAAGCGGAATGAGAAAGGGTTAAAAATGTAACTTCTAGCGTAAAACCTTAAGAACAACTTACTATCTATGCTACCCATATAGTCTAATAATGTTCTTAAGGCTTATAATTGATGGTAATGAATCCCTTAGATGCATAAGTAATTAGTTTGATAATTAAGGTTACCCAATTTTAGAGTTTGGTTATTTAAGAGAGCTTGTGAGAATTTTAGATGACATCTTAGATGCTTTGAAATGTAGATTATATGATGATGTAATGCCTATTGAGAATTTGATATTATTGAATGATTTCATGGCTTGCATGTTATAGTTGCTATTGCAAACAATGAGAATGTTCATGCATCCTGATGATTATGATATAATATGCTAAGACTTAATGGTGACTTAAACTTATGGGGAAATGATCCTTTGACCCATCAGACTATAGGTGGTGAAAAGGTGATCCTGAGAAATGATCCTTTAGACTCATCTGACTATAGGTGGTGAAAAGGTGATTCTTGCCCCCTAGCCCGTTCTCTCAAAAGGGTAGAGTTGAGATTTTAACTTATCAAAAGGGATAAATATATGCTAGTGACAACTAGTAAGGTATGAGCTCATAACCTAGATTACTCCCAAAAGGGTGGAGTATAGGGTGACCTAGGAAAATGATAATGAAAGTAACTTTAAGTCACCTAAGGAGCTAAGTAATGCATGATGTAAATATAATGTTCTTCTATGCATAGTATTTATGATATGATGATGAGAAATATGATGTTTTTCTATGCATAGTATTTATGATTTGATGATGAGAAATATGATGTTCTTTTATGCATAGTATTTATGATATGATGATGAAGAATATGATGTGTTGATAAAAGGAAAAGTTCATTATAAATATGACATGTTAAGTTTACATGCATTATAAGACGCATGATTAAAACGATGAACCTCGATAAAGTATATTGAAGATTAATAAATGAATCTTAACATGCTCACATTTCACAAAGAAACCCGAGGTTCCTGGACGATGATGATGACACAATGCATCATGAGGTGAGTACCCTGAGATTCTTTTATAAGTTTCTCACTCCCTCTATTTTTTTTCTTTCCATCTCGTCTTTAGAAACAAAAGGAAGTGTTCGTGAATCACGTTGAGGCTTTCACCTGGTATGAACTTATCCTGAGTTTCACTCGTATATTTCAGATATCTATATCCCTGGAGTGTTATTACTAGGTGCCATTAATGGATGTCCTTCCATCCATATATTATTTATGTTTTGTTAGATTGCCTACACCTAGTCTTATTCTGTTGGTAGGCAAAATATCTATGTGATATGTAATTATAGATGTCATATAATGGAGCCAATATGATGTGTTCTTCATGATATGTCTATTCGTTTTCGCTTTATTCGATTATCGTTCACGTTATGCGCGGCTCACGTTTTCAATTATGTTTAAAAAAAAAATGGCTCGTAATTTCACTAAGTATTTTCAAAGCATGATTAAGGAACTAAAGCAAAGAGTAAAGTCTAGTAATTAATCAATTAGGTGTATTGGGTTAATTATTAGGGTGTTACACTAATTATAAATTTTTAAACTATAGGAATCAAATTAAAACTTTAATAAAACTATAAGGATTTATAGATTAATTAATCATTTTCTTAATTGCAAACAACTTAATTAAAACAATTAAGTAATTACACATGTTTCTAACAAGGACATCGATTCGTCAACGACCCTTCAAGTTGGTCTAATGCTAGAGCATCCCTTTTCCTTACTTTTAATATGTTAATTTGATGTGTGTGGCATTTTATTAAAATTGTTATTTGGTATCTTTAATTTTTATGTTTATAGATCGGTCCTAGTCATCTTCTATAGCTCCATGAACTTGCCCACTCTTGTTACTTAATTTTTGTCATCTCTTCCACCCCTTTCAATCTCATCCTTTCATTCTTTGAATCAGACCCACACTAATAACCCCAATAAAACTCCATATCAAACCCACCCCAAACAACAACATCATGGGCTACAAAGGTGTCACGACCCAAAAATCGTGACAGGCATATAAGGGATACCTGTCCCTTATGGAAGCCTTCTAAAATTAATTTCATGCAATCATGCATAGTAAATTACTCAATTAATACTCATAACAAATCATAAAAATAAATACATAAATAATTAAATAAATAAATTCCTTAAATCTTTTTGAAAACTTAATTAATAAAATATATAAAATATTTAATTCTTTCAAATGGTTTCAAAATCCATAATAAAATAAACAATCTTAAATGATGTTTCTTGAATAAATTATATATCATATCATTATAACAAAATAACATAACTCTAAAATAATCATGCATATTAAATTATGCCCAGGACATCCTACACATCTGAAGCACTCTATTCTAACATGATCATGATTTAAACTTCACTAAAAAGTGAAGCTCACCAATGAGACAGCTACAAAGCTACCAAGTATGGGTCTGAATAATAACTGGATCTATATGGACTAACTGGGGAGGAAAAGGAGGGGTAAGTTCATAAAAATTCAGGAGCGAGTCTCCATTCACAACCCACATGGGAACAACAAAGATAGTACATAAATATACATGTAGCCGATATAAAATATTTTTTTTATATTTAAATACATATAACTATATTGAAAATAATAATTTACTGAATCTATGGCAACAACTAATAGAGAAATATGAATTATTCTATATATAAATATCTAGCTGAATAGCTAAATTTGAGTTAATGGCTAATCTAATGGGCACTAACTAGGCCCCATAAATGGACACAATACTAGGTTTCTTACTCTGGTAAGCTGTCATCTCTAGCGACACTTGGTACCAAGGTTAACGATCACCTTAACCGTTAACTCGCTAGTTTCTACTAATTAGTCAAAAAATAAATAACTAGTAATTAAATTGAACAAATCTAAAAGCTCTAAATTCATATAATTCTAACAATCTGACTTTAGCATAACTAAGGTTTTAAAATTATGTCCAAGGATCACGCTTGTAAACATAGTGATTTTAGAAAGCAACAGAGATATGTATTTGACAATTATTATGAATCGTACTTTGTTCAACACTTTCAATAAATCATAGTTGATGTTCTAAAATCTTAATAGGAAATCCATAGTATGAAAATATGGTAATCAATATTTCTACTATAAACATTAACTGAGGTATCATAATTCATAAATTGGGAAAAAGATATTTTATAACATGTAAGGTATCAAATATTGTCCCATGAGTTTTCTTAAATAAGGTTTTCATGATGTCACAATGTCCCCAAAGGCGCTACGAGAAAAAGATTTTAATTTTTAATAGGTCAATGAAGTTGCACCAATTTTTATTTATGGTAAAAATTGGAAAACCCTTTTAATTTGACGAGACTTGTCTTTTAAGATAAAATTGGGTTCGGAAGTTTAATTATGATTAGGGAAAGGGTAAAAATTTAATCTCACTTTACTCCTAATACATCCGTCTCATGACGGTTACCAAAGTTTGTTGTGCAAAATTAAAATAACTTTAACAATTTATTTTTTCTTAAAAATTAAAGTACAAAAAAAATTTACAAAATTTAATAATAAATATTTACAAAAGAAAAGAAAACAAATTTATGAAAAATTAATTTTAGCTTGACAGACAATATCTACTCCTACGTATCCTCTAGTACAATGAGGAACTCAAAGTCACGTAGTTCTTCTAAAAAATAAGCGTTCGTTGAGTTAATTTTATTTACAAAAAAAACTTTAATAAAAGGAAAAACATAAAAGAGATAAAGTCCATTTTGTATAGGATTCAAGGTAGCAATAGCCTACTCAGGAAATCCTTACAATTCGATAATTATTATGAAGGAAGCATCGCATCTAGTCATAACCATTGATCATTGCACAGATGACATTTATATTTTACTTTTATTTGGACATACTAAAAATCTAAGATGCTAGCAAACAAAAATAAAAGACCTCAAAAGGAAGGGTTATCTAAGAAATTACTATACCCGAGTCAAATGTCAAACACACACAACAAATAAAGAAACAAAACAAAATAACTAAAAGACCTAGATGACATAAGGAAACAAAAATCACCTAAAGCTAATCAAAACAAAAAGGACGTTGGAGTCATTAGAACAAAAGCTAATTAACAAAATGAAATCGTGATTCAAAGCAAAAAAAAAAAAAAGATTTAGCATATAAAATAAAATAACATAAAGTAAATGAAAATCATAAAATACAAAAAGCAACGTTAGTAAAAATGAACAAGGCCTATGGGTGTGTGACTCACTTGAAGCGCTATAGTACAACACATGCATAGGAGGTTTGGAGAAGATATGTGCAGAGCCACAACAACATGGTGGTTGGACGGTGACGCAGCTAAGGTGCCTCCGATGACACTCCTACATACATGTAGCAACGACTTTGGACAGAGTTGTTCGACGGTTGTACGTAGTTCACGTCGATATTAATGTCGAAGTCACAACGTAGGGGATAAGGTTGGTAACGCGAGGTGGTTCTTATGGTGTGGGTTGACCGCGAGGGAGAGAAAGTGGTGGTTGAAGGTGAGTGAGGTGAAAGTTCTATAGGGTGATGATGTTGGTGGCTTGATGGTGAACGGAGATGAGGGCTAGGAATAATGGTTGAAGGGCAATGGTTTTGGGTTGTTTGCGAAGAGCTAGAATGATGAGTGCTGCGTTGTGTATATCTCTTACCTCTTGTGTCGCCCTTTTTAATTGACTAATAACAACTATTTATATACATTGTTTTACCCTAATGTAATTAATGAAAGAAAATTTGATTTGATGCTATTGACACTAATTAGAGAGAAACATAATCAAGCTAATTAACAAAATAAATCAAGTTATAATTTATTAATAAATGCTAAATAAAATCAGTTTTAAAAAAAGAACAATTGTTAGAAAGATTTTATTTTTTTTGGGTTTTTCAGCTTTTCTTTTTTTTTCATTTTTTTTAGACCTGGCCAAAATTGGGTGCTGACACATGATAACTATTAAAAATAATAATTTTCAGAAAATTGTTATAATTCGTGGAAGCATGTATTTGACATAAATCATTCTAGAATTTCATAAACAATTTATATAATTTTGGAAAAATACTAATAATGACTAAAAGTATGACCATGAGTTTAAACCCACTCACCGTCCGTTGTTAGAAATGCCTGATCATTGCTTACATGATATTGGAAAATTGGAATGACATCTCAACTGCTATGAAATTATAGACAAAAATCAGGAATAATTTGGAATTGAACAAGAAGAAAACTATACCACAATAACCTAAAGATTCGCTAAACTCATGACCATATAAGGATAGGGTGAGGCACTTAGGAAAGATTAATCGAAGAGGGTTAAGAGAAATTGTGTCTTTCTCTCTCAAAAATCCTTAGGTGGCTAGGGTTCTTAAAAGAATGTTTAGAGTACTATAATATGCAAAATATATACTAGGAAATAGAAGATATCACTAACAAATTTTATTTTATCTTTTTTTTTGTTTTTATTTCTATTTTTTTCATTTTTAACTTTTATTAGGGATTTAACTTCCATTGCGGTTAGAATTTTGCCACAAGGCTAGAAATAACACTTGTAGATAATTGAGTTATCTTTCTACAAAAATTGCATCAAATTAGACATCTACAACTCAAGATATTTATAAAATACTAAACATGGGTCATACTTGACAATATAAGAACAAGGCTATGTTAAAGGTCTTCCATAGATATATCCTAACTAACCGTGATATAAGTTACAATGAAATAAGGATAATAGCTAGACTAAATTTAATCATATCTTTTGCAACTACTTGGATAATTCAAATTCAAACCACCCTAACATATCTCTTAACTATCTTTTGTATTACCGATATATTTGTATATATACTGTAATGAAAAACTAATGAGATTTTTAAAACAAATAACATATACCTTAATGTATTCGCATTATGTACTTGTTTTTCTTTTGAAATAATAATAACAACAACAACAACAAATAATAATAATGATGATGATGATGATTTACATGATGAACAAATTTTGCACTCAATTCTAATAATTAATAACTTAAAAAAATATCTAATAATTCTCTATAAAAATAATATCTAACAAATTATTTTCATAATACATGTTAAATATAAATAATATTTAATATCTTCAAGTAAATATCATTGTAATTCAGCAATGTTTGAAAAATCATTTTCAAATCACAATGGTTATGATTTTGGTTAACTATCAATCATTTTGAAAATCTTCAACTATCGATTTATCTATATTCAAATTTTTATGAAACTGGTATGTATACAGAAACATATTTCTAACATATTCATTTAATTCTATAAATTTATATTTTTGAAAGTATTTGACCATTTTATAACCACTTAAAAATTATATCTATTATCAATATAAAATACTTTATGCTAATATCATTATTACAAAAGTATTATTTGTGAATACTATATATATACAATAATAATCAAATCTTTATAGAATAATTACAATATCTAATAAAAGAAAGAAACCAATCTAAATTGACACTTTATACATCACACACACACACATATTCTCAAATCCTAGTTGACATTTACACCATAAATATAAGTGATAGATATCTAAATAAATCATAATCTTAGAAAGTATATAAAAATTAATTTATAAAGAGCATATGTGATAAAAAGGAAAATTTAGTATGCTACATTTTTTCTAATTCTAACAATATCTACAATACTAATACAAACAATATCTACAATACTAATACAAATATCAATATCAACGGTAATTATAAATAATATTGAATCTAATAGATTTAATAAGATAACATTTTCAAAGTTTAAAATCAAACAGGAAGATTATTATAAACAATATTGAATCTATTTCGATAAGATAATATTTTCAAAATTTAAAATTAAACATCATAACACAAACCGAATATCATAAAAAGATTAAATATCAAATTCAAAAATTGAACATTGGCATAGAAAAAGATTGATATACAAAATTATTATAAATTTTGTATTTTATTTTCTACTTTTGGGATTGATATTTTCTTATATAATTTAGATTTTACATAATTTACTATTTCACATAAATTTAAAATAGAGATTTATATCTATTCATTCTTTTAATTTATTTATTTTTATATACAATCTCTTCGTTTTTGTTTAAGGCATTTAAATGTCTCTTAGGCTTTATCCAACCCTTTCTGAACTTAGGTGTATCCTTCCTAAAGGCATCCACTTTTGGGATATTATAAAAGGTTTCATTGAATGAGGCATGCTTCCATCGTTGCAAGGTTCTCTATGCACTTCTTCGACCTTATCAAGGTCTGTGTAGCTCTAGGGCGAGTCCAACCCTCCCATCCCTCTATCCAGGACTAGCCTTCCGTCTCTCACGATCCATCCATGTGGCACCACCTCTGAAAATCACGTAATCGTTAGTGTCCGCCATGTCTAGCAAGAAGGCCTACACCCTCTTCTATGGCGTCTTTGCCAGAACCTCTCTCCACCACCGAACCATAGCCTATACACTTGGCGTACACAACGCCAAACAAATCGGACAAGATGTCTGCACAAGACACAGGCTGAGTTGCATCATATAGCAGAGAGCTCATCGTTGCTCCCACCACTACTCTTCCTCTGGTCTTTGGCGTCGCAAATTTGGAGGAGGTTAATGGTGCGATCTGGAGATGGAAGTGTAATGTTGGCATGCGTTCACAGGAGGTCACAATTGGGGTGGTGGCTAACAAGCAAAATGTCTTCGTGATAGGTGGTGGCGTGTGAAGGTGATAGTGATATGGGCTTGTTCATGATGAAGATGTTCTTGAGTATGGTGTTCTTCTTGAACATTGTGAACACTAGGATTTTCTTCTTCGCCTTGGAGACAAATTCCGTAAGGGACTTATTTGCAAACTTGTACAAATAAAAACCCTTGTTATTGATTTTAATAAAATAAATTCAACTCACAATGAACACATTTCATCTTTGGTTCTTGTCACGAGATAGAAGGTATAGAGACAACGAGATAGTAGAGATAGAGACAATACTTGAGACGAAGACGGAATTGTGTTTGGTAGTGGTGTACAAGACATGACGATTGATGAAAAGATGAAGAAAATTAAATTACAATTTGATAAAAAATTGCAAAGTTAAAGATGAAATATGAAATGTTGAAAAATATATTATTGAAAAAAATATTTTAAACTTGTGTCAGATATATGTCTACAACATCACTTCTTTTTGGACCAGAAATTAGCTAAAAAATTGTCTTAGCATGGAGACAATTTTGAGGTATAATGTCTCTGTATTTTCTCCTGAGAAATTTACCAAACAATCTAGCTCTTTCTAACAAAACCAAATTAAATACAAATTGCAAATATCTGATGTATATCGTTATATACTATTGTCAAAAGTAGGGGTATTAATTAAATGTCACTTGGACTCAACTTATGAGATTATAACTTCAAGCCTCGTTGCTTTTCAAATGTGAGAAAAAATTAGTGGTGTTAAATGTGTAAATCACCTAAGTAGATAGGGTTTTGTATTTTTTTTTATACCAAAACCGTTGTATATTTCTACTAAAAATATAGCTTTAGATTGATGAAATATAATCATAAATTGATAAAGGTCCCATTTTCAAATTTTAATATAATGGTATAACTCAAACTCAGACTCAAGATCTTTATATATGGTTATTGCAAATTTCGTCTCTTTATGTTGACAATAAATAATTGACAACTTCCTCTTGGATATTTAGTAGGTCAAAATCGCTTAATAGGTGGGTTCTTGTCAACAATCACAACAATCTTGGACGTCAAATCTTTGCTTTTCAAGATCTTGATTGAGGAGCGAAAAACTACTTCTCTTTGGATTCTCAATCAAGAATCACTGTAGAAGCGTGTGAATGGAATGTATGTGAAATGTGAGTGGGGTATGTGCGACATGATAAAATAATGATGGATAAAGTATGAAAAATGTAGAGAAATATAGAAGGTAAAGCATTTGAATTGACAAATGTAAAGTATAAATAATACAAAAGGAAATAGATAAAATCTACGCCCAAGAAAGTGAGGGAAATAGGTTGAGAACAATTACTTTAATGACTATGGACTCTCTTCATTCTGGGTGACTTGTAAGAGTAGCGTGTGAATAAAAATTCCAATCTCTTACAAATGTACAAAACTCCTATTTATAGAACTCCTAAATCTCTAAGATTGTGATATCTGTCCTGATTGCTTTTTGGATTTCGTCTATGTGTCTTGACAGTTATTCTTCTTGTCAAGTGTGCTTTGACAAAGGTGATTACCAATTTGTCATGTGCATGCCATGCCTTTGTCGATTAATAACTATTGAAAATTGTTCATAACTGTTGGCAACTGTCGTGACCAACATATGTCTCTTACGTTCACTTTGATAATCCACGTAAAGTATTCAAAATTTTCTAAGTCTTGAATGACGAACTCCAACTTTACCCTGCGAACTCTAGTCTCATAACTTTGTTGTTACTAGCTTGCATATCTTGGAGATCCAAGCTTTGTGTCATTTTCTAGGCCATGAATGACAAATTCTAATTTTCATGTGTCGAACTCCAACTTGGACCTGAATGACAAACTCTCATTTCAACTTGTCAAACACTATTCAGAACTTTGTCATTGTTGGCTTGCATATTCTTGATAATCAAATTTTGTATTACTTGGCCCATGTCTAAGGTTGAACATCAACTTGAGTTTTTAACACTTAGCAAAATTTGGTGCCAACAAAGTAATAAAGTAAATCTAGTTAGTTCCTAACAAAAATTAGGTGAGACAAAATGGTTTCTCAAAAAAAAAATAGTCACTCAAAATCAAAATAATAAAATATATTAAATTATTCTCAGATATTCAAACGTCATATATGTGCTTTTGTCATGATCAAATTCATATATTTTTATAAATAGTTAGGGATAAATTTATTCTATTTTAATTATGAAAACGAAGAAGAATATATTTTTTTTGAAGAATTAATTTATTGCAGGCTGTTTTTATTTAGGATCAAATTAGGAGTTACCATTGACCAAAAAAAAAAAGAGAAGTAACTGTACATTATCCCTGCACGTGATTTGATTTACGTCCTCGTCCATATACAATAAGGTTTTGTATAATGCTGAGTAGTTTTGTAAATTTATTTTAAACGCTGACATTTACTAACACATTAATTAACTTAGCCACGCTTTCAAAGCTACATACACAGTTTCATTTTTTATTTAAATATTATACAATTTCTTAAATCTGGAAAACATTTAAATTTCCAAATAAATGTCATTAATCGTAATCTCCTTTCCAAAAACGTTTTATTTTGTATAATTTTCAAATCTGGCTTGTATTTCACATAGAATCAAACGCACTTTCAGATTATATGTAGTCTACACATAATTTTAACCTCCATATAAATGTGCAATAAAAAAAATCCTTTTGAATTTTACCATCAATATAAATATGTAATAAAAAAAGAAAAAAATCCTTTTCAATTTTACCACCAAGAAAATTTTCTAGAACATGTTAACAATATGGCTACTTAAAAAATATCTGTTACACAGTACACAAGATAAGTTTAGTCTCACTAAAAAAAAAATACATACGATAAGTTTAGTGAAAAGAACAGCAAATTGGCAAGCTGGACCAAGGACATATCTCATCAAACTTCATTTTCTTCTTTGTTACAAGGTCAAAAACTAGAATCATGTCTTTTTGTACCTCTTCTGGAAACAAAATGAAAGCTACAAAATTAAATACCACACACACATACACAAGAATGGTGGGTTTTCATTACCAAACCAAGAGGAACACAATTTGTTTGAGAAGACATTGATCTGGTCTGCACCATCACAATTATATTATTATTATACCTTCCTTCACGCACCTGCGCTCACATCACAAGTCACAAATAAAATAATAAAGAGCGAGAGAGGGGGCAAGAAAAGAAAAATAAGGAGAGGTGCATGCCCTATCGCTCTCAATCAAACATACCACAGAAACAATTATACTTTTCTTCTCATTGAAACTGAGCTGCATAATTGCATTGCCATTCTATTCCCAAGCCAGCCTAGCCATCCCCAAACCCCACGTGCCCCCACGTCCTTTTCTGCAAATCAAACCCCAAAATTCTCATCTTTTCCCCATTTCAATCCGACCCAAAACGACGCCGTTTTCCGGCATCTCTCGACCTCTGGATTTTCTCCCAAAATCTCAAAGGGTAGAGAGAAACCAGAGAGAGAGAGAGAGAGAGAGGGGCTTGTGGCGTGTTGTTTGTGATGTTGTGATGTAGAGAGAGGTTCGATTCCCCCAAATGCACGCGTACAACAGGCTACCAAGCAGTGGCCACTCAACGCCGTCGCCGCCTCCGTCGCCGCTGCGGTCGCCGAGGCTCCGCCACGGCCGCTCCAAGACAGGGAGGTTCTCTCCTGGCCATCCTGGCGGCGGCGGCGGAGGCAGGACCGCCGCGCAGCGCCTGGCGTGGGCCTTCCTGTCGCTGCTGCTGCGGCGGCAAGGGGTGTTCCTGTTCGCGCCGCTCATCTACATTTCCGGCATGCTGCTCTACATGGGCTCCGCCTCATTCGACGTCGTTCCGATCATCAAGCACCGCCCTGCTCCTGGCTCAGTTTACCGTAGCCCTCAGCTCTACAACAAGCTCCGCCCCGAGATGGATGCCGATAACTCTTCTGCTGATGCGGTTCGTAAATCGGAACCAACTCAGATTCATTGGCTTTATGTTTTCATTATATTTTCTTGTAAATGGATTTCAAATCTGTTGGGGTTTGGGGGTTATGATGTGGTTTTTGCTTTATTGGGAGATGGAATAGGTGCGTTGTGTCTTTGATGGGGAAGTTTTGAGACTTGGGAGTAAGAATTGAAAGGCTGGGATACTCTTGTCATCTTGTGCTCTTGCATTTTTTCTTTTCTCTTTTTTTTTAGGGTTTGGAATGTTGATTTGCCTGTTTTGATGTTAGGATTCAAATGTTAGGTTTTTGGTCATTGGGTTTTACGTCTGGACTAGTTATGCAGTGTAATTGTTGATTGCTTGGTTTTTCTGTTAAGTTTTCACTAGTTAGTTGCTTGTGGGAGGCAGATTATAAGCTTTGTAATGCACTTTTTGTGGTGATATTGTTGACCGGGTCTAAATCCAGTGGTTAAACGTTGAATGGCAGTGAGATAAGTAGCTGATTGACAAAGCACTGTGGAATTACAGAGTTTGCTAATTGGCATCTCGGCATCATCTGATCTTGCCTTAGCTACTATGAAGCATTTTAATGAATTCTCTTGTTTGAATATTAGGATGATGTTGGTGTTAGGACTCAGAATTTTTATTAATTTCCATGTTAGGAGATTCATTGGATTGAGCTTGCTTGACCTAGATTGTTATTAGTATAGATAGGAAGGAATATATGGTTATTAAAATTATTATGGCTTTCCATTGGCTATAGGACATCTTGTTCTGATCATGCATCTTTCTTTTCTAATTGTTGTTTTTCTTCTTTCGAAAAGTTGAATCAGTCTTTTGTTAGTTTTCTGTAGTACTTTACATCTTGTACTTTAGAGTTCCTATTTCTCTTTCTTTTTCCTTTTTATCCGTTTATTTGGGATCAAATTGGCTTCTTTTTGTGACAAGCTAGTAACTTCCTTTCAGATATCAACGATATGGAAGACTCCATATAAAGGTGGCGAGTGGAAACCATGTGTAAACAGATCTTCAAAAGGTAAAATATGATCGTATTGGTTTAGAGTGTATATATATATATATATATATATATTCTTTTTATATTTTTTTGGCTTGATGAAACCACCGGATATCTGGGCCCTATCATCAGAAACTCAACTAATCCAACCCGACCCAATTGAGGTCCTTGAAGGGGTAGGGATCTCCAGTGAGGATTTGATAGGTACTAAGCCATAGGAGATAGATATAGATAGGAAATGCTATAAGAATTCACTATAGAAGATGAGTGTGTATTATGTATGTATTATTAACAAACTAAAAATATTAAATGGCTCAAGTATTAGAGAGACTTTGAAACTCTCCAGCCAAATCCTTGACCTTTCTGGTGCTCTTCCTCATGATACCTCCCCTTTTTATAAGCTATCCTCTCTATAACGAAATTTCCCCTAATTCTCAATTCTCTCTCTGTGCCAACTTAGCAAGTTAGTTACAAAATTCACATTTCCCACATTGGCACCCACTTCACTCGTCTTATCTCAAATTCACTCACCAATTACAATCAAGTCCCCAATCTATATTTGTTTAGGTACCTAACAATACTCTCCCCTAAAAGAATCACCTTGTCATCAAGGTAATGGGTGGAAAGGGAAAAAACAAAGTGCTAAAGAAAAACTTCCTCCTGGATCCCATGACTTGAAAAAGAATACACTCCCTTGTGATGAAGGTAATCCCTGTGATGGAAATAAGAACACATACTCCTTCAAAATATGATGCGTAGGAAACACTTCAGGGAAGGTTGTAGTAGACACAGAATTAACAGTACCAGCCTTAATAGAAATGAAATCATGGAAGATTATGGGATATCCCCTAGCATTGCTAAAAGACTCTTCAACTGTAGGTGCAGTCATATTAATCCTTGGCTTGATCATATGTCTGAACAATTTGATGACACGGGCAATCCAGTTGTTTGCTAGAGCTCATTAGGTCATAAATGGATTTAGCTAGGCTCATAATGAACAGAAGGTGGTTACCACTTTTAGCACGGCTCACAACTATTGTTGATGCAGGAAAATGGCTTCCATATACACTAGTAGAAGTTTCATGCTGCAAACTATGTATTACATCAGCATCTAACTCCCCAGCAAAAATGGGAATACGCGAATCATTGTCCAAACACTTGTCTCCTACACTAAGTGATACCCAATTCTGATGGAAAGGTTGCTTAACAAATGGAAGCAAATTTCCAGCAAAACCCTGTGAACTTTCCCGCGAGGCATGTGGATAAAATCACACAAATCCACTATGCTCATTGAAAATAACCTTACTAATTTGGGCTTGGCCCAATATCTAGAAAATAAGCTCCCATGTGCCTGTTGTAGTTCGCCATCTACCTTGGCCTCATTTTTCCTCTCCTCATACATTCGAACTTGGCCCAACTTCTGGAGCCTCCCTTCTTCCCCATCGCAGCTAGGAAAACTTGGGGTTGGCTGCCACGCTCCAGTCCTCCTCCGAAGGTGTTTCGATGGCCGTCGTTGGGTTGGTTCCGATGGGTTCAGCGACAGTGTTTGTTCCATAGGCCTCTCCACGGCTAGCCCAGGAGCCCGACATGTGAAATGCTCCTCCCTAACCTCCTTTGCAGGACTATTGCGGGCGTGCTCTTTTGGCTGCCTGTGGACGCTCCGCCCATGCACACGGCGGCCTCTGATTTGGCGGTTCTGCAGGAGTGGAGCGGTCTCGAGGACCCATACGCTATGTGATTGACTTAGTGTTTCGTTCCCTACCCTTCTCATTCTGAAAGGCCCTCACCTTAACATTTGCAATGTTTTGGGCTTGGCCCATTGGGTTTAGCAAGTGACTTAACCTTTGAATTATCATCTCGTCTACTTCCTTTTCAGCCTTCATTTGTTCAATATCATTATTCATCTGGGCCACTAGCCATTTAGAGAATTACACCTTTTGTTCCCATTGAAATGGGGCCTGGCCCAATAGGCCTAGTCTCTCACCCATCTTCTGGATTGGTCTACCCACCGCCATACTTTCCTTCCTATCTCCCCTTTCATGTGAACCATGTCTCCGTCCAACTGAGCGTGTGCTTCTTCTAGGTTTGCCGTCGAAGACGGCTCGTCCACCATGTCCGCCCATGCTTCCGCTGTCGTTCTTGGCTTGGCGTCGGGATCTCTCCTTTCCAACGATGGAAGCTTGGCCCCTCCTCCAAACTCCTGTAGCTTCCTCGTCGGACTATGTCGCCTCCAGATCTGGTGGTTTCGCGGTGGAAGCTTCATTAGCATGCTCGGAAGCCCAATCTTAGTCACAGATCGCAACTTCTCCATCTCCTTCTGTGATGTCAGTTTGGTGGCTTGGGTGGCTCTGGCGGTGCATGTGGTTTTGGCGGCTCGGCAACTTAAGCCGCCATAGCTTGGCTGATTTTCGCGACCCGAGATCGAAGACGAAAGTGAACTCCTCTCCCTTCCGTTGCTCACGCGCGAGACTCCCTTGTGCAACCCACTTCTCCTTTGTTCGCCCACCTCCGTCCCCCTTTAAGCCTCTACTCCATTAACAAAGAGGGATTTTGTCTCCACCATCCCTTCCATCCCAATAGATTTCGCAAAGTGTGAATAGGAATCACTTCCCTCATTCCTTTGTTTTTCACTATTCCCCCATCATCGAATCTGAGGGCGGAAAGGGTGATGAATCTCCACCTCCTCAGGTTCACTAAGATATGCTTGTTCTGCGTCGTCTTCTTCCTTCTCCTCCATTTGCATGCTTTGAAAAAATGCACGAACATTAGGAGGTCAATCCTCCGTGGAGGATCTCCTTCTCTTCTCTACCACCAATCTTCATCACCCTCCCATCCAGATTGAAAGATCCGGGCGTATCTTCCTCTTCCTAGCTTTTCAATTTTTAGATTTTGCTTCACCCGTGTTCTCATCATCTGCTCCTACTCCATTCTAACTCCATGGCAGCAAGTCACATGGTTTCTGCACAGGGCTTCAAGACAGGAGCTCTTGATACCATTTTATAGGTACCAAGCCATAGGAGACGATATAGGTAGGAAATGCTATAAGAATTCACTATAGAAGATGAGTGTGTATTATGTATGTATTATGAACAAACTGAAAATATTAAATGGCTAGAGGATTAGAGACTTAAAACTCTCCCAAGTCCAATCCTAACCTTTCTGGTGCTCTCCCTCATGATACCTCCCCTTTTTAAAGCTATCCTCTCTATAACAAAATTTCCCCCAATTCTCAATTCTCTCTCTCTGCAACTCACTAGTTCAGAATTCACATTTCCCACATGGGCACCCACTTCACTCGTCTTTCTCACACATCACCAATTACAATTAAGTCCCAATCTATATTTGTTTAGGTACCTAACAGATTTTTTCTATTCCCAAGGTTCGAACCCAAGACCTTAGTTAAGGGGTCAAGGTAGCTATCACCTTGACTACTTCATGTCGGTGTATTGGTTCACGGATATGATGACTTTTTCATTTTTCTCTCTTTTTTTTTCTATGCAATTATTATGACGCTTTTAGTGCCATTGAATTGTGCATTCCTTGTCAGGAGATTAACTAAGTTTATGAAGTCATTTCGTTCCTTTGGTTGGAGCTTGAATGCTAACACGTTTTAGCATGTCAATTAACCTCCTGTCTTATGCTCAAGTGTTAACTGTTCAGCTCAGAATTGTGTCAAGGGCTTGCTTTGCTAACATGCAGAGATTGAGCAGCCTTGCTGAATCTCAAGTCTTTACATGCTTTTTGTTGTGTCTAGTTTTTCTTGTTTTGAAGGATTTCTCATCCTCACCTATTCTGTATTAAATTTTCTTCTTTCCATTGTTAGAGACAAATTCCCTGATTCCATAAAAGTTTACAAGAGAAGAAATATAAGGGAGTTTGGGAAAGAAAACGCTTGCTGACTCAGAAGACGCGTGGGCATCACGTGGACCAGCATTTGGGACTTGAGCACTGGTTTTGGGTATGAGGTGTAGGTGCTGTGTGGGTGGGAGTAACACGTGGTTTCTTTAGGGAAAAAGGAGTATATTCTATAGGGAGAGTATTGAGGGAGGATTTTAGTTGTTATTGGCTTGGAGAGCGAGCTTAGTGCTCAAGGCCTCTCTCTGGAATTGCTGATTGCAATATACTTCTTCTTTTACAGTTCATATATACACTCCAGTTTATATGTTCATCTGCATCTGTTCTATAATTGTTAGCTTCTATTAATTGGTATCAGCGTTTCTTCTCTGGGAGTAGGTGAGTCCATTTTTTGCGAAGCTCTGACGATGGAGGAACAAGTTGTTGAGTTGGGAAGGAGGATTGACCGCGTCATGCACTTGCTGGAGAGGAAGGATTCCCGCCGACAGCGCCCGTTCACCACCACGATGGCTTTCGTTCGAGTTGGCTCGATGGCCTCTGAATGGGGGTTCAAGAGGGGAACAAGGGCATACACATAACCCCTTCTCCCCCTCGGAGAGACACCGCGAGTCAAGGTCGAGAGCTGCGACGTCTGAGCTCCCTCACTCCCTTGAAGGTCATCGTCATTGGGAACGTCCGTGGCCAAATCGACCACCCCCTCCTCTTACGCAGCCCTCCTCGACGTCGTGAAAGTGACCGTGATCGGCGAATGGAGCTCCGATTTCTCGACGACGCTCTGGGTGGCTCGTTAAAATCGATCGTTACTTTCGTATCGGAGGATCGAGGCTAAAGAAAAATTGGACGTTGTGATGCTGGCCTTGGAAGGGAAGGCACTATCCTGGTACCAGGTGTGGGAGGAACAAATGCATTTTTCGTCATGGCGTTCGTTCCAGAAGGGATTACTCGCCGTTTTCAGCGGGTTCGTCAAGGACCCTTATGGGCCTCTGATGCACCTTCGACGATTGGGCTCAGTGATGGATTATATCGAGGATTTGAACGCATTCCTGGCCCAATGCGTCATGTGGATCAGGAGATAATGAGGGGAGTATTCTTAAATGGATTGAAGGGGAGTTTACGGGCCGAGTTGAAGAGCCTTGAGTTGGGCTCGTTGGCTGAAATCAAGGATAGGTCCCGATGCTTGAAGAACGAAATAAGGAATGGCGGGGGGGTGTTGGGCCCTGATAGGACCCCAACCAAGTGTGAGGCCCAGATCCTTATAAGCCTCATCTTCCTTTGGCAAAAGCGGTGGAAGTAAGGATCCGTGGCAGGTGGCCTGTGCGTACTCGGAGGGACACGTGGTGGTTCTAGTAGATGCCTCACCCAAGAAGGGCTCAATGACAGAAGTCGAAGGGATTGTGCTTCAAATGTGGAGAGAGATGGGACCGTGAGCATGTGTGTAAGCTTAAGCACTACCAACCTGTTCTCCTTGAAGAATCAAAGCTGGAGGAGGGCGAGGGATGAGGCTCAACATGAAGGGAACACGAACCGGAGCTGGCCATGAAGTCCCTCCATTTGACCTTGAACAGCCTTCAAGGGTTCACGACCTTAAATAAATTGTTCAAGGTCCAGGTAAGGTGGGGGAAATGGAGGTGATCATTTTGGTTGATCCAGGGGTGACGGAATTTTATCTCTGCTCTACTCTGCGCCTGGGTCACGGCGCGCATTCCGTTTACGATGGAAGTGGGGTGAGGTCCATCATGAGTCCGGCATGTGTGAGGACTTGCAGATCGAGATTCAGGGCACTCGTATCATACAATCATTCTTTGTGCTTGGTCTAGGCGGTAGATGTGGTGTTGGGCTACAGCGGATAGCGGGGCTAGGTGAAATTAGAGCCAATTTTCAGAAACAATACATTCATGGAAAACAAATGGGGGATGGGAGCGCATTCAAGGGGACCCTTCGTTAGCCACGAGCAGGCCTCGTGGCGGACAACGTTGAAGGTTCTGAAAGCGGAGGGCGAAGGCTACTTGGTGACACCGTATAGTGAAGAAGAAACTAGGAGTCTCAGAAGATGGCAGACGATGCAAGGGTCCGGATGAATTTCAAAGCTTGTTCCTGATGTATGAAGACATTTGTCACCTTCAGAGGGGCTACCACCCTCAAGGCCCCAAGACCACTCTATCACATTGCGAGATGGAGCCCATACCCAACATAAGGCCCTACAGGTATCCTTATTTTCAAAAAAATGAGATTGAGAAAATTATTGGTGAAATGCTAACTTCGGAATTAGTCGACCAAGCACTAGCCCATACTCAAGCTCGGTAATCCTAGTGAAGAAAAAAGATGGAGGATGGCGTTTTTGTGTTGATTACAGGGCCTTGAACAAGGTTACGATCCAGGATAAATTCCCAATACCGGTCATTGATGAGCTTCCTGGACGAACTAGGAGGAGCCCAAATATTTTCTAAGCTGGATTTGAAATTAGGATATCATCAAATTCGAATGAAGGAGCAAGATGTGGAGAAGACTGCATTTCGTACACAAGAAGGGCATTACGAGCTCCTAGTAATGCCATTTGGGCTCACAAATGCCCCTTCAACCTTTCAGGCCCTTATGAATTCAATTCTGAAACCTTATTGAGGTGATTTGCCTTAGTGTTTTTTGATGACATCCTCATCTACAGTCAACAGTGGGGGAGCATAAGGAGCACCTGCAAAAGGTGAAGCTTGAGGCAAAGGCTCTTCATCAACAAGAAGTGTTCATTCGGCAATTGGAAATTGAATATTTGGGGCACGTAATTTTAAGGGGAAGGGGTGAAGGTTGACCCAAAGAAAATCGAAGCGATGCTAGCTTGGCCAATTTGGACGGATTTAAAAGGGCTTAGAGGATTTTGGGCATCACGGGTTATTCCGTAGATTTGTGAGGAACTATGGGAAAATCGCATGGCCACTTACACAATTGCTTAAGAAGGATTGTTTTCAATGGGGAGTGGAAGCATAGCTGGCATTTGACAAGTTAAAGGAGGCCATGACAACAGTACCGTGTTAGCTGTCCCAAATTTCAAGCAACCTTTCGTTATAGAAGCAGATGCTTCAGGAAAAGGGGTGGGAGCCGTATTGATGCAAGAGGGGGACCAGTAGCTTACATGAGCCAGAAGCTATTTGATAGGGCTCAGCAGAAATCGGTTTATGAAAGGGAACTAATGGCTATAGTATTGGCGGTTCAAAAATGGAAACACTATTTATTGGGTAGGAAGTTCATAGTGCACTCTGATCAAAAGAGTTTGAAGCATTTGGTGGATCAACAATTAATGGGGGAAGGGCAGCAGAGATGGATAACAAAATTGCTGGGCTTTGATTTCGAAATAAGGTACAAGGAAGGGAAGGAAAATGGAGCAGTGGATGCTCTAGGCGAACTAGTTATGGGGCAATATCTTCAGTCACCTTCCTGAATTGGGAGGGATTGGAGGATGAAGTACAGGCAGATGAGAAACTGAGAAAAATTATGCAGGGGTTAATTGGAGGGAAGGAGGGACAAGAGGGGTTTGAGCTCAAGAAAGGTAGGCTTTACTACAAAGGGAGGATAGTAGTCCCTAAGGACTCCCCAGAATTCAGGTGTTGCTACAAGAATTCCATGATTCTGTTCTTGGGGGCCATTCGGGTTTTTTCAAGACATATAAACAGATATCCGGGCTAGTGTGGTGGGAAGGGATGAGGCAAGCAATTTAGAGATATATACAGAGCTGTGAGGTGTGCAACAGGAATAAGTATCAAACACTATCACCTGCAGGACTCCTTCAACCCTGCCAATTCCATCTAGAGTTTGGGAGGATATTTCAATGGACTTTATTGGGGGACTTCCAAAAGCCCAAGGTATGGACACTATCTTAGTAGTGGTAGATAGGCTCTCCAAATATGTCCATTTCCTGGGTCTCAAGCACCCTTTTACGGCGAAAGAAGTGGCTGCACTTTTTGTTAAAGAAGTAGTTCGTTTACATGGATTTTCCTCATCCATTGTGACTGATAGAGATCAGATTTTTATGAGTAAATTCTGGTCAGAATTGTTCAGGTAGGCAGGAACTAAACTGAAATATAGCTCTGCTTACCATCCCCAAACAGATGGGCAAATGGAGATGGTGAATCGTTGTTTGAGACTTATCTCCGATGTTTCTCTAGTGTCAAGCCCAAACAGTGGAGTAAATGGTTGTCTTGGGCTGAACTCTGGTTTAATACCACTTACCATTCAGCTGCAAACACTTCCCTGTTCAAAATACTATAAGGGAGAGACCCCCACTGTTATAAGAGGGGATTCGTTGCCTTCGACTGTTGAAGATGTAAACCAGTTAATTGCTGAAAGGAACTCCATGATTGAGGAGCTGAAATGGTACTTAAACAGGGCCCAAGAGAGAATGAAGATTCAGGCAGATCAGAAGAGAAGAGAAGTGGAGTATGAAGTGGGGGATAAGGTGTTTTTGAAGATTCAGCCATACCGGCTGAAGAGTCTTGCCAAACGATTTAACCAGAAGCTGAGTCCAAGGTACTATTGTCCCTTTGAGATCCTAGAGAGGGTGGGAAAGGTGGCATACAGGTTGTCACTCCCTCCTGGTTCTTTGGTACACCCTGTATTTCACGTCTCCCTGCTCAAAAAGTGTTTGGCTCCTGAAACCAAATGTCAGCTGCTGCCTCAAGGTCTGACGGAAGAATGGGAACTGAAGATTGAACCAGAAGCAGTGCTAGCCACTCGGTAAATGAGCAAGGAGGAAGAGAAGTGTTGATTCGGTGGAAGGATCTCCCTGATTTTGAAAGCACGTGGGAGCTAGCAGAGGACATCCAACTGAGTTTTCCAACATTCCACCTTGAGGACAAGGTGGTAGTTCAAGATGGGGGTGTTGTTAGAGACAAATTCCCTGATTCCATAAAAGTTTACAAGAGAAAGAAATATAAGGGTAGTTTGGGAAAGAAAACGCTTGCTGACTCAGAAGACGCGGGAGCATCACGTGGACCAGCATTTGGGACTTGAGCACTAACGGTTTTGGGTATGAGGTGTAGGTGCTGTGTGGGTGGGAGTAACACGTGGTTTCTGTTAGGGAAAAAGGAGTATATTCTATAGGGGAGAGTATTGAGGGAGGATTTTAGTTGTTATTGGCTTGGAGAGTCTGAGCAGCTTAGTGCTCAAGGCCTCTCTCTGTAATTGCTGATTGCAATATACTTCTTCTTTTACAGTTCATATATACACTCCAGTTTATATGTTCATCTGCATCTGTTCTATAATTGTTAGCTTCTATTACTATCATTCTATCAAAAGAATAAAGTTGAGACTCTGGCATTTGATCTTGTTGCTGTATATATTTTTTTAATTTTATGTATCTGGGAAATCATGCCTGTATCTTCTACCAGTATACCATTTTTTATTTAACTACCAGTATATATTTTTTATGTTGTTGACAGGCCTACCTGAATCAAATGGATACATATATGTAGAGGCTAATGGTGGCTTAAATCAGCAAAGGACATCGGTTAGTGTTATCTGTAAATTCCTTGTTTTCATATGTTCAGAGCATGCTTAATTTATCATTAATTTTAACTCAATAATTTTGTGAATGATGTTAATGGCTCATAGATATGCAACGCAGTTGCTGTGGCTGGCTATCTCAATGCTACCCTTGTGATCCCAAACTTCCATTATCATAGCATATGGAAAGATCCTAGGTTGGTTCGTTTGGCTCTATTTTAAATCTTGGTTTCCAGGACTAGGAACGTCTAGTGATTTATGTTGGCAGTTGATTCAATTCTGCTATACTTGTGTATTTTCCAGATGCCATTGTCATTTTTTTTGATACAAAAATAAAATCTCTCTAGATTCTATAAAGAAATTATTTTTAGAGAAAAAGAGGGAGGTACTACTACAGGGAGCGTAAGGAATATTCAGAAACTGGGAAAGTTACAACCTATGTCCAAAAAGAGATTGTAGTCAAGTTGGGTTCAGATTCCCAATATTCGCAAGAAATCAAAACACTGATTGAAATTGCCTAAAAATACTGAGGCATAGTAATCTAGGCTAAAAGTCATATAGGATTAAATCTAGTGCATTGAGAGACTGGTAGTGAAAGGGATGAACAAAATATATCTGGGTTCTGGAGTACAGGAGAGAGCCCATACGAGGGTTGTTCATCTGCTTAGCAACAAGGGAAAATAGAAGAAAACTCTTCTTAGCAAAAAACTGATCAATCCCTATTACAGCCTTCAAAGAACTATATTCAGAGAGAGCTTCTGACTGAAAATTTATGTAAAAATCAAGCAAAGCTAAACTTCTGGAAATCTAACTGTAGCTGTCCAAGGTGTTTAACTAGAACCCCAAAAAAAGAAAAAAAAGACACTGAAATCTTAATATCTTCATTGATGATCATAAAAACTATTAGAGGAAATTCCAGTATTAAATAGTACATGACTGTTGTTAAGCTGTTTTGCCAGAGAGAATGTTATGTTATATTTATGCTTTTAAAATAATTGGTTAAATGAATTTATTGGTATTTATAGTCGTATTGGTCAAGCCATCAAGGTTTTAAACAGACTAAACTGATACTGATTGTTTTGCATCCCCAGCAAATTCAGGGACATTTATGATGAAGAATATTTTATTGATACCTTGAAAAATGATGTCCGAGTGGTTGACAAGGTTCCTGAGTACCTAATGGAAAGATTTGGCAACAACATGACAAACGTCCACAATTTCAGGATCAAGGCATGGTCATCCATTCAGTACTACAAAGATGTGGTACTTCCAAAGTTACTTGAAGAAAAGTGAGTATACGTTGTTATATGAATGATTAACTTATTGCTATTGATCTCTTGTGGTTATTAGTCAAAAAGTTGGGAGTTATTGGTACTTGTCCAAGGCATATTGGAAAAGAAAGAAAAGAGTAGAAAATGCAGCTTTTTTATGGATATAAATTAAAAAAAACTTTATATATGCATCTGTCACATTTTGAAATTTAAGTATGCATATGCACTTTTTTTTTATTTAGACGAAATCAGTTAACTATTAGTAGATTTCAAATCGCCTAAACTCAAAGAAATCGGTCAATAAAAAGAAAATTTTCCTTTTAATTTAGTGTACTGAAATTGGTTGATAAGAACTAGATTCCAGTTGATTTTTTCAATTGAAATCGGTTAAGTATAACATGATTTCTGTGTATCTGACACGTGTCGGAAATCAGTCAATAGTTAACCGATTTTTGACACATGTTAGATATACAGAAATTATGTTATGCTTAACCGATTCCTATAATCACTTTCTGGTTCGTGTAATTATATAGCCTATGATACATATGGGCTAGCACATGTAACACTGATTTTTTTTTTTATTTTGTTATTATTATTATTAAAAGGTTACAAATGATGTTTGTCTCGCTTAATGTCTTTTTTTCCGTTTTAAGAAAAGAAAAAAAAATGAATTGAAGATTGTCCTATTTCTAAGCAATAGTAAATTTTGTAGATATTATTTTGATGATATTAAGCAGAAAGCATTTTATGGCCATTTTAATGTCATTTTTAGCATATATATAAATTTTGTAGGTATTATTTTAAATAGTTAATGTTCATTTTAGTCTTGACTTTACGCTCGTAATGTTTTAGTTCTTGACTTTTAAAATGAGTCAAATTTACCCTTTACATTGTAAAATGTGAGTCATATTAGTCCCTCAGTTTACTTTTATTTAATATTCTATTAATTAAATGATAATGTATATATAACGTTAAATGATACTTTGACATACCTTGTATCATCTAAAACAAAACTAAGTTTAAAATGACTCATTTTAGTGTCTAAATTTACACAAAATGTGTCATCTAAATCTCCTTTTTAGGTTGTAGAATATCTTATTTTGTTCAATTTTAAACAACAAAATGAGTTATTTTAAACTTTATTATACTTCATATGATATATGGTATGTCAAGGTATTATTTAATATTATACATTATCATTTAATTGACAAATTATTAAATAAAAGTGGGATGAAAACTAACTTGACTTACTTTTTGTAATGTGGGGAACTAATTTGACTCATTTAAAAGTTAGGACTAAAATGATCATTAACTCTATTTTAAAATAGTATCAGAATCAACTAAATTTATTAAAATAGCAACACATATTAGTTATATCAAAATTAAAAATTATATTTTATTCCTAAAACTTAACCAAACACACCATTCATTTTTCATAAAACGGAAAAAGAAGACATTAAGTGAGACTAACATCATTTGTAACCTTTTAATACTAACAATAATTAAAAAAAAAAAATTGACATTACATATGCTAGCCCATATGTATCATGGGCTTATAAAATTACATGAACCAGAAAGTGATTTATAGGAATCGGTTAAGTGTAACATGATTTTTGTGTATTTGACATGTGTCAAAATCGGCTAACTATTGACCGATTTCTAACACGTGTCAATACAAGAAATCATGTTATGCTTAACCAATTTCAGTTGGAAAAAAAATAACTGGAATCTAGCTCTTATCAACCGATTTCAGTACACTAAATTAAAAAGGAAATCTTCTTTTTACTGATCAATTTCTTTGTGTTTGGGGAATTTGAAATCTACTGATAGTTAACCGATTTTTTCTAAATAAAAAAAGAGTGCATATGCCTACTTAAACTTCAAAATTGGACAGATGCGTATATAAAGTTTCTTTTTAATTTATATCCGCAAAAAAGCCAGAAAATGCTGTGGTGTTGTGGCGTGAATTTAGCTTCAGTGACATGCTAGGATTTGTGATCTGTGCATGGAATAGTATCATGTTCCTAGCTATATCTGAGTGGTTTTGCACGTATACTTGTGCTGTTCTGAGCTGAGTACTGTTCATGTTTTCTGTTTGGGAGGATAAAGGAGCCCTGATCCTCCTCTAACTTTTAGTTTTATTTTTTATAAAAGGTTTAATTATTCTACAGATCACTATAGTTTCACTCAATTTTCAATTAGATCTCTATAATTTAAAAATTTGTAAGTAGATACATATAGTGTATGAGATTTTCAATTAGATCCATGCCATTATGAAAACGGAATATTTATGGAATATTCTGTTTTCATGAGTGGGTGAAGAGGGGGATGGAAGTGGAATATTCATAGAATATTCTATTTTTTTATAATGGCAGGGATTTGATTAAAAAATTTCATACACTATAGGGACACACTTACAAATTTTTAAATTATAGGGACCTAATTGAAAATTGAGTGAAACTATAGTGACCTGCAGAATAATTAAACTTTTTAAAAAAATAAAATTAGAAGTTAGAGGAGGATCAGGGCTCCTTTATCCTCCCAAACAGAAACATGAATAGTACACAGCTCAGAACAGCACAAGTATACATGCATACAAACTCTAGGCAACTGCAGAATAATTAAATCTTTTTCAAAAAAGAAACCTCTAATGTTTTTTACTTTTGATCTTAATAGAAAGGAATTTTCCATCAAAAGATATTTTTAGGCCCATATTTTGGCCAATGTTAGCCAAAATTTATCATTAAATGTATTTGCTCTCTTGCTAGTGAAATGTTTGGACTTCAGATTAGAGGTATGACTCAAACACATTAGGAGAGTACATCCTTAATACTATTAGACCGGAGAGTGTTGTGATCTAAGTACCACATTAAGTTTGCGACATAACACATAACAGATAATTTTACTGTAAAAGTTTTGTCATTGCCTTACCCAATAAACATGAAATTTATCATAAAAAATATTTATCATCGTTAGATAAGCAGGCTGGAATTTTTTGTGTCTTGAACTCAGTTTTATCCATGCAGGGTTATAAGGATTTCACCTTTTGCCAATAGATTGTCATTTGATGCTCCTCCAGTTGTCCAGCGTCTCAGATGCTTAGCAAACTATGAGGCTTTACGGTTTTCAAGTCCTTTACTGACCCTAGGTGAATCTTTGGTTGAAAGAATGAGAAAACGTAGTGCCATCAATGGTGGAAAATATGTCTCTGTACATCTTCGCTTTGAAGAGGTTAGTTTTGACAAGAAATGAATGTTTGTTGATATTAGTAATGAATATTTACATTACTTGTTAATCTTTACTGCAACTGTTGTCACATGGTTTCCCATGCACAGGATATGGTTGCTTTCTCTTGTTGTGTTTTCGATGGTGGAGATCAGGAGAAAGAAGACATGATTGCAGCGAGAGAAAGAGGTTGGAAAGGGAAGTTTACAAAACCTGGACGGGTTATACGTCCTGGAGCCATCAGGATCAATGGGAAGTGTCCCCTCACCCCACTAGAGGTAATTATCTCCTGGAGCAGTTTTAGATTGTAAAAAGAATGAAGATTACTCAAGCAAGGCTTATTTCTTTTTGGAAGTTGTTAGTTTAGCTAGAAGTTTTCTGGGGTGCTCCAGATACAGCAAATTTGTAAGTTTTTTCCCTTAATGGCTTTTGTTTTAATTTTAGTCAATGCCTTCTTCCATCTCTTCAGGTTGGCCTGATGCTGAGAGGAATGGGTTTCACGAAGAACACATCTATCTTTTTGGCATCTGGGATAATATATAATGCTGAGAAAACAATGGCACCACTACTTGAAATGTTTCCTAATTTGCATACTAAGGAGACACTGTTATCTGAAGAGGAACTTGCTCCGTTCAAGGTGCATATTTGTACTCTTCCTTACTTGTCTGATCCAGGATTGACTCATTGCTATGATTTTGACTCGAGTTACTTCTTCTAGAATTATTCTTCCAGGATGGCTGCCATAGATTACACTGTTTGTCTTCATAGTGAGGTGTTTGTCACAACTCAGGGTGGTAACTTCCCTCATTTTCTGCTGGGCCACAGAAGATACTTGTATGGTGGACACGCTAAGACAATTAAGCCTGATAAACGGAAGTTAGCATTGCTATTTGATAATCCCAATATAGGGTATGCATCACAAGCTTATTTTTGTTTTTGTTCACTTTTATGATGCTTTAATACCTGGTAGGAGTTGTTTTATTTCTTCTTAAATTTTAGAATAATTATAGTTACAATTTCATGATTAGTGATTTCAATAGGAGTCGATTTTATTACAAGGTTGTGTATGAAGTATTCCCATAACACTCATTGAACTGGAGGGGATTTACATGGTAACCCCTTTAAAATCTTGGGATTTGGGCTACTGAGCTATGCTTTGGCCTAGAACAAATATCAGAATAATTCTACGTAGGCAACTCTTGCCTTACACAATCATGCACAAATTTACTTGTGCCTCCAATTGAGTTTAGAGGAAATAGTTGAGAGTCAGTTGTGAATGCTGTAGGTAATTAGGCAGCATTCCTCTTCGGAGAATATGTTCAGTTTGTTGGTTTCTTTGAAATAAATGTGTTATTGTGCTTTTGTGCTGTTAACTGCTTAGGATATTGTTAACCATTCTTACTTATTGAGGTTTGTCTATAGCTGCTCTAAAGAAGATTTCAAGAATTTTATCTTAGTAGAAACTATATAGTTTCTGAAGTGTTCCTCCTAACTTTGATTACTTTCCAGATGGAGAAGTTTCAAGCGTCAACTGCTGAACATGAGGTCAAATAGTGATTCCAAGGGAGTTGAGCTCAAAAGACCAAATGACTCAATATATAGCTTTCCATGCCCAGATTGTATGTGCCATGCCAATAGAACTGATACTACAAGATCTTCATCAGCTACTTGATCTACACAGAATTCGATGGATGTTTCAGTTAGTTACAAATTTGTGAGCATGCCTGGCTGCTGACCACTTCTCTAATATTGCGATTATTTCATTCTTTCCTCTTTCCATCTGGTGAGAGGGCATGCACTCCATTTTTTGGAGCTTAAAAGATCTCATTGATCTGATTGTATTTTTGGATTGAATTTCAAGGGAGTGGCATCTTTTTTGCACATTAGGCCAGTGCAGTACAGACAGAGTAGGAACCGTTCTCTTGCAGGGATCTCTCCAGAACATTGACTGAACTTTGTTTCATTCATATGTGAATTAGCAGCTGCTTGCTTTCGTCGGACAAGCCATTCATTCCCAGAACAAAGAACAAACACACGTTTCTTCACACCCTGCTTGTACGTTACCTGGAGGATGATGATGTCTGATGATGTCTACTTGTTAAGGCTTTAGCAACAAATAGCTCTCTGTACATTTAACAAAATCCCATACTGTTTTCTTGTTATGTTTTAGGCTATTTTTTTTTTTTCAGCTTTGTATCTTGTTTGCCCTCATATTGAGGGCTCCATTGTTAGCTTTATGCTGTATCTGAGCACATTTGTTATTCTTTTACATTGGTGCCCCATTGTTTTAGTGAATGTAATTAGTTCAGCATTCATGACTAGCAACTGCCAAACTTTACTCGATGGTGCTGTGAAGCTACTAATCAAGGTCTAAATGATACTCTCACATAACATCTCAAATATCAATAGATAACCACCCCAACCAGTAGCTGTGATTGGCAAAACTGATAGAGTTGATTTCTGGAATTGTGCCCAAACAATTGGAAGGGAAAATATTTACCAGAAATTGGTCAAACTATGCTCTTAGTATTTGGGGTAACGAAATGCTAAATTGATGATGTTAACATACAGTAAGGAAAATATTTAGACACACCCTTTAATTAAAATTTCAAACTTGGGGTGCTTGCCCCAAGTTCCATTCCATAGTCTGTATCTTACGCGCAAATATTTAGAGCAAATCTTCATGCTTAAAGTCTTAGCTTCACCAACCTCTCTTTGGCTTTCTATTATTTCCTGAAAAAATAAAACGTGTAAATAGAACCATCAGATATTCTATTATATTTTGTGGTATTCATACTTATATATTCTATTCTTTGGGCCAGCATATTCTAATTCTCATAAATTTTGCGTGGTCAATCATATATTCTTTTTTTGGTCTGGTCAATCATATATTCTGTATTTGTAAAACTGTTGGCTTTCTATTACGGGCTTAACGTTTCAAAACATAAATAAATTTAAATTATAAATAAAAATTTGATATTTTATGTTTTATTGTAATCTCCAAATATTATAATATGATTATGTTTTGTTATGATTTCCTTTCATGGTAATTTGACATTTATGTGCGGGTTTCTTTGGTGTCTAGATTGGTTAATTAACTCGTGTGCTGACCTTCTTGCTAAGCATGGGGCCTTCCCAGCCAGTGACTAGGTGGAGTGCCCCTCCCCTGGGACCAGCTTGCAGTGTGTGTTCAGCATGATGTGGCTACTGATCCTGTACCCCCTGAGTGTTTTGCTGTGTTCTTTTGTTTTCTTTCCTTGTTATTTATCAAAAAGAATTGAAATATTAATTAAGAAAAAATGGAATTAAATAAATCAAAACCTTGAAAAGGAAAGAGAGACGTAAATAAAATTTTACCCAAATAAATATGGTCAATCTTCGATTAATAATAGTGTGAGCTCATCAATTATTTTTCCAGCGTATAATAATTAAGATATTTTATTATTGAGCATTAGATGATCTCAGTACTTACATAAAGCAAACCAATTGATGTTAGGAGCAAAGCAAATCACAAGTTAATCCACATTCTCATTCTCATGGCTTCCTGCAAAGCAAGTGAGCTCTTTCAGGCTCAGGCGTTTGTACAGACGCATGTGTGGGCTTCCTGAGTCCCACGTGCATCAAGTGGGTCGGCCGTTGAAATTGGCATCCCAGACTTCATCCACAACCATGGCTAGCCCATTGCTCTTCCTCAGCTGGTTTCAGCTAGAAAGGTTCCACAAGCAAAAGCTACTAGTGTTCAGCGTCTTATGCACTTGCTAGCACACAATGACTTCTTTGTTGTTATCAAAATGGATGAAAACAATAAAGGGAGAGAAGTGTATGCTCCTACCCCGACATTATGAGTAATTCTTACATACTTTGAAGCACATTAATGAGTGTTCCACAAGCATACACAACCACTCATTTTAATTTATAATCTGTAAAAGCTATATGAAAAACATGAAATATATAAGTGGTTGTACATAGCTGTTAAGGAGGAGATTGAAGAGGATATGATGTAGCAACTGTATAAAGGGAGGAAAAGAAAAAGATGAGTTTCATCTAAAACTAAATGACAATTTCACCCGTAACCCCACATGGGATAACCAACAAGGATACATAATAACATAAATAAATGCAACATATGTAAAACCATTTTCTTATTTACATACATAGCAATCTCAAGACCAATAATTCTTGTAAGTCACGAATAACGTAAACTATTAGAGAAATAGGAATCGATGGAATCAACATGCTTTGATTCGAAGATTTTTATATGGTGTTGTGATACCATATATCTAGAAATATTACTGTCATGCCAATGTTTAACACCTCGTTTCAAGAATAAGGTCACAGATCTTGGGAGCTCTCCATAAACCTTAGCTTTTCTACAAATGCATTATACCTATCCACATGTTCTATATTGTACATAATTTTATGACTTTTCACGAGCATACTACTATACTAACTTACTTTTTAGCCTCAGATCACTAGGCACAAAGCCCAACGTTGGCAACCTGGGCAAGCAATCTGCTATTTCCAATCGAGTTTTGACAAAGCCCTATGTCGGCAACCTCAAGGCACTCTTCCTTCTAGATCAAGATTCAGAAAATTCTTGGTCAACATCCCAGTAGGCACTCTGCTTTTCAGGTTGAGTTTCTTGATAAGTCCAAGTCTTCTTCCTACAGGCACTCCACTTTTTTAGGCTAAGTTTTCTAGACAAGTCATGGTCGGCATCCCACTAGGCACTCTACCTTTTCAGGCCAAGTTTCTAGACAAATCCTGGTCGGTATCCTACTAGGCACTCTGTATTTTCAGGTTGAGTTTCCAAATAAGTCCTAGTCGGCATCCCACCAAACATTCTACATTTTCAGGTAAAGTTTCTAGACAAGACCTGGTATCCTGACAGGAACTCTCCATTTTTGGCTGACCTCTAAAGACCTAAGCTGGCGACCTAGCCAGGCATCCTGGCCAATCCTGGATAAACTCTATTCAAGTTTTAAGTCAGCAACATGACAAGGAGCATTGCTACCTTCACCTAAGTCTTAAGTCGACAACCCAACAACGCAACTCAATAGTGTTAGTCCAGAAATCTAAGGTCCATATCGCTAACCTTGGACACTCTGTTACATTATCTAAGCCGCTGTAATTTGAAAGCCTACTCACCAGTCGATTAGGCTCTTTGTCACCTCGCGGTCAAGCATTGAACACCAAATAGAAGGTAAAACATATATAACACACTGCCTAGGTCCTAACATCTTGGTAGATTCTTGTCAAGCACAAAACCCTAACCAAGGCACCAAATTAATCTTGTCAGGACACAAAAATCTTTGATTTTGAGAATTTCAGAACAAGGGTAAACTCACTGAGTCATGCTAAAGCACATCATTAAAAGAAAGGAGCCAATACTTAACAACCTCAACCATGGCATCTGGATCAAAAATGGGTAACAAACAATTCGCTAACCCAATATGCTCTCCATTGACTGGAACATAGATGCAATGAGCTTACATTCTCCTAAAAGACGAGCTCAACACATCTGTGACACATTCCCATGCAGCCAGGGTAAGTTCCTTACATCCTTGGTGTACTCCTATGCAGCTAGGATGAGCTCAAATCGTCTTCGGTCGGCTCCATGTGACTACGATGAGCCTAAACATCCCAAGTTCGCTCTAATGTGACTAATACAAGTTCAAGCCCACTAAGACCTTAACTCTTTTGCGATGAGCTCTTGAAGAAATCAAACTTTAAAATGTAGGTAGACAAGATAAATTGCTTGAGCTAGAAACCTTGCTCATATCCCTAGTCATTAAGCTCAAAATATAAGTCTTGCGTCGGCAACCCGACCAAGCACTCCGCCACTCCTACCGAGTTCTAACAAGGCAAAATCGACAATCCAACTAGACAACTCATCGTCCTCAACCAAATTCTTTGACAAGGGCTTAATTTCATACTTAAACAGGTAGATCTTGTCAGATTGGGAATAACCTAGTGAGTCTTCAACTCAAATCGCCCAAGGATGAATACGTGAGCGACCTATATGACTAAATAGTCATCCGGTGCACACCTCCTGAATGCCTATTACTTTTGTTGGCACCAATTTCATTAAGTGTCAACTTGAATTGACATTCAAATTTGATAGTCAGTTAAAGGTTTGCCATGGTAAGGATCGACGGGATATGTGAATTCGATGAAGTCCTTAGTTTGTCAGAGTGACACGTCGAGACCTAGGGGAAACCAATTGACAGTTTGGACGACGTTGACCGATCAACATTGACAAGGTTATTTCATCATATTTTTTGACAAGGACAGTGTTCGCAGAGGTTTTCATTCGACGCTCAACTAGTCAAGTTCAAAATTTATCATTCGGGGCTTGGAAGAAAAGGTCAGTTCCATGCTCGAAGGCTAATAAGTCGAAGTCTAAAGTTTATCGCTTAAGGACTTAGAAAAATTCTGAAGATGATGAAAACGTGGCAACTCTAAAGCATGTGTTCATCATTAACGGTTATTGACGGTTTCCAGTGGTTATTGATAGAAGCGGTGACAAAGGGCAAATGATGAATCAAGAACTCAAAGCCACGTGGACAACATCTAAAGGCAGCCAAAGACAAATGTCAAAATCCTAGGAACTTAGGTTGTCTATAAATACTCGTTCTATTAGATTGTAAGGGGTGAGAATTTTTACTCACAAACTCACTTTAAAACACATCTCCAATGGAGCAGAGTCCTGAGTTCACTGAGTATTGTTCTCAACCCTTTTTTTTGCTTTCATAGGATTAGATTTCTTTAAGTTCTTTGCATTTCTTTACAATTCCTGTATTTTACTTCATTTGTCAATTAATTTACATTCTACATTTACATCTTCTTCTTCCTCTTCTTCTTTAATCTGTCAAACATTCTACATTCACACAATCACAACACAAATCACGTTACATTCCATCCTCATTCCATAAAAAATAATTTGACACTCGATTTCTTGGTGGAGAACCTAAGAGGAGTAGCTTTTCGCTCCGAATCGAGATCTTAAAAGACAAAGGCTGTGATCCAAACTCCTGAGTTTGTCGATATATGCCTGGTTTAGAGGGGTTGGCTTCCTGCATAAGGAGTTTGTCAATTATTTATTATTGATAAATAAGTGCTAAAATCTGTCATAAACACTTTCCACCACTCTGAGTTGGAGGGATAGACTGGGGAACATTGACAAGCTCGGCATATCATCCGTAACCAATAACCAAAGTCAAGGACTGGTAACTTTGATTTAATGGCTCATATGAATACCATGACGCTTGTGAAAATATTGAAATAGCACCATGCCGCTCATAGCACACCACGAAGAATGACACAGATCTCCATAAAAGCCACGCAATTGAAAAGACACACCCAAACTATGCTTGCGTGATCAAGCAATTCAAGCTCGACACATAGTCTTCAATAATAAGTTTCGGCATAAGGACCTTGGCATTCATCACCCGGCTTATGATCAAAACCAATAAATTTGCACCACCCACCTCATTTAATAGCTAGGGGTTGGTCTCGATTTGATAGATCACATGTAAGCCATGATTACCACTATAATGTTGAGATGATGAGTCTGCCATGTGTAACAACACGATCCCTCGATCCCCAAAACTGTCAAAAATAGGAGAAGTCCCAAAAAGGCCACTTAGAGCCAATAGCTCGGGATAAATGAACTATATTCACTAAGCTCGGAATATTCCCTTCGGTAATAAACCAAGCTTGAGGGTTGTGGACCAAACTATATTTTGGTCGACCTATAACTCAAAACCTACATAAGTAGGGCGCTCTTTAAAGGCTGACTAATTAAAGAATCGAGCTAATTAAGCAAAACCTCTAGCTTGAAGCTAATAAGATAAGATATCTTAACCATTTCATAATTCTTTTAGTTTTAATAATATATAAAAATCCAATAATGAAAAAGTGGTTTTTTTTTATAAGACGTGAAAGAGTGGTTATTATATATAATGTTATGAGTTTCTGCAATTCAATGAAATATGGAATGCACCAAACAATAAATAAGATCAAATGTTTCTTGTTAGTAGTTTATCTTATCAAATGATATAATATAACATCAACAAAATTTAGTAAAATGAAATGTTATGTATGATTTGTAAACTAAAGGGGGGTGAAGTGTCATTTCTTCTACCTAAAGAGGATTAAGTGTATTTTATTGAAAAAACAAGAACTCACTAATAACTTACATAATATATACCGAACAGTTGAAAGATAATATAACCATGACCCATCTGAATTTTGCAAGAAGCAACGTGTAATGGAAAAATTACATTAACAATTTGTAATAATTTAAATTATAATATATTTTATTATATTATTGCATAATATAATTATTTACGCATTCTTATAAAATATTTATACAGTATATTTGTTTCTATTATCATTTATATATTTTTATTATATATTATTGTTACTGTTATTATTATTATTATTATATTTATATAGATCGCTTTTGGTCCCAAAAAAAAAAAAAAAGACGGAAACAAAAAGAGCCTTACTGACGTGTGGGCCGTGGCTGGCCTTTGGCCAGTTTTTTCAAATCAGCAAACTATTAATAAAGAAAGAGAATACTGTGTATGAAGTGTGAACAATAGTTTGAACACTGAATAGGAGTATGGGACCCTGTTTTTATTGTCGATATAGACAGACAGATTTTCACAGCCTTCATAGCGTTTATGTCGTTTGTGTGTCAATCGGTCAGGATACATGGTCAGCTCGGATGACTATTGACCAGAGAAAGCAAAGAAGCAGGATAAACTAAACTAAATCGTGGCTCCTCCCAAAAATAAATGTGAAACAGTATGGTTCTTCCTTCTTCGTCAAAGAACAACAACGTGACCGCGTCAGCTATTCTTCCAATGTGTATCGCGTGTAACAACTTATGAGTTCAAGGCATGGCATCCATCACGGCTATCAATGTGGGATACGAATAAAAATTATTTTATTTGAGGAAAATTTCAGATATTAAAAATAAAGGGGGTAGAACTTTAAGTTTTATCGAAGTTGCGATTTAATCCCATTTTTTTTTAACGTCCTTAACATTTTAAAAATATTTCAATTTGCACTTTTAATAAATAACATCCAAATTATAAATAAAAAGCTGGTGTAGAGGTTACATTTTGATGTTAGAAAATCACAGCAAACATGTTAAACTACGATGGTAGGGATTACAACAAAATATAAGATGTCAAATTTTAGTTTATAATTTGGCTGCAATTCATGCTTCGAAAACATTCGGTACGTAAATAGAACACTACGAAAAAAAAAAAGTGGGAATAAATGAAAATCTTGCTAAAATATCCAAAAACAATGAGTAAAATCTTGAATTGGTTCTCAAAGAGTAATATGACATCAATTCAGTACTCAAAATATTTGTGATATTGATTTAGTCTTTAAAAGAGTTGTATGATATCAGTCTAATTATCAAAAGATTAAAATTCATTTTGAGTTACTTCAAGTTCTTTTTAATCTTTCAAACTAACATAAATAAAATTATCTTTGGATAGCAAAATTGATGTCAAAAAATTTTTGAGGACCAAATTGATATTACAACCATAATTTTGAGGATTAAATTGATGTAAGGCCTTTAAATTAAAGTTAATGATATAATAATTGATTATATTTGTTGATGTTAATACGTGATTGAATAATAACATAAAAATATATTATATTATTGGTACATATAATTTAGTTTTTATAGTATAACATATGAAATATAATTATTAGTCTACAATTAACACAAAAACATTAAACTTAAATTAAAAGAGATGAATAAAGATTTCAGGGTTAAGCACAAACTACGTAGGGCATAATAAAATGTATCTATTAGTTTGATTATTGTATAGCTTATTTATATATAGTTATAAAAATTCAAAAGTTTAAAGCATGAATTTATAAAATATAATTAAAAATATTTAAAGAGTCTAATTTAACATAGGCATATAATATATGTTCCCATATCATTGAAGCATATGATTGATTATCAAGGTAAAAAAAAAATGATAGTGTATCAAAATTCAAACTCATATTTAAAAGTATTTATGAAAAATATACAACATAATATATTTATGAGACTAATTCCTCATTTTAGTAATTGAAATTATATAGGTGAATCATTTTGCTTCCTCAAAATTTAGAAATGAACTTTTTAGTCAATGAAATTGCAAAACATGCGTCAAGTAATTCCCTGGTTCTATTTTCACTACTTTACTTCACATTTTCACTAACGTGTCATGTTAAGTAATATACTAATAATATATTGACATCATAATTGATATAAGAGGTGGATGGCATGGTTGAATAATAGTTTAAATTGTTAGCATATGACAAATATATTAACAATGTTACTTGTATGTAAAATTCGTATTGTAGTTTTTAGTTGCAGGTCAGAGGCTAGATAAAATGTAAGTCTATCATTGAGTGAACATGCCATATTGAAAAAGAAATTATGACACCACAATAATGAAAATAGTGCAAGAAGGACTAATATAACTCACACTTTCCAATTTCATAGACTAAAAAAATTAATTTATAAACATTATGGACTAAAAGGACTCAAGCAAATAATTTTAGAGACTTAACATAAATATTTACTCCTAATGATTAGAACACAACGAATATTGTAGAATATTCTCACTTTCCAAGTTACAATTAAATTATATCAATTAAGTCACCAAAAATAATATTTTATTTTATAAGCAATGCTATTTTAATATTTTAGAAGTAAATCTCCTATTTGACATTTATTTTACTATTATTGGAGTTGCTTATTGAATTGAGTAAGTGGTAATCACAAACTCATTTAACAATAATAAAGTGAATATCATGCGACATCCATTTTGAATGTGAAAATAAAATTTTCCCCATATTTTATTGAGCATGTGATGATTGCAAATCCATCTCTATATAAAGCAAACCAATTCCGGGCACAAAAACAAAGCAAATCAACTAGCGAGCTCATAAAAACAAAGCAGATCACAACTCACAAGTTACCCCCAAACACACAAGGACGTAAAATCAAACCCATTGTCTTTCTCACATCTCATGGCTTCCTACAACGCAAGTGAACTCTTTCAAGCTCAAACTCACTTGTATAGACACATGTATAGCTTCTTGAGTCCCATGTGCATCAAGTGGGCCGTTGAACTTGGCATACCAGACATCATCCACAACCATGGCCAACCAATCACTCTTCCTCACCTAATCTCAGCTCTTCATGTTCCAAAATCAAAAGCTACTTGTGTTCAGCGTCTTATGCGCTTACTAGCACACAATGGCTTCTTTGTTGTTGTCAAAAATGATAGCAACAAAGAAGGGGAAGAAGAGGAAGCTTATGCTCTTACTCCAGCATCAATGCTCCTTGTGAAAGGCTCTGACCACTGTTTATCTTCAATGGTCGAGTTGCTAAACAACCCAACTCTGGTTGGTATATACCATCAGTTGGGTAAATGGACTTCTGGGGAGGAGCCAACAATTTTTGAGACGGCATTAGGCTCAGGAGGGTATTGGGATTTTGTTCATCAAAGTCCCACTCAGCTGAGGACTTTCAATGAAGCCATGGAAAGTGATTCTCATGTGGTAAGGTTGGCATTGAGAGATTGCAGATCAGTTTTTGAAGACTTGGATTCCTTGGTTGATGTTGGAGGCGGAACTGGAAACACAGCTAAGATTATTTCTGAAACATTTCCTAAGTTAAAATGCATAGTATTGGACCTTCCACCAGTTGTAGCAGAGTTAACTAGTTACAACAACTTGAGCTTTGTTGGTGGAAACATGTTCGAATCCATCCCTGAAGCTAATGCTATTTTACTCAAGGTAGTATGCATCATTAAATGGGGGTAACTTGCTTTCTCTTAGCTTACTGCTCCAAATTTTTACTACTTCCGTCTAGGTTGTCACTTTGGAGAAATTGGTATATTAAAAAGTTAATATATCTTGGTAACATTGATATATTAACTTTTAATGTAGCAATTTGTCTAACATGATAGTTATTCTTGAACCCAATGAGTAATCCATAAATTTTCATATTTTTACCTTCATTTGTTAATATAGTTAAAATTGATTGAGTGTCTTTCCTAATCTTTCACTTGTTTCTGCTTTTCCAGTGGGTTTTACACAACTGGAGCGATAATGATTGCATAAAGATACTAAAAAACTGTAAAGAAGCTATTTCAAGCCAAGGTAAAGGGCGAAAAGTCATCATAATAGACATTGTAATAAATGACAAGCAGGACGAGCACGAAATGACAGAAGTAAAGCTCTACTTTGACATAACAATGATGACTAGTTTCAATGCAAAAGAGAGGGATGAAAACAATTGGAAGCAAATCTTTATGGAAGCTGGTTTCAAATATTACAAGATATTTCCAATATTTGGTTTTAGGTCCCTTATTGAGCTTTATCCTTAACAACAAATCATACGTTGTTATACTTAATCCTCTTTCTTTTTCTTTTCTTTGTATTCTCTTGTGCGAGTATTGTTGAGGGGTGACTCCATCATTTCCTTTTCTTTTCGTTGTTTAGATTTTGTGTTTTATTTTCTTGTCCCCTTATGCTATTTTTATTCTCCCTTTGGTGGGTGGTTTAATTTGTTGTCTATCTCTTGTGAGATTTCTATTTTGATAGTCTTGCAAATACGAAGGTAATCAAATCTATGCTAAAAAAAGGCATGATACATTTTTTATGCTATAACACTTTTTATGGTTGCCTTTGATATAAAAGTTGCTTAGACATCAATAGTCTTTGGATAAGGAGCATGTCATGTACCGTTAGTTAATTCAGAGTATGAAATGCATTTATTTCTTATTTAATTTGGATCTAATGTATTTGTTTTAATTTGTAAGAGGCTAAGATTTTTCTATTAATGAACTTTTTCGTTTCCAAAAAAAAAATTGTGTTGTTATAGTTATACCGAAGTTGAGTAAATATGTGAACAAGCCACTTGGACTTGGGTTTTAACTCAGGTTTTGAACTCAATGTGAAGTTAAGTGGTTGTAAGTTTGATTGTTCTTATAAATGAAAAATAAATTTGCATGTTTAACTTGAACTGGAGATATGGTCGTAGATGAATTTGGTTGTGTTTAAATATTTTGTGGAGGTATGCTGAGTACTTTTTGTGGGGTCCAACCGATGGGCCCCACCATGTGAAAATATAAGGGAGAGAAGACAAATTTTCAAGCGTGAAGAGTAAAATCCTGTTCACATGTGAAGAATTTTTCGTGCAAAATGAGAATTTTCAACATGTGAACAGGAAATCACTGTTCACGCGTGAAGAGTTCGATACCTGAAACGTCCTCTATAAATAGAGGTGAATATGAAGCTGAAGAAGAAGAGAAGCAGTGGTGCAATAGCTACATAGTAGAGAGAAAATACATAAAAGAGTGTGTCATTTTCTAAGAGTGAAAGGAAAAATAGAGAGTGTGAGTAAATCACAAAGAGTTAAGGGTGTGGATAAATCACAAAGAGTGAAGGGTGTGGGTAAATACAGGAAATATTTTTAGGTATCATTTTTATTACTTCTTGGTACTATAAAAGTGTAGTATTTGAATAGGAGGGTTCTAAGGGAAACACTATATTTATCTCTTGGGTTAGAGAGTGTGGAAAGGATATTTTGTAATTGTTCTAAATATAGTGAAATATTTTGGAGTTTGTCCGTGGTTTTTCCTCCTATTTGGGGGCTTCCACGTTAGGTGTGCAATTTCTTGATCTATTTTGGTGGTATGAATAGTGACGTCGATCATACTATTCCGAGATTAGTGATGTGGTCCGATTGTTAAGTACTGTCCATGTGAATAGTGACAGCAGGTCCCATCGTATATTACTATTCACCTTGATATTTATTTTCACTACGCTACGCTGATTGGGAGATTTAATTCTATTAGATTTATTTTGGTGCTAATTGCCATGTGAATCGTCGTTGAGGCCAACACTTTTTCCCACCAAGAAAATCATTGAATTAACATTCAGCTGGAAGAAATCCAGCATAGCCATATATAGTAGTACGTACAACATTGTGGCATCTTCCAGCCACACTAGACCCAATGCAAGCAAGGCATGATCCTATTCATAATATTGTAGATGTATAGATAGTCCAATTAAAATTAAATACTACCGTAGTTCAGCATACATATATTATGAAGAGATACAAGAGCATGTTGAAATTTAATGACATGTATCACTTTTCTTTGGAGATGATTTCTTATGGCAATGAACAAGGAGACAAGTTGCTCGCCTAGGAGGTTGTTCACATATAGTTGAGAGTCAATGTAGTTCTATACAGTTATATTTAACCACATTTAAGCTTCCATTATTCTTCTCCTCCTCAGTCCCACCATTCATTCATAGTCAAAATACTTTAGGAAGGCAACAAGAATGATTGGAGTTAACATGAGAAAAAATATATACCTGGCCCTAAAGGAATAAGCAAAAAGCTTCCTCAAATTTCAGATCAATGCCCTGAGAAGCTATCAACCATTCACATATGTTTTTGGCTTTGTTAGTTTGCATAAAATTAAAAGAAAACAATCAGTATCAGTATGAAATTAAGAAGCTACCTCGAGAATGTATGCAATAAGAATAAACAAAAAGTACTCATGAAATAGGGACTATAAAGAAGTATTATGTTATGCCGCATAGTTAGTTTGTTATTCCTTGAGTTAGTTTGTTGCTAGTTAGTTAATTGAGTTTATAAATAGGGTATAATTCTCATTGTAAAAGAAAGTTAGAAATTTGATGAACAAAGTGTATCATTTCTCTCTTAGGGTCTAATTGGAAGATTAAAGTGGATGGAATGGAATGGTTATTAATAGAGTAAAGAGGAGAGGTGAGGTGAGAAGAGGAGTAGATGATAAGATACCACTTTATTGTTTGGATGTTGAGGTGAAAAGGAAGAGACTCTTGTAGCAATTGTCTCTAAAGAGTAAGAAAGGGAATAGTGTAAATGATTAAGAATGACATGGACGTAGAATCAATAGAGTAATATAATTACAAATTGCAAACTTAAATATGTATTTGAAGATATTAATAAATAAATATACGATATTTTCCTACCAGCGGACTAGGTTAGATATTAATGAAACAGACTTGAAATATCTATTATTAAAGCTTCTCAAATAATTGGAAGCAATAATGGAAGGAGGAGTTGTTTCAACTTTCAAGAATGGTGGGATTGAGGAGGAGAAGAATAATGGAAGCTTGGGTCTATGTTTGACCACACTTTTATTTGTGTTTATAAATATGGTTAAAAACAACTATAAAGGACTACATTGATCCTCAACAATATGTGAGCAACCCCCTTTTGTTTATTGTATTATCTTTCCTTGGTGTATATGGACAAATGCCACAAAAATAATGACAACCTAGCTTCTAGTATCTAATTTTGGGTCACATTTACAATGTGCACAGAAGACAGAACATTCAATGTTCATAGGCATAGCTCAGTTGGCAGCAGGTTTCTTAGTTTTGTAAACTTTTTATTGTTAAAAAATAGAAAGACTAACCATGAGCAATAGTCATTCTTAGGGTTTAGGGTTTAGACTAACCATTTCTTAGTTTTGTAACCTTATTTTCAATCTATAGTTTCCTCCCTTTCTTACTTCTCATGAACTACTGTATCTCTCTCTTTCTTTTCATGTCTTTAGAGTTCGAACTTTTTAGCAATAGCTTATTTATTTTGCAGGACGTTTAAAAAAAATTAAATTTGAAGTATAAGGAAAAATAGTCTAATCATTAGTTCTAAGTAGTTTAAAGAATTTTAGAATATTTCATATGTCATCGATTTAGGAAGAGCATTTTGTATTTAAAGTTTGAAATTTCTGGGTCTCATTAAATCTGTGACGTGTGAATGGATGAGATTAAAAAAAAGAAAGAATAAATTTGGTGGAGAAGTCCCATTTGTCTGAGTATCAATGTATGAACGTTGGAGTATTGACAAAATAGAGTATTGATGGAACATAGTTTTACCAACATCAACACCACCAACTGCCACCTTTCTCCCTGCATTTCCCTTTTGACTAATAACTCTTCCTTGACAACAAAGGCAATGTCACATAGACTCTCCCCAAACTCACTACCAATTCAACTTCTTCCTTTTTGCATCAAACCCTAACCATGAGCAATGACACTAAGTACAACCAAGCTACTTCCTACAAAGATTTGATCCATCCCCAACTTCTTGATTAACCTCTAACCTTGAAAGTCACAAAGGCACCTTCATCAATCTTCATTTTTGACCTTCATCATTGATGGGTGACATTATCGGTTGTAGTTAGATCACTTCTCCCTAGAATCTTTATTTTTGCCCTTTTCATGAATTCTTTGTTCACATTTTAATAGATTTTTAAATAATGAAACTAGTTACTTGATGGATCATGGAACACCAACTCAATTTATTCTTACCTTAGAGACTCTCTGCCTTATCTTACCATTAGACGAGTCAATGCTTGTAGAAACGGTTGTAAAGATCAGCTGGAACATTGAATGTTCCAATTTTCATTGGAACATTGTAAATGTGACGTTAACTTTGATCTTGCTCTAAGTGTGCAAATCACTCAATTCATAGGCAAACTATCAAAAAAATAAGTACATAACTAATTTTGGAAGTGAAGGCTATGGTACTCTTGCTGAGGTTTGGTGAACCACACAAGTGGCTTAGTGACCTGCATTAGTAAGTTAGCATATGGACTGGATGATATAAACCTGACCACCTTCTTAGCCTAACACTCACTTGGATGTTCTTAGCCCATATCGCTTAGCCCAAGGAGCATTGGATTAGCCTGGCCAACGGCCATAGCCCACATCACTTGGCTCAAGAAATATTAGAGCAGCCTGGCCAGCAAGTCAAAGCCCTGATGTTATGCCCTTAATCCAACTAACCTTTCAATGCGAAAATGATTTGTGCATTCATGACTTGTAACCATTCTTCCATCAAGGCCTTGGCTGGTATATCCCGATCATGGAGAAAGAAAAGACAGAATCTTAGCCTATACATACACATACCCTATATCCTAAATATAGGAATAGTAACATTTTTGGCACCATCTGGGAATTTTGCTAAAAGCTTTCCCACTTCTTTGAAACTCCTTAGGTTGCATGCTTTTCACCTCCATGATGGTCAACATGTGCAATACGAGTAACACAAAAAATGATACCATTCCTCCAAACCCCAATTCAACCGTAACAATGATGAATCGAGCTGACATAACAATAACACCAATGTTGACAATAACATGTTAGCTCCAGAACCCTTTAGAAAGCTCTATAGCTTGTGTTTTCAGGAATAACAAAGTAAATTTTACTAAAATATTTTGAAGAAAGTACTAATGTCTCAAATGAGTTTTTGTAACATTTAATAGGACTATTCTCGCTAAAAATAAGTTCCGTTAATGACATATTTTTCACAATATCATGTTTTAACGTAATTATAATCTCATTCAAAGAGATTCAAAGCTTTAATGATGTGAAAAATAGTTCAGAAAGTGAGCTAAGATATGTTAGAGACTTGAGATAGCAATATGCAACATTAGAAACCATCTATGGATTTTCATAAAGTGTATCACATGTTCAGAAAGTGTTATATCATTGAAAAAATCAATTTCTCTTGAGCATATCATGATCACAATCTTCAATCACAATGCGAATCAACTCTGAAGACATCTTAAATGATGAAAAGATCCTTATCAAGCTTAGAGTTAAGCAAACAAGATCAACGCAAAGATTAGAAACTATGAAGCTACATTAGAAAGCATACGTTATTCAAAAACCGTGCTGAGTTAATAGAAATGGAAGGAAAATTCAAATTCAAATTTAGTCAATTTTCAGAAAATAATTGACAGTGACACATTCCTTTTATACTTGGTCAAATACCTCGTATTCTAGAAGAAAAAGGTCAAAAACTACACTTCAGAAAGTAAAAGTTGTTTCTGAAGGTTGTCAGAACTACATTGCCAACATCTTTACAAGGACAACTCTAACAAGCTAAGATATTCTTCTAGATGATAATTGCTAGGACACAAAAAGAAGATCAACACGTGTCAAGAGGAAGGAAAATCAAGAAGAAATTGTCATATTCAAAATCCAAGTATAAAATGATGAGATCTTCATTCAAGAAGAGACTTTTGCACAACTAATACTAAAGCTTTTCAACACACTCTAAAAGTTCATCTATTACTTCTTGTAATCAGTTTCTATTACACAAAATCTTCTTTCTTGTTCTCATTAGATAACATTTTCTTCTTAAGAAGAATTGAGAAAGAAGTCTCTTAAGTTTTCAATATATATACTATTTTATTCTTAGAAAAACTTGAGTATTCCTTTATTGGAGAGAACCAACCCAAAACTATATTCTTGTACTTTGATCCAGGAGTGATCAAAGTAAGGTTAGCTTGAAGAGACTAGTAAAAAGACTACTTAGTGTGAGAGTAAATTGGAACTACTATTCACTGGAAATACTTTGAGAAGACTATACAAAGACTATCTCACTTTTTCTAGGTTGAAAAGGGGTTTTTAGTATAACTCAACAAGTTATTAAACTGGATGTAGGTAGTATTTGGCCGAACCAGGATAAAAGCACTGAGTAATATCTCATTCTCTCTTTACATCTTTTTTATTCAGTTTTTGTATCTATCTTTATTGTGTGTCTTTGAAAAAGTTTTATAAAACTATTTCTAAAGTTCCTATATTTACTTTTGATTCAGAAAGACACTTTTTGAAGCTAACTAATTATAATTTTCACTACCTTTAAGTGAATAGCTTGATAGATTTTGTTTAAAGTTTCATAAACTAAAATGAAGTGAGAAGCATAATTCAACTCGCTTCTGTACTACTTTCAACCTACACAACATACCTCCACCATTTTCGAAAGATCTTAAAATCACTCCATGATATGCAATAGTAGATTAACAACATGAACAATCGACGCCCTACGACAACTTAGAAGATCTCAGTCCTCACCCATCATTCTCAACCCCTGCCAACTCACTTGAACTACCAATCTCGCGACCTACTCAATGAACCAATCATTATACCTCAAATACTAGCATGCCATCCCACCACCCAAGACATCTATTCACTGAATTTATTATGACTGAGCATGTCCTTTCATCCTACCAGCCTCCAACTTAATGGATCATTTGATCTCCAAAGTCATGTGGATACTTTCAAGAATGCCCTGTTGGTCAACGGGATTCAGATGACCTTTGCTGCAAAGCCTTCCCTTTAACCCTAAGGATGCAGCCTAGTAATGGTTCATATCTCTTTCCCACAATCCATCACAAGTTTCAGCAAACTAACCGACTATTTTCTAAACCATTTCATAGCCAGCAAGGTCAATCAGAAAACGGTTGGAAGCTTGCATGATCTTGTCCAAGGCTAGACTAAGCCTAAGGACTTCATGGGTCAATTTAATAAGGAGATAACTCATATTAAGAATTTGGACCAGAAGATCGCTATATATGCTTTTGTGGGGCACTTAGACAGGACCCTTTGAGTCTCTAGACATCAACTCGGTTGATAACTTGGATGAATTGTGCAATATAGCAGCTGGGTATATCCGAGTTGAAGAAAGGAGGAGAACCAAAAATGACATAGAGAGGAGCCACGGGGCAACCCGTAGAATGTGAAAAATGGAGGATGATCATCTTAGCAAGAGGCTAAAGGGGTGTGTCCCAAAAATTGACCTTCCTGACACTTAAATAGGGACATGTATTTAAAAAATATAGCTGCATCACCTGCCTTCTAAAACTATACTCAGTTTAATGCTCCCAAAGATATGATAATTCGAGGTGTCTACAGTGCCGATCTAGTTTCCTTCCCCAGGCACCAAGATTTCGCAGCGTATGTGGACTGCCATAAGATATGTGAATACCTCTGGGCATCTGGTCATACTATCGAGGAATGTAAAACTCTCTAAGACCTTTTGGAGAATTTAGCCCGGAGTGGCAAGTTGGTCAGATACCTCCCATATTATCCCAAAGATGAGGAACAGTGACATGCTCAAAAGATCAATCGGTCAGGTGGCTCCAGTGGAAAGACAACCATGCAATTCAAGCCAACCATCAGAGGGGTTATTAACACCATTGCTCGGGGATTTGGAGGTGTAGGAGTCACAAAGTTCGCTCGGCGTAAGCATCTATGGTCCCTAAAGGTGGTAATAAGTGTTGGTCAAACCTTGCTTCGATATGAGGTACCTGACATTCCCATTACTTTCTCTGCAAAGGATTTTCAAGGAATAGAGCTTAGTCATGATGACCCGATAGTTATCCGGGTCATTGTTGCCAACTTTGAGGAAAGAAGAGTTTTGGTTAATAAAGGAAGTTCTGCATATATTATTTTTATTGATGGATTTTATAAGTTGAATTTAGCTAAAGATATTATTTCTTTTTCTCATGGTGGTCTTGTAGGTTTTACCGAGGAGCAAGTCACACATAAGGGGAGTGTGGAGTTGCTGATGACCTTCAGCGGAGTCAACACTATCCCCATCAAATATCTTATTATTGATAAACAAAGCCCGTACAATATCATTATAGGCCATCCTTCTTTTAACAAGCTCTAAGCCATCGTTTCAACTCTTCACTTGACCATGAAGTTCCCTTTTGCCGTAAGAGTCGGTGCATTCATCCTGACCAACAAGAAGCCCAGTGCTATATTGATTGCCAATGGATCCACAACCTATCCCCATTAGTCGTCCTAGGGTAGAACAGAAACATCTGGATGTTCAGAATGTCAACATGGCCGAGTTAGACCTGAGAGAAGATTTTCATGAAATAAGACCATAGCTTGAAGGAGAGTAAGAAAAGTTCAAAATTGGCAGAGAAGAATAAAGGTTTGTAACAATTAGGTCAGGGTTGCCACAAGAGCTAAGGGAAAAGTTAATTGAACTCCTTCTACAGCATGCCGATTTATTTGCTTAGGTACTTGCTGATATGTCGGAATTGATCCAAATTGTGTGTCATAGATTGGAGATCATACCTGTGCATAAACGCATACCTGGCGTAAAAGAAAATTGACATAAAAAGAAGAGGATAGTAAAGGCAGAATCCGATAAACTTTTGAAGCTCGGATTCATTAGGAACTGAAATACACAACTTGGCTTTCCAATGTGGTTTTAGTTGAAAAGATTAGCAAGGGCACTTCGCGCATGTGCATCGAATTTACTGACCTCAACAAGGCCTGCCCAAGGACTCGTACCCTTTGCCGAACATAGACAAGTTGGTGGATGCAGTGGGGTATCAGCTTTTAAGTTTCATGGATGCATATTCCAGATATAATCAGATCCAAATGTCCGGATGATGAAGAAAAATTAGCCTTCGTGATTGACAGACTTACTATTACTTGGTTTATGCCTTTTGGCTTGAAGAACACTGGGGCAACTTATCAACAATTAATTGATAGGGTATTTGAATGGCAAATTGGAGGAATATAGAAGTATATGTGAATGACATGGTTGTAAAAACTACTTCCACAGGTGACCATTGCACCAATCTTTAGGAAATCTTTGATCAGCTAGAAAGCATAACTTGCGCTTGAGTCCGAGCAAATGAGTTTGGAGTATAAGGAAAGTTTCTTGGATTTATGACAACAAGTAGGGGAATTGAGGCTAACCCTGAAAAATGCAAGGCTATTATAGAAACCCTGATAAATTTTTCCAATACTTCTTATCAACCAAAGTAAACTCGTATAGATGCACTATTAAATTACCACTTGGTCATTAGATTTTCTCACATAAGAGTATGATGGAGTCTAAAATATTTCAATATACTTGCACATGGGATTACTATGGGTTCACAAGCATGGTAAAGTCTTTTTTTTCTTATAAATATAATAAATGCTAGTTGTTTAACAAAGTTATCAACGTATAGTGCACAAATTATGAGCTGAAAAACACTTATTATCGCAAATGCAAACTCATATAAAATGTATTATAAAATGACTTGAGCTGACAAAATCATTCTCTCTCTAAACATTTGCTATTAATTAATCTTCATATACAACATTTGTTTCATAAGTTCTTAATTAATTTTTAACTTAAATCCTCCTTTTTTAGAAGTAATAGTCTACCTTTTGTCTATCTTTTTACCTTAGATTGGGTTTAGAGAGAATTTTAAACACTGCGTTGCCAAAAATAAAAAGTTTAACAATTCAACACTTATAACTTTAAATTAATTAATTTTAGAAATAAGACAACTGAAATTAAAAGAGAGAGAGAAAGCTAAAAGTGTTTCCAGCTTCTTTGGTTTAATATGCTAATAGCAAGGGAGATAGCTTTTCTATGATAATTGAGTTGAGATAGTGGGTGAAGGAGTAAGATTTTTCAAAAACAAAAGGGTCTAGTGTGAGCCTTGATTTTTAATCCCGATGGTGCATCGACTACAGGTTTACTCTTAGTTTTTGTCTTCTTCCTTTAATTGGCATATAGTGCGCAAATATTATGAGGAGTTGTTATTCCTCTAACATTCCTCATTATGAAACATGCAATAACCTGGGTTTCAGCTAAGGTCTTCATAACCCATCTCATTCCTCCAACTCGGCTTAAATTCATTGGATGGATTTGGGTCTTGAAATTTGACCCTTCATTTTCAGGTTTGGGTCATAGACGTTTGGCCCCCCTAAAGTCAAATAATCCCTTAAGAAATATATATTTTTATAATAATTTATGACAAATTATAAGATTTTAAAGTTCAATTAATCTATTTTACATAACTTGATGTTATTTCTACATTGATATGGTTTATTTTCAAATCTATATAGTAAAATATCTCTAAAATTTTGTTTCTTACATGTAAAATTTTGTAACTTTACTATAAATAATATCTAAATTTTTATATATTTTTTGAATATTTGGTTTGGATTAACATAATCAGGTTAAGTTTGATTTCAAAATTCGACTTGATTTAAAAATAAAGGGTTCTGGTTTTATCAACCCAACTCATCCATTGTGCATCCCAAGCTACTACCTTATTACTATTAGAATGGAAAATATTAGATATTCAAAAAGTTTTCCAAAAAATAAATTTTAGAAGGACATGATATAAGATAAATAAATTAGTCTTGTCATTATATTTAATCCAAAAATTGTGTTATTTGTATTCATTATATATAAGATATTTGTCGATTTATTATTTATCTATCATTAAATGAGGTGTAAGGCAATATTTATACAATGAGCACAAATAATATTTGTCTTAATACAATCATCACCTTATATCATCTGTAATATTCTGGCTGTGTTGTTTTGTCGCTGTCAAAATTTGACCTTTTTTTTTTATTTTTTTTGCCTCCGCATTCACACATCACGCATGACGTAACAAATGAATTAGCTCAAGTAAGCGGACAACGGCATCCTCAAAACAATTATTTAACTATACATCGGATCTCACCTCAATTCCGATCGAGGTAAATCATGCCATGGGTATCGTGGGGAACCTCACTCCGGATCAGCTCCAATCCTTCAACTCCCAAGGTATCCAACCCTCGTTTGCTCTGTGTATTTTTTCAATGTTTTCGTCGCATCATAATTCAATTCGATTTTTCATAGTTTTTGAGACCAACCAACCATGTTTGCTTAGGTTATCTGGTGCTGGAGTCGTTTGCGAGCGATGGGGAAATTGAGGCAATGATGAAGAGGATGGAACACCTCGTTAATGACTTTGATCCTTCCTCCACCGCCTCTATTTTCTCCACCAAGAACCAGGTATTTTATTTATTTTTCCTTATACCTTTCTTTTCTTCTCACTTTTCACGTCTTATCTATCTTTATAGCTTGGACTATTTATTTATCCCTCTCTCTCTTTTTTCTTTTTCCAAAAGCAAAATAGAACAGATGATTACTTCTTTGAGAGCGCGGACAAAGTTTCCTTCTTCTTTGAGGGTATTGAAAATAACTACTTCTTCTTCTTCTTCTTCTTCTTTCAATTCAGTGTTTGGAGTAATCTTTGGTTTATTTTTTAAGGCATTGAATTTGCTTGCTTTGCTGATTTCCTCTGTTCTCTCGTTTTGTAGAGAAAGCATTTGGGGATGATGGAAAGTTAAAGCAGCCCAAGCAACTTTCGCTTAATAAAGTAGGCCACGGTGAGCGTTAAACACACTCTCTCTCTCTCTGTTTGAATTGGGTTTTTTTTTTTTGGGGGGGGTGGTTTCTTTTTAATTTAACACTGTATTCATGTTGAATTAGTTTTGTCAAAATGTAAAAGGCTCTGCTTTTTATCAATGTGAAAATAGCACTGCTATTGCCACCGACACAGTTCAAAGCACAAACTTTACAGAATTATAGTTTACTCCATTTGGATTACTCCTTTTACTTAGGAGGAGCCACTGGTGGTGTTTTACAGAGTGGTGAATGCAATAGCTGTGTTGGTGGCATTGTTCCTTCTAAAATTTATTCAGTTGTCGTGGAATCTAACTTCTCTTTTCGTTGGGCTTGGGATTGGGGTTGTGTTGTGATATTGTGCAGCACTTAATGAGATTGAGCCGGCATTCAAGAAGTTTTCTTCCTCAGGCAAAATTTCAAGTTTGATGTACTCCTTAGGTTACAAGAGACCGGTGATCATGCAGTCCATGTACATATTTAAGGTACATATTCATCTGTCCTAGTGACATTCAATTGCTGATTATATGGTTGAAATAACATTTTTTTTTCATCGTTGTATGATTTACCTTTTCTTCCTTTCCTTTCCTGATTATGGATATCGTTGGTTTGGGTTTGAATTGTTTAAACATTGCAATGGTTTGAACTTGAAGAAACACCCATTTTTTTATATGATCAAAGCTGATTGAATTTCTTTTTCTCCATCATGCTACAATGAGTATTATGTGCTCCAACCTGTTTTTACCTGGGTTTTGGAAATATGCTATGATTTTTCTTTTTCGAAGTGCATTAAAATTACGAGAAACCCTGTGTCTCTATGGTCTTTCCTTAGCTAGTGCAGAGCAGTTGATACTTTTATGATTGATGGAAGCTGGTGCACTTGTTGATTCTTGTGTTGAGTGTCTTGATGCCAGGTATTTATTATAACCTGATGTATGAAATTTTCATTGGCAGCAACCAGGCATTGGGGGTGAAGTAGTGCCACACCAGGATAACTCGTTTCTCTATACTGAGCCGCGAACATGCACAGGGCTGTGGCTGGCTCTGGAGGATGCAACTGTATTAAATGGTTGCCTCTGGGCGATTCCTGGATCTCACAAAAGTAGGGTTTTTTCTCTGTTTGGTATATTTATTCCCTCACCGTTTATCCTTTAGTTTGGTTGATCATATCTAGTCCTTTCCTTTTTATTCTTTCGTTGTTGTAGATGGGCTTGTTAGAAGGTTCTTAAGAGATGAAGATGGTGTTAAATTTGATCGACCATCACCATCTTATGATCAAAAAGATTTTGTTCATATTGAAGTAAAAGCTGGTTCGTTGGTTGTCATCCATGGTGATCTTATACATCAAAGGTTTGCTAAAACAATTATTTCCACATGATACATACCATGAGATATGGAAGGAAAATTGGCTTTGAATGTGAGATCCTTATACTTCATCCTTCTCTGCTTTTATATGTGGATGACAGCTTTGAAAACCAGTCCCCAAAATCAAGGCATGCATACAGCTTGCATGTGGTGGATACTGATGGCTGCAAATGGGCACCAAGCAATTGGTGAGTGTGAATCATAAAAAGAGCTTGTTTATAGTAGCATTTTGACTCCTTTAGCAGCTCAATTATCATCGAAAGATTAATTTGCTAAAGGAAGTCTTCAGAAGGTTTATATGGCCATTAATAATGCACAATTCAACTATGCCTTGGTTAAATCCCGTAAATACCGACTGCATTCATTTTCTGCCACAACAGAATCCAATTAATGATCTGCTTTTGAGTGTTTAGTATTCTTTACCTACCAATTTTGTTGATCATTCTTGCATTGTTTATTAGATTTATGCTAGTATCATATTTCACCGTCTTCCTTAATGCCAATGCCAAGTCATTTTATGTTTTAACATAGCAGGAATCAGATCTTGGGATTGACCACATGCTTCCTCTTTTACCTTCAGCCTCTTATGCTGCCATATGGATCATGTGATTCTTCCCAATTTATATTCAGAATCCTCAGTAATTGTCGAGTCAGAAAACAAAAATTGCTGTTTTTGTTGCAATAGATAGTTGATTGGCTTGCCAGTGCTAATTATAAAATGCATTGCGTCTCTGTTGCCTAATTTCTGGGAGAACACTACTTAAATGAGCAATACACTCATGTGGTCTTGAAGTATTAATTAAAAACTTTCTTCAGTGACATGCGAGTAAAGAAACAAACGAGCTCCACTTTTTTTGGCCAAAAGCCCCAGACACAAATGATCCCTCTTCAACTTTCAATATGTGGGTAATAGGGTGTTTGGTCCAAATACCAAAAGTTAGAAGCCTTAAAGAAAATGCAGTTACTCATAATCATGAGGTGAGGAGAACATACTTCTTGAATAAAGTTCCACCAAAATCCTAGTCAAATAACCTACTATCGTAGTTCATTTTTCTTGTTATTGAATACCTTTGAAATCTGTCAAATGCTTACCTGCTTAAGTGGCTAGCAAAATTGAAACTCTGGCTATTATAGCATTATAGCTTTTACATTATATTATTTTTGTTCTTCTTTGTATAAGATGAGTATGCTCATCAATATCAGACTAAAAAACCGTTATGAGTACCATTGTTTCACCCAAGTGGCCAGGTTAGCCACCTAGGGTAGGTTTGGTAATTTTCTTCTGGTGCTCTGGCTTATGAAAAGCATAGGCCAATTTTTTCTGTTTGGTAAACTAAAAAGCTATGGTACTTTTGCTCTTGACTTTTAAAAGCCAGAGATGCTTTTGAAAGCACCTCATGGGGTGCTTTTGCAGAGTTGGCTTTTTCTTCTTGAAATTTAAAAAAATTCAAAAAACTAATATAACCTTTGAATTTTAATAAAAATCTAGCTTTATCCTTACATTAATTAAGGCTTATAGTTTTTTATTCTTCCCACAAATATTTATGTCCATTATAGTTATTTTAAATTTTAAGAGCAACTTTATGATATATTTACCAAAAACTACTTTGATGGCTCCTATTTATTGGGAGCAACTTTTGTATTACTTTGTCAAAGGTGCTACTATGGCTTTTTGAGAGCCCAAATAGCTCAATAGCTTTTTGAGAGTCAAAGCAATGCTAAACCAAGCCTTAGTCTATAGGAAAGGCCTTCCTCGGTGTTTTTATGTTTGACTAATTTGACTTCTTGCATGATGTTTCGATGATATGCCATTGAAAAGATAGTAATACTTAAATACAGCCGTTAAAAAAAAAATACAACATTTAGATTTTTAATATGTTTCTGCAGATATTTTTTTAATCAAAGTACGTTTATGCTTAGTTTCTGAGAAACTAAAAACTCCATCTCTTGAGGAGATAACTTGCTTTTTGCACTTTATCATTTACCAACCTCCTAATTTTAGAGAACCAAATCCCCTTGCTTTAATAGTCGTTTGACCCACCAGCACCTGCTTTATGATTGTCTGTTTGATGTGTGACTTGGATTTAGAATATGCTACCCGGACCTCTCTTTTGCTAGGTGGATTTTGCTAAACACTTACTACTTGTCAAATTTCATTTCAGGATCAGACGGAAGGTGCAGCCAGAACCACTGTATGTTAGCTGACAGTTCGACTATAGTCGATGTATTTTAAACCAGAACTTTTCAAATTAAGAAAAACCGTAGATTATCGTGCAGTCGCTAATGTTTACTTTGCGAGTTTATACAATTACAAAACTTGAAGTATTTTTATGTAGTTGTCAAAGCGTTGTAATAATGTCAACACCATTGTGTTGTCGCTGAGAACTAGATCTACATTCATCTCTCACTCTCTGTATGACTAATCAGAATAAACTTTTTTTTTTTCTTGGGTAGCAATCAGAATATGCTTTTATGGCATCTGGATCTACATTCATCTCTCACTCTCTGTATGACTAATCAGAATAAGCCTTTTTTTTTTTTCTTGGGTAGCAGTAAGAGTATACTTTTATGGCATCTCTTTGGGTAGAATATATCCTAGAATTTAAATATGATCCACAGGAGACCTAAATATATTATCACATCGCTAGAAGTTAAGATTGAAACTTGTTAGATTGTAGTGAGACTGTTCAACTGATTTAACAATATATTAGCAAATAAGAAAAATAAATGGATTCATTCGAATTTTCTCACGGACATGCAGTTTGCTCGTTTCAAAGCAAAACTCGATTTAGACTTAGCCTCATTGCTGCTCCGATCGATTGCTTTGCTTGCCTCTAACTTTAGCTTATATTGCCCATCTAGAAGAAATATTTTCACTATTATGCTGAAACAAGATGGGATCCAGAACTAGGGCAATCATAGAATTAAGAGAGGAGAAAATTTCAGAGAGGAAGACTCCAGAGGGAAACTCAATTCACAATTAACATATCAATTATCTATTACAATTTCTAATACCCACATTTATACCACTTTTTTCTTTCATCCACAAAAAAAAAAAAAATACAATTTTTCTTTTCAAGGTATCCACAACCAATAGTCTGACTAATTCTTCAACCTATAAACTCTTTAAAGAGGTAAACCTCCTGAGAACTTTTTCATATATACTCAAGAATCGAATTATACATGTTACATTACCCTCCCTTCAAATCAACCTTACCCTCAAGCTTGTTGGAAAAAGAAAACATACTTTAAATTCTAATTCTAATTATAATTAAAAAAACAACTAATCATAAAAGAAATTATTCCTATTCTACTACACACTAAAAAAAGATGAACCTAATGGGCCTTTTATTCGAAAATATATACCCCACGTTTGACTTCCACTTTAGTATCCTAGTACCAAGACCAAAGTATTTCCACATTTGTGTCATGGGGTCGGCCCAGTAACAGGACACACCCCACGTGCCGTCGAAGACTGGAAACAGTGGAGGTTAGCTGTCTTCCCTCGTCATCACTGCGCTTCGAATGGTCATGAAGCTGGACATCATCAAGGGATCCAGGGTTGACGGCTTCGATCGGGTACTGCCTCATGTTGGCAGCTCCCGAGAAGTGTAGCGCTGTCGCCGCCTCCACCGCGCCAGGAAACGGCGCTGCCACTGCCTCCATTCGTCTCCCCCATTGGGCACTTCCATTACTGCTGCCAGGGACGTCGGCAATCGCGCGTGGAAGAGGGGACACCACTAGGAGCTCTTTCGACTGCGATCTCTTCCAATGGTCGTGGCTCTGATCACCGCCGGAAATGCTCGAACCTGCGCCACTGCTCGGGCCTCCTGCCGTCACTGGTTATTGCGGCTCGGGTGATGGTTCTACACCACAGTCCGCCTCTCCTTCGATCCGGCGCGCGTTTCTTCCTCCACTACAACCAGATTCGATGCCGCCTGTGGATCTGGATCTGCTTCATGTGATTTTTTATGTTTCAGATGCTTGATTTGTTGTTGATTCTTCTTTTGTGGCTGTCAATTTGATTTATTGATTTGAATCTGAATTTGAATCTTGATTTTGTTATAGCTGATGTTAAATCTGTGTCTGCATTTGCTGATTTCTTGATTTGTTGTTGAAATTGTGTAGAAATGTCACGACCAATTTGGGCTGTGGTCCATACGTTGGGGAACAACCCACAAAGGCCCTTAGGGTACTGTTTGGCGAAGGAAAGAAAGTGAGTGAAAAAAATAGAGTGAAAAGAAACGAAGAGAGAAGAAGTTGGGTTGATTTGTATTTTTTTTTTAAGTATGTATAGATGAAAAGAAAATAGGATGGAAGAAAATAGAAGAAAAATTTATTTTGTTTGTTTGTTTGGATAAAAAAATAAAAGGAAAGAAAGAAATAACGATATTAAATGATAATTTTATCCAAATATTATGAAAAAATATTATTCTACATAGAATTATATAAAAAATTATTAGAAACTTAAAATTAGATATAATTTTATCATCAATTTATCTATCAAAATAATATAAATAAATATAATAAAAATTGGTCTTATTTATATTTATATAAAAGCATTCAACTCTATATCTTTTATTTTATATTTAGTAATTTTATTAATTAATATAAAAACAAATAAAAGAAAAGGACCTATTATTTATCCCAAACCTATCGGAAAAAAAAAATCAACTCACTTTCACGTTCAACGCCCCTTCTTTTTCTCTCACTAAACCCATCAACCCACTTTGTTTACACAATACCTCTCCTGTGTTGTCCCCTTCTTAGCTTCTTCTTTCTCTGAAGAAAAAAAAAATACTAGCAGCCTCCAATTTTTTCTTTTATTTTTAAATTTTTGTTTAGAAACTAAGGGCTTGTTTAATTTGAGTTTTTAATTTTCAGTTTTCTAGTTTTTAGAATTTGTAAAAGAAAATTCAAAATTCTAAAACTAGAATTTTTAGTTTTTAGAATTTTCAATTTTTTCTTCACAAATTCTGAAACTGAAAATGAAAACTGAAACTCAAACCAAACAACCTCAAACTTCCCTCCATTTCACACTCACTTTCCCTTTCCCCTTCTCGCTTACCTTTCTTTGTTGGCCACCCTATTCACCAGATCTCCAGTCCACCTTCCGCCATTACATGAAGATTGAAGTTGTGCATGAAACAAAATTAAAAAACGGGATGTGGTGTGTTACATTGAGAAAGTAAGGCGAGTGACATAGATACAATGGAAGATGTGTGATGGTCCGATGGTAGAGGTTGTGGACAGTTGTGTTGGGGTTCTTCTGAAGAAGATAGGAAATGTGTGGTTGTGAAGGAGATAATGATGAGGTTATATTTGGAATGTTGAAAAAAAAAGTCATTCTTCCTTCCAGTTTTCATCCAGAAGCGGAAGGAAAAAATTTATGTGGGTCCCACACACTTTTGTCACGTTTAAACTCTCTTCTTAGCTTTTTTGTCCAACCAAACGGTGGAAAATAATGTTTATCTATTCAATTTCTTTCCACTCTCTCTTCTTCCTCCCATTTTCACTCCAAACAAACAGAGCCTAAATGATATGTCATACCTAAAAACCTCATAATTTTTAATCAAACATAATATAAATATAAACTGGATAAACTTTTCTCATTTTTCATAAACTAAATCCATAAGTGAATATTCGTATAATAAAGCATATGCTCCAAAATCAAGCCATAAAATTTATTGAACACAATTACATAGTTTTCAAAATAACATAAACTAATCTCTGCATGGTCCTTGATCTCTCTCAAATGCACTGGAGCACTACAAATATAGCTAAAAGTCACTTCACTCTAAAGTGAAGTTCACCAAGGAACTAGCTAATAGAGTAGCAACGGATGTATAAGAAGGAAAGAAGTGAGTTTTATCTAAAACTCAATGAGTGAATTTTCACTCACAACCATACATGAGACAACAAGAAAGTACGTAAATAATAATGTAGCAATAAAACCCAAAATTGTAGTTATGTAAAGAAAAGTACAATACTCATTACCCGTAGACAAGAGCATCTAAATATATTATAACGGTCCATTGCAAATTGCGTCGCTCGTGGACTAATCTAATAAAAAGGGTGATTGCCCCTCGTGGATAACATGGTATACCAAGATTAATGAATTTATTGTAGTTAATTTATAGCTTTGTTCCTCTAACTTCTACCTGAACATCACTCATAGTCATCATGCTAAAGTTTCAAAAGCTAAAATCTCAAATTAGTGTTTTCCATTATCTCTACAGTTCATATTCTACATTTTTGAAGTAAACACTTTCGTCTTGCAATTTATAGAAGACAATTCTAAAGGCATAACGTGTAAATAACATACAATCACCAACAATGGTCCTAGGTACATATTTCCCAAAAGTCATGCTTTTTCATGAAAGGTTATAAAATTATAATTTTACTAATTTGGCATAATTTATAAAGCATGTACATTGCATAATTAAATTTCAAAATTTATAGAAAGAATGCACAGTGCAAAGAAACTAGTTGTAATGGCCAAAAATAGAACCTACTCACCTAAAAGGTTCCAATGAGAGGTATTAGTACCAATGGAGCTCTAGGGAGTGATACAAATGTCTTCCATGATAACAACAAAACATATCAACAATCATGAACATAACCTTAGAGTAACTCTAGAGATAGTTGGAAGCAGGAAAATATGATGAAATAATGTAGGAGATACCCAAACCCTTAAACTTGAGGTAGCAATGGATTGTGGAGGAGGAAGAGGCTTAGATTAGTGAGGGAGAAAAGGAAGGATGGTTAAGAATTGAACTTTGGGTGTTAGAACTGATAAGATACAATACTAATTATGTTATTGTTAGTTACATTCTATTTTCTACTCTTATTCTATTACTCTAATGCCTTTATATATAAGGCTGTACTTTCCCTCTCGTATGTCAGTTTCACATTCATTCAATCAATAACACATCAAATACTATTCAGTTCTATTGTTCTCTCCTACCGTTGCCAAGCTCTCTTTGTTTTCTTACATGGTGTTAGAGCTTATATGATTCATGGCTTCCTCCTCCTCCTCTATTGTTTCTTCATCTTCTTCATCCACTTCCTCCATAGCCACCCAAATCATCACCAACCCCGTTTCTTTTAAACTAGATAAGTAATTACCTTTCTTGGCAACAAGAAGCATTAGCTACCATCATAGGATATGATCATGAAACCTATCTCACCAACAAACATATCCCCAAGAAATTCACTTCAGATGAAGCAAAAGCCTCAGAGTCAATTAACCCTGAATTCCTCAAATGGAAATCACAAGATAGCCTTTTCATGTCATGGCTTCTTGCTTCCCTCACTCCTCCTCTTCATATTGGCATGGTAGGGTGCCACCACTTTTACCAAATCTGGTCCAAAATCATAACCATTTTTGCCTCCCAAACAAAAGCAAGAATCAACAAACTCAAAATCCAACTTCGCAATACCAAAAAAATTGGTTCCATGAATGACTACCTCATTGAGATCAAGAAGCCCACTAATGAACTTTATGCTATAAGGGGGATTGTCACACCTCTCACCACCTTGAAGCCATCTTTGATGGCTTGCAAGAAGAATATAGTCCCTTCATCACCTCTCTCTTATCCCGTCTTGATCCATATATCATCAATGAAGTCAAATCTTTACTACTTGTGGTTGAAGAATGCATTGAAAAATTTCAAAAGATTGAGATTAATCCTCGTAATCTTCAATTGCAAGCCAATCTTGCTCAAGCTTGAAGAAGACCATCACTACCTCCTAAACTCAACAATTTTCGTGGTAGAGATTGTTCCAAGAGGCCGAGGCCATCTTGGTCGTAGAGGTGGTTGATTTAACAATGGGCAGTGTTAACTTTGTAATAGGTTTGTTGGTCGTACTCTTCTGATTGCTTTCATTGATTCAACCCTAATTTTTTGAATTCTCAGCCACAACTCAACACCTCTCAACTCTTTCGCACTCCTCCGTCTTAATCTTCTTTACTAATTTTATTAACACCTTCATCTTTCTCACCTTCAACTCCAACTTCTTCTTCCTAGGTTTTATTGGCTACACTATCCACTGTCTTTGACCTCATGTGGTATCTTGATACCAATGCCACCAATCACATTACATCAGATCTCAACAATCTCAACAGTAGCACCTTTTATAGGGTTCTAACTAGGTCCAAATTAGTAATGACTCAGGTATTACCCATTGCTACTTTTGGTCATTCCTTTCTTTACTCATCTCTATCTAATCGCATCTTTATTCTAAATAAACTTGCTTAGTATGCTACAATTTGCAATTGACAATAATGTCCATTTTCAATTTCATGTTAACAAGTGTGTTATTATATCTCAAGAAACTTATAAGGCCCTCCTACAAGGACATCCTAAGAATGGACTTTATATCTTTCTAGATTTAAAACATTTACCTACTACTATTTCCCCAAATCTTTATATGTTTATGCTTTATCCCATACTGTAACACATGTTGTAAATTGGTTTATAGATTGGCATGCTAGATCAGGTCATCCCTCAAATAAAATTGTATAGCTAGTTCTTCAATCTAATAACATCCTTACTGATATTAATAAAATGTATGTCATGCTTGTTGCCTTGGAAAATCACATCAACTCCCTTTCACTCATTTCCTTACTACATATATTGTCCCGTACAACTTGTTTACTCAGATATATAGGGTTCTGCACCTTACAATCCACCAGGAGCTAGATACTACATCATATTTGTGGATGCATATGTTCAAGGTTCACTTGGATTTACTTTCTTACAACCAAATCTTAGGCACTTGCCACATTCATTTGTTTTAAAACCATGGCTGAACTTCAATTAGGAACTAAACTCAAAAGTTTTCAAATTGATAATGCTAAGGAGTAGATCTCCTTCTCTAAATATTTGCAAAACTCATGGTATAATCCATCGTTTTAGTTGTCCTTACACTCATGAACAAAACAGTTGTGTAGAAAGGAAATATCGACATGTTACCTGAAATGAGCCTTATCTTACTTGCACATGCTTTCCTTCCCCTTAAATTTTCGAGTGAAGCCTTTGAAATTGCTACCCATCTCATTAATTTGCTCCTAACCCTTGTGTTACAGCATACTTCCCTCTGTGCCAAAATTTTTCTAAAACTACATGATTACTCTTCTCTTAAAATATTTGGCTATGCATGTTATGCTTCTTAAGGCCCTATAATACACATAAAATGGACTTTAGATAATCTCATTGCACCTTTCTAGGGTACTGTCCAAACCATAAAGGTTATAGGTGTTTGCATCAAAATGGCAAAATATATATGTCTAGACATATTTTGTTTAATGAGCATATTTTCCCTTTTAAGCCATTTATTACTTCTGCGTCTTCTAACTCTTAACAACCATCATATCTTGCTTCCATTCATGTTATTTTATCTGATTCCAACCGTTATTTTGCCTCTACCTTCGACTTTTGTTCCTTTTGTTCATGGCAAGCCTATGACTCATTCACCGACTCCATCCTCACCTCCTTATTCTACTTTCCCTTTCTTCTCCACCCCAGTCTACTTCACCATTTGTACCTTCTCCTGATGCTACTTCACCTGATTCTACTAACTCCACTTCTACCTCCCCTCTACACCTTCCTTAGTTGCTGCAAGTCATCCAACTACCACAATTCCCGTTGATCATCTCATGACTACTCTAGCCAAGGTTGGAATTTTTAAGCCAAAACTATTCACTGCTACTTTTGAACCTCATACTGTCAAGGAAGCTCTCCTCCATTCTGAATAGCAGCAAGCTATGCATCATGAATATGTTGCTCTTATGAAGAATAATACCTGAACCCCATTCCCTCTACCTCCAAATCAATCTCCTATCGGATGTAAATGGATTTTCAAGATTACATTCAATCTTGATGGTTCAATTCTAATGCACAAGGCAATATTAGTTGCTAAGGGATTTCACCAACAAGAAGGCATAGATTACACAAAAACCTTCAATCTTGTTATAAAACTTGTCACCATTAGAATTTTACTCAACATAGTGCTTTTCCATCATTGGTTTATTCATCAACTTGACTTTACCAATGCCTTTCTTAATGGTAACCTTAATGAACAAGTTTTTATGACTCAACCTAAAGGTTTTTAGGTTGAAAGCTCTCACTTAGTATGCAAACTTAACAAGGCTATTTATGGCCTTAAACAAGCCCTTAGGGCTTGCTTTTCTAAACTCTCAACACCAAATGTCAGCTTGGTTTTGTTGCTGCCAAATGTGATCCTTCCATTTTCATCATTTCTTCCCAACATACTATTTTCATCCTTATTTATGTTGATGATGTTCTTATTTCTGGTTCTTCAACCTGTACTATTATAGCCCTTATCTCTTCCTTACATCACAACTTTGATCTCAAAGATTTAGGACACATGCATTATTTTCTTGGTATTGAAGCCAAAACTTTTCCTAATGGCAGTCTCCATTTATCTCAAATTAAATGTATTCATGACATTCTTCTTTAAGCCAACCTTCAAGATTCAAAACCTCTCCTTACCCCTATGACTTTTGGTCTCAAACTCACAAAACATGGCACTAACTCTTTTGATAATCCAACCCTCTATCGGTCTATTGTTGGTACCCTCCAATATGCTACTATAAAACTCGTTCTGAAATCGCTTTTAGTGTGAACAAAGTATACCAATTTATGTAGTCTCCCCTAATCTCCTACTAGAAAGCTGTCAAAAGGATATTTTGGTACCATAAGGGCATCTCCTCCTATGGCCTCACCTTTAAATCATCCTCACAGCTTCCCTTTTATGCCTTCTGCAACTCTAACTGGGCATATGATCTTGATAATCAACAGTCCACCTCTGGCTTTTGTGTTTTTCTTGGTCCTAACATCATCTCTTGGCTCTCCAAGAACCAAGTAGTTGTTTCTCACTCAAATATTGAGGAAAAATACAGGTCTCTTGCCTCAATCTTCACTAAAATCTCATGGATCAAATCCCTATTATCTGAACTTCATATTACTTTACCAAGTGTTCCTTGAGTTTCCTGTGACAACTTAAGCATTGTTATGCTTGTTGCAAATCCCATAGTTCATAACTGTACCAAACATTTTGAAATTAATCTACATTATATCAAAGACCGTGTCACCCAATAACATGTCCAAGTTCATTGTATTCCTGTAGAGGAACAAATATCAAATGTGCTTACTAAATCTCTATCAAGCTCTAACATCTATTCCTTAAGCACAAACTCAGAGTTGAAAAATTTTCACCTCGTGATTTTGAGGGGCTGATAAGATACAATACCAATTCTGTTATTGTTCATTATCATTCTGTTATTTCCCTCTCATGTATCAATTCCACATTCATTCAATCAGTAAATATCAAATACTATTAAGTTCTATTGTTCTTTTCCTCTGTTGCCAAGCTCTTTTTGTTCTCTTATTACAAGAACCTATTATGATGTGCTTATATATATAGGATGGGGGCTCATTAAAATGAAATTGCATCATTTTAGATATGTGTCAGCATTAAGGGTCTTGCTATAGCGTGTCAAACTCGCTATAGCAAGGCTGCTCTCTCTCGCTCGCTATAGCGAGTGTAGCTCACTATAATGAGCTTGTTTGCATAGCTGGCCCTCTTCTTGCTTGCTATAGCGAGACGCTCACTATAGCGAGCCTGCCTGCACAAAATGTAGACTTGTGCATTTTGAGGTTTTAATTTTCTACAATTTGGGGGTTTTCAAGGTACCTTAAGGTCATAGTTATCCAGAATTTTGTATTCATAATAATATGGTATAATTATTAGCCTTTAGATGAATTGGTGAGTCATATTACTTTATTTAATCTAACAATCACTATGATTTTTATCAAAAGTTCTGTACATATTTTTTAGATGCATAGCATTACTCAAAGGGTGCGTGTGGTAGTGGGTTTAAATTTATATTCCCTGGAATACTATTCCAGGAATATTATTCCAAGAACGTCATTTCCAGGTATAACATTTTTAGAGCGTTTGGTAGAAGGATTAGGCTTCCAGGAATGTTATAAAATATGCCTAGGAATTAACATTCCTGTGTTTGGTTGGCACTAATATTCCCAGGAGTATTGTTTAATTTTCCAAAAATACCCCTCATAATTTTAATGTCAAAAATAATAATTTCAACTAAAAATAAACTATTTTAACTAGAAATTAACTATTTTAACTCAAAAATTAGCTATGGTATCAAAAAATTAACTATTTAAACCCACAATTAACATTTAAATTAAAATTTAACCCTTTTACACAAAAACTAACAATTTTAACAAAAAATTAATAGTTTTATCTCAAAAATTAACTATTCTAACTATAAATTAACTATTTTAACTCAAATATTAACTATTCTAACTAAAAATTAACAATTTTAACTCTCAATTAACTAATTAAACTAAAATTTAACCATTTTTACACAAAAATTAACAATTTTAACTCAAAAATTAACTATTCTAACTACAAATTAACTATTTTAACTAAAAAATTAACCTCAAACATATTAAACTAAAGACTTAACTTGAAATTTACACACAAATATAATCCAACATAACCATAATTATATAAAATTTACTCAAATTAAATTCAAACACATAATTTTATTTTACAATGCTAGATATATAAGTATTATCCACATCACATAACAAAACGCCACAATAATTCAAACACATAGTAATCCATTAGCATGATATGTCAAATCTCCTACATACAAACCCACTATAAGGGCTACCAACTCATACAAAAAGCTTAAATTCAAGTCATATAATTATTCTAAATTAAGAAATTAAGATTGGTTATGATTGAAAATAACTGTCACATGTTCAAACTAATTGAGTCACCCACAAACATTATCTTCTTGCCCTTCTACCTGCTCAAGAAATCCACCCAATCAAACCTACAACACTAACACACAAGATACAACAACGAACACACTGAGTCGAGTGCAAGAAAAAACAGTCCAACTCGATCCCTCCATCCTAGTCGACACAACACAAAGCTCGCTCTCTCTCTCTCTCTCTCTCTCTCTCTCTCTCTCTCTCATGGCGGTGAGGGCCACAGTCTCGCGGTTCCCGATCGACATGACGTATGCGAGGGTCGGGCCTGCTGTGGGAAGTGACGGAGATGCTGTCACCGCCGGACGAGAACGGCCAAGCTTCGGCATACGGATCCAAGTGGAGACCTCCTCCTGCAGTGCGAGAACTTCTGTGCGTACTTCAACACCTCCTGCGAGCTCGAGCAGTGTTCGTGGTCCTGCTTCCTTTGTTTTGCGGCGATCAACAGAGCCAATCGATCTCCACATGGAAGAAACAAGGAAGTTTAAAATCCAAAAAGGAAGAGAACACTACAATATTGATTATTAGCAAAGAAGAAGAGAAATCGAATAGAATGTGTATAAATCCGAAGAAGAGAAGAATCCTAATCGGAGCAAAGAGGAAGAGAGAGAACACTAGTGAAGCATACCTTCGATCCATCCTCGCGGTGGTGGCGGAGGTCCTCGCGCGGCGGGCGGTGCAAGCTCCTTGCGGTGGCGGCGATGGTGAGATCCTTGAGGAAAAGGAGAGAGCGAGGGAGCTCTCTCACGAAAATAGTTGAATTTGTGATTTTATGAGAGGGTTAGTTTAGGAATTTTACTTTACCATATCATATTTTTTCTCCTAGGAATAAAACATTCCTACCTAGCAGATGGACAGAAAATGGGCTTCTTTTATTCTCAGGAATCAAATTTACCTGGGAATATTTTTTCAATCTATCTACCACACATGGGTATCTTATATTCCAGGATAAAATTCCCATGAAATAAAAAAAGCTGGCTGCCACACGCACCCAAAAAATAAAGGGTGTTGGATGTATATATCCCTAAGCTTAGAGGAGATCAGAGTACAACTCTACATATCGAGTGGTATCGCATGTAATATCACGTAACTTAAGGAAGGTAATTGCAATTTGCCGTCCATTGGAATACATGTATTTTTATTATTACAATGTTGGTATTCGAACAATATACACTCGGGAAGTCACGTACAAATAACTAAAGATTTCAGTTGCACTACTGACAAATCTCCCAGTGAGAAAAATATAAAGAATTATGTGTATATAACTAGGACTCTCAAATATATTACTATTAAATCCAATAAAAGAATACTACATATATTCTTGGTTAATTATCTTACTACATATCTCTATTACATTCATCAGAAGCGATAATTAAAATTTCTAATTATTTACACGGTGATCCCAGTTAGTACCCGAAATGAGGTTTAAGCCACGGTTAGAAAAACATTTCTCTTATTTTAACTCTTTGTAACATAATTGGTGATGTGACACAACTACAAGGCAGAGGATAGGTATCTTTCAACATCAAGATTAATTGAAGTGTTAAAGGACAAATGCATGGATGCAGTTTGAGTTATAAATCTTGGAAAAAACAAAGAATCACTTGTGCAATTGATGTTGTGAGTGATGTGTTACATACGAAGGTGGGGAGAAATAAGGACAGACAGGCAAGAGAGTCAAAGGACGGTACCAAGGCAGCAGTACAATGCGAAGCCTCCCAATTTCAAAACATATAGGGTCGCCTCGTGGCAGCCTGAATTAATCTCTAGATACTTTAAAATAGTTAATGTATCTGTATTATATATGTATCATATCAAATATATATTTTATAATATTTTTAAATACTCTAAATTATATTTTCAATTATATCTCTGATCGTGTCGTGCTGAATAATCATATGAATATCTTTACAACTTAGTTGCACAGTGATGCTCCTGTCCTTTTCCTCTCTCACACATTGTTTGCACTTTGCAGGCATGCAGTGATGACAATCCTGCAACTCCTAGTTTAGCATAACTGTAGACAAACCCCTTCTTTATTTCACTCTTCAATTATGACTGACTCATTTACACATATATGAAAATGACTACTTTTTTTCTTTTCTTTTCTATTTTTTTTTTACCTTCTCTCTTTCAATTTTACTTAAGGTGATGTACTCCCTTTCTACATGTGGTCAGAGGTGTTGATCTTTCACTTCTGCTCTTGGTGGGTCACTCAGTGTCAACCAACGGAGTTTTCCTTTTATTTTTCCCTTTTTTTTCTGGATTAAATGCATATAAATATTACAATTATATATAATACCGTACGCGTTATTATGGGATTAATTACAGTTTTTTTTTATTAAAGGGATTAATTACAGTATACCCTGCAAATCTACAAGTACCAGGCATGGGTTGTGAGTGTTTTTTATTTTGTATTTTTCAACTGGAGACCTGACCTAATTAACTAGTATATACGCGAGATCTGGTTGAATTGTTTGTTGGATTTGACAAACATAAGTGAAAAAATACGTTGGTCAAAATAAAAGTAAGAACTCATTATATGTGAGTTTCAAAATGAAATAAACATAATAATTTGCATAAATCAGTTTATAAGCCTACCATTACAAATTATATAATTAAACCCTATCTTTCTTGCTAGTGGTAAAATAACTTGAAAAGGACAAGAAAAGGCCAATAAAATTGGTTAGTAGTGAAAAGTTTGAATAGTATGAATGATGTAGTAAATTCAAATTTTATTACAACTAATGAAAAAAGCAAGAAATTGCCTATAAACAAGGAGTTGTGCTAGCTTGTGGTCCATGGCGGTGTTGGAAGAGAATTAGCCATAAAGAATGTCCCCCAATCATCATATGTGAGCGAGGCCGTGAAGTGATGAAGAGGATTGGAGTTTGGCGAAATCGGTGCTGCTCCACATTATACATATATTTTTTTCTCCTATCATATATTAATCAATAAAAAGGTTAAGGCCTTTACACATCCCATCCATCTTTCATATTTAATGATTATAAAATGAGTATAATAGTGAATACTCATATTGAGATGTATGTTATTCTTATTGCATGCTTCATTCTCTCCACAAGTGCTTTCTTTTTCTTGTATTAATATTAACATTGTATATAAAAATAAATGCCTCCGCTGCCTGATTTAAACCTTCTTATTACTTATACTACTCTACATATCACACATATAATGAGCTTCATTAGATATTCATCTCTTCATTTGCCTTGTTATGCAATGAGCTTTGTTTTGGGAAAAATAAGCGAAAAAACTAACTGCTTTTTTTCTCCAAGATGAGAATGGTTCATTTCTGTTCCAAACTTTTAATCGTAAAATGACCTCATCATCATATAGCATAATGCAAGTCGATAACGTTTAACGAAAAAAAGGAATATTCGACATTGTCAGTTCTTTAAATTAATGATCACGAGCATACCAACAACTACTTGATAACATATGCAAACAAAAGCAAAGCAAAAAGCTGAATCTCCTTAAGCGCAGAAAGAGGCTGCTTGTTTAGGCTGGAAAAGCCACCACGGCAAAAAGTTTTTAACTCATTTTTAAGTTTCTAAAATAGTATACTTTATTTTAGCGTATTTTGACATGACTCGCAGTATCAAGTATCAACACCAGTTAAATTTTAATCTAATTTATATTAATTTAATTAATTAAACGTGAGTTCGATATCGAAATAGCAGGTATATAATTAATACAATGGATTATGGATTTAACTTTTATACATTTAATTTGACAACGTAAAAAATACAAATTCACCAAAGTGAATTCTGGTGGATAGTTATGATGGTTGATAATATGAGTTGTCACTTTGCTGAAATTCAGATTCTATTAGTAAACAAAATAATGTTGTTTTATGCTGTTATATATAATACGTAAAAATTAAAGTAAATTTCGCTATTAGTGTGTTTGAATGACATATAATGAGAGAAGGGACGAGAATAATGAGGAAAGGGATTTTTTTATCTCTTGTTTGATAGTTTAATAATAAGTAAAATGGAAATGGGATTTAAGGGGAATATTTCTCCTCTTTCTCCATAAAATATAATGAAAATATAATCTCCCTTTTTGAGAGATAGTTCTATTACATTTTTCTTTTTTTATTTCAAAAATATACATCTACATAAAATGAAGATAAGCTATACGTTAATTCATTTTAAATTTTTTTATTAATTATTTATTTTCTCATGCTTATTATTTTATTTTTAAAAAAAATGCACTTTATTAATTATATATATTATTTTTTTATAAAATAAATATATGTGCCCCATAATAATTTAAAATATTGAGTTATATATATATATATATAATATTTTAAATTATTAATTGTATTAAGAAAAAATTATTAGAAGCAAAAATAATTTGTAACAATTATTTTTCAGCATAAAAATTATGTAATATTAATAATTTTTTAATTTTAATGTATATTTTTGTAACTTTGTTATATTCTCTGTGATTTATCTTTATATATAAAATTACTAAATATTTTTATATTTTATATATTTTGATATTCTAAAATAAACATAGCTAAAAAAACATGTGATTTTTATTTTTTAAAAGTAATTATTACAAATTATTAATACTATCAACAATTTATTTTATTAATATAGTAAAATTTAAAAAAAATCAAATACATGTATATATAATTATACCAATATCCTATATTATTATAAGTCACATATATTTTATTTTTTTAAAGAAATTAACTTATATAACTATCATTAAAATATTATTGGTCAAATATGAAATAATAAGTATGAGAAAACTGAATAATTAATAAAAGTTTAAAAATAAATTAAAGTATAGTTTTTTTTTCAATATTTTAAGTGAGAATAGTGTATGTTTTAGAAATAATAAATTGGAGAATGTTTTAAAATCTCCTCTCAAAAGAAGAGATTGTATTTTACTCCATATAAATCTTTTCACCACAATCAAGGTGACATGAGTGAAACTAAAAATTAGAAAAGTTAATAAATATGAATCTGTTTATTTAATTTGTGATATAACTTCTCAGCACGATTAATTAATTTACACTATGTTCTTTTATTAAACTTCCAAATAAAAAAAAAGGTAATTTTGTTGGATCAAAATCTTCTATCTCTTTTTCTTTGTTTCACTCAATGTCCTCTCAATGAAATTTTAACATGTGTGTAATAATAACATTATCCATATAATTTCTTATTCAATCAATTTTTTTTAACTACCTATTATTTAAACATACGGTAAAGTTTAATTAGAGAGGGCAGAAATTGAGGGAAGAAAAAGAGATAGAAGAATTTTGTTCACCTTTGTTCACTTCCTTTCCTTCTCTATTCAATCCCTTCCCAAAGCTAAAAAAAAAAAATTTCAAATTAATACACCATTAAAGATTCGAATGTGCGTGACGGATTTCATTTTATCCTATTTTTGGAAACTTTCTTCAATATGCTGTGGCTTGAAACGTTCAAGATTTATACACTATCCTGTGTCTTTTTTTGCTTTCCGGTTAGAATGTAGAGAAAATAAACTAGAGTTGCGATTGAACACAGCAATTCGGCAAATACGTGTGGAATAAAAATGCACACCACAGTCCTGCGCACATACACGAATAATAAAACTGAAAATTGAGAGATAACAAGATGAATGCCCACGCACAAGAACAGCTGTGGTTTTAGTTAAGGGAAATGTTATTTGAACATCCTGTTCAAATAGCATTACTCTTTAGTTAATCTATGTCTACGTCCACCCATGAGATAAAACAACTCATCATGTGATAGAATAAAATTGTGAGCTTAAGTCTTACAGCGAAATATATTCAGCCTGTTTTTGGATGCGGTATTTTAAGTAATTCTTTTAATGAAATAAATTGTTTTTATATTTTTTTAATGTGTTTAGATGGTTTAAGGGAGAAAAAAAACTCAAAGTTATTTTAAAATATAAAATTTCTATAATTTTTTAATATGTTTAGATGGTTTAAGGCAAAAAACCAAAGTTATTTAAAAATATAAATTTCTATAATTTTTAATATTACATTAAAATATAAATTAATTTTGGGTTTAATTATTTTACCGGTTCTATAGTTTCATTCGATTTTTAATTAAATTTTTATAATTTAAAAACTTATAAGTAGGTTTCTATAATATATAAGATTTTTCATTTAAGTCATTATTATTATAAAAAATAGAATATTTCATTAAAATTCCATTTACACCCCTTTTATGAAAATAGAATATTCTATTAATATTATGTTTTTCCTTAATGATAGGATTTGATTGAAAAATCTTATACACTATAAGAATTTATTTAAAAAGTTTTAAATTATAAGAATTTAATTAAAAATTAAATAAAACTATAAGAATATGTAAAATAATAAAACCTTAATTTTACGTTCAAACGCAAAGTAGACACATTTCCTTTAACAATAACATAATATTTTCAGAAATAAGCTTATCAACCAATTGAATCAATGACATAGTCAGGCGGCAAAGCCCATGCCTGTCCTAAAACAAGATGCTGTAAAATTGAAAAGACAAAAACATAAGGTTCGAATGCACGTACAGGCGGCCTCTAGGTACATGCACGGCCATTGACTCGAAGAAGAGAATATGAGACTAAAGATTTGCTGGTCCACAAAAAATAAATAAAGATATATTTATATTATTCATTACATTAAATTTATAGGCTTAACAACTACACGTATTGCCAAGTACTAGAAAGTAAGAAAATATGTCGGAACTAAGTTGCTACAACAATATGACATCATCATAGATTTTTTCGGATAAAATATTATTTTAATATCTAAAAAATAATATTTATTAAAATATTTATTTTATTATTATTAGATATAATAATAATTTCTATCTATTCATAATATTCATTATACCCTAATTATAAAATAGATGTTTTGATAAATGCCTGGTTTTTAGGTGGTACAGTAACACTACCCTTTTCGGATGAACAAGTCTATTTTATTTATTTTGATTAAAGATTCTAATTATATAGTTTGCTCATTGTTGCTCCTAAAACATGTGGCCATACCAAAGCAACTCTACTCAGTTCCTTAAAGGAAGAAATTCAAAAAACTGGCTGCAGCTGATTTCTTCCATCGAAGCCTTGGCACAGAACTTACTAGTTTTCCTCTCCGAGAGACAAATGCCATCTTGGCCATCGCTCTTAACTGGAAATAGTTCTAGGGTCCGAGGATCTGCATTTTCTTCATCATGATGATTGAAACTTTCTCTGTTGAGTACAAATGGTAAAATATAATTCTGAGGGGTGCTCAAAAGTTGTAAGTTTGGTGTTCTGTATGATGCTACTGAAGTTGGAGATGCCATGGTAATTGGAGGGAAGGGAACCATCTCCATATTTTGGCACTTAGCTTGCCTTTCTGATGCCATGTTTTTCCTCAAAGCTTGTATGCCTTTTCCCTCAAGTTGAGGGCACCCATTTGAACCCTTTTCTGCTATATCCAGTGCAGCAGATTCCTGGAAATTACAGATGGTAAAAAGTTGAATATAGAAAAAATATAATATTAAAACAAGAAAAAAAGAAGGGGGAATGATATTTAGTACTGTGTGTGTGTTTGAGAGAGAGAGGGGTGTGGGTTTTTGAGAGAATTCATCCGCAATAAGTTCAAGAAAGTCTGAAACTCTAGCAAAAAACAACCCCAACAGAAAGTTGAAAAAAGCAGCTTTTGAAGCCACTCCTTTTTTTTCTAACATACAAAAGCTGTTATTGTTTTCTTCCACTTCTTTCTTTTGCTTCTCAATGCTGATTTTTTTTTTCTCATTATTGTATTTGGTTTTATCTTTTAGTTGCCTGGTTCTGAACCAATTATTAGACCCCATTATTGGTCTCCCATAATCTTTTGGGTATCTTTGCTTAACAAAGCTGAATAAAATATTGTAGTTGTACCATGAACAAAGCCAAGAGTAATTAGTAATTACAGACCTCTGCATGTCCACTGCAGTTCGAAGTGGATGCCCACTTCTTTGTCTCTTTAACTTCAGAACCTGTCTCTTTCAACCCTGTAGCCAAAAACCAAACACCCCCAAATTCAACGTCAAATCTTGCATACTAAAATATCACATAAAACCATTCTCGCTCACTCTCTTGTGATCATCAGTGTAAGGATGATGTGTAATACAGGAATCTTTTGACCACTAAAAGAACCTTAAATCGCTACAAAGCTCCACAAGCGAAATGATATTTGTACTAAACATCACATTCTCTAGGAGAAAGGGAAAGCCACAAATCATTTGATAGTAAAAAACATTAAAAAAATATTATTTGTAGTCATAATATTGAAACATTGAGGTGAATAAAGTGTGAATTAACATTCAGCACAATAACTTACATACAATAAGTTCAAATGGCACACTTCAAAACATAAAGTAGTCTTTCTCTCTATAGATATTGTCTACTTTTGACGTGCAAACAACATTACTTGCCCATTATAATAACAAGGTGTACCTGCACCCTCTTGCACTGCTCATTTCCCATAGTGTATACTAAACTGAACTTTCGTACCTGGAGTGGAAGAACCAGTTTCCTCAATCTCAAGGCGGCGACGCTTCTGGCGCTCCCTTGCCTTATGGTTCTGGAACCAGTAGAAGACGTTCTTGCCTTCAATCTTGCCAAACTGGCGCAGCTGTGAGGCTATTTGCTGGATTTGTTCAGCTGATGGGGTCTTGGTACCCTGCCTGTACAATTCCTCAAGGACTAGTAACTGGATTGGCGTTGGACTCCACCTTGTGCTTTGCTGGGACTGCACATGCAACCCTGCTTTACTTGTCCCTTCCTCTGCCACATGACCTGTATGTACCATATATCATATACAAAAACTTAGGAAATTCACGCTAATTTACAATATGATTAATTATATATATTTCTAGCATACATACATAACTATAGAAGAAGCAAATGACCAATTGACCATATACATGAATGTTGCCACATGAAAGAAAATAATTAATAATTAGTCTATTATACTATAAGATATGTTTATATACATATAAAATTTGGCTTACCAGCATGGTGATTGAAGCTGAGGAGATGGTTGCAGTGGGTGCAAATACTGCAGTAAGGTTGGGCTATTGAGGGGATTGTAGTGAGTTTGGGAGCTAAAAGGGAATTAAGGGAGGAGTTTGGAGTGGCAGAGTGAAAGGTGCTGAATGAATCAGACATAGTTGATGGTTTAGAACAAGATCACCACCACCTATGACTGCAAGATCTATATATGTTATTGGCTGCAACGTTTTTCTTAAACTAGGGTTTTGTGTGTGATCCAACAATTGATGGAGATAATGAACACTATTTATAGGAACTTGGGAATTGAAGAACCGAAGAATTGACGTTGTAGTAAAAGCTTTAGTTGTAGCAGCAAGCAACACAAAGTTAGTTGACCGATCTATGCACAACAGTAGTAACACAGAAACCAAGTACTCAAATCATGAGCACAAAAGATAGAAAGAGAGAGGAAAAGGAAACTGGAAGGCGTAGAATTCTGAGAGATGTGTGGAGAGAGTGAATTTAAGGTGTTTATGAAAAAGGAAAGGACAATACAGCAAGAAGATGTTGATGTTGATGATGATGTCGTGTTTATTAAAGTTGCTTCTCCTCCATGTCTCTCCTTTTCCCTCATACATCACACGCTCACATGGTTAATTGTTCTTGCTCTCACAGTGCCTAGTGCCTTTCAATCTTCCTTACTCTTTATTCTAAAGATTTTTACTAAGAGGCTTTAACATCTCTCCCACTCTCTATTTGACAAGTGTAGACAAAGGAAAAACCAGTTTCATATATATATATATATATATATGGGAGGTAATTTGCTTTTGTCTTTACCTGACACAGTTGACACTGTATATACACACTACTCTTTTGGACAATCCCAACTTTGACACCTAAGATTGGAAAAATGAATTTTCTGAAAATTGCTACGGAATAATCAAATCCAACGTGACCTTATTGTGATTTTAGATATTATGCTTTTATAAAAGGTTTCCCCAAAATAGGCGAATAAAACGTCTCATCTAGGTGACCCGACGTGCAATATTGCCATTGATAAAATTGTTGCTCATTTCTTCCAATTCATTCCAAATATAGGCTCTGTACCTGCAAGCATGTCAATGGAAACATGGTTACGCGGCAAGAGATCATGGCAGTCACTAGTGAAGGAAAATTGTTACTAGCTAGCTACGTGGGATTGTTCTTGGAGTCCTTTAAATTGATATCTTTTACTGATTTTCCGGCCTGCGGTTAATTTTCTTAACATTTCTTTTTGGTTTAAAGAATTGCTTTGTGATATTAAGTTGAAGTGATACTTGAGTGATACTTATTAGATGGTTTTGTTTTAAGCTTTTGTTGAGCTTCCTTTTCTTTTTCTCGTGTACGGGGTATGTTGGTATCCTATAATAGATATGATAATATAATTTAAACTATACATTATGTTTTTATTTGTTGTTTGGTTTGATGAATAATGTATTATATGAATTTATATATCATAATTTCCTTATATATCAAAATGTTATATAACTTAATGCATCATGAAGAGGTTATATTAGACCTGATTAGCTTTTAATGTATAAGATTATTTTTTTTTAATATTTTATTAAAATAAAATAATTATTGAGTAAAAATTTATAAATAAAAATAGTTCTTAATAAAATTATTTCATAATAAATAAAATATTGTCAAAGAATAATATATGATATCAATTTAGCTATATACAATAAAAATAAAAATTAATTATAATTAATAAAGATAAAATAAAATAATACATATTTAAAATAAATGATAAATAATATGTAATCAATAATAATATTTAATATAAATTAAATTTTAATTGATAAATATTTACATAAATATAATATTTAAAAATTATATAAAAATCATCAATTAAAAATTTATTTTATTTTGTTTAATATTTACTTATAATATTAGAATTATTTATAAATAAATAATAATATTATTATTATAAAACATAAAATATAATATCTTATAAACGTTACACCAAACATATTAGTATTGAAAGTTTATAAGATTTTATATTGTTAGAATTTATCTTATCAAGTATTATAATATTAGTTCTTATCTTACCAGCGTTTCTAACGGGCGTTATTTTTTGCTTTTGCTTCCCTCATTTAGGGAGTTAAAACTGATTTTAATTATAAAAAAAAAAACTCTTTCCAAAATAGGGACTCTAGTTAGTATTAAACTATGTTATGACAGATAAAATGTGCTTGGATCACAGTTTAATTCCACTGTGGCCAATCACCTTGGGTTGAATTTTTATTAATCCAACTTACTGTTCTTTGCATTTAGAATTTTTTGCGTTAAGTTTCAAAGACAATTGAGAAGCAGAGAAGGTCATAGGTTCAAGTTGTACGTGAAATATATCAAGCACCTTATGCTGAGCAATACATAGAATAATTAGAGTAAATACAAATCGTCAGAAAAAGATTTAAAAATCTGCGCTGCTTAAATAACTTACTAATTTCAGACAGAAATGAGAAATATTTGGGTGCTCCGAAAATAAAAGAATATATTTGCTGTATTTCATTTAATTTATTATATATTAATTTTATGGGTCATTGTTATTTCCTATTTTTTCTATATATTTAATGTAATAGTTAATATATTATTTATTAAATGAAACAAAATAAATACAATTTCTTAATCTTAAAATACTAAAGAATTTCTCCAGAAATATTACCTAACTGCACACTTTTGGAGGTCTTCTAATACAGTCAAGATTTCTTGAGAGCAATACATAATAAATCAAACTATTGTAATTTTAAGTTCGCTAAATGCCACAATGAATAATACTATTCTAACATATAAAATTGGATGTTTTATTAGGGCATCCAATCTACTTTATGACTATTGGATGAAATAGTGGTCTTCATTTATCCTCATTCCACCATTAGGACACCTATTAGATCTTTGAATATAATTACTTTGATATGGTAGGATCATAATTAAAGTAACACAATACTAGTAACCTGACTAATCATATGTGATCGTTGATCCGATAATTAATCAACAATTCAACATTCATCTTGAATTCAATTGGTCGATCTTTGGGAACAAATTAATGCACCTTATAGTCAAGTTTGGAGCTCCTGTATATTTAAAAATATATGAATCAACAATAAGGCAAGATGATCGATATATAAATGTAGAGTTGTTGCTTATTACCAAATTGCAGCATGCACTCTTTCTAAAAACATATCTGAAACGATAGTTTATAGAGCAACATTTTACATGAGAAAAAAAATATACATTATTCTTGTATATCAATAAAATTCTCACCAGCCTTTGCTGTCATCTTGCAGTGTCATAATAATAAGTTTGCGTGTAGAGCACATTGAGAAGGTACTGCTGCATGCTCCATATTGAATGTAAAGCAAAAACTTTATGGTATAATTAAGGCATGGCTGCGTAACAAGGTGTAGATTAAATTCTAGCTAATTTATACCCCAAAAGTAGAAAACACTAGACATATGTAGCTTCCCCTACGTATATGATATCCAACCTCGAACCCAATCTGTCATCTACGATATTGTGTCTCAAGCTTGGAAGCCATTAATCGATACGTGTTTCCATGTTCCCCGACCATCTCTTGCAAAGTCAATAACTTTGAATTATTATGCCCTTTGAGTTATTCAGTTACTTATATATACTTAATAACATATCGAAATTGAAGTGCCACACTGAAAATTAAAGTGAAAGTACCTGGTGGGATAGGAAAAAAAAAAGAGAGAGAGAGACTTGCTGCGTGGGACATGACCTCATAGTTTGAAAGACAACTTTTAGACAAACGAAATACACATAACAGAGCTGTTGAATTGCAAATAATTATGACTATGATATTGAGGTGGTAATAATATTACCGTGCAGGAAGAAGGTACGAGTTTTTCTATTAGCATGTGTCTGTTTCATCTTTCACGCTGATGAAACAAATGTTTTGGCATGCACGTGTTTGTAAAAATTGCAGCAAAATCTTTTCAGAAGATTATGCAGCATTTAATTGAGGGTGCCTTTGCTTTTTATTTTTTTAATATAAAACTGATTTTTTAAAATAAAAAAATTACTTTTATGAAAAGCTGTTCATATCGATTCTCACTCAAAAACTAAACACGACTTAAAATAATTAGTTTTTAACTTTTCAATAGAAGTTGACATCAATAACTTATATGCAAATGTGATTTTCTCATTAAATAATCCAAAACAAAGCCACTTTTAGTCTAGTAACTCAAAAGATTATCAAAAGTGGGAATAGATTGTTCGTGTCATTATTAATTATCTCAGCTGGTGTTAGACAACGAAAATAAAATAAATATAAAAATAAACACTCAAAATGTGATGTAGTTTGACCTTAACTGCATACATCTACGATTTTACAAATCAAACTAAAATATTTTATTATCTGCAACTTTTAAACGCTAAAATTGTAAATCATTTTTACAAATCTTTTCATCACATGGACGGCTCTTAAAAATTACTTATAAAATAGATCACTCCCACTATTAGAATGACTGGTCCAAACAACCAAAGGCTCTATTTGTAAGTCAAACCCCATACAAGACTTTAACTCTTTTTTGATACAGTACTTTGGGTTAAATTACAACAAATTCTCCCCTTAAGTTAAAGTTCTCTATCTCTTCAAACATTCTTCTAGCAAACCTACCACCCGCTGCACATGAAACACACGTTTGGCCCCCATTGTCAAAAAGACTTTCGACATAAGCTCTCTTTACTTATACCATTGTTGCTCAGGGGACATGCCACCTGACCTCCACTTGTCACAAAGACTGTTGATATAAGGAAACCCATTGATGGATCCAAACACTACAAAGCTCAAATGACCTCAAACATTGGCTTTGATACCATTTATTGGGTAGTTGAAGCAAAAGAAATGCAAAAATAAACATAACATTTAATGTGGTTTAGTCTTCATTGCCTACATCTATAACTTCACAAATCAAACCAAAATCTTTCACTTTATGCAACTTTTAAATGACTAAAGTTGCAAACAATCCTTACAAATCTTTTTGTCATATGGATAGCTTCTAAAAAGTAAAACTACCCATACAATGGATCACTTCCACTCTTGGAGTATGAATATATAACCCAAATGACCAAAGGCTCTATTTATAAGCCAAACTACACATATAATGTATCACTCCCACTCTTGTTCGATTTTCTGAAATTGGCATGCTTAATCGTCAATATAATATCACATAATTCAATGATTGGATCAATTGATTTCAATTTCTATGAAGAGTTATTGAAAGATATAAGTATATATGACTTACACCTGGTATAAACATATTCTTATATATATATATAGATAGATAGATAGATAGTAGGGATCTGTTGACAGTATAAGACTTGATTCACTTATACATTTAATAACTTTTAATAAAATATAATTTTTGTCAATCCAACCGTTAAATTTTAACTACATATCATATTGATTGCTTGTGCTAAATTTCAAAAAAATGGGACACCTGTAAGGTAGTGATTAAAAAGATCTTATTTACATACATTTACGATTTATTTATTACGCTAATTTATATGTGCACAAAAATGTATCAAACAATTTTGAATTGATATAAAATTTTATAGAGGTGATCTATAACATATAAACTTTTAATCTAACAATGGATTTTTGCAAAAAAAATTATTCAATAAAAAGTTATTAAAGTCCTTCCCATATATATATATATATATATATTCACCTCTACAAAATTTTACATCAATATGAAATTGTTTAATACATTTTTTGTGTACATATAAATCAACATAATAAATACATCTATAAATGTATGTAAATAAGATCTGTTTGATCACTAATATGTGTCCAATTTTGTTGAAATTTGACACAAATAATCGACATGATATGTAATTATAATTCAATGGTAGATTGACAAAAACTATATTTTATTAAAAGTTATTGAAGGTGTAAGTGAATCAAAGTCTTACATCAATGTCAATGGATCCCTTCCCATATACGGATAGGATCCATTTATACTAGATATAAGTCTTGATATATTTACACTAGTCAATAATTTTTTATGGGTATACAATTTTATCAATCTAATCATTAAATTCAAAGTTCTTATCTAGCATATTAAATATATCAAATTTCATACAGTTTAAAAATAATTTGATATTTTATCATGCCACTTTATTTTAATGAATAGCATGTTTTTTAACATACAAGTAATTAAATATCAAGCTTAATGATATATGCTTATTGTTATCTGATTTTTCTAAAATTTGGCATGTTGAATCGTCTATATAATATCATATAATTTAACGGTAGATTAACTAAATTTAATTTTTATGAAGTGTTATTAAAGGATGTAAGTATACAAGACTTATGCCTAGTGTAAATAAATCCACAATATATATATTGACGGATAATATGATTTTCAAAATACAAGTAAATATCAAGCTATTGATTTCTAGTTTAATGCATATTTGAAAACATAAAAATGCATCTTTCTAAGACAAAAGTTTCCCTTTTTGATTCCTTAATCACTATCCTCAGGGCATGGCTAAATAAACCTATAAAAAATTACATATAAGACTTATTCAAAACTATTTTATCTTTATTTTTATTTTTAATCAAACACGTTCTTAATGTATCTCACAAGTGAGGCGAAATTTTCCACTTTGAATTTTATGGTATCATGAGTGTAACTTGTTTTAATGTACCTCATCTTCTTCATCCTTATTTTCACGAGTAAAGGTTTAGTTTTGTCCCTAAAATTGTACATGTATTTCACTTTAATCTTTGGACTTAAGAAAATTTCAATTTAGTCTCTAAAATTACAAAATTTAATTTAAATTAATCATTTTGATAATTCATTTTAGTCCCTGAATACTGTCATAAAGACTCATTTGAACTTTTTATAATTTCAGGGACGAAATTGACTTTCTTAATTTCAAGGATTATGAAACACGTATAATTTTAGGATCAAAATAACCTTTATTCTTATTTTTCACTTGCAATTAGCTTCCTCCAACGTTTGGACAAGCATACGACGTATCCTTTATTTGATTAAGGATAGCTTATGCACAGCGTGAGCGGCATAATCTATCGATCTTTCATGGCCTTTAATGCAAATACTACAAGAAAAAATACAATTTCTGTATGTTAGAGCTAGGAGAAAAAATTACCTACAAAATAAGAATTTATCTAATAAGGACCCTAAAGGAGAAACAAAAAAAAACTTCATATCGAAAATATAAGGTTCTATTTGATTTAAAAGAAAGTTTTCTGTTTAGTTATTATTTATTATTTTTATTATTTTCTTGACAAAATTTTAAAAATAGATAATAGGGTGAAGACAAAAAATGAAGACACAAGATAGACCCTAAACGTTTCAAGTTTAAGCTTTGAAAATTGGATTTAATGTATACATATATATATTATTCAGTGTACAAAGAGATTTACAGACATACAAATATGTATTGTCATATCGACAAAAGAGTTAAACTAAACTACCCACTGATTACTTTAAAAATTTTACAAATAAAAACATAAAATTAGATAACAGTATGAACTATTTTACACCAATGTATCAAATTAAACTCTTAAAAGTTTCTTTTTACTTACTAGGCACTTATTACCGGAACCAATAAACAAAGTAGTGAGCTTACTTTGAATTGTTCCCAACATGTTTTTTACTAGGGGTTTGTAGGAATAGTAATTGAAGGGTAACTACCTAGTATAGCGTAGCGTGAGATCGATTATTTACATCGTGTATCTGCACTTCAAGACAGGAGTCTCGTCGCGCCTGTGCTAGATTGGACACCAACACATGTTACGTGGCACGGACATTTATGAAATAGCATATATGCCTCATCAATAGTAGGCGTCTGATAACTCAGAAACATTCTTCCATCCTCCGGGAGAAAGAGAAAATTTCCTCCATGTATCATCCTTACTCTTGATATAGGTGGACCCTACTACCTTTCACGCTTCGCACAACAACTTCAATGGCACAAGATGCATGTGGAGGAAGAATTTCTCTTCCTCCTTGAGGATGTAAGTATTTTTCGATAACTCATGACGCTTCTACATATATCCAGCAAGACATTCACATTATTTGCTCAATCTCATAAGTCTCTCAAGCCTCTTTCCTTTTCTTTACTTTTTTCTTGGCTTTAGGGATATTACAGCATACCACAAGAATGCTCTGGATTCGTTGTCTAATTGTTTACTAGCATGGTTCACATTGCTGCTAAAAAAGTGACAATATTCAATTTTAGGCCGTAAAAATTAAAGACGAACTTGACGTGTGTAATGTAATCGAAGGACGCAAGATGCAGACATCATCACCTTAAAGATTGTTGGAACTTGAATATGGTAAATAATTAAAGCTCATCAAAATGAACGATGATGATAACCATGTACACTTGCAATATCCTGTCGGGCAAGTTCTTCAAACCTTTTTTGCCATAACAGAAATGTTTCATTAAGCCGTTATCATACCTTTAATCAATATATAATTTGATTTTCAATTGAGGAAGTAGATTTTGAGTAATGGCTCTTTAGGCTTCGGGTGTCTTGTTGCAAGAAGTTATGGAATTGCTAGTCATGATAGCCGAGGGCAATTGGACTGCCTTGAAACCACGAGAATTTTTTGTATACTCTTAGAACATCAAGATAATTCGTGATCTATTCAAGGGTAGAATGACATTTAAGCTCTAGTTAATGATATGACTCCCATAAATCAACTTTTTCTGTTTGGTAAATCAAAAGGCTCAAAAGTAAAAAAAATACAACACACAAAAGTGAGACAAAACATACAAATTTAACGTGACTATCTAAGGAAATCTTAAACATTTGAATGGCCTAAATTACAAATCATTCTTACAAAATATCACTTCACATGGACAACTCCTAAAATTATTCATATGGATCACTCCTACTATTAGAGGATGTCTAACCTAAATAACTAGAGGCCATATATATAGGTCAACACACTTGCAAGACTTTCATGTTTTTCTTAATATGGGACTTTGGGTTAAATCCAATAAATCCTTCGTAAATCCAAAATCTTGCCAAAAACTAGTTGCAACAATTGTCACAACAAATATTCATTTGCAAAAGACTTGTATTCATTCAATAATGTAAACAAGTCATATCTACTCCCTTCACTTGTACAAGAAATATGCCACCTAACATTCCTTTACACAAGGGATTGTACATATAGATAAAAAAAAAAATGACCCAAACCATGGCTATTATATCACTTTTCTTCTTCCTTTTTTTTTTGCAATGAAAGTAAAAGAAATACAACACACAAAACTTAAAATTTAACATGATTCAACCTTTCCTAGGATCCCTATAAGAGTTTCAAAATCTTTTACTATCTACAACCTTTGAACGACATAAGGAGTTGCAAATCATCCTTACAATATATCACTTCACATGGACGAGCTCCTAAAACTACCCATATAGATTACTCCACTCTTGAATAATGCTTTGACCCAAATAACCAAAGGTCAAATATGTAGGCCAAGACACTTGCAAGGCTTTCATTTCTTCCCAATATGGAACTTTGGGTTAAATCCCACAAAGATTTGGGCTTTCAAAAGCATGCTTGATTCATGTGGTATTTTTTAGAACTCTTAAATTCAAAAGATGAATATGATTTTGCTATGATTAATGACAATAAATATGGAAATTTCATCATTAATATCTATATATATTATTGTCATTTTAGATATTTGGAGCATATTTATGAAACATTATTATAGTATCTTTTATTTATTAAGAACAACTTTTGCATTATTTTACTAAAATGTGCTACTATGACTTTTAGATCCAAAGAATTCAGTAGCTTTTTGAGAGCGACATGTACCAAACTAAGCCTAACTATTTCTTCCCAAAGGGTAACAAATTATAAATATTACATAACTATTTGAAATTTTAAAATTTTAAATTTCTATTGATTTTTTATCTTCCATATGATAATAAATAATTGGTGTTGAATATAGCATGATTTTGAGATACATAGTTTTCGTCCTAATTAATAAGTTAGGAACCAAACAAAATCATGCTAACAAAAGAATTATTTTTTCTTGATTGTATCAAATGATCTAGAAACTTCTACCTACACACTGTAATGATCCGGTGGCTGCAAGAATTCACCCATGCACGAATACTTTCTGTACAGCAAAAATGATAAGATCAAGCTGTTTCTGATCAACAAGATTCATTGAAAAATCATCGAAGACAAAATTTGATGATTGGTATTACAGCATCTGATAAATATAAACTATGCCTAAGATGATATCAATAAAAACTATATAGCTTTAGATATCACTTCAGAACACATAGATGCTATTGCATCACACGACATGTATACATGTGATAGCAATAATGTCGTACGTGTAATATATTATTTGATTATTTATGAAACGCAATCAGATTGGATGGTTGAGCGAATAATAAATGAAAGTTTATGGTACAATAATAAAGTGTTATAAATAATCGAATTGACTATTAGGATCACATTTAATCACACTGTATAGATAGACATAAAGACAACTAAACATAATTGAACATTCTAAGAAACTAAAACGCTGAACATGAGGGTATGGTTTACGGGCCTACTCTATGGTACTCTCACTACACCAGTTGCCAACTCAGTGGTATATGTCAGAACACCAAGGGGATAGGCATAGAAAATTCTAAATGGGGCATGGAACTCATTGTCATCTCTATCTCTTTTTTTTTTGTCAAAGTTGCCATACGTACTTAGATCACGAGGGTATGAGAATCAAGCTTGTCGGTTTTTTTTTGTTGTTGCATTTTTTGGTCGAAAAGCTTGTTCGCTGTATTGTGCCATGTTATTTACGGGCCAGTATACATCGGTAAATTAAGCATGGGCCAAACCAAGTCAAAAAGAAGCTGATGGGTCATAACAATTGGGTAAATATGTGATGATCTTCGAAGCGTGATGGGGCTTTCGTTTTCGGCCGAATCCGTTAGATTAGTAACATTTCACCGCTCTAAATCGTCTTTTCAGTTCTTGAAAAAGAACTAAATCATATTTTGAGTTGAGACAAAATAATAATTATTATTATAAAGGAAAATAATCATATTTTGAGCTGACTTAAAAAAAAAATCCTATTTTGAGAGTTGCAAATAAAAATTATAACATACACTTCAGTTAAGTGTTGGACCGAAAAATTAAAGTGTGTGGGAAACCACTTCCCTTGAAAACATGAATTTGTGCATGTACAAAGGTAAGTTCGAATAAATTTGATTTTCAGGTAAAATTAAGGTTTTAGTAAAGTTATTTACATTTGAAAATATTATTGTATTGTAACAAATAATTTTGACATAATAAACGTTGTTTAGATAATATTATTTAAAATTATTTTTCAATGTATAACTACTAAAAGCATAAATTTCACAATATTTATTATAGTTTCTTTTTATTTATTTCATTTTTTTTAGTTAGATTTTTAACAAAAGACTAGATACTGTAGAATGTTTAACTTTTACTTTTTAGGCTTAGATTTATTCCTTATACTTTCATAATAAACCATCTCTTTTCACATGAGCCATCTCATACATATACTCAAAAAATAAGTGAAGTTCTCTTAAAATATATAAGGCCTATTTATCTATCTTTATCTTTAATGTAATATAATCATATTCATAACATGAGAATCTGGCTCTACATACAATAAACACTCAAAGAAAATATATTATCTATAAAACCTTACCTTGTGAAAAGCTACATTGAGCGGTTGATCTTACAATTTAGTGGTTATGGTTGTCTCCACCTTTGAGTGGATGGTCAGATATTGACTCCCTTCTCCCTCTCCCTTATCCCCTCTAACAAGAATTTGTAACCTTAATATCTTTGTTAAAAAAATATATACTACATTGAAACTAAATCACATTGATTGGGTGACACACATTGGATATGAGAGAAAAATTTCAAAAAACAAAAGGTGGCTATTAAAATTGTTTAAGATTTAATTTCTATGTACTAATAGTGTATAGTCATTTAATCACATACTACCACATCAATTATGATAATTGACATAGTGCATCAAAATTAAACTATTGTTTAACTGGAAAGTTAATTATTTATAGATAGATTATCAAAGTTCTCTTAACGTCAAACCAAGTGTTGGTTGCTTTTACCTGACAGAAATTACTTGCAATAGCCAAAAACTCATTTACACGGTTAGAAAGGTTTAGTCAAGTTGACTAAGACTTGACTGCTTTCAAACTATGCATATAACCGTTTTAAAACTCATTAACCTGGTCGGTTCGGTTATTTGATCAGGGATTTTGCACTAAAACGGTCAAGCCTTAGTCAAGTTTGAAAACAATGGTTACATGTAAGTAAGGATTATCCGAATCATTATAACATCGCATAACCATGAAGATCCGTTAAGTTCTATGACAACATTTTCACAATTGACCAAATGTATATAATTGTTAACTTATCAAATTTGCTACATTATTTCATTGTTAATTTGAATAGTATTGCATTAATAATTAATAATGTTATAACAAGTTATAAATATTAGGCATACTTTATCCATATTTAAGAATATGTATATATATATGTGTGTGTGTGTGGTGGGGATCCATTTATATCAGATGTAAGTCTTAATATACTTACACCTTTCAATAACATTTTATGGACGTTGAATTCAAAGTTCTTACCTAGTAAATCAAATATATCAAATTTTATACAGTTTGAAAATGATTTGATAATCCATCATTGTAGATGAAGGATAACACAAGAAGGAGGGTTAAATCGTACTTTCAAAAACTTTTTACTTTTTGAAACTAAAACAAAATCTCTCAAGTGTTTAGACTTGAAAGTAATGGAAAACACAAGTTAGTTAACTTCAGAAAGTGACTTTTTGAAATGTCCAAAAGCTTAAAAAAAAAAACCTTCAGAAAGATGTTAAAGCAATTTTAATATAGCACACAACTATAAAGAAGAACACACAACAATTAAATGAGATAGAGAGATAAGGATATCACAAAGATGATTTTATATAGGTTCGGCCAACTTTGCCTATATCCAGTTCTCAACTAAGGTTGTTGAGTTCCATTATCAATTTTTTTCTCTTACACGAGAAACGCAAATATTCGTTTTACTAGTTTTTCAAACTATTTTCAGTGAGCAATTTGTATAGTCAATCCTCACAACTAAGTAGTTTTGATCATAGCCTCTAAAAGCTAATTTCACCTTGATCACTCCTGGATTAAGTTGTAGAAGATATGACTTTGGTGTTTACCACTCCAATAAGTAAACTCAAGTAGTTTCCTAAGATAAAGAAATGTGTAAGGAATATATTTGAGAGACTTCTTTCTAATCTTCTAAAGAAGAATGTTTGCTAATAATTACAAGAAATAAGATTTTCCTTATGAGAAATTGAAAAATATTGATAATAGAACTTCAAAAAGTATGAAGAATGCTTGAAAGTCTTGTCATCATGATTTTTCAAAAGATTTTGACTATTGTGCAAAAGATTTTTCTTCATGATTTGTCATTAGCAAAAGGAATGCACAAAGTGACACCATTATTGGACACCGTTTTTGAGACCCTTAAGCTCACTGAGAATCTATAATGGTAGATCCTTATGTCTTCTAGCTGATCTCCAAGATCCTTATTAATGGCTTCAACTCTCCAATCTTACAGCTAAATCCCTTTGGTTGTGCAGAGGAGTTGAGTTTCTGATAGGGGTGGAGGATTGTTGGTAGGTACAACTTTTGCATCAGCTTCTTTATCATACAAATTTAGTAGAACTGTATCACCAGAACCTTGAGGTTTTTAAGATGCTTCCTTCTCAACCTTAGCAACAAGCTCTAATTCACTTTGTAAAGCTTCTTCTTGTTCTTCCAAGAAGTGATTCTGATAAGGGCTCTGGTTGAGGCATTCTTTTCAGCATAAGAGCACGACCATGAATTTTTTGGCTCTTCAAGTTCCTCAAGTTTTTCAATAGTGGGCTCCAAAGCAATGGAAAATTCATTCATGTATAAATGCAGCTTTTTTGTGCCCTCCCCTCAGTATGAGAATTTTGTTCTTCCATATGCTTCAAGATAGACTTGAGTATCTAACTCAAGGACATTTGATCCTTATCACCTTCAAAACTGATTTCTTAGGCTCTTTGGACTGTTGACTTGCTTTCTCAATCATAGCATTGGTGTCAAGTAGTAGTTCTAGAGCACTTTCTAAACCAACTTCAGAAGCTATCTCAGAAGGTGGTTTGGATCCAAGAGTAGCAACAAAAATGGGAAAGGAGGTGTAGCTAGTCTGCTAGAAATTGGGTCTAAAGGTTGCTCATTGATCACCACAAAGGGTTCAAAAATTGTAGAACTTTGATTTCTACTAGAGCTTTGAATTCCTTTGGCTTGTTGAGCTTTCTAAGTCTCCTTCATTTTTTTTCTTTTCTTGCAGAGTTCTAGAAGCAAAGTTCTACTTTCTCTAAGGATGTCTTCAATTTTCTCATCATCAGAATAAGATTCATCTTCTACCACTATGTCGTCTTGTTCTCAGTCAATTGTTCCTTCAAAACAAGTGAACCTCTGGACACACCCTTGGAAAGGTTTCTGAACTTCCATTCAAACAATGTTTATACCAAGGAAGAGAAAACAAAGGCATTGAACCAGTAAAGTCCTGGTTCAAAGATTTAAGGTCCAACTGGGTTAAACCAAATATAATATATATATATATATATATATATATATATATATATATATTCATAATCTATAAAAATGATAAGAATAAAGCGGTTTCTAATCAACAAAGATTCATTGAAAAATCATCGAAGACAAAACTTGAGTATAGAGATTGGTATCACAGCATCTGATAAATATAAACTATGCCTAAGATGATATCAATGAAAACTATAGAGCTTTAGATATCACTTCAGAACACATAGATGCTATTGCATCGCACAACATGTATACATGTGATAGCAATAATGTGTACGTGTAATCTTTGATCTAGTTTTGAAGGGAAATATTATTTGTACTTATCATTTGTGAAATGCGTGTCGACATACTCCTATTTATCATTAGATTGGTGAACCACTTAGTTTAGACCCAAATCTCATTGAATGATAAATAAAATTTGTCAATATGGTACCCAACAAAGTGTAAATATAAATAACACTACTCAGTTTTGAATGACTATTAGGACCACATTTAATCACACTGTATAGATAGACATAAAGGCAACTAAACATAATTGAACATTCTAAGAAACTAAAACGTTGAACATGGGTATGGTTTACGGGCCTACTCTATGGTACTTTCACTACACCAATAGCCGACTCGATGGTATATGTCAGAACACCAAAGCCTTAGAATTAGGATGACAAAAAAAAAGAAAAAAAAACTATTAAAGCGAGTAGCTTTGGGGATCACCCGCAATGGGCGCAAGGATGAGAATGAGTTTAGTCCTCAAGGAAAAGGGCAAAGTCCCTATTTATTAAATAGAGCGTGGGAGGGAATGAAATCCCTGCCCCATAGAGGCATATCAATTCTTCTGTCATATAAATCATTTAAATATTCACTTATATATAGAAATATATATTAAGAAAATATTAGCATACCTTCATTTTTAAATTATCTTTATTGAATTTGTATTATTTATTTTTTTTATTTTTAATTTAGATTATATTATATTTTTAGTATTCATTATTCTAGATATTTGTGTTTTGGATTTTAAAATAGTTTTTAACTTTCTCTTTTGTGGATTTTTTTTAATAAGTCTGTGGATATTTGTTTGGATTCAGATTTTCATGGGAAATGGGAAAGGGACCTGTCACGAGGATAGGGGTAGGGGCGAAATTCTAAATGGGCCACCTATTGTCATCTCTATCTGTTTTTTTTTTTGCTTTGTCCATTTTTTGTCCAAGTTGCCATACGTACTTAGAACACGAGGATATGAGAATCAAGCTTGTTCGCTTTTTTTGTTGCAGTTTTTGGTCGAAAGGCTTGTTCGCTGTATTCTGCCATGTTATTTACGGGCCAAGATTCATCGGAAAGCGGGTGAATTAAGCATGGACCAAACCAAGTCAATGACAAACTGATGGGTCATAACTATTGGGAAATATGTGATGTTCTTTGAAGCGTGATGGGGCTCTCATTTTTGGCCGGATCCGTTAGATTAGTAACATTTCACCGCTCTAAATGGTCTTTTGAGTTCTTGGAAAAGAACCAAATCATATTTTGAGTTGAGACAAAATAATAATAATTATTATAAAGGAAAAGAACCATATTTTGAGCTGACCAAAAAAAAAAAAAATCCTATTTTGGGAGTTGCAAATAAAAATTATAACATACACTTCAGTTAAGTGTTGGACCGAAAAATGAAAGTGTGTGGGAAACCACTTCCCTTGAAAACATGAAATTGTGCATGTACAAAGGCAAGTTCGAATAAATTTGATTTTCAGGTAAAATTAAGGTTTTAGTAAAGTTATTTACATTTGAAAACATTATTGTATTGTAACAAATAATTTTGACATAATAAGCGTTGATTAGATAATATTATTTAAAATTATTTTTCAATGTATAACTACTAAAAGTATAAAGTTCACAATATTTATTATAGTTTCTTTTTATTTATTTCATTTTTTTAGTTAGATTTTTAACAAAAGACTAGATACTGTAGAATGTTGAGCGCTCAGATTTATTCCTCATATTCTCATAATAAACCATCTCTTTTCACATGAACCATCTCATACATATACTTAAAAAATAAGTGAAGTTCTCTTAAAATATATAAGGCCTATTTATCTATCTTTATCTTTAATGTAATATAATCATATTCATAACACGAGAATCTGGCTCCACATACAATAAACACTCAAAGAAAATATATTATCTATAAAATCTTACCTTGTGAAAAGCTATATTGAGCGGTTGACTCTACAATTTAGAAGTTATGATTGTCTTACACCTTGAGTGGTGGTCTCATATTCGACTCCCCTCTCCCTCTCCCCTATCCCCTCTAACAATAATTTATAACCTTAATACCTTTGTTGAAAAAAAAAAAAAAGCTACATTGAAACTAAGTGGCATTGATTGGCTGACACACATTGGATATGAGGGAAAAAATTTCAAAAAACAAAAGGTGGTTATTAAAATTGTTTAATATTTAATTTGTATATACTAATAGTGTATAGTCATTCAATCACACATTACCACATCAATTATGATAATTGACATGGTGCATCAAAATTAAACTATTGTTTAACTGGAAAGTTAATTATTTATAGATAGATTATCAAAGTTCTCTTAAACGTCAAACCAAGTGTTGGTTGCTATTACCTGACACAAATTACTTGCAATAGCCAAAAACTCATTTACACGTTAGAAAGGTTTAGTCAAGTTGACTAAGACTTGACTGCTTTCAAACTATGCATATAACCGTTTTAAAACTCATTAACCTGGTTCGTTCATTATTTGATCAAGCCGATTTTGCACTAAAACAGTCAAGCCTTAGTCAAGTTTGAAAACTATGGTTACATGTAGGTAAGGATTATCCGAATCATTATAACATCGCATAATCATGAAGATCCGTTAAGTTCTATTACAACATTTTCACAATTGACCAAATGTATATAATTGTTAACTTGTCAAATTTTCTACATTATTTCATTGTTAATTTGAATAATATTATATTAACAATTAATAATGTTATAACAAGTTATAAATATTAGGCATACTTTATCCATATTTAAGAATATATATATATTTGTGTGTGTGTGTGTGTGTGTGTGTATCCATTTATAAGTCTTGATATACTTACACCTTTCAATAACATTTTATAGATATAAAATTTTATCAATTCACCGTTGAATTCAAAATTCTTACTTAGTAAATTAAATATATCGAATTTCATATAGTTTGAAAATGATTTGATAATTCATTATTGTAGGTGAAGAGATAGCACGAGAAAGAGGGTTAAATCGTGTTTTCAAAAACTTTATACTTTTTGAAACTAAAACAAAATCTATCAAATGTTTAGATTTGAAGGCAATGGAAAACACAAGTTAGTTGACTTCAGAAAGTGACTTTTTGAAATGTCCAAAAGCTTAAAAAAAAAAACCTTTAGAAATATGTTAAAGCAATTTTAATATAGCACACAACTATAAAGAAGAACACACAACAATTAAATGAGATAGAAAGATAAGGATATCACATAGATGATTTTATATAGGTTCGGCCAACTTTGCTTATATCCAGTTCTCAACTAAGGTTGTTAAGTTCCACTACCAAATTTTTTCTCTTACATGAGAAACACAAATATTCTTTTTACTAGTTTTCTCAAACTATTTTCAATGAGCAGTTTATATAGTCAATCCTCACTCATAAGTAGTTTTGATCATAGCCTCTAAAAGCTAATTTCACTCTAATCACTCCTGGATTAAGCTCAGAAGATATGAGTTTGGTGTTTATCACTCCAACAAATACACTCAAGTAGTTTCCTAAGATAAAGAAATGTGTAAGGAATATATTTGAGAGACTTCTTTCTAATTTTCTAAAGAAGAATGCTAGCTAATGATTACAAGAAAGAAGATTTTCCTTATGAGAAACTGAAAAATATTGAGAATAGAACTTCATAAAGTATGAAGAATGCTTGAAAGTCTTGTCATCATGATTTTTCAAAAGATTTTGACTATAGTGCAAAAGATTTTTCTTCATGATTTGTCATCAATAAAAGAAGTGCACAAAGTCACACCATTATTGGACACCATTTCTAAGACCCTTAAGCTCAATGAGAATCTCTAGGAATAGATCCTTATGTCTTCTCAGCTTACTCCAAGATCCCTATCAATGGCTTCAACTCTGTCCAATCTTATAGCTAAGTCCCTTCGGTTGTGCAAGAGGAGTTGAGTTTCTGATAGGGATGGAGGATTGTTGGTAGGTATAGCTTTTGCATCAACTTCTTTATCAGACAAATTTAGTAGAACTATATCATCAGAACCTTAAGGTTTTTAAGATGCTTCCTTCTCAACCTCACCAACAAGCTCTAATTCACTTTATTAAAGCTTCTTCTTGTTCTTTTAGAGAAATGATTCTGATAAAGGGCTCTGGTTGAGGCATTCTTTTTAGTAGAGAGCATAATTTGAATTTTTTGGCTCTTCAAGTTCCTCAAGTTTTTCAATAATGGGCTCCAAAGCAGTGGAAAATTCATTCATGTATAAATTCAGCTCTTTTGTCCTCTCCCCTCAGATGAGAATTTTGTTATTCCATATGCTTTGAGACATACTTGAGTATCTAACTCAAGGACATTTGATCCTCATCACCTTCAAAACTGATTTCTCAAGCTCCTTGGATTGTTGAATTGCTTTCTCAATCATAGCATTGGTGTCAAGGAGTAGTTTTAGAGCACTTTCTAAACCAACTTTAGAAGTTGTCTCAGAAGGTGGTTTGGATCCAAGAGGCAGGAAATAGGAAAGGAGGTGTAGCCAGTTGCTAAGAAATTGGGCTTAACGTTGCTCATTGATCACCACAAAGGGTTCAAAAATTGCAGCACTTTGATTTCTCCTGGAGCTTTGAATTCCTTTGGCTTTCTGAGCTTTCTAAGTCTCCTTCATTTTTTTTCTTTTCTTGCAGAGTTCTAGAAGCAAAGTTCTACTTTCTCTAAGGATGTCTTCAATTTTCTCATCATCAAATGCAGATTCATCTTCTACCACTATGTCATCTTGTTTTGCAATCAATTGTTCCTTCAAAACAAGTGAACCTCTGGACACACCCTTGGAAAGGTTTCTGAACTTCCATTCAAGCAATGTTTATACCAAGGAAGAGAAAACAGATCGGGCATCGAACCAATTAAGGTCCTGGTTCAAAGGTTAGAGGTCCACTAGGTTCAACAAGAATATAATATATATATGAGATTAATTAGAATATGTTTTTTTATATTCTAATTAATCATATGTATATATATATATATATATTCATAGGTCTATAAAAATAAACATAATTCATATAAAATTTCTCCAATCTTAGCCTCACAACACGATCACAAAGCATTTGAAAATAATATTTATTAATGACCAACGAGATTTATGGTGAGCAACTCGCAAATGATGGAGAAGAAGAAGAACAAGCCAACAATATTTGTTAGTGCCCTTCTTTGGTTCCATTTTTTTAGTTTTTGCTAGTGGCTACCACAATATAGTATTTAAGCTTTGAAAAAAAAAAGTTGCAAATCGGCCAAACTAATTCGATTAGGTTCCTGGTTTTGACTTTCCCAATTTTGGACTTAACAGACCGGGGTGATGGTTTCTAATTAATCCTTGGACCAGCTTATTCAGTCTAGTTTTCTCTTCTATGGTTTAAACTATCAAATGTTTAAACTTGGAGACAACGAAAAACGAGTCAGTTAACTTTGTCAAGCAACTTTCTAAAGTGTCTAGAAGCTTAAAAATAGCTTCAAAAGGATGTTAAAGCAATTTTAATATAACACAACTATAAAGAAGAACACACAACAATTAAATGAGATAGAGAAATAAGAATATCACACAAATGATTTTATATTGGCTCGGTCAACTTTGCCTACATTCAGTTCTAACTAAAACTATTGAGTTCTACTATCAACTTTTTTCCTCTTACACGAGAAACTCAAATATTCTTTTTACTAGCTTTCTCAAGCCATTTTCAAGGAGTAGTTTGTAAGTTCTATCCTCACTCACAAGCAGTTTGATCTTAACCTCTCCAAACTAATTTCACTCTGATCATAACTAGATCTAGGCACAGAAGATATGAGTTTGGTGTTTATCACTCCAACAAATACACTCAAGTTTCCTAAGATAAAGAAATGCATGAGAAATTTACTTGAGAGACCTCTAATCTTCTAACGAAGAATGCTAGCTAATGATTACAAGAAAGAAGATTTTCCTTATAAGAAACTAAAAGGATTTAGAACATAACTTCAGAAAGCATGAAGAGTGCTTGAAAGCCTTGTGTGTAAAAGGTTTTTTTTTTTCTTATTTGAATGTTTTCTCCTTTTATACCTAAATTTGAATAGAACCGTTGCCCCCTTGATCTTTTCTCCTCGTGACATGTATTGATCAATCTTTGTGTCATAGGATTTTGTCTTCTAGGCATATCAGCTTAGCTGTGTTAATGACAGCTATTGTAATACAGAAAATCGTTGTCCTTTATTTTTGAAAGAGTTTCAGAACTATCTTTCACTTATAATGTGATTTCTGAACTTCTCTTATTGTAAAGACTTCATTGGGAATGATAAACTTTCAAGTATAAATTTGAGATGTCACAATCATAACTTTATGGGGCTTTCACTTCATTTAAGTTCAATTTTCCTTTTAGTTTTTGATGACCTAGAGTTGTTTCTACTATGTGCTGTTTTTTTTTATGCACTTTTAAACTTTTTGAGCTCTTTATACTGAAGCTAAATTTCTTTCTAAGATGGATAATAATCTTCAGGAATTATTGTTCTTCTTAAATATTGAGCACGAATGAATATAATGATGGTTTGCTTAATTTGATCATGAGAGAATAATTTCTTGAGTTGTCATGCCACAATCTGATGTCAGGAACTAGATTATGAAGATCCAACTTCATTTTCTGATATTTCAACTTACTTTCTTAAATTTCTTCATGCTGGAATTCACTTTCTTAACTATTTTTCATATTTTTAAGAATTTAAATATCTTTGATTGAGATTTCTATCATGTTAAATCATGATGACATGAAAAATATACCAAGAAATAAACTTTTTGTATATGAGAAGATTTCTATTAAGTACTAAAGAAATTCAAGCAATTCATTAGTTCTTTCTATAAAACATTTTAACAAAATTTGTTTTATTGTTATTCAAAACTTAAGTTGTAATAACTTTCTCAAAAGTTCTGGAGCTAACAATCATGCTACTTAATTTTAACAGATAATATGATTTTGAAAAATACTAGTCAATATGAATCATTAAAACACATGCATGACATTTTCCAATTTTTTTTTTAAATTTGCATATTGATCATCAATATAATATCACATAATTCAAGGTCAAATAATCAAATTTCATATTTATAAAGAGTTATTGAATGACGTAAGTATACAAAACCTACACCTGATATATATATATATATATATAGCATAAACCCATAGATATCCACAAAACTTCAAAATTCCAATAAGAAACCAAGAATAAATATCCGTGACAAGAATGGGAGGCAAATAAATTTCCCAGCAGAAAAAGGGGTCATGGTCCCTCCCTGCTCAATGTACGTAGTATATTTCTTATTTTCATGTTTTCTATTTCCATTTCTAGGCACAAGAAACACAGAACATGCAAATGAAAAATTAAACTAGAAACCAAACAAATCTTGGATATTCATACGATATATGAGCCAAAATTTTTACATAATTTATTTACAATGTACGCACATCAACAATCATGACTCTTTTTTTCCAAGTATAAAATTACTCTTGATAAATCTCAAGTTGAAGGCAAAATTGCTTTTGCAAACACCTAGCAGAAATGATACATTTGCTTCGGATTTTTTTTACCGAAAAAATTCTCAAGCCAAAAAATCACATTTAATAGAAGATATTCATATCATATTTGAGTACCAAAAACAGATTTTTTACGCCGTTTTTAATTTTGAATAGAAACTGATATGAACAACTTCTCTAATCACTTTTATGTTAAATTACAGAAAAAAAAATTGATATGCGCAAAACTTTAGTGTTCCTTCTCAGCACCAATCCAAACGAACACTCAATCAAAAATGGGACAAACTTTCCTCTCAATCTAAATTTTTCTTTAAAAAAGAAAAAGTTGGAAACTGAATTTCATTGCAATTCAATCGTGTTTAACAAAAGCTTTCTTTGCAAATCAAGTTTTAATGAAAAACCTCGAAATGAGAATATCTTAATTTTTCGCTGGGTTGGCATCATCCATGGCCAAAATTAAACACTTACCTATCAGAAAAAAGAATCATAGCATAAATCATCACAAGATCGAGTTCATCCAAACTCAGTTTTCGGAAAACTATAATCCCATCACAAGTCAACTAATTCTAACAGGGAACGGCGAACCCCAACCCCTATATGTGTTCGTTGTCCAACCTAACAAATTAGATTAAAACTCAAAACAGAGGAGTATTATTGCTCTTTTCACCGGCCAAATATTAGGTACAGGCAGAGAAACGCACCAAACAAATTGATTACAGGCATGACTCACAGGTTCACAAATTATCCTCTTATGGTTTGGTTGAAGTAAAACTTTGGCATCTCTCAGTATAAGCATAGCCTAGATATTTTAACTCCAATTTCAGAGTTTCATCACCGTATTTCTGCTTCAGATCAGATTAGCAGCAGCAGCAGCAGCAGCAGCAGCACAGGCAATGAAACCCATAGCCAGGATGAACACAGCGCTATAAATTATACGCATTCCTCAAAAACCAGCTACACAATTTCTGCCCCAAAACCTAGCTTACCAGCTATATATCATTTGAGTCAACAAGTTTTACGCGCAAATATATTCATCCGCTTGAAACAAAATTCAGATAGTAACAACAACATCAGATTGCAAAACAAACGCGTAAAATAACTATTAAGTCACCACAGTATAATTCAAAGACACCAAACAAAAAACAAAACCAACACAAAGTTCGGGCGACACATGATCCTGTTCCTGTTCTTCTCCGAAAAACAAAACCTAAAACCCCAAAGCATAACAAATTCAATACCTCCTAGGAGCACCACCGAAACCACCGGGGCGACTAAAGGGGATCTGCTGGACAGGGACAGGGTCGACCTGGGTGATACCTGGGATGTCGGACATTCCGAGTGCCTGGAGCATGTCGATGGTCTCCTTGTCAACCTCGATGTTCTGGGTGTCGATGGCGGAGACGTCGGGGACGAAGTCCATGCGGCGCTCGCGCTCTTCCTCCTGAAGCTTCAGGGAGATGCCCCTCACTGGTCCCTTCTGGATTCGCTTCATGAGGTGGGTCGAGAACCCGGCGATCTTGTTGCGGAGCCTCTTGGAAGGGATGAGGGCCACCTCTTCCAGAACCTTCTTGTTGGTGTGGAAGTCGAGGGTCATGCGGGAGTAGTACCTCTCGATCACTTGGCGAGAGGACTTCTTCACGGTCTTGGTTCTCACGCGTCCCATTCTGGATTCTGCTTCCTCTCTCTCTGTGCAGCGCTTGAGGGATGCGAACGGCAAGACCTGCAACAACTGAGAAGGGATTGGGGGAAGATACTAGGGTTCTGATTTTGTGGAGTGATTGAGGTGGGTCGGGTTTGGGCTCTTCAGATGCTGCTTCTTACATTGGGCTTAAGCCCAAATGATGTAGCCTTTGAGCTTTAAATTGTACTCAATGATGATACAAAAACAACTGTGTCTAACGTGTTTTAACCCAAAGAAAAAGTGCACCGTGCACCAGTTCTGTTCCAGGGTATAAAGGCCAATATGTTATAGATAGTTGAACCTCGAGAAAAGATGAAGCCCAATGTAAGGGGTATATTTTTCATTGACTCGCATCAGTTTCGACCCAAAAAAATTCTTGCCTCAACCCTCTTTCTCCTTTTGGTTGAAACTTGCCAGTTGGCTTAACTCTTAAGTGCTAATCTAATACGTTGTGGGCTCAAGAAATCAGACCATTACGGGCAATATTTTTCCTTTTTTTTTTCGTCAACATTATGAGCCTGAATCACAGATTCATCCCCTCCATGACTATATCTAGCGTGTTACGATAACTTTCATGATCTGAACATTCTATTATGATTGTGTAGTTATTATTGATTAATTTTCTAGGCTTTTGGCGTCATTAAAATTTGCTCTATTGTACCCATGTTTTTACCTGATAATTTGTACTCATACTTATGTCTTTATTTATTATCAATGAAACCTTTTCGGGCCAAAAATAATGAAAAAAAAAGTCATAAACCCGCTCATTACTGCTTTTACTGCTATTACTGCTTTGTCTGGTATCCTCTGCCTTACTTTTTCATGGACCGGCTGATGGGGGAGCTGTCCCATGGAGGTAGTTCATCCCTTTCATAGTGGTCCGATTAATCCTTCATCCCTAAGTCCCTTCTTTTATTTTTTGTTTTTCTTTTTCTTTTTCATGTTTTTTTTTTTGTCCAACCTGCTCATTGCAGGTGATTTACTTGATCTCTCTTCTCTTGTGTGTATATTTTGATTGCAGTGGTAATCAGATGGGTTTTCTATGGTTTTGTGTCAGTTTATCGATTTTATGCCAATCGCTAGGTGTTTTCAGCACCTATGGTGTTTGAATAACAAGATTGGGATTGTATTTGATTTAATTCAAAGGAAGAGGAGAAGACTAATCACAGAAAGAACTTTGAAGAGTTCCTACAAAGTAACCTATTTGTGTTAAACTTTTCATTTTGGATTGGATTCTTGAGAGAGAGAGAGAGAACTTATTAGGTAAACTTGTCTTTTGATTTTGGTTCTAATGGAATATGTTTATGTAACATTTTTTTGGCAAGCATATATGTAAATTTTTCTTTTTACTATGGATGTATTTACAAGAAAAGTGTCTTATATCTCTAGTTGCTCTAGCTAGCCAACTCAACTCATGGGTTGTAAACTCTTGTGGTATTTCTTCTCCTTATAGTAATATAAATTTGGATTTAACATGTTTCCTTGGTAATGAAATTACAATTTATGACAAAAACAGACAAGATAAACTTTTATGATATAATGGTGAGTTTGAATTTTTGAGGATATGGAAGGAAAATGAAGAGTTTGTAGTGTAAAATTTTAAAACTTTAATTTACACTACAACCCTTTTTGAATTACATCAAATTTAATCAACAACTAGTGATTTTTTTATTTTTATTTTTTGTGCTGGATACTAGTGAATATTTAACCGTGCATAAAAATATTAATTTTCAATTAAAAAAATTGAATAATATAGCAAATTAACAATTCTTCATAATAAGATATATATAGATAAAGAGGAAACAACTATTGCATAAAACGAATAAAACTAAACCTCAAGCCCCAACTTCTCAAAGGGAATTTTGCTGCACAATCATATAACTGTCTTGCATTCAAAATGTAAATTCATCTATTTATAAACATAGTGACTAAATGCATAGTTTCTTTTATGTTGGGCTTGATGCCCGCTGTTATTAAAATATATATACACATATAGTGACTAAGATAAGACCTATTTAATTTGGTATATCATAGATAAAATCTAATAATATTATACATGATAATATAAGGTCTTATAATATGCTATAAAAAATTTATTGTATAAATTTTTATCATATCTATTGTTTGGTGCACCACATAAATTTTTTTATTTGTCTAATCTTTATTGTGTCATTATTTAAGTTTGTATATGGATAAAATTAATTTTATTATCAATATAACAACTAGTAAAATCGTAATATATCACATTAATTTGTTCTATCATATCTGGAACATCATGTTAACGTGCCCTAATCATATACAATTGGTACAAAAGTTAGAATTCATTCAGCTATAGACTGATTTTTTTTTCTTTTGATAAGGTTGAGGATATGAAGAAAGGTTAATTTATTTATACATGAACGGATTATTATAAACAATATTAAATATAAAACCTATTACTTAATTTTGTTACACAAACTATAAAGAATGCATACTATACTTTGCAAACTTATACCATAAGGCCTAATACAATTAGTAGCTAGCTTGGTTTCTTAAGTATTTAGTTAAAGGTTCAATTTCTAGCTATATATGGAAAGGGTTTCATAGCAAAAAACAAAACCTATATATATGAGGTTTACACCTAAGAGAGTTAGTCATTATTTCTGCCAATAGATATGCTACATCCACTTGAAAAATACTTTGCAAACTTAAATGAAGAAGGCAATCCCTTAGATTAATAAAATATAGAGGACAATAATTTCTCTTTCTTGATCATGTTCTTAATAGTATTACAAGAGTGATGGATACAATATACTTTTATTAATGATGGAGGGAGAATCAAATATTTAATTAATTATATAAGCACTTTCACAAAAATACCTCTCCATTTTTTTCACTAAATAAAAAAAAATTAACATTTTTATGATTATTGAAGCATGACAAAAAAAATTATTCTTACATAATTATCTTGTGGCCTCGTACGACCTTCTAATTATTCATGAAGCTCTCTTTCTTGCATATGTTTGGTTTTTTTTTAGTATTACTCTATACTATAGAGTTTTTTTCACATGTATCCTTATGTTGAAGACAATATAATTGCACAAAATATAGATGACTATCCTAACTCAAATTCAAAATGTGATTCATAAAACATTTTGATGGACTAACCTCTCTTACTATTGGGAGGTGTTTGATATAATGTATTAGGCATAATAGGATAAACTAATATTATATGTTATGTCCTTATATTATCTATTATTTAGAGCAATATATTACATAAACTTATCCATTATAACCTCATTACAAGTAAAAATATTGTATAACTTATTACAATATGGGGTGGTTGAATTAGACCACATCAGCTTTTAAAATATAAGATCACTTTTTTTTTGTATTTCATTCAAATAAAATAATTTTGAATAAATAATAAATAAAAACTATATAGATAAAAATAATTCCAAAAAAAATTATTTCATAATAAATAAATGTTGTTAAAAATAATAAATGATATTAATTTAGTTATATATAATAAAAATAAAAATAATTATAATTGATAAATAATAATTAAAATGAAATGATAAACATTTAATAGTAAATAAATATTTTACATAAAAATAAATAATATATAATATAAAAATTATAAATTATTAACAAGTAATATATATATATATATATATATATATATATATATATATTGTAATACATAAAAATAAGGATCAATACCAAAAGTATTTTAGTTTAGTTTTTATTTTAATTTGAAATTTAAATAATTATTATTAAAAATAAAAATATTAAAATATATAAAAGAGTATATTTTATATTTATAAAATTTGATAAAATATTAAATAGTTATAAAATATTGAAATAAATAATAACACTTTATTAAATTTTAATTAATAACTGTTTACATAAATATAATATTTAAAAATTATATTTAAATAACTAATAAAATTTCTTATTTTATTATTATTCTATTTTATTTTATATTTACTTATAATATTGAAATTATTTGTAAATAAATGATAATGTTATAGAATATAAAAGATAATATCTTATAAAATATTACACCAATTACTATATATTAAAAGTTTACAAGGCTTTACACTATCAGGCTTTATCCTTTAGGTCTTATACTATAAGCCTTATCTTATCAGATATACCAAATAGCCCTTATGCAATCCATTTTAGAATAACTATAAAAACCTAATAATATACGTATTGAGGAAAACAAAAAACATCTTGGTAAATGGAGAAAATTATATAAGTTGACAAAACTATCATTGTATAGTCATTATTACTTATCTTAGTAAATGTATTAAGGGTATAAATGGGAAGAAAATATTAATATTATCTACATATTGTAAATGGAGATATTTTAAAATAAAAAATGACAGTTATTCTAAAATGAAGGGAATATATTTTAAGAAATTAAAATCTTAAGAGAGCATTAAACGAGATTCGGTTTATTTTGTGGCATTCAATGACATCCAATTATCACTCAAACTTTAAAAAAAAAAAAACCCTCAATTAACATTACTGCACACATTTAGAACCTGCAAATATATATACCAGTGTGCCACACAGCAACAAGTAATTGTATGCTAAGATTGCATTTTATTAGTGGTTCATAAATATTATTACGCACACACCACTCACAATTAATGCTTATAATCACTAATGGAGTTATAACAAAGGACAAGTTGATCATTCCATATGCGAAATACAATATGAAAATGTACTAATTTTAATGTCACATTAGCTATATAAAAATGTGTTCGAATGGTGTTTAAATGTTTAAATCTTTCCAAGATAAATGTTTTTTAATTTTAATTTTGATGCATTATTTATAAAGAAAATTTTTATATGGATATCGAACTTAATTAGGGATAGGAGTGAAAACAGGTTTGATAAGCCTTTCATCTTAATAGGCTAGGCCTAAATTGTAACTCATTGTCCTAAGTCTAACCTGATCTATTACAGGCTTTATTTCAAGTTTAAACCTAGCCTATTCAAAAGCCTGGTTTGGCTTGAAGCTTTTTAGAAGAGCCTATAATTTATAATTTATAACATTTTGAAAATAAAATAACATGCCAAAAAATAGGATCAACAAGTTAATAATCTGATACACAACATCCAATTTTGGCATTCATTCTCACCTAGACAATGAATTCATCAAACTTCAGTTTCAATATATCATCATATGAACTTTGTGTAATCATTAAGATAAAAAATTTGAAAAAAAAAACTAGTAAATGAACTAATGAAAAGAGAACAACAAGAATCTAAAATCCTTATATCCCACACTAATAGGTTGAAGTCAAAATAATAGAAAAATGTCATATAAATCCAAGTAAACACTAACGGTATAAATTCCTAAACAACTTGATGTCACGACTCAATTTTGTCCCTGACCAACATGTAAGGAGCTAATCCCATGGAAACCCTTACATGGCATGTTATGCATAAAAACTTCTTAATTTTCCATTTGAATATAAATGAAATGTAAACTGAATAACTTTTCTCAAATCTCATCATTCAATCCATAACAAAATATCCTAAAAGAGTTGCTCCAATAACAAAGTTATAAGATCCATCAAAACATGAGCATATAGTTTTTCATAATAAAATATAAATGCATGTGTGGTCCATGCCTGAAATACACTGGAGCACTATCTAGACATAATCAAAATTCACTTCACTCAAAAGTGAAGTTCACCAAAGAAAACTAGCTAACAACTACTAGGGAGTTATTTGGGAAGACTTTAAATAGCAGTTGTGAAAGGGATAAAGAGATGGGTGAGTTTCATTTAAAACTCATAAGTGGATCTCACCCATAACTATACATGGGATAACAAAGGAGATACATAATGCCAATGCAGCATCCAAAATCCATTTGATATGAATATGCAGTACATAATATTAACAATAATTTTGTGCAAATTCATGAGAAAACATAATAGCTTTTGTGGGAAATTAAAGAAGAAACATAATGTTAAACGAGTCATAAAAGCGATGCACAATCCTTCGCAAATAGCGTCCCTTGTAGGATAATCTAAGAAAAAGGTCCAAAAGCTTAAATCTCAATTTAGTGCTTCCTATCATGCATCTATACAATTCATACTCTATATTTCTAAATAAGAATTTTCATCTCACCATTTATTGAAAATAGTTCAAGAGGCATAACAGTGTAAATGACATACAATAATCAATAATGGTCCCATGTATTTTCCCAAAAGTCATGGGCCTGATCATGTGCTCGCCACGGCAAAGGGCCCTTAGCCATGGCTAGCCTTTCACCATGGCGAGAGAAGCTCGCCATAGCAAGTCTATCTACATTTTATGCATTCTGAGGGTTATTCCACCATCCAGGCAAGTTCCAAGGTACCTTAAGACTGTATTAGGCTTATCCAAGAATGCATGGAACTAAGGCATCATACTTGATGAGTGCCAACAAGAACTATTGTGGCACACAATGGCACAATGAGTTGATTATGATGCGACAATCCATGGCGTTTGACAAGGCGGTTGTGCACGAAACCTGAGAAGCGATTGTGCACAGTAGTCCGATGAGGTGGTTACGCAGCAGTGATTGTGGCTAGTGGTCCGATGAGGGAGTTCGACAATAGAAGGAAGAGAGAGGTGATTTAATTGAATGGATAAGAAAGAGAGAAGGCTGATAGAGAAGAAGGGGTTGTGAGAGTCTGGCATTGGAACTTGAGGAAGTAAAATATGTGCGACACATTCAATAAATTTATAAAGATTAAGGTTATAAAAGTGAATTTTAAATGGAAAGAAATAATAAAGTTTTAAAATAAAATATTATGAACACTTTGACACTTATAATTAACATGGTATGTATTGAATTAGTGGTAAGCTGAATGAAAATAAAACATGATGAAGAAATTAAGTCTCACTTTTAATATTTTTCAAATATAAACAATATATATAATCTATAATAGGTTGCCCGCTTAACAGGTTTGATAAACTATATAATGGGTATAGGCCAAATCTTTTAAGGTAAATAGGCTATTTTATAAGTCTAAGTCAGACCATATATTTTTTATAGGCCAAGCCATATGTCTCTAACAAGCCACTAGCCGCTAGCCTATTTCCACCTCTAATTAAATATAACAATAGCTCAAGAAAAGGACCAAGAGCACTCTCTCTCTCTCCACCTCTAACATTCAAATGGTTTCCCATCTCTAATGGGGAAACTTTTACTCCATCTCTTATTTTTGAGGATCCCTTCGCGCATGTCCATCCTGTATCCACATGGAAAAATTTTGCAAGAATGGGGATCAAACTCAGGATCCTCGCCAATGTTGTCGGACACAATTTTCCATTATACATATTATCATATTGTCATATTAGCAAAATAACAATGTTATTTTAACACCTAAATTTTTATTTTTTAAACCCACTATTATAAAAGTCTCACCTATGATTTGATTTATGCGCAAAACTTCTATGAATTGTTAAAATAAACAAAGCGTAATAATGTCTTTCATTCTATATCAAATTTTAAGTAGTAAAATTTAAGCATAAAGCTATTTATAATCTTTCCCAAGATATAAATATTTCGAAAATGCTAAAACCAAGAAGGATATGAAGAAAAACACAACTACACAAGTAATCTCTAGAGGGGAAAAAACAGTACACGACCACAGAGTTTGTTTACCGATGTCCTCTAAATTTGAATATATTCCGGAGACAGCGGCTATTAATACTGGACAGTCCCACATCCTTACCAAGCAAACGCAAACAGGGAAGAGAAGAGAAAAAAAAAACACATAAAGCATGTAAAAACAAAAATAAATCAGATGCCAAATTGCAAATAAAAAACCAAAGCAGCGAGCCAGCCAGTTATGGAAGTAAAAGGTGCAAAGTCCAAAGAAAAAGGGCTCAGAAGTGAAATTTAAGAATTATAAGAACCTTCCAGGAATCAAGGGTCAAGATCATGTGACTACACCCATAATACAAGGAAAGAACCCAAAGTTGTAGTTTTTTTTCTTCTTTTTATTTTGGTCTTTAATTTCTCTCTCTCTCTCTACCCTCCCTTTTTCCCCTTGTCTGAATTATCCAAAACCCACTACTTCTGTTTTTACACTCTGTGCTTTGAGCGTGTTAGAGTCAAAGAGAGATCTCTTTTTGTGCACTTTCATGGTGGCCATCTCTGGGTGCTCTAAAGCTGCTACGCTCTCAGTGTGAAACAAACATCGTCTACAGCAACTGCAATGATAGGTTTCAGATCAGAAAGAGAAAGGACAAGGGAAAGAAGGCTTTCTTTGGCTAGAGCTGCAATTTTCTTCTTGTGGGTCATCTTAGTTTTTGCTCTTATAAGCTTGTTTTTGTCCATTCACAATGAAAGCATCACTAGTAACAACACAAGAAGAAGCACAAGAAGCAGTGGTAGCAGCCATTCAATTAGGCCTCCACCATCACCATGGCCACGGCCACTCAGCAGGACCTTGTTCCGTGCACCTCCAAGTACTACTACTACTACTACTAAAGCTCGGTTAGTGAGCACAAATGGTGATCCAGAACAGACTGTTTATGAGGATGACAAAAGAATAATTCACACAGGTCCAAATCCTCTTCACAACTAGCTAGCTAGTGATGGGCAATTCCATATCCATGGTAGGAGGTTTTGATTTTGTATGCTAATGTTCAATGCATGGTAGTTAGGTCAAGTGCATATCAATGTAATATCCCTATGTTATGTTCTTTTCTTCTTCTTTTTTTTATCTTTTATCTTACATTTGGATGATTTTGAGTAGAATGAGAGCATAGCCTTAGCCTTTTCAGGGGGGGTGTTTAATGGGGGCTACATATCTGCACTGTAGCAAATGGGAAGGCACAGGGAGAGAGAGAGAGAGAAAGGAAAAAAATGAAGAGGCTAGTGTTAATGTTCTCGATTCTTTTGCAGCGATGGTTTTCCGTCTTTCCTGTACCCTTCTGTTCCAAACAGAAAAAACAGTGTGTGAATTAATTGGTATGTCTTAATTTTATTCATCTACCCTTCTTCTTTCTGGCATTTTCCAATGGGCTATTTCTTGGCCACACAATATACTATGAATATATATCTGATCAATGTGATGCAGATATGAACAGCTAGCTTATAAGTACAAAGTACACACACCATAATTTACAATACAGCTTCAGCACTGCACCGTCATTGATTCAGTCACTGAGTTCTCAATTTTGTGCGGAATTTCACTGAATTTCTAACATATGAATCAAGGCTTAGAACTCTAAAATATCTGATGGTGAAAAGTTTTGAAGATCACACGTTAAACCTGGGGAAAACCAGCATGTTTCCATCTTCCACCTAAATCGCTTTTCTTTTTTTGATTTTTTCTTTTTAAGAAAATTGTTCTATATTGGTCTCGATACATAGATACATGGGCATAACATATATGTAAATATAATATCGTGATCAAGAAATCGGCCAGATCACTGACATTGCATTTACTATCCTCATTGTCGTTTGCCTTGCCTTCTGCACCCAAAAGGGATAAGAAATAGGCCAAACATCATAATTACTTGGCATCATTTGCTTGTCATAGCGAGAATCATGTCCTGTTATCAGTGTCATAACTATATAGATACATGTTGTAATAGCCTAACATTCGAAATTAGGAAGAATCCTATCCATTTGATCAGCATAACATGCACCACAGAGTAATTTACTAGAGATCCACGGCCAATGAAGGGTTAAACTAAACCATTAAAGTAAAACATGTTTTCCCGTGTGGTGTCTATGTATTGGGTACGAGATGTGTGAGACAGTCTAGGCATTAACTATTGGGTGGGAATAGGACCCCCTTTGATTGATTATTCCTAGAAGTCCCATCTGTATTTGACTTAAATGCACCAATTTGTCTGAAACCTGATGCCTGTCTCAATGCCTAACATGATTTCTCAAGGTTAGCTCTTAACCAAACAATTTATTTATTTGCATAAAATTTTGTATATGAAGCCTATGTTTTGGGCCCTACCCATATATAATTCATAAATGAAGCACCTATATCCCAAGGAAAATACATTACTGGCCCTCATTCGGTTGATCAATGAGCTTACAAACATCCTTGTGTATTGGGGAAATCATTTCTTTCTTCCATGCCTCACTTTTCAGAGTGCTCCTTAAGTAAGCATATATAGTTCTTATTTATTGTCCCCTGCGTCACATATGGACAAAACAAAGTTCATAGTGCCAAGGTGATATTAATATTAAGCTATGGAAACTTCCTTGGAATAATGAGTTTTCTCAACCGAGTCCGAGAAAATGGCACCCAGAGAATGGATAGAGAGACTAGATATTTCTCCAAATTGATCCTAACAATCTAAGTTTCTGTTCATTCAAAACATATAATATACTATATAATACTCCCTCTATTTTTTATTAATAGTCATGGTAAAAAATTGTGTTATTTTGATACATTAAAAATCAAATGTATCTAGCCAAGGGATAAGGAGTATTATATAATGTGGTGCTTTATTATTTTTTTCTCCCCTCTTGCTTCTATGGGGAATGGGGTTTCCCGATGAAATGAATGTTTGCTTGGACGCGTTGGAGCCATTATAGAGCACCTACATAAATGTGTGAGTTAAAGAGATATGATACTAGTGCAACTACCACATGTCTCTCTTTTGTCCAGCTTACACAAGCAGAGAAAAGAAAGAGAGAGAAACTTAGTTTTGATTCCACTACCCTCTACTTTGCTTTATGTAATATTGTAATGTTACTAGCTACTTAATTACTAGCTAATTACTATATGTTAACCCTCATGCCCATTTTTTTCCTTTCACATATTGGGATAGACGGGTTCAAGTTCTGCAATATTATTACGGAGCATTTCTGGTACTTACTAATATAGAAGCTATAACCAAATGAAAGGTCCCACAATAGATATAAAGTTGGTTGGAAAGCTAAATTCTATAAATAAAATCAACTGCCCAAAATAAAGGCCCTATTAATGTGAATCAATAAGGGCCACATTCATACAACTTTGCAATGATAGCTTTCTTCGATGATTGATTTGTGGATTTGAATAGATGTCACACTTATTTTTTTTTTAAAAAAAAGTACGTGCCTTCTAAATTATTTTTCACCTCTACAGATCTGAATAGTTCCACAGTAATGTTCTAATTGCATTATGAGACCGGAGAGTTAGTAGCACTTTTCTCTCAAAGCAACGATAGCAGCCTATTTAGGTACGGTATAATGTATTAGACAGTATAGGTTCTGTAATAAGAAAATCAAAGTTAAGCGGCAAGATCAGGAAATATAGGAAAACCATGCACTAAAAAACAAATAAGCTCATCAATTAAAAATCATGATGACAAACTTTAAAAGTATAAAGCTCGTGAAAGTTGATTTTTAAAGTCAGAGGAATGGATCCAGTGTTTGACCATGACGTTTTGATTTTACTCGTTTATTATATAAGTTGTTAATCCTATGTTTGATGTTACAGTTCATTATGTGTCTCCTCCAACTGTCTTTGTTCAATTGCATAAATCGTATACCACACTACTGAAGCTAGCTATGTTGCACGTTTGATATAAACAATTCATAGGCAGCCCATGGTGCACCTATATATATATATATAGAGTTTTGCTATTTTATTTAAAATAACACTCACTTTTTATCATCGTTAGATATGATGGATAAATGAGATAAGTGGAAATTATCATCATATTCAACGATGATAAAGTAAGTGTCCAATAGATACACTTTTGGAATAATGAAATGGCAAAACTCATATAAATAAAAGTTTAGATGTGGATTTAGAACTAGTCTCTCTTACAAAACTAGGATGCTGTCCGTGGACTCCTTGAGCACTTATATGTGTTCCTTAAAATAATCAAACATTTGTTAACAAGTTAGTAGCATGACAATACTGTTATGAATTAATTAATTAAACTCTGTGACTGAGGTCCTAATTATAAGCGTGTAAAAGGATAAATTAGTTATTTACGTTGGTAATCATATAGGTGTATATACAGTTAACAAGATAGATAAATTTTCCTAAAGATAAGTACCCTTGGGGTAAAAAAATCAAGTGAGTGAGAGTACTTACGGATTTTAGATGCGAGAACCATATTAACTGAAATGTAAATCACACTAATTACTGGTCTAATGAAATGGAATTTACGCCGTCAGTCCGTCACTAATAAACTATTCATAATATCAGCGATAAAGTTAATTAGGTCTGTTCACAGTAGCAGAGGTGGCTATAGTTAATCCTACTTAAAATTTTTACAAACCTGATGCCTGCACTCAGTCACGAATTCTACGTGATGTTCAATTTGTATCTATCTATTTATTTATTTATTTTCAATTAAATGTCCGCATTTTTTCAAATAAATGTACGCATGGACCCAGTTGCGCACATCAAAAGAAAGAAATATTGTTTGGCTTATCGGCTATGGTGCCTCAAGATTGAGCACATATGTGGTTTTTCTTTGAAAATTGTTACTTTGACAACAAAATACAAAAACACTACTACATTGTCCATTTTATTGTTATTGAATGTGATGGTAGTTACTTATTACCCATTGTCGATATATTTAGGTATATTGTTATCTTTTGTTGTCAAAGTTAACGTCTCTTTTTCTTTCTTTTGACGCACGAGCTCAACGTGTAGTTGTGGCGCCGGAGTTCCAGGCCTTAAACTTGGGCTGGCAGAGAGAGTAGAACAATCCCCACATTAGAGTCCATAAAATCGATGTGTCAGCGGCCCAAATTGAGTGCGTCACTGATATATCATTTTATATCGGTTGAAGGACATTTGACCCATCAACTCATGAGTGACATGATGAACTTCGACCCAAAAAAAACAAAACGAATGACCTTGTACAAAGGTGCATTCTCCAATGCCCTTGTATTATGACCCAAAAAAAAAGGCCTTGTACAAAGTTCCCTTACGGTGCCTAACACTGTTGGATTTCCGAACAAAAGAATTACGAACATAAAAACCGCCACCACTGCTAGAGCCATGAAAACATGACATCTGGAGAGAAGCATTCAACGCTCAAAACTTGAGCTGAATGTTTAGAATGGAGTTAAAGATTGATTTTAGTCCGCGTATTTTATTTTAGTGTCTGAAACTAAAAATATATCAATTTAATCTTTGAAAATATAAAAAAAGATTTAAATTAATTTTTTTTCTGATTCAAATTAATCCTATAAAAATTTATTATAAAACTAATTTAAATAATTTTTTATAGTTTTAATAATTAAATTGACACTCTCTAATTTAAGGGATTAAAGTGAAACAAACATATAGTTTTAGGACCAAAATAAACATTTTCTCATTTACAATGTATTAATTAGTTGTTTTGGTTATGGTTACTAAGGGGAATTTTTATGCGAATAAGATAAAAAAAAATATTAATCACGCAAATAAATGGAAAAGTTATTAATTATAGATATAAACCATTTTTTTCACATGAATACGCAAGGCCTTCTTGCATATTCAGTCCCTATTTATATGAATACGCTTCCGTTATTTGCACATCCTTTTTACTATTTTGTCTTTCAACTCTTAGCAAATATTGTGTTCTTAGCCTACTAAACGATGACAGACTTTCTATATCGATTAGATGATGATCATATTAGCGTCAAGATGAATCGCCAGGTATTTAATTTCTTTATTATTTAATTTTCATTATTATTTTTTATTTCAAAGTTTTATTAGATTAGTTTTAAATATTTCTGTCAAATTAGTTTTAGATATATATATGTGTGTGTGTGTGTGTGTGTGTGTGTGTGTGTGTGTGTGAAATGCTACTATTGGTTTGACTTAGTTTAGTTATTAAGATAGTTTGGGTTCAACAAAGTTAAGTGAAACGGATTTTTATATGGCTTGATTTAGAAATTAAAATGTAACTAATATAATTAGCATCTTATTATCTATTTCTTTATGTTGTCTCGTAATTAGTTTAGTTTAACAATTTATTGTATCTAGTAATTGATTTAGTTGAATAATCTATATTAACAAGTAATTAGTTTAGTTGAATTATCTATTTTATCTAAAAATTAGTTTAGGGTTAATATTTATTTTACCTAGTCATTATTTTATTCAGTCATTAGTTTAGTTGAACATTTTATTTTATCTATTAATTCATTTGGTTGAATTATTTATTTTATTTAGCAATTAGTTAGCATAATAAGTTGTTTTATGTATTTAGGTAGGTTTATGTCTAATTAACAAGTATTTAGTTTGTAATTATGGTGATATTTATAGAATTTCAAAACATATATATGTCTAGTCGTTACTTCTTTAAATATAATGTTTATTTTTTTATAATATTTATAGGTTGTCAAATAATAATGTAGTAGTTAGTTAGTTATTTTAAAAAAATATTTAGTTGATACCGTTTATTTTTTGGTTTAAAAATTGTGATTTAGTCTAGGTTTATATTAATTATCATGTTAATTAAATTTGTGAGGCGATGAGTGTTACACCTTAGGCGCCTGGCACGCACCAACACATCCTCGGATGGAGTATTATCTCAGGTTGGATTTTGGGAAGTTGCCCAATTTGGCAACTTCCATTATGACTCGGCGCTCATCAACGCCCTTGTGGAGGCCAGAGAGCCATACTTTTCATCTACCATTTGGAGAGTGTACTATCACTCCAAGATGTGGCTATGCAGCTTGGATTAGGTTGATGGGGCTGCTGTTAGTGGGAGCATTGGAGCATGGGAAAAGTGGCTGCATCAGAGTGTCCTGGGATATATGCTGGGACTTGCTTGGTGTAGTGCCAGAGCCCAGCACAGACATGGGTCATATGTAAAGTTGACTTGGCTTACCAGCACTTTCAAGATCTCTGAGTTTCCCACCAATGCATCTGAGATTGTTGTTCAGTGGTGGACTCGGGCATATTTGTTGATATTGATTGCGGCTTTCTTTGTTAGGACAAGTTATCATCACGTGTCCACTTAAAGTGGCTGCCCCTTCTACGAGATCTTGGCAAGGTACGGAGTTACAGCTGGGATCGCGGTACTTGCATGTTTATACCATAGTCTTTGTCGAGGTGTGAAACACCCGGTTGTTGACTTTGCGGGATGTGCACTGTTGCTATCATGGGCATACTATTGGATCCCGGCATACACCCTGGACATGACACTGGGATCACATTTCCTCTGGCCTCGAGGTATACATTTTATAATGATAATGATAATGTTATTTATTCATATATAATTTTGTTCCATTGTTTGAGTGCAATTAATTTGTTATATGAGTTTATTAATTTCAGGTGGGCGCTGAGGATTTCATCTGCAGGGATGCTCGTTGGTTGGTTGACTTCAGGTCACGGTTGGATTCCATATATATTGACAGGGTAAGTGGCACTAACATCATAATTAACTAAGTTCTACCCAAGTTTTTGATGTTTAAAGCTTAACTTAAGTTTTCATTAATTGCAGTTTCAGTGGACTCGTGTGAGGATGCGAGTGTGGTTGCTGTTACCCCTACACATGTATATATAGGTGCTGGTGCCTGGGCCTCCATCCTGCCCTCTACTTTGAGATTGTCGAGTGGCACCTGCCAATCGTATGATGAGGTTTCAGATGCGCAGCCCATTCCACATCATCATCCTGCGCCCATTTTTCACATGGAATTTCATCAGCCCATTGACACATATCGGATCCTTATCCCTCACGCCCATAATAATACGCAAAATCTGCATGGGCCTTTGAATATGCCGCATTTATAAGAATTCTCTTGGCATCCTTATTCTTAAATCGCACGACAAAGTTATAAGCAATGTGACGAATGCAATATACGTGATAGGCCATCGGAGAGTGCCACCTACTACCCTCCGCCTTATAGCTGATATGATTGATACATGCCTGCAGAAACAATAAGAATACCTTCTTGAGGCGTCACATGTCATCGAAGATTGGTCAAGAAAAAGGACCATGCTTTTTTTGTCTCGCCTCGACCACAGGAAGTAAGGCAAAATATTAGAGTTACCATCCTATGCAATGACCATCAACAATGTACCTCCATATTTGCCATACAGATGAGTGCCATCTATTGAAATAAATGGTTTGCACCATTTTAAGGCCTCGATGCATGGTGGAAATGACCAGAATACATGGTGGAACATTTGACATCTAGGATTAACAATATCACCCACATAATATGATTTTGTCAATAAATGGACCGGTGTACCTAGCATTTCCAAGAAAATATAACAATAAATAACAGCCTAAGTAATAAAAAATTAATTAACTTAACGATAAATAGAATAATTCAATCTTTGCTATCACCCAAAAATAAACTAACAATTTAACTAATTCACAATCAGTTAAATAATCTTTTGCTTAGTGCTTTTAAACAATCCTAAAAGTTCCAGTAACAACCGCTAAACTAAATCAAACTCACAACTAATTAATATCTTAAGCCTCTCAATTACCAATATTAGGCCACCTAATTACCATAAAATATTATGTCAAAACGTAAAATAATTTAAAAATTAACAAATTGCTAATTACTTGGCATATAATGCGCGCACCTTGCAACCACTTCGGAGAGATGTAGGATTCTTCCCAATTCTCATAAATCTTAGCAATTGCTTTCTGTTTTGCAATCCATACCTTCCTGTAAGAAATATTGAACTTGAAAACTGACTCCACGTGTCCTAACTCTCTGATGGATACTATTGGATTCGCTTCAACCATGGGAAAGATACTCGTACAAATAATATTACTATCCAACTGTCGTGTTGTTCAAGAACAGAATCAAACTTACACGTGTGTCTTCCATTATACTTTCGGACTTCCTATACTTGCCTCTTCTCGAAATGTAACACGTATGCTCCAATTACATCCATTGCCAAACTTCACACACTTGCACTGGCATTTTGTTTAACCAGACTCATAAACCTTGAATTGGACTTTTCTTCTGATATTGTAATTCTTGATTGCAAACAACACAGCCCCTTGTCCGGAAATTGTTGCCCGACCTCAAACTCACCTTCACCTCCAACCATTCTCAGTAGGCCCTGCAAAGCTATTTTCAGGCATCACTTTCATATTTATCAAAGAATAGTGACTAGGATATTCTTGTGATACGAAAGACTGGTTCTCGTATCACGTGTATCCTCATCACTATACTCATTACCTTCCTGTTGATACAACCCCATATCTTCTTCCTCTTCTTCTTCATCCCTGTGATCTACGTGAAAGTCAAAACCCCCAATAGCCACATGTCTAGTTGATGGCCCTGCATCTTGCACAACCAGATCTGCAAAGCTTGGACTACGAATTAGTGGATCCTGGGCCACCTCAAGGTGCGTACACCCATGTTGCTCCAGTGTTTCATTAACTGATGTATGAGTAGAACCAGCGGAGCTCACATCACAATCATCTAGAATGATGAAAAATTTCCCATTATTCAACCTCGGAAACCGAGCTTGGAATTTAAACATGAGGCTCGTTTCATTGTCGCCATAGATGGGAAAATTGTTATACTTAGCCACACCACCCCCAAATGATATAGGTAATCTATAAAACATCTGACTAATCCGTTTGTGAGGACTATCTGCTCAAGCATTTTGCTTTACAACTCTAAAAAACTTATATACGGACTAACAATGCTACCAACTGATTTCTCACTATAAAATTTCACTTCCTTATTTATTGTGTTTTCCATTTTTCCATCATAGTGAACAAGAATAAAACACTCTGTCATTTTCTCACACCAAAAAACACTTCACTTCGCATACCTAAATGAGTGAACGACGTATAACAGAAGAGGCCAACCGAAACGTAAGGTCTAAAGCGAAATGTAAACACAAAGAATATGTAAGGATCTCGAGCATAGGCATTATGCACTGGAATACGCAAAGGGTCCCTGCGTATCCTATAGCATGAATACACAGGGGCCCCTTGTGTATTCATGCCTAATAAGGATACGCAGACCCTTGCATATTCGCACGCATAAATTCAGCTCATTTACATAGCTAATCTTTTTTCTTTGTATTGATGTAAATAATGTTTTTTTTTTGGTTTATTTTGGTAAAAGAGCCTTACTAAGGTGTCTTAGTTCCCTCAATTTGTAAGTGAATTTTAAAATTATCCCTTCTATAGGGTCTCTGCAAGCAAGCTCCCCCCAGTCAATTCTATGTTTCCTTTGATGTCGACGTCGTCCATAGCTCTTTTAATGCTAACCCAATGCCGATGAGATCCTGATGGATACAACCGACATTTCCCCTTCTATCACAACTGTTCCTCTATTCTTCTTCTTTGGTACTACCTGGGACAATAACAAATAGGGAGGGTTCTCTTCTTTTTTTTTCAATGTTCTTTTGGACCCTTATTGGTCCTCTCTTTCTCTCTCCTCAATCTAATCTAACAGATGAATTAAACCCAAATCAACTACGATAATTACGGTTATGATAAATACCACTGAAGCATGGGTATGCTGTTTTTTGAAAGTATCCATACCGGGTAAAAATCCGATATGGGTACGCTTTGAATACATATGGGTATGCGTGAAACATACCCAATGCCTTCTTTTTTTAAAGAAAAAAATTATGTACATTTGGATTGGTGTACCTAAAACAGGTACGTTTATTTTTGTCCAAACTACAACGTTTTGAATTTTTTTAAGAAAAAAGCTTATTCTTCACCCTAACGCACACCTCTCCCCTCCACTCTCTCATCGGGTGACACCAGCGACGCAATAGAATGTGACCAGAGAGCGGCATGGCGGCGGAACGACCAACACTCCGCGGCATGACAGCTTCACCCTTAAGGCAGCAAACGCGGTGACTTCTAGTCTTTCGCGACGTGGTAGTGACGACAACATCCTTTTTGGGCTCGCTCCACTAAGATCTTTTCATTCTTATGTGATTGTGAGGTATGTGTAAGTCCTGCCTTTGTGATCTCTAGGATTTATCCTTTTTGGGCTCGTTGTTTTAAGTATTTTTTTTTTATTTTGGTATGTAATGTTGAACAATTTAAATTTTAGACTTGTTATATATTGAAGTTTTAGTTTTTATCATTTAAAAATTCTGAATTTTTTTTATTTTTTATATATAAATGTACCTGCACCTTTTTGTAAAATTTTCATACCTCATTCCGTATCCATATCGGGTATAAGTACTGTACCGTATCCATGCAACCTAGATAAATACCCCTTTAATTTTTAGCAGTAAAAATATTAGATCTTATTAGATGGTTGGAATCTAGCATGTGTAATGTGTATGGTTGATGGCTCATCCTGAGCTAAGATCCACTAAGCTCAATGTTTTTCCAGCTCAAAAGATCCAAAATTTGTCTATGTTTTGCTTATTTATAAGGGTGAAAAAGCAATGGACAAGAAAAATTTGTCTTGGTTGCTTGTCTGAATGACACAACCTACTTGAGAAGGAAACCATGAAGGGGTCTTTCCATTAGGCTATGCTTGGTTGGGGTGTCAAATGTGGTTAAAATTAAGTAGAGTAAATTTTCTGGAAAGAAATCATGCTTGGTTGAAATAAGCCAAAAAGAATAAAATTTAAGAGGGAGAAATATTATAAGAATATGAGAATAAATTTTCCCCACATTTGTATTAGGGTAAATTTTACTTTTCGGTCTCGCTACCCTTGATCATACAAGTCACGCATCGCTTTCCTCTCTCGTGTTTCCTCTTTTTCGCTTCCTTCTTTCCCTATTTTGCAATATCTCTCTTCACTTTCCACCATTATTGCCTCTCACTCTTGATTCTCTCTGTTGTTTCTCTGGAACTCCTCAATTGATCTCTCTCAACAACTCTCTCTTTGCATTTCTCTTTCGAGCTCAAGAAAGCTCAAGAGTATTATGACTCTCAAGTTTTGCAAACACTCCTTTGTTGTATGATTCAGATATTTTTCAATGATTTTCTTGCCCTTTTATGATTCAAATTTGAAATTTGACAAAACTATCAAATTCATCCCTTTAAAATTTTATGTCGACCAAATTAGTCCTTATAAAAAAAAACTCTCAAATCGGTCATTACAAAATTGAATAGTAGAACAAATTGGTTCCTAAAAAATAAATATCTCAAATTGGTCTCTGTAAAATCTTTAAATCAAACAAATTGGTCCCTACAAAATTGAATAATTGGTCAAATTAGTCTCTCATAAATTAGGCAAGGAGGACTAACTTGTCTAATAATTCATTTTTAGGGACTAATTTGAGAGATTTTTTGTAGGAACTAATTTGTCCAACTATTCAATTTTCAGGGACCAATTTGAGATTTTTTTTACAAGGACCAATTTGGTTGATGCAAAATTTTTGAGGGATGAATTTGGTAGTTTTGTCTTGAAATTTCATATACATCTCTCTTATTATTATTCTTTTTTTTTTTAATTTTGATCTCTCTTTTGTGCTTTGATTTGAATATTTGTATTAATCTTTCTCATCCGAGTTGATTTTATTGTGTACCGGTGCAATGTTGAACTACTTCATTTGGCATCACTTTTGATAGACTTTCTTGTGGTTATAGTTATTGCATCCTGATATTTTGATTTGTTTTTGAGCCTCTTTTTATGTTCTGTTTTGGTTTGCTCTGTTGATGATTTATATCATGTTGTTTGTGATGATATTTTGTTGTGTGCTAATATGATGTAGTTGAGGTCAGTGATGATCTCAAATTGCCTGCATTGGTTGATTATCTAGTTTTAGATTATCTCAAATTGTTGTTCTGAGGATCATTCAAATAAGCTATGCTCTTCATTTTGATTAACTTTGTATCTGAAATTCGATTTGCCATGAGAATCAGAAAGCTCAAGGGAAAATATGTTGTAGATAATGTTAGAATGATCCTTTTAACTTCAAAATTAGTTTCAACAATGCAAAAGAAGTTTCAGCTTCAGAAGCAAAAAAGTGAAGCACTACAATGGTGACGCATTACAATGTGACAGACCTTAATTGTCTGAGATGTTTCTGACTTGGTGCTAGCATACTATTCACTACTTTGACATCTTTCAACTAGCTAATTAAGTCCTTTGATAAACTTTTATATTTCAGTCAAACAAGGAATCAAACAAGCATAGGTACATGTAACCCAACCATAAAAATGGGTCAGAAACTGTTATATTTCAGTCAACAAAGGGCCTCTAGTTTTTAAGAAAATATGACCCAGCATAAGTATTCAGCCTACAAAGCATGCCCAAACAATTAGTCAAGTGATCCAGTCATCTATCCTAATTGCTGATAGCCAAACAGCCACAGACCCATGATATCTTTCATATCCATGACTACAACCTACATTCATAGAGGTTACACATCTGCGCAAATGTGTCTCAAAGTTGATAAAATTTCACAACCAGTGAAATGAAAATCTAAAAAGAAAAAAGACTTAATTTACAACAAAACTTGAACCGAGAAGTGTAACGCATTTAATCATAAAGACTCCCATAACAGACTCGAGTTGTCTCAAGAAAGTATGCACATATCACAAACGTCTTAGTAAACCCCAAATTTGGGGAATTGAAGCAACACACGAATAAAAGCAACACCCGGTCATAAAAAACAGTAAAATAAAAAGAATAAAAAGGAAAAGGAATCAAACAAGTAAAATGGATTTCATCTGGCATCATCACAAGCACATGTACTAATCAAAAGCAGCACAACGAATTAAAAAGGATTGAAAAAGGTGAACCTAACGAGTATCAAATTCAAACCATTTTATGCAATTTCAACATAGTGCAAGGAGGGGAAAGCCAAGAAGGAAAGAGAAAGACACAATGCACCAAGAGCTTTGTGGTGTGTCATATAATAATGTAATATTACTGTCAGAATAATATCTCCATCCCACACGTGAAGATAGACAAGAAAAATAGCGTCGAATGAACCGAGTTTATTATGATCAAACTAGTTCTTCTTGCCTCCAGTTAGAAACTAGCAGGTTTCTGGTTTATAAGCAAGCTGAAATTCCTATGTCAGCTCTTGTATCTATTGATTATTGGGCCGTTACCATCTATGTCAGTTCTTGATATTTTGAATGGATCAAACTATGGGTCCGTCTAACATGGCCATGACCATGATGGTCCGTGAATATAGGCGCTAATGCTTGTATTACAAAGCTATTGGCAGGTTTGTAGAAATTATACAAGTGCCCCAAAATGAAAAGACTAAATATGGTAAACTTATATTTTGATTCCATTTTCAGTTCTCACTTAGTGTCATCATAACTGTTTAATGTTTTAAATAAAATGGAAACGAGTATTAACAATTGTAAAACCAATTTGGTTTGGTTTTATTTATAAATTTTTGCTAAATATTTATGTAAGATAAAACTTATTTATAATAATGATAGGAAAAATATTGTATCATATAATGTAAAGCGCTGTATAATATTTAAAATATTAACAAACTCATATATTTCTACAAGTTTGCTGTCAAGCATAATTAGAATTCTGAAATCATGTAGAAGGGATTACTAGCTTGCAAACATAGTGATTTCAAAGCCAAGAATATATGACAGGTCAATGTTTTGAATCATACTTAATTCAATTCTTTCAATAATGCATAATTGAAATTCTAAAAATAGTATTTAAAGATAACATGATTTCATAAACATGACAATTTTAAAATCGTAACAAATGGAAAAAGGAAGTAATTGACTTAATAGAATAATTCTAATCTTAAGTATAGATAATACAGATTATATGTAATCATTATAAATACAAATAAATAAATATTATATTTAATAAATGAGTTTAATTTCTATAAATTGATATTGTAAAACTTTTTTATACTATCATCTAATTAAATCGTTCTATTTACACGACTTTTTAGGTAGAGGATGTGAGATCTAATTATTTTTACTGATGTGTTAATACATAATTGGATGATAGTGTACACATTTTTTATATTGTCGATGTATAGAAATTAAACTCGTAATAAATAATATAGAAAATAATAAATAAAAAACAAAAAAGTAAAAACTCTGTATGTAAAATATTGGGATTTGCATCCTAGATTTGAATTTTTTTACCATATGATGATAGTGTGTTTTGCATATGATGATAGTGTGTTTTGCATTTATTTGGATTTTATTGGCTTTTTACTCTTCTATATTTCCTCTTTCCTACCCTTCCCATCATACTCCACAACTCCACCCTCCCCATCTTAGAATCCTCCAACTTTGAAGTTTAGAACTTTGTGGATGAAATTTATTGTTTGCCCTATTTTTGTAAGGTAACTAAGGTAACTTAATTATATAACTTTGTGGACTCATTGATGCTGCTAGTGGCTTATACATGGAGCCTTGGCCTTTATATAACATCTTTGAAGAAGTTTATGCAAAAGATATAAAGCTCCTGGGGCTAATGCTACAACTGCTATTGATAGACTTCAACAAGCAATAGAATAATCAAGCAACATCTTAACTAAACTGTGATAAATGGCAGTGAAGGCATGCAAATTGAGGATAGAAGGAATATAACAATGTATCAGATAAGAAGAGACAACAAAAAAGGCGAGATGAAAAAGAAAACTATGAAGCAAAGATATTGAGTCAATGCAAAAGTAGCTTGTAGATTTGGTAGAGCATGTGATTCAAAGCAACAACAATGTGTTTAGAGATCATCAATGCACTCAATGTGATAGAAATAAACTGAGCAAAATTCCTGAGTCATCCATCATGCAAAGATTGCAGGCTATGAAAAAAATGACAGATATAAATGTTATCGTATTTTACGCATTAGCGAATGAGGATGATGAAAAATATACTTTTGTGCAAATGGTACTAGGGAATTTACCTAGATAGTGTGAGGAGAGACATGAATAGTAATTTTAGTAGTGTTTGTACTATTCATTTAGTACTTATGACATTTGTTATCATGTATTAGTTCCTTGTGTTTTGGGTTGTAGTCCATATACTTAACATTAAAAAAAAAAGTAATATGTGCATACCTTCTTGTAAAAAGGTGCTTAAGAACATTCAACATCAATGTCACAAAATATATATTCTATTCTTGCATGTTTTTTATATATATTTGATTTATAATTTAATAGCTACTATTTTGTTGTCCATATGCTTGACTTGATATTTTACTTTAGGTTGTTCATAAAACAAAATATCAAATAATTTATCGATTAGGTCAACCAATATAATAAAAAAAATGTGTATATAATTTTATAGAATAACTTGATTGAATGTTTATTATTAGTATTTAAATAAATAAATTTATTTATTTTGACTATTTTATTATTTAAAAAAAATAATCATTTTTTTACTTTATAATAAATAAACAAAATGATTTTCATAACTTAAAATTTATATGCATACCAAACATACTTAACTTTTAGGAGATAAAAAATTATAACATTTTTATAAAACATACCAAATAAGATAAAAGAAGAAGATTTTCCCCCTTAATACTTACTCCAAGAAAATTTACCCTTCAAAAGTTTCCTCTTTGAATTTGTATGGGTAACCAAACATAGCCTTTGTCTAATCAGGACAACGCACCATTGGCCATGATGAACTATGTCTTGAGGATACATTGCGACTCGAGGGAGTAGTTGAGGTTAATTGGGCTCGTAAGGTGTAGGAGATGTTGGATTAAATTGTAAATTGTGAACTTACATAAATCAATTACAAATTTTGATTTAAAAACCATATTAGTTTTATGGCAATATTATGGAGCATATTGTATGGTCCAACTTTATAATTAATAATATTATTGGGCTTAATAATGTTTAGCACTACTCATGAGTGAATATGAAATAGGTCGGCCTTGTGTTTGGGTCAGTTATAATGGAAAAGCTTAGCACATCATTAATTGACACAAGAGATAAGACCTTGCTCCTATCACTACCAGAAATATGTTTGTTTACTAGTGGATTTTTAACCCCTTGTAGTAGAAAAAAATTATTACCAATGCATTTGTGCACACAATAAAAACGTGGTCGATAACGATTATCGACGGACTTATTTCGTCAGTTTTTTCGTTAGTAACATCTTCAAGGGATTTATTAGATTTTCCAACAAAATTTCACTGAAAATAAAGTGGAAAATTTGCTAGATATTTGTCATCTAAATAGATTACTAGATGGATTTTGTTTTCGTAATCGGCAAGATTTTCCCACGGAAACTTGCTCAAAAATTGAAAAACAAAATGAAAAGCAATTAGTGGCGAAAAAATCTGCTAAAAAACATCATTTTTTTTAAAATTGAATTTTCGTTTGACGCAATGGTATCGATAGAACAAAAAAAAAACGTAACAAAAAATAAGAAAAATAAAAAAGACATCAAATTATTAATTTCAATAATTATTTTTTAATATCTAAAATAATAATTAGTACCTAAAAATAATTAACAAACTCACATACAACAAGGTCGATGGCGGTGGCAATGGCAAGCGAGATTTGAAAAAAAAACAAAAAGAAGAATGAGGTAAGAAAATACACTAGAAAATAGGACTAGAACAAAAAATAAAACTGACTAAAATGTAAAGTACTTTAAGATGAGAACAATGGTAATCTCCTCACCAAAAAAGGCAGCATAGCGTGGAGAAATGGTTGGAAAATAAGAAGGGAAAGAGAGATAGAGAGGAGAGGGAGATGAAGGAGAGCTCAATTGAGGGAGGAGGATGGGTAGTTGTATATTTAAATCCATTACTAGTGGATTTTTTATCCCTTATTGGCAAAAATTCATCAGTAACTTAACCCCAAACACTATGTTTCACTTAAAACAATTATTGACAGGTTTTCTCCTGGCAACTGGTCATAACTAGATGTTTAACATGTGTATGCAACCTATATTCCTGGTCAAAAAATTCACCGATAACTTCAATAGTCAAGCTCAATTTTTGAAAATTTAAATGCCGGTAGATTTTCCACTAGCAATTGATAAAGCATAAAAAAGTATTTTTTTTTTGGAAAGTTATCGACAAAAAAATTAGTCGATAATTATAAATAAAATTTTTTTGGCTATTTTCCAACAGATTTATTGGCGTTTTTATTCATGCCAATGATGGTGCCATACGCGCCAAAGACGATTTCCATTTTTATTTTGTTTCGATTCTTAGCCTTTAATCCTTCGATAACTCGCATTTTTCTAATAGTGTATCCATCCACATTGATATAGTTACACATTTTACACATTTCTAACTGCTTGTGGCATATGAGTAATCACACTTTTTCCAAGTTCCTCCTATATTTCTTTCTCTATTAGATTAGAGGTGTGGATATGTATCCACTATCTTTTGCTAATATTCCATGTAATCCTAACGCTCAATGTCTAAATGATTTCACATGCTATAATTATGGTTAAATGCTTGAACAAATTGTAGGATTGATTGATTATTTTGTTGTTTATATATTATGTTAATTTAGAATAAAATTTGTATGAGTATGAACCCTAAACCGCTCAGATTGGAATTTTGTTTTTGAACCAATTAAACCTAAAATTGTTTGAGGGGTTTTGCTATTGGTAATATCCTTAGTAACTTTAGACAAATCACATAAATGGTTGAGTATAGAGAAAATATCGGATAAAAAATAAGTAAGAACCCTAGATTGTAAAACTGAATTGAATCGTGAGACTAGATTAAAGATGTTCAATGATTTTGAACGAATCATTTTAGGGCTTTTATAGAGTTTTGAATTGCGAATCTAATCACACATTGATCTTGGATTTTCATTGGGAATTGTGAGAGAATTCGAGAAACAAAGTGAGGGTCCCTAACCCTTAAGATCTGTTTAGATTTGAGAGCCTAGATCGAAGTTTATGACCTATTCTCACCAAACAAGTTTAGGTTGTAGAGCATTGAATTGTGAATCCAATGGTACCTGTATCATGAATTTTTTTCAAGAAATAAGGGAGAAATCAACAATAAATGGAGTAAAACCTTGCCTAGATTCATTGAGGAAGCCTAGAAATTATAGGCCACGATTCATCAAGAAACTATAGTGGTTTTGTAGATCTTGTTCTCATGATTCTAAAGAGGCTAAGAACACAAAAAAAAAAAAAAAAATGGTGGCCTGTAGAGGGAGAAATAGCTCATGAAGCATTCTCCTATTCTAGATTGTGGGTCGGCTCGTCTCGCGAGGAAGATGATAAACATTATCTTGGCGCATTTCCACTCACGCCTAGTTGCATGTGCAGGCATGGGAGGCCCTTTCTGGGACCCATTTTTTCACCATTTTTGCGACTTTAGGCACTTTAATATTTTGGAATTTTTGGTGATTTTTAATTATATCTTTTGATACTAAAAATATTTATTTTGTTTTTTACTAGATTTAAATTTTTGAAAATTATGTGGTACTCTTAGAATTTTGTCCTGAAAATTTTTATGTATGTTCTTTATATTACTAAGCACTTAATATACTTGCATACTCTTGGATTTGATGCAACATGCTTATTGAATTAATTTTGTCCCTCTTTATGTGATCATTATATACAATTATTGTGCATTGTTGATGTTATTAAATTTTGTGAAATATTGATCTGTGATATGTTGTTTGAGACTATTTGGACTATTGTTTGGCACTAGATCTCTTCATAATTGTGAGCTCATCTTCACGAGACCAATTACGAAAAGTGTTATTTTGTGGACAATGTTATAAATACTGTTGCATTGGAGATTATATTAATAATGAACTTACCTTGTAGTTTGGCTTTATTAATATGATTCTTGATGAGTTGATAATTATATCCTTAAGGTTTTTAATATCCTCTAGCACTAGCTTTAGGTTATGATTGTTTGGTATTTTATGGGAGCTTACTCATGCATTGTAATTGGGATTCTTTGGTGGGATTACAATTGTATGAGAAAACTTTATTGTTGTTAAATATTGAATTTTGTACATCGGAATATGCTTGACAAAATCTTCATTATTGTGTGAATTTTAGCTTTGCTTATCCATATAGGCACTTTGATTAAGTTGAATGGAACAAATTATAAGACTGAAGGAGTTGGTAAAATTATTCCATGCATTGTCAAATGTTGATTATACTATCACGGAGGATGAGCTGAAGAAGCCCATGAATAAGTCTTTTGCTAAAGAGAAAGAAAAGCATGATTAATAGGCTCACTCTAATAAAGTTATACTAGATGACTATGAAACACAACATGGACAAGACCATCATGGACAACATTCCTAAAACTAATAATGCAAAAGAGTTCTTAGATAAGTCCTATTATGATCTTGAATAAGACAGATACAATAGGACTAGCAATGTACGTGAGACAGAATGAAGCTCACAAATTGGTAAACTGAAGTTGAAGAAGGTGATTTTGGGAGGGATTTTCTGCTTTGGTAGGTGTTAGATGTTAGAAATTTAGTTCTTTATAATTCCAAGATCATCCATGTTGAATCATCAAGAAATTGAAAGACTAGATGCGAAAGCATACCTGACAGCCATAGGAATTATCTGGTGTTTGGACATGTGGTTATTGATCTTTCAAGTTAATATGCATCCTTCAAAGATGGTGGCTCTTCATTTCTAATGATGAGATGTCAAGAAAAGAGGCATACGTATAACTTAGGGACTATAACCTTTTATAACTCTCTAAACCCTAGTTTCTAATTCAACCCATTATAAAATTAGTAACTAGGTAATCATGGTATCTACACATAATAAGTCCACACTTAACAAGATGATTTAGGCCCATTAACTTGTCTTTATCAGATCACTTTAATTTGGACCAAACTTTATGATTGCACACAATATACAATTATATACAAGTCCATAGATTTTTACATTGGATTCTCTTCCTCAAGAGTTTGACATGCTAAAGACTTCTTATAGTGCTTAGAAGAAACAATGGTTAATTGATGAGTTAGTCTTGATCTTTCCCAATAAGAGTAGTCCATCAAGAAAGGCAAGGCACATGTGGTTTTGGCTTGCTTCTCATAAGAACAATGACAACAAGAAGAAGTATTTTAAAGGAAAGAGTGGTAAACCTAGATTTAAGAAGAAAGCGAGTGAAAAGGTTGCACCTCCAATAGTTCATGAGATCGGAGAACCTTCTAGATTAAAGTGTTTCATGGAAAATGAAAATTCAGTTAAATTTATGACCATAAGCACTGATTATTGTAGGTTCAAGAATTGGTTAAAGAAGAAGGAGAACCCATGGCTCTAATGTGTTTTGAATAAAATCTTATTGATATTCCGCATAATAGTTGGTGGCTGGATACTAGTGCAAGCTATACATGTTACAAATTCATTCAGGAGCTCAAAACCAGGATAAAGCCAAATGATGGAGAGTTGGGTCACGGTTGAGAATGGAGTTGCAATTAGAATAGACCAAATAGGAGTTGCTAGTCTTAATTTGTGTAGTGGACTTGATTTGGTTTTAACATATACTATTTATGTACCTTCTATGAGAATGAATTTGATTTTTGTTTATGCTTTGGTTAACATGGTTATACCTTTTATTGTGGTTTTGAAAGCTCAATGTTTTATACATGTTAAATATTGATTCTAGTTCTTTTTCTATTGACCAACATTAGTCAAATGTCAATAGTGTTGTTGGAATTAAACGTAGTAGAGCTCTTGAAGATTCTTTAATGTTGTGGTATAAAAGATTAGATCATATTTTTAGGGAAAGAATAAAAAGATTAAGGAGAATATTCTCGATAATTTAGACTTCTCTGATTTTAATACTTGTGTTGATTGTATGAAAGGGAAATTCACATTTGGAACTAGGAAAAAAGAGGTTGCTACAGTTAATTCATCCAGATCTCTGTGGGTCTATTACGCATGTTGCCTTGGTAGATTCAGATACTTTATCACTTTTATTGATATTTTCTTTAGATATGGTTGGATTGATTTATTGCATAAGAAATTTGAGTCTTTGGATTCTTTTAAGGCATTCAAGGTTGTTGTTGAGTTGAAAGTTGATAAATAGATAAAATGTGTACATTATGATAGAGGTGCTGAATTTTATGGGACATGCGATGAAAATGGTAGAAATCTTGGGCCTTTTGATAGATTCTTCAGGATTGTGGTCCTGAGGCACATTACACTATGCTTGACACTCTAGAGAAAAATGCAAATGTTAAAAGGCAAAATCATACTTTTATTGTGAGAGCGAGGTGTATGCTTAGCCATTCTACTATTCCTGAATTTCTATGGGAGAAGTTTTAAGGATTACTACTTACATTCTAAGTCATATGCCAAGTAAATTGTTCGAAACTCAATATAAGCTCAAGTCTAGAAAACATCATACTTTGAAGCATTTTTGTGTTTGGGGTTGTAAAGTTGAAGTTGGACCTATAATCCAAATATTAAGAAGCTTGATTCTAAAACCATTAGTAGTTTCTTTGTTGGCTATCATTGGCTCTTGAGTTCTAGATTCGATTGTCCCACACACACTACTAGAATTATTGAATTTGATCATGTTGTTTATGTTGAAGGAGAACTAGAACGTAGTGTGACTCAAGAGCAGCTTGTTGTCAACTTCAGAGATAAGTGTGTTGTTATTCCAGTGCCTAGTGCTCTTCCTTCAAGATCTATGCCTTCTTATATGGTTAATGCTGATAATGTTGATCACATTCTCGATGCCCATGTTAATCAACAAACTGAGCATGATGTGCAGACTCCAAATGCTGTTGATCTCCTGCCAAGGAGATTTTAGCAAGTTCCTAAATCAACTCAATCTATTAGTCTACTAGATCCAAGTATTATGTTGTATATTTGGAGAAACATGGGTTTTGTTCTGTTGAGGATTTTAATCCTATTTCCTTCAATGAAGCCATCTCTATTCCTGATAATTCACATTGAGTTGCTATGCAAGATGAATTGGCTTCCATGAGGAAAAATAATATTTGGGATTTGGTGGAATTACAAGTTAGTTGTAAAACTGTTGGCTACCAATGGATCTTTCAGACCAAATGTGATGATAGAAGACAGGTAGAAATATGTAAAGTCAAACTTGCTGCTAAAGGATACTGTGACCACTATATTTTGTCCAAGTACATTTTACATTTTCTCATTAAAAAAAAAAAAAAGAAAAGAGAGAGTTGGCCCAATCTAAGTTTAGGATCCGTTTTATTTGTTTGTTTTGTGTTGTTTTTTTGACCCATTTGAACAACATATCAAAACCAGCCCACCCTTTTCTTCTCCAAGACTCGTGCTTGCTGACTCATGAAAAAAGAGAGGATTTGATTTCGAATTCAAGTCAGAATGGAGATTGGAGGTGATGTGAAATAAATTTGCTGAGAATCAGGAAATAATCATGTAATCAGAATCACATTACAGCCTCAATCAGACCAAATATCTCTCATCAGCAAAAATCACAATAATTTGGAACGAGATCCCTCAATCAATGTTCCCTTTTATATCCAGAAAAATCAATCAGGCCAGGGTGTATATAGGAGCCAAATCATCAAGAGCGGCAGAAGGGGGATACAGAAAGGAAGAAAAAGGCAGAAACAGCAGCATCAAAGAACAGGTTTTTTTCTTTTGCTCTGGCACCAGTTTCATTCAACCATGAAAAAAGAAAAGGGAGGGGGATAAGAACACCACCACTGCCACCATCATCTCCGACGCGCGGTTGATGCCGCGCCGTCCCGCGTTAGCATGGCGCCGTTCCGCCTCCAGCCAAAACCACCGCGAGGAAGCCAGCAGTAGAACCGCGAACAGTCGCGTGAACCTGGCGATGAAACTCCGCCGTGCCTCAACCTCTGCCGTGCGAACTAGACCACCACGTTCAGAACCCCCGCGCGATTGCCACCTGGCCGCGCCGCCATCTTTCTCCATCTCGCTCTGTGATAGCAGTGCCGTGTCAGCCGCTACGGAACCACCCAGCCTCCCTTTCTTGCACCGCCGCGTAGCTACCCCAGCCCCCCATTCTCTCACCGCTGTCGGCAGCCATGGAAGCTCTCCACTTTGTTTTTTGATTGTGGTTTCCTTTTTGCCCTTTTCTCCTTTTCTGGTTGTGGTCACTTCATATTGAACAGATTTTGTGTAATTTAATCTTAGGGATTTGTGATTTTATTTAGTTTTTGTTTTGATTTAATTTTTTGTTCTTCTTTGGGTTGTGGGTTGCTTTTTGTCTTTGGTTTAAATTTGTCTTTGGGTGTGTTGGGCTGGATACTTGGCTTTTTAGGATAGGTTTTTTTTTCCCTTTGAGGAGACTGGATTTGGTTTGGGGTCAATGTTATTTAGGATATGTTTTGGCTTATTTTTGGGGGCATTTGGGCTTTTGTTTTTCTTTTCTTTACAGCCTTATGTCTTGTATAAAAAAATGTTCTTTTATTTTGTTTACATTTTGGTTTTTTAATTAAAAAAAAAAGATATTTTCTTTATACGTAAAGTCAATGGTCATGATTGAGAGGTGGATACCTTCATATACTATTGAATTATAAGGATTTCCTTGGTAGTCTATTACTTAAATATCTGCAAGTAAATTTCTTTTTAAATAATTGGTCCATAGAGATATTTTCACAAATAAAACCAATCAACACATCTTTTTCTTTTTTATTTAATTAAAATTCATCAAATACACTAGCATTTTCTACAAGAATGACGTGGCTTTGAGTTATTCTCCTAGAGGGTACGTGACGTAGGAACAACTATAAAGCCAAAATCATTTTTTCATAAAATTTGTTCTTTAATTTTTGTTCTTTTTTCCTTTTATCTTTTTTTTTGGCAAATATAATTGTTATATTTTTGGGGAAAAATAAATATTTTAAAGTTATAAATAATTTGCATAATAAACTCTAGGATAACCATATTTATACACGAATATATTAGAGGTGCAGTGGGATTAAGTTTTCACCCTTCCCATTGTGCGAGTGTTGCCGCTCGCAACAAATTAAAAAGTTATTTTTCAATTGCTGAATTGCACCAAAAATATAGCATAGTGCGATCAGGTCGTCTAACGGAAGTGTTATAGTTGATTCTAGAATATAATAGGGTTTTTGGAATTGATGAGAGCAAATGAAATTGAGAAAATTATAATGCAAAAGTTACCTGCACAAAGATTTCCTTTAGATCAAGATGTGTTCTATCATTGGTTCAAACAAATAAATTCATGGTGATGACAACCTATGTAAATTATGCTTTCGCACAAAAGACGACGCAATTCTACTTAAGGTTATACAAACATATTACCGCTAAGGGTTCAATTAACATAAGAGCTAGGGATCACAATCATGATCCTATAAACCTATGTTAATTTAGTTATAAATTGCGGTAGCCTAATCCTAACAAAATTAAATTCGCCTCTTTACTAATTGGAATTAATAAAATCAATTAACCCAATTTCCCAACGGTATTTAGATCATGCATACAAACGAATACACAATCAACAACTCTCAAAAACTTAATCACAAACATCATCGCAATCAAAATTTTCAAGAGAAAGCAAAAGGGGCAAAAAACCATCCATGACTGAATTTAAAATTAGGAACCTCAAGAACAATTTTGATCTTCATCTCTATGCACGGTAAAGGAACTACTCCTCCATGAGGGGAGTTTCACAATCAAAGTTCTTGAGAAAATCAGTAATTCAGCAGAAAAGTAAAGAACAAACAATAAACTATGAACCCTAGCCTAGAGAGTGAGTGAGAGAGGAATGAGAGAGAGAGTCTCCAAAAAACTCCAAACTCTAAAAACTGAAACTCCGCCAACCCCCCTAGGTTTTTGTGTCTCCCTTTTCGTCGTGCACTATTCATCTGGAAAAAAGGGCCAAATTTGGCCCGACGGAGTAGCAAGGCAAAACAGATCTATCACACGAGCGCTCAGAGCTCACTGAGCGGCTCCTAAACACATTTTCATGTTGATGTCCTTGTCGACGCTCCAGTGCTCACCCGAATGGTGAGTTCCTGCATTTCTTTCTTCCTTGCAATCTCAGCTCCTTCCAAAGGGTTCCCAATCTTCCTTTGAGCCTATACAAAGAAAACCATTCTCGAAGAGAGAGGTTAATTGCACAAAAATCACTTTTCTAATTATTCCCAAGAAACGATGCAATAATCATGATTTCTTAAAATTGTGCAATGAGGTGTAAGTTAAGAATCATAGTTATTCCTCTCAATAACACATCAAAAACTCATGCAAAAAGTCAAGGTTTAGAAGTTAAATAAGTGGCATAAATGCTTCTTATCACCTAGTCATAATTAGACTCCAAACCTTAAATCTCTTTTAAAAGACCAGTTTGCAAATTAAAATGGTTTTCCAATTTTTGTCAGAATTAAAATTGGTGGCGACTCCATTTATTTTAAATTGGCTATCATTCTTGTCACGGCATCCTCGGGTATGTTGACAGATACAACTAGAGGGAAGCCATAGATTATAAAGAGACATTATCTCCTGTCTTTAGTAAAGATTATTTTCATCCTGTGATGGCACTTGTGGCTCATTTTGACTTATAGCTTCACTAGATGGACATTAAAATAGCCTTCTTGAATAGTGATTTGTATGAGGATGTATATATGGGCCAACTTGATGGTTTCATTGAAAATGGCAAGAAACACATGGTCTGCAAATTGAGAAAGTCCATCTATCGTTTAAAACAAGCTTCTAGACAATGGTATCTGAAATTTGACCACATTGTTAACTCACTTGGTTTGGCCACATTGTTTTATATGTTGATGATATTCTTTTTAGCTAGCATTTATGTTAATTTCTTGCATGAGACAAAATAGATGTTGACAACACACTTTGAAATGAAAGATCTTGGTGATGCCTCTTTTTCTTTTTTTAGGACATTAAGATCCACGTGATAGATCTCACAATACTCTTGGTTTGTCTCACAAATGCTATATTGAAAAAGTTATAAGATGATTTGATACGAAATCTTGTAAGCCTTATCCTGCACTCGTTCAAAAGGTTGAGATGTTTTCCAAAGCTAGTGTCCTCAAAATAATGATGAGATTGAAGAAGTGGAGAATGTCTCATATGCTTCCTCTATTGGTAGCTTTATGTATACTCAAGTTTGTACATATCCTGATATTGCTTTTGTTATTATTGTGCTTAGGAGATACTTGAGCAAACTTGGTGTAGCTCATTAGTAGGCTGCAAAACGTGTTATGAGGTATCTACAAGGTATGAAAGACTACATGACTTAATTATAGGAGGTTAGATCATCATAAAATAGTGGGTTATATATATTTTTTTATGGAGGATGAATTATTTCTTGGAAAAGTATTAAATAGACACTTATGACTACCTCAACCATGGAAACGAAATATATAGCTTGTTATAAGGCCACATGCCAAGCAATATGGCTTATGGAGAGTATATCTCTAGGCCTCTTACTATTTATTGTGATAACTCTTCTATGGTGTGCTTCTCAAAATAATAAGACTTCTAAGAGGTCAAAGCACTTTGATACAATGTTCATATTTGTTAGGGAGAAGATTCAGGAATTCCAGACTTGTGTTGAGCATATTCCTATAGAGCTTATGATAGTTGACCCTATAACCAAAGGCTTATTTATTAAAATTTTTGTTAATCATGTAACTCGTATAAGTGTAGTGAGATCTTTTGATGTCTTGGATTAGTAGGAGTTTACTTTGTAAATTTTGTTGTGACGTCATATTTTGTTAATGTCTTGAGACATTTTTAATTATGATAATTGTTGCCATTGTTATTGCTATATTTTTTTATGCATTTTGCATACATAAATTGTCTATGTAGAGACAACTCATCGGAAACTCGTGCTACTACGGACCACACAAAATTACTTTGCTTAATACTATTGCATTATATATAGTGCCCGAAATGCTTTGATAGTACTATTGGATTTGATAGGGTTAAGGGCCATGCATATACTTGCTTAATTGTAGTAGGAACTTTTTAATCTTCAGCATTTCCTTCATTCACTAAATAGCTCTTGCCTTTCTTTGGGATTTGAACAGCAAACCACAAATTGACCACAAATTAAGCAATCAAATATGAATCAAATAATTCATAGATGGTGTTAATGAATATCATATATGCATGTCCTCAATCTTTATATATGAAAATCAATCAAGCAACTTCTTATCATTGAAAGATTGATGGAGATATTAACATAGAAAACAAAACTCCAAGTGCTCAATTAAAGAATACTGTTGTGACAGTAAAAATCTATGAAAAAATTATTTTGTACAAAGGGATCTTGTGCAGGTCTGGATATGGCCTCAGATTATTAACATCAAAGGGTTTAAATAGGAAAATTTCTTCAATAAAGATAGTAATAACTTTCTAAGGAAAACTTATTTGAGCAAAACAAATCCCTTCTACAATCTAATCATCCCCTCCCATGTTTTCTCCTTGAATAAAAAAAACTGAAAATTCATGTTAATTAAAAAGAACGATACAAATTGATAATAATTATAAAAGTACATAAATCATTATTTGTATAATGACATACTTGTTAATTTGTTTTGGAGCCCTGGCCCTGTTGTAAAAAATGTTTGCAAATGTATATGTCCAATACCACTTGCTAAGTATCAATATTAATAAAAAAAAATTCATTTTATGACTAATTTCTCTTGTTATATGAAAAATGTTAACATGTTTTGCGGCTAGGGTCATGTTGTTAAAAATATATATATTTGCACATTGTATAAGTTTAACATCACTTATTAGGTATCAATATTAATAAAAAATATATATTTTATTACTAATTTATTTTGTCATATAAAAAATGTTAATTTGTTTTTCGCTAGAGCCTCAGCATAAAATAAAAATCCATGCAATGTATATATCTAACATCATTTGTTAAGTATCAACAACATAAAATAATTTTATGACTAATCTCTTTTGTTATTAAAGAAAAAAAGATTAACCTATTTTGAATCTCATTATAAAAATCTAAAAAGATTTATCAGATCAAAAAGTTAACATGAAAAATATAAAACTAGCAATATATAAAATGAAAAATTAAACTATATTATCAATTCAAAATAAAAATTAATATTCCCTATTAAAAAGAAAATTTATATTATGCTTTAAATTATAGTATATTATAGTTTATTGATTTTTGTTTTGGCCATGAAGTGTTTTTTTTTTTTTTTGAAATCACATAGTTCAGCTTATGGGACATGATCAAGATGATTTTGCTATAATCTAGTTTGATAAAGCCACAGTTTGTATGCTAAAGAAGTCATTTTTATTTTAGAAATTAAAATGAAGTTAAATTATTGTTTTTATGCTTTTTTTCTTTGACAGGAAATTAAAATGAAGTTAATCAAAGGCCAACGGATCAAATCCCGGAAATTATTTTTTCTGTCTTAATCAAGTTAGTTGAGCAGTGGCAATCATTTACCTATTCAAAATTGTGGCAATCAAGATATAATATTGCTATAAAATGAAAAATAGTAGGTACTATAACAATTTCACAAATCATGTAGCTCTGCATGCATGCATGTTAGATGTATAGATATCATATTATCCAATTATTAATTTATATGGATCGAATTAGAAATTAGGGTTTCAAAGTTGTAAAAAGTTATAGTCAAATTATACATATGCCTATTTTTAATATTATCATAAGAAAAAAGAGCCATCTCTAAAAGATATATATCAACTTGGAAGATCAATAATCACATGTCCAAATGCCAATTAATCAACTCATATGGATGTTCAAGCATACTTTCACTTCCGGTCTTCTTGTTTAATTCTTAATAATTTAAGATAGATAATCTTGGGATTATAAAGAATTAAATTTCTAATTAACACTGTTATCTCATTAGGGTCTTGGAAACCTCCAATATCTTTGAGGATTTGAGAGGAATTACATATCACTTCATCAATGAAATTATCACATAGGTCAACGATTCGAATTTAGGCTCTTATAGAATATGAGTCAAAACTTAATCAAATGTGTCCATCCTCATTGGTGCATAATAATCAATTGTACATATATACAAGTTATATGACAAATGATTTGTGCTTATGTATGAAAGGGTGAGTTTATAATTTTGAAAAAGAATAAAGGTCCTTCATTCAAATTGACAAACCAGAGATCCATTTGGTTTTGGTTTTTAGTTTTTATTTTTAATTTTTTAAATTTTTTGAAAAAATATTAAAAATTATGAAAACTATAAAATTTAATTTTTAATTTTTATTTCTAATTTTTAGTATTTTTTTCAAAAAATTTAAAAAATTAAAAATAAAAACTAAAAATTGAGAGGTGAGATGTAATAATTTGAGAAGGTTTTAAAATACGTTATAGTATTATAAATGTACTCATTTGTGATGTATAAATGCAAGAAAAAAAAATATTAGCCATAATTTTTAGCCTTAATTTTTATATTAACTAGTTTATTAATTTTCTGTAACAGAACCATCCTGTCCAATTCAATGTCCAATCCGATTTTCGTACCCTAGAAGTAAAGCACTAGCTAGCTAGGTCTAGCTACCAATGAAAATACAATGAAGTTCTGGATGTATTTATTTCTCTGCGCACGAGACGTGATGCGCGCGATAAGCTAGCACTGCTCTACTTGATATCATCGAAAATAGTACCCCATTACTTTTCTATATAATTAATATTATGAAAATAATAAAATTATATAATATATTTTATTATTATTTGATATGATGAGTGAACATATGAGTAAAATAACCATTATATAATAATAATAAAATATAAAATATATATTTATTATATAATTTTATTATTTTTATGACATTTTTATTATTCTTTCTTGCTGGCCAGCAATTTTGCCAGGGCCAGTGAGAATGATTGGACAATAATTTTGGACACTTTATAGTAGGGACGTGAAAGGCCAGGGCCACACATTGCACATTTTGGACAATAATTTCACTGACAATGAACGACGACGACGTTTAACGTGCTTGTGTAGACCCACAAACAATCAAAATCTCCAATGGAATTATTATTCAAGAAAAGGCAAGGGCTATGTGCATGCTTGGAACCCTCAAAAATCAGCTTTTTTCCCAAAAAAAAGAAAAAACACTGTTTTCAGAAATATCATCTTAGCTTGTTTGGATAACTTGTGCATACAGTGACGGATCAACGTTGATAGAAGTGGGGATCTATGCCGCCACTAATGTTAATTTTCTTTCAATAGTTATAAAGATGTATGGATTTTTTCTATAATTTTGTGGAGTTTGATCTCACATTAACTCTAAATAAAATAAAATAATAATATATAATATAATTCACTTATTTTTATATTAATATATAATTTTTGCTCCCATTATCGAAATTTATTGGCTCTGTCACAGTGTGCAGATAATTTAAGCTGTTTTTTGTGTGAAAAAAATGAAAAAAAAAAAGCCTCTTTCAAGGAAAAAAAGCTTAAGCTGAAATTTGGATTTTTTTTCCCCAAAAAAGAGCTGTTTTACTATAATTCAAACCCATATATTTTAATATAAAAAAGTGATTATTTTTTAACAATCTAAACAATACAGATTAATTTAAATACATTTTTCAGTTAAAATACCCAAACATAAATTAATTCCCAAACAAACGATTATATAAAAAAAGAATTATACAGATAAATGAAAAGTTTATTGGAAAAAAAAAAAAAAAACTGTCTCCTCCACATCCCAAACGTGCACGTAATCTTCAAGTTTTTTAGCTCCTGCTCCTCTATATATACGTGCCTTTGTATGCTCATATTTGCGCGCAAGTAATATAACATACTCTGATTCATTAGCTTAATTTCTGATAATTGAAACTAAGAATGGCTAGCTCTCTACCAAACTCCTTGGAGGCTGAGATTGAGGTTAAGGCCTCCGCTGATCACTTTTACGACACCATGAAGGGTAAGAAACAGCATCGTGTGCATGATGTAGCATCCGATCATATCCATAAGGTGGAAGTTCATGATGGTGAGTGGGAGAAATCTGGCTCCATCAAGCAGCTCACATTTGCCGTGGGTAAGTCTAACACAATTCATAAGCGTGCGTGTTTAACTGTTTATTGTAGCTAATATATATGTTTACGTTTATGTTTTTGTTCTTTCATTTAGTTACCTTATTTTGACATAATAGTGGAACATCAACCTTTAATTAACACTACCCTCTTACATAAATAATGCCACGTGTATTATCTTATTTTGGTATACTCACATACGTATATATCATCGATAATTATACATGGGGATGTGATATTTGAACCCTATTCGTATCCTTGGACACCCAACACCCTAGAGAAAGGAGAAAAAAAGGTGTGTCCAAAAATCATTCCTCTTATGTGTATATACTCACGCTAATATCTCATACAATGTTTATACAGCTGATGTTAAAACAGAAATAGACAAATTCCTTTTTCATTTATTATTTCAATTGAACTATGTGTAGGGGACACTACTGAGACCCTGAAGGAGAGAGTTGAGTTTGATGATGAAAACAAAAAGATCACCTTTGTGGTATTGGAGGGTGATGTCATGAAGTACTACAAGAGCTACGAGGTCATTCTTCATGTCATACCAAAAGGTGAACACAGCCTGGTGAAGTGGACTTTGCTGTATGATAAGGTGGATGATGCTGCTCCTGAGCCAACCAAATACAAAGATTTGTTGGTTAATGTCACCAAGAAGATTGAAACCCATCTCGTTGAGGCGCAGTGAAAAGTATCCCATAGTGTTTAGCTGCATAAATAATTAGAACAGTGCTGTGTGCGTGCTGTGCATGATCTGCAGCTCAACCAGATCTTATTAATAGTAGTCTTTAGGTGTGTGAGTTGTGTTTTATATTGTTGTTCGTTAAGTTGTAGTTTCAACCGGGAAACACATGAAGGCTTCTACATGCCTTGAATATCTGTGATTTGTATATTATATATATAAATGGTAATTAAAGAGGATCTACCCTCGTTTGTGTCAAACAATCGCTCTTTTAAACGCATGCTTTGACAAAAGATTATATTGATTAGTATAGCTAGAAGATACAGAACAAGCCAAATATGGTAACCAGAAAACTTTTCTTCTTCTTCTTCATTTTTCCCCTTTTTAACCAAGTTTTCTGAACGTTATTTGGAAATCATGCATGTACAAAAATTATGTAGAGGTAAGGTAACTAACAATAAATGTAAAATCTTCAATTTTAACTACATGTATTAATAAGACCAAAGAAATCTCATTTATTTACCGATAATTCTTTATTTTTTTTATATAAGTAAATTATTATTAATGAAAAGTCCGTAAAAACACGTGACTTCACAAGTACTGTCTCAAAGATGTCTTTGAAATTGCGTTCACAAAACGATGCTCTAAGCCTCTTTTTCTTCCTTCCTTGCAGGTGCTCCTTTTGGCTTCATGCGTTTTCTGCGTCCTATTACTCCTTTCCCTTTCTCTTACTTTTTCCCCCTTATCACTGTTTCACAGTACATTGATTCACTGCTCCTAGCCCTTCTTTGTGCCCCCGTCTTACAATGATGATCCCTTTGATCTTGCGTAGCAATGTAAACGTGTCATTGATAAATAAATATTTTTCCTTGCAAATAATGTTCCTTGAACAATGGGGCCTTGCTTGCAACATTTTGTACACCTCAAGATATATGATATATCATTTATTTTCTCTCGTATATATGTAAAATTAACTTAGGTTATATATATATAGTACAACTTTTTACTATTAAATCGTTTTTTGGTTAGTATAAGTTTTCACAAAATTTATCGTTGAATTATAAGTCATATATTGTTGATTGTCTATAAAAGTTTAAAATAGTCTAAATTTTGTTTGATATATTTTTTATATACATCAAAATTACTACAATATATATGTATATATGTTTAATATGTAAGAGAATAAAAGCTATTTTTTTGTTGATAGAATAAAAGTTATTTGATTGTATCTTTATTGATGTTTGATTTTTATAAAATTATATGCAAATAATCTTTATGATATGCAATTATAACTCGACATTTAGATTGATAAAATATAAATTTTATAGAAAATTATTAAGTGGTGGCTAATTAAATTTAAACTTATAACTTGGTTATTGGACCATAACCACAAGGCCTCTCACTTTAAAAGTGCTATCATGGAATTAAGTAAAATCCTTTTTTCTTTTCCCTACAGTTTGCCTTACCAAATCTAAAAATTAAGATTAGATATCTATTGTCTACAGCTTTACACACTACTCTCTCAGGTCGAAACGAAGAAGCCATCCACGACTATTGACACGATTGAGGGGAATCTTTTTTATTTGTTGGTACATACGCTCTTTATGCTCAAAAATGATGTTACAACCAACAACATGCCGGGGCAGATTCGAAGGGATGCACTACTAGATTGCCAATGTGAACAAATTTGTCAGACAATAAAACAAAAACAAAAATTTTGCTAGCATGTTTTAAGTGTTGCTCATTTATAGACTCATGTTGGTAATTTTTATTTTGATGAGTGAAATTGCAAACCATTGCAAGTCTTGTAGTTCTTTGTTGTGTGTAATCTGAATTCATTAGATTTTTTTATTATTTCATTTTACCATGGTTTTACATTTTTGTTCATATGCATAAAAAATGAATGAAAAAAAATCCAATCCATTAAGCCCATTGCATTTTGTTTTACAAATAAAATAAAAGATAAAATAAAAAAGGGAGGCGAGAGTCACGGACTCCTAATTCTTGATTCCCTGCCAAATTCCATTCTTCTGTCAAAATGAACTATGGACTCGTGTGCCATGAGATGAGAGAAATGTCAATCTGGACATCATCATTTTGGGTTGCAAGTGACAAATTCTCTTGGTGGGTGAGCTGGATCCTCAACGGCCATTAAAACACAAGCAACAAAAAGAAAAAATAGGTTAAGGAGAGGGATCCCATCCATCATCATCCTCATTCCTCATCAAGGCCAACCATCACCTGAACACCTTCACCCCCAAACACAGAACAACCACTATCACTGACATAAATTTTCAACCATCAATAATCTCAGCAAGACAATCCAGCAACAACAAAAAGGAAAGAGCAAGGTAAAGCCAGCAATAACAATATCATCTTCATCAATTTTTTTTTTTAAAAAAGAAAACTAAAAGGAAGAGGGGAAGGGGCGTTCTCCCAGCCAGCGGCTAACATCATTATCATCCTCATGCTCCATCATCTTCCTCCTCCCTTCACTGCCATCATCATCATAGCTAACTTCTCCTGCACCATCAACAACTAATCATCCCCATTTTATTTCATTTCCAAACTCACACACAATACAACCCATATCACTATCAGCTGGTAATATAAAGTGAGAGAATGAGAGAAGAGGTCCCACCTCAGGCGCGGGCAAATGATGGGCCCCGGGGATGTTCACCGCCAACCAATCTCTCCACGGTCGTCTTCTGCCACCTCATTCTGAGCCCATGAAGTACCCGCTTCACACCACACCCGAAGCTCCCGCCACACCATCCTCTAAGGACACCACCTCTCCATAGATCAGTCGCGATCCCGATCTAGATCCACACGAGGACCAACGCCTCGCGAGTTGGGGGGCAGGATCGTGAAGGGCAGCCTCGCGCGTGAATATCGGAAGCTCTGCGGCAAGTCGCGATGGGCGGCGGTGGTCTCCGCACGCGACCTGCCCCTCTGCCTCGGCCTCCCAAGCGACGCCTCGGAACCATTCACGAAATCAGCGGCATCACGCCGGCGGGCGCCGCACCCTCGCGGTCCTGTGCTTCATGACCATGAGCCACCGTCGGACCCTTCTCTCTCTTCGACTCGCCACTAACGCCTGGCATCACTGCAAACCACACTTCAGATCCACGGCTCCATTGGCGTGCCCGTCGCTACCCTCCTGCAGGCTCTGCGCGATCACAACCAAGTCGGCCTCATGGTGAGGTCCTGGTCGCGGTTCCTGATCCTTCCTTCCTTCTCGCGGCGGTGATCTTGCCATTTTCTCTCTCTCTCTCCTTCTCTCTCTCATCCATCTTGTTCTCTCCTCAGCCCCCTTTCTTTTTTGTGTGAAGTGTTGTGTGTGTATACCGCGTGTGTCCAGGTGTGGGAGTGGGGTAGATGTGTGTGAGTGCGCGTGTGTTTGAGTGTGGGCTTGATGATTAGTTCATGTGTGTGTGGGTGTTTTAGTGGTGAGAGGAGGCGTTAGATAGGGAGTTAAAATTAGATCAAGAATTTATTTTTGTTATATTATTGTCATTATGAATAGTTTTAGTTAGTATCGTTTTATATTTGTTGGACCACATTTTGGGTTGTGCTTTATTTTCATAGGATTAAGTTTAATTAGGAGTTTTTTATTGCAATATTCTTTAATTGTTATTTGGATTTTTATTTTCATTAGTTAGATGGGTGTTGGGTTCGATTAGATATTTATATTTTTAGTTAAGTCTTATTGTTATTTTTGTTATTTTTAGATTAAGTGTTGTTTACTTTTTAAAAATAAAAATAAAATAAAAATGAGTGTTCTGCTAGTTTATGTTTTCCCTTTTCTTTAGGTGTTGTCCTTTTGTTTTAAAAAGAAAAAGGTGGTTATCATTTAGTTTGGGTCAAAGAAATAGGCTTACCAAAAAAATTTAATTGGGGTTCAAAATGAATTCTTGAGAATTTTGCTTTTATTTTTTTAACAAAATAAATGAAATGATCATTAGATGATATTTTGAAAATGTGATTAACTGAGTCGTGACGACTTGTTAATTCTATATCCTGGAATATTTTAGCTATGGCTGATATTCTTAAGCCCCTTTTTGATAATAAAATCAATCAACCTAAAATTATTTCAACAGAACTATGTGACTTTGAATTCCCCATTGCAGGATACGTGGAGGCGATTCAAATCCCTGTCAAGTCAAAATCTAATATTTATAATTTTTGTCTTAATTGTAAATTTTTCATGAGTTTTTTTAGGAGATATTTTATTTCATTTAATTTTCATTTCTTTAGGAAATATTTTATTTCAAATAAAAAAGTTAATTTAGACGGCTTGTTAACTGATATTTGGACATCTAATTGTGACAGCTTGATGTTCCAAATTTTCTTTAAAAACATGTTCTCTTTTATATTTTATTTTATTTTTGTAAAAAATATCAAAATAAATTTTTATCTTATTTGTAAATATTTATAATTCATAAGAAATTTTCATTTTCATATATTTAGTTTAAATTTGTTACTTATTTGTGAAATATTGTATTTTGAATAAAAATGTTAATTTAACCGTGAAGTTTGTTAACACAGTGTTTTTAACACCATTGTGACAGCTTGGTGTTCCTCAATTTATTTTTAAAATTTTTTGTAAATAAAAATATAAAAATGAATATTTTGAAAGGTTATTAATAATTTGCACAAATCAATTAAGGTACCGTCTAAGACGGGTGTATTAGGGTGCGTAGGATTAAATCCACCCTTCCCTATGCATAACCGACTCCGAATTCAATCTGGTTTCAAAGACAAATTTTTAATAAAACGGGTTTTTCCATGTTTTCCCAATTAAATAAACTTGGTGGCGACTCCAATTTTAACAATAATTTTTCGCCGTCCGTCGCGATCCGCGCGCAGATGGCGACTCCACTGGGGATTTCTTGAGAGTCAAGCCTAAATAATTGATTGTGCACATTATTATAACTTCTTTTTAGTTTATTTTATTTTATTTTTTTTATATTTATTTATTTTATATTTTTATCTTGTTATTTTCTTTTTATGCTAGAATTTTGTCAGCATTATTTTATTTCTTTGTGACAACCATAAGGTAGACGACTTTTGTTTGTTTTTTTTGTGAAAACTTTAGGGTAGGCGACTATTGTTGGTTTTGTATATTTGTTGTTTGTATTTATTTTGCAGGTATTTTACCATGGGTAGTTATAGGATTCCAGGTTTGTATGCTCCCTTCACACACAACACTCACACATTTATCACACACGAGTGAGGCCCTATACCCGGGTCTAAGTGCAACTTGAGATAGGTAAGAGATTGTGTAGTGGTAGCCATTTTGGATGTACATCCTGTTGGTTATTGCGAAAATCTCGTCTAGAGTGTGACTCTTCGTGAATGTCCTACATCTAGCGGTTCACCTTTTTGGGGATAACATTCCGAAATGAGCCTTTAACTCTAGAGGTGTAAATCCTGAGATCATAGACCTACCTGGTGAAAGTGCTCACAAAATAGAACAACCATAGGACCACGTTCTGACACCCATATTTTACCTCAAATAGGACACAAAGGGAGCATACCTTTTCTTTAATTAATTTATTTATTTTATGTACATAAATTCTTTAACATGCAAGTGTTTATTGTTTTTTTATATATAATAAAAAAAACTCACTTTTCTTCGTTGCTCCAAGGTTTGTTAGAGACCATATCAAAGTCTTGTTGTGAGTATCTAAAAATGGAAGCAAACATGAGACCAAACAATCATGAAGAGAAATGAAAAAGACTTTGCAACTCAAAACCAAGAAACCTGAAACGGAAAGCCTGAGATCCTTGAGTAGCGTTGAAAGCACCGCAACGTCTTTCTCTCACAAAAATGGGAAAATCTTGAGCCTATTAGAAGTGGAAATACAGGTAGAGGCAATCACAACATTGGCCCAGGTTATGATCCTCCACTCAATGCTTCACCTTTCAAGATTTTCAGTTGGCACCAACCCTTGAAGAATTTGAACGAATCCTGGGGTTACCGCTAGAAGGAGAAAAACCTTACAATTACAAGGACATTATGCTTCTTTGCACACTATAGCAAATGTCCTAAAGGTAAATGTAAGAAATTTGCATGAAGCCCAGAAATGTAGAAATGGGACAAAGGGATTCACAAGAGATTATTTGGAGAAGCATTTGCACAGCTTAGCTCAAGCGAAGATTGGGACACTTTTTCAGATGTGTTGACCCTCACCATTTATGGCACCGTCTTGTTTCCCAATATTGACGGTTTCATAGATCTTGCAGCGATTGATGTGTTCCTTGCTAGAAAGTTTCATGGTCACAATCCTTTAGCCCTCCTAGCAGATGTCTCCTGTTCCTTGGATTTTTGTCATGAGAGGAATGGTAAGAGAATTTTGTGTTGTTTACCAATACTATATGTGTGGGTTACCGCGCATATCTTCCAAAGAAATTACAAGGCATCTTGTCCCCTTGATGATCTAAAAATGCATCGTATCAAGAAGAAAAGTGGGCGAGAATGGGCTGAAGACCTGGTTAAATTGAATGAAAAGGTGATCGATGGTACCCTTGGTGGGAAGATGGGCAGACCTTGATTTACCAGTGCGGAGACTTTCCAAATGTACCCCTTATGGGTACTCGAGGGTGTATAAATTACAATCCAGCATTGGTGTTGCGCAAGCTGGTTACCCCATGATGGGACCGCCTTCCGAAGCTCAATTACTCCATTTGTCCTTTATTACCTAGATTCCCATGACGTTGGCCTACTACGGAAGGTCCAATTTGCTTGGAACAACGTCATCCGAAAAGGAAAAGAATTGGGAGTTAGGAGTGTGCGGTAAAAGAAAATTACCGCCAATGGGTGAAAAGTAGGGCTCAAGAGGTCAAGTTGCCATTCAGAATCTTGACAACAATTATTCCTAACAAGACATCGGCCTTGCATTCTAATGAAAATGAAGAAATCAAAGAAATGAAAGAAAGGTTGGACAAGGCTAAACAAGAAAAGGTACAAGTGGAGTTCGAGTTGAAAAACGCTCAGCATGATTATGCAACTTTAAAGCGAGAAATTGCTGAAAAAGATCAGATTCTAGAAGGGACCAGTAAAAGGCTAAAAATGGGCAGGAACACATGGTAAAGACCAAAGAATGTTTTGAAGCTGCCAATAAAGAACTAAAGCTTCGAAGGCAAGAACGTGATATGGCAATAACTGAAAATCAGCAACTAAAGGAGCTACTTCGAAAGGCCAAGATTGCTGGAGGCGCTAGCAAAAGGAACAAATGAAGCAACAAATAGAAGAAATGAACAAGGAATATCATAGGGAAGCTGAGGAATTAAATCAACACATGAAAAATGAGATCCTGAAGTATCAAGCCCCTAGGAGAAGAAAAGGAAAAAGTTGCAAATTTGGATCTTGAGGTGCAACACCAAGATCATGTCATTCATGAGTTGAAGATTCGCTTTCGAACTTAGCAGGGTTGGCTAATGCGGCAATAGAAGACGTTCCAAGACACTTAAAGCTGGCTGAGCAGGAAATCATCCCTTTTGAAACCCCAACTGAAATTAGCAGCTTTGTTGGCTATTGTAAGGACTTGATTGGGAGAATGAAGCAAATAATCGCGGAAGACGTTGAAGACACATAAAGGCTTTTTGTTGGGTAGCATTGTTGTCGACATTTATGATGTATTTCCTTTTGAATGGTTGTATGAAAAATGATGATTGTGACAAATGATAAATAAAAGAATGTTTGTTTCTTTGCATTGTGTTGGTCTCATGGCAATAGCTATAACTTAGTACCTTTGAACGAGACGTTCTGGAAACAGTTATCATCAAAGATACTCACGTCAAGACCAGATATATTTGCCGCTCTCTAACAAATTGCAATATTTTTATCTTTTCACTAATTCTTTTTCTCTTTTCTTCTTAACAAAAGGTAAAACTGTGTCACAATTGGGCGCCCAAGGAAGGAAGATACCGATCTAACTCGTATTCACAATACCAGAGCTCGGACTAAGATGGCTGGTGGTAATCATGAACCAGGAAATGCTTCTGACCAAGTAAAAAGTTTGAGCATGGAAGTTGATGCAGTGAGAGGGAAATTGAATGAAATGTCAAATAACCAAGCAAAGATGGAAGAAATGATGAGAGCCATGAAGGAGTCACTGGATTTATTAGGAGCTAATCCAAACGAGACATAGTGACTGCGTCAGGAGGGTACAACCAAGCACTGCAATGGTAGCCATACGGGAACATCAAATGTGGCTGTAAATGTCACTCAAGGGTGAACGAGGATGAAATTCTGAATAACCTTCATGGACAGCCACCACCAACAATGCCATTGGTGATCCCAATTGGGGAAGGCTATCGTCCATTAGCAGGCACGGGCATGCTACTCCTCTTTGGGAGCCACCTCATGTTGTCATCCAAAAACAACCATTTTCCTCAGAATAGCTCCAGAGGTGAATAAAGACAAATTCAGAGAAGAATGGATGAAGAAGATTCAAGATCAAATTAAGGCCATTCAGGGACCTAACACCTATGGCTATGTGGAAATTGAGCAACTATGTCCTCCTAGATCTGATAGTTCCCAAAGACTTCAAGGTTCCTGACTTCTCAAAATATGATGGGGGCAATCCTTTGTTCCATTTGAAGAGTTATTGTACTAAAATGGCGATATGGTCCAAAGATGAGAAGTTTTCATTAGCTTTTTCCATGAAAGCTTAAGTGGTCCTGCTTTAGAATGGTATATTCAGTTAGACCATTCTAAAATTTCCTGTTGGAGAGAATTGGTTGATCAATTCATGAGTCAGTACAAGTTCAACATGGAAATAGCACCCACCGTGAGCAATTAAGCACAATGCAAAGGAAGAAGGAGGAGTCATTTAAACAATATGCTCAAAGATGGAGAACTTTAGCTGCAGGTGCAACCGCCACTTATCCCTTCTGAAATGTGTTCGTACTTTTTGGGGACCTTAGGATCTCCTTATATTGGGACAATGGCAGGAGCAGCATACAAAGATTTTTGAGCTAGTGACCGCAGGTGAAAGAATTGAGAGTTTGGCTAAAGCTGGGAAACTTCCTATGAGCAATGAGGACACGAGAAGAGGATTCCGCCTAGGAAAAAAGAGGCGGAAGTAAGTTATGTGCAAGGTCAGCAATCTTTCATTCCAAGATATACCTCGACACGGCCAAGACCCCAAATACCATCCATCTCTCCTTACCCACTATACCAAGTCACTCCAAATGCAAATACAATTCCATACCCCCAACCTCAAGTCAATAACATCCATATACGCCCATACCAACCAGCTCGCCCAACATACACCTATAACCCAACCATACATCCTCAGAATCACCCAAATACCACACCACCACGGCCTAATACCCAAAACCAAAGTCGTTCTCGATTCCCAAACTTACCACCTTTCCCGAAACTATCCATCTCAAATGCTGATCTTTCAACGACTAGTTGATGCTCATCTCATCTCGGCATATCTGTGCGTCCATTAGAACCACCATACCCAGCTTGGTATAACCCGAACTTAACTTGCAAATATCATATGGACATAGCAGGACATTCCATCGAGGATTGTGAAGGTTTCAAGACGGAGTGAAGAAGCTAATTGCTTGTGGGAGGTTGGATTTTCAAGAGGAGTCAAAACCAGATATTGTCCATAATCCAATTCCAAATCATGAAGGAGGAGGTCGAGTAAATGCTTTGGAGGTAGAAGAACCACTGATCAAGAAGGTTTTGAATCTTCAAACCCCTATGCAGAAAATTTTTATCGGCTTGAAGGAGGCTGGTTACAATATAACAGGCACCTCTCTGACAATAAAGGAGAATGAGAAATATGATGTGGAATCAAGTTGTGCATACCATTGTGGAAGTCTGGGGCATGATATTGAGGACTGTTGGGATTTCAAGGTTCATGTACAGGGATTGCTTAACTTGGGTGTTATACAAGCAAAAAAGAAGCAAAATGTCTTTGAGGAGGTGAATGTGATCGAGCGTTTTGTACTTCGAGTGCCTCCGCTTAATCAGGCACCAAAGCCAGAAAAGGTAGTGATCACTGTGAAGAAACCAACACCCTTTGTGTATGAGGACACACATGCCGTACCTTGGAATTATGAGACCAAGGTTGAAATGAAAAGTGACATAGGGGAAACCTCAAAAGCTCAAGGAGGTGAGGAAGTGACCAGTGTCATGGAGGTAAAAGGAATAACAAGAAGTGGAAGGGTGTATGGACCCAAGGAGTTGGAAAAAGGGAAATTTGTTGATGAAGGGATTATTGAAAAAGGTTAGAGTCAGGAAGAAAGAAAAAGAAGAGGAGGAAGAAGAGTTCCTTAAAATCATGAAACAGAGCGAGTATGATATTCTGGAACAATTAAAGAAGACTCCTGCTAGAATATCTTTCTGTCACTAATCTTGTCCTCTGAATCTCATCAAAAGGCAATATTGAAGGTCCTGAAGGAAGCCTATGTCAAGCCCGACACTTCATTGGAGAACATGATAAGTATGGTGGATCCAGTGAAACGTGTCAATATGATCACATTCTTAGATGAAGAAGTGATATCACGGGCTAACCCACAAGCGCTACATATAACCCTCAAATGCAAAGGCCACATAGTGCCTAGAGTCCTTATTGATGGAGGATCAGGGTTAAATGTATTACCACTGTCCACTTTGAAACAACTATCAATGAGTGTGGATGATATATCACCTCAAGTGATGGTTGTAAAAGCTTTTGATGGAGCTACGAAAAACATTCTAGGTGAGGTGGTGTTGCCACTAGAGATTGGGCCAAGCAAATCACAAGTGTTATTCCAGGTGATGGAGATTGGCTCAGATTATAACATGTTGCTAGGAAGACCGTGGATTAATGATATAGGTGCTGTCCCTTCAACCTTGCATCAAAAGGTTAAATATATTGAGAATGGATCATTGTCACAATCCATGGAGAAAGGGACATCATTGTATCCAAACCAGTCTCACTACCATATGTGGAGAATGTGGAGTCGATAGACAATAACTTGTGGCATAGCCTGGAGTTGGTGAAGCCCGGATATGAATGCAATGGGTCCATAATGCAGAATGTTAATCAAATAGTGGCTCATATCATGGCTAAGAATGGATACCTACATGGTAAAGGGTTAGGACCACAGTTGCAAGGTATTAGAGTACCTATATCGGTCTCCAAGAAACCTAATCGATTTGGATTGGGATATAATGCACCGTTAGAAGAGGAAATGGATGCCATGGTCCTCCAACAGGAGAAACATGAGAAGAAAATAAAACAGATCCCTCACTTGAAGGAAACATTTCCTAGTCCAGCTGAAGTGATTACAGGTGGAAAAGTTCATTCCCCTTGCGGTCTCACCATCAACACCTTGGACATAGAGACAACTGAAGAAGCAACAAGATTTATGCTGCCAACAATGATGAAATGCTGATGAACTGGAACTGAACCAGTGATTGATGTTATTGCTGCAAAGTAATTATTTGTGTTGTATCAGTAAAGACTATTTATGCTTTTATTTATGCTACTTGAAGACATCATAAATAAACTTGTGTGTTTATTCAGCAATATTTCTTCCTATTCCCATCTTTTATATTTCTTGGTGTCTTTCATTCTCCTTGTTTCAATCCTCTATTTGCTTTCTCTTTATCATCATTTTTAGCTCATTAATTTTTATTTTTCTTATTTTATTTTGCATTTTTCCACTATTTGTTTTGGCCTTCCAACCCACCACAATTGCTTTCCAGGAATCTAAATGCTATAGAAATTTTGCCTCATGAAAGGGAATTTGAAAACTCGTCAATTGGTTCTCTTGCCAATTGATTGTGATAGCCATGAATCTGATGAAGATCAAGAAATTGTTGGGCAATTTTCAGACTTGGAACATACAAAAAGGGATTTGACTTAGACAATGAGGTGATCGAGTTGATTAACATGGGCATTGAAGAAGAGAAAAAGGAGCTGAAAATAGTGGAAAATCCAAAACGCTCAGAAATGATTGCATTGTTCAAAGAATACCTGGATGTCTTTGCGTGGTCCTACCATGATATGCCGGGCTGGATCCAGAAATAGCTTCACATAAGATTCCTTTATATGCGGAGCTGAACCGAAAAGCAAAAGTTGAGAAGGATGCGGCCTGAAATGTCATTGAAAATAAAAGAGGAGGTGACTAAACGCGCCGGATTTTTGGAGGTGTCAAGACACACTGAACTGGGTGGCTAACATTGTGCCCGTGCCTAAAAAGGATGGAAAAGTTAGAATGTGCGTGGATTATCGGATCTAAACAAAGCTAGCCCAAAAGACGATTTTCCACTCCCTCACATTGATGTCCTAGTCGATAATACAGCTGGAAATCACCGTTTTTCATTTATGGATGGGTACTCAGGGTATAATCAGATTCCTATGGACGTTCACGACAAAGGAAAAACTACTTTCATAACGCCGTGGGGAACATTCTGCTATCCAGTCATGCCATTCGGATTGAAAAATGCTGGTGCCACCTACCAACGTGCCATGGTTGCATTATTCCATGACATGATGCATAAAGAGATTGAAGTGTATGTGGATGACATGGTCGCCAAGTCTAAAGAGGGAGAAAGTCATGTAAGTTCTACAAAAGTTGTTCGAAAGGCTCAGAAAATATAAGTTGCGGCTGAACCCGAATAAATGTGTCTTTGGAGCATCTCAGGGAAATTACTCGGATTCATTGTCGAGAGAGGGGATAAAGGTAGATCCAGACAAAGTAAAGGCGATGAGATGCCGGCTCCCGAACCGAAAGGGAAGTGAGAAGTTTTCTTGGGAGGCTCAACTACATTGCTAGATTCATTGCCAATTTGACTAGCACTTGTGAGCCGATATTCAAGCTGTTACGAAAGCATCAGCCTGGAGAATGGAATGAAGAGTGCCAAGAAGCCTTTGACAAAATAAAGGCTTATTTAATAAAACCTCCAGTTTTGACCCCACCTATACCAGGTCGTCCTCTAATATTGTACCTCAGTGTTGCCCACGTCACTTGGGGCAATGTTGGGACAATATGATGAGTATGGAAAGAAGGAACAAGCTATTTATTATCTGAGCAAGAAGTTTAATGACTGTGAATCCGCTATTTGGCAATTGAGAAGACCTGTGCATTAGCATGGGCCTCTAAAAGGCTGAGGCAATACATGTTATACTACACTACTTGGTTAATCTCTCAAATGGATCCATTGAGATACATATTTGATAGTCCCCATGTGTCATTGAGAATGTCAAAGTGGCAAGTGATACTTAGAATTTGATATCAAGTATATGACTCAAAAGTCTGTCAAGGGAGGTGCAATTGCTGATCACTTAGCTGAAAACCCTTTGGAGGATGGACAACCCACCACGGCTGAGTTTCCTGATAATGAGGTATTGGTGGTGGAAAAAGAAGATGTAGAAGAGGAGAATACATGGAAGATGTACTTTGATGGGGCTGTCAACATGAATGGATGTGGAGTAGGAGCTGCGTAGTATCACCAAGCTGGAAAACAAGTCTCCATCAAATTAGATTTTGAATGTACCAACAACATTGCAGAGTATGAGGCATGTGCAAATGGTTTGCAAGTGGCAATTGACTTGGGAATCAAAGAACTAAAAGTCTTTGGAGATTCGGCACTCATAATCTACCAAGTTAATGGACAATGGCGTACAAAGGATCCCAAATTGGTACCTTATCAAAAGCACTTGTCTCAACTAATTGAGCACTTTGATGATATATCATTTTCTCACTTAACTCGAGACAAGAACCAATATGCGGATGCATTGGCAACTTTGGCTGTAATGACTAAATTGGAAGTCCACACCAATGTCCAACCTATCCATGTAGAGGTACAAGATGAACCATATCCTGTGGTAATGTAGAGGCTGAACCAGACGGTCAACCATGGTATCATGATATCAGCAGTATATTCAAAAGGGAGAATACCCAGCTGGGCAAATGAGATAAGCAAGAAGACAATCCGACGACTGGCTATGTCCTTTTTCCTGAATGGGGAAGTCCTTTACAAGAGGAATCATGACACCACTCTCCTTAGATGTGTAGATGCTCATGAAGCTCGAATAATCATGACTGAAGTCCATGAAGGAATTTGCAGAACTCATGCCAATGGACACATGATGGCACGCAAAATCCTAAGAAGTGGTTATTATTGGTCCACCATGGAGAATGACTTTATCAATCATGTTCGGAAATGCCACAAATGCCAAATATATGCAGACCGAATCAATGCTCCTCCAGTTCCATTACACAACATGGTATCTCCCTGGCCTTTCTCGATGTGGGGCATGGATGTGATCGGCTCAATTAATCCCAAAGCATCCAATGGTCATCGCTTCATTTTGGTGGCAATAGACTATTTCACTAAATGGGTGGAAGCCTTCATATGCCAGGATTACACAGAAGGTGTTTCTTAGATTCATCAAAAGGGACATTATCTAGATATGGAATTCCAGAAAGAATCATCACAGACAATGCTCCTAATCTCAATGGTGCCGAAGTTCAGAAATTTTTCAAGACTTTCAAAATCAAGCACCACAACTGCTCCTTCAGACCTCAAATGAATGGCGCGGTTGAGGCAAATAAAAACATCAAGAAAATCATCGCCAAAATGGTGGTAAATTACAAAGATTGGCATGAGATGCTGCCATATGCTTTACATGCATATCGTACCAGTATACGATCGAGACAGGGATGACTCCCTTCTCATTGGTATATGGAACAGAAGCTATATCCCATAGAAGTGGAAATCCCGTCATTAAGGGTTCTAATGGAGGCTGATTAGAGGAATCTGAATGGGTGAAGGCTCGATATGAACGAGTTGAACATGATAGAAGAAAGAAGATTGACAGCTATTTGTCATGGCCAATTGTACCAAAGTAGGATGGCCAAAGCTTTTAACAAGAAAGTTCGTCCTAGAGATTTTTATCCGGAGATTTGGTTCTGAAGAAAATTCTCCCGAACAGGAGGACGCACGGGAAAATGGGCTCCGAGTTATGAGGGTCCTTACATTGTCAAACAAGCGCTCTCAGGTGGGGCATTGATTTTGCAAAACATGGATGGACAAGAATTGCCTAAACCAATCAACATGATGCAAGTCAAAAGGTTTTATGCTTGAAAAGATGCTAAAAAAAAAGAAAGAAAAAAACGTTAGGTTGAAAACTGAAAGAGCGGCCTAAGCAAAAATTAGGCAAAACAAAAAAAGAGCTCGTTAGGTCGAAAACTCGAAAGAGCGGCCTAAGCAAAAGTTAGAGCAAAGCATCATCTCAAGCAATCTACACTGGGGCAATTTTGGTGATAAGTTCATCCTCAGAGCAAAGCAGGCTGGGCTGAAGCTGGGGGCAGTCTTGGGGAATTAAGAAAAGGAAAAATTGAAGGCTCGACAACGGAAGCAATGGTTATAGCATCCAATTCACTGTGAGAAATCAATTGAATGAGCCACAAAGAACCAAAACTGGGGCAAAATTTTCATGTCTTTCACAATCCTATCTTTCATTTTTGTGGTTGTCTCTTGCCAAATATTTTGTCATCCAATACACCAAGCAATAAATATGTCCATTCAGTTAATTCTTCCACTTTCTCTTTGAATGCATGTTTATTTACGATGTCTCAAATAGGATATATTTAAGTTTAAATTATACAACCTAACAATGTTTATAGCAATACATCAATGACTAGCATCACACCAAGAGAATTCAGAAGTCTCATTTAAGCTTGCAGAAAAGCAATCATCATCCTTTAAAGTGGGAAAAGAGAAAAGAAGAAAGAATGGAAAGAAGTGGGTAAAGTTCAGGAAAAGAAGGAAACCTTACTTGTGCCAGAAAGTCTAGCTCAAGAATTACGAGTTTGATCGGTTAAAGTCTTCCTCGAGGCTTGCTTGATTTGGATAAGTTAGTTCTTCAAGAATGTGTCGAAATAAAGCAAGTGAGTGATAAATTTGTGACTTTTGCATATAACAAAAAACAAAAGAAAGGCAGTGCAAATCATTGTTTTCAGTGCAATTTACTTTCCGGCATAAGATTGCCACTTTACTTTCAAGTCGGCCTCAGATTGCCAATTTATTTTCAGTCGGCCTCAGATTGCCACCAATTTATTTTCCTATCGGCCTCAGATTGCCAAATTTACATTTTCGTCGGCCTAAGATTGCCAATTTACTTTCATGGCCTCAGATTGCCACCAACCAGTCGGCCTCAGATCCACCAATTTATTTTCCTATTGGCCTCAGATTGCCAAATTTACATTTCAATCGGCCTCAGATTGCCAATTTATTTTTCAGACGCCTCAGATTGCCACCAATTTATTTTCCTGCCTCAGATTGCCAAATTTACATTTCAGTCGGCCTAGATTGCCAATTTATTTTTGGCCTCAGATTGCCACCAATTTATTTTCAGCCGGCCTCAGATTGCCAAATTTATATTTCAATCGGCCTGATTGCCACTTTATTTTAGTCGGCCTAAGATTGCCAATTTATTTTAGACGGCCTCAGATTGCCACCAATTTATTTTCCTGTCCCTAGATTGCCAAATTTACATTTCAGTCGGCCTCAGATTGCAATTTACATTTCAGTCGGCCTCAGATTGCCAATTTATTTCATCCTAGATTGCCACCAATTTATATTTCAGTCGCCTCAGATTGCCACTTTATTTTCAGTGGCCTAAGATTGCCAATTTATTTTAGTCGGCCTCAGATTGCCACCAATTTATTTTCCTGCGGCCTAAGATTGCCAAATTTACATTTCAGTCGGCCTCAAATTGCCAATTTATTTTCTTGTCGGCCTCAATTGCCAATTTACATTCCTGTCGGCCTCAGATTGTCATCTTTTAATTTCCTGTCACTTGTGGACCCGTATCCAATTGGTTGCAAGATTTTCAAATTCCTGTGAGCCCTGTCGGCTTTACATTTTGTCACTTTCGCAATATTTTTTAACTTCTTGGCACTTGTTGACCCATATCCAGTTAGTCAAGGCCTTTAAGCTCCTATCAGCCTTGTCGGTTTGTAATTTCAGCCCCATCAACTTTTGAATTTCCTAAGTTCTGTTGGTTTTTACATTTCTTGTCATTTGTGAATTTGTGTCAAATTAGTTAGTGTCTTTTCTTTGCATGATTCATACATAGGCGATTTCTGAATTGCATAGTTTGCATATGGTTTTCTTGAATGTTTAGACTTTTTCAAAATTAGAATTTAATCTACTTTTTCAAAATTAGAATTTAATCTTTCTTGTATTTGCATTTCATGCATTACCAAACAAAATCAATGTTCATATCTTTACTCATTCCTTATGAAGACAATATGTAAAATTTAGGTTTTTCATATTCTATCATAAGAAATAAAGAGGGGCAAGTGAAAACAATTTTGTCAAACCCATAAAACAAAAACAAAAATTTTGCTAGCATGTTTTAGAGTGTTGCTCATTTATAGACTCATGTTGGTAATTTTTATTTTGATGAGTGAAATTGCAAACCATTGCAAGTCTTGTCTTGTAGTTCTTTGTTGTGTGTAATCCGAATTCATTTTTAGATTTTTTTTATTATTTCATTTTACCATGGTTTTACATTTTTGTTCATATGCATAAAAAATGAATGAAAAAAAATCCAATCCATTACGCCCATTGCATTTTGTTTTACAAATAACAATAAAAGATAAAATAAAAAGGGAGGGAGGAGTCACGAACTCCTGATTCTTCGTCCCTGCCAAATTCCATTCCCTGCCAAAATGAACTATGGACTCGTGCAGCCATGGAGATGGGAGAAATGTCAGTATTCTGGACATCATCATTTTGGGTTGCAAGTGACAAATTCTCTTCGGTGGGTGAGCCCCATCCTACAACGGCCATTCAGAACAGCAACAAAAAGAAAAAATAGGTTCACCCGTAAGGACGCCCCTCTCTCTCTTTGACTCGCCACTAACGCCTGGCATCACCGCGAACCACACTTCAGTTCGCGGCCCATCGTGCCCCATCGCTACCCTCCGCGCTCCGCCATGATCACAACCAAGTCGGCCTCATGGTGGGGGCGCGTGGCGGTTGTTTCGTCCCTTCCTTCCTTCCTCTCGCGGTGATGCTGCCATTTCTCTCTCTCTCTCTCTCTCTTTCTCTCTCATCATCCATCTTTGTTCTCTCCCTCAGCCTATTTTCTTTCTACGTGTGTGAAGTGTTGTGTGTGTATACCGCGTGTGTAGGTGTGGGAGTGGGGTAGAATGTGTGAGTGCGCGTGTGTTTGAGTGTGTGGTGTGGGCTGGTGAGTTAGTTCATGTGTGTGTGGGTGTTTTAGTGGTGAGAGAGCGCGTTAGATAGGGAGTTAAAAGTAGATAAGAATTTATTTTTTATTATTGTCATTATGAATAGTTTTAATTAGTATCGTTTTATATTTGTTGGACCACATTGTGCTTTATTTTCATAGGATTAAGTTTAATTAGGAGTTTTTTTTATTGGTATTCTTTAATTGTTATTTGGATTTTTATTTTCATTAGTTAGATGGGTGTTGGGTTCGATTAGATATTTTATATTTTTAGTTAAGTCTTATTGTTATTTTTGTTATTTTTCAGATTAAGTGTTGTTTACTTTTTAAAAATAAAAATAAAATAAAATGAGTGTTCTACTAGTTATGTTTTCCCTTTTCTTTAGGTGTTGTCCTTTTGTTTTAAAAAGAAAAAGGTGGTTATCATTTAGTTTGGGTCAAAGAAAATAGGCTTACCAAAAAATTTTAATTGGGGTTCAAAATGAATTCTTGAGAATTTTGCTTTTTTTTATTTTTTTTAACAAAATAAATGAAATGATCATTAGATGATATTTTGAAAATGTGATTAACTAGTCGTGACGACTTGTTAATTCTATATCCTGGAATATTTTAGCTGTAACTTGATATTCTTAAGCCCCTTTTTGATAATAAAATCAATCAACCTAAAATTATCTTCAACAGAACTATGTGACTTTGAATTCCCCATTGCAGGAGGATACGTAGAGAGCGATTCAAAATCCCTGTCAAGTCAAAATCTAATATTTATAATTTTTGTCTTAATTGTAAATTTTTCATGAGTTTTTTTTAGGAGATATTTTATTTCATTTAATTTTCATTTCTTTAGGAAATATTTTATTTCAAATAAAAAAGTTAATTTAGGGGACGGCTTGTTAACTGATACTTGGACATCTGAGTTGTGAACTTGATGTTCCAAATTTTCTTTAAAAACATGTTCTCTTTTATATTTTATTTTATTTTTGCAAAAAATATCAAGATAAATTTTTATCTTATTTGTAAATATTTATAATTCATAAGAAATTTTCATTTTCATATATTTAGTTTAAATTTGTTACTTATTTATGAAATATTATATTTTGAATAAAAATGTTAATTTAACCGTGACGGTTTGTTAACACAGTGTTTTTTAACACCTGAGTTGTGACAGCTTGGTGTTCCTCAATTTATTTTAAAATTTTTCGTAAATAAAAAATATAAAAATGAATATTTTGAAAGGTTATTAATAATTTGCACAATCAATTAAGGTCCGTCTAAAGACGGGTGTATTAGGTGCGTGGGTTAAATCCTACCCTTCCCTATGCATAACGACTCCGAATTCACATCTGGTTTCAAAGACAAATTTTTTAACAAAACGGGTTTTTCCATGTTTTTCCAATTAAATAAACTTGGTGGCAACTCCAATTTTAAATGATTTTTCGGGTCTCCGGGCGAATCCGGTTGCGACACGTGGGATACGACGGAGATTATCGATGGGTATGGATCTCTGGTAACTATGATGAATGCACTGATGGGTTAACTTTTTTATTTTTTACATAGTTTTTCATCAAAATAATAGACGACAATTGGTATTACCCTCAACAATGCTTGGCGTCATCAGGTGACATATGACACGCACAAATTCTGATGGGCATCCTGGGGTGTAATGATGTGGATATTTATTCCACTATTTCAGTAACTTGTCGATATAACCTAGCACGCCACATGGCACAAATGGTATCCGATGGTCTCAGGTAATGGATATATATATATATATATATATATATATATATATATATATATATATATATAAACTAACATTTTGATACTAAATTAAATTTTATTTTTTTCATCTTCATTACTGATGGCCAGACTAACAGGTTTTAAATAAATTAAATTTTAAATTATTATTATTATTATTAATTATCAACAGGTATACCAACGAGTTTGTATTAAATTATATTATATTTTTTAAATCATATTATCGATGGATTTAAATTAAATTAAATTTTATTTTTTTATTATTAATCACTAACGGGCATACCAGCGAGTTTTGGTTCGCGCATCTCTTGGGATTCCCTTTTCTCGTTGGTAAATCGGTCAATAATTAGTAAAACTTGAAATGCATCATTTTATTTAACATTTATACCCATGGGTAACCCACAAATGTTTTAAATCAAAACCCCTTTCTTCCTCATTTTGCAACGTGCTCTCTCTCTCCGGCCACCACCCTTCCTCCCTACCACTGAGCTCTATTCGCAAAACTAAGGCCACCATTGGAATCTAGGGACATTTCTGAACATTTTAATCAGTTTAGTCTTTTTATTTAGCTTAATTTTTTGGTTCATTTTCATTGCCCAAAGTGTTAGTTTTTAATGCATTGGAGAGTGATTGTTGTTACTATTTTGTCAATGTAGGAGTTCTATTGGAGGGACACTGGCAGTGTTGATTATGGGAGCTTTGGTTTTTTTTTCTATTTTTATTATTATTTTCTTTTTCAATTTTTATACTTGTGCAAAATTAAATATTTGTTCATTTTGAATTTTCAAGATTGGATTTGGTTGTGCAATGGAAGCTTTTGATTTTTTATATGTGCATTGCTATATAGGTTAGTAACGAAATCATTGTTATTTATATGCTTTAATATGTATGTAGGATAAAGACTTATGATTTCTAGGATATAATTGTTGGAAATAGAATTGCACGAATACACTAAAGGGTGTAGAGGTCATTCATTGACTTGTTTGCATTGTTTGTTGTGAGTTTGTTTGCCTTTGTGGAGATTTGAGGATATGCATGTTATGGAGTTATAAGAGAATATGCTCTAGAATGGTTTTAGAATTATGTGAATTATGTGTAATTGTTTAGTTGTGATTATTTAAATGTCTATTATGTTGTTGTCATTTAATAATGTCTTTGATTGTTGAATGAATACATTGATTAATTGATGATAAAAGCTCCTAATTTAAGCAAGATGCTCAAAATTTTGTGAACATTTTGCTAGGCAAACAAAATTAAAAGTAATTGAACTAAAAACATTTAAAGACAAATTGAATGTGTTTAAAAGTAACAATGTGATGTCTTTGAAAAATTGTAAGGTTTAGGGTTACTTACACGAGTAATGATTCCTTCAACCCCATCATGGATTATGATAGATTGCATCCTAATAGGGAGAGCATTAAATCGAAATTCTATAATGATGTTGAAGAATTTATGAGGGTAGTATGTCAAACATGATAGTTCATTGATAAGGCAAAAGTTAGGTGTCCAAGTAATAAATGCAAATGTAGGAAGTATTTAGATGATGATACCATCAGGTTCATTTGTGCAAGTGGGGATTCATGCCAGACTATTAGATTTTGACCAAGCATAAAGAGGTAGTTAATCAGGGAATCAAGTGGGTTTGTTTCAAATTGGAAGTAGTTCTATTGGGTCCACATAACTCAGCACAATGTGGGTAATATATCATGGGAGAACAATATGTGTAGACATCAAGAGATGATTTTTTATGGGTCCTAAATTTGCGCATTATTCTCAGCCTTCAGTTAAGAAACTCAACCAAAATGCATCTAAATTTTATAGTGAGAGTTGCAAATCAACCTTTATGGGAGGATTATGTGTACTTCGAGTTATTATTACTAGTTCAAATGTTGAGTATTAAATTTGAAGAGAACCAAAGCCAAATTCTTTTTTCAGTGCGCTACAGTGATTAGTGAGCTAAGTCTGAATCCCAATGTAATTCTAAAAGATTTTTATCAGGCTAAAAAATTAGTTTCTAAACTTGGGTGGAAGAAATAAAGATTGTTTGCTGTTTGAAATGTTGCATTCTTTATTACAAAGATGATGTTACATTGACCGAGTATACATTCTGCCACGAGCCTACGTTTAAACCTAAGAGATATGGAAATGGGAGGTATAAATATGTCCCTAGAAAAGAATGCACTATCTGCCTTAATCCTACACTCAAGAGACTATATGCATCAATGAGCTTAGCTTTTTATATGGGGTGGCATAGTGAAAATCAGAGGGATGATAGTGTGATGACTCATCCATTACATGGTGAAGCGTGGAAACATTTTCATTGAACATAACTCATTTGTCTCTGACCCCCAAACTATTAGATTGAAACTCTATTCAGATGAATTTACCCCAAATAACAAATTAATACTCCCTATTCATGTTAGCCTATAGTTGTTATGCCAAACAATCTCCCTCTTGAAACGTGCAAGAAAGATCCTTACTTGTTCTTAGCATGTATAATCCCTAGCCCTAACAATCTAAAAGCTAAGATTGATGTGTATCTTCGATCCCTAATTGATGAATTGAATGAGTTGTGGTGTGAGGGTGTTTGTACTTAAGGTTTTGGGTTTAGAGTTTACGATTTAGGGTTTAGGGTTTAGGTCGGTGATTATACATAATAAGAATAAGTAAGGATCTTTCATGCACATTTAGGAAGGAGATTGACGGCATAACAACTATGGACCAACATGAATTGGGTTTGCTAAATTGGTTATTCGGTAAATCCATCTGAATAAGAGTCCCAATATAACATTTCAGGGGTTAGAGGCAAACTAAGGATATGTTCGATAAAAATATTTCCATATTTAACCATGTGATAAATGAGTCATAGCATTGTCACCCCTCTAATTTTCACCATGCCTGTTCATATGAGAAGCGAGCTCATTGATGCATAGAGGCTCTTGAGTATAGGGATTAATAGCAGATAGTGCATCATTTTTTAAGAGACATCCTTATACCTTCCACTTACACGTCTTTTAGGTTTAAACCTAGGCTCATGGAATGCAATATCATCTTTGTGATTTCATGATGAGGGCGACATTAATGTGAACCATCAATAACTTTCTAGCTTATGGAATTTTATTGAGATGATGACACAAGGCAAATTAGAATGCACAATTTGCATGGAAGATACTTAGGCATTCACTTTGAAAGACGGAAAAAAGAACTCGTTGTTTGATTATCATATGAGGTTCTTAGATATTGATCATCCATATAGGTGAAGCATATATGATTTTGAAAGTAATTATGTAGAATGCGATGAGCCTCCAGGTTAGACTAAGTGGTTGCTAATGTGGGATTGAGTTAAGGATCTCCAAAAATAACAGAAGTTGAAAAGGTAGTGCCATTGCTAGGCTATGGGGTTTGGCATAATTTGACCAAGTAAAGTATCTACTAGGAGTTCCTACCTGGAAAGATAATTTGGTGCATCATTTTTTAGATGTCATGAATATTGAGAAAATGCGTTCAAATACTATGAGCACTATAATGGATCCAGATCAAACCAAAGACAATGATAAGACAAAGGCATGATCTAGCTGATATTGCACATGGTTTAGTTGCATTTACAAGAGATGATCGTTTCTATAAACCAAAGGCCAAATATGCTTTAAATTCTACTTAGAAACAAGCTGTTTATTGGTGGCTTTAGGAGTTGAGAATACTTAATTATTGTGCTTCTAACTTAGGTAGATGTGTCAATATTGCACAAGGTAAGCTTGTTGGCATGAAAAATCATGATTGTTAATTTGTCATGTCTTCATGGAGTGTTTGCTTCTCGTTGTATTCAGAGAGCTACCTGATGTTGTCTGGAAGCCCCTAACCAAGCAGTATTTTAGAGATTTAAGCTTTTCTACTCTTAGGGTTAATGATCTATTGTCATAGAAAAAATTCCCTTTATTCTGCAAATTAGAGAGAATATTTCCTCTTGGGTTGTTTGACTCAATGGAATACTTACCCATATATTTGGCATATGAAGCACAAATGTATGGACCAATTCATACATGTGGATGTATTCATTTGAAAGGAAAATTTGAGGGTTTAAAAGAACTGTGAAGAATAAGTCTCAAATGGAATGATCAATATGTCAGGCACATATTGAAAAAGACTTTGAATTTTTTTTTTTTACTTTCAGTCACATGTTCAATCTAAGAAAACTTGGGTTGGTCATAATGACGATGGAGAGGAATGCTCTATTCCATCAACATTCTCTCTTCAGCCAACCTGGTTGTGCTCCTGGAAAGAGCAAGCCTCAATGGTTGACTTTCACGGAGTGAAATTCTGTACACTTATATATTTTGATAGATTGTGATGAAGTGTAACCATTCAGAATGCAAGTTAATAACCCTTTTTCTATGTGAAAAATTGTGATGTTACGCATCCTTAAAATGTTCTAAAAGATATTGTCAACAACAAATAATTTGAACAACTACATGGTGAAGATTCTCTTCAACAATTTTCGGACTGATTCAGATTACATGTAACTTCATTTTGTTAAATTATGTAGCTTAAGTTAGTTAATTTTATTTGATACAAGTCAGTTTGATATTTGAAACTTCATCTACATAGGCGCATGACAAAAATAATTGTGTAATATGTCCTTATTTGTTTAATTTAGCTTGGGGGCCTAAACATAAAGCTGTAAGTTAGCTCATGTACTATGTTAATAGGTACAAGTTCTACACAGCCCATTGGAGTGCAGTGAAAAAATTGACAACATGGTATTTGTGTTAAAGCTGATGCTTGGGATGAAAAATATGATTAGGATAGCGTGGTTAAGGAAATACTTGAGTTTGAGTACATTGATGAACCCACAAAAAGATGTGTACTATTCAAATGTGAATAATGTGATCTTATGTGACTAATTGGGACACGACAACATAACAATCACAAAATCATTAAAATCAATCACACCAAAAGATATGAAGTTATGATTCATTTATTGTTGCCCAAAATACTAGACGAGTTTATTATATGTCTTATCCTAGGAAGGGTATATCAAACTAGAGGGTTGTAAATAAGACAAAAGCTAGAGGTAAGGTTCAAGTATAGGAAGACACTATTGAAGATACTTATCAATAGACGATCAGCCCTACAAGGACAGTAATGGATACATACAATCCTAGAAATCCTCTTCCTTTGACTGGGGAAGTTGATGTCACGACCGACTTGGGAACGTGACCGGCACATAAGGAATCCTATCCCAATGTAAGCCTTATGGGAGACATGACTTCTAAATGCATAACTTATCATAATATAATATTTAAAAGATGATTTTCTTCTAAATCAACAATCATTTCTCTATTTAAAACGTAATATTTAATATTCAAGCTTTGAAAACCCCTTTCTAATTCATTCTGTAAATTTTAAAATCATAAACTACATGGCTGATCAAATACATAATCTAATCAAAATAAATAGTTGAAATCCATACTTAATAGGGAAATACATGAACTTTGAAAATAGCTCCAGTAACTCAAAATACATGCATGGCTAGATCCTGCCTACAAAACTACTAGAGTACTTCTACAACTAACATGAACCTTAAACTAAGCCTTACAACAATGTAAAGCTCACCAAAAGGTAACTGCAACTATTGGACCGCGACCAACGACTTGTGTCCTGAACTATGAGAGGAAGGGAGAGGGGTAAGTCAACGGACTGATGAGTGAGCTCTCACCCATCACCCACATGGGATGACCAAGGATAATATATATATATAATGCAATATACATGCAGCAATATAAATCATTTGATATTTACATACATAGCTAGCTAGGAAAACATGTTTCATTCCATATATTCATAAACAAACATTTCTAAACTCATAATCAAACACAAAATCTTTTTAACTGATAGTGCAAAGCCTGGGGAATAGTGTTTTGTTGCTGAATATATATATATATATATATATATATATATATATATATATAACAATAAAAGCTATAAAGTCCTAAAGTCCTTGTTGGACAACTGAGGATACCTAACCAGGTCCTATTTCTATAACTCCTGGGGGCGATATTGTTCTCTGCAGACAACTTGGTATCAAGGTTAACGATCTCAACGCGGTTAACTAACTTTTTTCCTATCTCCTGTCTAACTTGTTTGACAAAAAGAAAACTGTCACTGAAAGTTGATACTTCTCCCTGGCAAAATAGAGCCCTTAAACTATTAGTACTCTAGAAGTTCTGGACTCAAACAATTCTAACAATCTGACTTTAGCATAACTGTAGCTATGAAAATCGTGCCCAAGGATCACTCGTATGTAGGCATTCTGATTTCAAGCTCATAGAATATGTATTTGAAAGTTGCTACGAATCATCCTGAATTCCATACTTTTTTGTACCATATGCTAAAGTTCTAAGTTCAAAACTTAAACTAACATATCTTTTCATATGCTTAATAATTCTAAAATTTTAGTTTAAAGCACTAGGGTTCTAAATTATGAAAACGCTAAACTATAATAATGTATTTCTTCATAAAGCTAAATCATACTTTATTCAACATAGCTTAACATTATATTTTCCAATATATCTCAATTGATACTCTATAAACATAATAGGAAATTCTAAGTTTAGCAAATTTGGTAATATCTTAATTCCATATAAGCGTAGTTGTCAACTTTTGATAAACTTGCGAAAATACATATTTTCTTAATAAATCCCTTCTCAAGCATGTAAAACATTCTTCATAACATACAACATAGCAATTATGGTCTCATGGTTTTGTAAAACTCATTCTTTCATGCCATCAACATAAATTATTATTTTTCTAGCTTGACATAATCATGTAAAATCATATTCTATACTTTTTCTTATTTCAAATTTCATGCTTAACAATTATCATGCAAAAAATGTATTTATAATGATGAAACTAAGGTTATGGGGTCAAACTCACTCACTATTTAGAGGGAGTATATGGGCACCACCAACTTAACTTGGAGAGCTTGGAATAGAACCAACAACTGCCATAAAGCAACCATAACTCTAGATTAATCTCTAATAACCCCTAGGTAACTCTAATTCAACTTTAACAACATCGGAGAGTACCCACTTGACAACAATGAGAGAAATAACAAACCCTAACTCAAGATCATGAAAGAACGGAGAGAATGAAGACATAAACTAACAACATATACTCACCTTGATGATTGGGGATGATGGATTTGGGTGAGATTGAGAGAAAAATGGAGGAAAATGAAGGGAAAGGGTTAGGTCAGTTTTTGCTTCTAAGGGAGGGGAAGGCCCGATTAGGGTTTTTTAAAAGGGGAAAAAAATGAAACGTGTCGTTTTTGGTATTGTTCATGCTCAGGGCCGATCCCTAACCACCATGGCGGTTAAGCCGTATCACGCCCCGATCCTGTGCACTTATGACCGCTATAGTAGTCCTCAACCACTGAAATAGATGAAATGCACTCCTGACCCAACTTTAGCATCTCTTTTGTCATATGGCATCTGATTGTCTAATACTCACTTCACTTATTCACATTTTTTAATTTTAAGTTAATCAATTAACTTTAAAATATAAATGTAAATAACGAAATACCAATTTGGATTCAAATAAAATATCAAAAAAATCAAAACCCCAACCATTCAAAGTCCAAATTTTGGGTTTTAGTTCAAATCTGGAAGTTTTTGATTTTCTAAACTTGACTCAAAACGAAACATTTAAAGATTTTATAAAATTTATTAAAAATAATTCTTCAACTCATTTTCTCTCTAGGAACAATTCCTGGGACTTTTGATCCCAAGAATGTCACTCTAACATATAGCCATCCAAGGAGGTGCAGGGTCCAGACTTGGTGAACTTCAGAACAGGCGATGGGTCCAGGAACTGAGGCAAAACTTGTCCTGACACGTGTACACGGGTATTACATTGACATAATTGAATACACAAGTTACCCCTAATGAGAAATCATGAAGATGAAATAAATGATAGCAGTGATGATGATGATGCAAATAATGAACTTCTTCATGATGATCACGATTAATAATAAAGTGATAATGAAAAATAGCTCTCAACTTTTAGATTAACTAAGGTGTTAATATTATATGCAACAATATTTTGAAATAATTCTAAATTTATATATGTAATGATATCTTTTTATGGATTGTGTAATTGTTTCAGTATGGTTGATAGAGACAAAGGTCGACCTAAGAAGGTCGGTTTACCCACCACCACCGCCCTATCACCACCTCCACCAGGCCCTAACTCCTCCTTTAGGATGATGCCACTCCTGGGTCTATTGGCCTTCCATTTTGCCCTATTTCCAGTCACTAGGGGTGTGCAAGGGACAACTTAGGCTGTTGGATAAAACTTGAACTCAAATTTTTAGACTTGGTCAATTTTTAAACACAAACCTGAACTCGATAATGACCTTAAATGTGGGTCGTAAGGTAAACAAACATTCAAACAATATATGAGATTTTGAATATTATACATAGTAAAGTTATAAAAATTTATAAGAAATAAAATTTAAGAGATATTTTACAATATATGTTTCAAAATAAACATATCAATATAAAATTAATATCAAGTTATATAAAATATGTTAATTGAACTTTAAAATCTTATAATTTTTTACAAATTATTATAAAAATATATATTTCTTAAGGAATTATTTGACTTGGGTAAGTTCAAACCAACTTGACATATGACCTGAACCCAACCCAAAAAGTGTATATGGTCAAATTTCAAGACTTAACCCATCAATGAGTTTTGGCAGAGTCAAGTTAGCGAGTTGGTAAGGTTATGAACACTTCTACCAATGACATCCATCCATCAGCAGTGACTCTCGCCCTAACCCTACCATTGGCCTTCCCAACCCCACATCTTATGAGACCTCTACTTTCTTAGGTTGGTCAGGATCCAGGACTCAATAGTAGTTGCTAGGTCCAAATGGTAGGTTGCTCTTCAGATTAGGCTAGGCAGTAAAGACATATAATTTTAAACATGTCTTCTATTACATGCTTTAGGAATAAGATAAAATATTTGCTTTATGTTATTTATTAATTTACATATCAATCGTTGCATTAAAAATGTTAGAAAAGAATGAGACAATTATGACCCACAAAACTAATGTGTATCAACTAATAAATAGAATAGAGCTAATATTTACCTTGCATTCAAAGAACCTAAGAATTTTTCAAAATAATTATGTTAACTCAATTAGTTAATAGACCACATCATAGTATTTAATAAAAAAACTTAATGACATAATTAAATTGTTTGACATTTTAAACGTTAAAGACCACGAGTATTAATTTGTTCGAAGTAAAAATCGATAAAGAGAGTTACACATTTTTTTTAAAAAAAAAGTTATCATTTGATATCATTAAGGGGTTTGACTTTGAAGTTTCAATGAATTCTTCACGCACATGATTGCTGATATTTAACACCCTAATTTTCATTATTTTTTATTAAATAATTAATTTGAATATCTTTCAATTTCAGATGAGAGGTTCTGAAAATTTTTGGAACTTGCTTACTATACCTTTCTACTTTCTTCTATAACTGTCCAATTATTTTAACGTGCAGAGAAATTAAGAAAAAGATTGAAAATGTTTCGATATTAACTTCTTCAATATATTTTACAACGCTATTAATAATAATTATCTTCCTTTTTTAATTATTTTCAACTTACTCTTTTTTCTTTAATAAATAAAGGGTTTAACTGGAAAAAATAATTATTGTTGAAAATTCCTATATAGACAAGCATGTGCTTATTAATATGCATTACAACCTCTAATTTCTCCAATTTAACTTTTTTAAAAATTAAAATTTTGTCATTTTTTATTCTTTGTTTATATAGAGTATAAAGTATAGGATTTCCTTGAAATACATTTTTTACGCGAATTTCTTTAAAATACATTAAAAGAAGCTTTTTGAAAAGATGAATAAAAGAGACATTATTGCGCATAATAGTCAATAATACATACAAGTTATATGACAAATGATTTGTGCTTATGTACGAAAGGGTTAATTTATAAATTTGAAAAGAATAAAGATCTTTTAATCGAAATCGACAAACTAGCTATTTCAATTTAAAATCGTAAAGAGTTTGAAATTGGTAAAGTTTTGGGATTGGCTGCCATTTCTAAAAGTTTTTACTAACAACGGGCCGAGTTTTTATTTTTTGTAGAATTTTAAATCCACTATAAATATGATTTAAATTAATCAACATCAGCACGTAATCAAATCTATTCACACTAGAACCTCTAAAATTACAATAACCTCCCCATATATCTTTTGGAAAATGTTTTTTAAGTAACGGCACGTAATCACCAAAATATAGCTAGAATTTTTTTATAAAAATTATGATGGGTTTATGTGTTGTTTTGGGGAAAACGATTCATCATGTCTTTTCCAAGCTGTCTTCTCTTGGTGCATTTGCTGGGCCTTCGCGGCGTTGGCCGAGTCTTGGTGCTGAAGAATTTGGCTTATTTCAGATAGAGTAAAGGGCGGTGGGGAATGTTTTGTTATCCATCTGATGCTGGTAGCGCTTTAATTTGTGGAGGGCTGTAGGCCTATTATTCTTTGGTGCTTTAATTTGTCTTCTAGTATCATAGTGTTTTTCATAGTGTTGACAGCATTGTGGGTCACGACTGTATTGGTTATATACGACTTTTGGCTGTTAATTTCTCCCCTCCTATTGGCTGGGTGAGCTTTTAATTACCTTTGATGTTTTAATTTGTCTTTTAGTATCCTTGTGTTTTTCATTGCATTGACCGCATTGTGGGTCACGACTGTACTGGTTACATACAGCTTTTGGCTGTTAATTTCTCCCCTCCTATTGGCTGGGTGAGCTTTTAATTACCTTTGGTGTTTTAATTTGTCTTTTAGTATCCTTGGGTTTTTCATTGCATTGACCGCATTGTGGGTCACGACTGTACTGGTTACATACAGCTTTTGGCTGTTAATTTCTCCCATCCTCTTGGTTGGGTGAGCTTTTAATTACCATAAAAAAATGATGGATATTAGATGAAATGAAGTCATGCGCAATGCCAAGCCAGCAGCTCCAACTCCAGGACGTCCTTAATGTATTACCCAAACAATGTTATTTCAATATCTAACATTCCCAACACCCTAGATCCTCCTCTAACAGAAAGTGTGGGACTCACTTTCTCTTTATTCTTTATTTATTCTCTCTTAACATCTCCTCTTTTATCTCTCTTGAAGTGTTGGGTGTTAATCAAATGAGTTATGTTATATGTATTAATGGGATGTGGACGCGTCGACTAATATAATCTAACTGTATAAGATGTAGACCTCATTTATATAGGAACCACATCCAATTTAACAGTAAATGGGGTGTGAGTCGGTAAATCTACACACATGAATAAAAATAACATTATTTTTATCAATTGAGGTGTTGTGATATCTTTTATGAAATATTATTCATTTATGGATGTCCATATCTTCACTGATTCAATTAAGATTTGATTAGATTAGATAGAATCTATTATGATTTGATGTAATATTATATCTCTTTTCCTTTGGCTATAAATAGCCCTTTGAATGCTCCATATAAAGTACCTTTGAAATTATCAATAAGACTATTCTCTCTCTTTTTCTCATTATCTCTCTATTCTTATTTTTTACAACATATTATCAGCATGACTTTGCTCTCAAAGTGAAAAAGCTTGTTAATACAATGCAGCATGATTCCTTCTTTTAGGATTCTTTATTTATGATGGAAATTAGAGAGCATTCGATACAATCCATAATTCTTTCTAAATGCCGCTTACACTTCCAGAGACATTTGTTCTTGGTTGGTTTTTCTTTCCCTATATTATTATTATAGCACCGATATACGGTAGTGAATAGGAAGGCTTGAGGTAAAACATCTTTACCATATTTATCTTGAATATTATATGTTGATATTCATCTTTACTCAATAAGTCTTGAGACTAATAAACAAGAAAATATCGCATTCTAGAAGAATTGTGCAAAACAATACCTTTTTTGGGGTCACCATTAAAAAAAGGAGGAGAAATATTATTCCAGAAGGAGTGCACAAATCAATAATTATTAATTGCTTTAATTTTTAATTTATTTTTTATTGGACTATATCAATATATACTCCTTCTACTTTATTCTATTTATATTCATTCCAGAAGTGAATGGCAATCATTTCCATAAGTGAATGACAATCCTTCTCCTGAAGTGAATACATCCTTATTATTAAAAATTATCCGAAAAATTTAATTGATTTATTCCTCTATTTGAGGAGATTTGCATATTCCAAAAGTAAATATGTCAAAAGATCATTTCATAAAGTAAATGAATCTATAATTCACATAACCTAAAGTGAGTGACATTATATTTTGTAGTAGGAACATTTTCATATTTATATTCAGGAAGTGAATGTATTTATTAAGTACTTATATTTTCCTGAAGAGAATTATATAATGGGTTTATTTATTTTCCCTCTTAGCCACCTTTATAAAGGATTATGTCTAAATATTTTTAAAAGATCCTGAATCTTTAATAAAGTACAAAGAAGAGTTGCGAGCTCATATGATACCACTTGCAGTTGCAATATGATAAATATATGTTGAAAAATATTCTTGACTTTAATATCTCAAATGTGCTAAGGGTAGCACTGTCAACAAAAGGGCTTTACAAGATGTCAAATAATGAATTTTCATGAAAAAATAAATTCATAAAATTTGCTCAGTTGGCTCTACTCCATTCCTGAAGTGAAGTGACAAAAAAAATTATAATCCTAGAAGTGGTATCAAAGCCGATGATTTGGCTAGGCCATGACTGTTTGTTTGCGATTGGGTGTGGTATCAACTTTTGGTTAGAGTAGTGGGCCAGGATTTTGTATTTGACTTTTTCATGAAACCTTCTGTTAAGGAGGGAGCACACAATGTTGGACCTCACACTTTGGGGAGATTGTTGGTTTCAAGTGTGATAAATGTGATGAATGTTTTTGCTATATTATCAAAGTAAATTTGGCATGTATCGTACATTAAGTATCGTTAAAGGAGAATGAGAAAATCCAAAGACGATTCTTTTTCAAGAAATATTATGAAATCATTTTATGATTAATATGAGTCATTTAGATGTATCTTTTTATCTTTTATATAAATATTGATTATTTGATTTAATAATGAAAGTTTTTATTGGATATATTACTTCATACTATTTTTCAAGGAATATTTTATTTCAAAACTTTTAGTACTGATTGTTCTCAATATTGAATAAAATAGCTATATTATTCGTGACATATTTCATAATTATTAATTATATTTTTATGTGATATTGTTGAGATTTAATATATCATTTACTTTATTGATTTATGTCAAATGATAATCTTATTTATTATCATGATTAATATATCATGAAATAATAATATATGATACTGATATTTTTGGGATAATTGTGATACATGTATTTATATCACCATTATGTCATTACAAATTTCTTTTCACTTACATGATGTGTTAACGCTTTAATAACATATTTTGATATTTTTATCTTGTAATAAGATAATATAATCTTATAACTCGATTATTAGTTTTGTGAATATGATTGAAGGCCCAGAAAAGCTACTATTATATTTCCAGAAGAAATAAAATTAATTCAAATATATTAATATCATTCTTGATAGCAACATGAATGAATGCTCCAGAAGAACTATTATTTTGCTTCCTGAAGAAACAAAAATGATTCTCTACTAGTTACAAAAGTAATAAGAAGACTTGGTGAGTCTCAAAGATATTCACTGAAATGGATATCATATTGTGATAATGAGTAAGGAAAATAGTGAGCACCTCCATATCACAACTTATGCTTCAGGTAAGAAAGTTGCTTTAGAAAATTTTGTCTGCACTTTCTTCCAAGCTATAGTACTAATATGAGTACAATTGAATCATCATATGCTATTGTAAACCAAATGTTTACTAGCTCGGATGATTTTACCTTTTGGCATGACCTTGGACATCCTGAAGCAATAATGATGTAAGGAATTACTGAAACTCATATGAGTATTTGGTGAAGAACCAGAAGATTCTTCATTGTAATGAGTTTTCTTGTGCTGCATGTTCTCAAAGTAAATTAATTTTATGGCCTTCACCAACAAATATTGGATTTAAATCTCTTAAATTCCTAGAAGGATTTTAAGGTGATAATGTGGATCAATTCATCCACCATATGAACCTTTCAAATATTTTATGATTTTAATAGATGCATTTATGAAATGGTCATATGTGTGCTCATTATGATTTCGTAACCTGAAGCTTGCGATATTAATTGCGCAAATTATTAAAAGCACAATTTCTTCATAATCCAATCAAAACAGTGTATTTTGATGATTCTGGTGAATTTATTTCTCAAGCTTTTAGTGCTTGTAAGTCAATGTTATAAATGTTCAACATCTAATTATTTATGTTCACATATAGAAAAAGTTGGCTAGCATAATTAACTTATAAAAGACCTAGTTAATTGCTAGATCGCTTGCTCATAAGAACAAATCTCTCAATTTCTAGTTGGGCACATATTATTTTACAACACTTATTCCTATAAGGCTAACAAATTGCTAATAATTTTCTCCCTACAATTACTTTGGCCTGCATCCAAAAGGTTCCTATTTAAGAACTTCAAAAGTGTAGTATATGCCCTCACTCCATTTTTTTCAAATGGGACTCCAAAGAAAATTAAAGATATATGTTGGATATGATTCTCCCTTTATGGTCAAATACATTGAAATATAAATGGGAGATGTTTTAAGGCTCAGTTTGTGAGAAATAATGTTTCCAACATTAGGGGAAGAGTAGACAACTGGAAAAGAAAAATAAATTAGAATGCATCAATATTCTATTTAGATCCTCATATAAGGCAATGTGAACTAGAAATTCAAACGATTATACATTTGCAAAGAATAGCAAATGAATTGCCTGATGCATTTTTTTATGATACAAAAGGATAATTAAATCCTATATACCAAGCTGAAAATGCCCCAATCTGAATTGATGTCCTTGTTGGACAATTGATCAATGTAAAAATCGCATGCTAGAACGTGGTAGAGTCGATTCCAAAAATAAAACCCTTGAAAATGAAGAGGGACAAAGAGGTCAAATAATGTTATGGAGGCAAATGATATTCTTCATGTTGAAGAGAATAGAGACATAGAAAGGACATTGTTGTGGTCCAAAATTTTGATGTATTTGAAACACCAGAAGACGTTCAGGTACCTGAATATAATTATTGAAAATGATGAGATCTCAATAGACTATGTCTCTATAGGAAAAATGTTGGGATCGACGAGTAATAATTGTCAACAATATATTTGCATATAATATTTAAATATTATGACTAAATATTATGTATGAAAATAAGGATCTTAAGTCAAGAATCATAGAAAAATATCTACTTAGAAATGATTGGCCAAAAATATGGAAAAAGCCATTTAGGCTGAATTAGATCACTTGCAAAAACATGAAGTATTTGGACTTGTCGTCCAAACACCAGAAGATGTAAAACCCGGGGATACAAATGGGTATTTGTGAGAAAAAGAAATGAGAAAAATGAAATTGTATACTATAAGGCTTTACTTGTAGCACAATGTTTCTCATAAAGACCTAGTATAGATTATGGTGAAACGTATTCCCCAATAGTGGATACAACAATGTTTCGATATTTGATTAGCTTATCAACACATAATAAGCTAAATGTACATCTGATAGATGTTGTCACCTATCTATATAGTTCATTAGATAATGATATTTATATGAAAAGTTTCTGAAGGATTAAAGACATCATCTAATGAATGTCTCCGAATATATGCTCAATCAAATTGCAAATATCTATATATGGTCAAAAGCAATATAAACGGATGTGGTATAACCATCTCAATGAGTATTTGATTCAGATGAGATTTATAAATGATGTCATTTGCCCCTATGTTTATATTTGAATAGCTGTGTATGTTGATAACTTGAATATCATTGGAACTTCTGAAGAAGTTCCCATAGTCATAAAAGATCTTGCAGAAGAGTTTGAGATGAAAGATCTTGGAAAGAAAAATTCTATCTCGACCTCCAAATTCAGCTTTTAACAAACAAAATGTTTGTTTGTCAATCAATTTACACTGAGATAACTCTTATGAAGTTTTATATGGATAAATCACATATATTTTCTTCAGGTATAGTATGCAGGATATTTATCAAATTTGCATAAAGACAAATATTAAACAGGATTCTTTCACTTATGGAGATATGATCATAATCTGGAGATATACAAGGTAGACTATAGCCACTATTTATTCAAATCACAGAGAAATTAATGCAGGATACAAAACTTGTGAATCTTTCTGGCTAAAGGCAATGGATCAATATGTTCAAACTATCATGTGGATTCTCTTAGAAGAAAATTGCACAATTTTTCATGAGGACAACATGACTTAGATAGCTCAACTAAAGAGACGAACTAATTAATTTGTTCAAGTGATAGAGTCACTGCCTATTTCTTCTTGTAGCAGTGATGCACAAAATTAGAATACACCAATTATGAGATTTAAGTGATAATTTAAAGAGAGGGGAGAAATACTGTACTCTTTTATCCTTGATCAAGGTTTTTATCTCACTGGATTTTTTCTTGATAAATTTTTTAACAAGGCAATTCTATATCCCACTATGAGGAAACTGGACTCTTTTTCCTTTAAGAGTTTTTACTAGATTTTTTCTTAGTAAGGTTTTAATGAGGCATATCCCTGATGGACATCCAAGAGGGAGTATTATGAAATATTATTCATTTATGGAATGTTCATATATTTAGCTGATTCAGTTAAGATTTGATTAGATTAAATAGAATCTGTTATGATTTGATGTAATATTATATCTTTTTTCCTTTAGTCATAAATAGCCATTTGGATGCTCCATATAAAGTACCTTTGAAATTATCAATAAGACTATTCTTTCTCTTCTTCTCCATTATTTTATCTATTTTTATTTTTTATAACAATAACATTATTGTTGCCAAAAATAGCACCCCCATTACTTTTCTCTTTATCTCATCGCTTACCTTAGTTAGCCCCTTTTTATGCAAAGATTAATTGGGCATATATTACACATTTTGGACAATGATTCACTGACAATGAATGGAAACATTTAATGTGCTTGCTTGTACAACCATTAATCAAAATCCCTAATAGAATTATCATTCAAGAAAAAAGCAAGGGATATAATCTTCATGTTTTTTGGCTTCTACTCCTATATATACACTCTTTTGTTTGCTCATATTTGTGTGCAAGTAATATAACATACTAGTCTGATTCATTAGCTTAATTTCTGATAATTGAAACTAAGAATGGCTAGCTCTCTACCAAACTCCTAAACTGAGATTAAGGTTAAGGCCTTCGCTGATCACTTTTACGACACCATGAAAGGTAAGAAATAGCATCGTGTGCATGATGTAGCATCCGATCATATCCATAAGGTGGAAGTTCATGATGGTGAGTGGGAGAAATCTGGCTCTATCAAGTAGCACATTTGCTGTGGGTAAGTATAACACAATTCATAAGCGTGTTTAACCGTTGATTATAGCTAATATATATGTTTATGATTATGTTTATTGAAGGCCATGGAACAATGTGCCCTTGACATAGCGAAGAATGCGAAGAACAATAGCATAATGAGTAGAACGCAAAGCAGACATAAATTGACTAACTAAGTGAATAATATAGGAGATGTCAGGTTGTGTGGTGTCAAATAGATCAAGCTCCCAACTAACAATTTGTAAAGAGTAGGATTATCCAAGAAGGTGACATCCAGAAGAGTGAAGCACACATTAGGCTCAAGAGATATGGATTCTATGCGACTATATATATGTGGACCAGCTTGGAGATAAAATCAAGCATACATGACCTAAGACAAATAAAGGTCATCATCAAAGGAGAGAACTTCAAGACCCAAGAAATAACTGAGGGACTAAAATCCTTCATCTCAAATTGATGGATGGTGGAAGCTTTAAGGTCGATAATGCCAGAGGTGTCATTGCTTATAATGATCATGTCATCAACATAAAATAACAATAACACAGTGCCACAATCAGCCAAATGAATAAAGAGTAGAGTCATGAGGACTAGATAAGAACCCAAGTTAACGAATAGTGGAGCTGAATTTCTCAAACCATGCATAGGAGCTTACATAAGGCCATACAATGCCTTATGAAAGAGACAAACTTTGTTCAAAGGACAGGTGTAGCCAAGAGGTGTTTGCATATAAGCTTCTTCTGTCAAATCACCAATGAGAAAGGCATTGTTCATATTTATTGGACTAAGAGTCCACTTTTGAGTGGCTACAACAACTAGAGCTCAAATAGATGTGATACAAGCAACATGTGCAAATGTCTCTTCATAATCAATCATACTCTTGAGTAAAACCTTTGGCAACCAAGAAAGCTTTATATCGCTCAATGGATCCAACAGAATGAGTCTTGATCTTGTATATCCACTTACACCCCACAAATGTCTTATCAGGAAGGAGGAGAAGTCCAAGTGTGAGTATTCTCCAATGCTTGTAACTCTTCTTGCACAACATTCTGCCAATAGGGGTCTATGGAGGCTTTTTTATAGGACTATGGTTCATGTAAGTGAAGCATAGTAGAAAAATAATGGTAATCACAAAGATAAGCAGGAGGTTGAGTTATGCTCAAGAGGAAAAGGAGCAGGGGTGTAGGATCTACATTGAAACTGGATCATCAAGAACTGTTGGAGTATTAGAAGAATCTGTGAGCTCACCATAGGAACCTGTGTCAATATCACTAGGAAAAAGAGCAATACTGGTGAGGAAGAAAGGAATCAAGGTGGAAGGAATGAACTCAAAGAAGGACAAATATTCCCAGAAGATGACATGACGTGAGACATGAATGCGATGAGAGATAGGATCTCAACAATGGTAATCTTTATGTTCTATTCCATACCCAAGAAAACAACAAAGACGACCATGAGGTTCAAGCTTAGTATATTCATAGGCTAAAGGAGCACAAAACAGGCATAACGAAAAACTTTAAGAGAATTGTAGTCTAGAAGAGTATGATAAAGATGCTCAAAGGGGGAAACATTACCAAGGATGGAGGATGGAAGACGATTGATGGTGTAAACATTAGTGAGTGCAATTTCACCCCAAGCATGCTCAAGGCACGAGGAAGAGATGAGCATAGTATGGACAGAGTCAAGAATATGACAATGTTTTCACTTGGCACGACCATTTTGTTGAGAGGTATATGGACAAGAGAATTCGCATAAGGTTCCTAATCAACAAGAAAGGTCAGAAGCTTAGAATCACGATATTCCATGGCATTATCATAACAAAAAACTTTACTTAGAAAATTGTGTTTTGATCATTTTGGTAAAGTCAATATAAATCTAGGCAACTTGTGATGATTTTTCATTAAATATATCCAAGTAAAATGAGAATAATCATCAATGAAAATGACAAAATACCATGATTCACCCATCATGGGAGTTAGCTCGCCCCCAAACATCAAAATGCACAAGATCGAAGGGAGAATCAGAAGATGGAAGTACTTTTAGGAAATAACAAAGCTAGTTATTTAGGCTTGACAAGAAATATAGTGAAAGGACTCACATTGACCGAATCCCAAGGTTCCCTTAGAAATGAAGGGATGCATTTTCGCTAATGAGCTATGGACAAGATGCTAATGCCAAAGCTGGAGAGAGGATTCTGAGAAGCAGTAGCTCACAGGGGTTCTTTGGAGGAGGGACATGAAATTCTATGAGCTCAAACATTCTTCCAACCTTCCATCCAGTCTCGATGATTTGTCTTGTCTGTGATCCTGCATGAAAACAAAAAAAAAGAAATTGACATTATAACCAACATCACATAATTGACCCATAGCAATAAGGTTGAAATTTAATTTGGGAATAAGGTATGTGTCAGGGATAGTAAGGTTAGATGAGGAGGTGGTGCCTTGAGCATAAGGGATCCATTGGCAGTGTGTATAAAAGGTGTGGAGTCAGTAGATAAGGAAGAGAATATGGTGGATATAAAGGTCATGTGGTTAGAGCAGATAAGTCATAATACCATTTAGTGTTACTTGAAGTGGAAGCTAAAGTAGCAAGGGTATTATTGGAAAGGGAGAGGAGTTAAAGAAGTTCTGAGGAGGGACTCAAGGGTACTATTAGTCAGGGCATCATTGACAACGCAGTAGTAGTCATAGGCATGGATGGACTGGAATTAGGCTGAAACCTAACCTGATTTGGCCTTGGAAGGTAAGTAAGGTAATACGCAACTCAATGTCTTAGCAATTTACGATAATATTAAACTCTAGAATCCATCACAATATAGCAAAAATGCATTTTTAGGGAAGAATTAGCAAAAATAGAGCTCAAAAATAGAAAGATCTCTCAAAAAACCTTTGGAAGGTGTGTCTAGAGGTACCACGTAGACAGGAGAATACCCATGGCAAACACGTTAGCAGCGAGGTCAACACCTGGACAAAGCAGAAGCTAAACGGTTCATGCACAGAGTTGGGTCAGGGTGGAGGGATAGTTCTAGGTTAGGCGCATGGCTTCATGCATGAGGATGGATGACGTCAGACAACAATGTGCTTTGAAGGGCATGGTTGGCGGGGCACAATGGAAACGACAATGCCAATGACAGTGAGATCTGGGGAGGTGTTATCCCAGAGAAGTTTGAAAGTCTAGGATGAAAAATCCAAGAAGGCAGGGACCAAGAACCTAAGCTCTGGATACCATGTTAAAAACCAAACACCTGAAAATAAGAAACATGAAGAAACACAAAAAATAGAGAACATGAAGGTTGGAGAATAATCTATATTCTAAGTGTATTTCTTACAAAAGGGGTGCCTGTTTATAGACTTAGAGTAATAGATACAAAGGAATCAAAATCAAATCAACCTGATCCTGACAATAATCAACGTGATCCTATGCAATACATAATATCTAATTATATCCAAATCATATTGTAACAAAAACTATAAAACAAAAAGAGGTTGGGTGTCTATCAAAATCAAGGTGTACAAAAAATCATTCCTTTTATACGCATATATACTCACATTACTATCTCATACAATGTTCATACAACTGACGTTAAGAGAAAAATAAACATATTCCCTTTTCATTTATTATTTCAATTGAACTATGTAGGGGACACTATTGAGACCCTGAAGGAGAAAGCTGAGTTTGATGATGAAAGCAAAAAGATCACCTATGTGATATTGAAGGGTGAAGCAATAGCTACGAGGTTATTCTTCATGTCATACCAAAAAGATCACCTGTTACAAGAAGGATGATGCTACTCCTAAGACCAAATACATGGATTTGTTGGTTAATGCCACCAAGAACATTGAGGCCCATCTCGTTTAAGGCACATTGAAAAGTATCCCAAAGTGTTTAGCTAGATAAATAAAACAGTGTTGTGTACGTGTTATGCATTCTAGGTTAACCAGATCTTATAAATAAGTAGTGTTTAGGTGTGTGAGTTGTGTTTTATATTGTTGTTCATTAAGTTATAGTTTAAATTGGGAATCACATGGAAGCTTCTAAATGCCTTGAATATTGTGATTTGTAGGTTATAAATGGTAAAGATGATCCTTCCTCAATCGTTTGTGCTAAACAACTGATCTTTTAAATGCATGCTTTGACAAACAACTAATTAGTATATATAGCAAGAAGATACAAAACAAGCCAAATATGGTAACTAGAAACCTTTCTTTTTTTGTAACCAAGTTTCTTGAAGGATAGAAGTCTTCTGTCCCAAATGGTGTCCTTTCCCTATCCACCCAATCATTTATTGACACACATTATCAAATATATAATATGTATCTTCTACATATCAATAAATAATTGAATAAACAAAAAATGGGATACTATTTGAGGAAGAGGATTTACATCGTTTCTGAACATTATTTGAAAATTTGGAAATCATGTACAAATATTATCGATCTATAATGGTAAGGTAACGTTATAAATGTATAATATTTTCACTACATGTATTAATAAGATCAAAAAAATCTCATTTATTAACTGACATTTCTTCATTTTTTAATAAGTAAATTATTATTAATGAAAACTTGAAGTTTTACGTGATTTCACAAGTATTATCTCAAAGATGTTGAAAAATTGGGTTAAGAAAATGATACTCTTATGTAAAATTGATTTGGTCAAAGAATTTTTTTTTGTGATGAACATCATAAATAGTGATATGTGAAAAATAAATGTTAAGTGGTTGTTAAATGGATGGATATATATATATATATATATATATATATATGATTTTGATGTATATAAAAAATATGTCAAACAAAACTTATATTATTAAGAATTTTTATAGACATAATCAATAATATATGAACTCATAATTCAAGGTAGGATTTGTGAAAACTTATACTAACAAAAAAAAATCATTTACTATTAATAATTGTTTAAAGTTATACTAATATATAACTAATACATACATACATACATATATATATATATATATATATATATATATATATATCAATTTGGAGGGAAAATGAATTTGAACTAATCATTCCTGGTTCGATTCAATTTGGTTTAGGAAAGGCTCTTTTGTTGAATAAACCCAAACCAAATCAAACTGATTCTATTTAGTTTGATTTGATTTGGTTGTTCTAGGGTTACCCAATTGAAAAATTAAAAAAAAATTATAATCTCAAATTTATAAATTGCCAAACACTTTCTGCATCTCATCAACAATTCAAAACCAAAATTCTAAACTTTGTTCAAACAAAATGATGCAAACCCAAAACAAAGATAAATCCCACATTCTCCTATTAGGTTCTATAAACAAAAACCCCCAAATCATAGTAAAAACAAACACTTGCAAAACAATAGCCAAACCCAAGCTATTGGCAACATCTCAACCAACCAATACATATCAAAACCACAAACCAAATATTTCCTCAAACCATCTCACAACATCACAACAAACCAAAATCAAATCAGCTCAAGGTGACAAAACAAAAAAAATAAATGGAAAAAAAAGGAAAGGAAGAAGAGTCTTTACATAGTCATCGCCAAAGGGTACTTCACCGTCTTGGAGAACCACATTTCTCTTCCCTTCCTCCGTTGTGAAATCGATGACCTTACACCTCGCTTACGGGCTTCACCTTAGCCGAGGCATGTGCTGTAATACCTCAGGTACACATGTCCGTAGACAAGTTTCATACAGCCTCAGGGTCTTCCTAGAACCGGTGTGGGAAGGCCAAGGAAAAGCTGGTGTTGCTAATGCAGAATTCTCAAATGACTCAGCGAGAAGGGAGTTAGGCTGTCACCCATGGGTCGGACAATCTCCCTGGCGAGGTTTGTTTGCTCAGCGAGGTATGTCAATATCGGTCAGTGCTGAAACGATGTTGTTTCGCTAAATGAGCACCAACCCCTATTTAAACCCCCAACTTGGGGTCCTCCCCCATTTTCCTGAAAACCTAGCTCCAAATCTCTCTTCCACTCCCTCCATTCTCAAACCCACTCAAATCTACCTCCCCAATCTTCGAAGTATGTATTTGTTGATAGATTATGTCTTCCTTCTCTCCATTCTTCTATGTTCTTGAGTGTGGGGTGTTTACATTCTTAGTTATTGTTAAGTGGGGTTGGGTGCTCTCCCAATGTTATTAGAGCTATATTAGAGTTATCTAGATATTTTTAGAGATTGATCCTTAGTTTGTTGCTTCAATGGCAGGCATTGATGCTATCCCTACTTTCTAAAGCTCTCTTGGTGTTAGTCCTTCACATTCCACCCTTCAGGTGAGCAGGTAGTTGTTCATGGCTATATTTTAGCCATTAAAAGTATTTTAGAAAATGATTATTATCACTGTTATCATGAAAATCATATTTTTGAAAACTCATGGGACCATTATTTATTACATGAATGTTGGAAGGTGCCACCAATTCAAGTTATATTATGTTTTAACAAAATGTGATTTGTTTAGCAATATGACCCTAGTTACTATAATCCAGTTAAGGAGATAAAGCAATCCATAACTATTTGATGGTTCCAGTATGAATAATAGCTAGAATAGCAAGACTATCTTCAATCTATGTGTATTATTTAACTAGTAGCAGTTCTAAGATTAATTTATTTACATAGTATGAGAGAACCCAACATCTTCTTAGCAATAAATAGGTGAATAATAATTAATAGGTAAATAATAATCAAAGGTTCATAGTTAGATTATTATTACTGTTATTAGAATCGCTATTATAGTTGCAAGTAGATTAGTAGACAATATAGCATGAATGGTTTGACGACAAACTATTAATTGATAAAATTGTTATCTCATAAGCAAGGCGGGCATAAGAAAAAGATTCAATGTTTGAAATTATTGATGATTTAGTTAACTTATATATGCTTGAGATTAGTCTATGAAGAGTGGATGTATAAGTATTGTTAATTTATGCTATTAATTTATTAATAAGCGTTTCAAGACCCAAGCCTCTTAGCAAATAATGATTAGACTTGCACTAGAGTTCAAGCGAGTGGATATCTTAATTGTTAACTTATGGGAACGGAGAGCCTTAGAAATAAATTGCAGTCCTGTGATTTTATCCCTTTCAGTTGAGATGTATAAGATGAGGTTTAATAAACCAGAGTTACGATTCATGTTTAGAAAGTCGTTAACCCTGGTACTCTACTGCCTGGGAAGGGTACCAAGCGGGCATTGAGGGGTCTTATAAGATGTTAACCTTGGTATACTTAGCTGCCAAGGAGTATACTAAGTAGCCATGGAGGCAATCTTATAAGTCTTTAACCTTGGCATACTTGGCTGCCATGGAGGAGGCATGTCAAGTGGCTATGGAGGCAAGCTTTTATGTTTCAGATACACCACAGATACGGTCCTTAATAAGACAAACCCATAAGTGAATGTTATGATGTGAATGAGTGCTTATAGAATATGAATTTAGTTTTAAGTTAATTTTCTTTAAAAATTGAAATTTAATGTAGTAAGACAAAGATCGATTGACATGTATGTGAACATTATTATTATGTAATTATTTGCATTTCCATGTTGCATGTATTATTATTATTATGTAGTTCCTTGTCATCCCATGAGGCTGTAGTGGCTTCTGCTCATTGAGTTTTATGATAAAACACACCCCTCTTTTTCCTTTTTCCCAACAAATACAACTTGCTTGGATTCTCCACCTGCTCTTTCTTAGCAGCATTAGTATTAAGCCTAGTGAGCTTCACGTTGCCTTGAAGTGTTTTGGTTATTTTGAAGAATGCTCCGGTGGTTTGCAGGCAAGGTCCCAGGCCGTACATATTTTGTATTTTGCATACCATGGTTTTCTTCTTGATTATATTTAAAATAACGTAGCATTCATGGTTTTTTTGTAATAGAGCAACTCAGTATTTTGTGTCACGGTTATAGTTTCAGCTTGATTTATAAAAAAAAAGGGCTATTTATGGTTATTATAATTTAAATATGTTAATGGATTTATGAATAGAAACGGTTTGTATGAGTAAAATATGTATATAATATGAATCAGCAATCACAACTCTTAAGTGGGGATAGGCTTCCTCACGTCGGTCACATTCTCAAATTGGGCCGTGACAACGAGGAATGAGAGAAGGGGACGATCGCATTAGGGTTCAAGGAAGGGTGATAGATAAAGATGATGAAAGACAAAGAGAATGAGAATCTTGAGAGGTGGAAGGATGCAGGTCACCAACCAACGATGGCAATGAACCAGTGAGGTAACGAGAAGGGCGGCGGAGCGACAAACTTTTTTAAGGTTATAGGTGTTGTGTTTGTGAGTATGAGTTTGAATACTAAGTGAAAGAAGGGTCTTGAGAGGGTGTTTGTGAAATTGTGAAAGTTTTATTTTTTTTTTGTCATGTGGTATGGGCCATAAGGCGTGGATTTGTCGAATATGATCAGATATTTAAAAAAAATTGGCTCTTTTGGTTGCTTCAATTCTAATTTTTGAAAATCCAATACTCGAACCAATAAGTAATCGATTTTAATCAAGTTTGACCTGATCAAACTTGATGACTAAATCCAACCTAATCCAAACCTATCGGTTAGTTCATATTTCTCTAGTTAATCAGGCTTCCTTGTCTGGTTACCCTTAATGTGTGTGTGTGTGTGTGTGTGTGTGTATTTAAAATGTAAGAGAATAAAAGGTATTTGATTGTATATTTATTGATGTTTGATTTTTATAAAATCTAATACAATTGATCTTTATGATATGTTATTGTAATTTCACGTTTAGATTTATTTATAAAAACTTATTAATTGGTGGTTAACTATATTTAAACTTATAACTTGATTCTTTGACCTACATATATATAGGAGATGACTATAATGAGATGAATGTTTCATTATAAGAGCGAGATGAGTAAGTTTACTATAACCATACATGAATGGTTAATATCAAAAATTATTAATAATCACGTGATTTTATATTTTAATCTTGATCATTCATCTAAATCCAACGATCGAGATTTGATCATCTTACTCTTACAATAAATCAACCATTTTATTTGAATTGTTCCCTATAATATATATATATATATATATATATATATATATATATATATATATATATATATATTTCATGTGCTTTTGTTGTTGATTTTATTTAATTTTTTAGCATCTTACCTAAAATTGTTCTTTTTTTTTAACACCATTGAAATTTATAAAATTTTCATTGCCTAAACATGGAATTGAGTAATATCCTTTTCTTTTTTCCTTACTGTTTGCCGTACCAAGACAAAAAAATTAAGATCAGATATCTATTGTCTACAACTTTACACCACTCTGTTTCAAGTCGAATAAAACAAAGGCTCCATGACTAGGCCCCAATGAGGGGAGACCTTTTTAGTCGTTTGTACATACGCTCTTGAGTCTCGAAAATGATGTTACAACGAAAAACATGTTGGGGCAGATTCAAAGAGGTGGTCCCCCAAAATTTGTCTTTCCATTTTATGATTCTTACATTAAAGGTTTAGCTAGCCTTTTGTACGAATGCGATAATTAGTGCTAATGGTACTTTAAAATTTTTAGTTTTAGAAGGAAAAAAATTCTCAACTCGGTCCTCCAAAACAGTACCAAAAAAAAATCAACCCTCCAAAAAGTTGCAAGGCATCAATTTAATTTTTAAAATATTTATAATATCAATTTAATTATTGAAAAATTTATTTTCATTTCAATTTAGTTTGAACGTTAGATTTCGTGCAGAAATTAAATCATAAAAAATATTATTGTTTTGTCACATTGTATGATGATGTATCATACTGTGTGATGATTTAACAAATCCTATTCCAAAATGGCCCACGAATTGGTCCTCAAATGAAATGACATAACATCGGTTGGGTCCTTAAAATAAATGAACATTAATCTCACAAAATTGATATGGAGTTTATTTCAGTAGGTGACATGACACATTATAAGTACACCAATTCACGTTTTCTTTACGGAAGATTAATCACATGTATTTTAAAATTAGTTGTTTGACCCATGTGATAAATGAGTGTTAATAAAAAAATAATTTTTTATCATTATTAAAAATAAAGAATAATTTATTTAAATGTATTTTATAAAAAATTATTGTAAAATGACAAAAGACACAAATAGAATAGCAAAATAAATATATGAAAGAGTAAAATAAATGACATGGAATTTACGTGATTTCCTAAACTTACGTCCAGGTAAATGTGACAACCAAATACTTCATTATAAAATATAATAGAGATCCAAAAGGTGGACACACTCTACAACCCAAATCCCAAATACACTCAAAGTACTTAAAAGTTTTTACTATCCTGTATACTCTTAAATCACAAAAGAGAATAATTTAGAAGAAACAAGTGATTCTACTCTATCACTAAAATGAGAAGAAGATTTGGTTTCTGTTGGTTATGCATCAAGTGTTGAAAACAAACTCTATTTATAGAGCCACATGTGCCAAAATTTTCAACCATCATTTAATAATTTTTTGATGCCACTAATGTGCTTGCCAATTTTGTCAAAAAGCAAATTGAACTGCATCACCTAAATAAGGATTGCAATCTTCATATTTTGACAAAGAGCATATTAATTTTTAATGTGATTTAGTGTACACGTTAACTTTTGTCCAAATGCTTACCAATCAAGGGCTTGAAAAGTTAAGCCATATCAACAAAAATTGAGTATATAACTTTTCACGAATTATCAGGTGCAACCCAAGCTTGCCTCCACAGATTAAACAATGTGTGATAAACACGCAAATAAAAAAGAAAATAACAATAATCTCAGAAAATTACCGCTACCATAAGTTGTTGATTTATCATATGTCATAACACAGTCCTCCGATGTTGCTAAAAGTGTGATCAAACATAAGAAAATTAAAATGTGAACTTTGTTATGCAACTCACAAATCAAACACTGCTACTATAAAAAAAAAAAAAAGAACTCATCAGAAGGGGAAAAACCAAACTTATTAGAGTGAGAAGATGAGATAACATACAAAAGAAATAAAAAAAAACAAAGAAAAAGAAAAACAGATAGTTAGGAAGAAGGGAGGGGTACCGAATCATCATGGAGAGAATCCACATGATGCGGGTTCCTAATCGATGTTTACACGGAGAAAAGTCTTTTAGAGGGTGTACGGAGCTAGATTATAAGCATTTGTTTTTCGGTTTTTGTTAGAAAGACTTATTGATTAATAAAGAAAGGCCTAATCTTTGTTACAAAAATCAAGTTAAAAACCCGATTACAATATAACAAACTCTACTAATAGAGATGTTAAAACGAAACTAAGTTCCGTGTTTCCACCAAACTTGCTATTTTTAGTTGCTGGGTTAAAGTTTTGAACCTGTAAAAAATTTTAACCCATCTAACCCACTTCTTAACCGTGGGTTGGGGGCTTAACCCATCAGGTCAAGTCTTTTGTATTTTTTTTTAAAAAAACTCATAATTTATTGGTAAAAAAATAAGAAATGTATAACCCAAAAAATAAAAAGGTAAGAAACATGTACATTCACTAATAGGTACCACTATATAATTGATATTATTCACTTAAAGTTAAAACTTAAAAATAAAACAGTGTCATAACTCACAAATAACACTATTAACAATAACATTTTTTAGTCAAAGTTCATGTATAATTGTTATGGACCTTGAAAAATTGGGTATACATAAATAAAAAATATTTTTTAAATATTTTTTTAAAAAAATCAAAACATTAAAAAATATTTTTTTTGAATTTTTTTATTTTTTGATGGATTGCCGCAATCCACCCTAAAATAGCCTAATTATTTCAACTCATTTTATTTTGACGCCCCCCACCCCATTTTTGTGGGCTTTTGGCGGGCAATCGCCCCATTTTGACATCTTTATCTATTGACCCTAAAGCCTTAAGCCTAGAAATTAAGCAATTACAACTACACAATTTTAATAAAATGCTCTTAACATGGACCTTATTGCAACACAATACATGTACTCATAAATGCACATGTGAGCACATTAGATTTCAAAACTATCCGAAGTATCATAAAACATTATATTCTGGCTTATAGAAACAAATATTTTTGTTTGTGCAAGCTTATTTCCTTCATAATCAAATTTAAAGAGAATTTCTATGGGAAGATTGCTCTCAGGAACTCTTTGAGTTGTCCCTGATTAGACAAATTTTCTATTTTCTTCAGATTAAAACAATTGATGCTCCAAGCTTGTTGCTTCACAAAAACACCAAACACCAACTCTAAAAGCATGATGAACACAGATAAATGCGATGACTGTGTAGATAAACTAAATAAAGTAAACATAAGTCCGAATATATCACCACATATCACTACAAGAAATTTACAAAACACAGGAATTACAAACGGATTTTATTAGCTTTACAAATGGATTTTTCAATTACAGGAGGTTTTACTGAAAACATGTCGTCTGTTATTTTTGTGTCTATAAATACTACAAAGATATTCTGATTCATCTGTAAATGACAAACAGATTTGTTTGTCTAGATTCATGGACGAATTTTTTCTCTGAATTGGCTGAAAAAAGCTTGTAAAATTAGCTTGTTGCAGACGGATTTTCCATTTATAACATTACAGATGGATTTTACAAACAAAAAAATCCCTCTGAATGGACAAAATATATATATGGTGGTGGTGGCTGAGGTATATATATAAACCACCACCACCATCCATCGTTTCCAACAACCCCCTTCCCATGTCATCCCAAACAAACCCAAATCTTTTCAAACCTCGAAAAAAATGGGAAAACAAACCAACTCCCAGTGTGCCACCGCCACCATGTCCTCTACCGCGCCACACCATCTGTGGTGAACCTGCCAACCCCAAATCAAACAAAGCACCAATGGTCCAAATGTGCTCTCTTCAATCCAAAACATTAAAAACTAATAATTCAATAAAACCCACAACAAAATGAAGGAAATAAATAAAAAAAAACTAATTCGATTTAAGTTGGAGAACATTACCACGAATACAATGGCGCAAATCATTTGTAAAAAAAGGTTCTTGACCAACGGCGACTTAAAGAAGGGGGAGGTGATGGTTGTTTCCTAACAGAGAGAGAGAAGAGAGAGAAGTGAAAATGGGAAATAGGGAAGAAGAAAGCGGTGCCGCATTTGTACCAATAATTCTGACGTTATAGGTGGATTTTTCATATGAAAAATTCATCTATAAAGCCTTCAATGAAATGTATTGTTTCTTTAAAGGCATTGCCGACGGATTTTTCCGTGTAATGCGCGCATTAAATACGCGTCTTTTTAATTTCATTTGTTATCCATCTATAACCTTGAATTTCAAATTACAAATGGATTTCCCCGTCTATAATGTGCACATCAAATGTGCATCTTTTTAATTTTATTCATTCAGATGGATCAAAACTAATAAATTTTCCATCTATAATATATTAAATTTATTTTAAATTAATAAATTAAATAAAAATCCATCAATAAATCCGTTTATTTTTGCCACAAAAAAAATCTTTCATTATTCATCTGGAACAATTACGTGGCATGTGGTTCAAAGTTGACCCAACAATTACAGACAGATTATGTATCTTTGACAAAAAAAAATTTCCCTTTTTTCATTTTTTTGTCTTAAATCCTTTTGTAATAAAGATGGAACAAAATTTGTTTGCACTTTTCGTCTATGTTCCGAGTTTCTAGTAGTATGTAGCTTGTTGATTTTACCTTTCATGATGCAGTGCTAGAAGTTGCCAAAAGTGTGAGCAATTATGAGAAAATCAAGACATGAACTTTATGTACTACTCAGTATAAACACCGTGCTATCAAGAGAAACCCATCAAAAGAATAATCAAAACAAAACTAATGGAATAGGAATATGAGGCAAAAGAAGAAAAAGGAGGAAAGTGGGTCACTAGACCACCACTATGGAGGAGATGGGGTCAACTCCCCTTGAGCATCAGAGCTTGAGGCACTGCTGCATGCTTTGGGAGAAGAAAGCTTCATGTGTGAAGAAAGGGGAAGAGGAAGCAATGGAGCGAGACTAGGTTTTCACACAAGCATGCCCACTCTTAGGTTACCCTAAACTAAAGGCTTTAAGCAAAGGGTTCATGTCTTCCCTTTTTCTTTCTTGGGCTAAAGCAGTTTTTGTTGAATGGGCTATAATTTTTTTTTTTGCGCCTGTACATCTTGTTTATTGGGTAAATGGATTGGGTTCATGATTAAAAAAAAATGGGAGTTTGGGTTAGGTTCTTTTATTGAAATAAAGTTAGAGGTGTTGACAAAAACCAAAGCAAAAAAAAAATCAAAAGTTTTGAAAAATGTTAAAAAATAAATAAATTAAAATTGCAAAAAGCCCAAAGTTGATAAAAAAAACACACACACACACAAATCAAAATTTTTTAAATGTTTTTCTTATTTTCTTTTATTGGCTTAATTGAATTGTAATAATTTCATTTCATCACTAATTTGATTTATATTTACTTGATCTAATTAATTATGTTTTGTTGACACGTTGCTTTTAAGTTGTAAAATGGATTTAATTTTGATATAATAACAATATATAAAATTTTTACACAATCATCTAATCATATATTATCACATCAATAAATATAGTTAATTTTCAATCCTACTACTTGAAAAATCATACAAATAAAAAATTTTGATTGAATGACATTATAAAAGAGTTTTACACTATCAATGCATTAAAATTAACCTCTTGTAAAATATTTTTTTCCCTCTTGAAACCTTTCATCCATGTGGCAACTCACTTTTTTTTTTTTTTGATTGAGACAACTCGCAATGTTAATCGTATGATTTATTATCCTCAATTCTTGTTAAATTAAGAATGGTTAATCATTTACTATAAGCATTAAATTTTCATAATATTGTTTCTGATATTTGCTGTCTTATTCTTTTAATTTGTAAATACTTTAACTTAACATTGTCCTTATATGTTAATTATATGGAATGCTTGTTCATCTTCATATCTTTTTATGGATGCATTTGATATGTTTAAATTATTTAATTTACACAATTGACATTAAAGGATAACTGCCTTGTAACCAAAAAAAAAGGATAACTGCCTTACTATATATGTATCAAGCGTATAAATGGGGTTTACGCTCCACTTTCCTTATATGCATGCACCGACTCCCAAACCTTTTCTCTCTGTTTTCACGCACCTATATAGCATGTGGCTGTTCTAGCTGTGAAGTACTTGCATACAAAATTTTCATTCTCTGCTTCATCTTTTCTTTTATTCATATCATTTCTTTTTGGCCAGATTACGCCAGTGGCACTTTCTTCCTCTCATGATGAAAGCATGCATCCCTTTGAATGCTAAGTTGCAGATCTCCAAAACTAAATCTTAATCACAGGATACACACTCAGGAGATGCCTACAATATAAAATCTCTCTGAATCTGAATTAGCATATAGCGTACGGAAGCTGATAATAGGAACCAATCATTCTGACTGTAATATTGCCGTGCTTACATAACACCAATTTTATTCTCATACTTTGTTGCATTTTATTTAATAGAAGATGATATCTTTAAAAAATATGTACTCATTTCCATTTGTATACTTTCTTTTCTTTAAGGTTTTGGTACAATAAATTCACTGTAAAGAGTAACTAATGTCACATTTGAATGCCTATAATAATTGCAAATTAGGCTAAAGAGCCATTTTCAGCGAACTTGTCAACTTGAGTGATGTCAAGGAATGCATCAACTCCACTTGCTTTGAGAAAACTGCAACGATTGAATAAACTAAATCAGATAACCAAATTATTACGCTTTAAATAAATGGTTCTTATTAAGGCAACAGAGTGGCAACATAGACATACTCTTCTCTAAATGCTCTTGCCATAGACCAGCAGCCTCCTTGAACTGATGATTGCAGGTTCACAGCAATGTTTGGGTTGTGAATACTCTGCCTCATGTGAACCCAACCATGTTGTCCATGCTCATCGTTAGATACTTTCGCCCTGAATTTGTCACGATATAAGTCAGTTGTTATGAGCAAAGCAATATATATAAGATCACAATTGTTAAACTAGTAGCATTTTTCTATAGCATGTTTTCACCTGTACATGTGAGCATCAATGGGAGCTGGGGTGTCATTTGTATCTACAAGGCACCCTTCACTCACCCAACAGTCACCACATGAGTCCAACTCCCACCCTTTAACCCGCCCTTCCTGTATAAGAACAAGGAACTCCGTATATTTTAATACTCCACACACACAATGGAGACGCGTTAATTTTAACATACATACCTCAATGTACTGTCGAAATGTTTCAATGGCCTCTGATCCTTTTGCTTTAGCGTGTCGAGGTTCAGAGATTATATTGATCCTTAGTTCTATTGATTCATAAGGTTCTTCAAGATCATTTATGAGACTACCAATCCCTTCATCTGATCCAGCAAGCTTCATTCTTACCATCTCAATTATGATTTTCACTACCATGTAGGCCCCTTAATTATAAAGGCAACATCAATAACAGGGTCAATAAAGGGATAATTACACTAACCTTCCTGAGATTTGGCGAAATTCATCCTAACTACCATCTATTTGTTTCAGTAACACTAACCTCCCTAGATGCAATGTGCAATGTGTAATGTGCAATGGAAGGAAAGTAGGTTAATTATTTCACAAACTCATAGAAGGTGGTATAATAATTTCAAAACTCAAAGACCTCTGAGCAAATTTTACAAAATATAGGCAAGTAGAGATGAATTTCACCAAACCACTGGGAGGTCAATATAGTTTGACCTAAAATATATTGTGTTTGTGATTGATTAATTTTATTTGTAAATGATGCAACAAAAAATGTATGTTAACTAACCATCATCAAGGAAATGATTCTCTTTGAGAGCACCATGACCAGATGTTTCCATCATAAGATGCGCCTCAATTCCATCCTTGTTAAGCTGAACTCCCTTGTCAATGACATTTTTGTAACCAACACGGTATAGACAATGCTGGCCCCCTCTATCAGTTATAAATCTAGTGAGAGCCATACTAGTACGTGCATCAGTGACTATAGTTGATCCTGGATTTTCCCTCAACACAATGGCAGACATGAGTGCAATCAGCTTATCACCATTTATTGGGTTCCCTTTGTTATCAACTACGCCGCTTCTGTCCACATCAGTGTCAAATACTATCCCAAGATCAGCTGAGTTATCTAACACTGCGGCTCTGGTCAGTGCCATGGCAGTTTTGTCCTCAGGGTTGGGAATGTGATTGGGAAACATCCCATCAGGGTTGAGATGTAGAGAACCAAAGGTATCTGCTCCAAGCTTGTCTAAGACATCCCATGTGAAGAATCCTCCTGAGCCGTTGCCTGCATTTACTATTATCTGCATATTTTACTTTAGGCTTTAATGTCTATGCATTGATAATGTAAACATTTTTTACACAATCATCCAATCATGTATTGCAACATAAATCATGATAATTGACTTTTCAACCTATTACTTGAAAAGTCATGCATATAAAAGATTTTAATTGCATGAAAATGTAAAAGTGTCAAACATAAACTCTTTATTTCAATAGAAGTGTTAAATTTTCAGGCACAACTTTCAAAGAGAATTGAGATAGAGGATTAAGGTTTTAATTACAATAGAGTATAGACTTGAGCTTTTAATAGGATGAACTAGATCTCAAGCCAAGGAAAATGGTAAGTGGATGGTATTGATTAATGGCTTTGGTGATTCAACTTGAGGCAGGACAGATTGGGCCACAAAGAAAAAAGGAAATACCCCTTTCTATTGCAGACCTCAAATATTGGTATTCAAATCTTATTTCTTCTGTCTATTTTATCAACTAAGACTGCCAACTAAGCACACATTTCACCTCTCTCTTCAGTCTTCAGTCATGACCCCTCTCTTGAATTGACAATATTTTTTTAAAATTTTTGTTTGCAGTATTTTATCAAGGGAATGGACAAAAATATGAGTCCTAAATATTGTACTCCCTCCATCTACGAATAACTATCAACTTGTACAAGGATAAAACAAAGGTGAGTTATTGTCACTAGAGGGGCATGTGTGTAAGTAATAGACACAATAAATATATCCAATCCATATTAGTCAAACCTGAAATCCCTTGAGTGGAGTGTCATAATGCAAAGGATGATTGACCCTCTCCTTGATGATTTCTCGTAGGTGCTTTGCATAAGTGCTCATGAAATCAACTTTTGTTGGGAGAACGTTATGTAAGGTAGACACCCTGGCCAGCCTGTTTGCATATTTACGAGCAGCTTTATCACATATCTCCTCTACCTCCGGTGAAGTTAGGCCACCTCTCTTTGTGAAAAATTTCAATCCATTCCGGGTGTAAGGTAAGTGAGATGCTGTCATCTGCAGCAAAAAATGCATAATTCATTTGTAGCTTTTATATTAGGCCTAACCGTCACAATGATAGAAACTTTATAGTTTCAACTCTTCTTTCCTATAGTTCCAACATATAGCATACCTTTAATTTTTAAGGTAGCTGTTATTCATGCTACCATATCAAGCATGATATTAAATTATTAATGAAATTGGTCAAATTGAAGAACCAAGGAAAATCCAATTGACTTGATGTAACCTACCATTATTGAGGCATCATACATAAATGGAGGCAACAATGTGCTCATGAAACAAGCTGGTGTAGTAGCCAATCCCATATCAAAAACCATGCAACCAGCTCTAGCAAGACCTGCAAAGATTGCGACACTCAGTTTTGCACCTGAGATTCTAGGGTCACGCCCAAGTGACACACTCACATTCTCCACAGGATGTCCTTTTTCCTTCTCCAAACCACTTATAACCCACTCCCCAAAACTCTGTGCTATTGCCTCCACAGCAGGTGGAGTAAGGTCAACTGTTCTGCCTTTCTCACCCTCCAATGCCACTCCTCTAACATCTGAACCATTCTGAAGCCTCCTAATCTTGTCCATTTCCTCATCAACCACAACTTCGTCATATTTTGTGGCAGCGCCAAAGGATTTCGCACGTATAGGCTTATTGAATGGCACAGAAAATGAGAAACCAAGTTTGGTGTGCAAAGGTTTCTTTCCTTGAGAAGAAGGGAACCTTGTTTTGAGGGTATTGTTATGCAAAGAGGTCGAGAAGTTTGGAGAAGTAGAAGCAGCCATTGTTCACTTTGTTTGGCGCTGTTGCTTTGTTTGAATAAGAATAAAGTTTTGGGAGATAAGGCAAACCCAGTGGCATTAAACCATAACCTTACAAATCCAATATCTTAGGAACAAAAAGAAGAAAAAGGAAAAAAAAAAAATATCTACAAGTGAGCTTACAAATACAAGAAGATTTTTGTTCTTGTTTTTGTCTATATGCCAATTATTTTGACATTAGTTCCAAGTGATATTTTAAGAGTAGAATGAGAGCCTGGTATATTCTTGCATATTACTCGTGTATCTAAAACGTGCTCATCAGAAACTTAGTGGTTATTTGTCATTACTTGTTTGGGTTGATCAAACAGAATTGACCATGCTTGTGGCCAGTGTCAATTGAAGCACCAAAACAACTTTCTCGCAATAAGTATTGCTGGCAGCGTCTGAAGTCTTCTCTTTTACTGGCCTTAGAGCAAGGACAGAATCAATTATTTGAGGACAAAATACAAATTCCTCTGCTGCGAGAAAGATTTGTTTTCTCTTAGCCTCTACATACACAAATTGCACTTTCTCGGTAGGACATATATGTAGCACTAGATAATCCTTGAAGGTGTCTACGACATGCAGCAATATCGTTTGAAGTCTGACAGTGGACCACAAGAATTAAGGAGTCTCCTCTTGCCTGTTTTTCCATAAGCATATAATATCTACTTGGCAGTGGATCCAGAAAAAGAATATCCAGAAGGGATATATGACTGAAATCTATTTATCGAGACTAACTAACCATATAAAAGATAGAAATTGCATGATGAGGCCTTTCTTCGGAAAAAAAAAAAAATCTTAGTCTTATTCTGAAGATGATGAGCTGTCGCGGAATGATTCTTGTTCTAGAGGTTTTCTATTCTACATATGATTTTTCAGTTACAAATTTACCAGAATATGAGATTTTGGGAATCAACGAAATTATGGTATTTAATTGGAATCAGCAGTGGAGATTTTAGCTTTCCCACAACACATTACTCGTCAAATCTTGGTCAAAAATTGCTTATATGTAATATTTTTTTTTCATTATTCATTCTAAAATTGTCATTGGTGATTTTAAATTTTTTTTTCTTTTTTAATTTCATTAATCTCAAATTGTCAATTGACAATTTTTTTGTTCCATAGTCAAAAAGTGAAGCAAGAAGAACTATAAGAGTTCAACATAACACCTAAACAATGCACAATGAAAGATCAAAATGAATATAAACCAAACTGAACTAGCAACAAAATGCTAATATTGATTACAACCATATGATAGCCCACAACATTGGAAGCAAGAAAACATGATCGCCCTTCAATAATACACAAATATTAGCCCACATCAGCAACATGAAAGATGGAAATAACCTCTTCATCGAAAAATGTGAGAGACATCTAAAAGAAACACAACTCAGCTCAATCACTATGATTAGGATTTAATGGTATGTTTATGAATTTGGATTTTGAAGGAAAAGAAAGGAGAATGAAGGACTTATAATATAATTTTACATTCTAAGTCTCCCTTCCCTCTCCTTCTCTCCAAAATTCAAACTGACAAACATACCCTTAGGCTATTGGCAATTTTTATAAGCCAAATCTACGCAAATGTTACAAAAACACCATATCATGGGAATTAGGGATGTCAAATTTTGAAAGGAAAAGAGATGAAGAAATTGCAATTCTTAAAATGTGTTCAGCATTAAAATACTTGATACTTCCTCAGATCATGTCACATAATAAATACTAACCATTAGATATTTCTGCAACTCAGTAACTCTTACTTTCCACTCCATAAGATGAGTCACATAATAATCTCAGCGTATGATACTACATAACATCATAATATACTACAAAGTAACACTAAAATAAGGGAGCCACACCTAAAACTCAACCCCTGATAAGCCCTTGGAATCTGGAACATCAACCCACTCAATTTCCACGTATACCTCACCAGACTCGACATTTCTCAATCTTAAACACATCTCTTGTATGATTTTCCCATTTTTCCATATGCACCTGCTCTCTTCAGCAAGGCAGTTAAACCTATTTGGTTGAACAATCTTGACCACATGGCCATCTGGGAGGTCGCTCGGGCCCAACTTAACACACTGAAGATATGGTTTTATGTCCATGTCTGCTTCGCCCATTTTGTCGTCCCCAGTGAAAGTGTCCTTGTCAAAAACTGTCTGCAGAGAACAACAACAACATTATTCAAAGCCATCAACAATTTAACAATTAACATTAGGCTATATATTATGGTAATGTTAGCCCTGCAACACTTCTGATGATATGATATTGGATTGCTTTTAGTACTTACCAAATGTATGGGAATGTTAACATCCCTAACACAAAGTGTCAATTCTTCATTCCACTCAGGATTGCAGTTGTCTTTCACTACACCAGTCTTCAGTTTCTGCAGTAATATGAGATAATTAGACCACAAGCATTTTGGTAATAGTTTATTTTGGGGGAATGGAAGTTTTCGTTAAAAAAGAAAAGCTGTTTTAAGAAGTTTTGATTATAAGCTATTTTGAATGTAAAATAACTAATTCATACACACTAGTTTAGAGCAACATAAGGTAGTAGCAGACAATGCAGCATTTGTGACCAATAAAATGCAAAATTTTAGATTCCACTCGATGTGGTTATGCTATGCTAACATACAATTAACAGTCCCTATTTTGACACACATCTACACCGATTTACCTACAAAAAGGGTGAAAGAGTTGAGTCATTTGAACATATAAAAGTTGACATTTTATTATCTTTAAATGTGATAAAAAGTGGGATGAATGGGACTATCACTATTTTAAGGGTCATAATGGCAACATCCAAATATCATTTCCCTCGTATTCTCCGCACACCTTAAAAAGTTAACATAGAAGAAAAACATTTAACACCTAGCTCTGTAGAGCCTAAAAAGACCCTGATTCTCTTTTTCACAGGATTTCTAGAGGTACACAAGTTGAAAGACATTGAAAGAATAAGATAAAATATCAGAAGAACATAACAAAATTGAAGAGAGCAGCAGCTGATATATTGATATAATGATAAGGCGTTTGATTATAAATGTCACTGATACGTTGTATCATTTCTTCTTCCTTAATTTCCTTGTCCTTAAATCTCATGTTACTAATGCTAAGAAATGAAACAAAAATTCTTCCAATTGAACACCAGCTTTCTAGTCTCAAATCAAACCCAATTCATCAAGGTGGAGGTGTGTACTAACCAAAAATAAGCACATAAATAAAAAAAAAAAAATATGAACTGAGACCCAATAAAGAGGAAGTTGCAAACCTCTTCGGCTATGGTGACAAGGACATAAGGGTCACTGGTGCGACTATCGCGAGGTGCTAGATTAGTGCCTCTTTTGATACGAAGTTTCATAAGACCCAGAATGTTTTCCATTGAAACCCACCTCTTAGATTGCAGAGTGGTCTAGAAATCACACGAAGATACTGTAGAGGAGTAGAGGACAAAACAAGATATTGCCTATTGGCATTACCATCAAAATAAATGAGGTGCAGAACTTGATGTGTTTGTTTGCATTGTATATTTATATTTATATTTATATTTATTTATATTAAATACACGGTGCACAGTTACAACTTATTAAATGGAAACACTGTAGAGACCCAAACATGGTCCCTATTAAAGGTTTTTCTCTTTTTCTTTTCTTTATTGTTTTTGGTAGAAAAGGGAATTTTACTTATTCAAAAACCGCAAATTATAAGGGAAAAGAAAAAAAATGAAATTACAAGCTCAAATATCAATCTTGACACGTATTAAAATTGTGACTCTAATTAAACACTGCTCTTCCCTCCAACTCTGCTGCCGCTACAAGGTTGCAGGATGGCAAATATCCAGAAAATTCTGTTTCTGAACGCAAACATTTATTCTTATTTTTATAAGGATAAATGAAGGAAATCAAATCTTTTTTGTTTTCTCTTTTGGCTTTATTTCATTTTTTATGGGACCAGACGTTATACGGTGTATGTCTCTATGGTAATATAATGTAGGAATCAAATTAAAATATCGGCTACATCTTGTGCAGCACGGCTGTTTTAAATGGCTGGTTTAGAATTGCTAGTCAAGTGAGATATTTTCATGCTTCGTACTCATTTCTATGCCCAAAGTATCTAAGCTAACATGCTGTAGTTAGGTCTGCAACAGCCATGCGCAAGGAGGCAAGGAGAGAGAGATAACTGCAAGTGATCAACAATATTCCGTTCGAAGAAGTAACTTCTGATCTCTCTCTCTCTCTCGTTACAAGTGATGTCCAACATATATTATATGAGAAATTCTTCCGTGACCATGCAGTACAACCACTCATTTAATTTTCTAATATTTACAAGCTATGTTAAAAAAGTTTAAAATTAAAATGAGTGATAATGAATGTTTATAAAGCATAAATTAAATATACTACAGTAGCATACCAGAATTTCTCAATTTCATGTGAATGAAAATGAGAAAAACAGTGTTGGGGAGAGCATTTGTCACATGCTGTTTTTGTTTCTTTTTGTTTTTTAGGGTGGTTGTGTTCTGAATTGCAGTGTAGATACTAAATAGTTATGTTCAAATAGGAGGCTTGGGCTTCACATGATACAAGTGTCCTTGGATAAATTACCGGATGGAGTGGGCAATTGGCCCACGAAAAAAGTGATAGATTGGATATGGTCTTTTTTATTACCAAAAATAGATATGGCCTTTTGGAACGGCACGCATCACTATCCACGATAATTGTCTATAGTGTGATGTGATCACATTTGCATTCATAACTATCTATAGTGTGATGCAATTGTGTCTATATTCTGAGCATTTTACTGAAACTATATAGTTGTGTTGGTTGATTTCCTAGGTTTAGTTTTTGTGTCAATAGATTTTGATGTATTATATCTAGGGTTTTGCCTAATGTTTTGTATCAGGCTTAGGTCTTTCTTTTAATCAATGAAACTTTTCTAGATAAAAAAATATTCTCATATAATTTATTTTAAATAGCTCTTTGTAATTTAAGGGATTTTTTCAGTATTATTAGGATCCCAGTATCCTCTTGAATTGAATGGCTTGGATTTAATCATAATAAATTTTATAAATATTAATAATTTAAGTTAGTGAGACACATGACTAATTCTTGGTCTCAAGTAACTAAAGGTACCATGACCCTTTAATTTTATACGGGTACTATAAATCCCCATAACCTAATTAAGTGTAAATATAAATAGGAAATTATTCAAAACATTTGAAATTATTAGAATTCAATTACTAATATTTAAATTATATAGACTTATTTACAAAAGAAAATTCAATAAAAAAATACAAAAGATAATAAAGTTTTAAGGACCACCAAATTGATTTAATAACGTTCGAATTACCTCTCATAGTTCAACCTTATATATTTGAAAGCGGAGCCCAGACACTGCCTATTCAAATTAAGGATCCATCATTCTACAACCTTACTGGTCGGTCAAAGCAACTCCACGAAATGTTTGGGGCCTAAAGCTTTACAAAATTTGTTAATATAAGTCAAAATTTTGCCCTTATGAGGGCAAATACGATGAATTTACAGATGCATATACAAAGACTACTAAGTATAATAATTAGCTTTTCAGCATGTGATTAGGGATGGAAACAATTTAAGTTAGGTCACAAACTTTCCTCTAAATAAGTCAGACCCAAGTGCATTAGAACTATTTGGTCTAGTTCCTATAGAAATCTTTTAGGCCTTAGCCTAACTGTTTATCAGATTTATCTCACCTGAAATCTATTTATAAAGTCTGTAATTTTAAAAATTTCAAACAAGTCACAGACAAGATTTTAAGCAAGCACCAAACACATGCCTTTATTCATGAAGAGGCTTACGCCTATAAACACATCGAACACAGGTGAACTTTATTAATAGACTTTACAATGAGTTTAAGCCTGACCTAATAAAGAAAATAAGCTTCTAAACAAGTCTAAATCTTACCTGATATTTTAATGGGCTAAATCAAGCCAAATATAGGTCAGACCATAGGTTACTGATGGGCCGTTTGATCTATTTCCACCCACATATATGATATGCGCCAAACTCAACAAATTTCTAACTCTAAAGCTGTACAATATGCTTAGCTTCCTTCAAATGATCAAGAGTAATCTTCGGAGCAGTAAAAAACAAACTAGTTTAATTCCGGAAAATTTTCCATTATTTTGTTTTCCAGAGAGCAAGGAGAAGCGCTATTGATCTAGGCCTTCAAATTGAAGTATTGAACGTTTAGCTAGAGGATATTTTATCAATATTTACCATATATACGTCCTTTGATAATCGATGCTTGAGTGGTCTCTCGTCATAAAATTTGATCTTCTTCAATAACTTATTGGAAGGATCTCTTTTTCCCTTAGCACTATAATTAAGGGAAAGAGATAAAGAATATATAGCTTATGTACTTATTGCTAGGAAATCACCGACACAAGGTGATCGACCTCGTAATTACCTCTAGTGTACATAAGATAAGACTTCTCAGAATTCCATCTCCAAGTGGAGAGGATAATCAAATTCTTAGATTCTATGAGCCTATATATGTGATGGTTTGTCAACTGATGAGCCAAAGCTTTTGTGCAGCGGGGGTGAGGTCTTCCGGGATCTGCACAATGCAGTTAAATTTTAAGCATGAGTGCGAAACTTAGGAAGAGTTTCAGAACTGGGTTGCATCACTTGAATAGTGAATATTGAACTTCAGCACGAAAGACACTGCAGGTTTGTGTTCATTGCTGTGGCCAAGGCCAATATTGATGCTGCTTCGTCTCAAGTAATTTTTGGTTGGTAACTCCTAATATAAAATCCTATTTGCGACATATATGCTGTTGGGTTGTTTGAATTAAACCTTTCAAACTTGATAAAAAGAAAAAAAAAATCACCAGAAAAAAAAAGAAAGAATGAAAAAGTGGAACTTATCAACAAACTATTCCTGTTGGCTTAGCCCAATGGCAATCTTTGGCTTTAATATCATATATCATGTAAATTTCCGATGCCTTATCATGCAAGTCCTTGTTTTAGACTTTCTTTTTAATAAAAGTCCCATTTTCAAGGGTATCAATAGCCCCGACATGACCTATTCCTGCAATTGGTTTCAAAGGTTACACTGATTCGCTCCTAACCAGCTTATCACGATTCAAGACACTTGAAAAGAAGAATGTCTTTGGGCAAACACGAAGGTGTCTTTGTTGAGTGTTGAACTTCCTTTTTAATTAGTACATGATGACAATGGCATGCACACAACTCCCATACTCTCTCCACCATGCTTCCTTTAACAAAAGCACGCTGTGTAAAATGCAAAATCCTCTTTATGAAATTTATCTGGTACAGAGATTCATATCCCATTGGATATGCATAAAGGGGAAAAAGATACAGCATTGACTATTTTACAAAAGACTTTTGTAGTCCCCCACACCATCTTCATGTGAATAACAATGAGTGGAGCGAAATAGATCTTTTAAAAAAAAAAACAAAAGATTTTTTTCAAAAAAAAAAAGAGAGACTTCTTTTTTTCAACTCATGATATTTTAGATATTTTCATGTTGATGTATATAGTAGAGATTTTACTTGCATTTCTATTTAACTTTATAGATATATAGGTAAAGTAGCTAATAAGTCAATAAGATAATTAAAATTTTCAATTTATATTATTGCACAAATTTTTATGTTATGTATAGGCATATTCACTAGTTATGTTTTTTATTTTTTATTTTTTAACTCCATGACTAGTAATGTAATTGAAATTTTCCTGGTCACTAGATCTGACTGTTCACTTGGCAGCATCGCGATCCCGTTTTCAGCTTGAATCGCCTTCTTGTTTTCTTGTTTGCTGCCTGCATGAGGCATATGTGGCAATGACGGTATTGCACGGATCAATTTGCGATGGTCGAAGCTAACTCATTGATTTATTTTTGTTTAGTGTTTGGGGTTATGGTAGTGCATTTCTTTGTTCATTTCCAGTTATGTGATTGATGTGCTATTTCGAGTCCAGTGCCCACATGTTGGTGGAGAAATTTTTACGTACTCTTGCAACACATTTAATGCATGTTTCAAGAACATTCTTAATCACATATTTTTTATTTTTATATAAATTTTAAACATATTAAATTAAGATTGAATTATTATAGTTGTTTCTGAAACATAAATTAAACATGCTTCAAGAACATTTAAGTATTTATCCATGTTGGTGGTGGCTGTGGCTACCGCTTCGGTTCTACAATGGTAAATGCATGCAGTTTGTAAGAAGCTCTCGATGCACGCGGTACAGGACCCCCTCAGTCCTTGCGCGCAGAAAGCGGCTGGATGCGGCTCAATATGTGAAAGAGGTTAACATGCAGTTGCAGGGTGGAGCCAAGAATTTTGGGAGAGGGGTTAAATTAATTAATATAAATAAATTAAATTAAATATATTATATAAAATAAATCATAATATAGTTTTTTCATTTAAGTTATTAGCAAATTAGAGTTTATTTTATCATCTATATTCTCTTTTCTATTAAAAATGAGTCAATAGTATAGTTTTCAAAACTAATTCAAAGCTAGAAATCCTGGGTTATCAATTCCTAGTTCAATGATAAGTCACTGGTTAAAGGTTGAATTGGATTGAATTAAATAAATATATAAAAACATAACAAATAGTCAATATATGTCATTATTTACACAATACAACACAAGTGCTTGAATACCTTTGTGGTTAGGAATGCCCTTCTTTCCCTCACATACCAGGTTTGGTATCAAACTTACCGTTACACCTTTCGACCAAGTTTAATTGAAAGGCCAGTGGGGTTAGTAATTTTAATACTATGGTCAATAGTTTTCGTTTTAGACCTCTCTTAAGCTTAATAAAAAAAAAAAGCTAATAAGACAAACATCCTAAAAAATATGTTACAAAGACATTTATATATTTTATACTTCCATATTATGCATATAATTATACTAAGATACTTTTATTATTTGTTATGTATAATAACCCTTCCATTTGATTTTTCAATGAACCTAATTTGTCTGAAATGACTATTGTTATAGAATGGAAGTAGTATATATAAAGGTGGTTGCTTTTTTAAGCTTAACCATAACATAAATATACATATAATTATATAATAAAAGCACAAAATTTGGGGGGACCATGGCACCCACTGGTACCCCCTTGGCTCCGCCACTTTGCAGTTAGGCATAGGTGAGGAGTTTGTTGATGTATCGTTTTCTGAAGTTTGAAGGCCATTCTGCTCGAGATGGACTTATTTCTTGTTGTAGGGTTGGGTTGCTGTTTTCTAGTGTCCTTCGGAAGCAAGTTTTGGAGTTTTTGTGGTGGTTTGTGGCTTGATATATGCAAGTTGTGAGCTTTTTTTTAAGTTTAGTTTTCTTTACATTGGTGTGGATGTCGAATGTTTAATATTAAAAAATGTTATTTATACTCATAGGATATGAACACTGTGATAACTCACACCTCATTTACTATTGAATGGGATATGAACCCTATTTGAATGGGTCCATCTCATCCAATCATAAATAAGATGTAGTTGCGGTTATTCCATACCTACAAGTCCAAATATAACTCTTAAATATTATCCTCTGTTTCTCTCCTAGAGTCAAGCATCTTTAATAATTGGGAAAAAAAATTATACATGATTCTCTAATTATTCGAATAGTATTTAAGGTACCAACAACAATACTATTTTTTAAATGATTAAAGTAGCTATGAGCCTGACCAATCTTAAATTGATATTGCGATTAGAATTTAAATCTTAAACTTGCAAGCGAAGCATCTAACAACGAACTATTCAATTATTCCCGTTGATCTATTGATATGTATTGGAGTCAAAGACCCTTTTGAAACGTAAGCTCTTCTGTTTTTTTCATCTCCTTTTGCAGTGAGATCACATGCAAGGCCTGGGTGAAGCCATTTAGTTACCTACATCTAAAGCGAAACTCTTTTACTGCAACTTAATAATATCTTTCTTCCGGATCAAAAAGTGAAATCCAAATCAAAGTTTATGGCACATCATATATATAGATAATGGGCAAAAACCTACCACATATTAGCACCACCATACATAGAGAGGTGGTTGTCTACATATTGTCTATATGGCGTCCAACGAGTTGACAAGACAATTTGAAACGGCTTGATTTGATTAGATTTACAACTTATTGAAAGTGATTCATTGATTCCATGCCATATATCTGGATATTTTCTCAAAAATAATTAGGTATATATATCACATTTAAAATTCGTCGTGTTTCTTACCGAAAATAAAAAATCGTTGTGTTCGGGATCTCCACCAAAATCCCCACCTTCGTAACTTCCTCGACAAATATTAGAGGTGCACTAATCTGGACTTCATAAAATGTGAGCAATTTGAATCTAGTTATTAGAAATAGAAGGGGAAAAAAAGTAGTAGAATTGCCAATCATTTTCTTTGATAATAAAACTTTTCATGGAATGAGCGTTCCATTTTAATGATCGACTGATCGATCGTTGTCATTCAATACTAACATGAGACATGCACTTTGAAAGCATAGTCATTCTTGCCATGCTATATATATATATATATATATATATATATATATATATAAATTAAAAAATACCGTTCAATTATTATCGTTTGTAATATCTGTACATCTTAGAAAATATAATTTTCCTTTCATTTCATTTGCATACCATGAACAAGTGTAATTTTTATTATGAAGAGTATTATGTTATTTTATTACATTGCTAATTTATTTTATGATAATTTTATGTACTAGACATAAAGATAAGAATTTGGGTAAATTACACTCACCTCTCCTTGAGGTTGTAATACAACTCACACTCTCATTTGTCTACCTACACTGCTCGCTTATCAAATTTTAAATATTTATATTAAGTTTCACTCCTCATTCACAGTGTTAATAAACTTAACAGAATGATATTTTTATGATATTAACTATTTTTAATTAATAAAATTATAAAAAATATATGTACCTACTCTGTTAATTTAGGGTATTTTTATAATTTTATTAATTAAAAATAATTAATATCATAAAAATATCATTCTGTTGAGTTTATTATAAGTGTTCTGTGAATGAAGAGTGAAACTTAATATAAATATTTAAAATATGACAAGCAGAGGAGATGTGAATGTTAGGTGGATAAATAAAAGAGGTGTGAGTTACATTTTTACAAATTTCAGAAAAAATAAGTGTTTTCATTTCATGCTGAACACAACCAGATGGTACGTGGAATAGCTAGGAATGACTAGTATACTACAATGATTAAAGATTGATTGAGGTAACCCTAGCTAGTTTGATGTACTTTGTTCTCTTTTTTTTTTCCGGGTAGTTAAATTTGTTCCTGTTAAAACTACGATATATAAATTTAATTGTGCAAGATTCTTCAACTGTTGTATAGAAAAAAGGTTAATATTCTTGAAAGTACTGTGAGTTTCACTATATATAATCTCTTTATTTATTTTAGGAAAATATTATTTATATTTATGGGTGGGATATTGTGTCAACTACATCTCATCTATCATTTGATGAGATATGGATTCTATTTGAAGAGTTCACATCTCATCTAATGATAAATAAGATAAGTCGATACGTTGTCTCATACCCCATAAATACAAATTACAAAACTATTTACTTTATGGATCCTTTCATTTGTATGGAATTGACATCTGTTTGAACTTTGAAAAAAAATAAAACTTAATCATATCCACAACCTTATGGCAAAGAAAAATAATATGACAATAATAAAATTATATAATAAATATATAATAAGATATATGATATATATTTATTATATAATTTTATTATTTTTATAATATTATTAAGAGATAAATAGATAGCTGGAGAGAGACAAATAGCTTTTTGTTTGGGTGATTTGTTTGTCTGATCCAAACAACAGTGTTGTCATAGAGAGAATAAATCAAAAACTTTGTTCCGCTCCATATATTGCCTTGGCAATTTTCCAAAGCCAATTTAATCTTGGTTCATTATTCAATGAAAACCAGAAATAGGATGCTCCCTGACCGTGACCTGAGAGCATAGATATACATAGAACTGTGGCTGAACCCAGGAAAAAGTTATGATGACAAGCCGCCAACAACACAAGATTCTTCCTTAGCAATGACACGCATGTATCCCACTACTATCAAACATATTATGACATCTCAAGCATAAAATGTACCTTCCAACTCAGACACAGCTAGACACTTCTCAGTCTTCCTTGCTTTTCTGCTCAAGTTTTTTGGGAAGGTGCACATAATTCATAAATAAATAATAACGGTTTATTGAAAGCATATATAATTAAATAATGACGGTTGTCAACGTAGTCCAAATTTCTGCATGTGACTTATAAGTTATAACTTAATAACGCTCTATATATATATATATATATACTGTTGTTTGCCTGACTTGACTCTTTTGTGATCGGTTCAGAAAACTTGTTTGCCTGACTAGACTCTTTTGTGATCGGTTCAGAAAACTTCTGTGGCTTTGACTCATTTTAAATGAGTTAATGATAATACAATTTTTATTAGCCTCTTAATCTTTTTGCAGCGGTACATTCTAGACCGCTCACTTTATGTACGTTGAATGCACGTTATGTGTCAATCTGAAACATTAATCCGGTTGAGTGTGAATATTTTCTTAGGTTGTGTTTATATGGATTATTATTAGAGGATAATATTTTTTTAAAATAATTTTAAATTATTTAATATGAAATTTTTTATTTGGATATTAACAAAAAAGAATTTTAAATTTTTAAATATTTTTATTAAGTATTCTCAAAATGTGAAAAGAGTGAATTTTAAATTCTCAAATTATAAAATTCCTTCTCATTTTTTGTCTCAACCCTCACTGTTGAATAGGTGACTGGTTGTCATTAGTCCCTCTCCTGGTTGCTAATCGCTTCTCGAACATCAACTACTTGCTGCCCTCCCCATCGACCATCACTTGCCCTCACTCGTCATTCACCACGCCCACCTGGCATTAGCCACCCACCGCACATCACCCATCACCATCGTCGGTCAACATCACTAGTGTCCTACTGCCATTGTCGATTATCCGCTATCGTTCACTACTACTCACATGTCGTTGCATATCATATGGCTTCCCATCATTTATTTTTACCCATAGAGAATGTGATATAATTTTATTACACAAACAAAGTACTTTTGAAATGAACTCATATAATTACCTTATCCAAACAAAATAATTTAAAAATAAATCGGAATTCAATTGAAGCAATTGAAATTCCTTACATATTAAATTTTTTGAAATTTAAGAATACTTCGTCTAAATGCAACCATAAGGTATTAAGCTCGATATTAGCCTCTTCCTCTCATTTTCTTTCCTTTCATTTTCTTTCCTCATCTAAACTTCCCATTACTAGAAAATTTTTAAGTAGTATGGAACCATACACGTTGTTAAGTTTCTATAACCAAGATTTAGAGTTGGATCCTTAATATCTTTATTCTTTCAAATGAATGTTAAATTTCAACACAAAGTGAAGTGGACATGTGCATTGTCTCTGCAACTTCAAATAAAAAAAATAAAAAATTCACAGGAAGAATTGTGTAAAATTATTTGTGCTTTTATCCAACAAGTCGAACTTTGGATAAAGATAGTTGATTAAACTTTTGGTGTGTATATATATAATATGGTTTTTTTCTTCGATACCTAAGACACTATCAGTACCCTTTGTATAACTAATGGTTGTGATTTAATCTTTGATTTGATATATTTCAAAAACTTGGGTTATTGGATACGTAGCTGATTCTTAACCACAAATAATTAAAATGTACCAATACTCTTGAATTTTATGATATCCTAGAAACCTTTATATATGATACAATTCAAAAGAAATTGTAAATTCATTCTCCCAAGTAGTACAAAAAAGTGCTGAAATTAGCCATTGGTGATTCATCTTCTTTTTCTGATTAAGATCGATGTAGAAATTTGTTCTTGTCAAAGGAAATAAATAAAAACTGTTACCTCATAACAAGTCACCAGCTGATAACAAGTCATTAGTTTTCACTTTCATGTGTCGTTTCAGGAAAATGTTTTCGATCAAAAAAATCTTCTCTCAAAATATAAATACTTTTTTCTTTTAGTTTTTGCTCCCTCCCATGATTTCTATGATTCTTCAATTCTAATTGGATTAATCGCTTTTGTACTGTATTCGTAACACTAGACTCTTTGTACAATTTAGCAGGACTAGTGATGAAAATTAGTTGAGCGGATAATAGATTAATGGTCTTAGATGCTATAGCCTAACTCGAAACATGCCTAACTCTGGACTAGAGTTCATAGAGGTCTAATGACGAGACAACTTATATGAAGTTAGAAAACTTTTGATCTATCATGATTAAGCTATGCTAAGCTAGTCCGGTCGGTCTAATTAAGTATGACTCCGCTACAAAATCCGTATGAAGATTTTAATTGCTTGAGTGATGTGTTTTGCTCTAAAGAAATAAATTAGTTAGACTCAAAGGCAAGCACATAACCTTGTATAGCTTTACAAAATTTGAACAAGAAAGAAGTTTTAGAGTCTTTCTCTCATTTTTATTGCGAACAAATGATTTACAAATCAAGCCCAAGTCCAAATAAGAGTCTTTTGTTGTTGTGTTCAACTACCTTCCTATTTTTTTACCATACAAAATGAAGACACTAACAAAAGCAGGAGATATTAATTAGATAAGAACACGTACGTCTCATCACTCTCACCTAATTCTATTCCTTATCCGTTCACCAAACCATGCCTTTTGGTGCGTCTCTTTCACACTACGTAAGTAATTATCTTATAACATGCTGAAAAAAATGCAAATGTAGCAAATTTTGTTTGTGTTCTTCTGAAAAGTATACTAATTACTTTATTCTACTGGACCTTAATAACTCCTTTTCTTTGCCGCCAAATTTTCCCACTGAATTATTGGCTCCCATTGTAATACCAAATCACACTTACGCCAAACCTGTTTCTGCCTTGTCTCTAAGAAGTATAAATAAGAAGATAATATTCCATTTCTTTTTTAAAAAAAGACAAGAAATTTGAAGCTTGTTTTATGTGATTGCAATCTGTAGACCATTAGACACCCGAAAAAAAAAGGTTTTGTTTGAGAAAGGCTTGCAAAGAAATAAAAATAAAGGGGAAGAGGGATATATTATAAGAATAATGCCTTTGCTCTCTAAAGCAGCCGTACTAATGAGATCATAGTCCTTATGGGGAGAAAATTCCTGTCAGAAACTTTCATTCAGTTCAAATGTTCAATACGAAAGTTTTCATTCACACGAAAATAAATTTGTTTGCAACCTAATGATTAAAACTTTCTCGAATTTTAATTAGAACTAAGTGGAATTAATATTCAGTTAAAAAAAGTGGAATTAATATTTGAATTGTGATTTTTAATTTTGATTATGTCATAGTTTAGAATCTTAATGTTTATAACATTGAAAAATCTTACAATTAAAATAAGTTTAATAATTTAATTCTAAATATGCGACAGATCCAAATATAGTAATTCTTCTTTAAATATTATTCGCCAAATATAGTAATTATTGATATTCAATACTGCCTGACAAACTCCTCATCAAACTTAGGCTTTTAACGAAATGACACCACTGTTCATTGGTCCTTCCCTTATTTAATTTTGCAATCCTTTTGCATATTGATTGATTGATGAATGATATAAAGTACAAACAAAAATAAACTATGCATGAATATTCTGTTCCCTATAATTAATTCCATTATTGCAGGGCATAATGTCGGTGATGTTTCCAAATTAATCTCCCATTCAACGTCACTCTTTATCGATCTCCATTTATCATGGCTGTAATATATCACTTGAAATTACTGAATCGGTGTTTTTTTCAAAAAATAACTAGTGGTAATTGGCTGCAGAATTGTTGTTACATGATCGTTTCAAGGGCTGTGAAAAAACATGGGAGTGGTCATTGTCAAACACTAATTATATGTCTATTGCAACACTTTTAATGGGTTATTATTTAAGTGTTCTAAAATGTCATTTTATTCTCTTCATAATAAAATTAATAAAATATTATATTATGTTTAATTTATACTTAATATTATTAACATTTTTGTTCAATTTTTCGTTTATATAATATTTTATTTTATGAAAATATTTTTATTTTTTATTCATTTTTATTATAAAATATATTAAATTTATATATTCATATAAAGACCAATTTTTTTTTTGTAAAAATCATATTTTCAATCTTAAATAGTGTTTAAAATGAATTAAGTTTTATACTTCAAATAACTTTCTTTAAGTATACTAGTATTTTAGTTCTTTTTCATTATAATATTTTATAAATATGATATGAAATAAAATATCACTATCAATGTAGTAATAAAAAATTTGACATGTAATAGAAATTGTAAAAAATCAGAATTAAAATAGCAATAATAAAATTTGATGAAATAAAATAATTCTTAATAATAACTTTAAATTTTGATTTTCACTGCCAATGTAAAAAATTGTACTATCATCAAATAATATTGACATTTTATTTAATGAGCTTAATATATCATATAATTTTTAAACACCTTAAATGATGTAAAATATATTATCAAATATTACTATAAATTTTATTCTAAATAGTGTATATAATTATTAAACAAATAAATAATTTATTGCATTATATTATTCTAACTTTTAAGAATAAAAATGAAAATAAAACTACAATAAAAATTGAGAGATCAACACTAAAACTATTAATATAATATTTTTTATCCTAAATTAAATTATGTAAACACAATATGAAAAATCTTTGAGTATGTATGTTGTATATTATAATTTATTTATCACTTTTTTAATTGTTCGTTATCAAATATCTAATATAATTACTCTTGTGCAAATAATTGTTACATGATAAAAACATAATATTAGAAAAATGAGGGATCAAAAGACAAACAAAAATAGAGGAAAGCAAAATGATATATTATACTTAAAGAAAGTTATTTGAAGTAAAAAGCTTATTTCAATTTGAACACTATTTAAGATTTAAAAAAATCAATTTGTTAATAAAAAAGTTGGTCTTTATGTGAAAATGTAAATTTAACATATTTATGAGAAAAATGAATAAAAAATGAAAATATTTTTATAAAATAAAAGATTTCATAAACAATAAAAATTGAATAATAACATTATTAATATTAAGCATGAATTAACCATAAAATAATAACAAATTATTAACTTAATTATGAAATAGAGTAAAGGCTATTTTGGAACACTTAAATAATAATTCATTAATCAGGGTGTGAAAATAAACATAAACGTGCCACAATAGTAATTTCCAAAAAAACATGATTATTAAGAATAGTCACAAATTAAAGTAGTTTACAAAAGTTTATATGTAACTTTCATATAAATCTTTATCACAACTCTTCAACCGTCACACAATGTATTATGGTTTAGGGTTGTATTAAGTGATAAAATCAATTTTGTATGAAATGTGATATGAGGAAATCATGACTATTAAGTCATATATTTTATAAATATATTTTTTAAAAATGACACATCAAAATTAATTCCGTAACTAAAAATATTGTCTTGCAAATTGATGGTTTTTTTTTTTCTGCGTTGTTTCAATTTTATAATCTGTCCTCGAAAGGCTGCCGTTTTTGGCTTTCCACTAAAGTTGAGATAAGTAATTTTGGGTTTGGAAAATCATTTACGGCTCGAAACGGAATTCGCACTTGCTGTACGGACAGCTGTGGAGCCTTGAAACCATTTTACCATGTCACAATTCTCCCTTTTTTTTTCGCCACCAATCCTTTTTGGTTTTCCAATCAATGTTTACCATTTGTCTTCGTAAGGTTTCCGCACAAAACAAAGGTAATGATATTTGACACAAAAATGGATGTATTCAAACCCATTTATAATCATTAGATGTAATGATGGTCCCATTTATTTTTAAGATCCATCACATTTAATAGTTATAAAGTGGTGAATATACAACTTTTTGTTCAAAATATCATTACTCCAAAACAAATTCGCACTACATAGCAGTCCTGTTTTACTTTGAAAGTTCGCTCAAATCCAACGTCCGTGCCTCCGAACTCATTGAGTGTCCATAGGGATATACAGTAGAAAAAAAAAAAAAGCTGAGAATTGAACACGGCTGTGCATGAAATGAAATCAACGGTCTGCTTTGTTCATATGTGACTTCGAACAATGATTTTTTTTGGTGACGTACAAAATTTTTAAAACATTAAATGCCTATGTAATTCCTAACTAATTCACGCGCTTCCTAAATAATACTTTTAAGGATTTAATTAGAATGAATTGGCGGTATAAAAAAAAATTTATGTATTTATCAAATTGTATAATGATATATGAATAAATATGATTATTTTTCATCTTACTATGAAAAGTCATATGAAATGAGAGATTCGATTTGATGAAATGTAAACTCTTTTAAACTGTATATATTAAAATTAAATTCTACTTTCAATTTACTAATATGCTAATAAAATTATTAATTAATACACAGTAATTATGAAATCAGTAAAATTTCTGCACTATATAAGTATATATAGGTTGCCACTAGGTTGAAAGGATTTTTCTAATGTCCTAGGGGACTCGTTACATGATCTAAAGTGGCAAGATATATGCCTCATGGATTTAATTTTCATTAAAAAATTTCACTAAATTTTTTCACGTGGTTTTCTTTACCTAACCAAATGCAGCTAATAAAGAGCAAAATTCGCCGTTATCACAATTTATGGTGGTCAAAATCTGATGTCGTAACTACAAAAGTTGAGCCTCCGACGCAACGATTTATGATTTGAGATTAGAGAGACATCATGACTAGTAAACGAAGAAATCAAATGCACAAAAATGACAAGTGATGTAATGGTTTGATTGGTAAAATGTGACGAACGGAAAAGGGTTTTGCTTTCCATTCGTCAAAAATTTTGAATACAACTCTACTGTTCAAGTCATGACAAAACAGTTTTCGAGTTTATAGAAACAACAAATAAGCCGTTGAGAAGGTTCAAAGAAGATGTCTAAAATCACTAATCAACCATTATCCCTGTCAGAGGAGCACTGTCTGGCATCAACATGGATTCCACAAACCGTTTTTAGCAAAGAATCACTATTTCTGATGTTTAAGTCTAACTAAATATTTCAAAGACCTTAATAAAACTAATAAAAGTCAATCATTTAAAATAAATAAATAATCTGCGATCAAAAGTCTTGTTTCATCTAAAAACAATGTGGAAATCTGAGGTCAGAGTCATGATCAATAATGGTGGCTTTACCTGAAATGACATAATAAGTTTTACGAGAATGTGTGCTAGGATAAAAAATGGTCACTTTATATACACAACATGGCTCAAAATTTTCAACAGGGAAGGTATTGCCAAGTCAAAAAGGGTCAGTTCCAGCAGCCCTACCAATCTACTACACAAAAAGCACCATATCTACACGGCTCCTTCCAGTAATGCAAACCTATGTGGTGTAATGAACAATACTATGATACTATGCACAGAAATGAGTAACAGGGAATCTCTCATCATAAGGGTCAACTAAATTTCAGCATATCTCAAATTTTGGGACCCTGAAAGGCTGAAATGGTTTGCCTCTAATATTTAACCAACTAGTGGGGATTGCCCTTGTTTTGTTTGAAGGAAAAGGCTGAATCCCTGAATGGGCATTTCAGTCAAATTGGAAAAAAAAGCAAGTTGGCGTGGGTTGGAAAGAGACAACCCTCTTCAAAAGAATATATAAATATAAGAACAAGCCAAGCCATTTGGAAAGCCATTACTGCTAAGGCAAGCCAGAGCATTCTAGTGAACCATTCACAAAATCCTCTCTCTGACTCCAAAATCTTCAAACAGTAAAAGAAAGGAACTCCTCTTAACAGGAGAGCTCTCTATCTATCTTCCTCTGCGCCATTTTGTCCCTCTTTGGTCACAATGGCAGCATTATTTATCCAAAGAATGCCGTTCAGCTATATCTTTTTGATAATTTTTCTCTCAGCAGGTGCCTTGCTTGTTCTGTTTTTCTCTGCTCTCTAATCTATGCATGTTTTTGTTTTTGCATGCATGTTATGTAACTTTTAGCTCCACTCACATGATACCATAATACCATGCATAAGAAATAACTAAAAGGAAGTTTGATTCCTATTGAATGGTTCTAAATTGTGGTCCACAACAGCAGCAATATTGCTGTTGTGGTGGTCTTCGCAGTCGCACCGCAGCAACAATTGTGACCGTGTAGACTGCGTTTTTCCCCATCGCAGCGCAACCCATAACTGTGACCGCAAGTTAAAACCATTTGAATCATTTTGAGTAGTGCTTAGTAATAATATATTTCATTGATTCTGCAATGACAGATATTGGATTTTTTGGACGTGTTTCATCGTTTGGAATCAACTATGGCCAAGTAGCTAACAATTTGCCACCACCAGACAAAGTTCTCGAACTCTTCAGCACCCTTAAGATCACAAAAACAAGAATCTACGACACCAATCCACAGATTTTGAATACTTTTGCTAATTCAAACGTTGAGGTCATAGTGACAGTTGAAAACCAACTGCTAAGTCAGTTAAATGACCCCCAACAAGCACTTCAATGGGTAAGCAACAACATCAAACCGTACCTCCCAGACACAAAGATCACTGGGATTCAAGTAGGGAATGAGGTGTTCACTGATGAGGACAACACTCTCATTCAGTATCTTGTGCCAGCAGTGGTCAACATTCACAATGCTTTAGCTCAGTTAGGTTTGGACTCAAACATCCAAGTTTCAACACCTTGTTCCTTAGCAGTGCTTGAGGAGTCTTACCCCCTTCAGCTGGTAGTTTCAAGAGTGAGGTATCTGGGATCATGTCCCAGCTTTTGAACTTCTTGTCAAGCACTAAGGCACCCTTTTGGATCAATGCCTATCCTTATTTTGCTTACAAGAATGACCCAAATGGGATTCCTTTGGACTATGTGTTGTTTAATCCTAGTGAAGGAATGGTTGACCCTAGCACCAAGCTACACTATGATAACATGCTTTATGCTCAGGTTGATGCAGTTGTGTTTGCCATTGCCAAATTGGGTTTTAATGGGATAGAGGTTAGGGTCTCTGAGACAGGTTGGCCATCCAAAGGAGACACTGATGAGGCTGGTGCCACAGTGCAAAATGCTGCAACTTATAATAGGAACTTGTTTAGAAGGCAAATGGCAAATGAAGGGACACCTCTTCGGCCTAGAATGAGGTTGGAGGCCTACTTGTTTGCATTGTTCAATGAAGATATGAAGCCTGGACCAACCTCAGAAAGGAACTATGGCCTCTTTCAACCTGATGAAAGTATGGCTTACAATGTAGGCCTGTCTGCTTTTGCAACCACATCAACTCCATCGACTTCAATTTCTCTTGCGTCCTCTGCCACTAAGACAAAGGTAAAACAATAGTTTTTTCGTTTTTCTCTTCCATCTGTACAGAAGTTATCTAGTTTGTAGTAGAATTTATACGACCCAGAGAAAATGTATAGTAGACAATAGGGAGAAGTGCATATCACTGTAAAAAGCAGATTGGCCCATTTGTAATTTATGTCTATTCTAGCAATATTTTCAAGTATATATACTATCTTGGTTTATTTTTTTTCTTTTTCATAGGCAGTTAGTATATTCTGACCAATGTAAATCTAATTATCTTCTTTTATTCTTTTTGTTTCTTCTCTTTAAATCAAAATTAAGCAGGCAGCAACAAAGGAATATCAAAGCTTGTTCTACTGGATGTTTGTGTCTTTGCTGACTTCAGCCCTTTGTGGATTTGTGTAGAAGGATATTAATAATCCTGTGGATCGATTCATTTGTATATGCATTAAAAAAGAACAGTTGGGATTTTGCTTCCTTCAAGTTGCAAAACGGAGAGACCCCTTAAAAGAATCTCCTAGTATCAAGTACTATCAACTCTATTAAAGGTACCCTATTTTGCAGAAACTAGGACCAACACAGTTTCTAGGCAATGGAGGGGCAACAAAATCAGCGATACGGCAAAGAGGGCAAGGCAATTTCAATTCAAGAGGAAGGAAGATATTAACCTTTCATCTAGTGGTTATACTTTCTCCCACTTACCCCACCATCGGTCACATTCCAGCAACATGCATGTGGCGGTGACGTGAGATTGAGCTTATTTTAGGTAGATAAGGGCCAAAAGCCACCTCATTCTTTTATTGCAAGATGTTGCACTGCACAAGAAGATATTCTAGTTTGAGATTAAGTATATGACTTGTCAAATAGGACATTTATTTTGTATTTGCTGATTCTGTAGAATTAATTTCATTCATCCGAAGAAGAAATGAGAAGAAAAAATATATATATATTACTGCTTGGGGAAAAGTATTGAGGCTAGCCTTGTCTGCCTTATGCTTCACCTTATTGGATGCTAAGAAAAGTCCTCTATTATAGGATGTGGAATCCATAACTGTTCTTGTTGTATATTAAAGTATTTCCTGATTTACTACTCTCTTTCTTTATAGTACAAAGTTGTATAAAAATATGATATAAAAATGAAAATCAAATTAAAGTGCACAAAGTTAAGGCTTTGTTTGGTTCTTTTATTATCCTCCAGCGGACAATAGGACGATCCGCTTTATTCCCTGGCCAAGTAACCCTAAGCATTGGGTCATTTGCCCACACTTTTACAAAGGCACCTTTTTTTCCCAATTTTTTCTTTCTCCTTTTTTAGTTCTTTCTAATTTTGTTTTAAGAGGGGACAATCAAACCTCAGCCTTATCAGGACATTGGCCTAGCTCTTTGACATCAGTGAAGGTGGAGGGGCACATGAACCCCTCAATTCCCTAGCCGACCCACCCTAAAGAAAAATTAAATAAATACGATGAAATTTTATGGTGATTCTTATGTTGGATGCATATGTTCCTTCTATTTATTGATCATTGGATAAAGGATCTAACAAAAATGATATTCATTAATGGCTAATAATAGAGGATCGATGGTGAACATAAACATATGAAGTCTACCTTATAATTTGCCAATAAATACATAAACCAATTCTGTGAACTCCGGAGGCATAGATAGAATACAAGGGCAATTTGCAAACGACTCCCACCAAGAACTTTTGTGTCATCAACTCCTTGTGGAACTGAACCTTCTGAGAACTGTTTCCTGAAGACAGGTGCTGTGGCAGCATTTTGGCCTTTTAATTATCATTTATACTAATAAAAAATATATATGGGTCCTTGTATTCTATTATGCCATCACTGAGACTTTCATTCACTTCAGCTTCTAAGTTGTCAACCCATCGATTCATAGCTCAATTATATTTTTTTGGTGTCATACATGGTTTTGTCTATTTGTTATTAAGTTCGTTATATGTTTTGTATCACTTGTGTTATGTCTCTCTGAGTGGCAGTCATAGAGTTAGGTCAAAATCGACCAACCTGCATGAATTTTAACATGGCCCTGTCCAGTAGCTTAATTTCAAACTTCGGTTCACCGGCTGCATAATCTGTAGACAATTGCCTTTCTTTTTCTCGTGTCTTTAAAACTTGTTTTCAGCATCTCAATTGTACACCTTTACTAGTTTTTTCATCTGTGCAATACACGGGATTTTATGTTTAGAAATTGTAAAACTTTAACAAAGTAAACATATATTAAAAATTGAATTAATTTTAATATATTATATCATATATATATATAGTTTTAATTGTGATAATTATAAGGTGTACTAATCATTATCCGTACAACTTATATGTTTATATCACTTGTGTAAGATATATTTATTGTCATGTTTGCTATCATCACTTATTTGAAATATTAATATTCCTAAGAAAATTATTCTACAATTTCATTTGTTGTGCGAGCAACATTGTATTAAATAAGAATTTAATATGATTGATAATATTTTCTATTTAAGAGGATTTATTGATCTAAAGTGGTTGGCATATACTCAATTAAAAATTATTTATCCTTATATTAATGTTTTATTATCGAAGTTTAAAAATTATTTATCACTATATTAAAAATATAATTTATTCATTGAATCTAAATATATGTATTAGATGATTTTTTATTAAAGTGGTAATTAGTCCAATTTGAATTTAAAAAAATTAGAATAAGAATAGTCTCATTGGCTATCATGAAGGCAAATACAATTGGTCAAGATTGAAAAATTGAAGAAAATGATTGGATGAATGAAAGTGGAAAAAATGGAGAGTTGGTTGAATAGACTTGTGCCATTTTCCGAAGAAAAAAAAAACTGCACACACTTGATTGAATGGGTTTGTGTCATTTATTGGGACAAAAAAACCCTTAAAATGAATGCCAAATAAATCGATTTGTAGTAGTATGCGATTATTTTAAATTTTGAAAATGCTTAAGAGAAGATTTTATTTTTCCAAGAGGCTTATGAGAGAAGTTTAATCAATGCCCAAGAGAACACTTGACCTAATAGATTTATGCCATTTGTTGAAAACCTGCTAAATGAATGCCAAATGTTACATGGTGGATGTTGCTATTAACTCTGTTCTAGGTATGGGCTATGAATGAGAATGTTATTTTAACTCACACTTCTGGCACGGCAACACACCACATCACCATTGAATTGATGTGAATCCACTAGTTTGAGTCTCACATCCCATCTAATGGTTATGTGAATGTATTGAAATTCCACAAATGTAAGTTGAAAATAACATTTCTCATGAATCAGCGATGGCCTTGCAAGGTATTTATCCAGTTTTAGGTGGAACAGCTAGGAGGTCTCCAGGTGTCAATTTTGAGTTCATGAGGCATTGTCCAGTATTAACTGCAACCTTAGAGCCACTCCAACAGGAGAATTCCTAAAACACACTCCCCAAATGATTTCTCCTCCCAAAGGGTCTCTTCTAGAACTTCTTGGGCACATCTTGCTCTGGTACAAATAACTGATTAAGTGCTTCTAATCTTTATCTTCTCGAATGACCCGACATTGCAGAGCTATTTGATTCCCCCATTTCTTTTTTTCTTCCCTCTTATTTTTATATATGCTCTTGAGCACTCCCTAGATCCAGGGCGTGACTTGATACTACCAAGTCATATGATGCGTAAAATTTCTAAGATTGAATGTTTATGGATGTCCCAACATCAAATATAAGATACACTCTAATACCATCTTAAAATAGTGAACATAACTTAACGCCAAAAATTGGTTAACTTAACGCCAAAAATTGGTTCAGAGAGAATTGTCTATGGATCCCTTCAGCTCCTCATTCCTCTTATTCTTCCGTCGTGTCCTTACATGATCTTGAAGACGCCCTGGAACCGGAGTACATCAACATATTAGCAAGTCAAGTAGTGGCAGTTTCTCCCACCTTCCTGTTGAGATGAATCCTCTGCCACCAAGGAAAGTGCATCTAGGTACCAGAATCGCTCAATCATTTCAAACAATAGAAATGACAAGAAGCTGAGATGGAATGGAACTTCCAAAACCAACAGGACACTTCATCGCAAGCAACCTTAGAAGAATAATAAGAAGAAGAACGAAAGAAATGGAACACACTATGTACATAGGAAAATGTCTTGAGATAGTGAAGAGCTCGTCTTTATTGTCCTTGCTCCGGAAAAATATGAAAATGCCAGTTGTTATGATCTCTCCACCAACCATTAAAGTATCAGACTAATGATAACAACACAATAAGGGGGAATTGGCATAAAGCCATAATTTTGTTTTGCAGTGCTGCATTAAACTAGTTTTAAATGTTGAACTATGTCACAACAAAGAATTTATTCAATTAACATAAACTGCATCGCCAACTCTTGAAAAACTTAATTTTTCCAGAAATGATATCAAAAGTAGCATTTGATACCCAGAAGCTAACAGATTTTAATATCCTCATTCACTCTTATTTTTCCACCACTCCAAAAATTTAGCCTCGGCAGCCAGTGTATCTTTCCTGTAGAGTTGAAGTGCATGATTTGCAATTTCATGCCCAAATGTCCACCCAAATACACCTCCAGCTAGAAAAGACAATGCAGCACCTGTTTAATGCAATGGGGAAATGAAAGTAAAAGATTAGCAAACATTCAAGTTTAGACTCTAAAACACATAGAAACTTCTGATAAAAAAATATTATAAAATTAATTTAGACCCTAAAACATTCAAGTATGAAAAAGAGTAAGAACGATGCCTGCTTTTGCTTACAATAAGATAATCAAAGCATAGTGCTCCAGATAAAAAGTTTCAGCAGTATGAAAAACACTAGATTAGTAGATTACCATGTAAACTCCTTGAATATTTCCAGGCATAGCCTGCTGTGAAAACTGCTCCCAAAGCACTTCCTGTGATGCCAAATTGCACAGCTTCTCTAGCACTTTTCAGCTGAGATTGAAAAGAAAATTACTCAAGCAATTCAGATCACTGTTACTTTGAAGTAAAAACATAAGATCAACTTTATATTCCAGCACATGAACTATTTATATTAAAAAAAATACAAAGAAAATGCAGAAAATAAACAACTTAGATTTCACATTATTTGCTAATTATAAGAAACGAGCGCCAACATGAACAATAACATGAAACAGAAAAATATTGTTTGTCCAGTACGATTTTTGTTTTATACAATGTTCCCTTTCCTCCTTTGGAAGAGTCAAGGGACGTTTCAAGAGGGCCACTCACCATTGGTGTTGGAAACATGTCCAGTTCTTTGGTCTTTGGATCATAAAAACCACACAAACACATTGATAGATAATTTTGTTCGGTGTAATGAGTGATGAAATTAATGCTTATTGGCGAAACTGATGAATGATGGAAAGAAGTGACCAACATAATGGTATGTGCAAAGGACAAATAAACGAATACAGATCATCACATTGCTCAATCAATCAAAAAGAAAACACCCAAAACTAAATCAAAACACATAAACAGAGACGATAAAGTGAAAGAATTATTACAGGGGGTCCATGAACAGGATCAGAAGCAATGAACTCCTCAACATCAGAGCTAGACCAGGAGGGAGGGGTCTATCACGCTGGATGGCATCGGAATAGTTGCTCAGAAAGGAGAACCGCTCTGACCAAAATTCTTTGTAGCCTTCCCAGAAGGACTGGGAAGATGAGCCTTGTGCGTTGCCTGCCATCACCCAACCCTAACTTTCACTTGTTTCCCTCTCTGCGGTGACCACTGACCAATCAAATCCAATCCAATGGTTGATTCAATTCCATAGAAGAATATATTGGTCAATTAATCAAGTATTAAAATCAACCATAATTAGCGACCAAATTTTAAAAACGAAAAATCATTCACGTGAAAATTAGACCATTTATCAAAAACAGATACATCAATTTTCCATTTACACATAAGAGAATACCCAATCAGAAAATCTTCCTTCAGATGTACAATGGATATGAACACAAAAAATGATAATAATTTTAACAAAAACAATGGCTGTAAAACCCAATCCTTCAGAACAAAAATGAAAAAGAAAAACCGAAATGTCCCAAAAGCATCCAATCATTTCAATCCGATTACGAAATCCATGCCTGAGATTGATGGATCACAGCTTCAATCAAACAACAGCGAAGGCAGATATGAAGAAGAAGAAGAGGGAGATTACCGTAGGAGAAGCAAAAGTAACGCTGACGAAGACGAACGGTGGTTAGTACAGTCGTTTTCTGCAGCTCGTTCGTGTGCCACTGTTTAGGTTTTGTAAATGAACTGAAGATCCACTAGTTGCGTCCTCTAAATAGAATTTGGGATTTGTTTATTACATACCTCTACGAGTATTTTTTTTTTTTTAATATGGAAATTTGAGTGTCAGTATACAGTAATATGAGTTTGAAAATATATTTACGGTCATGTGGTTAAGCGAATCTCACATAGCATGAGAAATAAGGAAAATTCATTTTTTAATTTTTTAAAAGAAAAATCTCGTACAGTGTGAGATTTTGGGCCAATATTTCACTGACAACACCAACTCACTCTTTCAGAAACTACAGTGACAATTCCATTATTTTTGGGCAAAATTATGTCCCTTTTTTTTATTGTTGATCTTGTAACACCTCACTAGCTCTAATTCTTCCACCTTAAGTTTTAATATTATTAGTATTTTAAACAATAATTAGATAACATAATATTATTATCTTGTAATCTGAAATTTTATGAGCTTTTTTTTTTAACCTCTATGATTATTTCTCATTTATAGTTATATTCTGGAATAATGTATACCAATGTAAATCATGCATCTGATAGATTCCAGGAAGAGAGGTGGGTCAATGGACGCTTAAATACCAAGTCTTTCCGCCAGAACCTTTCCAAATCACACTTTTACAGGAATACACTTTCTTCCATCCAAGGATAATTTTTAAATGACAAAGAATATTTCTTTTCTAACATATTACTATTATTTGTTAATCAGTAGTTCCACAGTTAGACAACCATCATCTATAGAAATATACTTCACTACTAACATCAATCCATAGGATACAATACATATTACACATTCAAGATACATTAAGGAAAACTTTAATATAACAATATAACATAACCAAAGTCTAGAACAGATAGTAAAGATTCTATCTAGCACACATATAGAATCTATTATTTAGAAACTAAGTCCAAGGCTACATCCATTTCACCGTTATGACGATCCATGTTATCTGGAAACATCAAAGAAAGGGGTGAGAGAGTCTCCCAGGAGGGTGATGTTTCAGGGAGTCCCATTTCATCCCAAAAATACTAAGAATAACACGGGAGTCAATAAGATGCAATCTTTTATATTAACTCAAATTATATTTTACTAATGTCAAGTAAGATAGAAGTGCACAATATCAATCATAATAAAAGTTCAAAAAGAAGTGTCATAAATAATCATGAGTATCCTGAAGCTCCCTTTTATAGTATCATGTTCTTTTCAAATGATTATAGTCAAGGTTACTTCATATTGGATCTAGGTTTATTGCTGGGCTCCAGTCAGAGATGAATACCAAGTCCTTGTCGCTAGCATGGCGGGCCCAAGGTATCACTATAACGTACACCAAGTCCTGTCGCTACAAGGCCGGCCCATGTCGTTTACAATGGACTAAGTGTACACCAAGTCCTTATCTATAAGCCGGCCAAAAGTGTCACTTATTTATGTATTCATTTTACATAGTGCATACAATATACATAAAGAATGAAAATTACATAAAGTTTACATGATTTCTTTCATATTTACATATAGACCACAAGATTTTTCATATTTACACATAAAGTCCAAACAACATAGGATTCCTAAAATACTCATAAAACCCATCTTACAATTATTATTGAAGCACCAAATCACACTATTTTTATAAATTCATTTCCTTTATAATAAAATATACTTAACTTAGTTTTTCATCATATAATAATTTATTTTCAAGTAATAATATGTTACTAATTTCATAAGCCTAAATACACCCAAAATTATTTCCAATCTATCTTTAGAAAATATGTAGGTAAATTACCTTTACATGTTCAATATAAGTAAAAAATATTTTTATTGATATAAAGATATAATCATAGGGTAAATAAAAGAGCAATAAAATCTAAGAAATATTTAAAAATAAATAATTGAAATTATACCCAAACTTTAAGAAATCACTTCAAGCATGAATCTAGTTAGTTTATATGTCATATTCCTAATGGAACCTTAACTTAAATCTTTGTAAATAATATTTCTTAATGTTAATAAATTTATATTCAAGTCAAATATTTATAATCCAAGGTCCATAGTCCAAGATAAACATAACACATAAACCAAGCTAAATATTACATGCTCAAAGGTTTAAAATCCATTCATTATAATGAATTAAATACAACACTTTTTATGAACCAAAAATGTTTTATGATCAAATACATAATGAGGTCAAAATCAAGCTATATTACCTTAAAATTTCACAACTTGTGCACAAAACTTTATTAAATGAAAATACATAGTTCAACAAATTTAGACAACATTGAAATATTTGAAGAAAGCATAATCAAAATTTAAATGATCTTAAATCATACTTTCAACCATATAAGTAAACAAATAAATATACATCATATACACATAGATTAAGTATTTTATGTCATAATCTTTAAATCATTCAAACATATTAAAACCATAAACACAAACTTTGAGTATCATAACAACATCATATATGAAAATCATGCATGAAGCTTATTAGTGAAAGAAAAACCCCTACTTGTTCTTGGAGCTTTAGAACTTAGCAATACCCACGCTAGATCAGCAACTTCTTCAACTTTTATAAACCTTCTCTAAGGGTTCTAATTCATGTATAAAGGCTGGGAAGTGTTGAAGTTAGATGGTGATAAGAAGAGGTGATAATTTGGAGGTGATTTGCTAAATATTTGTAAATATTTTTGTGTGAAAATAAAGAAAATGAAGAGAGAAATGATGGCTATGAGTGTTGATAGATTTTGGGCAAGAAGAATGAAGTGTGGAGTGATGTTTAGAGGGGTGCTATTTATAGAAAAAGTTTAGGATTAAAATATTACTAATTTCATAATTTATTTATCATATTTGATTAGTTAAATATTAAAACTAACACTAAATAATTTAATAAATTCTCAATTATCATTTAAAGACATACTAAAATGTTAATGAAATGATTTAAATTCATTTATTAAATTTTAATATATTTAAATATAATTTAATAATTAATTATTCAAAATAAGGTAAATTTGCTTATACTAGTTCATCTTAATTAAGTTAATTAATTAGTAAATGACTTATTTTTTTATTCAAACATCATAATAAGATTATTAGAGATATAATACAAGTATTCACGAAATTTATATAATTTTCTATAATTATTTATATTTTTTTTGATATTTTACACTATTGCTAGTTTTATTAAGAATTAATTATTAATTAACTAATAATTTATTTAACTATTATTTTTTTTCTTCTTTGGCAGCCTATAGGTTTGAAAAACATGTCTAATAGAGTTATAGAGGGTGGAAAGTTGTCTTGAATGATTAATATATGAAAATGACAAATTTTGCATATTTATCTTAAAGTTATATATACTAAATAATTCATAAAATCATCATAAAAATTAATTTTCCTTAATATATTGTTAAGAACATGTTTTTACCTTATTTATAAGTTATCTATAATTTTCGTGAATTTTTTCTATAATTTTTAGTATTTTTAATATATATTTACCTTAATTAGGTCTAATTTGAGCTAATTAAAATAATTAATTATCTATAAATAAAATATATAAATTTTATATAGCAGCCCATGTGAATTTTGAGCTACCTAACATGATAAGGAGACAAGCTCATCTTTGTTGAAATTTTTAGTCAAAGTTTGGTTGGTTGTTGAATAATTATAATATGAAAGTTTGACCATTTAATTTTATTTTTCAAATATATTTTTTTTTCTTCCATGTGGCTGATCTAGGTGTTAATTAATTGGTTTAGTATTATCAGCAAGATAAATCAAGGTTTAGGAAAATTTATCTTAAATTTTAAGTGATTATTTAGGTAATTTAAGCTTTAATTAAGTCAAAATTAATTAATTAAAGATCAATATGATTTTTAACACTATCCATAGCCTAATGGAGAGACCTATTTCATGGTCCTCATTATTTAATATCATAACTTAGTAAAAAAATTTTTACAAGACTTAGAGTTATTTTTTAGGACTTTTCAGAGTTTATTTTATACTCCACAATAGGTTATTTTTGTGCAATTATGCTAATATTATACAAAATTACTTAATATTTATATTTATGATCAAATTTATGTTTAAGGTATATTTGTAATTTTTTATCATTTTTTTTAATAACTTAATGACATTCTCTAAGCTTTTCTAATATTTCTATTAGCTTTTTCTACAGCTAATTATGTTATAAGTTTATTTTCTATCCTCTAATGGCATCTTTTGTAATTTTAATAAAATCCAATGGAATAATTAAAATTTTACATTTTGGTGTTAAGTTCCAGATTGTACAACTATTAAGTTTTGTAATATTTTAATTATACATTTTTTTTCAATAATTATCCTTAAATATTTCTTGCCTAAACAAAATCCGCATACTATCAAAATAAAATGTTATAACAAAGTAACACTATATTAAGAAAAATTTGGGATGTTACATTTCTCCCTTCCTTCAAGAAATTTCGTCCTCGAAATTTGATTACCTTAATTAAAAATCTCTGGATAGTCTTTTTGAAGATCGTTTTCTTTTTCCCACGTTGCCTCTTCAGAGTCAATCCTTCCCACAGGACTTTCACCAAAGAAATAGTCTTACCACCTCTAAGTTCCTTTAGGCTTTTATCCAAAATCTTAATGTTTAACCTCATAGGTTAAATCATCTCTTAATTGAACACATCATTCTGGAGTAGATGTGAAGGATCAGGGGAATATTTCTTTAATTGAGACACATGAAAGACATCATGAAGGTTTGAGAGGTTTGGGTAGAGCAAGGCGATAGGCAACAGAACCAATTCGTTCAAAATTTGATATGGACCAAGAAAACGAGGACTCAACTTCCTAGCTTTCAGAGTTCTACCTATCCCGTTGTAGGAGAAACCCTCAAATATGTGTTCACCCTCTTGGAATTCTAGAGGCTTCCTTCTTCTACAGCATAACTCTTTTGCCGACTTTGTGCAATCAACAATTTATCCCTGATAAGCTTAATCTGGTCTCTGGTCCTTTGAACAATTTCTGGTCCTAGCATTTTTCTCTCACCAACTTCATACCAACACAATGGGGATCTACATTTTCTACCATATAAAGCCTCATATGGTGCCATCCCAATACCTGGAATGATAACTGTTATTATATGAAAACTCTACTAATGGTAGATAGCGATCCCAATTTCCTTGTTGTTCCAAGACACAGGCTCTCAACATATCCTCTAAGGTCTGTATGGTTCTCTCAGATTGCCCATCAAGCGAGGTGATAAGAGGATAAGACTTAACCTAGTACCAAAGCTCTTTGTAATGTTCCCCAAAACCTAGAGGTGAACCTGGGATCTCTGCGAGACAATCCTGGTGGGTACACCATGGAGTCGAACAATCTCATTAATGTACAATTGGGCTAGCTTATCTAGTGAATAGCTGGCTCTGATGGCTAAGAAATGAGCAATTTAGTCAATCTATCCACTATAACCCAAACTCCATCATGTCCCAAGGATGTCCTAGGTAATCCCATCACAAAATCCATGGCTATGTTGTCCCACTTCCATTCAGGGATTTCTAAAGGTTGGAGTAAGCCTGATGGTTTCTATGCTCAATCTTAACTTTCTACAAACCAAGCATATTGCCACAAACTCTGCTATATCCCTCTTCATTCTTGGCCACCAAAAGAATTGTTTAATTTCCTGATACATTTTGGTGGCTCCAGGGTGTATGGTATACCTACTGTTATGTGCTTCATCTAAGATTAATTTCCTTAGATTTCCCACACTAGGCACACATAACCTGTCATGGTATAACAGTGCTCCATCTCCAGGCAATGCAAAAGTCCTTTTGTTCACCCTTAACTACTGACTTTTGTAGGTTTGCAAAAGTTGATCTTCCTTCTGACCTTCAATGATCCGTTTCCTAAGGTTATTTTCTATCCTCAAATGATTCAAACTGAAATGGTCAGCTTCTATGGTTACTTCAAGATTCAAGTCTCTAAATTTTTCCAATAATTCCCATTCTTTGACCATCAAACTTGCCACATGTAGAGATTTTCTACTGAGTGCATCGGCAACTACATTGGCTTTTCCTGATGATATTTAACTTCAAAATCATAATCCTTTAAAAATTCTAACCACCTTCTTTGTCTCAAATTCAACTCTTTTTGGTCAAACAAGTACTTCAAACTCTTATGATCAGTGAAAGCTTCAAACTTAACACCATATAGGTAATGTCTCCATATCCTAAGAGCAAAAACTATAGCTGCTAACTCCAAGTCATGGGTAGGATAGTTCTCCTCATGTGGTCTCAACTGCCTAGAAGCATAAGCTATTACTTTTCCTTCTTGCATTAAGACACACCCTAAACCTTTCTGGAGGCATCACTATACACTACAAAATCCTTTTCCGGGTTAGGGATAACTAATACTAGCAGATGTGAGCCTACGTTTTAACTCTAGGAAACTAGTTTCACACTCAGGTGTCCACACAAATGGTTTTCCTTTTGGGTCAACCTAGTCAAAGGCAAAGCTAACTGTGAGAATTCTTGGATAAACTTCCTGAATATCCTGGAAGTCCTAAGAAACTCCTAATCTCATTATTGTCTTAGGTTTCTCCCAAGACAATACAGCTTCTACCTTACTAGGGTCCACAGACACACCATCCCATTAATCACATGGCCTAAGAATTTTACTTCTTTTAGCCAAGAAATCACACTTTTCTAGTTTTGCATACAATTGCTTTTCCTTCAATATCTGCAAAACTATCCTAAATGCTCCTTATGTTCCTCCTTAGTCTTAGAATAAATCAAAATATCATCAATAAACACCACCACAAATTTGTCTAAGAAAGGTCTAAAAATCCTATTCATATAATCCATGAAAAAGCTTGAGCATTAGTCAATCCAAAAGGCATCACCAAAAACTCATAATGTCCATACCTAGTCCTAAGCAGTTTAGGTATATCTTCTTCCTTAATTCTAATTTGGTGATATCTGAACCTTAAATCTATCTTAGAGAACATTGTGGCTCCTTCAGTTGATCAAAAAGGTCATCAATCCTAGGAAGAGGATACTTATTCTTAATGGTAACTTTATTCAATTGACGGTAATCTATGCACAACCTTAAGCTACCATCCTTTCTTTACAAACAACACAGGTGCTCCCAAGGTGAGGCACTAGGTCTAATGAATCCTTTCCCTAATAGATCCTCTATCTGTTTCTTCAATTCACTCAACTCAAGAAGTGACATTCTATAGGGTGCTATGGATATGGGACCAGGACCAGGCAAGAGGTCAATAGAAAACTCTATCTCTCTCTTAGGAGGTAAACTTTCAATATCAGGTGGAAATACCTCAGGAAATTCTTTCACCAAGAAATATCTTCAATCTTTAGCTGATCACTTGCCTCTAATTCCAATGAGCATAGTAAAACACTTCCTAGGGTTTGTTTGGTTAAACATTCTCCTATTTGATTTGCCAAGGATTCAGCAATCTCTGATAAGGAGGTTGCAATGGTATTTTGGATAGTGAAATGTATGGTTTTCTTACGATTTCAGAAAGACATCATTAGATAACCAATTCATACCTAGAATAATATCAATATCATTCATAGGTAAACAAATAAGGTCAACAATAGAACAATGAGTACCAATCTGAATATGAAACCTAAATAAACAGAAGAAGTCAAAATTCTACTCCCAGGAGGCGTAGAAACAATCAAGTCATGTGGTAGGGTAGACATGGGTAATTCAAGTTCATTTGCAGAAGTTGGAGAAATAAAGAATGAGTAGCTCCAAATCAAACAGTGCAATTAATGTTTTATTATTTAAAATACGTACCCTGTATCAATTTAGGATTCTGAGCCGCTTCCCGTGACTGAGCGAAGACTCTTCCTTTGGCTTGAGGCCTCTGATTGGAAATTTCTCCCTTATGCTTATTCTAGGACATTCACGTGAGTAATGTCCGTTTTTGCACGTGAAACAAACACCCATTCCTTTCAAACATGGCTTATTTCCATGATTTTTCCCACAATTTCCACAAACAAGGGTTGGCAGGTGTAGGGACTTGTCTCGTGGTGGTAAAGGCATTTTTCCTCTATACAGGTTCCTCCTCCGCTATTTTGGTTTTGGTTCAGCTTCGGTTCCTATTCTTTTGAAATTGTGGTGGAATGAATCTACTTCTATCTTCTCTTCTTTTAAACATATTCTGCTTTCAAATCCTTAATATTTTGTTCAGCAATCCTGCATTTATTTACCAATAGAGGAAAATTTCTGATTTCCATAGTACTTACAGCATTCTTTAGTTCTGGATTCAGGCCAAGCCTCAAATTTCATTGCTTTCCAAGCTTCATCTGGATTGAATTTTAAATAAGATGAGAACTTGGCCAATTCTTCAAATTTTGATACATATTGTCCAACAGTCATATTCCCCCTTCAGTTGCAGAATTTAGTCTTTCTTCTTTACACTTATCGGAAAATATTTTTCCAAAAAGGTAGCTTTGAATTGTTCCCATGTGAGAGGAACTTCTTGTGCCTCTAGAGACTTAGCGCCCCTCCACCAATGTTCAGCTTCACCAACAAGCATATAGGTGGCATAAGTCACCTTCTCTCTCATCCCACACCATGGCCTCAAATATCTTTTCTATGTTCATCAACCAATTTTCAGCTATGGTTGGATTATATTCTCCTTTGAAGGTTGGAGGTTGCATCTTTTTAAATTCAGTTAGCCCATAGAATTGAGGGTGCAAACCAGGTGTATCTCCATTAGCAATTCCTTGACCATTGCCATTCCCATTTCTAGCACCATTCTCATCCATCCGCTGAGCATCCTATTAGTCAACATCACTTGTTCCCTAATTGCTTAGCATATTCTCCAGGGTATTTCTATCTTCTTCTCCACCATTAAGAGGAACAGATCTTTGTCTTGGTCGCATGTTGTTTCTATACATAGTTAGTTATGTATTGAGGTGATCAAGCTCAATATTCCTACCTAGCAGCTAAAACAATTGCCACACAAACAAACTTATATAAAGAAAACCCTATATGGAGAAATATGACATACATAAATTCTACCTAATGACAGTTGTTTCCACCTCTTATACCATTAATGTAACACCTCACTAAGCTCTAATTCTTCCACCTTAAGTTTTAATATTATTAGTATTTTAAACAATAATTAGATAACATAATATTATTATCTTGTAATCTGAAATTTTATGAGAACTTTTTTTTTTTAAACCTATGATTATTTCTCATTTATAGTTCTATTCTGAATAATGTATACCAATGTAAATCATGCATCTGATATTTCCAGGAAAGAGAGGTGGGTCACAATGGACACGCTTAAATACCAAGTCTTTCCTAGCCAGAACCTTTCCAAATCACACTTTTACAGGAATACACTTTCTTCCAGGAATCCAAGGTAATTTTTAAATGACAAAGAATATTTCTTTTCTAACATATTACTATTATTTGTTAATCAGTTCCCATTTAGACAACCATCATCTATAGAAATATACTTCACTACTAACATCAATCCATAGGATACAATACATATTACACATTCAAGATACATTAAGGAAAACTTTAATATAACAATATAACATAACCAAAGTCTAGTAACAGATAGTAAAGATTCTATCTAGCACACATAATAGAATCTGATTATTTAGAAACTAAGTCCAAGGCTACATCCATTTCACTGCGATGACGATCCATGTTATCTGGAAACATCAAAGAAAAGGGGTGAGAGAAGTCTTCCAGGGTGATGTTTCCAGGGAAGTCCCATTTCATCCCAAAAATACTAAGAATAACACGGAGTGCAATAAGATGCAATCTTTTATATTAACTCAAATTATATTTTACTAATGTCAAGTAAGATAGAAGTGCACAATATCAATCATAATAAAAGTTCAAAAGAAGTGTCATAAATAATCATGAGTATACTGTAAGCTCCCTTTTATAGTATCATGTTCTTTTCAAATGATTATAGTCTCCAAGGTTTACTTCATATTGGATCTGTGAGAGCTCTCATTGCTAGGGCGTCCCAGTTAGATTGTGAATACCAAGTCCTTGTCCGCTAGCATGGCGGGGCCCAAGGTATCACTATAACGTACACCAAGTCCTGTCGCTACAGGCCTGGCTCGAGGTGTCGTTTAGCAACTGCAAGATAAGTGTACACCAAGTCCTTATCCTATAAGGCGGCCGAAGTGTCACTTATTTATGTATTCATTTTACATAGTGCATACAATATACATAAAGAATGAAAATTACATAAAGTTTACATGATTTCTTTCATATTTACATATAGACCACAAGATTTTTCATATTTACACATAAAGTCCAAACAACATAGGATTCCTAAAATACTCATAAAACCCATTTCTTACAATTATTATTGAAGCACCAAATCACACTATTTTTATAAATTCATTTCCTTTATAATAAAATATACTTAACTTAGTTTTTCATCATATAATAATTTATTTTCAAGTAATAATATGTTACTAATTCCATAAGCCTAAATACACCCAAAATTATTTCCAATCTATCTTTAGAAAATATGTAGGTAAATTACCTTTACATGTTCAATATAAGTAAAAAATATTTTTATTGATATAAAGATATAATCATAGGGTAAATAAAAGAGCAATAAAATCTAAGAAATATTTAAAAATAAATAATTGAAATTATACCCAAACTTTAAGAAATCACTTCAAGCATGAATCTAGTTAGTTTATATGTCATATTCCTAATGGGACCTTAACTTAAATCTTTGTAAATAATATTTCTTAATGTTAATAAATTTATATTCAAGTCAAATATTTATAATCCAAGGTCCATAGTCCAAGATAAACATAACACATAAACCAAGCTAAATATTACATGCTCAAAGGTTTAAAATCCATTCATTATAATGAATTAAATACAACACTTTTTATGAACCAAAAATGTTTTATGATCAAATACATAATGAGGTCAAAATCAAGCTATATTACCTTAAAATTTCACAACTTGTGCACAAAACTTTATTAAATGAAAATACATAGTTCAACAAATTTAGACAACATTGAAATATTTGAAGAAAGCATAATCAAAATTTAAATGATCTTAAATCATACTTTTCAACCATATAAGTAAACAAATAAATATACATCATATACACATAGATTAAGTATTTTATGTCACAATCTTTAAATCATTCAAACATATTAAAACCATAAACACAAACTTTGAGTATCATAACAACATCATATATGAAAATCATGCATGAAGCTTATTAGTGAAAGAAAAACCCCTACTTGTTCTTGGAGCTTTAGACTTAGCAATACCCACTAGATCAGCAACTTCTTCAACTTTTATAAACCTTCTCTAAGGGTTCTAATTCATGTATAAAGGCTGGGAAGTGTTGAAGTTAGATGGTGATAAGAAGAGGTGATAATTTGGAGGTGATTTGCTAAATATTTGTAAATATTTTTGTGTGAAAATAAAGAAAATGAAGAGAGAAATGATGGCTATGAGTGTTGATAGATTTTGGGCAAGAAGAATGAAGTGTGGAGTGATGTTTAGAGGGGTGCTATTTATAGAAAAAGTTTAGGATTAAAATATTACTAATTTCATAATTTATTTATCATATTTGATTAGTTAAATATTAAAACTAACACTAAATAATTTAATAAATTCTCAATTATCATTTAAAGACATACTAAAATGTTAATGAAATGATTTAAATTCATTTATTAAATTTTAATATATTTAAATATAATTTAATAATTAATTATTCAAAATAAGGTAAATTTGCTTATACTAGTTCATCTTAATTAAGTTAATTAATTAGTAAATGACTTATTTTTTATTCAAACATCATAATAAGATTATTAGAGATATAATACAAGTATTCACGAAATTTATATAATTTTCTATAATTATTTATATTTTTTTTGATATTTTACACTATTGCTAGTTTTATTAAGAATTAATTATTAATTAACTAATAATTTATTTAACTATTATTTTTTTTTTTTTTTGGCAGCCTATAGGTTTGAAAAACATGTCTAATAGAGTTATAGAGGGTGGAAAGTTGTCTTGAATGATTAATATATGAAAATGACAAATTTTGCATATTTATCTTAAAGTTATATATACTAAATAATTCATAAAATCATCATAAAAATTAATTTTCCTTAATATATTGTTAAGAACATGTTTTTACCTTATTTATAAGTTATCTATAATTTTCATGAATTTTTTCTATAATTTTTAGTATTTTTAATATATATTTACCTTAATTAGGTCTAATTTGAGCTAATTAAAATAATTAATTATCTATAAATAAAATATATAAATTTTATATAGCAGCCCATGTGAATTTTGAGCTACCTAACATGATAAGGAGACAAGCTCATCTTTGTTGAAATTTTTAGTCAAAGTTTGGTTGGTTGTTGAATAATTATAATATGAAAGTTTGACCATTTAATTTTATTTTTCAAATATATATTTTTTTCTTCCATGTGGCTGATCTAGGTGTTAATTAATTGGTTTAGTATTATCAGCAAGATAAATCAAGGTTTAGGAAAATTTATCTTAAATTTTAAGTGATTATTTAGGTAATTTAAGCTTTAATTAAGTCAAAATTAATTAATTAAAGATCAATATGATTTTTAACACTATCCATAGCCTAATGGAGAGACCTATTTCATGGTCCTCATTATTTAATATCATAACTTAGTAAAAAAAATTTTACAAGACTTAGAGTTATTTTTTAGGACTTTTAAGTTTATTTTATACTCCACAATAGGTTATTTTTGTGCAATTATGCTAATATTATACAAAATTACTTAATATTTATATTTATGATCAAATTTATGTTTAAGGTATATTTGTAATTTTTTATCATTTTTTTTAATAACTTAATGACATTCTCTAAGCTTTTCTAATATTTCTATTAGCTTTTTTAAGCTAATTATGTTATAAGTTTATTTTCTATCCTCTAATGGCATTTTTGTAATTTTAATAAAATCCAATGGAATAATTAAAATTTTACATTTTGGTGTTAAGTTCCAGATTGTACAACTATTAAGTTTTGTAATATTTTAATTATACATTTTTTTCAATAATTATCCTTAAATATTTCTTGCCTAAACAAAATCCGCATACTATCAAAATAAAATGTTATAACAAAGTAACACTATATTAAGAAAAATTTGGGATGTTACAGAATCACTCTTTAATTGTGGAGTATGAGAAACCTTTTCTTGAAAAAATGTTACTATAATTTGTAGTCATGATGGATGTGGTACGTTACATTTTACTCATAATGTAAGTTGACACATTAATAATATGGAAAATACTTTTTGTAATTGAATATCTGATTATCACATGGACACATATTTGAGATTTATAGAAAATATGAATGAAAATTTCAGAAATAAAAAAATAAATACTTTCATGGTGTGGATTCAAATTAGGATTGAATATCTATTTCTGTTATATCATATCCCATAATATTTTTCAAAAACCAACTATTGCTATTAGTATAAAGGGATTTAATGTGCACTAGTTCAGCATTTGAAACAAGGAAATTATAAAATAAATTTTATAAAAATTACTCATATAAATTTGTTTTTAAAAATTAAAATTTTTGTACCATATCCTTTTGAATTTAGTAAGTTGTGATTTAATAAAAATATTTAAATATTAATAAATTTAATTAGTGACATATATGACAAATTTTTAGTCACAAATTATTTAAAAGGTACCTGATCCATGATCTTTTATAAATAAAGTTGAAACAAATTCCTTCTAAATTTCTACCTATACCATTATAATATAAAATAACTTTACATTATTAATTAATAAAATAATTAAAATTTAATGAATGATAATGTAAATGATTTTACATAGTTATTCAATTAGATATTGTCACATTAATAAATGTAAAGACCTAAAAATTAAAATTACCTCATGTTTAAATAATAGAGTATAAAAGATAAATAAATGAGAACCTAGTTTTAACTTGAATTAATAATAAGAAAAAATAGTATTGGTGATACAACAAATTGTGGGTGGAACTCATTCCTATATTTCCTTTGATTTCTTTCCTTTTTTCCCTTTTTTCTTTTCTTTTTTTTCTTCCTTTCATTTTCCTCTTGGTACAACCCATTACTCTCTCTTCTTCTCTCTCTCTTTCTCTCTCTCTCTCTCTCTCTCTCTCTCATGTTATTCCCGCATCCAACCACCATCACCACTACAGTGATGCCACCGCAATAGCACCACGTCCCTTCTCCTATTTTCATCTCTTTCTTCTTTACACTATCATGGTTTCTTCTCTAGAAGAGAAACCAATAGTGACCGCATGATCAGGCCTTCTTTTCCTTTCCTTTCTCTTTGAGAGTGGCTAAGCCTTAATCGTGTCTTATTAGATCTCTTTAACTCCCTATAAGGTGTAAGTGAAAATTGGGGGTTTTGGGAATTAAGTTATAAATTTTGGGATTTTTAGGATTTAGATCTACTTTATGTTGATTGGCAATGTTGTTAGCTCACATATCCTATTGTTGTCATGTTCATAGATTATAGAGCTAATACGTCAATGAGAAATCCTTTTGTAGCCGAATCAGTCGCCTTGTTCCTGGGAACCACTTGTAATACCCTTGTAACGATCCGCCACAAACGACCGAAATGCCCCTAAGGTATTTTACCCGAAAATAGAATCGCTGGCCGCCATCCTCAAGGGGATGTTTTGATGTTGATAGGGAATCATAGATGTTATGTGTGATAATAGAGTAGAAGAATCTCATTTTTGAGTTTCAACGCGCGAAATTACCAAAACGCCCATGTGGCCCACACGATCTACGTGCCCTTGAGCCATGACTTCACCAAAAGGTTTTAAATGATATTTTTAAGAATATTTAACAAGGGTTAAGCCTGTGAACCCCGGCAATTTGTGAAAAATTATCGTTTTGCCCCACTATGCATTTGGGTCTAATGATATGATTAGTAAAACCTAAGCACTATTAGGCTCTAATTAAAGATTAGTAAATTCTAATTATAAATCTAGAGTCGAAATAATTAATTAAGGTTAATTAGAACCTAAGATTGCTTAGAAACCCAAAATCTCTTTTCTTTATTTTAGACATTATGTCATATTTTCATGAATAGTAAGATTCCAATCAATTTCCTTAAATCATGGAAGTTGTCACATGATGAGATTCCTCCAATAAAGGTGGATTTACATTAATCAAGCAAGACCACCCTTAAATATTGTCTTGAACCACCTTAATTACCCATTATCTCACCTAAATACTTACTTACAATTCCTAATTCATGTCCTAACCAAATCAACTACTAAACACACACCTAAACCAACATTAAATGAAGATTTCTTTCCCCAAATGCTCCTAAACCAATCAGCCACCTCCCCCCAAAAGCATCCATCACATGTTGAAACTTTAATTAAAGAATGCTCAAAGAAACATGGAAGCCCATACCTTTGTCCATACTTACCCATGCTTTCTACCATACCTCACCATGCCTCCATGAAACAAATTCTCTTACTTCATGGAACATGAGGTAAGGCCTTGCTCCATTCATGCACCCTTGATGTTGTTTCTCTATAAATATCATGTTTGGAAGAACTTGGCACATTTTGAGCATTTGCTAAGTATAAGTTTCAAAGAGCATTCTTAAGTTTCTCTCATTTCTCTCAAGACTCAAGAGTTGTTTCACCTCTTCTTCATCCTCTAAAAGAATTATCATCATCCACCATTTCCTAAACACAAACTATCACACAAATACCATAGACCTTCCATTAAACACATAAGCTTTCCATTCTCAAGCTCAAAAACTCAAAGCAAACCTTTCTCCCTTTTCTTTTTCTCTTGGCTAATTCTCAAGCATCAAGGAAGGAGTTGTTCTTCTCATCTTGTTTCAAGATCAAGCTTCCATCTTTCAAAAGAAAAATATCTTTGGTAGGGGTTTTATTTCAAAAGTTTTACTTGTTTTCTTTAAGAAAAGTTCTAGTTTTTCTTGATTTTTCAAGTTTTTCCTTCTCTTTTTCTTTTTCAGCCTTAGAGCTTTTTTGTGTGAAAAACTTAGCTTGATGATGAGGTTTCAAGATAATGGTCTTGTGATACCAGGTGAAAAACCTCTAAAGCTTGAAAATCTTGGTCTTGAACCATATATGCTCTTGGTTTCTTTCCTTTTCTTTGCTCAAGTTTTCGGTTTTCTTTTCCTTTTCCCTTTAATGGTTTTGGTTTCCTTTTCCTTTATTTGAACAAAGTTTGTTAAAAATATTAAGTAGATCACTAAACGTTTTGTTAAGAAAATTAATCTTATGTTTTCAAATAGCTCTAAGCTTACCCTTGTCAACCTTAAAGTTGATCGGCCGTTCTAAGAGTTTACTCTAGATTGAAGCTCATGAACAATAAAATATGGAATATGAGTAGTTTTTTATGTTTGCTTTGATAAAGTGTTAAAGTTCATGTCTTAGTCCATTTTCTTGAGCTTGATGATGAAATTCAAAAACCAAAGACTTCTTTGAAGACTTGTTGTTAAGAACTCTAAAGCTCACTTTATGCTGTAAGGATACAAATTGGGTTAAGGTTGTAATGTTCCTCTAAAATTTTGTAAGAGCTCTAGTTAAGATAAAATGGTTTGCATTCATGTTTATGTTTATGCCTTGCATAGCATGTTTATTTTGATGCCATCACTAAGTTCTCAAGAATAACCAAATGAACTTACATTATCATGTTTAAATTTCCAACTTGCATTTTATGTTTATATTTCAAGTCATCACTTAATCTTTAAAGATAATAATGAGGTTGCATCTCATATTTATTTTATGTTTTCACTTTATTTTATAATAAAGAGTAAAATAAAGTGCATAGCATGTTTATGTTTGTGTCATCACCTAAATACTCTAGAGTTCAAAGATTTACCCAAGTATCACAAGTAAAGTTTTAGAAAATGGAGGCATCCCAAGGAAGCCATTTCGGCCTTGTGATGATGATGATGGACTTGAGATGAGTTTATCTAATCATAAGTGCCCATAGCCTATGTCTTGGAATTTTTCTAAGCTTAAATGTATTTAAAGAATGTTATAAGAATATTTTGTGTTTTAAAACTATTTTATGAACTAAATAATTTAGCTACTGACCTCACTTGTGTTTTCATGGTATTGATGAGATAAATTGGTTTTTAAAGGAGTTTTGAATTCCTAAAATAATTCCAAGAGAAAACTAGTAACTTATATGCATTTAAATCATGAATCTATGTGATTATATGATGCTTGCATTTCGGATTCTGTCTTGTGTACTTGGCCACTATATAAATTCTATTTTATGGTGTTAAAATGTGTAAAATTATGTTTGAGTGAAGCAAGGATCGATTTAGGGAAGTTAGGAAAGAATAAGTAACTAGAAAGGACTTAAAATGAGAATTTTAGAACACTTAGATACAAGAATTGTAAATTTTGTTCCAGCATAATTAAACTTAAGGAAAATGGTTTATAATTAATGGATATGTGTAGGAATCCCTAATATTTGGTTTAGGAATTAATATAGAGCCTTAGGCGAAGACGGAACTTAGAAAGGGTCAAAGAAATTTCTAGAATCCGTAATCATATGATAATTTTTTACCCAAAGTATGTAATTGATTGGTTATGTTAGTAAACATAAACATTAGAGGAAATTATAGGTAATGATCCCTTAGGTGAAATAAAGATCCATAATGAAAGATAGAATAATTAGAACACAAGTTTAAGATCCATAAGGGTCAAAACATAAAACACTATGAGATAGGAGGTGTGATGTGAGAATGAGTTTGAGTTAATATATTTATGATGTATGGGAATATATTACATGCCATGAGTATGAGGATGTGTGGATGTATGACTTGATGTTTTTGATAAAGTGGAATGATGTGATTAAGATGTATGAGAATATGAGATATGAATGTCATGGGAAAATATGTTTCTATGATTGTGAGATTTACTTGATTGAGATATTGAATAAGTTATGTGGCATGACTCAAATTTGAGGAGATTCGTGTACAGACTATCATCTGAATTTGTCAATTTGAGGGACTTAAAGAAGTTTTGAAAAAGATTTTAATGTGACATGCGAGATGCATTTCTCCTATACGGTGAGAAAAAAGTAAACCCGTGGGGGGATATGGACGAGTTATATCCAAGCGGACAAAGTCACTAGTCCTAACCCAGTTGATGCGTTTCGAAGAAGGAAAAAGTCCCATGATGGGTGATTCTAGAAAAAGATGTGATTCCCCCTCTTTTTCCCCATGTAAATCTAGTGACGACTAGTTAGGTTGAGCCATTCTAGTAGGTGATTCTGAGTTTTGGTGACCATGTTAAAATTGCCTGGACCATGTTGGTTGGATTTTCTGATGAGGATGAAGTTAAAAGTTAAAAAGGAACTCTAAGAATTCAACTATATAATAAAAGACGCACATTCATATGTTTCGGTTTTTCCATTTGTGCTTATGATTAAGTGATATATGTTGAGTACGTGAACTGTCATGTAAGACTTGCCATGCATACATAAAATATCGCTCATTTATACCATCAAAACTCATGCTAAAAGAAACCTACTTCGGATAATAGGATTTGAGAATTAAAACTGAACCTATGCATGCACACCTCTTTCATAATGAAACTCAGTCTCTTACGACGATTATGACACTTGTGTTAAGCCAAGCCTATAGAATCTGGATAAGTATTTTCACCCCTTTTGTTTTCCTTCCCGTGTCGTCTCCAGGATTGATGTAGATGTTCTGATCTTCCTTGAGGCGCGACGTAGGAATCATGTCATCTAGTCAGACTCAGAAGGCGTAGCGAAGCATGAAAACTAGTCTAGTTTTGTTAATATTCTGTTTTGCGTTAGTTAAAGCGTTTTGTGTAATCACTAGGTGTCCTTATATTTATAAGGACATCGTTGTTATGTTATGATTATAATATACTACTATAAGTTATGTTGTGATTACTTGGTTTATTTAAGATTGCTATGATGACATGTATTTGGTTGCTATGTCTTACATGTATTAATCAGGATTTATGACAAGTGCGGCTCACATTTAAGTTTTTAAAAAAAATTTAGTCATATTTTTCTTACTCGTATTTTAAAAGATAAGTCAAAATCTGAAACAAAAACGTAAACGACTAATAATTAATCGAAATGCTCTCTAGCATATGAGGTTAAAAGTTAGGTGTTACAACCCTAGTTTTAAATAAAAAAGGTTAGAAAATTTTTCGAATCAGGAATGGTGCTAGTTACCTTCTTTGTTGTTCCAGGTCTTAAATTTCACTAAGTAGAATTCTACACACCCTTGCTATATAATAAAACCACTTTCCTAGATCAAAAATCCGTAATTGTTTCCAAAAGAAAATAAGTTTAAGGACGATTTTTAATAAATTTTATAAAACTTTTAAATTTTCGTTTTTAGCCACAAGTTTAGAAACTATTGAAGATTCTGAATTAACTAAAACCCAAATTTAGATTTTGATTTGTTAGGATTTTAATTTATGTGATAGTTTAGTTGCTCTCGTTAATAAAACGTGACTTTTGAGATGGTATTTACAAAAGTTAAACATTTTTAATGATAATACATAATTGGATAATAATATAAAATTATTTACATCAACAATGCTTCAAAGTTAAACAAAAAATAAAACCAAACTTGAATAATTTACTTTGAATATATATAACCAATAACAATTTGTTTAGAGATTAATTTTGATACTTTGACATTATAAATTTTTTTATACTATTATCTAATTATGTATTACCATTAGTTGAGTCTTATACTCATTACTTGAAAGTTATATAAATAAAATGATTTAATTATATGACAATATAAAAATTTGTTAACTTGCATAAAAATTAAACTCTTTATTTTATCAAATTCAATTAACAATCCAATTTTTAAATTAAATACTAGAGACTGAAATTTAGTACAAAAAACGAGTAAACGCTATTTTAACCTCTTAAAAATATATGGAGAGAAATTAAGTTATCTAAATGTGAAAGTCTTCTATTGATATAGACTACTAATTTGTCTTAATATATATATATATATAAAATTAAAAATGTTGTGTTAATTCTAAAATGTGGTGTCTATCGCGACATTCACCATGTAACCATTAGATGCGGTGATTTTCCTAATAAAAAATAGTGCTGATCTGATTTCCAACCGCCACCACCTCCTCTCTCTCTCTCTCTCCCCGGCGGCAGCCAGCGATGGCGCTTTCCTCCGCATTCCAGGAACGACTCCACCACATGGACCGCACTCGAATTCAACGCCTCTCTCTCCTCCAGGTTCCACTCCACCTCCTCTCACTCCTCAGTCTCTCTTTGAATTTCTCCCATAACATTCTTTCTACTTTAAGATCCACCTATCCTCGTTTCTTAATCTTGCGGAGCTAAAAGAAAGGCCGAATTCCCCAGTTGCTCTTTCCGTTTGCACTTCGCAGGCCGAGAAAGAGTTGCAAGCCAATAAGTCTCGGGTTTTGGCCTCCAAGCTTGCAAACATCAGAGCCGCTGAACAGAGGTGCTTCCTTCTCGATCACAAGATAGCTTCCCAGAACTTCAACATTCTAGCTCTCAAATCTCAAATTCAGAACCTCGAAGCCAAATACGAATCCCTTTCGCTAGCATTAAGGTTGCCCCCGTGCATGCGTATTGTACCTGGAATTTTGTTGTTTTCGTTATAATTAATGGATGGTCTGATTGGAACTGGATTTGACTTTGAGCGAGCGGTTTGGTTTTAGGTCGTTGCAGAACGTGGTGGAGGAGCTTGAGGAGTTGCAGGACACGAGAGATAGCTTTTGTGAACCTAAGAGGTTAGAAATGAAGGGATTCAAGCAAGTTGCGGACAAGTTTGTGTTTAAATGTCAAATGGAAGTCGAGAGTTTGAGGTATAGAGTAAATGAGGTAACAAACTTGATGAAAACTTTTCTGTTGTGGTTTATTACAATATGTTAATATCAATTGATTTGGTGATTGCTTTTGTTGGATATTCAAGTTTAGCTATTGGTTTGTATAGGTCGTGAATTGGTGATCAATTCCAATGAAAATACTCATGCTTTCCACTTTGTCTTCATTGAAAGTAATAGAGGATATGCATGTTACTCTGCATAAGTTCAAGTAATGTGGATTGAAATGCTGATTTACTGCAAATTATAAATCTGTTTGATCCTTATTTTGAAGAATAGAATGTATCAGACACAACCTGCTAAAGTGAAATTGGTTTCCTAGTTGGAGATTGAGTCTCTGTGAAATACAGATTAGATTAGATTAACAGCACATGAATGTGAGTGTCAATAATTGCATGAAATGAATAATAATGTGAGTTAGTATGGCGATTAATTGCAAGGTGTTTGAATTGAGCTATGTTTCTCGTTTTCAGCTGAGGTCATCTTTCATAGAGCTGAAAAGCAACAACACAAATTCTTGTAATTCCGAGATAGCTGCTGCTGAAATCAGAAGGTCGAAACTCCTGGCTGAAAAGGAGTGTGTATGTAGAAACTTGGCTTCTAACCACCAAATAAAAGCACAGTTGCAAAAGCAGCTTCAGAGTATTTTGATGACACAGACTCAAGAGAAGGGAAAGGGTATAATAAAGTTGCTCTAGAACTCCTTGTTGGATTGCATCACCCTGTGAATCCCCCAGCAAGGTGTGGCTGCTGCTAATGGAAGAGGCTTTTGGGGCTTCCTTGCCCAGTTTTCTGTTCTCAGGAACTCAGCACTTCTGTGTCAGGGAAAAAAAAAAGTATAAAAGAAGAAGAAGGAATATTCTGATATAATGTAACACACTAACGCAGACTAGCGACAAGCAAGTCAAGTACCAAGGATCAAGGGTTAACTAGATATAGTGCTTCGCCCCTGCTTATGTAGAATTGATTCTAAGTATTGTTGATCCTATTAGAATTGATTGTGGTGGAGTTATTCTAAGGCAAAGTGGTTTAGGGGGTTTTCACTCTAAAAAGATCACTTTTCATACATTTGAATTTTTTAAAAAAATAATTAAAATATTAAAAAAATCAGTTTCAATTTTTTCAATTACATATGAAATTTAAGTTTTATAATAATTTTTTAAAAAAATTCAAAATAAACTCACTCTTATATTTGACAGTTACTCTAAAAGTAATTCTAACAAAAAATAATAAATTTTCACTTGTTTCACAATCAATTCTAGATGTCAAAAGACCAGAATCAAACCTCTCAAAACCAAACAATACTGAAATTTAATAAAATCAATTTTGCAAGTCCAAAATTAATTCTAACCCCCCCTTTTTTTCTCTCTCCTCTCTCTAAGAAACCAAAAAATGGTTTCCAAACACGCTATAGTACGGGGTAAACGCATTTATAGATGCCACTTTTCTCACACAATCTAATATGATATGGTTTGCTGGAAATTTTCATCACAAACATCTTTGAATGAAAAATAAGGTTTTTACACTAGGTAATGAAGTATCCCTCCAAGAGGAATAACTGTCAATTTGATCAAATAGATAAATTGATTTTTTAATATATTAATTTGTCTAAATTAACAATTATTTCTAGAAAGAGCGAGTTATGCATTATGTGAAAAATAAGCAATTTTGACGCATGTCTTTTCGTGTAGGATAATGGATTAGAAAGAAGAATAAAGTGTGGAATAAAATGTAAGGTTAATAACTATTGATCTATTAAAAAAAATAGATTTTCAATTTTTCATAAAATATAAATGCACTAGTAGCAAACTATGTATTCATTCATATTTATTTCTTTAGTTTTCTGGATTCGAACTCTTCAAATAGTACTATATATGTGCAATTTTGCAGATTACTCTTGAAGTTTGATCAAATTTACTCTAGCTCTCATCCATGTGAGGAGGGAATTTTCATTAAGGTCCGGTTCATCATTTGGACCAGTGCATGCGACTTAACAATTAAATCAAACCTGGTGAATCATACAGAGAAATTTTGATAAATAACTTCAAAACATCCATGTAACCTTGTCCCAAGAGGAGGAAGGTGTGTGCACTTAACTAGGCTAGTTTGCTTGTTAATATATTATGTGTCAACAATTATATATATCATATACCTATTATAATATTGTCTATGAACAAATTAAATCAAAACCTCTTACCTAGGGATCGAACCAGTGCATAGGGGGTAGAAGGCAGTGCACAACCATTGGACCAACTAGCTTGTTGTGTTCAATAATTCCAATAATTATATATATTATATACTTAATATATTTTTATATATTTATTTAATTAAATTGTTAAACCAGTGACCCAAACCTGAAGTGGTGTGACCAGTCGATCGGTCAAAGTTTTAAAACTATGCAATAAAGGGAGGACATGCAACGATTTTACAAATTCAAGAAATGTCAGTGTAATGATTTCAAGAACCCAGAGACCGAAGGAAATTTTGTATAGAGCGAAACTAGACAAATTTCACTAAACCTTAGGGGAGATTAACATAATTTGTCTTAAAACAAAATAGTAATCCTCTATATGATTTTACTAGTGTAGTAACTCGTGCGATACATAGAAATGTTAATTAGATTAAATGCAAAGTGAATTGTATGATTGGAATAATAATTATTATGATCCGATAACATGTTATATACATAAACTATAACGGTGTAATGCAGTCAAGTTATGTTTTAATCCCCTATGAAATTTGTATGAACTACTATATTTGAATGACTCATGCAATGCATGGAAATAATGATTATTATTACTATAGATAGAATTAAAAGATAATAATAGTTCTCAAAAAGATTATGCTAGAACAATATTTATTTAAAGAAATAATATTCTTAATTATTCCTTTTGTTATCATCTATTACAATAGTTTAGGATGATATCAACATCATCTACAAAATAGAATAAAATTTGCATTATCTATGCTATTTTAACCATTTAAGGATCTTGTTGCAAGTAAAAATGCACTTCCATTGCCCAAAAAAGATGTATTTGGAGCGGATTCCTTGCTATTTACACTACATTACCAATAAGGAACAAAGTTGAGAAGAAAGAAGACATGAAACTGTTAACATTGATATGAGCTATCACGACTCACAAATAAATTAAAAATATTGTAATTACTAAATTACACCAAAAATGTTGTTAGGATGCAACTCAGGTTGTCTTACATGGAAACGTTCTAGTCAATTCAAGAAATTGGGGGTTTTTGAATTGCTTAGGCATACAAATTAATTAAAAAAAAATATGAGAAGAATTACCTATACAAGGAGTTCCTTATATTAAGAGTTGTTCAATCATCGGTTAAAAAATTAATTTATGGTGGTGGTTACTCTCATTAATTATGTTTTCATATAACAATGATGCAATTCTACTTAATAGTCACATGAATGCACTCCCACTAAAGATTTGACTAACATGTGAACTAGTGATCGACAATCGTGGTTCTATAAATATATGTCAGTTTGATTATCAATTATAGCAACCTAATTTCCAACGGAGTTAATTCCAATCCCTTACCAAATAAGTGTAAATTAATCAATTGACCAAATACTCTAATGAAATCCTAATTGTGCATCCAACTCACTGTGAATGAACACACAATCAACCAACGTTAAACACAATTGCAATGATTCATACAATCAATATCAAATAGAGACAACAAGAGGGAAAAAATACCACAAATTGCATTAAAAATTAGAACCTCAAGAACAAATCTCAATCCTTAGTTATCCTTGGGCAAGGTAAAGAAAATTACTCTTCCATAGGTGGACGATCTCAATCAATGTTAAGGAAAGTACGATTGTAACCCCAAATGGGAGTCAAAACAAAGATTGTAAGCTTCCAAAACCTAAAAAGAGAGTAGAGAGATGAAAAGAGATAAATTAGAGAGAGAACTTGGCAATCCTAAAATTATAATTAAAAGATGTCTGTAATGTTTAACTACACACTATTTATATTGTAACATAAATACATAAGAAACAGGTCTTGGAGAAAAATAAAATGCCCACTGACACTAAGTATTGTGCGCACATGACTGCTGGGGTCCATTGCTGCAGGGGGTATTTCCTTTAGCCTTAGAATTGCCTCTTTTGTTGACCGTTGTGGTGGTTCCATTATTACTAAAGTGCATCTGAAAATTTCTCTAAGTCCTTTTTGGTCCAATGCACCAATTTGGGAAGTTTCTGTGACCAAATAATACTCACACAAAGAGAGTAAAAGCACATATAACTCTAAAATATAATTATTAATTAGAAACGGTGCTAATAGCCATGAATTTATCTAATGATATATGATGAGGACGAAATATAAATCCACAACAATCAATTAAGCACAAACATGATGCAAAATGCCTAGAGTTATAAAGGAAAATGAGTGCATTAATGCAACTTGCCAACCATATATAAAATAATAAGCAAATGAACATAAATGAGAGGAATAAGGAAGAAGGAATCACTAATAAGATGTAGGATGAGATAGTGTTTGAATAAACAAATAGTCACATAGAAAATGTCAATATGGTATAAAAAGAACCAAATACGTACATTTATACACCAGTAGGCAAATCCAAGAAAACATACCCTTGGTACAAAAGAATGAGACGTTTCATCTTTTTTAATTAAACAACACATTAAAGGAATCAAGAAATATCATTAAACTATCGACAACCATTTAACAAAAGGACAATAGTACACTTGTTCTCTGCTACAATAAAGGCATCAAATACAATCAAATCTTAATATTTTTTGTCGAAAAGAATACAAAGACTAATCTCCTTTCATTCCTAAAAACAAAAAATGGAAAACTGAAGAAAGTTTCGTACAGATCTTCATATCAATGACCAATAGCACTACTCGACATTATTTCCTCGATTCTTGAAGTTTAAGCAGCAGCAGCCAATACCTGCTGGTAGAAGAAACATATGATAGTAAAATAATCGTAGATATATGCTTGAATATTTAGGCAAAAAGATATTATTGAAAATGAAGAATGATTGAAGAATTATAAAGATCTTACCTAGAGATGGCAATGGGCGGAGCAAGTGCAGGGAGCACTTCCCCATTCTCCGCCCGATCTCCTCAAGCTTCCCCAACCTCAACCCCGATCCCTGTGGTGGGGAGAAAACCTCCACCATCCCGACCTCAACGGATCCCCGATTCCCGTGGAGATCTGTGGAGATGTACAAAATTGAGGAAGAAATGTCAGTAACCTTCATCAATAAATAGCCCAAAATTTAGAACACAAAATATTAACAGAATAGTAAGGGAGCAAGAAAGATAGTATTGTAGCAACAGTAAATTAGTTCCCCAAAATTATATCAGTAGACAAAACATACACACCAAAATCAGAACAGGGGAACAAACATGCAATAGTTACATAGCATGAAATACGAAAATGACTAAATCCACTGAAAATCAAAGAAAAAAACCACAAATAACAGCATCTAAAAACCAGATAGGTCCGAAACGAGCTTAACGACGGTCATGGCGTGGCGGCGATGCGATGGTGCGGCTAAGGTCGCGGAGGTGCGCATCGACGGGAAGAGAGGAAGAGGAGAACAACGCAAGCAATGGCGGTGATCCTAGTGGCGCGGCAGCGAGAAGTGGCAGAGCGGAAACGGAGCTCGTGGTGGTTTGTTCGTAGTGCTATTTGTCGTGCTTCTTCGCATCTGTCGCATGCGCAACACTGTGAAAGTGGAGAGAAAGAGAGGGGCTTTTAGCCAAGTGTGGGTGGTGAGGGTGTTAGGCCGTGATGGATTGACGGTGGTTGTGGCTGTGTAGGTGGGATGGAGTTGGGACTGATCACTGAGAGCTCTTTTGGGTAGGTGAGCGGCTCTAAGTGAGAAGTGAGAGAGGATGGGGAAAGTAGGAGTGAAAATCAGGGTCAAGGTTGAGATATTTTTTTGAAAAGAATTAATAAAAATATAGCTTGCACAGGAAATTACTAAATTATCCTCGAGGCGGACCCTGGCAGGGACCATAATCCCCGTCTCGTCCCCAAATTCACCACAGGAGGAGTTTTAGCCTTGCCGTCCTGGGAAAAAATCCCTGAACGCAGTGAATCCGGGAATCTCAGATATCGCACATCCAAGTCCTCATTATCATCCCTAATCTTACCTCCAAATAATGAAAGACTTAACAAATTTATGTGATTTAAGATTTAAACATTCACTCAGATCAGAAGATATAGAAGCATCACAACTTGTGCCCAATGAAAAGCTAAAGGCTATCTTCTCAATTAGTATTCAAAGTCAATAATATAATAAGCATAAAGGTCCATGATAACTTCAATAAAACCTATCCAAACATACTGCTGTCTGCATAAACACTGTTGAACCACAAACTTCACCAAGGAAAAACAAACCAAAAAGATATCATAGTAAATGAAGCATTGTCTGCAATCCACAGAGAAGAAACAAAAAAAGTAATAATAATGAATCATCTTCAAATTAAATATTGAGAACTTCTGCTCTCATAACAATGTTATTATTAGCAAAAACATTCAACATAATGACACTGTCATTCCTAAGCTTCGTAGATGTAGCAAACATAATTCAACCCCTTGACAGAGAGACATCATTCACTCTCATGCTACTCCACCTTAGCATCATATATAGGATAAGAGTTATCCTCAACATCCTTGAGTCAAGCTGATAGTCATTTGTGGAAATGCATCTATTACAAATTCTGATGGAAGGCTCTGAATAAATAAATTTAAAACTCAGTTAGATCATGGCATAAAACATGGAATTGTTTCTGTTTTTGTATTTTTTAAAACTGTTTTGAAAATAATTTTAGGTAGTAATTAATTAAACCAACTAATTATAAATATTTCACCACATTCTTTCTTGTTTTAAAAAATAGAATTCTAAAAATATCTTTCAACGTTTTCTAATTTTTACTTTTACAACACAAAACCCATTTTTTAAAAATCAATTTTAAAAGAATAATTAATCAAACAAGTTTTTTTTTTATTTTTAAAAATTAAAAATTATTCTGCAAAACACTTTTCAAATAGCCCGTTAATCACTCACTGACCAATAATTGTAAAGAAAGTGAACTTAAAATAAGATCTATGCCAGAAAACTTGCATCGCCTAATAAGTTGTAAGAACTTTATCACGTGTAAATACAAATAGGTATGGCAACATCTTCATTTTTAGCTACATTTTCATGTAGAGGCTCATTACTAGCAACAACCTCTTCAACATCTACAAGTGCTTGATTAAATAACAAACAGTGGTAGCATCACCTCACATTTCACAACACCTTTATCACTCATTACTCATTATTAATTAAGTAAACTAAAATCATTGTTCTTTAAAAGGACAGGTTTAGTTGACTTGGCTCCAGTATGTAGTTTTGTGAGTTTACATGTTTTAGGTGTTTCAATAGGAGATTGCAAGTTTCTCATGCGCGTGTCTAAAGCATTAAAAGATCTACTAGGTGTAAAGCTATTGAAGGTGTGTGTGGTGGTGAATGTTGCAAGTGTACTGGACTGTGTTTGTTGTGAATTCCTCTGCTCTCTCCTTCTAGTCCTGGTTGGGTGAGATGCTCTCTTAACTATCAAAAAAACAGAATGTCGCCATAATTTTTTTCAAAAAAACATATTGGGAAAGAGATGAAATGATATGATTTCGAAGGAGAGGAGATGCTATTGGAACTAGCTAACAAAGCATTGTAGCATGTCAACGAAGGAGACTCATGATCTTTAATTTTATTAATTTGAAGTTCATTTTCTCAGCGAGATTATTTTATTCATGATGACATGAAAAGTTTATAGGTGTTATATACATTGCAAAATGGAAGTTTCACTCCCACCAGAGCTCTACAATTGAGAGACACACGTCACCTTTTCAAACTTTTTATAAAATAAATGATATAAAAATTAAAGATCTCTATCTAAAACAGGATTAAGCTATGGCTATGGAGGACAGTGATGCTATGGCTCTCAGTAAGATTGTCTCCTTTGAAGAAGTGAAGCATGCGGTGTTTAGAATGCAGCCTTTTAAAGCACCGGGCCCGAATGGATTTCAGCCGATTTTCTTCCTTATTGGGATATTGTTGGCAGAGATGTGCATAACATTGCGCAGAATGCATTCACTACGGGCACAATTAATGAAAGGTTGGCTGATACTCTCATTGTCCTTTTCCTAAAGTTGATACCCCTGTTCACATGAGAGAATTTAGATCGATTAGCTTATGCAACGTACTCTACAAAATCATAACGAAAGTGCTGGTGAACAGACTCAGGCCTTTCCTTAATCAGCTTGTGGGGCTGATGCAGGGGAGTTTTATTCCGGGGCGTGGTACCCATGAGAATATTGTTATTGCTCAGGAGATATTTCACACCATTAATAAGATGCGTGGTAAAAGGGGGGCAGTGGCGGTCAAACTTGATCTAGAGAAGGCTTATGACCGGGTACACTGGCAGTTCCTTCAGCAAACTCTGGTAGATTTTGGATTTCCTATGCTTACTACAAAACTCATTATGAGCTATGTTACGGCATCTAATCTGTCTATCCTTTGGAACGGCTCTCGTTTAGATAATTTCCAGCCAACTAGGGATTGCGGCAAGGATATCTATTATCGCCTTATTTGTTCGTCCTTTGTATGGAAAAACTCGCTCGTATGATTCAGATGAGGGTGGATAATGGGTCTTGGAAGCCGATTATGCTGTCTCGGAAGGGCCTGGCGATCTCCTATCTTCTCTTTGCAGATGATGTTCTCCTCTTCTGTTAGGCTAAAAAATCTTAGGTCAGGTTGGTCATGGATACTCTAGACTCTTTCTGCAGCATGTCAGGATTAAAGGTGAGCTTAGCGAAATCCCGTGCTTTGTGCTCTCCTAACATTTCGCGGCGAAAACGAGATGTTTATGGTAGCCTTATGGCTATTCGTTTTGTTTCTGATTTGGGGAAATATCTTGGTGTGCCCATTCTTAAGGGAGAGTCATGAGAGCTACCTTCAATCCAATTTTAGAGAAAATTACTTCTCGTCTGGCATCTTGGAAACACAAGCTTCTCAATAGGGTAGTAATTTGCTTAACCCAATCTGTCTTATCAGCCATGCCTATTCATATGATGCAGTCCCTATGGTTCCCAGAAACTGTTTGTGAAGATATAGATAAGTTGTCTCATGCTTTTCTTTGGGGTAAAAAAGATAATGAGAGGGGAATTCACCTTGTTAATTGGAAGTCTGTTTGTCGGCCTAAGAGTTTTGGTGGGTTAGGGATCAGAGATAATAGACTTTCTAACGTGGCTCTCTTGGGCAAGCTTATTTGGAGTATTTCCACTGATCCTAATGGCTGAGTTCTCAGGTCTTCATTGCTAAATACCTAGATGAAGGTTATCTGTTTCTTGCTTCTCAGAAGCGCAACTGCTCCTATGTTTGGCATGGGATCATTAATACAATTGATAAGCTGCGGGGTGGATTCAGTCACCATATTGGCTCAGGTAACATGTCTATATGGTATGATCACTGGGTTGGGGATAGTAAGTTGTGTGATGTTATTGATTATGTACACATTAGTGACACAAATCTACAAGTTCATGACCTTTGGGACCATGGGATATGGAAGTTAAGTAGGCTTGCTACTCCACTCACCCCTGATATTCGTAATCTTATTGAATCAATGCATCCCAGAGATGGGAAGCTGTACTGACAGTTGGCTCTGGAATGGGAACTGTTCAGGTGTGTATACGGCAGCTAGTGGCTATAGATGGTTGACTCATTCTTCTTTGGACAGAGCTGAACACTCTTGGAACTGGATTTGGAAGCTTAAGATTCCAGCAAAAATCCAGTTTTTCTTATGGCTTTGTTTGCACCAAGCTCTCCCAACAAATAAATTCAGAAACATGCGCCATCTTGTAACTTCTCCTATTTGCTCTAGGTGCTTTGGAGCCAAGGAGGATGTTCTCCACTGCCTTTGTGATTGCCCTTCTCTCGGCAAGTTTGGGACAGATTTGGTTTTACAACCTCTGTCAGCTTCACAACCATGGATACTAGAATGTGGTTGGAAAATAATTTAAAGAACAGTTATAGCCATGTGTTCGTGGCCTCCCTTTGGTGGTGCTGGATGTGGAGGAATAACATAATCTTGGGTGATGAGGTTTGGAATTTTTTTCAATTGGTTTTCCATATTGATCAACTTGTGTCTGAGCTTAATTCTTACTTCCCTGCCAACCATGGGGATGCTAGTGCTATCCCTATTCAGGTTTGTTGGGAAAAACCAGACATGGAGCACATTAAAATTAATGTGGATGGGAGCTGTATGAAGAACCCGTGGCGAGCAGGCTTTGGTGGCTTGCTGCGGGACAACTTGGGTACTTGGATCGATGGTTTTTCTAGTTCACTCGGAGAGAAAGACATTCTCTTTGCTGAGCTGATTGCTATTAAAACTGGTCTTTTGATGGCTTGGGACTTAGGCTACAAGAAAATAATTCTGGAGACGGACTCAAAGGAAGCTTGGAGGCTTGTATCTATGCACCCCATTTCTTTTCATGTCTATGGTATTCTCCTAGCTGACATTCATTATTTGATGACTTTGGATTGGGATGTCCAGATACTGCATATCTTTCGAGAACGTAACTATTGTGCTGATTTCCTAGCGAAACTGGGATCAAGTAAGACTGCTCGACTCCGGACTTGGCTATCTCCTCTTGATGGGATGCTGGACCTGCTAGTTGCTGATTGTTCTGGTGCCCTTTATCTTCGTAGCTAATTTCTGTTTCTCCTTTTGTTTTGTCTTTTCACTTGTTCACCAAAAAAAAAAACAGGATTAAGCTCTACTCTTTCATCACTCTTCAACCTTAATATTTCTTCACCGAACAAGGAAGCCTAGACGCTACAACAGGCCGTCCAATAAACGTCTTGGGCATTGCAAATGAGTTGATTATGGTTGTAAAGATAATTTCATTATAATTAAACCATTTTTTAGAATTTTAATAGTGCTCAAATCTGTGGAGCATTAAATTAAAATTCAGTTTAAATGTGACGGATATTAAACACTATTTAATAATTATAAAAAAATTATTAATAAAAAATAAAAAACAATTAGAAAATATAAAGTTTAATATGTTATAAAATTAATTATACAAAAATAATGACAATTAAAAAATACAAACTTCAATACGTTTAATATGTTAGGTAGGATATTTTGTTATGTGAGATATTTCCTTATATTTTGATGTGTTATGAAATAAAAAATTATATTTTAAAAATCCTGCTATAATTTTTTACTGAAAAGTTATTTTAATATATATCCGTTTTTAATAAAAATATTATTCATCATTATAATCTTACATCGGACTAAATTATTCACATTAACATCAATCTTTCTTAATTAAAAAAAAAAAGTTAACCATAGCATTGAACCCGAACCCAAACCCAAACCCAAACCGCTGTGGGCCTTCCAAGTGGACGTGAATAGGGCATTGAACACTGGTTTGAGAAACTCTGAACTTGTATAGTGTACCACTTACTAGTCACTGGAGGAGGCCCAAGCCAACAGACCAATCAATTAGAAAAAGGAAAAGTTTCATCGATTGGCATGCTCATTGTCTCTAGAATCTTCTGCATTCGGTAACAGAGATGAGAAGAAGTGAAAAACCCTACTAAAGAAGCACTGAGAGCCCGAAATTGCCCCTACTATTTATCCTCATGAAAACACTTGTAGAATCTAGCATTTTCCAAACTGTCATATAAAACGCAGCAACATCGATTTCCAGTGAGCGTTTTTCCGTTCGTCGTCGCTGCGATTTGGTGAAGAAGGAAGAAATGGCGGAGGACTTCGCATTGGATTTGGAGGAGCTTCGTCACCTCCACGGCATCGCTAAAAGACCCCGAACCCTCTCTCTCCTCTCCTCCGAAATCCGCAACTTGGAGAAGGTTTCTTTTTTCTTTTTCACGCACCATTTCTCCGTCATTTTCGATGTTTCTTCAAGTTTCACTTCTGCGCTTGTTTGTTTCGCGTTATTCAGCCTTGATTAACTGCGTTGTTTGTTGCGGTGAATCTTTGTGGATTTAATTTTGCTCTGGCAATCGTTTTAGTATCATTGCTTAGCGTTAATTGATTGTCATATATTGTATTTGTTGGTAATTTACAGTTATCATCAGAGGCATCATCTGCAATGGCTTCAAAGATTCCAGCACCTATTTCAACTGGATCTAGGGTGTCATCCGCACCTGCACTGAACTATTCCACAGTTGCATCATTCAGTTGGGATCAGGACAACGATAAAGTCAAGGTAAACATCATATTGCTGATGATACCTCTGTGAAGTAGACTACACTTGCTACTATATACATTTTTTTTTATTGTTAATGATTTAGGTTGCGTTTGGATGTGATTTTGTTTTGGTAAAATCTCTTTTGTTCCCAAAAAAAAAAGAAACGTACATTTGAATAACCTTTTAAAAATAATCGGCGTCTACAAACAAATCCGATTGTCAGTTTTTTTTTTTTTAGCTAATAATAGTGGATTCTGATCAGGTGTTTTCAGTTACATAAAATTTAAGTTTCATAATAATCGAAACAAACGCACCCTTAATTTATAATAACTCATTATAATTGTGTTGAAAGTCATCAACTAGTACGTGTTTGATTAACTCATAGTGAATATTGTTACTATTGGAGAAATAGGGATACTGGAAAAATTCCCATGATAATTTCACCTATAACCTATATGACCACATTAGACATAGTCGTTATTTGTTGGTGTTGCTATTTTTTGTTAACATGAGAAATTCTCTGGTCTCGGTGATGTTCTCTGGCAGATATATGTTTCTCTGGAGGGAGTTGATGAGGGTAAGATTGAGTCTGAGTTTAAGCCCACATCATTCGATGTTAAGCTCCATGATGTTCAAGGGAAGAACTACCGATTTACAATACTGAAATTGCACAAGGAGATAGTGCCAGAGAAATGTAAGGTTGTGGTCAAGCCTACAAGGGTGATCATCACACTGTTCAAGGCTTCCAAAGCTAATTGGCTTGATTTGAACTACAAAGAAGACAAGGTATTGTAATTCTTTTAGTAACATAATAGTTTCTTTCCCTGTTAATCCATGTGATTAAAGTAGTAATTTTTGTGTCGATGTTACAGCTGAAGCCAAATTTGGATAAAGAGAAGGACCCAATGGCTGGAATCATGGACTTAATGAAGGTCAGATTCTGTTTCTTCTATAGTAGGCTGAAGCTACTTTGTTTTTAATCTATGTATTTGCATATATGTACTTACTTGAACATGGTGCGTTCAAGTTATGTGCTTTGACCAATAAATTCTAGATCCATCCTTAACTAATGAATAAATTATTGCCGCTAATAGATGATTAGTTACTATAGTGAAGATGTATCGGTGATATATTGGCTTAGTGCTGTTAAACTTCAATTGGACGTTTACAATGCATGCATTGGTTATTGCAGAACATGTATGAGGAAGGGGATGATGAGATGAAGAAAACAATTGCAAAAGCATGGACTGATGCTAGATCTGGGAAGACAGCTGACCCATTAAGTAGCTACCGTTGAGCTAAGAACACTGCTGTGAATGCTCAATTTCTGTTTCTAGAGAATCAGCTGTCCCATTTAACTGCATGATACAATGTAATGTTTTAGCTTGTCCATGGCATTTGCATTGGAGCATATTTGCAGCAGTTGTTGCTTAGGATATTTCTTCCAAAGCATGCCCTGAAATTTGCTTGTGGGTTGCTCAAATATTTGCCAGTGTGCTGATTTTAATTCAGTCCTAAAACGTTGAGGAGAAAAATATAGGGTTTATTATTGGATCGGGCGTTCGAAGATTTTTTTTTTCAGTTTATAAATATGTATAAAAATAAAGTAATTAAAAACTATATTTTGGATAGCAGCGAGAAAAAAAAAATATATTTTGCAGAAAGTTAATTAAATATTACTAATACATGATTTGAAAGAGAAATAAAAATGTTCTCGAATAAATTTGTAATGTAAAAGTGTTGAAGTTTTTTTTTTAAACAAATTTTTACTCTTTTTTTTAAGGATTTTACTCTGTAGTTTAAAACATATAATACCTTATGTTCATACTTGTACAATTCTAGGATGTGTTTGATTGAAGGGTTTGTTCATGAAAAATTATTCTTCATTTTTACCTCTTTTTAAACACATTATTTCGGAGAATTGAATCGTAGTTCAGTTAGGTGTTTTACAGCAAGAGCCAAGAGGGAAAAATCAGCTCAAGAGTCTCATTTCTGTGCTCATGACGGAAAATTAATTTTAAAAATCTTTTTAATTTAAATTTATTTAAATTATTTAATATTTGTATTTATAAGTCATAAAAAATATATTTTTATTTATAATATATTCAACTAAATTTAATAAATTATATATACACTTTCAGTATTTGAGTAAAAATTGATACAAATAGTTTTTATAAAAATCACTCATTATGATTTGCACCAACTAAATAATGTTAAGATTTTTTTAGTGTTTAACTCATCTTCATTGTCAATATTAAAAATTTATATAAATATTCAAACGTATATTATTGTGTTAATAAATAATTATATTTAACTATTTACTAACTATCTTTAAAGTTTTGTAAATATGAAGTATATAAATATTTCATTCAACATCTTAAAAATACAGTAAGTTTTTTATTTTTCGTTACCTAAATTTGAGCTTGTAGATTAAAAATAAAATTTGTTTTATATGCGTCAATTATAAAGAAAAAAAATTACACATACATTTAATCATACCAAATTATGCATCTAATTAAGGCTTTCTATAAAAATTGCTTCTGTCAAAATGTCTTATGTCAAAAGCAACTTGTAAATGAGTTATTTTGTGTTTGGTTGTTTAGTAATATAAGTGTTTATTTTGAAATTATAGTGTTTGGTTAACTAACTCTAAAACTACTTATATATAGAAAAAGATTTTTTTTCCTTGAATATTTATAAAACATTATTAAAAAAATTTATTTCAATGTTTTTTATTACAAAAAATGTTTAAATTGATAAAGTTAAATATTTGAGTTATTATTCTTATTTTAAAAATTAACAATACGTTAAAATATTCAACATGTTAAAAAAAGGTGAAAATATTTTATTGAGTTTCTATTAGTTTTAATTTAATATTTATTTATTTATATAGAAGATTACAAACTTGTATGAATGAAATTTATTATATTTGTATTTATATTTTTTTAATTTAATTTGACTTTATGTTTTAAAAGTAATTATTTGATATTAAGTTAAGATGTATAATCCACCTAAAAAAAAGGTTAAGATGTATAATTGACTCTAACTGAAAAACATCAGAGAAATCACAATCACAAATGACTTCCAATATTGATTGTTGATATTACATAAATGATCTCATTACAGCTACAGTCGGGTAGGCAATTAATTCTTTGTTTGCTCTCTTATCTGTTCCTTTTTTCCAACACTTCCAGCATATGGGTCTTCCCATATGACATCGCTAGACTCTAGTTCGTCTACTTTTTCATCAGTTAAACCAAAATTTTCATGGAATTCTTCATAACTTTCATCACTTGTGTCATTCCGTCTAATAAAATTGTGTAAAGCCATGCAAGCACCAATGATCCTAACTAGTGTGTCCAAGGAAAATGATGGCATGGCACCCAAGATTTTCCATCTTGCTTTGCAACATCCAAATGAGCGTTCAATTGTACATCGAAGGCTAGAGTGATAGTAGTTAAACATCCTCTTGCTCTGCGCCCCAATCTGAAGTGCGGGAGATGATATCTGTGACCTTTATAAGGACCTAAGAAACCCAAAAAACAAGGATAGCCAGAATCTACCAAGTAGTACTTACCTAGAAACGAAAAATTGATATCAATCAGTGATGAATGATCATAATTTAGCCATGTTTTTGTACAAAAATATGCAATCTATATACGACTCACAATCAATTAATGAAAAATAAAAGGAGTTTAATCTAATAGCAAAATAGTCTAAAATTCACATGTTAAAATCGCAGGCTGCCATTACATTTGTAGTTGTAGTACCCTTTCTACCAATGTATGGAATTTGCTAATCAGAAGGAACAACAACACGTATGTGAGTTCCGTCTATTGCACCAATACAATTCTTAAAATAAGGATAGTATCTTTCATCATTTCTGATCTCCACAGGAATATCTTTGAATTGTGGATCAATTGGTCTAACAATATCATTTGCAAGTTTGCAAACTGCATACAATACCAAATGAAATTGTCTAGATATGGTTTCCCCTGAATGCTGGAATCTCTCTTCTGCATTACCTATTTGCTCTTCTGCATCCAATAGCCAGAGTCCACTTGTTCATGAATTCCAAAGCGTTTTGTTGGCCTGAGATTGTAAGTACTTTCTAAAACATCACATAGATGAAGGGCACTTGCTTTTTCATCCTAAATTGCTCATAGCAGCGAATAGGATGTCCCTTCATAATTTCATTTACCCACTTACTTCCTGACAATCTCGAAGTTCTTCGTGGACTCTTCACAACGTACTTTAGAAAATAGTCGACACACATAGCAACTGTGCTTAAAATCATCTTCTTCTTCTTATGTTTAGCCACAACCTTTTTTATTTGTTTTCAAATTCTTCATCAGACAAACTTTCTTCTGATGTCAAGCTCTCACTTGACAAACTTTCATCTGAGCGATTAGACATCCTGTTATACAAATATTCAAACCAAGACTAAACAAGTACTAATCACACTGATCTTGGGGAAAGCCCACAATTTTAAATTTATATCTTAAATAGAAAACAACCGCCAAAAGTAACATTAATCTATTATCAGAACAAAAAATCAAAAAACAAAAAATACAGACATGTTGGACAAAAAATTTCAAGAGCGAGATACATCTACCAAATTGTGAGTGTTCGACCAACCAAGTTGCAGGTTAGAGTCTTCCAGTCCCATAAAAATCTCCCTATTTGACCTCTTTGCCATGAGTCTTGTGGCTATAAAGAATAGATCACTTCCTAATTCTAGCCCCGGCAATTGTTTGAGAACAGCTAAACATGTTGAAATACTTGTTACATTACTTCTACTAGCTATACTTCGACAGCCTTTTCTGATTCAAAGTCATTAATTATACGCTCTAATTGAGTTGAAAGTTGAGAAGCCTCTGATCTTCTATCACCCTTCCCAACCCTCCTTCTCTTTTGCTTCCAAGCTGTTGAAGGTGTTAATTCATTATTTAAGTCATCCAAACCCTCTTCCTCATACCTCCTTTCAATGCCATTCTCTTCACCAATATCTTCAATGCCATTGTATCCTTCTATAGGTGCTTCCATATTCTTTGCTTCATTTCTATAACTTTCATCTCTATCTTGAGAGGGTGCCCATGCGCCACCCCAGTTGCTACAACATCTTTAAAATGGAACTCCATTTCATCAAGATTTTTTGGACCCTCATCTCTAAATTTCTCCACATCAGGAATTTCCTATGAAATGACAAAATATCATTAAAAAAATCTCTTATTAAAATTGATATTTTACAAATAGTTCAAAAATATTAACATACTTGAATCTTAGCATCCCACCAATCATCACTTGCTTGTATGGCCTTTTTAATCGGATCCCAACCAAGACATGTCTCCTTTACAGTAAGTTTAGCCCAAAGTCCCCACTCTTTTCTAGCCTCCCCTTTGTTTTTCAGTTGTTTATACTCACAATTCAAACCCGTCTCCTTAAAGAACTTTGATTTCAAATTTGCCCAACCAACTTTGTTAAAATGTGTTCAGGTCTATTCCCAGGGACCATGTCTTCTTTACATATTTTCATAAATATAGCAGTATTTTTCTCGTTCCAGTCAGCCTTAAATTTTCTTCCAGACTTGCCATTTTCATTAATTTGTTGAGGAAGAGCATTTGGGCCATACTAATATATTTAGGAAAATAATGTATAAGTTCAGGAAAAAGATTATCTAATTTCAAATAAGATGGATGAGATAAACACACACTTATAAGTTAGATATAAAAGAAAATGGTAAAAGAGACATCTTTCGGTTCCTAGCACAGTAGTGTCATTAAATAAGAAAAAAGTTAAAAGTATATATTGCATGGAAAGAAAGAACAACTTGAAAAAAAAATTAGAATGGAAAAAAAAAATTTCAAATGCGAAACGAGGAAAGAAAATGAATTTGAGGGAGGAACACTGTTTGGAATAAGAAACGAAGAAAGAAAATAAGCACTAATAAGGGTGTGTAAGTGCTACTTGCAATGATAGTTGAAACCCAAAAAAAAAAAAAAAAAAAAAGAAAAAGTTACCTTGCTAGGAGTGGTGTGGGCAAGCGCAGATGTCCTAGCAACAAATATGGGAAACATTTTGCATAGGAAATGACAAACTCTCTCAGAAAAAAAAAAAAGTGTAATGATATATCAAGAAGTAATTTTTATAGGAAGTAGAAGTCACTTTTTTTAATTTTTTTCATAAACTTTTAAATAATTTTTTCAAGAAGTTATAAGTTATCTTTGTAATTTAATCAAAACACTAATAGTATGACTTTTAACTATTCAAAAGTTAATAAAAGTTAAAAGTGCATGTATCCAAACAGGCTCTATGTCAACTTTTGCAAATAAAAAATAAAAAATAATTAAATGACAATATAAAATTCATTGACATTGTTAATGCATCAATGCTAATCGCTTTAAAATAACAAAATTTTCTTTTAAATATTCATCAACATGGAGCCATTTTAGGATGATATTATCATTAAATTTAAATTTTTTATTAAAATGTCATTGAAATTGTTTGATTCTTATTATATTTATCAAAAGCATCATATAAAAAATATAATATAATTAACTTATGCTATAAATTAATATATGAAAATTAATATCCAAATAAAAAATATCTTAAAAAAGATATTTAATTGTATAATTCAGGATTTTCATATACAAATGAGTAGTTACAAATTTTTGAAATTTAAATTTGATTGTCTTTTGATTTATGATGGTGTATTCAATTAATAAATCATTAAGTTAATAAATTGAGCAAGATAATTTAATAGTGTGGCCTTGTTTAAATCTTATTGCAAATCATATATCTATATATAATACTACAAAAAATCATTATATGAAACCTAAAATCACTCAACTTCCTCTTTGTCCTCTATCTACAATCAAATTTAAATTTTAAAAATTTGTAACTATCTATTTATGTTCAAAAAGTCTAGATTTTTTTTACTAAAATTACTTTACTTCCCATTTTTTCTCTATCTACAATCAAATTCTTTTGCCATAGGATCAAGAAGAAGACACCAAAAATCATAAGCTGCCTGACAATCACGAAGCACATGCAAAGTAGTTTCATGCAAGCTCTCTGCACACAATTTAGATATCCTAATACATTAAAAACCCGACTCTTAAACATTTTCTTAATATTAGTTTGTGCAAATTTCTTTGCTTTAGATATCCATACAAACAAACAGTGCAAGCTCTCTCCACACAATTTAGATATCCTAATACACTAAAAACTTGACTCTTAAACATTTTCCCTAATATATAGTTTGTGCAAATTTCTTTGCTTTAGATACCCATACAAACAAACAAAGGATTAGCACACGGACACAAGCTTATAGCAGAAACTTTGAATCCTTTTAGTGATTAACCCCCTTTGTTTTGGATTATATAGGTGTAGCCCTAGCTTGCCCTGGGTGATTAAGGAAGGCATGATGAACACTTAGATGAAAATAGACACAACAAGAGTCTAAAAACACATCACTAACATAAATTGATAATTTATCACTTGTCATGATGTTGTACTCCAACGTCACCAAATTTGTGAGCAAACGTGAGGCATCAAGATATGAACTTTATTACACAGGAGCACAGTTCCCAAAATAAAAAACTAACGCTGTCAAAAGAAACTTATCAGAAGGGAAACAAAACAATCTTATTGTAGTGAGAAAATGAGACAACATACAAAACAAGAACAAAAAAAAAAAGAAAGGAAAAGGGGGTGGAGGGTAATTGAACCTTCATGGAGAAAAACTCTATGAGGTCAATTCCCCCAATTGTGTTTTAACGGAGGGCTTTGGTTCAGTGGATTGCGATGCTGAAGGTTAGAAAAGCGAGTGTCCCATGTGATTTATAAGTATTTCTGTAAGCACTTGACAGGCCAAGATATGTCTTGATTCTGACTGTACTGAACATTATCGTTGGTAGCTCAAGGCTTTAATCAAAGGCCAAGGTTTTACTTTACAGAAACCTTTAGTCCAGTGGTGAAACCTACATCCATAAGGTTAATTCTATCTCTAGCGTCTCACAAGGTTGGCCCATAAGACAATTGGGTGCTAACAATGCCTTTTTAATGGGGAGCTTGAAGATGTCTACATGAAGCAACCCCAAGGCTATCAAGTAGGTGATGGTAGTCTAGTGTGCAAGCTTACTAAAGCTCTTTATGGCTTGAAGCAAGCTCCAAGAGCTTGGTATCAAAAACTAGCCAGTGCCTTGATGGGGTTTGGTTTCAAGTCTATCAGTCTTATGTATCTTTATTCACTAAAATCACACCTTCCAGCACCACATACATATATTCTTATATATGTTGATGATATCATCATCACTAGTAGTTCCTCTAACTACATTTCTAAGTTGATCCATTCATTTGTTGTAAAAGACATAGGAGCCCTACACTATTTCCTAGGCATCGAAGTCAAACACATCGCCGGTGGTCTCTGCCGTCTTAGTCCAAGTATATCTAGGATTTGCTGAAAAAGCTGGTATGCAAGGATGCAAAGCTTGTCCTACTCCCTGCCTTCCTTTGCCAAGCTCACTACCTCTGATGGAGTGCCTTTTCATAATCCAAGTCTATATAGGTTTGTTGTTGGTAATAGCCCATAGTACCTCACTATAACCATACTTGAGTTATCCTACTGTGTCAATAGGGTGTGTCAATTCATGCAGAACCCTTGGACTCATTGGAATATAGTCAAACGAATCCTTAGATACCTTAATGGTACTTCTTAGTTTGGTTTACATATTCAGAGGTCATCTAATCTTCACATTACCTGGTTATAGTGACAGTGATTGGGGAGTAATCCTGATGATAGAAAATCTACAAGTGGTTATTGTGTGTATTTGGGTCCTAACTTGATTTCTTGGTCCTCTAAGAAACAACATGTTGTTTCTAGATCTAGCACTAAAGCAAAATAAAGAAGTCTTACTGCTCTTATTGTAGATGTCTGGATCCGAAATCTCATGGTTGAAATTTAGCAACCTTTATCTTCAGCAACCTTTATTGGAGTCAAACGAATCCTTAGATACCTTAATGGTACTTCTCAATTTGGTTTATACATTCAGAGGTCATCTAATCTTCACATTACTGGTTATAGTGACAATGATTGGGGGAGTGATCCTTATGCAGAAAATCTACAAGTGGTTCTTGTGTGTATTCGGGTCCTAACTTGATTTCTTGGTCCTCTAAGAAACAACATGCTGATTCTAGATCTAGCACTAAAGCAAAATATAGAATTCTTGCTGCTCTTGTTGCTCATGTCTTCTGGATCTGAAATCTCATAACTGAAATTCAGCAACCTTTATCTCCAGTCCTTATGCCTATTGTGATAATTTGTCATGCTCTCTTCTGCTAATCTATGTTGCATTCAAAGTCAAAGCATTTTGAGTTGGACTTACACTTAGTTAGAGATCACATTGCCAAAGGGAGAGTAAAGATAAGTCACATCTCCTTCTCAAGTGGCTGACATTTTGACTAAACCAGTTTCATCCTCTTTGTTCACTCACTTCAGGTCCAAACTAAAGCTTGAGGATGCTCAAGCCTTGACTTTGAGGGGACTGTAAGGTAGAGTCTAGAGTTAGTTACAACTGTACCAACTTTGTAACAAAATTAGTTATTTGTTAGTGGAGTCATCCCACTGTAAGCTCATGTATAAATACTTGAACTATGTGTACTCACATTCATTCATTACAATTGCATTATTCAGTCACATTTAGCTCTCTGTTTTCCTCTCATTGTTTCTCTAACTTCCTTTACACTTCATCCTTGATTCTAATACCTTACATTCACAAAACTTTTCAATATATAAGAAAAAGGGAAATTCTTTGTGAATACACTGTTGATGTTTACTTGAAAACACCGAATCAAGTCGTTCAGTTTCAATTCATTCAGAAACTTCTTGTATATCAACCGCCCAAATTTAAGGCTCCAATAATGTGAATCAGTAGCGGTCACATTCATACAACTACGCAGTGACAGCTTTCTTAGACGATGATTTGTGGTATTGAACAAGTGGTTACTAAGAAGTACGTGTCTTCGAAATTGTTTTCCCCGCTACACATCTTAATCGACTTCCACGGGAATGTTCAAATTGCAGTATATATAATATATATATTAAGAAATAAATAGGTTCAATGAAAAATCATGGTGGAAACTTTGAAGTGTAAGGCACGTGAAAATTTATTCTTATAGCCAGAAGGAATGGATCCACTGTTCGACCACGACGTGTTGGATTTAAGTTAACTCGTTTTTATACGTTGATGTTGAAGTTCATTATCTGTGTTTCCTCCAACTTTAACTATCTCTGTTCAATTTCATATACCCTCCCTACTGAGGCTAGTCGTACGCTTGATACAACTAATTCATGAATGTTATTATTTTTTGGTATACTGTTGAAAATTACTATTTGTTCTCCATAAACAATAATGGTAGGCGCTTTTTTTTCTTTATATATGCGAAATTTTACATAGATAAATAGATAGTTATCTAAGTAGCAAGAATGTAAGTAAAAATATGAAAAATAAATATAAAAAATGTGTTAACAACCGTATATTTTAGTTATATAAGTAAAAGTCTATGAAATAATTTTTCATATACTATTGACTATTTTATTACATTTACAAAGATATAATTAAAATTTTTAATTATTTATACATTAGTTTTCAAATACTTTTAAAAACTGTCTAAACTTTATGTATAGATAATAGTTTCCATAATGAGTTTAATTTGTACGTACCATAATGTAAACCATTTTTATGTTGTCATTAATCAAATCATTTAATTTGCATGATCTTTCAAATAATGAGTGTAAAACTTAATCACTTTTACTAATGTGATAATACATTATTGAATGTTGATTATTTTATTATATTTACAAAAATATAAGTAAAATATTTAATCATTTATACATTAATTTTCAAATATTTTTAAAAACAATCTAAACTTTATGTATCGATAATATTTTCCATAATGAGTTTTATTTATACGCACTAACAATGTAGGTATTTTTTATATTTTCATCTAATTAAATTCTTCAATTTATACGATTTAATCACTTTTACTGATATGACAATATATTATTGAAGGAGATTCTTCCATAATTCATAGGCTGCCCAAGTGCTAACGCCTAAGAGTAAAAAAGGACCAATCGTTTGTGGACTGAGGTCCTTAAGAATAAACATATAAAACAAATAAATAAATAAATAAGTTATTTGCTTATCAGTCATCATATACCCGTACTGTGCACATACGGCTAATTAGATGGATAAATTACAAATATTACCTGAAGATATTAAGTATCGTTAGGAAAAAAAAAAAATCATGTGAGTGAATGCATCATTTGTAAGTTACAGAGAAGGAATCATGCAGCCACCCCTTTAGTTGGAGAGCTAGGAGTGCATTAGTTTGTTTCTTTATGTTTGATGCAAGTTGAGTTTTGAGAAGGCAGTGAGAATAGAAAAGGAATTCGCTGCAATTTGGCAGGAGCCTTGGTGTATAAAGGAAAAGAAAGAGACTTGGAAATTCGTTGGAAAATGACAATTTTAAATGAGTTTAATTTCTATATAGTGATATTATAATATTTTTTTACAATATTATCTAATTATATATCATCATATTAATAAAAATAGTTAAATTCTATATTTATTATTTAATTAAAAAATTATTCAAATACTGATGTAATTAGATAATAATGTAAAAAAATTTTATATTACCATTATATAGAAATTAAACTCCTAAATTAAATTGATTTTTTAAAGGTTTAGTGCAGTTAAAATTACAGTTTAGCATTTAATGTGTCACTTTAGTGCTTACGTCGAAGTTACGCAACACAATTGTCTGGGTTTGAATTAGAGTTTGGAAATAGGGTTTGTGTCAACATGATTTCGTAAAATTGATTTTGACTAAAAGTGAGTTGATGGCAATATTATTTATTTTTGAAAATTTTATCTTATAATAGAAGAAATATTGTTTAAATAATTTTAATGAAAATCATTTTTAGACGTATATTTACTAAAAAGAATACATCCTTCCTTTTATTTCATCTGTCCATTTTTTTTCCTTTTTGTTATAAAATATCTGTTCATTTATTATATCAATGAGTATTAATTTTATTTTTTAGTTCTACCATAATATGAATGATTGTGTCATTATTATTGATAGTATACAAGTATTTAATAGAGGTGATATGGTCCACTCATAATTTTTTACCATTATCAAGATATACATTTATTATTTTCTTCATCTATACACCTTTTTGTTTTTAGACAAATAGAGTGAAAAGGAGAGAGTATAAGTTTCATATTTTAATTTAATATTTCTCTTTTATTTTATTTTACTTTTTACGTATACTTGGATAATTATATAAATGTTATTATATTTTTTTATCTTTTAGTACGTATAATTATTTTTTAAAATAAATAAATAATTAAATAAAATTTTACTTAATAAAATTGCAATATATATATATATATATATATATATATATATATATATATATATATATTATATGAAATATATTTGAAAGAAACTAATAAAATTAGTAAAATGTTAATTTGGATAATAAAAAATATCATATGTCACTTTTAGTTTTGAAAAATAGAAACATGAATGCAAAAGTAAATATTTGTTGCGTTGGCCAAATGTAATGTTTGAGGCCAAAACCAACGGGTGCAACGTTCAAGGACATGCATGCGAGTTTGGTAACCTTAAACGCCAATTCAAACACACCCTATACCAGTAAAGCTGGAAATTAAATTTGTTAATGGGATGCTATTCAAGAGATTATAAATGTGGTTATATATATGATTTAGTTTTGATACAGTTAATAATGTAAAAATATTTATATTATTATCTAATTTTATATAATTATATAAATGAATATAATTAACTTTTATACTCATTATTTAAAAGAATACATCAATAAAGAAATTTAACTATATGACTGTCTAGTGCAACTACAAGTTTATAATAAATTTATACTCCATTTATTTCAAAATAATTATGAAAAATCAAACAACACACGTTAAGAAAAATAAAAAAAGATCTTGATAAATATAGAAAATTATATAAATTGATAAAATTATGATTATATAGTTATTATTTCTCATATTAGTAAATACATTAATTACTTAACTAACACATTTGTATTAATATATAAATAAAAAATTTGATTTGCCTGAATATTATAAATGAATAAATATTCTGAAATACAGAAAAATTAAAAAAAATGACAATTACTATGAAACCATTAATTAAGTAACATTTTTAAAAGTTATAAAATTTTTTATGTAACCATTAGTTAAGTATAGTAATAATGCAACTCCAAGGACGGAATAAGAATTTTCAGCTTAGGTGTCACACCACCTTTAAGATCCATTCAAAAGAATAAATTCAAAAGTGATAAGGCTTCATACTTCATAGTCAATTATCAAATCAAAAGGGTTTAGTTTAATAGAAATTGGTTGAATCTTTGGAGAGCTTTGGCTATAAGCTAAGGGGGTTTAAAATATTACATCTAAATAAAAATCTTTAGCTCATTAACACTCCCTTTCACTCTGCACCTTTGCTCTCTCTTTTTTAAAATAAAACTGTTTTTAGTCAATCCCAAATAAGCTTCTTTATTTATTCTTTCTTTTTTAAATTTCAGAAAGACATTTTTTTATTATTTTAAAAAGATATTGTCCTTCAGGTATTTATCTATGAATTTTTAAATCAAAATAATCAAGCCTTCAGCAATCAATAGTATAATCATCTATAGCCGTATGGTAAGCACACACGCAAAATCAAAGTCGGTAAAAACATGTATGATTTCGATTTTTAATTTTCATTATCAGTTTTTTAATTTTTTAAATTTTATAAGAAAATAATAAGAATTCTAAAAGTTATAAATTTTAATTTTTAATTTTTTTTTCACATATTTTTTAAAATTAAAAATAAAAATTAAAAACTGAGCGCTTAACCCTCCTAATTTTTCCGGGACTGCATCCAAACAAGACAGCGAGTATAAGAATCAAAGTCAGTACATTAGGAAACAGAAAAGATTATCTTTTCAACCGTAGAAAATTTAGCAGAAGGAGCATAAACACGTAAACTAACATTTAAAAAATAATGAGAATAAAAGGAAAAAAAAAGTCCTTGTATCCTGTTCCTCGTATGTACGAAGGGGAACAAAAGAGGCGATGCCGTTGGCGACGCACCCTACCAAAAGCATGAACGAAGGAGGAGCAAAGGCCAAAACCAGAAAACCAAAGCCCACTGTCTTCTCTCGCCTCCACGCGCTCTTCCTCGCGATGACGCGAAAACCCCTCCTCAAGCAAACCCTAATCACCTTCTCCCTCATCCTCGCCCTCTACGCCCTCTTCAACGCCTTCTTCAACCCCACACTCGACGCCGCCACCACCTCCTCCTCACTCCCCTTGCACTCCGCCTTCCTCGCCGCCGCCGGAGCAGCCAACTCCCCCTCCGCCACCGCCGCTGTCAAAATCTACCTCTATGATCTTCCCAACAGGTTCACCTACGGCGTCATCCAGCACCACTCCCTGGCGCGTGGATCACGCGCCGTCCACAACGTCGCGTCGCTCAAGTACCCCGGCCACCAGCACATGGCCGAGTGGTACCTCTTCTCGGATCTAACCCGACCCGACTCGGACCGCGCCGGATCGCCCGTAGTCCGCGTCTCGGATCCCGAGGAGGCGGACCTGTTCTTCGTGCCGTTCTTCTCGTCGCTGAGCCTGATCGTGAACCCGGTTCGGCCCCCGGGTTCGGGTCCGGGTCCGGAGAAGCACCGGCTTACAGCGACGAGGAGAATCAGGAGGCGCTGGTGGATTGGCTGGAGGCGCAGGAGTACTGGAAGAGGAGTGGAGGGAGGGACCACGTGATGGTGGCGTCGGATCCGAATGCGATGTATCGGGTGTTGGATCGGGTCAGGAACTGCGTGCTCCTTGTGGCGGATTTCGGGAGGTTGAGACCTGACCAGGGTTCGCTGGTGAAGGACGTGGTGGTGCCTTACTCGCACCGTATCAGGAGCTATGGTGGTGACGTCAGCGTCGAGAATCGCAAGACGTTGCTGTTCTTCATGGGCAATCGGTATCGCAAAGAGGTGACTTATATGTGTGTGTGTGTGTGTGTGTGTGTGTGATGGATTTGAATTTGACATTTGCTCGTGGTGAATTTTCAGATAATTGAGTGACTCGAGTTGAAGTTCGTTATCATATATTTATTATGGATTCTGAGATGATGAATTATTATTATTATTATTTGGGGTCCCTTCCGACTAATTTGAAGCTTTGATATTCTTTTTGCTCTAGCTGGATTTGGAAAAAAAAAAATAGTTTACTGGGTGTGTTTAGAAACAATCCTATAATAGAATGAACATCAATTTGGTCCTTTAAATTAAAATTCATTTCAACCTAGTCCAAATTATTTTTAATCTTTCGGACTAAATTGATGTCACAAATCTTTTGATGTTAAATTGATGTCACACAACTCTTTCAAGGATCAATTTGAGGTTTTCCCCAAATTTCTTCTTAGCTGCCTGTTGGTAAAACCAGACTTCTCTTTTTTCGTCTTTTGCTTCATGGGATTGCTGGATATGGTATCAATTCTGTTATGCTCACATATCTTCTTCTAAGACTTCCCTTTCCATTAGTAATACATTCACTTAACTTAACTTGGGTGATGTTCTACCTTCTACGTTTGGTGGTCATATGTTGTACCACTCGGTATCTCTACAATCAGTTTCCCCGTTGTATTCTCCTGAAAACATTTAAGCTTTGTACTGTGACAGTGTTGTTATATTGTATATGCTTAAATAACCAGAACAATACCTTTGATGGAGATACTTCATTCATGGACGTGGGTTCTTGTAAGTTGTTATATCAATTCTTTTCTGTCCTCTCTATTTTACAGGGAGGGAAAGTTCGTGATACTCTCTTTCAAATTCTAGAAAAGGAAGAGGATGTCATAATAAAACATGGAGCACAATCCAGAGAGAGTAGACGGGCAGCTTCACAAGGCATGCATACATCAAAGTTCTGTTTACATCCTGCTGGAGATACTCCATCGGCTTGTCGACTGTTTGATGCTATAGTTAGCTTGTGCGTTCCAGTGATTGTCAGTGATAGTATTGAGTTGCCTTTTGAAGATACTATAGACTATAGGAAGATTGCTGTATTTGTAGAAACTGGTTCTGCTATAAAGCCAGGATATTTGGTCTCCAAGTTGAGAGCTGTCACCCCTGATAGGATCCTAGAATATCAGAAAGAACTAAAAGAGGTTAGTAGTGCTGGCATAATTTAATTTGCAGTAAAATCTATGAAATTTATTGCTACTATTGTGTTCCACTCCTCCTATTGCATTTTTTCTGCTGTTATTTGATATGGAGTTTTGACATGGTTCAACTGAAAAAAAATGATAGTGATGTCTAGACACTGAGATTTGGTGAAAACTGATTGACTTAGTTGCTTATGGCCAATAGTGTCTCCTTTACCTTTTCGCCTCATTTGTAAACCGGAAAAAAAAAAGTGTGCAGTTTCTCATTGATTTTCTGTTATGCTGCTACTCATATGTTTAATAAATTTTATTGGAGTAGGTCCCGTTTTTGTGCTAAACAAGAATCCTTTTATCCTTAGTCCTCTCCTTTGAGCTTCTAGTCCTTCAATAAATGCTTAGGTGCATGTTATAATAGTAATGCTCATTGAGGCCCATGGCAATTGAGGTTTTCATGATTTGTTAAAACAAAAGCTGAGTAGGAAACCTGAATTAATTTGATAGGTTCTCATTGCTTCTCCACTATACGTAGGTTATTAATCATGGACACGCTTGAATCATTTATCCTTGTATTCTGGTGTGCTTGTCTTGCATGCATTGTTGCCTCGTTATAGCTGCTCAAGCCGAAATTATTGATGGTACAAACAACTATCTCTAATTTGAATGTCTAACAGTATTAACCTTTGTTTTACTTTATCTGAATCTCTCTTCTATATTTTTAAGTTACTTTTATTTTTTAATAATTTCTATTTGATGAAACAAGTTATAGGTATTCTAATTAACTTATCTTTTGATTTCTTTTCCCTCTGTTATGTCAGGGTATTAACTTAATTTGTCTGCTTTCAGGTGAAGCGATACTTCGAATATGAAGAACCAGATGGGGCAGTTAATGAGATTTGGCGCCAAGTTTCCAAAAAGCTACCCTTGATTAAACTGATGATTAACCGCGAGAAAAGGCTGGTCAGAAAGGAACCTGACTGCTCTTGCATATGTACAAACCAGACTGCCATTAGAACCTTGTAGAGAACATCTTCCACACAAATTGGGTTTGAAATTCTATGAAACCCCGTGCCTCAGTTTTGCAACAAGTACATTTCGAGGTGATTAGAACATTAATGAAGACAACTGATAGATGTGCAGACAAGTGTTCTCAGAAAAGCCTCAGAAAAGGAGTGACAGATATTTTATTTTCTTTTTGATAACTTCCTTACACACATCATAAAAATCTCATCTACTTCTACATATTGTGTGAGGCTTCTGAGAGAATATTTATGCACACATCATTGTTCTTCAATTAATTCTTACCTGCTACTGGGCCCGGATTGAAGCTGGTATATTATGAAGGCTGGGTATAGTTTGTTGCCATGGTGATGTTACGAGTTATACCTAAAGCATTTTGTTGTTGTAGTCTCATAGATCCCACGGGCTTTATAGTTCTCTATTAAATTAGGCTGAGAAGGAGAGGTTAAATTGTACCGTGATTGAATTGTACAGGATATAGAATAAAGTCATTATTTTATAATCTTTTTTATTCTTTGATATGGGCTCATTCTTTGTTGTCTTGATATATATATATATATACCGGTAGCCGCAGCATTGCTTCACCATCTTTTCACATAGCATGATACTGGGCTTGTTAAAATCATGTTGATATCATTGCTTCCCTTCATTGTGCCTCGCTCTCTCCCCATTCCCATTTCCTCCTACTAACCACCACCACTTCCACCTCACCGCCAAACTGGGACTGCATCGGGCTAGAGATCTAATCACAAAACTTCTGATTGGATATAGCAAACCATAAGATCTCACATGTGAAATAATTTCTCTCTATCTCTCCTTGTAGATCTTCAACCAAATTGGTAAAGGCGTAAAGCCTCTGATTCCTCGAGACCCAATTCACAAGATTGGAGAAGATGGTGCATGCATGGTTAAGTGGGGATAAAATCTAGTGTGATTCATGTGTGTGGTGCTCCCACCACAGCCTTCGCGCATTTGAACAAATCTTGTGAACAAATCACGCGAGAATTTTTATCTACTAAAGCTCAAAATAATAAATTAGACAAAAATCACCACACAAATCTCACTAATAATAGCCACAAAATTATATTAAATCAAAATTTCAAAAACAAATCAACAAAATCATGATATTGATGACAATTTTTTCAACAATTAATACAAAAATATGGCATAAAAAATGATATTCACGATAATTAAATATAAAATTATAAAATCTCAAAAATATTTTGTGTGTTGATTGTAACTAAGTTACATTAAATAGCCCAAACCATCCTTGAGGTTTGGTTAAGTTGCACTCTACCCAATTAAATTTATATAACTAATACAAAGTAATCCTCTACCATAATTTTCTATTTACAAATTATTAGTATATGATGAAAAATACACCCTTATACATAACCATCAAAAAATTGTTTTAGTTTTATTATAATTTTACCTGTACGTTAAGCATTTACTTAACATTACAATTATTTGCAATACATATAATATCTAATACGATAAGTACTTATAGTATATGGCTTAATAGTATAAGTCTGTTATATATATATATATTTACTTCTGTCGCAATGAGGTTTAAATTTAGGATTTTATGCATGCTATCAAAACTCCTCTATTAGGATCAATCCTAATGGCTTACTCTATTAATATCTTAATATTAAAGAGTGTTTCATATAACAATATATAACATGTTACATTATATCATATAACACTATTGTCTCATTGTTACAAAAAAAAAATTAAATGAATATTTAACAACAAAAATTAAAGTCAAATACTTTTATGTGAAGTTTGATATTATTATTATTTAAACATTTATTCTCTGTAATTATGTAAATTATATAAAAATGAAAACTATAATAAAATAATAAATTTAATTCCTTCTTCAAATTTAACATTAAATAAGGATGCATGTAGAATGGATGCATTAGAATAATAAAATATTGTATAGTATTAAAGTTTATTATGCCTTATTTTAATTAATATTATCATTTATGTTATTTTTACTTATAATATTAGATTTATTCATAAATAAATGATAATGTTATAGAATATAAAAAATAATACTTTATATAATGTTACACCAAACACTGTAGTATTAAAGGTTTATTAGATTTTATCCTATTAAATCTTATACTATCATTTATTATCTTACAGATGTGCCAAACAAACTTAAGGTGTATTAATATTTTAATACTATACAATGTTTCACATGACAATGCATAAGATGTTATATTATATGATCTATTACTATGATTTCAATATTTCAAATAATTTTAATCTTAATTTAATATTTAACAAAAATAAAATTATTAATAATTTATTTATTTATAAATTTAAAAATAAATATTATTGTTTAAACATTTATTATTTGTATTTATATGTATTATAAAAAATTATTTATCCTCCTACTATATCCTCCTAAACATCCTCCTATATATTATGTAAAGTAATAATACTTTACTTTTTAAAATCTTAAGACATTAGTTTGAGGGAGGGGCTATTACCACTCCATTTTAGCTAGTGTCACTCTCATTCACTCATATTTTATTCAACTTTCCTAATGTACCATTTCTACTCCCTTTTATGATTAAGTCAATAATTTATCAATACATCTCTAATTTTATTAAAACTCAATATTATTAATCTTTTAAAGGATTTTTTTTTTATATTTCATTACTTTTTGCTTCATTTTTTATTTTTGGAAAAAAAATCAAAATTGATTATTCCACTAAGCATAATAACATATACTTTTTCTATTTTAATATTCTATAAATACCATTAAAAATGAAAATAAGTTTGCTTTTCTTTTTTATGACATACTGGCACTAACGGCCAATTTAGTGAATTTTTTTATTAACAAAATAAATTATTAACTAAAAATAATATAGTTTGTTACAAAATTCAAATTTTAAGTAACATTCACTATTAATATAAAATATCACATTATTTTTAAGTATAGTGTTTTATATAACAATTGGCCTGATAATATGCCATCAAGTATTAATATAATTTTTTATATTTTAATAGTATATAGTAATTTAATATATGATTAATATTATTATGTCATCTTAATTTTTAAAAATAAAATTTAAAATTAATAGATTACAAATTATAAGATATTAATACCACGAATGTTAGTATGCTATGTTTATATAGTATTAGGTTAAATAAATTATGTAAATACTAGATGATTAAATACTGGGTATGTACAATTGTATATATAATATACATAACTATTTTAATTCCTTATGTTATTTATATAATATTAACATAAAAGTATAAATTATTATTATATGAAAAAATGTTTAAAGAAGTTCATGTGAAGATTAAAATAAATTATTTCAACTTATAAATTATCTTTAATATAATTAAGAAAACTTGTAAATAATTATATCTTTATACTTAATCATATGAAAAATTAAATTTAATATTTGTGTTTGATGTTAAAAAAAACTTTTTTCATGACATAAAAATCAGGAAAACAAAAAAAATGAAATATATATCTAAAACATATTTTATGATAATATATTTTTTTAATCTGGGACTTTATAATATTGTTAAACCAATAATTGATTAGAATGAAATAAAATAATAATAGACTACTAGTTCAATTATTAAAAGAGGGAGAAAGGCACTTTAGAGAAATAAGATAAAAGCACTTTAGAGAAATAAGATAAAAAACTAACTTAGTGGAAGTGACAATAGAATAGACAAATGAGGAGTAACAATTGCCACTTCTTTAGTTTTATCACCATTTTACCTCATTTAGTATTTAGGCATATCTTTAGACACACTATTAGAAGGATATAGCAAAACTCATACATTATATAAAAATAATAACTACAATCAAATAATATTTTATGTTCCATATTTTTTTTTCCTTTCTATGGCTATAAGGAGTAATAAGAGATTAATATGTCAACCAAAATAAATATACAGTAACCATTACACCATAATTATGTCATTGCTAATTGCCAAACGAAGTATGAGTTCAAACCATCATTTTGGTTTGGATGATCTGGGTGAATTGTGCAATTTCCTCAAATTTGTTCAATGCCTTAAATATAGACGATCCAAGGCTTGCACTACAAGGACTATCAAGGTCCATGTTTCACCCGCCCCATGTAAGAAAGAGTCATGGTGTGATGTTAAGTAAATTTTACTTAGCTGTTACTCCATATTTGGCATTTGGCTTGTGTGTGTCCCCATAATAGTTTAGTGGCCAGTTCAAAATTATTCCATACATTGCGTGATAATATTCGCTCTTAAAAAATCGAGCCAAATTAATACTTTCTCCATTTGTTATTAATAGTTATGATAGAAAATTGTGCCAATTTGCTATATTAAAAAGTTAATATACCAAATTGACATAGATTTTGACTAGACTAATAATAAAGAATAGATGAAGTACATTGAAGAGTAAACTTTAGAATGTACCAAAATGACATGGTTTTCAACCACAACTATTAATAAGAAATAGAAAAGTACATTGAAAAGTTAATATATCTGGTTACAATAAGTTAATGTATTCTACAATTATAGCTAATACATTAATTTTCAATGTATCAATTTAGCTCGATTTTCAAGAGCAACTGTTATTAAGGGATGGAATGAGTAACATATTTAAAAGTATGTATCATTGAGATTGCTTATTTATAATTGAGTTATGTTACTGTGCTTATTTGACATGAGACAGTGTGACTCATTTTCATTTACCGTTAGATAGAGTGTGGACCTATTCAAGTAGTATTCATATCCTATTCAATGAGGGATGAAAATGAGCCAAAATAGTATTTCATATTAAATGATTACATATAATATTTTTCTTTATAATTTGTGCCAAAAAGCCAATAACCCTTTACTTATTTTGAAGGTCAAGTTTAGAGTTTCCTAATAACAAAGCATTTTACTTTTCCTAGTCAATAGTATTACTGAGGGAAATTTTGAGGATGTTATAGGTAGAGTTCATGATGCAATACTCATGTGAAATACATCAGAAGATGGGCTATGTAATCATGATAACAGGGGAAATCCTAAATTTCAACAAGGATTGATTTTCAACCTTCAGCCAGGTGGCCAATTCATCTGTCTCCCACCTAGGACATGCAAGTGCAGATGATACACAGATTGACCTAATCAGAATAACAGAGATTAGTGGGACTGAGTAAAAAGAGTACCATTATAAGCAAGTGAAAGAAAAAAGAAGATTTGGAGAAAGTTACAAAAGAAGCAGGCTAGCTTACATGCACTTGGACCACTGTTGATGACAACCCGAAATCCATCAAGGATACCTTCTTTCTCAGCTACTATTTTGGCAGCATAGAGAAGTTGACCCAGTATCTCTCCATGTCTAGCATCAGCCTGCAAATGGAGATACTTATGCCTCAGATCAGAATGTACCCTTACATCTTTTCTATCTTTTACTCAGCTGGGAGGGGCGATTGTATTGACAGATGCAAGGACAAATTCCCAGAGAAAGAAAGAATTACTATCTATGAGAGAGACATCCAAATAACTCAAAAATCTCATGAGCAGCAAGAAAAATATACTAGCTAATGATTGAACATCTCCATGAAGAGATGCCAATTTAATCTTTTCCTTTTCCAATTCCTATTATTTTCCTTTTTAGTGTATGAGATCACTATGCTTCCATTCATCAAGACTTGTTTACCTTGGAAGCCTCACTTATGAACTATAGTCTGTTGTTTTCAATGCATGCTGTCAATATCTCCTTACCACTGGTGTGTTTGGATTTTTGTTTAGAGGCTTAGAATTGATTTTGACCTTTAAAAATTGATTCTGCTAATTTTTACTGATGTTTGGTTTGGAGAGATCAGAATCAATTTGCATGAATTCATTGTGAGACAAGTGGAAATTTATTACTCTCTATCAAAATCACTTTTTGAGGAACTATCAAACATAAATCACTTTACTTTGAAATTAATTATAGTTGAATCAATTTTGACAAAATCAATTCTACTTATAATCAATTCAAACCAAAACTGAAAAACCATCAGTAGCTATATATAAATACAAGTAGCTATATATAAATGCTTAATCTTTTACTTCATGCCCGTAGCCACAGTGGGGGCAACAGTAAAAAATATACTTAACAAAATAATTATGCAAAACTCTTTTAGTGTACGCATAAGAGTGATTAGTCACCTTTGCAAGTTCTGTCAGTCCATCTCGAAATTTTGGAATGACTAGAACATGAACTGGAGCCTGAGGATTGATGTCGCGAAATGCTAGGACCTTTTCATCTTCATATACAATGCTTGAAGGGATTTTCTTATTTATGATCTTGTCAAATCTGAAAAGAGGAAAATGCCACAAAATTAAACAAACAAAAAAGATGCATAATAAAATGATTAAGAAATCAAGCATACAATTGATAAGACATTTAAGTATAACTTAATCCTAATGAAAACATGTTTAAAAAATGGAAGGCCATTTCATTGATTATATTAAACCCGACTGCCTTTTGTCTTGTGCTTAATAATGACATTGTACTTTCTACACAAAAATGAAAAAAGATAAAATCTTCCAATGTTCTTTGATTTTGAGGTATTTCCATGTTAGTGCTCAAGTGTTTTGTGAAGTATCTGAAGTTAGAAAGTTTCAAATATATTTCAGAATGATATGCATGCAACTACTTTAAAGTTACAGCAGTGGTATTATGTCAGACGCTGATACATTGTTGGAGCTCCACTTTCAGCATTGGCAGCAGCTGCTTTGGCTGCAGCCTGTTCATTGTGTGAGGCACTAGCACTAAAAGGCAACCTGTAATAAGTAAGCAAAGTGTGAACAGACATCTATCAACAATAAATAACAAAAGCTATTCAAAACAAAAGGAAAAATAAATCCGAACAACATATAATGTTAAAACAAATTCCAATTGTCAACAAGTTATATCAAAAGTTAGTATAAGATGAGATCAAACATGTATATTTTCTACTATAGCTAACAATGAGATAAACTCCAATATCTTTTAAAGGTACCCAATACTGCAAGAATGTACCATGTCAGTTCTCAAGAGACAGCACCTTGATAAGCATAATTTATGAAATAGCATTACATTGTTATTCATACATCCAAAGCTTAGATTAGGTTTCAAAAGTTCCTTTTGTCACATTCAAAATACAAAAAGAAATAAGGTGCACCCTTAAAATGAAATGCAGTGGATTGCTAAAAATAGCAGTTCCTGCAATCTGTTCTTTCAGCTATGGCTTATAGAATGCACCTTATATTTTCAGGTTGTTGCCTACTTGCCTTTAAGGGTGTTTATTTTTATCAAGCTAAAGCCTTGTAAGCTTCAGCTTGAAGAGGAGTCTACAATGTTTCGTTTGTTCATGTGTTAGGAATCGTGTTATGGTAGTCATCTTATTCAGCTGGACTTGTCTAGTTGTAATTGTACTTGGCATGGATGAGTGGCATCAATAGGTGTTAGTTTCTTGTATCTAGTATATTTTATCGTATCATACACATAGGAGTCAGATATGTTCTATCACTTGCATCCTTTTCCATCAAAACCATATACCTTCAACAAGAAGAATGTATTAAGAAAAGAAAGAGAACAAAACTGAAGGATCAGAAAGAAAAAAAAAAAACACAACTAAAGGGAAAGAAAAGAGAACAGGCATCAGCACTAGAAGATCAAGCCCCTTTGCAACGCATTAGCAGAATTTTTCTAGGAGGTTATGAGGTAAGAAGACAACAAGCTTGTCTCAAAAAATCATTGAGGAAGATAATTATTGCTAAAATTTCAGCATTTACTCCAGCAAAATAGGCCTGACACAGAAAATAGTGAACAGTGCCTACACTCTTTCTTTCCTAATCCATTCTATCACCAAAACCTTCATGGTTTGTAGAGTAAAAGGCTTCCAATTATGGGGTCTTGTCTTCCAGAGTACAAACAGCCCAAACTACTTGGACCTAGCTGCCAAGCTACTTCAGAATGCAAATGGGCTACCTACCTGTGCTTAGAGCTTTTGAAGCACCTGGAACAAACTTTGAGACTTATGAGGAACTAGCGATTAGTGTAATCCGTATCGGGAGGCTTTAGCCTTGATGTTATGTTTGGATTGGTGCTAAGTAGTGGAGTGGAGTAGAGTAACATAATTATTCAATTCCATTGTTTGAATATTCTGGTAATGAAATTGGGTAATATTCCACTCTATTATTTGGATATTCCATAGAATAAAACGAAACAAGAAAATTTTATAAATAAAAAATAAAAAGCAAGAAATTCCATCCCGTTCCTCTCAAATTGAGAGAAGGAAAATCAAAAGACACAATGGAATAAGATGGAATCTATTTAATCTTCCTCCATTCCATACGACCCTTTATTTTTTTTCCAATCCAAATAATGGAGTTTCAAACATTCCATCTCATTGTGCTCCACTCCATCCATCTCCATCGACCCAAACATACCCTCAAAGCCTATAAAGTATGATGTTGATAACAGTTAAAACATAGGATGGTTCAGTATATCACTTCATCCTAGTCACCAAAAAAAAAGTATATAACTTCATCCAATTGATTCAAAGAAGGGTTCTTACACCCTTAAAACTTTCCTATCTCTCTTCTTAATTCTGCGTACAAACAAATTTCTCATTTTCCTGGTTTTAAGCTCTGCCCATGTCATCAAGAAGGCAACTTAATCCTTCTTCAAAAAGAAAATTTAAAAAATAAAAATAAAAAAATACCGGCGATATTGAAGGGGAAGAACAAATTTGGAGAAATTGAGGTTGTGCGCTTTTACAGCGAAAGGTCTTGCTGACATCAATGGCGAGTAGTTCCTGCCAATCACACAAACCCCAACATAATAGTATTAATTTCACACACACACACACACACACACACACACACACACAGAGAGCGAGGGATTAGTGTACCTAAGAAGAGAGAAAGGAACCAGTGCTGCCATGGTTCCGAGGAGCTACTGAGTTGAAATCAATCCATTTAGAACATAAAATCTTTGTTTGACGGACCCTTATTGTGTTATGTGAAGTGATTATTCTGTGTACAAGGGTCCTTCCAAATAACTTGTAAAGGAATCATCTTGGCCGTTGAAAATGGTGGGCCATGCTTCTCATATATAGCCTTTCAAATTCTCTGGCTCTCAATTCATTTTGACTATAAATAGAAGAGCCGCAAAGAGAAAAAAAAAAACATTGGCACAAGAAGAAAAATGGCAAATTTTGTTCTTCAAGTTCCAACTATGAGGTTGAGGAACTTCACTGTGTCTGCTTCATCCAATACCAACGGTGCACAACTCCCTCTCTCTCTCTCTCTTTCTACCAATTGAAAGTAGTATTTTCTATTTTTTTATTTTTTATTTTTTATTAAATTATTTATTTATTTTTATTTTAATATTCAGGGGCTCCTCCAGGTGGCTCAGGAAGCAGCAGTGGAGGTGGTGGGGGGCCAGTGATAGTGGAGCTTCCTCTTGATAAGATCAGAAGGCCTCTGATGAGGACAAGAGCAAATGATCCTAACAAAGTTCAAGAGCTCATGGATAGCATCAGTGAAATTGGTCTTCAAGTACCTGTAAGCATTTGCTCCCTTTTGTTAATTTCTATTCAACATCCTTGTGTTGCTTTTGTTTAGATGAGTTTGCTGCTATGTTGACTTTGGCTTTGTGAAAGTAGGGGTTTTCATTATTGAATATGAAAAGTTAGGAATTTCCTTTCAATAGAAGGAATAAGGTGGCTTCTTAATTTGTATTTTCTTTTTGCTTTTCTTTTTTTCCGCTTCTTTTGTTTGCCTTTGTCTGAGAGTATCATTAAGAGTTCATGGTAGTTTTCATGGTAGTTCGCTGTTGTTCTCTCCATTTACTTTTATACTTTATATTTGTAAGACAACTAGGACTGAAATATTTAGTTGTCAGTACTTAACATTTTCTTTGATGGATCTTTATGTTGATTGCTTGATACTGTGGGTGTGGATTCCATATTATAACCTTGTTTTTGTAACATTGTTTAGGAGGACTATCACCTGATGATGACTTTGTTAGAAAATAAATTTGTCATGTTATAGATAGTGCTTCTGCTTTATCCTCGTTTGGCTTCTAACAACCATATTAAGATTTGGGTGGCAGTAAGTGAAAGGCGACTTGAGTGAAATTTTGAATTATACTGTTAAAGTAGAACAAGAAATCAATGTTGAAGTTTTTTGCAATAAGTGCAATGTTTCTGCAATGAGCTGCTATTGTATATGCTAATTAGCTAGTTTTGTATCATATACTTTGTGATGTGTGTTGATGCCTGAGTCTGAATGAGGGATATATTTCTTGTGTTGATAAATTGATGTTCTCTACTTGATGGTTTGAACTTTGAAAAGAACGTGTTAATATTAGTTTGGTTCATGTTTTATGTTTTATATATGTAAAATTTACAATTCATCCATTTCCCATTAAATAAATTTCTTATTCGTAATCATTCATGCTCAGCTGCTAATTTAAGTTCCTTTCAAGTGATACAGATTGATGTCCTAGAGGTTGATGGAGTCTATTATGGTATGTGCTTTTCTGGACTCATCACTGCATATGATACCTGCAAATTTGGGTTATCAAATCTCTCTGTCATAGCTATTTCTGAGCAATAATAATGAAAGAGTTTGGAAAAAGTAAAAACAATAAGATCAGAAAGTCGAAGGAGTTGAAAGATACACCATGTAGGACTTATTGTTCTCAAGATCTATCCATGCCTTCTCACAGTGGAAACTTATTGCATCTATTCTCTTTGGTTTCTTGCAGGTTTCTCTGGCTGTCACCGGTATGAGGCTCACCAGCGCCTTGGACTCCCCACCATCCGCTGCAAAGTACGCCGCGGTACAAAAGCGACTCTAAGGTTAGTTAACATGTTTTGCTAACTCTTAACAAAAGAAGGTAGCCAATGTTACTTAGATAATAGATTCATTATCTGTCTCTTTCCTGACAGATTTTCGGTTGCTTTAATGCAGGCATCATCTGCGCTAAATAAATATGTGACAATCTTATCATTCTAAGTACATATCATAATAAGTGGTTTCATTCCAAGTCATGAAAGTTCTGTCCTGCTTCTCAAGGTATAATTTTCCAGTGGACATGTTATGTTATGTTATGTTGACAAACACTGAAAAAAAAAAGGCCTGCGGAGAGATGGGGCTGAGTGAGAACAGTGCACTATTACAACTCAAAAAGTTAAAAAAAAAAAAGTCATGACCTAATTGCCTTGACTCTGTGTTAGTAATGTTGTACTTGTACCTCAAGTTCATTATCAGAACTGAGACTCGATAGACACTGTTTTGCTTCTAAAGTCGCCCTTTTATTCAGTTCGTGAAAGATGAAGAGAGAAATATGGGGATAAATCAACTCAAATACCAGTATTAAGCACTTAACAGACACATAAAATCATATATTTTAGCTTGCCTTGGTTAATTCCATGTGAAATGTATGATTTTATAAGAAATTATTTGATATTATATTTAATAGAAATGAAATATTTTTTAATTTTTATATTCTTTTTATGACACTAAAAAAGTGGCTGGTTACATAAAAAAGGAAAAAAAAATACGGAGAAGTGGGGGTAAATGAGATAGTAGTTGGTGGACTTAAAAATAAATTTTAATAGAGTGAGTAGACATCAAAAGGTGGTTATTCATCCCAACCCTCTTTATTAATAGCATAGATGCACTATTCTAGTGAGCACGAGGTTTTGTTTTGCATCTTTCTTTTCCAGTATAACCATCATCCAAAAAAAAAAAAAAAACAAGAAGAAGAAGTGAAAATTAAAAACAAAGGAAGATAATCAATCGTGTTATCTATTACCGTTGTCTAGTATGTGTTGAACTGAACCGAACTAAAGTAATGGTCAAATTAATTGTTTTCATCTTCATGCAGACCAGTATGAGTTTTCCTTGTTTGCCTTTAGAGAACACAACATTAAAGCAACAAGAGGTTGGGTTGTGTTGTTTAACTCGAAGTCTCACTCAAGTAAAAAACCAAACGTTATGCCATAAACCAATGTGCTGTAGGTAACAAAATATGTTACTTATGTTGCCAAAGTTTAATGATAGCCAAATCATTTTATGACTGGTGACTTACTATATGTGATGCCAAGTTAGATAGTCATGAAAAAAAGCACGGTTTATTCTAAGAATTTCCTCACGCTGCATAAATTAAGTCCTATATAGAAAAGGAAAGAAAAATAATAATGCTACTGCCACAAGTTAGTTAAAATTCATGCTTTGCGTAAGAAAAGTAAATCCTGAACTATTTGAACAAATTAAACATTAATAAATATCATTATGTTCAGGATTTTATGATTCTAATTGTTTATTATAGGAATTAAGTGGATTTAATTTTTGATACACAGTTAATGCAAACGAATTTTATTGGTCAAATTATATTTTGTCGTATCAATAAAAATATTTGTTTTTCCCAACATCTTAAAGTCTTATATATATAGTAGCATGTCATTAAGGGTTTGTATAATTGTGTTTATACACTAAGGATGTATCAAAGTTAATCTCGAATTAATTACGTACCTTTAATAATATAGTAGTTCATAGTTATAGTTTTTTTTATACAACAATAATGCATAGTCATAGTTAAATATTAATAAGATTTTTCATACTAACAAATTAAGAATATGTTAAAATTGAATAATTAAATTTTTGTCATGTTAAAAAGTAATTAAATTTTTGTAACATTTTAGTCCCCTTACATTTTTTTCCTTCAGATTTTGATCCTTTTTTTGCACATTTTATTTTAAGAAAATTATATTGACCTCCCTTGAGATTTTGTCTAATTATATTCAGCACCCCCTCTTAGTTAATTTAAGTGACAAAAAAAAATGAGACATATATATAATTATTAATGATAAAATAATAATATTTTGATAGTATTTAACACTTGAATTGAATAAAATACTCTTTTTTTATTACATGAAAATGAAACTTTAATTGTAAGTTATAATAAAAAGTCGTATTTTAGTTGATATGCATGTCAAATATTATCAAAATACTATAATTTTATCATTAATAATCATGTATATGTCACATATTATCTTTTTTGTCACTTAAATTAATGAATTAATAATTATAGGGGAGGTCAGTGTAATTTTAGAAAATTTTAGGAGAGGTTAATGATAGTTTTATATAATAAAGGAATATTGAATATAATTATACTAAATCTTAAGGGAGATGGGTGTAAATTACTCTTTTATTTTTTGTTTTTTCCATTCTAAATTTTTCTCCTTATAAATACTCTAGAATATTGAAAGCTTTATTTTAATTCTTAGAAATATTTTGAAAATATTCTTTTAATCTTTATAAATATCACAATTTAAGAGTCTTGAATTAACGACAAAGATCAAAAACAAGATATTGAAAAAAAAACAAAAATTAAGAAAAAAGTTAAAATGATTAAACCAACATGTTCTATATATTATTGTCAATATCATACTTAACCCCTTACAGAAAGAAAAAATCATACTTAACCCTTTTATTTTTATACTTTTATCATCTTATTACTTTTTTTAAGTAAATACCTAACTTAGTCCTTGAAAAAAATAACAGACACATTGCTTCCAGAATAAAAATAGATTGTGGTTATTTGTAATTAAGAATCCAGGATAAGTTAGCATTTTCTCAATATTTTTGGATAAATTTATCCTTGACAATTTGAAAAATAATTTTAAATGATTGTTAATAAAAATAGAAACAAGAAAAAAAATGCCATAAAATATAGTTGAGGGACTAACTTATTTTATATTTTTAATTGCAAAGGATAAGTGAATATATTTCTTTTCCTAAGGGAAAAATTTGCATTATTATGAGTATCAATTTGGGTATTCACCCTAATTTTTTCCCCAAAAATTAAAAAAATATGGAGCTAGGCCAAACCCAACTTCGAAAAGCCCCTAAAATTGATCTAGTTGTAAGCAATTTAGATTGAAAACATAAGGGTCTGTTTAAATTTAATTTTCAATTTTCTTTTATAAATTCTAGAAAATTAAAAATAAAATAAAAACTGAAAATTAAAAATGAAAATTTAAACAAACATCCTAGTTTTTTGGTTCAAATATCATAAATTTATGAATTAAAAAAAAAAACTACTTCGCGTCACAGAAGAATAAAATTAACATATTATCCCTACATAAGCATCTTTTTGGGTTTGGGTTTGGGGGAGGGTTTTATAATAAAACCTGACCTATTTCTTCTTCTTCTTCTTCTTCTTCCGCTTCTCTTGCTGTTTGTTGTGTATGGTTAGCACTTAGCAACAACAGAGAGAGAGAGAGAGCGCAATGGAGGGTGTAACGTACACGCGGATGCCGCGCGTGAAAATCCGGGAGCTGAAGGACGACTACGCCAAGTTCGAGCTCCGCGAGACCGACGCGAGCATCGCGAACGCGCTGCGGCGCGTGATGATCGCGGAGGTTCCGACCATAGCGATCGACCTGGTGGAGATCGAGGTGAACTCGTCGGTGCTGAACGACGAGTTCATCGCGCACCGCCTGGGGTTGATCCCGCTGACGAGCGAGAGGGCGATGTCGATGCGGTTCTCACGTGACTGCGACGCCTGCGACGGCGACGGCCAGTGCGAGTTCTGCTCCGTCGAGTTCCACCTGAGGGTTACCTGCAGGACCGACCAGACCCTCGATGTCACCAGCAAGGACCTTATCAGCTCCGACCACACCGTTGTCCCCGTTGATTTCTCTGACCCTTCTGCCATTGAGTCCTCTGACAGCGGCAGGTGGTTATTCCTTTTTCGTACCCAAAATGAGATCTGTTTTTTTAATGGGTCTTCTTCGTTTTCGACTGGGTATTCGGCTTTTGAACTAAAAAAAAAAGTCTTTTTTAATCGCATTTTTATGGGTCTTCTTCGTTTTCCACTGGGTATTTGCGTGTGTGTATGTGTGTTTTTTTTAATTATTATTTTTGAGTAAAACCCCAATTTGGTCCTCCGTGACATATTGAGAAGGGACTGATTTGTCGTATATTTTAAATCACAAGGGATTAAGAAAGAAGGGTATTTCTTTTGTCGAAGGACTAATTTGTGCGACATTATTTCTATGGAAGACCAAGTTGGGGGATTTACTCTTTGTTTTGTAAAAGTTCAACTGGGTATGTTTGTGTCTTCCTTTAAAAGGATAAAACTTTAGGACCTGTTTGGTTTCTGTTTCCAGGATTTTGTGAAGGAGCTAATGAAAAAACATTAGAAACAACAAAATCCTGTTTCATGTTTTCATTTGCTGTTTTTACTATTTCATTCATGAAATCCCAAAACAGAAAACACAAAACATGAAATTAGAGGAGTGGAAATGTTAATTTGAGTTTATTTGAGTTTTTCATTTATTTGAATTCAGGGGGATTATAATTGTGAAGCTGCGTCGAGGACAAGAGCTGAGGCTGAGGGCAATAGCAAGGAAGGGGATTGGCAAAGATCATGCCAAGTGGTCACCTGCAGCAACTGTCACTTTCATGTATGAGCCTGAGATTCACATAAATGAGGATTTGATGGAGACCTTGACTCTGGAGGAGAAGAAAGAATGGGTTGAAAGTAGTCCTACCCATGTGTTTGACATTGATCCAGTTACACAACAGGTTATTATTATTATTATTTCTTTCTTTCATTTGTTTCCTTCTGATTTTGGTTGTTCACTGATCTCATCTGTAATGCTAGTATTGCTGTTATCTTATCCACATATGTTATCTCGTCCATGTATGCTTTTAGGTTCTTGGATTTTCCAAACAATTTTGGTTTGGAGCATATATTACTTCTTTGGAATTATCTTATGTAATAAGTGATTATAGGCTTATTCTTGAAAACTATATTCTGCACCTTTCACCTCCTTGGTGTAGAATTAGGTGTACTTCTTGAGCGGTCAATGATTACATTATGACTCTAGATCATTACTTGTTAATGATCTTCAATACCTATTTTTCAATTATTTATGTAAATGAAGTCTAATGTGGGCTCACAGAATCATAGTGAAGGCACATGATGCAAATGTACTTGGAGGGAGTTATTTTAGGTAGCTTCCATTACTTCCAATCTTGAGGCTGTGTAAAAGCAAATTTCTTCAGGAAAAATTGACAAACGGGAAAGTAAGCAACTTTGTATGGTGTCATTCTGGCAGGTGTTTACAACTTGTATTGCAGAAAAGATTTTGTCATTTGTGTATAAGATAACAACCTCAGTGCAACAAGTGTATGAAAGGAACAAAAAAGACATAGGTAGAAGCAATGTGAAGGGTTTACTGCAGCAAGACCAGTCAGCTTCTATGCTAACATTTTCAAAATGAACCTTAGGGTGCACTGAAACTTTACAATATGATGCTGATATCAGGGTTAAGGATATAGTTCATGATGATTGTTGTACCATCTTACTGACTCAGTGAACACATAGTGCTGTGTCTGTGAATTGTTGATAAATGGTAATCTATATATTATACCCATTTTTAGGTTCATTTTGATTGTTATTATGAATCCTTTATATGAATACAATTGTCTTGAGGTAATTTATTGTAACTAAATTCTGAGGATTGATTAGGTTACAGTGGTTGATCCTGAGGCGTATGCTTATGATGATGAGGTGATTAAGAAAGCTGAAGCTATGGGCAAGCCCGGTCTTGTAGAAATCAATGCAAGACAGGATAGCTTCATATTCACAGTTGAATCTACTGGAGCAATTAAGGCTTCTCAATTAGTGCTTAATGCCATTGAAATTCTCAAGCAAAAGCTGGATGCTGTACGGCTATCTGAAGATACAGTGGAGGCTGATGATCAGTTTGGTGAGTTAGGTGCACATATGCGAGGAGGATGATCAAATTGACTAGAAGGATCTCAAACTTGCTACCCTGAACATGTTTGGTGCTTGTATTTAACTGAATAGCTGTAGCTTGTGCTACCTAATTCAACCAAGGATGCTGATTAAGTACTTATTGATAATTTGTTACTTGCAAACAGTGGCTAGCATATGGTATATCTTTTTCAGCATTGTTATTTATGCGACGTGTCACTAGGTTTCTTCACAAAACCAAATCGATGGATTATTCACCCACGACTAAAATTGGAGCCTTTATTTTTATTTATTCTATAGAGTCTGAGTTTGCTACATTCTGTACGTCAACTTCTCCCTAGCTTTTATCAGTATCATCTGTGTCTATTTTTCCCCTGTAGTCCTGTGATTATTTGATCCTGGGATTAAATGGTCCTCTTAGAAAAATAGGACCAATCGAGGTATAGCTTTTGAACATCCATCGTCATTTGTTGCTTAGTGTTTACCATATGCTTCTTCTCTTTTCTTAAACGGTAAAAAGGTTTAATTCATTAAGATCATCTACTTGTTTCAGCAGCTCCAATCCACTCAAAAATTGCCTGTTTTGGTTTTTTCGTTTACTGGATATTGCAAATTTGAATTCAATTGTTACATTAACTTTGCCATCCCCGCTTCCCAAAAATGTTATCCCAATATCAGTTCTCTGTTTTGTAGCCAAGGTTTGTATTGAGCCAAAGGTTTTCATCTATCAGTCCATAAAGAGACTATTTCCAGTTTGTAGAAACAAATTGATGTGATTTGATCCACTCCACATAAGGCGAGGACTTAACAGTGCATTAAAGTAGCGTTTGGGTTATGTCTCTGGGACAGGAATATGGAAATAAAGAAAGCATAAACCTATTTTGTATTTCTGTTAACTAAAAATGGGGACAAGATATGGAGGTAACAACGGTGGTGGCAGTGAGAGTCCGACAGAGGTACATTTATTTTTTTTATTATGTATTTATTTTCTTGTTTGTATTTTCAAATAAAATACGAAGCAGTTATAATGCTTTGTTACAACTAAACACGATAGAAAGTGTTCTTTATGTCTAGTCTACTGTCTCGTCTCATGAACCAAACGTTACCTAATGGACTAGAAAAGGCGCTTGCATCACTTCAATCCCAAAATCAGATTCCCAAATAAAGGCTGCTGAGTTATCGAGCGCCCTTTGCTTCACAAGATCCATACTGCCCACCATTAGACTTTGAATAAAAGATGTCAAGAATTAGCTAAATAAGCAAAGTGAGAAAGTATGCAAACTTGGTTCTCACTAATACAGCAGAGAATAATATGGCATTGATCTAATCTATCCAGGCTACTACAAAAGAAAGCTTTAAGTATGATATACATTTTGCCAAAACTAGTGGGAACCTGCAGGATGATTTATGGTTATGGACAACTGATCACTAACAAAAGGTGGAATAATTTACCAGCTCTTTTTGGGTAATATTTTTTAAACATCTTTCTACTTGTATGCTATTGGACCCGACCTAGATACTGCAAACCTAGGAAGTGGACTGGGCCCAGTACTCCCAGAAGTTGAGCCTTCTACTGATTTGACCTTGTTGCGACTTGCACTGTAATCCAATGGCCCAGAGCGACGAACATTCCTCTGCCTGCTGTCCATGCTTCTTAAGATGCCACTATCAGCGTCATAGAGGTGTTCTTGGCTATGCGAAGATGACCCTTTGAAGTACCCTGAATCATTGCCATAATGCTGTGGTGTGGAGTCCCACGGGACTGCCTTAAGACGGGAGAAGCATGCGTTAGCATGATAGCAGGCGAATGACGGGGAGATGCGTTCAGTATTGCCAATGGAGTGGATGGAGTGTCTGCATAGTATTGGCTGTATACTGAACGGAGAATGGAATAAGGAACATGGGTTTCCAGTGAGCTTCGTGGAAGGTATGGTGAGATCTCACAAAGTTGGTCTAGGAAGATAAGCTGTGCTACGAGATGAGATCTGTGCATAACCCAAAATATAGAATATCTTAGGAAAATACAAGACGAAAGAATGTTTCAGATAAAACACAGCACTGATGCAGAGCCACAGATGAAATTTTGCTTTCGATATATTGCATCATTATAGCTTTCATGCGCGTGCACATAATACCATTTGTCTTAAAAAGCAAAGTTATATATGTTTACCTATGTGTTTCGCTCCAAGAATCCAGGATGATTTCTGCAGAGACCTTCACAAATAACTGCAGTGTGGCCTTGATACTTGCTTCAGCTGACATGTGACTTGTTAAGTCAGGATCCATTCCCTCGCTAGCATGCCCATTCGTTAAAGATTGTCTATGCTGATATTCCCGTTCCAATCTCACAAACTCGCTTCCGGCAATCACTGCAGAAATGCACCTGCCCAGTATGGTACCATAGTTAGTATATGCCAATGTGTAGAATATTAATCTACTCAATGATGTTAAAAAAAAAAAAAAAAAATCCAAATCCAACCCTTGGAGAATTACTGGATAGAAGTCAATCCAATTGCAATGGCATTGGATCAAACTATAAGCATGCAAATGCAAACACCAAGTCATTGTGAAGCATTAGGCACCTTAGTTACATATACTAAACATAAGTAATTTCAGCCATAACATAACCATACTGACCTTGCTAAGCAATGGATATTGTTGGTAAAACCCTCCGTGTCAACATTGAATGCGGCAGTGGACCAAATATTAGATGTCATGAATGTGGCAAATAAGTATGGTAACAAGCTCCATGACCCATCACTTGCACCTCCAACTTCCTCAAAAATTGATCTCACCCAAATTGAATCATGATCACTTACGACACCTACAGTATTTGCCACTGTTCTTATTCTCTTGATCTCTTCCTTTCTGGTACTTCATCAGGTAGATGCTTAACCACCCCAGCCAACAATGAATGTATGAGGGGAGCACCTTCTTCAAGAACAGCACCAGAAGCCTCAGCTAGTAGCCGATCAAAAGCCAGGGCTAGGCCAGCCTGAACACAAAATCCTATCAGAGTTTCTAGATCAACTATTTGCCTCATAGAAGCTTCTCTTTCAATTTTATCACCAGCGTGCAGGCTGGTAGCAACTGACTCAAGGACATCACGATTTGATCGTAATGACGTGTCAATGCAATTTAGAAGTGCAGCTGTATGTTCTTTTAGCATTCTGTCTAGCCTGTCTACGCCATAGCCACCAAAAATACGCACAAATGCCTGCAGTTCCCTGAGATCCGTGACTGAGTCTGCAAAATATCCACCAACAGGCCTTGTACTCTTGAAGCATTTATGGATTGGAACAAACAATATACCAGCACCTGATACATCCTTGATTATGTTTTCAATATACCAATTGCATACAGATTCAGTGGCTGATCCAGTATGTTGGTCTGTTGGCTTCTCAAACAAGTGCAAAGAAGAAACTGGTCCTGAAAAGGCTTCTGAAAGCAAAACTTCACGAATACCCTGAGTAATGTCCATACTGATGTGCTGCTCTGCAAGATGCACAATGCTAACATGCCTCTGAATCAGCGATTCCAGAACAGAAGGCCGTTGAAGATCATTATCAGTTTTCAAAACACTAAGCAATCTTCTCCTGAAGTTGCCAAGAATGCATTCTCTCATGTACTGCACAAAAGCATGGAGTGTGAAAATAAGAGCAGAAGGATGATGATGGTTCAGAAACAGTACAATTTGATAAAGTGGGAGGGGATATGTAACCACTTGGGTTGAATGGGTTGATCTAGATCCATTACTTCAACACATAATCGGCATTGGCTTTAGATCCTCTAAGGTTGGAAGAGTGCTTCAGAGGGTATGGAGTAGCATTGATTATCGTTAATGAGAAAATCAATAACATCGATGTGTGAATCTACTCCCTTGATGCTCCCTTTCCTTTAGAGGATTGACATCCAACCAGTGTCCAATCATCATCATTACATTGTGATAAATAATTTATTATTTATTATTATTATTTTTAATGGAGAATCTAGACAGTGTTTTAAATGCAAGAATTTAAACACCTGTATGTGTACACTACATTTGTACACATAAATAGAGGAATGCTAACCTCATTCAAATTTTCTTTCAAACAAAAAATGTTGGACTATTATTCTCTCCCAGAAAAGAAAAATACAGAACAATTCCTCTTAATATTCAATCACAACAGAAACCAGAACCAGGTCACATAGCAAATTTTACCCAAATTGAGAACCGTCCTTGACATTTAGCAGTCATACTCAGTAAAAGCATCTTTTGATAGTTGAACACTCCCAGATCAAACAGTATTACTTTCCCACTCTATTTACCATACTGTTCTGATCCCTCTAGAATTTGCATATTGAAACAACCAAGGCATTCATTTCGACTTCAGTTTATTCATATTGGAACTATACCAGGCTAGAAACATTCCCAAAAGGAGCAGTACACATCCCATCATAGATTTATTACCGGGCAACTTTTATGCAACTTATGGCACTATCTAGACTCCTCTCAATAGATAAGTAAACCTCAGAGAGAAGAAAGAAGAGGAAGAAAAAGAGGATCCATCCCTAACCTCTCTCAGAACAAAGACATGATTTAAAACACATATAGGCTCCATATCATTTAAGACTGAGCACAAATTGGTCAACCTTTGCATCGCCGCTTCTAACCTGTAATTAGAAAAATCAGAGACATTAAAAATCTATAAATATGTGGTTATTCATATACATTTAGCATAGGACTACAATAACATACATTTTGATAGAACTATTATTTTCAGGGAGGCTCTCATGTCCAGGTAAAGGCAAGCCAGCTGCTCCTTTTGGAGATTTATATGATGGAATAGAAACTCTTGATGCATAATTCAGATAAGAAGCTGCTTGCTCTGGCAGAAGCTGAAATAAATCTGACAGTTAGTTTTCAGAAATGGAGCTAACCAGTTAAATAAAATTGTTTACCTGATTCTCTAGTGCCCCAAATCCTCCTTCCGAGTTGAGAATATTTATTAATCCTTCCAAACCTCCCATGATGGATTCAATCAGAGATTCAACATAAAGAACAGCATCCCTTCCAATTTTTGTAACCTGCTTGCAGCAAAAAATACAGTGACCACCAATATTGTATAGTTCCAAGATCTTGCAAAGAAGTTTACATGTAAGATTTCATTTTTCAACTATGCAGTGCCATTCTTTATACTTTTGTGACCAGTACTGTGATAAGAGAAGTGTTGCATTTTCAGATCCCTTCTTCATGTGAGCAAAATAAACCATTGAAATACCACACCAAAAAAATAAAGTATCACATAATGGTTTTAAAGTTTTGGTCAGACAATTACAGTATAAGACTACAGGGAGGTTTTGATTTTACCTCTTCTGGAACAATGGGAGATGCACACTCTGGGAAACTACTAGCAATCCCAAGCCAAGCACAGCAGTGCTGAGGACGCCCTTCTGGACCAAACATCGTATTTCTAAAAACCTATTATAGGGACATAATTCGGGTTTGATAAAGAAACGGTAAGTAACATTCAGAAATCGAGGAAAATGGATTATGTGGAGGTGAAATAGGGATGGACACTCACGGCTGTGAGATGCTGGTGGTAGAAATACAGCTTCCTAAGACTACCATGCTTTGAAAGTAGGGATTCCAATTCATCTACACATCTGCATCAAAAGAGAGCCAGGATAACATACTTATAAAAGACAAGAGTGTACAAGGCAGAAGGTCAAGACATCCTCATAACATAACAAAAAGATGGGAATCAATGCCTACGAAATACTGACAAACTAATAGTTTAAAGAAACCATATGCTTGTATTATGCTACACAAAAGGAGGCTATAAAATCAACTCAATTCAACATAAGGTAGAATGCAAGAAATATCCAGCTAAAAGATCTAGCAGTATCTTCCTGTTAAACACAGTATCCTTGCAAAATTAAGTTCATCCGCATAAAGATTTTACACACTGTTGATGAGTTCAGTTGTCCGTAGATAAATCAATGGACTCCCGACCTAGAAAATTGATTGATAAAGGGAAAGTACTAAGCAACAGCAAGAAGGCTGGAAATTGGCAGGACAAGTTGTGTATTCTTTTTATTCTAAAAGGAAAATAGGCCAACAAAAAAAAAATACTACCCAGAGACAAGGGGATACAAAAATATCCCAAGCTATTTCCTCCAACAAACAATTATACAAAAATACAATTGGGTGAGTCTCGACACAACGGTAAGGTTGCTACCTTATGACCTGAAGGTCATGGGTTCAAATTCTAAAAATAGCCTCTTGGGAGGCTGTGTATATCTACTCTCTCTAGACCCCACCAAGTAGAAGTCTCATGCACTAGGCCGCCCTTATTTCCTCAAACAAACAAAATCTCAGTCCCCAATAGAAACTTCGATTAAATATTTGATTATTAAATTACTGAAAAGAGTAACTGAATTGCATTGTAAAACAAATCAAAATCAGGATGAAAACCTGGACCAATTGTAAGCAGCATTCCCCTCGGATAATAAGCCTTCTTTGCCAGTGGAAACTGTAGCTTTCTCCAAGTGCCTAATGTTTATAGAAGAACGCGAAGATGTGACTATCAATAAAATTGCTAGCCAATCCTTCCGAAAATCCTGAAAGAATAGGCTTAGTGAGCTTTGAGTGCACTCAGGCAGTATACTGTTAACAACTACAGTAAAAAGGAAAGGAAAGAAAGTTACGAACTATGGTTCTGACAACACAAAAGTAATAGTGAATATACAATTTTCACATGCATCAGCACACTAGCATTGCTTCACAACTTTGGCCTTCTTTCTCATAACAATTAATTGATTCATAAACAAAATGACTTGCAAAAGTTATATTGAATGAGATAACTTCTGCATAAAGGTGACAACTTTGCTGTGATTATTAGCTTAACGCAAGTATATTTATGTTAAAGTTCATGATGAACTGTCATATGAAGAAAAGGCATACATCCTATGCTTAAGATATTAGAAAATGGTCCACAAAGATGTCTCACGTACGGATAAATCGCAAGTGATAGCAGATATATTTTCACCCTGTGGTTTTGGTAAGTTTTCAAGGTGGTGGACAATCTGCTGAAGAAGTCCTTTTAGGCTAGCATCTATATCAAGAGCCACCATTCCAGGCGTTCCCAGTAAAAACCGTATTCTTCCCGCACACGATGAAAGATATGACAAAGAGTAACCCCGAATTGCTGCAGTCAAATAAAATAAAATTTAATATCCAAAACATTCATGCAAAAATTACACGTCAAATAAAAGGGAAAAGCAACTGTAGTGTTGTAACTAACTGTTACCAGTAAAGCAGAGAAAGCATCAACTATAATAAGAATAAAAATTAAACATATTAAAGCAAAGCAAGGATCATTTATTATCAACAGTGAAGTTCTCAGGGAATTGCTTTCACGTTTCACCATATCAATATCCGATTCCTATGTCAAAGCTCCAATACCAAAGATATATCCGACTTCTAACATCCAGAACTGATGACTCTTGACCAGCAGCCAAAGTCTACATAAGAGAGCCAGCTATATATTTTTCTTTTAAAATTTTACAATATTCAATGGTCCACCCTGAAGTTGGCATAGGTACGGGAATTCTCTTTTTTTTCTCCAAACAATGGAAGAACTTTAGTTAAAGGGACTAGATGTATTCTGGCACCATGGAAACAACATTTGCTGGTCCATTATGAAGGTTTTAGTAAAACAAGGAGGCTAATGCCTAAAATGTTTTGGGGAATATACCAGAGCCTACACCAGCTTAAAAGTAAAACATATATTTTTCTAGTATACATCATTGAGGAAGCATTTTAACATTCTTTTCAAGTAATGGTAAACACTTTTTAATATCATATTCCCTTACCATAGGATAAATAAGTAAACATAGAAGTCAATCTAACCTGCAATGTATTTGCGTACCAAGCAACATAAATGATCCATTCCATCTAATAGAAATCCAATGGTTGGGTCATTTGGGTCCTGTAAACATGACAATGAAATTTGAAGTCAAGACAACCACCTTATCTTCAAACAACACATTGAAAGAAATTTAGAAACATGTAATAAAAGATACAAATAGTTTTTTCACCCGATTACAGCCCTTCACAAAACAAGTTACCAAAGTAGGGCATTTTTCAAACTATTTACAAATACACGTCTATTTCTACCAGATGATGGTTTTTGCAACAAGGTGCAGTCTGCATATCAAATTTCATAGTTTCCCCTTTCTCCTCCCTCACATGTTGTCCTTCCTCTCTGTTCTTCTCACCATTGTCATCACTCTCTCACTAGGACCATTTTAGGACATTTCCTCCCTTAACCAACCATATTTATCACCCTTGGGAGCATCAATGCATTTGCTACAGATTGCACCAGTCGACATGGCATAACCAACATGGCCCCCAAAAAAAAGTGAAAATAAAGAACACATGATAAAAATAGAAGTACATTCAAATATAATAGTTTTAAAAAGCCTTGGTTTGGTAAGTTGTTAGGAAAAGGGCATTAGCTGGAAAGAGAAGTCCATAAAATAATAAAGAGACATATGCTTACAATGTCCACTGGTACCACTCGAGCAGTTTTAGACTTTGATGAAGCTATCCCAACATGTTGGAAATACCATATCACTTCACATTGTGCTAAAGCCAAGGCTGAAAATACCATCTGCGGGAAAGATTACATCCATTCTTGAACAGGTCATTTTAAAAAGCTGAAGATGATGTAAATATAAACAAAATACACAACCAATTCCAAAGTAATAAAACAAGCGTAATACACTAATGCTGGGCTCAAATATTCAAGAAAGAGAAGCAAAATTTCATATACCATATTGGGCCCACTGAAATTCTAAGAATGTAAGACAAATGTCGGGTACAATATTTTTTCACACTTCATTAAAAGCTAAAAAGAAAAAGGCACCTGAATGTTAGGGGCCAATAGACTAGGCTGATCGGTAAAAAACAGCACCATTCTCCCAATCTCTTGTTTCAGTAAGATTCTCCTTTCACGATGTATGGCATCACAAGAGAATATTGCTTGCTCATGCACTTCACTGAAAAGTTCAATCATTTTTGTGCTTAACACTGTCAATTGTAATAATACATAAACATTAAAAAAAATAGTATAAGAAAAACCAAAACACAAGATATAAAGCAGATGAAGTATTTGAATACTTCAAAATTGATAGAACCAGAATTCCTGAGTGAATATACATGTGTGTTATTGAATTGGGATAACTTGGCAATCACCAAGTACCCTAAATCTGTTGCAGAATACAGGGGAGTGATGAGTCCCCTAACTCTCACAGCAATGTACAAAATGAATAGACTCCCTCTAATTCCCTTTTTTCCCCTTTTTATTCTCCTACTCTCCCCTTTAACTGTTTTTCCTGCCCAAACTAACCCCTATCCAGCTGTCACTCCTTACAGTTAGGGTCTAACTGCCTATTCCTTCTTTCATAAACCTTCCCATATCTTGTGTCTCTAACAAAAATTTAATTAATTTGAGCTACTAGAACTGGCCTAGTGCCTAGTAACAAGGGGTTTGGTTAGCAAGAGGTTATGGATACAAATTGATGTGCTGCCATTGAACCAAAAAATAGTTTTAGCCAGCTACATTCTTTCTTCAGCCTTACACACTACTACTAGCATCAACAAATATTCGCTCCATTCCCTCTGAATATCTAACAGCAACATCCCCATGCAAATGAAAAATGGCCAAACACTCTATAGAGTTGAAGAAAACCACTGAACCCCATAAAATAAAGCAATCCACAATATCAAACCCAAGAATTCCACAACCTTTAAAAAAAGCACTCTAACAACTAATTAAATGGTACATTTCACCAAATTCTTATGCTTACTAGTTTCCAATGGATTTCAGGCATTTAGAATTTAGAAACACTAAAGATTTCAATTTCCCTTCTATTAAGTTAGAATTTAAGAATATATTCAAACAGGAATTTTGAATATACCTTATCATTTTCTCAACCTGCTTTGCAACATTATACTCCAAATCAGCCTCTTTTTGCTTTGTACGTCCAGATTTTGCCATCTTCTTAGATTCTAATATTCGAGGCAGAACGTACAACTGGTAATCCTCATGCAGAAGTATGTACTGTGTGTTGATGATTACAGATTTGTCAACTACGGCAGTTAAAAGACAGTGTTACAAAGCCAATAGGCAAACCTTACCTCATCTCTGAATAATGTGAGGACTAAATTCTCCTTCAATACAACCTGAAATGCAATGAGCAAACAGAACTTAGGAAGTAAACTAAGCATAAGTAATATAACTAATAGTCCACACAAATCAAATGTAAAATATTGTTTTAATTATCACATCATTTGGACATGAAAAAATCATGAATACCAAATAAAATTATAAAAAAATTGCAAATTTGCAGGCTCCAATTAATACAAACATATACAAAAACAAGTGTATTTTGTCTCAACTAATACAAACAATTCCAGTATACTCCATCTGTGGTAAAATCAAATAGAAAGTTGTAATATAGGTAGAAGACTACAGTTGTATAAGCATGGACTATACCAAAGCAATATCAATACTGGTAACACGAAGCAGCTCATCTGGGCAGACAAGATACCCAAGTAACACCCATTCTCGATATGCAGTTACATTTGCAAGATCTTGTGCTCTCTGCAGGGTTGAATGACAAAAGAAATTCAGTGTAGTTATAGTACATAGCTATCTATTCAAGAAGAATAATGCTACATGACGAGCATTATTTGACAGAATTGTTGCCAAAATTTGCCAAAAGGAGTGAAAACCACCCATTCATTCAAAGGTTAGAAACAGAGTCACGTCATTCTGGTGAAAATTTTGACAACATCAAGATGACTAAAAACAATTAACATTTTTAATAGAAAAAGAAATTTTATTAGAAGGGAAGAAAATAGTACATTTGAAAAACAAAGAATGCGAAACCCTTTGAAAAGAATAACAATTAACATTACCATGGGATGGGCAGAATTTGTGAGAATGTCTGGATACCGGGGATGATATGGACTCAAAAATCCCTCATTTCTAAGTTTCCTTGTGTCTGTTGATAGAAATATAATAGGGCCCACAGCTTCTAATACCTGAAAAATGATATCAAAACCTTCAATGGCCATATATTAAAAATTTTCCAGTACAGCCATTCATCCATAAAGGAAATCAACAAAGAAACATATTCATTACAGAAAAGGACATCACGTGTAATACAAAACAGAGCTAAGATGTTCAACTTCTTATTTTGCATTAGATGACATTTTGTATTCATTTGAAAAAAGTTATGAGTAACAGGTTATGTGTGTTTATCATGGGAGAAAATCATAATGGATCTGGAAGACTAATTGTAAGCATTGGAAGATTTCTGCATTGAAGGTTGTATTACAATTACACAAGACATGACAAAGAAATAAATGTTCAGTTAATCAGTTCTACCCCAAAGCAAATGAAATGATAATGTGATATAACTTAAGAGTCAATGAACTGAACCAAGCTGTAGAGAATAACCTCTCCAATACGAGGGCTCACGAAATTTAGGTCTTCCTGTAAGCCTTTCAGTGGTGGATCATAAGAGTCAATGAACTGAACCAAGCTGCAGCAAAAGAAAGCATATAAGGAACGAAGAAATGAACATTTATTTCCAAAAAAGTACTAAAAGAAATTGACAGTGTTTGAAAAAATATATCATGGAAGAATTTCATATTAAAGCTAGAGTAAAATCCATTTTTCATCATCCTTAATCACTTTCGTCTTAGAGAGATTGATTTTATCAAATGAATCTGTCAACTTCAAATCCCCAACAATTGGATACTCCCATCCATTTCATCATAATTCAGTTCACAGAAAATGCTTCTAAGACTAGCATGTGAACTTTTATCATCGCCTGACTATAGATGGGAGTTGTATTTTAGGGAGGGGCACTGGGCTTGTTTATGCGTACTTGGCATCATATAAATAGATCTTAAGATTTTGCATTTAGCTGTCATATACCATATCTACTTAAACATTCCCAATTTCCCTCATTCCTACTTCAACTTTCCATCCTCTTAACCATAATTCCATGCAAAAAAAGTAGCTTCCTATTCAAGAATGCCAATCAAGCTATCTCTCTATCATTGACAGTCTACAGGAGGTTAAAGTGCATCTTTTTGCCCCAATATTGGGTGCAGATTGTATATGTTTATAGCTGACCAGTTTTTGGAGATTTTCAAAAACTAAGTTTTTTCACTATACCAAGCAATTCTTACATGCTCTGTTGCTCAGATCAGTTCTTAAAGTTAACCTACAGCTCATGCTCAACAGCTCCACCAGACTGCCACATGCCACGCTGTGACTAGTATGGGGGTAATACACTTAGTAGAATCTCCCCATCTATTCCTCTCTTCTCCAGCAACAATAGCTATTTATGCATAATTGCATACGCATAATGCCTGTTTCCATTTAAAGGCCAGCCCAGGACACGAGACTCTCACTTGGTGAGGTATGAGAAAGGTAGATGTACGCATGCAGTCTTACCCCGCTTTGCGGAGAGTTGTTTTTAGGATTTGAACCCGTGACCTCTAGGTCACAAAGCAACAAGCTTGTCGTTGGGCTAAGGCTCACCCTCAATGCCCATCTACATTTGTTTGGGAAATTTTTTATACAGCTCTGTGAAGAATAATTTTTGTTTTATGAAAGGAATCCTTTATCTTGAAAACTTGATTATACAAATACAACATGGTGTGTTTGTGTGTACACATGCACACCAATCTGTTGCAGTCTACCAGAAACTAATAATTTTTGAGAAATTATCAAAATCTCCTACCGATGATAAAAATCACAATCCCGCTCACTTCTTGACATCGCATGCAGAAGGTTATAGGTCTGTAGCAACATCTTTCTTGGCATCTGCCATGAAAGCATTGTTTTAGAAATAATTAGAGTCATATGGTTGAGAAAAATGAAAAACAGGTATCAACATCAAAAATAGTTTTTCATAATAAAAAATAAAATTAAGAAAACAAGGGGGAAGTTAACTTGCCTTCTCAGAGAAAAGGTTAACCCGCAGAAGGAACAGAAGAGATCCATAAATGCATGTAGTATAAGAGAATTCTGATGGGGCTGCAAAACACTGCCTAGTTATTTGAGATATGCAAAAATGGTGCAGTAATTATGGTATTAGTTTATTTCAAACGCTAGGACTTCTGTTAAAAGCTTAATGTAGTTCACTAAAATGACACTGCCAGATGAAATGGTTAAAAAGGGACATAGATAATTCACTGTGCCCCATTTCTTATTCTGTTTTTAATACATGACGTATTTGTATTTCACAAACATTAGTAAATATTGAATTGTTATTCAGGAAAATTTGATGTCATTATATATAACATTACATGTGTAAATCCAAACCAGTTTCAAGATCCTTTTAACATCAAAGCAACTCACGTTGAAGGGGAGCAACAATATTTACACTCACCAGCAAGGTAATTACTGTACTGCTTAGATCCAATATAAGTCGCAGAGCTTGTTCACGAAACACCATCAAGTCAAGAAGTAGCTGTAACATATAAAATAATACTTACAACGTGAGTTCAGGTAACACACAGTTGTATTGAAAATCTAAAAGGTATGGCACAGATGAGAAGTTTTTGTCCACATAAAATGACATCAATAGAGACCATGTATTGATCACAATCACAAATTACAAAGATAAGGGAACTTATAATCTATCTCGTTGAAGTCTTAGACTTTGGTACAAGCTTCATCCTTCTCTTTCACTCTTTCCCAACCAACCTTTCCTCCCAACAAAAGAAACAAATCTAGGAATGAATTATAAATTTTCAGACTGCTATTCACTCATGGAGATGAGTAAAGAAAGACATTGACAAGTAGAATTTGGCAAGTCTTAATAACTCGAACAAGTCAAGCAAGTCAGGAATGATGAGGGCATGCAGCTGGAATGTGAGAACCTTCAATTAATCATGCAATAGCTTGAGAGTTATGAAAGGGGAACAGATCGAAAAAAATAAAAATGAAATAAAATAATTAAAACAGCACCTGCACCCAAGGTTCAAGGCTCTGTAGATGAAGTTCTGCATGATCTTGCATTGAATCCCAAGCAATTTTATCTATCTGCACCCATTTCTCCCCAAATGATGAAATCCATTGAGGTGTTAGTTAATCAACAAACAAAATTCAAAGCAAATCAGACATCACTTCTTACACGTTCAAGTTGCAATTTGATGAAGTGTTCTGGAAATTTCTTGGAGAGCAACACGCAGATTCTAGGATGGTTGGGGAATACTCCAGCTTTCCAAAATCCCTCTGAAAATACATGATTGACAGGATCTGGATAATCCAAAAGTTGGTTTAACCTATACATTTTAGCCATGAGACCTTCGGCAACTTCAGTGAGTTGGACCACCCACTGCATGTTAAGACCCTTATGGGATTGCGATGGCGTAGTGCTCTGAGACTGCCCATCATTGTAGAAATTCCTGGAGCTGGTAGACGACAATGGAGAATTGATTTCGGCACCTAGGTAGTCATGCCATCTAGACGGTCCATCCCACTCCCTTGATCTTGCAGCAGTAGGTGACAACGAAGAATCCTGATTTGATAATTTTTGCCTTGACCTTGCCATGGCATGAACTAACCAAAAAAAGTTTCTGCACGTCAAATCAAGCACTCCAGAAATCAAAATTCATGCACAATCACAACACCAACTGATCTGATCTCCAAAGCTTCTCTCTCTCTCTCTCTCTCTCTCTCACTTCACAATTCCATTTTATTCAATTCCAAGTCCAATTTGATTCCTACAAGAAAAATCCTCTACCCTAAAATCAGTATCTTCAAAACTCCCTGGAAATTCTAAAATGCGCATCTATTGCTATGCTCCAAACAAAACAATTACAAACAACAACAACAATAATAACAATCATCAAAGGAGGAGCTTACAAGGAAACAGGATTTTGTATGGCCAATCACGATGGTTGAGTTGGAGCAACTGAATTAGTGAATTGTAAGTTGCATTAAACTACTCACGTGGTTTACAAGCAAAGCAAGCTACAACGAAAGAAAAACAGAGCAAAAAACCTAATTCCTATTTCCCTCGGTCCCCCTCCCCGGCTTTCATTTCAATTAATATTTTCCTGAACAAAGAAATGTAATTACGGTGGAAGGAAGAGTTGCCAGAAGCAGAAACAGTAACCTAACACAAAGAAAGAACCAGAAGCTGGGAGTGAAAGTGGAAAGGCAAGCGGCATAACAAAAGCAGAGGCATTAATTCTGTTTATAAAGAGTCAATAAAAAATCAAATCCAAAGGGGACTTTCCCCTTTCCGTTCACACACATTTCCCCAAAAGAGAGAGAGAGAGAGAGAGAGAGAGAGAGCTCACAGTGACAGTGACAGTGACAGTGACAGAGACAGAAAAGGTAGAGTCGCTCAGAGCGTCTCAGATCTGAGAAGCGGTGCTTATTGGAACGAGAATGAGTGGTTAATTATGAGAAATAGTGGTGGTGGAGAATAGAAGGAGCGAGTGCAAGTGCGGGATGGAGCTAGCTGAATGCATTCATTCTCAGCGTTTGATAATGATATGAAATCATGGTTACTTTTGTCAGTTTTTAGCTAGCTAGCTAGCTTGTTGCTTTCCTTTCCTTGCAATAAAATTTATTTATGTGTAATTTAAATATCCCAAGGACAGATCAGGCACTGGCTTCTTCTTTTCGTTTTCAATTTAGTTCTCACGCCTATTTCTTTGGTTATTGTACTCGTATCACTACTACACGACGTGCGTCTTCGTCCGCGTCCTGTCTTCTACTATTTTCCAATTCCTACGTGAGGGATTGTGACATAAGCAGACCCAGAATATATACATTAATTAATTAATTTTGGACCTGGTTATGGTTAAGGACGTGGGGTCATTTTATTTATATTTAAATCTAATGTGAATGTATTATACTATTATTATTATATTTTATATAATATTTAATTATGCATAAGTATTCATTAAAAGTATTATAACAATCCAAAAAATCATAAGATTAGGGTTGGTAGTTTAAACAACAATTATTTGTTAGTGTAAAATATTATACACTTACAAACAACGGTTTATGATTTATATCAAAATTAATCTCTTTATATTTAGCAAATTTCTTTGCATAAAAAAGATTTAATTTATATACATTATCATTTAAAAAATATTTATATAAACATTCAAATTATATATATTGCCACATCAACAACAATGTTTAATTTAAGTAAATACTATCTTAAAAGTCTTATAAATATAAATATATTATTAAATAATAGTGTAAAATTTTTTTATATTATTTGTGATTCAATGTATTAAAATTAATCTCTTACAAAATATCTTTCCTTTCCAAGTCTCATAAAAGCTAGCCGAGTGAGTTAAATATTGATTTGAAAGGGTCAAGACAAATGAAAGTGTAATAGAATTTTTTCTTCAAATCTGATTACAACAAAAATGTTCTAATATCATAGTTTGTACATCCCTATTCACCGGCAAATAAATGCTAACATGTAAAAAATTCTTAATATTAATAGTATGTTTGGTTAGAAGGTAAAAATAAGGGAATAAATTTCTATAAATGAGCTTATTTATCCTTTTATTTTTACCTCCTAACCAAATATATCCTAAGAGAAGAAATTTTCATTGTCAATTCTTGATCCATAAATTGCTGATAAACGCATATATTTTAATTAAACATTATAAGTATCTGAAGCAACCTATATTGCTTAACAAGTCAACAGCACTGCCGTTAACTTTAATCCTAAACAATCTGCTGTTTAAAAATTTTCTTTTAATTCATATTTTATATCAAATATATTTAAATTTATTAAGAGACGTATTCTTTTTGGACAATGAGACATTTTTATTCAATTACATTAGTTATAAAATTAATTTTTGTTTAGTTATAAAATATAAAGATAAATCATTTTTCCTGTTTCAGTTTTTCTATATGGAAAGGTTAAGTATTTTCGGAAAAAAAAAAAGAAAATTGAGATTTGATAGCATTTCATTAATTGATTTTTTTTAAAATTTTTTCTTTGATAAACATTTCATTAGTTGACAGCCCTCAGTGGGTCATCAAGCCTTGTATATGTTACGCCTATGTAGAGAAATTAAAAAAAAATACTAATTTTCTGTAAGAACTAAGAACTGTTATTCTGAGGGTAAAAAGCCTCTATCATTTATAGGCTCCATAATTAGGTTTCATAGACTTCATAAATGTATCACCACTTATCAACAAGGTCATGATAGTTAGAAAAGAGAGTAATAACCACGCCATCTAGTGACATGCACTGTACGAGGAATATATATTGATCACGGGTCATAAAATTGTTTCATGAGTATTAATTTAATTAACAGTGCATAGATTAACCATCTTTAAGTTACATTATGCTTCTGCCATGTAACTAATCCGAGTAATCCCCAAAGTGGTATTGTGTACAGAAAAATGGTAAAAGGTATGGTGGTTGAAGGCATTTGTAGAACAATAATGATGTAGGGTCACATAACGTGTGTATTTTTAATACACATATGTACTTATGAATCATTGGATACTGCCTACTGGGACGATATAGTAATTAGTGTGATGGAAAAAACATTGAGGCATTGATACTTTGAAGCCAAGTGCTGTATCTTTGAAGCATTTATTTCTGCCACCGGTTAACATACTTAGCTTACACATTAAGCCATCATCATTTCATAGCTTAATCTGAACTTCTTTTTTATGTATAATAGGGTACAAACGCCAAATATATATATATAGGCTTAGCCTGTTTTCACTTGCTGCAATGTAGGTTTAGTGTCACTTGTCACCGATGGTTTAAAGGTTTAATCTACTATATCCCTTTTTGTTGATGTGGTTTATAAATTGTTTAGAGTGAGACACATAGACATAAAGAATCTAATTATGGATATTGAATAAAAGCTTTAGAAAGCTCAACTCTATAAACTTGCCCATAAATATTTAGAAGCCAAACGGTTACTGTAACCTATCTAAGTTGCACTTTGTTCTTATTATTTGCAATCTATTCTGTTTGCATATTTGAGGGAAAATAATTTGGGTCAGCAATTTAGTGACGAAAAGTACAGAACAGAGTGAAAATTCCATTCATCACAAGGAAGGCGAAATGCTGATTGCAAATCATGGAGAAGATATTAGGTTAAAGACTTTATGGTATCATATTTGGTCAATTTATATTTTAATCAATTTAGAGGAGTGTATCTCAAAATACACCAATGTAATGTTACCAGAAGTTCATGTGTAATTTGAGAATATATCCAGTATTAACAAACAAATTAATTTTATCAAAGGGAAAAAGTCAAATCTTTTTAATTTGATTTAATTAATCGTTATATACTAATCACAATATTCTTTGGCGCCCCATAAGTATTAGTCTTTCAAAACTATGATTCGTTTAGGTAAGGATTGATTTAAAGGAAGTCCTAGGGTCTGAAAGCTTCAACACCTAAATGTTTTTATAATACTACTACTCATAACGGTTTTAATTATTCCTAATAATTTATTAGACAACTACAACAAAACAAGATGGAGAGTTGGTCAATCATGAGGAACGAGTACACGACGTTTTAATAGATTCATAATCCTGGCCAATTAATAACCTATGAAATCAAGGGCAGTTAACAGCAGTTGTTGAAAGTTGAAATAAGATGCACTTGTCTTATCTAAATTGCTATTCTTGTAGGGGCGTTTTAGTTAGTTAAGAGTTAGGACAATTGGTCAGTTTCTGAATCATAAAGTAAGAGTAATCATAATAAAATATTGGTTTATTTTCTCTTGCTCGAGTGAGTATATAGTCTGCAAAGTTTGGAGGAGAATGGGTTAACCAAACAGTAATGAGAAAATAGTTAGGTTTGTTAATGAGAAAGGAGAACGCATGACAGCATAAGAGAAAGTTAGAGGAAGGAGCTTGGTGTTCTGCAATGGGCCAACAATTTTTGTCCTCTAATGTTAATTTTGCACTTTTATATTTTTTCTAAAATTTAATTTTGATAGATTGACAATAAAAAATTTGATCAAAAATTGTTGTAAGACTTAAAACTTTGTGTGTTTATTAACCCGGTTACACGTGACTTCTTTTATTAATTACCATGTCCATAACGTTTTCTTGCGAAGTCATCCATTTATTATTCACATCTTCTAATTGCTTAGCCATGTTAATTTGGCACAATTATTGCGAGTATCATGTTCAAGTCACATAATAATATTATTCAATTCAATTATGTATTATCATATCATTAAATACAATTTATTCTTATATTTACTACTTAAAATATCATACAAACAAAAAAATTTGATTGAATAAGTGTTGGTATTAAAAATAAAATTTTCACTTAAAATAAGATTATGTGTGTTATAATTATGCTTTCAACGATTCAATCGGTAGTTTTATTGGTTGACACAGTTAAACTAGAAGTAGAGCCGAATCACTGTTTAGTCAAACTTAAAAATCATCATTCATTGAATTCATAATCCATCCATTTGCCACCCCTCACCATAAATAAGTGATGTTATAGCGAATGTACCTACTCTTTGAACAAAAGGAAAGCGGAGAGTATTGATCAATAAATCACGACTTATACAACAAAATCTTTTATCACCTCGACGAAGTTAACTCAAACCTTGTATAGTGAATTTAACCTCATACAACACATTTGCCTTGAGAAAATTAACCCCTTTAGGTTGATCAATACATTGAGCAAAACAATTAGGCCCTAAGTAACACTTGTTTTCCGGTTTTGAAGCATAGTAAGCTTATCAAGAGAAGAAAGTATAACTGTAAGCAGATTCCATGACACCATCATATTACAGGTTTCATGGAACAAAAATATTATCAAACCGTAGAATGAATAAAAACCAAACTCTTTTCAACTTCATGTGGAATACATTTGAACTGAACTGCACCAGTTGCCGAATTCTATCCATTGCCTCATGAGACGGATTTCATCAAGTCAGTACTCAAGACTAAGCAGCAGCAGCCCTTGACTTTTCTATTCATGAAAAGAGCATTCTTATGCTGCCCGGTATAAACCAACCCAAGGGACATCCTCAAGGCGTTATGTGGAGAAGACTTAACTGTTTTAAAAATTGTAATTGTTTTCTCCATTTCAAGGCATTATACCAGGGACTAGGGGCACAGGTGGCCTGGGTTGCTTTATTTTGTCCACCAATATAGCTTGTGTAGTTAGAACCACACCAGCAACCGAAACTGCACTTTGAAGAGCACACCTGGCAACTTGGCAAGGATCTGCTACTCCCGCATTTAAAAGATCTTCATATGTGCCAGTCATCGCATTATATCCAGTTCGCCAATCAAGTGTTCTAGTGTTCTGGACAATGTCTCCATCAACTCCAGCATTAGTTGCAATTGATTTTGCAGGTTCAAGGAGTGCCTGCAAGGCATTATGTGCAACTGCTTACAATTTATAATAAGCATTCATGATAAGTTCATAACGGTTGTTACCTTTCACAAAAATAATCCCAATCCTATATGAAAGAGCAGGAGAACAAATAGGGTTACCAAAAACTGGAAAAAAAGGGTTCTAACTAATATGTAATATCTCAGCGAAACATATTACAATCCATTTTTCTCCTAGGTAAGTGGTTAACTTAATATACAAGGCCAATTGTGTTCCCACTAGAAAGATGCACATAAGACTAGACACAACATCAAACTCCAGGGCAAACTGTAACAGAGTTGAATCCTATCTCCCTGCCAAGTGCACTAATGGAAATTAAGACCCAAGTGTTGAGTAAGGAGGACAGATGAGAGGATATCAAACTCTTACACTTTAACATGGACAGTAGATAGATGAATGGGTTTCTCCATTGACTTTTTGGACCATTTTCGAAGTGAACAAAGTGATAACAGGAGGAGTACCAACAAAAAAGTGATAACAAGAGACTTTTGTCATTGATGACAATCAACTTGAGACTATAGAGGAGTATTTGGAATTGCTCAAGACCTCTCAGCCTCAATGATATATAGGGTTACAACATACAGATCCACAAATTGTAGGGATTTCCAGAAATAAGAGACTACACCAAATTTTGTGCTTTCCTAATTCTGAAACCTACCACTATTACAGCATAATGTTAAAATATTATTTTAAAAATTAGAATGGTCAATGGAGAATTACAGTTGTAACATGTAAAATAGAGGCGTGGCCATCAGCTTTAAATGCCATGCCTGTCTAGCCCATACAGGCATTTGCATTTCAGAAAAGATAATGTTCCACCCCAAATTAGTGACATATACTTTGTGAAGTAAAGGTTGTTCTTCAACAACAATCCAGACGAGAATGTGAACACTCCTGGATTTAAAAGGATGCAAATCTTAAATGTAGATCATCTTAGAACATTCACCACAAAATAAAATGTGTAAGAGTAGAATTCTACCAAGGGGTGAGTATAAGAAAGAGAGCTAGGATACCGAGAAAAATGTAACCATACCTTTGCCACAATATCAGCACCAATTTGCTCATCTAGATCTTCCATGGAGCCCCTTATTGTCGGTATCAAGTCCAACAGGTGGACAAAAACGGCACCACCTCCAGGAACAATTCCCTCATGCATGGCAGCAAATGTTGCATTCTTGGCATCTTCAATCCTAAGTTTTCTTTCCTCAAGTTCTAACTCAGTGTGTGCACCTACCTACATAATTGGATATTTCACTATGTAGTAAAAATTGAGAATGCAAATAATGTTAATGTGACACATTGGGAGCAAAATTTAAGATGACAACTTTCTGTTTCTGCAGAGCAAATTGAAATCAAGACATTGTGCATATGGAAAACAAATGAAAGCAAGACCCTTGCAATTAACAACATGACCTAACTAGTTTCAACCACATCCTACACAAGGACCAAGGGAAACATATCCAATGAATTATTCTTTTATAGGATCCAAGCTAATAATGACCAAAGCCCTATAATTAGTAAATAAAGAAATCAATTCAAACTCTATTTTTCTTATATTTTGATTTTCTAAAATCCTGGAGGATGAGCTTTGGAGCAATAGTAAGATTGTTGCCTTGTGAGCTGGAAATCATAGGTTCAAAGCTTAAAAATAGCCTCTGTGCTTGCTGAGGGTAAGGCTGCATACATTTACCTTCCCTAGACCTCACCAAGTGGAAGTCTCTGCATTGAGTTGCCTTTTTTATCTTCTAAAATCTTCATATAGAAATGTCGCGAATATTATGCAAAAAAATGTTATGTACCATTGTTCAAGATCTAGATTCAAATTATCTTTATTCTTTTACAACACCCAATCCCATGGAAACCAAAATACTACAATAACTGATAGAAAACAAATGACTACAAATTCTGATTTGAGTCATTTAACTGGCACTGGGACACCTTAGTTAAATGAATTACATAAATACTGTTTGATATTTGACTTGACTCAGAAAAATTGTTTTATAGTAGAAGAAAATTTATTACAGAGAAGATATATTTCACAAAAATTATATATTATTTATAATTTATAATAAATAATACATCACCGAAGTGAGTGAAAAAATTTATAGGATCCCTCTTTGGTAAGGAACCTGTCAAGAAGGCTAGCAGGCACAAAACTACCAAGAAGACTATGTTTGCCATATCCATCATTCCATTTCTCAAGTTACAAGCAAGTTGAAGTACGTGGCACACAAAATTATGATCCAGTAAAACCCAATCAAGAATATTTAAAACCTTAGAGTTATGATACTTGAAATAGAGCAAGAATACTGACGCAATATTAGCACAGAAACAGATGAAGCGATCAGAATACAGACAGCTCATGACATGTTCATTGAAGTAGATACCTTTATAACAGCTACACCACCAGAGAGTTTCGCTATTCTCTCTGAGAGCTTTCTTGACAGGTTCGCATTATCTGTTTCAACAAGATCCTTCTTTATCTGTGAAATTCTAGCCTGAATTTCAGCCTTAGTACTAGGATCAGCAATTATAGTTGTCGCATTACTGGTTATTGTCACTTCCAGTGCAGTGCCAAGCTGATCTGATGTTGCACCTTCAAGTGTGAGACCCAAGTCTCCAGAGAGAAAATCAGCACCTGTGATTTTGATGTAAACATAATGTCAAACAAGCCAAGCAGAAAAAGTGTGTTTATAACTGAAAGAACCGGGAACAAAAGAAAGGCAGCCTGGGAAAATTTAATTAAAAGGAAACCAAAACTTCAAATTATGCCCATACAGTCACACCATCAAGTAGCAGTACCCCATAGAATATGTACAATTCAAGTCTTAAGATCAAGAATGATTTCTATTAACAGGAAAATAAGATCTTGAAACATCCCACCAGGTTGATTCTAAATCGTCACAACTTGAACAAGACAGTAATAAGAAGTGTAACCCAAGTGTAGAGGAAGTTGAAAGAGATATCAACCAAGCTAATTCTATACTGTAGAAACTCACCTGTCATAAGTGCAATATCTTGCAACAAAGCTTTCTTTGCGTCCCCAAATCCTGGACATTTTACAACTGCAACTCTTAGTAGTCCTTGCATTTTGTTCACTGTTAATGTTTCCAGCACTTGGTTTGTGACATCTTCTGCAATAATTAATAGTGGGGCACTCAACTGCATAGCCTTTTCCAGCAAAGGAATGATTTCTTTGACAGTCAAAATCTTTTGGTCAGTTACCAAAACTTTAGCATTGTCAAACTCCACAATCGACTTCTCTTGGTTTGTAATGAAGTGAGGAGACATGTAACCCTTATCAATCTGCAGAGAAAGAACAAACAGCAACCAGACATGAATCATTCAGATCTGAGAGACAAAAATAACTAAGGCTTCTTATTAAATACTATTATAGTGCTTGATACCTTCATCCCTTCTTCAATTACCACAGAGGTCTCAGATTTTGAGGATGATTCAATAGAGATCACCCATCAGGACCAATCTTCTCAATAGCTTCAGCAATCAAATTTCCAACATACTCATCGTTTCCGGCTGAAATCGAGGCTACAGCTGTGAAAGAGCAGGAAGAAATATCTTCAATACTTTCTAGGAATGAAAAACCATTACCTTTTTGACAGGCTCAAAAAATTCCAGAAACAAAGACCTTTAATATGATCCCTTCCTTGAACAGGAACACTTTTCTTCTTCAAGAACTTGACCAAATCTCTTACGGTCTTGTCCATGCCCTTCTTGAGAGAAACAGGATTAGCCCCAAATGCAACCGCTAATAGTCCAGATTTAATCATGGCTCGAGCCAAAATAATCGCAGTGCTAGTGCCATCACCAGCCAAATCATTCATTTTACTTGCAACCTACAAGCAGGAAAGATAAAACAAAACACATATGAATACATCTCAGGTCATTTATTCTCGTCTCAAAACTTGATCTATTTAACCCAGGTGCGCAAAACCTAACAAGCACGATCAACCTCTTGAATTAGCATGGCACCTGCATTCTCAATTGCATCGGGAGCTCTACAGATCGAGCAATGGTAACCATCGTTGATCACTTTAAGGTTTCGAGAATCGGAAAGAATAACATTACGTCCTGTGTGGTAAGGAGTAAAACAAAAGAAAGTGTTAAGAGTCTGATAAGCACTGCACGAGCATGAGCAGCCAACACAACAAAGAATCGAAATAGACCATACAATATATTTTTCCAAGACCAACATTACGTTCGGAATGGAAGCATTAAATTAGTTTCAATTACAGATTCTTACTTACTCTGGGTCATATAACGGAGTAAAAGTATGATAGTGATTGAGCAATGGAACAATTTAACTACAATAGTCCATAGTAGCGAATATATAAGACTTGAAGTTGCAAGTCATATTAAAAAAAAGAGAGAGAAAAGAAAAGAACCTTTGGGTCCAAGAGTAAGAGAGACAGCATCAGCGAGCTTATCAATCCCAGCTTGTAAAGCCTCCCTGCACTCTTTACCAAAGGATATCCTCTTGGGGCCTGCCCTCACCACAAACGGTGCTCTTTTCCGAACCCCAAATGCCATTCGGTTCGCCTGCAACACCGTAACATGATTTGGAGGCAAGAGTGAGGACGACAAGAGAGACATCGATATTGCATGGGCTTGCAATTCAATATTCATCTAAACTTCAACTGGTTTCGGCTTCCCTCTAAAATGACGCTATTAGCTGATGAGAAAGAAAGAAAGAAAGAAGGAAAGAAATTGAGGCGCTTCTTTTGGGCCAATGGGCTGGGCTTACTTGTTATTGAAAGGCCGGCCCATTAAAAAAGACTAAACACCTAAACAAACAGATCCGGTTACATTGGGGCAAGTTAGTTCTTCAAGTTTAAAAATCTCAAATTCATCCCTCACATTTAAAAAAAAATGAAAATTGATTCCTTGGAAGCTCCATCCAGTGTAAAGTGGCCAATTTGTCCTTTTTAATTGTATGAAGGACGAATTTGTCTTTTTGAAATATGAGACAATTTGAAATTTTTAAAATTTGAGGACTAACTTGTTAATATAAAGGTTGAACCTGTTAGATATTTAATAAAACAAGGATTAGTAACACATTCTTTTAAGGATGAATGAAATGTGAATAGATATATTATGAGTACAAATAATAGCAAAACAACGAAGAAGGCACTTTTGAGATTGAAGCATGCAAGTATCAGCAATCTGTGTGCCCAAGGTTGCAGGAGTTAGCGTGAAGGCGCAGCAGGAGACCAGCGTGAAAAAGAAGCCGATGGCGGAGGCCACAGGTCCCAAGTGGGCCCAGAAGACTATCAGTTTGCCTGCTTACAGGCGCGGCTGTCATCTCGTCACTTCCAAGGTTCCTCACTCACACTCATCTTTTTGTTTCCATTTTTTTTCTGTGAACCCTAACTTAACTGTTCATTTTGAATCGATTCGGAAACAGATAGTGAAAGAAATCGAGCAGGACCTGTCTGGATTCAAGTGTGGCCTAGCTCATCTCTTCTGTCAGTATCTGTCTAATTTCATTTTGATTCTCGTTTTTTGATTTTTGTGAGCTCAACTGCAACTGCTGCAGGTAACTTAACTGAACTACTTGTAATTAATTAATAAATGGGATGCATGCAGTGCAGCACACGAGTGCTTCCCTTACCATCAACGAGAATTACGACTCCGATGTTCGCGACGATACCGAAACCTTCCTCAATCGGATAGTTCCTGAGGTAGATTGCTTTCTTCTTCTTCTTCTTCTTTTTCTCCTCCTCTTTGTATACTTCTCTAATTTCAGTAATTAATTCAACTCGTTATGGAATTTCGAATGTGTTGTGTGCAGGGGTCATCAGCGCCTTGGAAGCATACTCTAGAGGGTTAGTTTAACTCTATCATGGGTTTTTTTTTAACTCCCCATTTTCTCAATTATTGTGTTTTTCAGTTTTTAGTTGGGGTACGGTACAGTTTACTGGTGAGTGGTTAAATGATGGGGATGGATTTATCTTTGTTACGCTTGGGAGTTGTATGTCTGAACTCTGCAACAGCCTTTTACTTTTGGTAGCATAGGCCTTGCTTGCTTGATATCAACATTCAATAATCTGATTTTTTTTATTTTTTATTGATGATACTAGTTTTTGTCTCAGTGTGTTCAACTCATTATTTGGTAATCATTTTTCTTTTCTTTATTTTATTTATATATTCTCCCACCATAACCTTTTTCAGTATATATTATGGCCACTTTGAATTTGGGAACCTCTGTAACTAGAAGATATTTATCGCCCCTTCCTGTCAACTTGGCTTCAGGAAGTCTGCAGAAATTCCAATGAGAGATTATCTGCTAAGTTATTTGTGTCCTTGCTTCTATTCTAACATCATAAAGGCAGTTTTTGTTTTTGTTTTTCTTTTTCGGGTGTTAGGGAGCAAGGGCCAAGGCCCAAAACATCATGAGTCAGTTGTTACTAAGCATTATGATGTTATTTTTCCACATATAAATCTTGGTATTTCCTTCTCCCTAATGGATTTCCATCCATGGTAATCTTTGTATGTGAATTGTGCAGGCCCAGATGACATGCCAGCTCATATCAAATCATCGATGTTCGGTTGTGCACTCACGTGAGAATTACTTCGTGCTTCAGTTTGATTCACTATGCTGAAGAGTTATTTGTGACTATGTTATCAACTACTGACTACTTGCTTTTTTATTTTATAGGATACCTATTACAAATGGAAAGCTTAACATGGGGACATGGCAGGTAACAGAATTTATCTTGTATTTTTGTGATATATCACAACACTTCACTTCAAGATTGGCAGTTCCTACACTAGATATATGAAATGTCTCAATCACTATATTGCATTTCACCCATATCGACTTGGTAGATTATATTGTTCCATTGCACCATACATGTATTTCAAGAGTGACAACAATATTTATAAAATAATAATAAAAAAAATCTATAAGGACAACAAAAAATATTGTGATGCTGACCAACTTGTAAGGATGGACAAAGGCCTGATTTTCATAAGGAGTGTTTGGCTACAATATACGTAATGGGAACTGCTCACTTAATTTGCTTATGGCAATGTGTAGTCTGAAGTTTTTGAGGATATTAAGTATGGAATTTCATTTACTCTGTTCTGGGCTTTTTCCTCAATAATGTTAATCTCTATTAATAAAATTGGACAAAGTTCATACGGTATCATTTAATATCTATCACTGGTTATGATTTCCTTGGAGTACATATGACAATATTTTATGATAGGATGTGTGATAAAGTTGTTTGAGATCAAGAACTATTTAGTTACTCTATGCGGAAGTTTGCACTGTGCTTATTGTTTGACCATGTCCACATTTTGGAAAAAACCTCAGGTTGGATTGATTTAGCATCAAAATTACTAATATAATTTTTATTGTGTCATCTTCTTAAGGGTATATGGCTTTGTGAGCATCGGGATCATCCTAGCTCTCGAAGGGTTGTTGTCACCCTTAATGGAATATGAGGTGCTGAGTTCTGTTTGCTTTCCTCTTTGCCTTTGTATCTATGATCAAGACAAACTCAGCATCGGAATTTATAGCAGGATATCTGTGCTGTATTGCCTTTTTCTTCAATGTATTTTGAGTACCTTGCTATCAATGCAACTGTGAAGAGCATTGTGACCATTTTAATGGATATAAGCATTCCTCCGAATAATCATTATTAGGCGTGTTTCCTTACAAGGGTCGGGGTATTGATGCATGTCATTGCTTTTGGTTCAGGCGTTTTCCAGTTTAGTTATTCTTAGTTGTGTTTGGCAAAAATGGAGACACAGGTCTTTATATATTTGTTTCACCATACAAAAATGGAAGCTTAATAAGCAGGTCTTTAGCTAGACAAATTTGGTAATTGTCATCTTGATGATATGCTTATGATCTTAAATGCCACCATTGTTGAGAAGCATGCTCCCTGTGGAGAAACAGCTGCAGTGGAGGCTTAGGTTAAAGTAATGACTAATGATGTAATGTTTGTGCTTGTAAGTTTCAAGCAGACTCAGGGCAGTGTGACTCTTGATCTTATTTTAATTCACCAGTCCAATTGAAAATGGGATGCCATGTGTAAGAGTATAGGAAACGGGTTGGTGCAGATTTAGGTGGATCTGAGGAGTAGATGACGAGGGAGAGAGACAGAGACAGGGCACCAAAAATAATGACTGATGTGAAGAACAAAGCACAGGGCAGACTCAAGAATAAAGGGAAAAAATGTATAAATTGACTCATAGTTAAGTATCGTATGTAGCTGTCTAGCTGACTGGATTAGCTGTTTTTGTATAGATAAATGTTACATGTAAATCTATTTTCTTTTGGTTAAGTTCAGCCGACTCATGTCGCCCTGGAAAGTGCTGTAGGCATTGGGTGGTCTCATAGCACTTCTTATTATTTGAATAATGTTACATACACATAATTGGAAACTGTGTAAACTTGCACATCATGTGTTATTGAATAAGATATGAATTTTATTTGGATGGAATTTACACTTCATCTAATAATGGATAAAATGTGCAATGTCCAATACAAGCTATATTCTATTGCATAATTCATTATTTTTATTTCTTTGATAATGTTAAACACTAAAACTTATTTCTTAAAAAATTCCTGAAACACTAATTTAATTTTGAAATAATTTTAACATTAACAAATAAATCCCACCCAACGCCAATCTCCTTTGATGAAGTATACTACTGTCAAATAAATTTTCTGATGACTTAAAGACTATTCAATCCCTTATTTTGTTAAAATATTAGTTCTTAGAGACTCAAAACAATTTTTGAAAGCACTAAAATGATATCATATTTTAATTCTTAGGGCTCATTTAATTTAAAAGACTTTAAAGGACTAATGTGAGATCATGTTTTAATTTTCCTCAAGTATGCCAGATGCAAATGAGCATTAGTTGGTCACTGGTTAGCGTCGAGACCGTGAGTAAAGTTTGGTGGATGTAGGTTGGTCCGCAGAGGGGTAGGATGGGACAATATAAAATACACGAGTCATTGACAAGGGTGATAGATAGATAATAAAACTTCATCCTCTGAAGAGTTACTTCCAAAGTTGGGGAAAACTCAGGAAAGAGACTGATGATAGAATTTTATTATAAAATTTTTATCAAATAGTTGTCTTTGATAGAGTTTTTTTTTTTTTTCTGAATTGCTTTACAATAATTTTTAAAGAGGTTAATTTTAATACCACCTTTAAATGAATGCACATAAAAATTCTTTCTGTACTCTGTAGACAGTAGAGCCTGATTTAAATCATTATATTGTAAATTCCATACAGCTACTGTTCCATAAAAGTTGGACTTGAAAACAACAAGTTAACAAACGCAAAAGAATTCATCAAATAATTTAGCATTACTTAAAAAACTTGTGATTTTTTGTAGCCAAATTTCCCATATTATCAATTTCATATTTCTAACGCAACGGGTGAAAATTATTATCGCATTGAATTTCAAGACTAGGGAGAAATACAAAGTACAAAAAAAGAGTCAAGACACATAAAGGAAAGGAGAAAAGAAATCATGCAACCCTCAGCTTGCTCAGATTAACATGATTTACATCATGGAAAGTGCTGAGAAGACCTTGGCAAGACTATCAATGCTTGGAATCTTCTTCTTCACAGAATTTGGAGTACTGTTCTGAATCCATCAAGTTGTTTAGTTCACCACTGCCACTCACTTCAACTTTAATTATCCATCCATCCTGATAAGGGCTAGAGTTCACCTACAATAAGAAAAGCAAGACAACATATAAACACATGGTGCATTCATATAAATTCATTGTGATCTTAAAACCTTACCTAAGCTTGGTGATCCAATATTTCAGGAAGTACAAACAAATTTTAAAAAAGGGGAAAAAACACAGAAACAGTGTTTTAAAAAAAGGGGAGAAATACACAGTAACACAGTTTTCATATGCTGTTTTTGTTGCAAGAACTCTTGTAAGAATAAGGAAATGAAACTCACCAAAGCGGGAGAGCTATTAAGCTTGTCATTAACTTCAACCACTTTTCCTGAAACAGGAGAGTTGATGTCACTAGTTGCTTTCACACTTTCAACTGCACCAAAGCTTTCTCCTTGTGTTACAGTCTTTCCTACTTCAGGCAATTCCACATATACAACATCGCCCAAATGATCTTGTGCATGATCAGTTATGCCAATAGTTGCAGATTTTCCATCAACTTTCACCCACTCGTAGAATCGGCATACTTCAGATCTTTAACAACTGTAGGTGTAAAAGAAAAGAAGGTAGGTTTGTCACAAAATACAATAACTAACTTTATTCCCAAATCAGCCATCAAGTAAATCAGGCTAATTCGCATTTTTGCTTATTGCATCATGTTAACAAAGAGCGGCTCTCTTCTAAGTAAATAGCAATTTGATCAGCCGTGTTGTTGGAAGAACCTGACTGTTCCTTGAACTAGCTGAGCAAGAGACAGAACAAAGAGCTAAAAAATAATTGTAGAATATATCAATGGTATAGTAAGAAGAATAATTGCCCTTTGCATTTTATCTTGCTTGAGTTCTTATGTAAGATGCTGAAAAGTTAGCCACACCAAGACAATTTGATTGGAAAACAGTAAAAGCCAAAATCAATATTCCATGCCAAAAGTACTCTCTGATATCAACATAAGAAGCTAAGCTCCATTCTAATTTACCTGATATTAGAAGAAAACTAGAGCAATTTAAAGATCCCAACATAACTGGGATATTTAGGGCTTCTTGGGTTTACAGTGGATAAATTAGCTGTGAGTGGAATGTTTGGAAGAATTAATTTTGAAGAATTACTTTGAAACAATGAGTTCTGTATTGATTAGTGTTTACTCCAGAGTAATTTTGGGGGAAAGAGGATTTTTTGGGAAAAGTAAGGTAAAAATATGTACGACTCAATCAGGACAAAATGGTAACATCATGTCCAAAAGGCATATTTGTCCTGAATTTTTTTTTCTGTCCAAAAATGCCTTTATACTAAAATTAATTTGGACAGAATGAAGTTTGATCCTACAAGTAGTTCTGCAGCAATATTCCAAATGTGCACCATATGTGAAAAGGCTCTTCTCTCTGAAGTGATATAAAGCTTAATTGTTGAAACCTCAGAGAATAGGTACTACATACAGACCAAGATTCACACTATGGACGAGCATTCTAAAACCCATACACCTAAAGAAAATGCTGCAGATAATGCAAGAAACTTTCTACCCAAACTGTTCAGCAAACTGAAGAAAGTATAAAGAGATGACAACACAGTTCTGATCATTGTAAAAACATAACAGAAGAAATCAAATGTTGAGGAGTTTTTGGATTATATCAAACCAATGCAAATTGAGAGCTTTGTAGACCATAACTATTGAGAGTTAAAAGCCAGTAAAAATTGAGAAATGAACAAAACATAGGGTCTCTAGTGGGCTTGGAAACAGCAACTCAGATATGGGGTGGGAGCAAGGACCGATGACTTGAAAATAAAGTCATTAATATTCAGATCTTTTATGACTTTATCCTCTGATCAGAGAAGCTCTTTTGCCACTACGACGTGTCACAACTAAGCTACAACTTAGAAGGTAACAAGTAACAACCTTCATGTTATGTGGCATTATGATTTAAATAGTTAGCAGTCTTTCAAAGGAATCAAAACTATCATGATATTATAAATATGCAGAATCTAACGTTTAAAAATATGAAGTATATGAAGTTTATTATGGGTTTTCTTTTTCTTCTTTTCCTTCCAAGGACAGAGAACATGAAGTTTATTGAAGGGAAAAGAAAAATCTCAGCATGCACATAATGACACAACCCTTACATAGCCAACCTTCTGCCAACTACTTTTGCAAATTTTACTACTGACCCTCAAGAATGAATCAGCTATAACGTATATCCCTTCTTTTATCTATAGAGTCACAATCATGACTCTGACCTAGTAGTACTTTACTTAAATTGCCACCGCAACATATTCTAAGCATAGAAACTCTTCTATAGACTTGCAACAAGTATCCAACTTTAGCTTCAACTTAGTTTTGGTAAAAAAAAAACTCTTATTAGCTTTGTATGCAAATTTGTGCAGCGCAAGTCAATTGAGGAATTTCTTCCTCAAGACACCTCCGCTAAACAGTGATGGTGGCCATATCACATAAAACTTAAAAAGGGTGGCCCAAGCACCCACTTGGTGGGGTCTAAGGAGGGAGATATATGAGGTTATCAATTTTGCAGAAAGACTGTTAGGATTTGAACGCGTAGCCTTAAATCACAAGGGTGTTTACCATAATGTTGGGTCAAGGCTCGCCCTCTTCCATATCACATAAAACTCTAGCAATTTTTTTCTTTAGAAAATGTATCCGACTTTCCTTGACATAATTAATATTGACAAAACAAAACTATGTTCTTCCCTATCTATGTCACTGTCTATTTTGTCCCTATACTTGTCATTCACATCAACCCCAACCCTTACAAGTAATTGGGCCAGTACATTCAGAATGCGGCCCATTAAAAGGTGCAACAATATAAAATTGAAAACAGGGATGTTGGTGGTGGGTGACTCGGTGGTACTTTCTACCTCCCACCAACTCACCCACCACCTCCAAAATTCTCCACCAACAGAATGACGGTGACCAAGGCCGTCCATGGCCGAAACCCATTACTCGTGAGCAGTTAGCACGATATATTACCAGAAGAAACGTGCTATTTAACTATTATTTCCGATCCAAATGAAAAAAAAAGAGCCGAAATTTAAGATGAAACATTCAAGGATAAATATTAAAACAACAAAAAGTTACATATCCGTGTGGGTTGCCACGGATCAAGATCCATACAATAATACCATCCCCACCCCACACACACACACACACACAGACATGACACAGCACAACACAACACAACACAACCGTAAGTGATCTAATATAACAAAAACAAACGAAAAAGAAAAAAAAAACAGATCATATGGAGAAGAATAAGAAAGAGGAGATGGATCACCACTAGAAAAGGCTCTGTTGAAGACAGAGATCCTGAGGTAGGATGCAGCCCTTGAAGCCCACAACTGCCTGCAAGCCATTTCTCTTTCTCTGTCTCTGTTATGTGTGTCCAACACTTATTACTACTCAGCTGCTACTTGTATTCTCTCAATGCCCCCTTTTTAATGGTAGGGTTGGTGAAAGTTCTCCTTTTTTATTTTATTTGTTAATAAGAGAGGAAAAAAAATAATTTTGTTCATTAATTTATTAATTGCATTTATAGCGATATTAATTAATCATATCAAAATGAGTTGATTAAGGCCGAACCTGCGACAAAATTAAGCAAGGCATTCCGAAATCAGTGGACAGACATAAAAACCACTCACAGGAAGCAAAAGGGCAGTGGGTCCCCCCAGTTGGTGAGTAGAGTAGGTAGAGTGCATCACGTGATCACGATGGCACGTGAACGTGGGTCATTCACGCACGTGATGGAGGATGATCCTCTTGATTCTTGGTGTGCTCCTAGGATTCAACTCAACGGGGTAATCATATCATGTCATATACAAATTTTGTCAAGGCAGGCTTGCTTTCGACCTAGCTGTCGTGCCGTGCCTCATCAAGCTTTTAGGGAAGAATGCAGCAGCCTCATCAAGCTAATTCTGTTTTGTATTCTGTGAGCTCTCTTTATACTGTCACTATTTATTTATTTATTTATCCTCGGTTATCTTTTCTGTATTATTGTTGTTTATATGTTTGTTGTTGTTGTTGTTTTTTTGGGGATGTAAGGTTGTGCTAAGAGGTGGCAAATTGGAGCATGGGGATGGAGAGGCAGTGATAATTGGGGGTATGGTGTTGGACATTCATGCTACACCTTCAATCGCTTCAAATCCAGGAACTACCACTCCTGGCAAGGTTACTATTTACTTATCTATCCATTCATCCTGACAAAGAACAAAACAAACTCCCCGGACTCGTCTTTTATTTCAATGTATTAATATGTTGTTCTGTTATCGTTGTTTGCTTTCTTGGGGTGTGACTTATAACTAACTATGTGCTTAGTTGCTAATAAATAACCTATACGGCTATACCTATAAAGTTGCTAAGTCAGTGTACTCACTATGAACTATGAAGTCTCAAGTTTATTGGATCAGTTGAGTCAGGATGATGGAGAAATGCTTTTCAATGCTAAATGAGGGGTGATGCCAGCTCAAACTGGTTAATGATGTGAAAAGCATAAACACTCATTGCCTTAGAGGAGGATTCTAATTCTTCTTTTTCCTTAATTGAATCGTCTGGTTAACGCTGCTGACCCCATCTAATGAGACAAGACTTAATTGTTGTTGTTGTATGTGTCAGCCTATCTTACTAGAGAATTGTCAGGTCTATTATGTCCAAGGAGGTGTAGCAAGGAATGTAGCAGAGTGCATGTCAAAGCTAGGAGCCAAGCCATACATGATTAGTGCTCTCGGGTTTGACATGGCTGGTAAATAGATATTACCGCATAATTCTCTTTCCTTGCCATGATAGTTCTTCTCTTTTATCATTTATTAGTTTAATAGGAACTTTCGTAGGGAAACTTCATCTGACCTAGCATAGAATTTGTTAGTTGGTCATGGCGCAACTTGAAACATTCCTCTAATTTATATTTATCTAAAGTTGGATACATGTTTTTGTCTCACTGACTGAAACGCAAAACCACTCTGTTGTAAATGCATGCCAACGCAACCCGGTTTTGAATTGGAATGCAGTTTTAATAGGGAGGGAAAGTGTGTAGGATGGGACTGGAAATAGGAGGAGACTTCATCCCTTTGGACTGTGGAAATTAAATCTAGGGAAGAAACTTACAAAATTCTACCTTTATTCTGTTTAATTTTTATTTTCTAGGAAATCTGCTGTTGGAAAAGTGGAAATCTGCTGGCCTCTCTACAGAAGGTGATCTCTTTTGTCTTCTTGGCAGTTCATCATATAGATATGTTATAACAAAGTAAAATAATGATTTATTGTACAATATTGAATTTGAGGCAGGTATTTTGAAGGATAAAGATATTGAGACTCCTGTTGTGTGCAATATATTTGATGTGAATGGCGAGGTAGCAGCTGGTGTTGCAAGTGTGCAGGCTATTGTAAGTTGATCATCCATTTATTAAGATACTCCCAACTTAAGCAAGCTAGAAGATGTACTTCAGAACCTTTTATATATTTACATAATGATTGTTGTTATAGAATACAGAAGCATGGGAAAAGAAAATATTATACCATCATATTGTTGCAGGAAAAATATCTGACGCCTGACTGGATTTTCCACTTCAAGAGCACTTTACTTTCTGCTCCGGTGTTAATGGTTGATGCAAATCTGAGTCCTCCATCTCTGGAAGCTTCTTGTAAAAGTATGTTGCATTTTGCTCTTTTAATTATCTCCTTCCCCATCTCTGTTTGCTGGATTTTAAACTCACTCTGAATGTGATTTCTTCCCTTTGCATAAATATCCACATTCCTCAGTGGCAGCTGTTGCAGATTGTCCTGTCTGGTTTGAGCCTGTATCAGTTACTAAATCCCGAAGAATAAGCTCTATTGCAGAGTATGTGAGTGCTATACTTTATACAAACATGATATTCTTTCCTAGAACTATTTAATGATTTGGTCAAAGGTGTTTGTGAGAAGTTGGGAGTTGTAACATTCTGAAATATTTGTCAGCAACTTTCCTTTTGTTGTCTTGGTTTTCATTATTTCCTTAGTGATGCCATCCTTATGTGTTAATTTAAACTTCTATTAGCATCACTGGAAAATTCTTTAGATGTGTTATGCTGTGCATATCACACTTGTTTACATTTGTCTACACCATTGGAAATCATTGATGCTTATAAAATTCATTCATTGTGACGAAACTGTTTTCCATGATGTGTACATACATTGTTTAGGTAACATTTGCGTCTCCAAATGAAGATGAACTTATCGCAATGGCAAATGCTTTATCTGGGCATGATGAGTTCCGTCCACTTAAAGAAAATCATAAGAAAAATAACCTTTCAACAGTATCCTTATTCCAAATGCTGAAACCTGCAATATGGGTTTTGCTAGAAAAAGGCATTAAAGTGGTCCTAGTGACCCTTGGTTCAAATGGGGTGTTTTTATGCCGTAAGGGAGGGCCAAGCCGCTTTAAAGGATCTGTAGGGAAAACTTGTCGAAGCGGTTTTGGTGGAGAATTGTATAAGACTATTATGCAAAGGTGTCCACCTGATTTTTATTCTGGTTTTCCAGAACTTGGTAGAAACTCTCATCTCTTTGCCGTGCATTTGCCCTCACTTCCTGCATCGGTTGTGAGGCTTACTGGAGCTGGTGATTGCTTAGTTGGTGGAACCCTCACATCAATCTGTGCAGGATTAGATATTATGCAAAGTGTGTCGGTTGGCATCGCAGTGGCTAAAGCTGCCGTTGAGGTTGGGGCTAATGTTCCTTCTGCTTTCAGTTTAGCTGCTATTGCAGGTAAGGTCTTAGCTATGTATGCAGATATATCCATTTTATACGCCTATCTATTTGGTTCAGTTATTGCATGTCTGTTAGTTAGTTACTTTTGGTTGGTGTTCAGCGTCCCTGGTATCAAATAATTCCTCTTCCTGTAATTTATGAGTTTGGAAACTTGGCAGACCGCATGGCAGCATGTGGGCTTGAAATCTTGAATCCTTGTTTTAGAAATGCAAATTTCATGTTATAGGGAGTAAGAACCTACCAAGCCTGCTGCCATATCCATCAAATAATATTTATTGATAACAGATAATAACACAAGTAGTGATATATTACTGAGAACTCAGAAGAAGTAGGCATCAATTGGTAACCAATCAATTTGCAACCTCTTATACTTTAATCCAATAGTTTTCAATCAATATGGCATCTTATAAAAAAAAAATACAAGGGTCAAGGGATAAATGAAATTCCTTGTCCAAGTTAATGTCATGTATACACCAGAATAAGTAGAGTTACTGCACTGTACTTCTTTTGATAAATCAGAAATTTATGTTGTCCTCTTATTCATGAGTATCTTGTTCAACTATGTATTTAAGATCTTTTAACGTTTTATTTATTGGCCGTTCTTTATTGTTGGGTGCTTAGTAAGTAACCATGAAAATACCATTGGCATATACTTTTCAATTATGATCATTGTGTATCTTTCTGCAATTTTTTATTTTTTGGGGCCTCTCTTGCGCAGATGATGCTAAACACGTATACTCTAGTGCCAAAGTGCTCTTACACCAATCGATGCTATAAATTTTGAATGAGCATCATGTTAGATGAATTCGCTGGAGTTGTGACGCGCACAGGAAAGAGATATGGCACATCATCCCAAGATTCTGTCGCCATTGAAGTAAGAATGCATACTACTTACCAAAAGTGCCCACCGTCATAAAACTGAAACCGTTCGATTATTACTATTGTCTTGCCGGGCACGCTGTCAAACTGCATTTCTTATTTGCGAAATAATAAAATATAATTTGTATAGAAATTATTTTGTATGTATTGGTAGGGTTAATAGCTTTACATTGTTAATCAACAAATTTCATCAAAGTGATAAATCATAAGAAGTAACTATCATAAAAAGTAACTTTACAATATCACAATCATACATCATAATTTGGCATTTTGGTAAAATTCAATTAGATTATAGTGTAAAGTTTTTTTTTTTACACTATCATTGTATGAAAAGTAAACTAATTTATATATTTTTCAAGTATTAACTTAGGCAATAATAAAAATAGATGTTATTTCTAAATATTATCTTATTACGAATAAGTAGAGAGGTTAGATTTATTTTATATATATCATTATTTTGTTTCATAAAATGTTCAAAGAATAAGCACCGTGTAAAAAATTGAACAACAACAAAAAAATACCAAATATGAATGGTGAGGCAAAAGGGAGGGAGGACTGCGACAAAGGGTGTAACCACAACCCTAAAGCTCTATATTTGTGCACCCCAAAAATAAAATGGGCGTAGCAATGTAACCTTACATTCGTGGTGTTGGCTCCGAACGTAATCAATCGTAGAGCAATGTAAAGGACATATGACCACCGCCATAGTCGGTGTGTGGCTGATTCTTAAAAAACATGAGTATGGAAGGACAACATTCATAATTGAGATGCCAACATAGGGAAGAAATAGAAGCATTGTATGGGTGAAATTTTTGGGAAAGAGATATGGTTAGTAAGAAGAAATGGTAAAAGGAAAAAGAGACAAAAACCTGAAAATAGATAAAATTGCACGTGTATATGGGAACCACTTTGAAACAAAATTAGTTGGCAGCTTATTTCAGGAGTGAAATGGGAAAGAAGATGTTGAACATCAAAACTCAACAATTCTCTTTATTATATGTAAAGATTTATAGATAAGCAAATTGATTGTTAATTTACATTTTTTATTTTTCTAAAATATTTAAGAAAAAATAATAAATTGAAAAATAATTTTAAAAATGGGAAGTTAGAGGAATTATTATAATTAATGGTAGTTATTCTTGAAGTTGTAATTATTAAAATAGTTTCATATAGGCATAAGAGTGGTATTTTTTTTAAATTATAAAAGTTATGCATCAAATATGTAGTTATTGTGGAGAATCTAATTTATTATGTAGAGAATTACTAGTGCATTGATAGGCACACACATGGCTATTATTTCACATTTTTTATTTTCAATATAGATATTTTTTTTACAAAATAGGATTTAATTGAAATTATTAATTCAGAGTATAAATAAGTTTTAGAGATTTATTCAATTATATAATGATATATCAACAAATATAGTTATTTTTTACTCCCATAATTAAAAGGTCATATAAAAGAAGAGATTTTATTAGATGATAGTATAAAACTCTTTTAGATTTTCAGTGCATTAAAATTAAACTAAAATTAAGGGAAAGGAAAAAAAAGTTTGTGGGTCACAAAAATGTATTAGTGAATAGAGTAGTTATTGGTAGCTTGAAAGTGGGGTGGATGTTATTGAAAATGTTTATTTCTTATAATTTTATTCATCATTTTCATTTGTAAATATGTTAATAGACTTAAAAATTAATTCAATATATTGCGAAGACACCAAATAATAGTTACGGGAATTCTCTATTATATATTTTACAGATATTGTTATTATTAACTCTTAAAAGTTGAGTTAGAACTGAAATATGAATTACGATTATAGTTATCACTAATGAAAGTAAATCCTAAAAATAATATAAATATAAACATAAGCATATAAGCATAAAGAGTAAAACAATACCAGTAGTGTTCATGTTGGCACGATATCCACGCAAAAATCAAACAAAACAAAATGGACTATATTTGTATTCTGAATTACCATATTAGTTAAAACAACAAAAACAAAGAAAAAAAATACTTGTTCATTTTCCTTTTTCTTTATAAACAAATCAATGATATTTTTAAAATTTTTTGGAATAAACTTTAAATCATATTCACCATCCTATTATCAAAATAAATAAAATAAAAATACTTAAAAGATGTTAAATTCATTTCTTTAAGAAAATAACAAAAGAAAATTTAGATATGATATGAGCAAACCCAACAATGACATGAGCAATGTCAAATCTATTTACAATCCCTAACAAATTTCATCAAAAGACACTTAAAAGGTAGAACAAATTTGAAAATTAAAAAAAGTGAAAAAAATAGTGAAATTTACCCTAGTAAGGAGAGAGTTTTTAAGAGAAAGAAAGAGTTTTTCGAATTTTGAAAGATGAAAAAAGTAGGATGCCTTTTTAAAAATAGTGTAATAGTGAGCAACTTAGAAGATCAAGAAATTTTAAGGAGTTAATTCTCATTTTAATTTTTGATTTTATATTAGTGAGTGATTTTTGTCGTTAACTTTTAAAATGGTAAATTACCATGAACAGGATAAAATGTGAATCAAGTTAAACCTTTATCCCCCTTTTATTTAATATTTTGTCAATTAAATGAAGGATGTGAAACGTTATATGATACTTTACATACTATAATATTTAGTTTTATAAATTAATTTTTGGAAATAGTTGCTTGAGAATTATTTATTTCTATGTTTGTTACAATTTTGTTAGAATTATTTATGGGTATCAAGTATTTTCAGGGAATCGACATTCTCAGGTTTTGAATAGATTTCACTCTATGATAGAGGGTGGTAATAAAAGATTCTAATGAATTGGAAATACCCTCTTTATTTTAATATATCTGTCAAAAATCAAATGGCACACATATTAAGGTAAAAAAAATTTGGTAAATGAATAAAATTATATGAGTTGACAAAATTATCTCGGTATAAAAAATAAATTTCTACTAATATTGCACATATTTTCTTTCTTAAAACTAAGCATAGTCATTATTATTTCCCTCATTATTAAGGGTATGAATGAAAGAGAAAAGTAATGTTATCTAAATATTATAAATAGACGTATTTTAAAACTCAAAAAGTTAAAAAAATGACAGATATAATAAAACAAATGAGTAATAATTATCAAATAAAAATACTAAAATATCTCTAATTTATTTATTTATTTTTAGTTTTCACAATTATGATAACATTAAATATGTTAAGGATGTTTGGAAAATTATAACATTTATTCCTATAATTATGTATTATTAAACTAATAAATCTAAACTTTACTTTAAACAATTTTAACAAATAATTCCAAAAATGCTAAACCAAAGTTGTTTAAAATGTTTGGAAATGACATTCTTACATTCTTAGGAATGTAATACAGGGAATATACAAATTTAATTTTTATACACTTAATATGTAAAAAAATTTCTACACCATCATTCAATTTAATATCCCATTTTGGATGATTTTTAAATAGTGAGTATAAGATTTAATTATCTTGAATAATTTGACAATTCAAAATTGGATGACAATATAAAAAAATTTATATTGTAAATGGATCAAAATTAAACTCTAATTTAAAACCTTAAAACAAATCCCCCTGAATATTACTCTAGGGAAACAAAAAAAAAAAATTTAGATACTATAAAATGAGAATCACTCTAAAATAAAAAATTGACCGATTTTTCATCTTTAAATCAATAAAATACATATATGTGACGCCCGCCAATTAATCAATAAATTCTATATATATTTAAAAGGAAATTTTGCGTGGTATAGCACGGGAGCGCAAGAGATGATGTCAGTTTATCTCGGAAGGAATAAGAGCTGTTTACTATATATATATATATATATATATATATATATATATATATATTAATTTTGAAAATCATATAATAATGTTTTTATTAATAATAATCAAAATATCATTAGATAACTAATAATAAAAATTAACTTATATATATATATATATATATATATATATATATATATATATATATATATATATTTCCTCCCATACCATCATGCCCTCGTCGAGTTCCCAATTAACCTTCACGTCCTTCTTCTTCTCACGCTTCCCTCTTCCCCACACCAAAACCAAACCCTCCTCCTATCTTCCTTCATCGGTACGCTTTCTCTTTTTCTCTACTTTTTTCTTTTCACCCTCTTTCACTTCTATTCTCACTCCTTCTTCTTCTTCTTCCTTACTTCTGCATTTTCCCTTCTTTATTCCCTTATCAATCAACGTCTTACGCACTTTCATGCTCTTTGCTTCTTCTCCTATTTTTATCCACATTTTTTTATTAATATTATTTTTCGCATGAATTTATCGATTTCGTTCGACAATTTTTCCTGCTCCGATCAGACTGTGAGGTACTTTCTTTTTTTTACTCTATTTGGCGTTTGAGATTTTTTTATGTTTTTTTCTTTTTGCTAAGAATCAAAAAATTAAAATAAATAGAAACACCTTACGTTAGGTTTGTTTTGAGCGAGGTTAATCGTACTGAACTGAAAATCGATATCGCATTGGGACGAAAGCTTGTGTGCTTTTTCTTGTACGTATTCACAAATCACCGGTTATCGAGGACAGAGTTTACTGATTGTGACTATGGAATATAGCAATTATGCAAAAAAATTATGGTTAATGGTTGAAGCTCGAAAGGTGATTATTATGCGTGATTATATATTTTTATTTATGCAGTGCAATCCGTTATGTTTGTTTTCTGATGTGACAGCATCGTGTAATAAAAGATTTAAAGATAGAAATGGGGTTCTATGTTAAGCACAACAATGCTGATGGAAAAGACCCGGATTTCGGCGCGATCTTCATGTTGAATAGTGGAACAAGCAGGGAATGTTTCGAGAGGGGACTGTTTGGTCTGCCATCGTCTGCAATCCAGTTTGTGGAACAGGTTAAGACTGGAATGATTCTGTTTCTATTCGAATATGAGAAGCGGCAACTTCATGGTGTGTTCAAGGCTACCAGTGATGGTGCTATCAATATTGTGCCTCGTGCCTTTAGTTCGTCGAGGAAGCAATTCCCTGCTCAGGTAAGAATCCATCGCCTTTCGGATAAGATGGCGGGGATAAGATTAGGCATTTGGTCTTTACCTGGTGTAAAGCACATGATCGTTTTAAAAGGGATTTCTCTTTTAGATATGTTGAGAGGATAGGAAGCCTCTATTTCGTTGAAGGTCTGTTTGGATGTTGGAATTAGAATTATAATGTAGAATTTCAATTTCAATTCCAACTTCTTTAGAAATGGAATTGACTTAGAATCTTAAATCTTAGAATTGACTTCGAATTTTCCAACATGATTGTTAGAAAATAAATGATGATAAAGAGAAAAAAAAACTATATAGATTTTAATGAGGAGGGAGATATTGAATAAATTTTAGAATTGACAATTCATAGGATATAGGTTAGAGATTAAGAAGAGTCTATTTTAGTTGTTTTTTAATTCATGAAATTGGATTCTGGAATTATAATTCCAATTACAAGCTCCAATTCCATACTCAGTTTCTAACACCAAATGGGATGTGATAGTTTTTTCTGTTGTTTGTTTTTGTTAATGTAAAGAGGATGTCTTTGTATTTTTTCCCTCTTCATTTTATAAAGCTCTTCTAATATCAAAGAGAGAGAAGAAAAAAAAAGAGTAAAGAATCCATCCCCTTCCCTCATTTTCTCAATTTCAATAGGAGTAAAGCATTCCTTTGATCCCGGGCACTTAGTGATTAGTGAAATTTTCTCACTTTGATTAATATCGTGGTCTCACTTTCTCATTGATCATGCTGTAGGTTAAGTTCATTCCAATTTGGCACTGTAAACCACTCTCAGAAAGTGTATTCCGTGATGCAATCAGAGAAAATTACTTTTCTGCCAACAAGTTTAACTTCGGGCTATCTGAAAAGCAGGTCTGCTCTTGTACATGATTAGTTTTCAATGAAGTGAGAAATTGTTTCTTACAGATTTTACATCAATCTGATTTTCTAGCTGTTGTGTAGGTTCATAAACTTCTACATTTGTTCAGTATGAGAAAGCTAGAAATGGAGGCTCCTGGGAGACCATTGACCAGAAAGAAATACTTGAGATCAGAGTCATACCCAGTGGAAAAATTTGGAAGATCTGTTGATCATGGAAGGCATGTAGAAAGTGTTAAAGATGAGCAAGGTGTGGATGCTAACACTTCACCCATCACGAGGCATGAATTCCAAGGAGATTCACTTCAGTACTATGGTGAAGCTGAAAATATTGGATTTAATGCAAGTGGAGTAAATAAGCAAGGAAGAGTTGTTGACACAGTGGATACTAGAAGCAGATATGGTGGTGACTATTTAGCATTACAAGATGAATTTGGGTATGCTACACATGAGAAAGAACATCATATGGATATCCATCTCAGGCCAACCATCTCAAGTCGATTCTCCAGAAGCCCATCTGACAAAATTATAGTTCACGGTGATGGCGAGTTACCAACAAGCCACAGGTTGAGTGAAGACCTGAGAAAGACTGGTCAGAGGATGGTATTTTCAGATGATAATCCCAGTTTAAATCATTCCGATGTCAATATGTCGGTATTTTATGGCAAGCCCATTTTAGAGCATAATTCTTTGGTTCAAAATCAGCCCAGGCCTACTTCTGCAATGATTCAGCCAACCTATGCAGAGATCTTAAGCGATTCTTGTGCGACACATGGAGATGCAGGTTCCAAGAGCACCTTTCTGTTTGATCCAGATTATGCTCCAAGATCACCTATTTTGGAGCATAATTCTTTGGCTCCAAATAAGCTTAGGCCGACCTCTACTACGACTCAACCTATTAATTCTTTTGTATCGCTTGGAGGTTCAGGTTCTAAGACCACCCTTCTGTATGATCCAGATTATCCTGGTTTAAATTTTAGTTATTCTCCATCTGTTAGAAATAATAATGGTTCAAATTCAATAAGAGAGAGTGCTTATCTTTCAAACAACTGTGGAAGGAGTTCCTTGAGTAATCAAACTTGTCTCATGCCTACCGAACTGAATGACATGAATAGATGCCACGATGATGGTTATGACTTTCTAAATCATAGTCTGCATCATAGCGATAGGGATAAGCCTTTGAATGTGGCTCAGAATGCTGACCAGTTTGCAGCAGGATCTGTTGTATATGAGGCTCATAGCAGCATGCCTGCCTTAAACTCTTCATCAGCTCTAATCCCTCCTTCAGATATTGGAAATAGTGACAGGGCACATGAGCCCTTTTCTTCCTTGTTCGACAGTGGCAAATCATACATAGGCAATGGTGTCCATCCCATAGCATTGGGAGCAAACCTAGGTCATGAGATGACACTAGAGAAGAACAATGAATCCTTTACCCCTGATATTCCTTGGGCAAATGAGGGTTATTCCCAAGTCCAGTATGGTGATCCATTAGTCCGTGAATATGATAGTGAATATTATGGTAATTCTCAAAACAATAGTTCTGGTCACCCAAAGAAGAAAAGTAGTGTGTTTTCTCGTTTAACTTTTATGCAGGATGTTAAGAAACAAGAAAAGGGAAGCAAAGCTTTGAGGGAGGGATATGATTTCAACACCTCAGTTGACGAAGTGATGGAAATGGTTTGTCAGAGTCACAGTCAATGGATGCCAAGTAGAAAGCCAAAGCCATTAGTTAAGCGCAGCAAAGCTGAAAGTTTGGAGGATAAAACTCAAATCATTAGCTCAAGGATCAAGAGTGATTGCTTTGAAAATATCTTTGATGACATAAGTATGGATTTGGCTGCTGCAAGTAGCGACAATGCTAGTGAAACACCTAAAGAGACATGTTTTGTGGATTTCAAGCGTAGAAGCAAAGTGAGAAAACTTAATGATGAGAGCGAGATCAGAAGCTCCAACGAGAGTGTAAAGAGTGAGAATGTGGTTCTTGTGCAACAAAAGAGAAGAAAGTTGATACGCCCAAGTTTCAACAAGAATGCAACTTCTGATCATGCTGGCATTGATCTTGGCACGCCTCAAAATTTACATGTTCCCTTGTTGCACGAAAGTTCCAATTTAAGTAATGCAAGTGAAAACTGTTGCGCTTTGGTTAAGACTGAGGATAGCCTTAAAACAGATGCTGGAGGACAAAACTTTATTGGTCAAACACATTCTGAAGATAAGAGTAGTCATGCCAGGGGATTTGTCTGTGATGAAGGATTAAAAGCAAGAGATGGTACTCTTGCCGCAGCTAATGATGGATCAAAGTGCCTGGAGAACATAAATAACCAGAATGCTTCTTCTTTAGCCTCCTGCGAAGACAAAAGTTGTCATATTCAGAAAGGCTTGCGGACTATGGATAGTGTCAAGGCAGTATCTCTGGACATGGAATCATTGCATTCAGTTTGTAAAGAACATCATCGTGCAGATGTTGTTATATGTGCTGATAGAGGTGTTAAAACTGAAGGAGGAATGTCAAAAGATGGCATCTCCTCCGGTACTGTTGAAGTTAAAGAAGGATCTGACTCTTCACAAAAGTCTGGTTATGAAAATGCTTCGAATGAAACTTCTTGTCATATCAATGAAGGCTTGCATGTTCCAGAAAGTTTAAAATCAGTATCTCGGGACAAAGAATCACTGCATTCAAGTTGTCAAGAACATGATGCAGATAAGATTTTATGTGCTGGCAGAGGTATTAATACAGAAGACGAAATGCCACAAGATGGTGGGTCCTCCTTTGCTATTGAAGATAAAAATAGGTTTGAATGTATACAGAACTCTGGTCGTGAAAAAGCTCCAAGTGAAACTTCTTCTCACGTCAAGGAAGCCTCACGGGTGATAAATAGTATAAAATCAGTATCTCTGGCTGCAGAAGCACTGCATTCAATTTGTGAAGAACCTCATAACAAGATCGTATGTGCTGGTAGAGGTGTTGATACTGAAAAAGATTTGTCAAGAGATGGTGGCTCCTCCTTCCCTACTATTGAAGTTAAAGATGGCTCTGAATCTGACTGTTTACAGAACTCTGGTAATGAGAATGGTCCAATTGCTGCTGCTTATACGAAGGAAGGCATGTGTATGACTGAGAGTGTAAATTCAGTGTCACAGAATCGCTAAATTTGACATGTCATGAGCACCATGTAGATATGATCATATGTGCTGGCAGAGGAGGTATTGAAACTGCAGAAGAAATGTCAAAAGATGGCAGCTCGTCCTTTACTACTCAATTTACAGATGGCTTACAGAACTCCCGCAATGGCAGTGTAAAAATTGCAACTTCTGAACAGAAAACAGAAGATGGTTTGAGTGGTCATCTAGGTTTCGTATATGTCAATCTCTCAATGGCAATAGTATAAAGTTCAGAATATGAAGTTCTGAGAATTTTGATATAGACCTTACTGTTGTTATTTTGGGGAGCCTGCAGTCGGTAGGAGATAAAGTGCTTGTTTGGGTCACATTTTGAGGAGAAATTGCGCTTTTTGATGCACTTTTATGCGAAGTAAAGATGTTAGTTCTATCAAAAACTACTTTTGACATTCCTTAAAAGGTGAAACAAACAAGATTAAAAGTAGCTGTAAATTACCATGCTGTGTGCGCTTAGGATTTTCTTCAACTGTCGGAAACAGAGAACAATGCCTTTTTTATCGTTCAATTTTTTGCGAGTTGATATATTAATCTTTTAGGAGAAATGATCGGAGGCTATAAATTTTCATTTCTATTTTCGAGCTTAATGCCTCAAGTACAGCATGCACGTGTGACCCGACAAAATAATCACGCCGAATATGACAATGACCATTTAGAATATATGATCCAAAGAAATCATATTTGAATATCTAAAAGTAAATATTTCAATAAATATTTATTTTATTATTATTAAATATAATAATAATTTTAATTTATTTTTCATCACATTTAAAAATGATAAAATAAATATGGCTCTCAAATGTTCAAAGAGCCTTACTCATTTCAAAAATGAGAAAACTACTTTTGACATTCCTTAAAAGGTGAAACAAACGAGATTAAAAAGTAGTTGTAAATTACTATGCTGTGTGTGCTTAGGATTTTCTTCAACTGTCGGAAACAGAGAACAATGCCTTTTTTTTTCCATTTTTTGCGAGTTGATATATTAATCTTTTCGGAGAAATGATCGGAGGCTATAAATTTTCATTTCTGTTTTCGAGCTTAATGCCTCAAGTACAGCATGCACGTGTGACCCGACAAAATAATAACACAATGACCATTTAGAATATATGATTCAAAATAATCATATTTAAATATTCAAAAATAAATATACTAATAAAATATTTATTTTATTATTATTAAATATAATAATAATTTTAATTTATTTTATTTTTTTATCACATCTAAAAATAATATAATAAATATAACTCTTAAATATTCAAATAGCATTACTCATTTCAAAAAATGAGAAAAGGAATCTATTGGGAGGTGGGTAGCACGTAACGTCAAAGGCTTGGATTTTTAGGTGTTGTCAAATTTTTTTTCGACGAGGTGTAGTCATCTTGAGTTGTATTTGAAAGTGTGAGATCATAGTATCCATTATCCATCCATCCTTTATTTTTTAAGTAAATTCTTATTTGGTCGAAATATTTTGGAATAAATTAATGTTCTGATTCTAAGGTTTTCTATTGATCATTTACAATTTAAAAAATAAGATAAATTGATTTTTTTACACTGATCCATATAATAAAAAAATATTGTATGAAATGATCAATTTATTATTATTTTTTGAATCATGAAATTAATATAAAACTTTCAAATCTTAAAGGATTAATTTGTTCTCATATATTTTGAGACTAAAAGGCTGTTCCTTTAATTTTCAGTTTCATTTTCAATTTTCTAGTTTTCAAAATTTGTGAAGGAAATACTAAAATTTTAAAAACTATAAATTTCAGTTTTAGAATTTTTAATTTTTCCTTCACAAATTCTGAAAATTTGAAAACTGAAATTTCAAAAAACAGCCCCTAAAATGATCAGTTAGATTTTTGTTTTATGATATTTCTCTATCATATTTCTTAGTATTAGATGGTTGCAATGTGCATGTTGTGGTGATTTTATTTAATATGATGATAAAATGCGTTTATTTAATATTTTTCCGTAAAGGCATAATTAAGGGAAATATAAATATAAATTTCTTTACATGCTACACTATAATTTCGTGCATTCCTTCATTTTATAGTAAGAAAAAGAAAAAGGTTTTGATTTTTAGCATTCCAAGAATATCAATACTATCTTAAATTTAAGAATTATAATTTAATTATAAATATTTAAAATATTAATAAATTTAATTAACAGTGACAAATTTTTCAAAGGAGAAGAAAACAAACCCCTCCCATGTCAGCAGTAGCAGCAGTACCAGTACCACCCCCTCCTTGTTCTGGATCTGGATCGCGGGGTTAATGCCATGTGAATCACTGTGATTGTTCGATCCTCATGATCCGGAAATGGTGGAAACATCAAACCATGACCATCAGCAACCATTGGTGCTGAAATCAGCGATATCCTCAAGGGTTCTGGTGTTGACCCTAACCATCATCTGGCGGATCCTGGCCTCCCCTTACGACACCTCCGCACCCTTAAACCCTCCCTGCCTCACTAACACCACCAACGCCACTCATGCATCCCCAGCCCCACTCTTCCCCGCCCTCGCTTCCGCCCTCGAAAACGGCGTCGTCTGGGACTCCGTCTACTTCCTCCGCATCGCCCACTGCGGTGGCTACGAGTACGAGCAGTCCTACGCTTTCTTGCCCCTCCTCCCCATCTCCATTTCCTTCCTCTCTCGCCCTCTTTCCCCACTTCTTGCTCCCTTCATTGGCCGCAGAGCCCTTCTCGCGCTTTCCGGCTACGTAATCAACAACCTCGCTTTTGTCTTCGCTGCCCTTTACTTTCACAGGCTTTCCACGGCTGTCTTGAAGGACCCTGAAATTGCATTGCGGGCTACGGTTTTGTTCTGCTTTAATCCGGCTTCCATCTTTTATTCATCAATGTAATGCTCTCGTTCTCATTTTGTGTGATTGTTCCTTTTTGGCGGCTTTACTTAGATGCTGGTTAAACTGGGTTTGTTATTTTGGGTTTGCAATTGCAGATACTCGGAGAGTTTGTATGCTCTTTTTTCTTTTGGAGGGTTGTACCACTTCTTATCGGGTGGAGATAATCTTGCTGTTATCTTTTTTGCTCTTTCTGGTTGTGCGAGGTCTAATGGGGTGCTCAATGCTGGCTACCTCTGCTTTCAGACAATGCATCGGGCTTATGATGCTATGTTTCAGAATAAGCATGTTGCTGTGAGTTCCTTCATGCTTCTCCTCTCTCGTCTGTGAATTCATGATATCGGTGGCTATGTTGTTGTTTTCTTTTGGGAGACAATTTTTCAAAAGCCTCTGTTTAATTCGACTGAATTATGCACTGTATTGATGTTTGGTGAAGTCTTTTTTTTTTTTCACTGTTGAAATACTGCCTGAGGAGTTTCTAGAGTTGCAATTTACAAATATACTTATTGATGCTTGATAATGAAGGAGAAGGAGAAATCAACGAACAACGCTTCTATTTTTTACTACTTGAAGATATATATTTGCTTCTTGATTATTTAGAATGTTTGATGGCTAACTTTGTTAACAAGGGTTGCAGATGCTTATGATATTAAGGACGGAAGGAGGGGGAAGGGGTGGATCATAATGTTATATGGCTATATGCTATAAAAGGGAAGAAAAATAGGTCATAGAGGAAGTGGTCATAGAGTAGAAAGTAAATATACCAAGAACAGTTCATCTTCTTTTTCCATTAAGTTGGGCCTTAACCATATGCTACAGAAATATTTGTAGACCTGCCACTTAGTCATAGCTTAAGTCGTTAGACTACATTTCTAGGATTGATTCCTGCATCTATTGAAAAGGAAAAAAGTTTTCCAACATAGTTACTTTCTATTCTTAACAGGAACTTTCGATTGATCCTTTTTTTGTCATTTTTCCAGCTGGCATTGCAGATTGTTATTGCTGGAGTTTTACGTAGTGTATGTATTTTTGCTCCATTTGTAGCTTTCCAAGCTTATGGGTATTACAATATGTGTATGGGACGTCATCCTGATGAAACAAGGCCTTGGTGCAAGGCAAGGGTACCGTTGCTTTACAATTACATACAAAGTCATTATTGGTATGTTCATTTTCAAGTTCCAAAAGTGTTGTTAATTTATATTGCTGATACTATGCTATTGGCTGAATTATTATAATTTAGAGTCTAGCCTGTGCAACCTGTTACAATATTTTATCTCCATAGTCATAAAGATGTTTACACATTTAGATGTTCCAGTGAATTTGTTAATTTCTGATTGTCCAGGGGTGTAGGTTTCTTGAGATATTTTCAGTTGAAACAGTTGCCTAACTTTCTTCTCGCATCCCCAATACTGTCTCTGGCACTTTGCTCAGTTGTCCACTATGCTAAGTCAAGGCCTCAGAACTTTTTCTCACTGGGTTTTCAAACTTCTATTGAAGAGAGGAATTGCGAAGTGTTGTTTTTGACAGATGGTGTCTCAAGGTCCAAAGCAGCTGGCCATGTGGTTAAATCTTCTGTCAGGGCAAAAGGTATAACATTCAAATAGATAATTGCGTTTTGCACTTGTTGCATATTTGGAAGTATATTGCCGTGTGAGGAATGGTGCATAGTGGGTTTCAGATTAAAATCCACTCTGACTCTTTCCATATAGTGGTACTATTTTTGAATTCCTCTGCATCACCGTGGTGCTGCCATTTGTGTTTTTAGTCTTGTCATTTCTATATGGTGATCTGTACAGTCATAGGCTGTCTTAATTCCTTAATCCATTGTGCTATACAGTATGGAAGTGCATATAATCCTGCAAATTTGGATAAATCATAGGTTAAATTTTACTATCATTTTAACTATCACACTACCGATACTCTTGATACAGAAAGTTCCAATCTTACTCGGAGAAAGAAGGTGACTGAAGCAGTTGGTGAAGTCCCAATAGAAGCTGAGCCAGCAGCCAAGCCAGGATACTTATCTGCATCTGTTCTCCCATTTGTATTGCACTTGGGATTCTTGGCAGGCACTGCTTTCCTTGTCATGCATGTACAGGTTAGCACCAACTTCCTTGTTGACTTTCTGCTTCTGTTTATCATGTTAAGAGACCTAAATACGAAAAGCTGACAATTGTCAACTTGAACCTCTGCTGATCATCATGATTTGTTAAGACCTGGTCCTGAGTATTGCTTAAATATGCAGGTTGGTTAATTAGGGCCTACTTAGTACGAATGAGACTAGGAGGTGAAAAATGGGGGAATGATAATTTACAATTTTATGTAGTCTTTGTGGTTCAAAAAGAAAATTCAAATAATATTTGGATGCAAAGTATGTTTAGAAAATAGAAATATCTTTCACTTTCGTTCTTCTCTTTTCTGTCCCAACTTGTTACTCTTACTGAATTCACTTTTTAGTCAATTGTCAAATCTTTTTGTGGCTTTGAATGGCTGAAGTATTTTAATTCTTAGGCTGCATTTGGAGACTGTCCTAAGACAACGGAGATGAGACAATAGAGATGAAGACATGAAAAAGACTGTTTCTATATTATATTTGGTAGTAGAATATAAGACATGACTATTGACTTTGTATTTTGTTTAGAAACATAGGACAAGACAAAAAATACAATGTAAAGACATTATCTACCCTTGTCAGACCACCACCACCAGTCGCCACTGCCCTGAACCACCCATGATAGTGAGGATAAAAAGGGAAATATTAAATATATATAGGGACATTATTGGGAAAAAAATATTAAATTTCTTCTCACTCCATATTAGAGGTACAGAATTTTTTGTATTGTGTCCCAAGACAAAAAAATTTTCTGTATTTTGTACCTATTTCCACAATCAAACAACTTTATATCTCTAGTGTTTCTGAATTTTTTGTCTTGACACAGAAACCAAATGCTACCTTACTAATGTGAATTTTTGGTAATTGACATATGACAGGTTGCAACTCGTTTCTTGTCTTCCAGCCCTCCTATTTATTGGTTTGCTTCATATATAATGACATGTCCTGCAAAATGGCGTAGATGGGGATACGTGATTTGGGCATACTCTGCTGCCTATATTTTTCTTGGCAGTTTGCTGTTTTCAAATTTCTATCCTTTTACTTGAAGATGTATAGATGGTTCTCATTGAAAGCTGCGGGCTTTCTATATCATGCAATGCACGTAGGCATAGCTAGTATTAGGTGTTACTGCTGAATTTCGGATGCATGTTACTTAGCTGCATATTGGCGGTGGCTATTTGAAAAAGTGAGGGCAGAAGCAATTTACTCGCATTTTGTTTTTTCAATTTTCTTTTTTTGTTTGAGTTTTTTCAGTTTTAATTTTCATTTTCAGTTTTCTAATTTTTCAAATTTTGAAAAGAAATATTGAAATTTTTGAAATCTATAAATTTTAGTGTTAGCCTTTCTTCCCCTTTTAGAAATATTCACAAAATTCAAAATTAAAAATTAAAATGAAATCTTAAACTGATTAACCTTAATAGGCCCGCCTCTCCTCCTCCCCCTTTTCCCCTTATGATGTGTTTCTCTAATTTTTAGTGTAGGGTGTAATCTTCCAAATGATTAATCTTAATTAAGTATAATTTTGTTCTAATTATCGCATTTGCCTATTATCCTTCTCTCTCTACTAGGTTTCTTTTTATGTTCTATAGATGGACTACATCCTGTTCGACAACCTAATTGGAAGTAAATCCCCAAATTGTCTCAAACAATATCACCTGAAGATAGATTGGCCATAACAAATAATTTCATTACTCTTGAGATCCTGTGAACAATTATAATACAAAGACGCTTTAGTCTGTAAGTCTATAGTTAGCTGTAACTTAATCGGCTTTTATAACACCCCCCCCCCCCAAAAAAAAAAACCAAAACACACCACCCAAAGAAAACAAATAGCACAAAACATTAAAGCATTAAATTCTCTGATTAAAAAAAAAATCAAATTCCAGTTTCGGTTGTATATATATTAATAACAAAATCTTTATTCCAATTTTAAGTGTAGATATATTAATGAAAGAAAAAATCTTTTTGTCATAAAGCAAGCAAAAGCAAGAAAGATAAGCAATCAACATGTAATAATGATATATGAAGAGGGTTCTAGACGTTATAGCAAATGGGAGTGGCAATGTGGGGTGGTGGTGAGGATGGAGATGAAAATGAGCTGTGATTAGGAGTGAAGATCAAGGAGTTGAGTGAGATAGGAGTGGGAGTGGTAACTGGTAAGAAGGTGATGGTTTATTGGTTATTTTATCAGTTGCAAATAATAGGAGATTTGAGATGTCCATATTTTTCAATTATAAGAACTTCAGGATTCATTTCTGTGTTAGGACCAATTTGTGTGTAAATGATATTGTCAATGACTGTTCAATCTCAGAAAATATTTATCAAAGAATATAGATTTACTTTACTCCAAGGATACGAGACTCAAATTGATTTAGGAGTTTACAGCCAAATTGATTTAATTCAACGAAATATAACCTTGAAACCACCCATGCAACAAGTGCAAGAGTTTAAAAAGAAGAGTTCGACATAAGTTAACAGACTAACCCATAATAGGAAGCTCAGCTTGAAAAAATCAAGTCTCTAAGAGCAAATTTCAAAACTCTCTCGTGTTAAATCTGCGCTTTTATCTTTTTTCAGTCAAATTATATTCGCTGTACCATTTAGATATTTTTAGTTCCATCTTATTCCCCCGAAGTTGGGTCCGCTACACGTAACTCTAGCATCCGAAGCATAGCCCAAAACAAATGAAGCAAGTGAGGTGGCATGACAGCATTACCGGCTGGGAAAACAAAGGTACATGGAAGACACATCTTGAAGAAGAAGAAGCGCAGACGCAGAGGTCAGACACAGTAGTAGTCAGACAAATGTAGTCAATCACTATTCTGACAGAGAGAACAGTACACAATCAATCGTATAGCCTTTCTTTCTCAACATCATCATTCATTTCCCAATACAAGACAACAAGAAGACGAAGAAGAAGAAGAAGAAGAAGAAGAATGATGTTGAGAAACCTCCGATCCCGGCGGCGCTCCCCTTACGGGGCCTACCTATGCGCCGTGATCTCCGCCCTCCTCCTCCTCCTCTCAGTCTCCCTCCTCTACTCCCGCCTCTCCCTCTCCCACCCCCACCTCTACCTCCGCCGCACCCCTCCCTCCCCTTCCCTCCTCTCCGACGACCTCTCCTCCTTCGACGACCCCATCGACGAGCTCGACATCCTGGACGACCAAGACTCCGACACCGCCCTCGACGACCCTGCCGCCACATCCGGCTACTTCTACGACCCCCTAAGCGGCTCCATCCGCCGCTCCTTCAGAACCCCTCGCTCCGCCATCCACCATTGGCCCCACGACCCCCAACCCGACCGCGACCCTCTCCGCTTCACCCTGGGATCAGGGGATCGCGCTAAGGCCGCGATTGGCTCCGACGACCTCCCCGTCGAGAACGAGGTCAGGAGGATGGCGGCTCAGGTGACCGCCATCGAGGATGCGCTTCTTGTGAGAAGCAGTTCCCCACTCAGGGAAGGGTGGGGTGACTGGTTCGACAAGAAAGCAGTTTTCTTGAGGAAGGATAGAATGTTCAGGTCCAATTTCGATGTTCTGAATCCCATGAACAACCCCATTCTCCAAGATCCAGACGGTGTTGGCGTCTCCGGGTTCACCAGGGGTGACAGGATCTTGCAGAAGCTGTGGCTGAACGAGTTCAAGAGAGTGCCCTTTCCCGGTAAGAAGACTCTCACCATTGATAAGAATAATAATAATGGCAATGTAGATAGTTTGAAGATCGATAGAAGAAGAGAGTTAACAACAAAGAGTGTGAGTAGTAGTGAGACCAAAGGAGGAGGTGCTGAGCGCAGGACTTTGAATGGTGAGAATGAATCTGTCAATGATGGTGGTGATCTTGATCGTGAAAATAGCAAGTTTTCTTCAGTGAGTGGAGAGAGTAGGCAACGCAAGAGTATGGAGTTTGGGGATCATATATATGCTGATGGTAAGACTTGGGGATACTATCCTGGATTGCCACTGCATTTGTCGTTTACGGATTTCATGGAAGAGTTTTTCAGGGTGGGGCAATGCAGTATTAGGGTGTTCATGGTGTGGAATTCGCCGCCTTGGATGTATAGTGTTCGGCATCAGCGTGGCCTTGAGAGTCTGCTCTCTCGTCACCCTGATGCCTGTGTTGTGGTGTTCTCGGAGACGATTGAGCTTGATTTCTTCAAAGATAGCTTCGTCAAGGACGGGTACTTATGATCCACCCTTCCCTGCCTTGCCTTTTGTACTGCATTGCTTGTGTTTGTTGTTTGAGTTTTCACCCTTTTAGTTAGTTAAGGTGTTATTGCTTTTTTCAGTTACAAAGTTGCTGTTGCTATGCCGAATCTTGATGAGCTGCTCAAGGGTACACCAGCACACATTTTTTCCTCTGTGTGGTTTGAATGGAGAAAGACTAAGTTCTATGCTATTCATTCCAGTGAACTTATCCGTCTTGTGGCTCTGTACAAGTAAGTCTGCTCCATTGTGTTTGTGTTGGCCACATGTTCATTTTTCTTCTGCACCATATTGTTCAGTTTCATGGCCTGTGACTTGTTAAGATGAAATCAGTGATATAGAAAGAAATCCATCTCTTCTGCTGTTCTACTCTGATTCTGTACCCTTTCTCTTTTCTCCTTCAGTTTCTTCCTCTTTATCCCTGAGATACCGTTTGTAGTCTTGGCAGCATAAGTCGGTAGCAGTTTTGCAATTGTAAAGTAATTTTGCGATGTATTGGACACGCTGATGGTATTTACTCCAGCTTTGCTATGTGTTAATTAGACTAAGCTCTGAGCTGGCTACTTTATATGTTCTTTTATGTTTTTGTGAGTTGCATAATCAAAATGATGAATTAGAGCAGAGACATTTTTCTTTCCTTTTACCAGGTATGGTGGGATCTATCTAGACTCAGATATCATAGTTTTGAAGCCAATTTCTTTCCTCAACAACTCCGTGGGTATGGAGGACGATCATGGAGCTGGAAGTTCTTTGAATGGTGCTGTGATGGCCTTTGGAAGGCACAGGTATTGTTAGCGTAGCTTTTAAATTTCCAGAGTTATTACATTTTGTAAACATGATTTTCTAGGAGCCATCAAAATGAGGATTCTTGAACGTCCTAATTCTATCCTATCATTTATTAGCATGTGTACTTTTCTAGCTTGATAAATTTCACTATTGTCGCTGTTATTGTCTTACAGAGATGAACAGAAATTTATACTTATGCAAGCTTAATAAATATGCTTGTAACTTTTGAATCTCTTAATCTATTGTCAGCGTCATGTAATAGCTGATGCAGTGAAAGTTGGATGCTGGTTATTAGCATCAATATGAGGTTGAATGAAAGATGCAAATCTTAATTTGAAGCTCTGATCAGAGAAATCTTGGATTTAGATGTGGACACAAATTATACATATGCATTCATTTGATTGAAATATTTTGTGACCAAATGTTTTGAGGTTATTTATGAACATTTTGATGGAAATGTTGTCTTCCCATGCTTTTTTGTACTCAATTCGGATGATAGGTGCAAATGCAATTCATTTGTTTTGCATTGTTTGGCACTTTCATTGAGATTGATTCTTCATTTCGTACAGTCTGTTCATAAAGGAGTGCTTGGAAGAGTTCTATATGACTTATGATGATACCCGTTTGAGATGGAACGGTGCTGATCTGTTAACAAGGGTTGCACAAAAATTTTTCGGAGAGGAGAATAGATATGTTAAACAGTTGGAGTTGAAAGTGGAACCCCCTTATACCTTCTTCCCTATCAGTTCTCATAATATCACAAGGTAACTTTAACATTTCTCTCGAATTGGAATGCATTATTGACATATGGTTGATTAGAAACACCACTTAGCTGAGGCATTTTTCACTGGTTGGCTTTATTGGTCAAGAGTCGAGCCTAATTTGGAAAGTGATGACTGCAAAACAGAATTCTTATTATTTCTTTTATAGTGCTTCTGTGCCTTAACTGAATTAACTGCAAAACAGATTCTTTATTACACCGGCAACTGAAACTGAGAAAGCTCAGCAAGATGTTCTGTTAGAAAAAATACTGCACGAATCATTGACATTTCATTTCTGGAACAGCTTGACGTCCTCTCTCATCCCAGAACCAGATAGCCTCGTGAGTAGGCTTATGAATTATGCGTGTATCCGATGTCTGGAATTACTGTAAATGTCAACTTACACCAATCCTGTCTTGAGCTTCCACACAGCACCTCATACTAGGAAAGCTATTGATCTTTGGCTAATACTCAACGTTTTATGCTTGAAGCCATATTACAGCTCTTTACATTGCAGTCTAGAAGACATCAGTTGGTTCTTGCGATTGATGTCGTTGTACAATTTTGTTGTATATGTTGTTGAGAAATACTGGCATGAAGTTCATTACCAGAAGAGAGCTAAATTATACTAAAAACCTTGTAGAGTTAGTACTTGGTAGTGTACAGCCAGCGTTACCTGATGTTCATGTATTGTATTATAGTATGCGTTAGAGATGCATGCATGGTTCATCTCTGCAAGGTTTTGGTGGAATTGCAATGTGTAACTTGATAATTTTCATTGGCCAATGAAGAAACAAAGCAAGATGTTTTGTTCTTAAAAGATTTCTAAAATTAATTTAGTCACTTAATAATGTGTTGTCATTACCTTAATTTTTTAAGGATTTTTTTTCAACATAATATGGTCTTTTCATAGTTTAATTATAATTAATGTAGTCTCTAAAGAAAAAGAAGACAATGATTTAACAGGAACAGAATTAATTCTTTTGAATGGAATGAAATTCTCGGTAAAATATAAATGCTTGCAAATAGAACTTTTTGCATTTGTTCTAGTCCATCGTAGGAAATCTACTGAAGATTCCCAGATTTGTGTTGTTTTTTCTCTCAAGTTTTTGCCTCAGTCGGAACGCTCCTTTTTCATCTGAAGTCAACATAGTTCTGAACCAGACAGGCCATTTTGGATCTGTGCCAGGCAGGGATGAGACCAGATTATTGGATTACTACTGGGCTCCTCAAGGTCTTAGGAAAAATGACCTGCTCATGGAAACTGTAATACCGTTACAATTTTATTATTTATTATATGATGTATTAGGCATATAAAAGGACCTATAAAATATACTAACTGGTCAGAAATGAATAAGAAAACACTACCTTTGTTTTATTTAAAGGTAAGGGAATTGCTGCTCGAGTCACCCTCCATTGTCAATCTAGGGACATATGCCTCCCTGAAGGATCTACCCTGTGGAACCTGTCCTCCAGTATCTTCCTTGCTTGAAAGCTAAATCGACTGCATATAATCGATGCTAAAATATCCATGTGTTTTTGTATAACATGTTCAAGACTCGAAGACTACTAAATTGATAATAATAAAGCTCTATCAAAAGAAATGAGAACAAGCCTCCAAACAACCCATACAGTAACTCTCGCCAAACAACACATACAATAACTTAAGTTTGTATTACTGATACCATAGAGGAGTGCTTTAATTATTTTGGTATGAACCTTCCATCAAGTCAAGTGAGTATCTGTTGTGCGGAAGTGGATGGCTGCAACTGTATTAATGTTAGGTGCACTTATTTCACGTGAAACGTTGTATTGACTTGTTCATCATTCATTATTGAAATAATAACTTTTTTGTTTTAAATATTTTGTGATAATTTTTAATAGTGCATGATGAATGAGTCGATAATGTGTCCAAGGTGAAATGATTTCAAAATTCAAATAGCACAACTCCTGCAACATGATGGATGAGTCACAAATGTTTTTACTATTTTACTGATATACCAAAATCGAACGTACTTGCCTATTGGTATCTACTGTTCTCTAAGTTATTCATGAATCCTTATTAATTATTATCATTACTTCTTTTAAACTCAGGAATCAGCTTCTGCCGGGCTTGTGGTACGCTTACTATCAGTGTCCTACTTTTGTTGCTATTTTCTACAATTCATGAATGATTATAACTATTGGAGAGCTTATTTTTCAAGTGATTCTTGTGTGTTCTTTTTCTGTCCCTCAATATGATCAGGAGTTGCTATTAAATGGAAAACTTACAGAACTAACGGATGCTAGAGAAATAAGATAGTTGGAAGCTGATTTAAAGAGGGTGAGTGACATACCTTTGGTTTCAAGAATGAACTTCATTTGCTTCATGTTGTGCACCTTTCTCTTCTTAGTCTTAGCACTAGTATATCTCACCAAAATTCCCAGTTTCTCTTTCATATTGCCTTTTCTTCAGGATGTAGTTCAGTCTCAATTTGAAACCTTTCTGTGTTGGCAATTAATAATGGCCTGACCCCACATTTCTTTACAATGTCCAACCTTTGAGATGGACCCTTAAATTTGAAAATGACTCTCAGTTTCAGGTTTTCAGCATCATAGTACTTGGCTAAGTCCTTGCAATCTTGCATTATAGGAACATTGAATGCAGGATAATAGCATATGAATATATGATCTGAATGGAGACCTTGCGGCACCTGCATTATAGTTGTGCAATGGCCAATAAAGGGAACACTGGGATCAGAGTTGCCAGCTGGCTTCACAAAGTGGTAACAATTAACATCTGGATCATAGCCTTCACTACTGCTTTGATGGAAGCCACTGATTATAAGGCACAGAGCGAAACCTAAGAACTTTGAATCAATGAACCACTGTTGAGGAATTTCTATGTCCAGTGAAGAATTAGGTGTTTGGTAGCTGAACCAGTCTGGGATTTCAGTTCCTGGCAAACAAATAGATATCAAAGGACCGCGAGGTGTTCCTTGTTTCAAAGAAGTAAAAGCTGCCTCAAAGGGTTGATCTGCAATGATATTGTTGCGTGAGTTCTGATCCAAGTTAATGCAATTGTAATAGAATGCAAACCTATCTTGTATTAAGACAGTCTTTGAACTTGGAACAATCTCAAGTGATCTGCAGTCAGCTGCACAAAACAATTGCAGGCAACGTGGGAGTTCGGATAGGGCCCGGAGCCTCTTGCACTCTACTAAGGTAATTTTCTGAATATGAGAGTGATCTTTGATACTCATAGGCAAGGTCTCAATGTTACATCTATCTATAGACAGATGTTCTAAAGATGGTGGAAGCTCTGGCAAATACTTAAGCCTCTGGCACTCTATTAAGGTTAGTTTTCTCAGATGAGAAAGGTCTTTGATGCTTACAGGAAGGAACTCAATATTGCTTTCATTTATTGATAAATCTTCCAAAAATTGTGGAAAATCTAGTAGACAATGAAGCCTTTTCCACTTAACCAGAGGATGATTTTGTAGATTAGAAAGATCTTTCATGCTCACAAGCAAGGAGTCGAATTTACTTTCATTTAGTAATATATCTTTCAAGGATGGTGGAAGCTCTGGTGGAGAAAATTGCTTCTTGTAGTTAGCTAAGGTAAGTTTTTTCAAATGAGAAAGATCTTTGATACTTAAAGATAACCACTCAATATTTCTTTCATCAAGGGATAAATCTTCCAAAGATGGTGGAAGGCTTGGTAGAGACCGAAGCTTCTTGCACTCAGTCAAGGCAAGTTTTTTCAGACTTGGAAGATCTTTGATGCTTGCAGGTAAATTCACAATACTGCTTCCTTTTAGTGACAAATCTGCTAAGGATGACAAATTCCATGGTTCATCCATTGTTGGCCTTTCAGAAGAGTATGGCTCATTGAAGATAAGAGGCAATTCGTCAAGTTTTGGCTTGTCTGGAAAATTCACAAGTCTTCTACAGGAATGAAGAACCAAAGTAAAAAGCTTGTTGTTGCGCCAAACTGATGTCGGCAATTCTTTAATTGATGTCCCTCTCAAATTCAGGTATTCCATGTTCTCCGAAGTCACAGAAAACACCTCAAGACTTGAACAATCTCTAAGATTGAGTTTTTTAAGAGACAATAAGTGAATGTTGCTTGTAAGACTCTTAAGCTTAGTGCAGGATTCCAGATTCAAGTAAACCAGCTGGTTCAGATGTTGCCAAACTGATGCCGAAAAATGTTCAATTGCTGTCCCTCTTAAGTCCAGGTGAGTCATGTTCTCTGAAGTCACTGAAAACTCATCAAGACTTGAACAGCCTTTGAGAATGAACATTTTAAGAGAAAACAAGTGAATGTTTCTTGGAAGACTCTTAAGATTTTTGCAGGATTCCAGGTTAAACAAAAGAAGTTTGTTAATATACTGGATAAATGAGGGTACACAAAGCAGACTTGTGCAGTGAGAAAAATCTACACTTTCAAGATTTGGCGCCAGGGATAAATCTGGGAGACAAGTTAAATTGTTGCAGGCACGGAGGTTGATCTCTTTTAAGCTTGGAAGATTCTGCAGCAACAAAAATGCGAAAAAAAGGCTTTAATAACATAAATATTCAACTTGACCTTCTTGTGTATAATACAAGAAATTACCTTGACTCCATCCCACAGTTTTTCAACATGGCTTCCCATCATGGAAAGCACAACAAGGTTGTCTGGACAAAAGGTTGATGGCAAAGACTTCGAAGGGTATCCATCCCAATGGAGATACCTCAATTTATTAGATAATGATTCAAGACCTGAAGGAAGGAACAAATTACATGTCCTACCCCTACCCATATAGAATTTAATAAATCTTAGATTGATCATCTTTGAGAAGCTCTCATAGCTCAAGGGCAAGGCTCTTATTTGAGACACATCTAAGATTATGCCTTCAACTGCATCGGTTCCCTGACAAGCAAAAATTGGAATGTTAGTCAATAGAAACTATCATACTAGTCACTTTCCAACAGGATGCATGTGCTTTGGAAGGTAAGTCAAGTATATCCTTCTCTTACCCTGTTATTTTTCAGTACATCATAGATTTCCTCAGGATCCCACAATCGGCTGCGCCTTCCAGAGTCTCTGATAGATTCCTGACGAACAATTTCCCTGCCCATTTCTAGTACCAAATCATGCATGCGTACTTCATTTGCATCTGAAAAAGTTATTAGAGCTTTGTCTTGTAGGATTCTTATCCCTATATCTGCAAAGAAACCACAAGAATCTAGTAGCCTTATAACAATTTCTTTATCCTCTCCTTGGAAAAAGCATGCGATGTCCAGAAACAGACTTTTTTCTTCATCATCTAATCCATCATAACTCCATCTTAACACATTCTGAATTTCTATATTAGGAATCTTCATGAGTTTTTTCATAGCACTGACCCATTGTTGGACATTTCTGGAACGGAGAACTGAACCTAAAACTTTTAAAGCCAATGGATTGCCATTTGCATGATCAACCACCATTTTGGATAGCATCTCGAAACCTGTTTCAGGACAGTTTTTGTTGAAGGCATTTAAACTGAAAAGCCTAATAGCATGATGAAGGGACAATCCTTTAACCTCATATATTTCATCTACCCCTTTGCTAAGGACATGCTTATCTCTGGTAGTGACAATGACTCTACTACCTGGTCCCAAGATATCGTGTTTTGCAGCAAGATCTTCTAGTTTCTTTGGATTGTCCACATCATCAAGCACTATTAAAACCTTTTTTCGACTAAGCCTTCTCATGACAAATGTGGATCTTACTATAGGTGTGCTAACATGGAGGTTTACATCCTCTAGTACCTCAGAAAGAAGTTTATTCAGCAAACAACTTGGGCCTTGCTTTTCTGATTCTTCCCTTACATTTTCCAAGAAACAGCTACCTTCATATTGAGAAGATAGTTTGGAAAATAAAGCATTGGCAATGGTTGTTTTACCTATCCCTCCCATGCCCCAAATTCCTATTATTCGAACTTCTTTTGATCCGATTCTTAACAATGATTCAATGGAAGCAAGAATTTGTTCAATCCCAACAAGATCTTTTACTTCGGTGGGATATATATGATTCAGCTTTTGCATCACATCTTTGACAATTTCATCAATGAGTTCAGATTCCGTCCTAGCATGCATCAAAAGAATTGCATCACAAGCAAAATTAGAAAGAACTAAAGGAAAAGAAAAAATTGTATTAAAAATGAAAGAATGTTACTCAATAAATTCACTTTCCATGATTGAATATAAACTAGCAGATTAGCTATGAAACCTCATCATCCATCTTTACAATGAGAAAAACAAAAGAGAGACAAGCATAACATTAAGATCAGAATCAAGTAAAGCAATATGAAAGGAAATCCAATCACAGTAATTAGTCAACCTATTTAAACCATGTGTCATGGTTTTAAATTAAGGTCCACAACCGCAATTGCAGCCGCAATATTGTTATTACGATAGTCGGCTCAACCATATCGCAGAGCCAATTGTTGCTTATCGACAACATTTTCCTGAATTTATGCATACGTAACCGCAACCGCAATTTAAAACCATGCATGTGATAGTTAAAAATGTACATGTTTGAGGCGTAATATGAGTTTTTCCCATTTAAGGGTATGTTTGGTTGAGGAGTAAAAATGGGGGTAAATTTTCCATGAATGAGATTTATTTATAATTTTACACATAGAGCTCATCCATAAAAATTTATCTCCCATTTTTACTCCTCAACCAAACATACCCTTAGGGAAGAAATACTTGACTGATAGGTAACTCTTCAAAGATTTACTTACTTTATTCCCAAAAAAACACAAAAAAATGATTTGTTACTTACCGGTAATTCCATGAGTCCCACCCAACCAAATCGGCTATTTCAGTGAGAGCAGCTTTCCACTTGTGCAACTTGGCCATGCTGTGTCCGAAATCTCTCTCATGTCTCTCAAATGCTCTCTTGTAAGTGCCGGTCTGCTTCCTAACATGTGAGGGGTCAACCTTGTAGAACACAGGTATAACGACGTGCCCGCCATGCTTCTTGTGCTCAAGTATTTCGGTGAGTTCCCGCATGCACCACGTGGAGGCAGCGTAGTCTTTGGAAAGAACAACTACAGACACGGTGGACTCTCTAATGGCTTTGAAAATTGAGGGGGAGATCTCATCTCCCTTGGAAACTCTGCAATCTATGAAGGTTTGGATTCTGCTGTGGTGTAAAGCAGCATGAAGATGGCTTGTGAAGTTGTTGCGGGTATCCTCGCCTCTAAAACTGATGAAAACATCGTGTTTTTGAGAGCACGTGAAGTAGAAGAAGCAGAAGCCGAAGCAGCCTCAGCTGAAAGTGTCCGGTTAGCCATTCTTGGCGGACATGATGAGAATTGACCAAGTCTTCGGCTGCTGCTGCTAGCAATCATGCTGTAACTGTTGTATGAACAAGCTAAGGTTGCAGTAACTGTACACTTTCTTGTAGTTGTGTGTGGCTATCTGACAATATGATGCAAGAACATTTTATTCGATCGAGCAGATGCAAGAAATAATCAGCATTTCAGCAAGACTAGTCAATTCTCAGTTAAAGAACTCAAGTCTTGCATTGCCTAGACTTAAAACCATTGGCTCTATAGTATTAAAACTCTTTACTCCATTTTAACACCTCTCTGTTCCTATTGGATAGCTTGACCCCCCACTCCTAGTCATCTATGATCTCTACATTTTGGATTGGATAGGTGTATAAATAACATGCTCTTAATTTAATACTCCTTCAATTTTATTTTATTTTATTTGTTATTCTGGCAAAAAAAAAAAATGTCCTTCTCTTTTATCAATCAAATATTTATAGTTGGCTCTTAATTTTACTCTTCACAGTATTTTTAGCACACCAATGATCAAAGAATTAATGTAGAGAGACATTGGTAGAATAAATTAATTAGAATCTGAAAATGGAGCAAGAATATTTTAGTAGTGTTTTATAATAATTAAGCCTTGATTTTATCATTCTTAACTCTCGTGGATGTAACTAAGAAAAAATAAGATGGCAGTGAAAATAAAAAGAGTTTGACAAATAAGTGGGAGTTTGGATTAGAATTGGCAAATTGGGGTATCATCATGATTTATGTTTGGAAATTTATATATTATTAAAAGCGATTATAAGAGAATAAATATTGTTTGAATAATGCTAGTAAAAATTACTTTTAGATGTGTATAATAACTACAAAGGATATCAACTTTATGTTAGTCTCATGGGTGACGCTGGTCAAATATAGCCAATAATCTTCTCCAAGTATCAATTGGAGATTCAAATCATTTATCTACCACTTATTGGATTAAACATTTACCATTAAGTCAAAAACTATAACTACTAGTAAAATATACAATTTTATTTCCCTAAAATTTCTTAGAATCGCATCAAATTTAAGGAGTCGCACCAAGTTGAGATGTCATGCTTGTCCAATCTAAGGGTGACTTTGGCAAAATAAAGTTAAAACCAGTGGAAAGGAGCTCCCTAGGGGCAACGACCATTACAATATGGAAGTTTGGGGATGTGTCCCGCTTTCCAAGTTCCAGGTTTGCGCACAGCATGACGTAACAGCAGTAGGGATCGTTTTAGCTCTACGCGGCAATTGACCTGTCTAAAAACTAGAAAGTCTTGTGGAGGCTGAATGGAAAGAACCAAGAAACCATGTTGCAATTTACTGGAGACTCATCTCAGCACTGGTTACCTTCCATGTGTATATCTAATAATCTCTCCGGTCTTTGTTATAAGTTATTTTTTAAATTTTTTTAGTCTAAAATATAGGTTATTTTTATATTTTAATAATTTTTTTAATTATTTCATATTTGTTTTATCCTCTATTTAATTAAAGAGAAAATGAATGGAGGTGAATTTATTGGAATATTTACTAGAACTTTTTTAATTCACAGGATTTTTAAGGATATTGGACTTATTTTTATTTTGTAAATATTTAATAGGATTTAGTTATTGTATATTGACAATAAAAATTTGATTTACACGATTAACCAAATAGCATTTGACATGTTATTTAGTTTTAAATTAATCTCACTTTCAATTTTAATATAAAAACTTGATAAAATAAAAACGAAAAATCTATTTGAAATTATGACTTTAAAAATATAGCTGTATAACAACTTGATTAAAAGTAACAATGGAAATTTAATTGCATGACAACTTGATTAAAAATAAAATTAAAGCATAATACAAAAAATAAATAAATAAAAAAATGATAAAAGGAATTGTACTTTGATCCCATTATAATATTAAAATTTCAAATTTCTTTTACAGAATGTATTAAAAAGAAAAAAAATGTTAAAATTTCAAATATCTGACAAATTGTATAATGTGTCACAAAAAATTAAAGTCATTTAAAGATAATATCATCATTTCATTATTTATTAATATTACTTAGCATATTAAAATAAGAGATTAATTTTTATATATATACTGATAATGTAAAATCATTTAATATTATTAGCTGATAAAAATGGAAGAAAATATATTATATCAAAATAATAGTCAAATTTTATTCTGTGCATATATATTCCTTTTTTTTTCGGATTTTGACTTCTTGCAAAAACCATTGTGGTTAAAGTTTAAACACGACTGAATTGTAAAAAGATAAGATAATGAAATGCATATTGTTAAAACAAAATAAAATAAGAATGGTGATAGCTTTGCAAATTTCATTGGAAAAAAAAATACTGTTATGGTATGGTGTGACTGTTTAGAAACAAACCAATATTACAAAATAAACATTCGGATTGAATGTTTGGAAAAGATAACAACAACAGCTACACGAAGTGTCTTATATTAGTTCTATGAAGTGTGATAGGCATTGGTAGTAGGTGTTATACTTGCATGCATTACAGATTTGACGTTTCCATCTTGGTCTTCTCCTTCTTGTGGAGACCATGTACTACCTAATTATCTGAAAATAATAATAACTCTTCTCTTACCACTCATGCAAGACACTAAATTAATATTCTTTTTAGAAAAAAAATAGAAGGAAGAAAATCCAAATATTTCACTGTATTAAACTACTACAGTTGCTCAACACATTGCTTAAAATTGAAATATTTCATTCAAGAACAAAACCATATAAGAAAAATAAGATAAAATGAATACCAATCTTGATTGGGTATTTGTCACCTTTAGCATTGGTCATCTTTATGCACATTCAACCTTAATAAACTGCACAAATAAATTAATTTGACATTTGGAAAGATAGAATACCTAGACAATAATTAGTATATGCATTTGAAGATGTTCCTACCAATTTTTTACACCCATGAAACCATGTAGGGAGACTTTTTTTTTTATCCAACGCAATTTGAAAATGCATAGATATAAAATTTTTAATGTGTCATAACTCATCAATTTAAATTTTTAAGAGAGATATTTAATTTTATGACATAGTATCAAAGTCTTTAAAACCAAGTGATTTAAAGATCAATTCTCATTACCCCTCACTTTTAATAAAAATAATTAAATTTTAGTACAATATTGTATAAACATGTGTATTGTCCACACTTTAAGTTAAAGAGGTATTCGCTATAGAGAGTCAAATAAAGAAGATGATTAGTGGTGGTTGTAGAATAGAAGAAAAAAGTAGCAAATTAGACATTATAGAGAGTTAAATAAAGAAGGTGCTGAATGGTGGTTGTAGAATAGAAGAAAAAAAATAGAAAATTGGACATGCAAAAGGAGAAAGAGAAAGAAGAAGAAGAAGAAGAAAAAAAAGCGTAAAGCGCCAATAGAGAGAGAAGATGACTTTGAAATAGAATTGTTACGGTGCTTAGTGGATTATGATAAATGGAATAGAAAACATTGGTTCTTCATATGGAGCCGCTTTAAAATGAACGAACATAATCAGCGCTAGAAATTGGGAAGCATTTATAAAATATTTAGAATTTTAAATCTCAAATAAATGATTTTATGCATTTATATTCTCATCTCCATTTATTACCCTAGGTGTCAAATGAATATGGATTGATTTAACGATAATTCTAAATTTCAGATTTGAAATTTAAATTTTGTAGGTGATTAATTATAAATGGAAATAGATTGAAAAATATTATAAGAAAACACATAACATAATATTTAATTTTTAAGGTCCGTAAATATTACGTCTATAGTCTATAGATTAAAGATGATTTTACTTATATTTATATTCAATTTAGGTGAAGGGATAGGTATATCTTCCATTTTAATGAGCGAAACTAATTTCTCTGAAAATAATTCTTTACTTATATTTAGATGATTTTACTTATATTTATATTTATATAAAATAAACCATCTATTTTAATAAGTGAAAATAATTTTTAAAAAAAATAAAAACTGCCAAATATATATATATATATATATATGGAAATAGCTCAACCACCCAAAAAGGAGGGGAGCAAAAGATGAAGCATACACCAAGATCAGTTATCCACCAAAACAAAGAAACACCCCTGTGCTAGAGTCATATGTCAGCAGCACATTCCAACATACAAATGAAAAAGAAGGTAAAGGAAATAAAAGTCAAAATAGAACACACAAAGAATCACCAAACATAGAACATGCAATCAGCAACAACCATGATGGGAAAATGCACTGTCCTTCTCACAGAAAGATCAACATACATCCAGCATAGCAGCAGACTCCCTTGAATAGCTCTACGCTAGGAAAGAAGCCACCACTGCATCAGTATAGGCGTGACAGCACATACCACACCCACAACACAATGAGACTTAACTGCACATCTAGCTCCCACGAACTAGTTTAAGAGGAAAAAAACAATGTCATCTTTTGCATACAATTTAAAAGGACATCATTGTCACCCACTCCAATAGCATACCTGCTTGATGTTGTAGTGAAAAATTCTAGGTAGAAAGGTAACTTATTACACCAAGCTCGTGTCCAAAAACTCAATCTACGCAATATGTTTCTGATTTCCAGCTCCCAATTCAGCTTGAAGTTTTCAAAGGCCATATGATTACGAATCCATCAAATAAACCATCAAACCACGTCCAGAAGTGAGATCCATAGATTTTTTTTCAAAACCCCGGAATGAGGTACCAAGCTACACATTGAAGAATAATATCGGATCATGTGTGGTAAGCGCCAAGTGATATGCCATCACTAAGAGTAACAATTCCAAATATAACTGATCTCTGGCAAGAGAAGAAAAGATGTTCCAGCGTTTCCTTACCATCACCACAAAAGGAGCAAGATGAATCATCTAATGGAAGACAATTAATTCAACGAAGCCTTTCCTTCGTGTTGAGTCTTTTGAAGAATAAACCATATAAGCGTTCAGACTTTAAGGGGGAGCTAAACCTTTTTATGCCTTCTTTCCCACTAGCCATTCAGAAGAGGAAGAAACACTATCCTTAAATACTTGCAAAGAAAAGAAAAGAGACGAAAAAGAACCTGAAATAGTATGTGGCCAAAAATACTCATCAATCACACCCTCTATCAAATAATGTTGATTCAAGGCTAGAAGAAAATCAGCAAGCAATGGTTCCTCTCAAGAAAAAACCTTCTCCTCCATTCCAAACCCATCTCCAACATCTTTTTCCCATCTATCCATTTCTGAAACCATGCAATTTTGTTGATTTGAAATTGAAAATAATATAGGAAATTTATCTTTCAAACTAACTTCCCCTAACCAAATATTTGTCCAAAATATTTGTCTTAATTATATTTATGTATGATCAAAAATTATTTAAATTAAAATAGACTTGTTGAAAAATTTGTATTTAATAATTCCGAATATTATAAGTTCTTCATTTTTATTTTATAGACTCTTCATTTTTATTTTATAGACTCTTCATTATAATTCCAAAATTATAGATTTTATAGATGTTGAAAAATCAAATAGAATGAGCTAAGCTTTTATGGGATAAATACTAAATATGTTCAGGATAAAATGTGAAACCATATGGTTTACAACTTTAGAACTGGTTTACATGTTTTATGAACATGATTTACAATTTTTGCATCCTGATTTACAACTTTCTGCATATGATTTTACATTTTATCCTGAAGTTATTTAGTATTTGTCCTTAATTGGTTTACGATTTTTCAGAATTGATTTACATGTTTTATGAATATAGTTTATAATTTTTTGCATCCTGATTTACAACTTTTGTAACACGTACTTATAACTTTCTAACTTCAATTTTTTTAAAAAAATAACAAATCTCAACTTCTAGCAGAGCCATTATCAATTCATTTTATTCCTGAAAAAATGTTGAAAACAAAATAATTATTAATGCCTTAGGACATAAACCATAAATACATGAAAAATTAAATGGAATGAGTTAAGCCTTTATGTATGAGGATTAGTTTTATGCGCTATCAATAGAGCTTAATTCTCCTTCTTCTTCTTTTTGTGAATGGCGACGAATGAACGAGAAACGTGACAAAAAGAGATAATGAAAGCTTTTGGATAGGATGTTGGATGAAAGAGAGAAACAAGACAAAAAGATAGAATTAAAGCTTTTGGAGGGAGAGAAACTTTTTCTTTTTCCTTTTCCATTTTATCCTTCTATATTTCTATAATACCCTGGTTTTAAATAAAAGGTTAGAAAATTTTTCGAATCAGGAAGGGTGTCCGTTACTCTTATTTGTAGTTCTGGGTCTTGAATTTCGCTAAGTCTTACCCTACACGTCCTTGGAGAACTATATGATAGAGCCATTTTCTTGGGACCAAAAGTCTTGATAATTGTTCCTAGAGGAAAAATGAGTTAAAGAGTGATTTTTAATTAATTTTATGAAATCTTTAAACCTTTCGTTTTTAGCCCAAAAGTTTATAAAATCTTCGAGATTCTGAATTTGAACTAAAACCCAAAAATTAGATTTTGATTTGTTGGGATTTTGATTTTTCTAATATTTATTTGAATCAAAGGGGGGTATTCCCTTATTTACATTTATGTTTTAAAGCTAACTTAAAATTAAGAAATGTAAATATTCTAGTGAGCGCTCAGCGCTCATAAGCGTTGCAATGGTCAGGAACAATAAGACGATCAGGAAGTTTTTTGTGCTCTCTAGTGAGCGCAGGCTCATGAGCGCTCCAGTGTTCAACAAATTATAAATACCCTCTCAGGTTCAGAGCATTCTAAAAATGCTTCTTTCCCTTCCCTCACGCAAAAACTTCAATTCCCATCCCATTTTCACCATCAAAACTCCATTTTCTTCCATTTCTTTCAAGTTTAACTTAGAATCTTCAATCCTTCAAACTTAAAGGTATGCTATTTTGCTAGTTTTGCTTCATTTTCTTCAAGTTTTCTTTGGTTAAGGGTGGTTTTCCATGCTTCTCAAGGAAGAAAGTTTTCCATCTTGTTAGAGATGAATTCTTAGGTATCTAGAAGTTTTAGAGGTTAATTTAGAGTTCTGCTATTTCTATGTCAGATAGTGGTGTCACTTCCACTCACCGGAAGGTCTGTTAGTGTGGTTTCTACTTATTCCACCTCTCCAGGTGAGTGGATTCGCATCTGATCTCTATGTTCTACATTAAAGTTATTTTTATGAAAATATGAATTATTGCTTGATTCTAGATATTCCTACAAGGATTTAAGATTAAGCTGGATTATATGTTTTAACCTAATTTTAGAGCATGAAATATATTTTTGATAAAACTCATGGAACCGTAGTTTTTATCCTGATTTTATGCAGAACTAATGATGTATGTAACTATTAGAGATTTTTATGGTTGTTTTAATAGATTTTGGAACTGGTTTTTGTATATGTTATAGTTTTATAACCAAATATGAAGTTTAGAGAAAAGGATTCGAAATACGGTTTAGACTTTGTAATTTCAAAATATGGCATTGAGTTTCTAGTTATGAAGAGCTTGACAAATTGAAATGTGTTTAGATATTGAATCAAAATGTTTTAGAGTACGAATCTTCATAAGATTCAGAACGATTGACGGTTATATACTCTATGGAGATGTGAAATCACAATGTCTACAAAAGGTGATTCCTTCGGTATGATTTCATAACCACAGTTATGCTAAAGTCAGAATATTAGAATTAGACAGATTTAGAGCTTAGTGAACTAAAAGGGATTTTAAGGGTTTTCATATTTAGTTACAATAGTTATAAAGAAGGCTGTGTGTTAACGACATTGAATCCTTAACCTTGGTACCAAGTATGCCTAGGCCAGAGATTTCAGAGAGTTTATTGTCACACTGGCGAGATACATAACGTCAGATGTGACAGAGATCCATATTCAGAGTTTTGTTACGTCACAAATATTGTGTATAACTAGAGCAGAGATTACTGTTTCTTAGGAGCTATGTTATTATGAGTTTATTTAATATTAGGTATGAAAGTTAATTAATGAAAGGACTTTTGAATTGGTAAAGTAATCATTTGAATATATATAAATATATGTACAAAAGAGTTTATGGGATTTTAGACAAGAAAATGAATTAAAGGATTGCTTTATTGAGTTTATGAAATGATGATTTGAATGTACGTGTATGTAAATGTAATTGCAAAAGACTTTTTGAGAAGTACTTTTGAGTTGATATATGGACATGTAATTGCATAATATTTTTTAGTATTATTAATGTTATCATAATTTAATGCGTGGTTTCTTTGATGTCCCATGAATGGAGTTTCAAGTGAGGGCTTACTCAAGTTTTGGTATCAAAACTCACCCTTTCCTTTCTCTTATTTTTACAGATAGAGCAACTATTGCAAATTTTACTTAGCCATGGTAAAGTGTCAAATGGTAAGCCTCACTTGGAGTGAAGCATGCATTCTGTTGTTAAGTGCTTCAGGACAAATGCATGTAGGATCCAGACCTAGGGTATGAGATGTTTGCATTCAACATATTATGATTGAACTTTAAAGTGTGTTTCAATGATATTTCAATGATATAAACGATTTTGTGATTTTGAATGAAAGGATACTATGAGCTTTCAGATATGATTACTTTGATTACAAAGAAGAGGTGATTTGTATATAGAAAAAGATAAATTTTTATTTTTCATGAATTTTAAGAATAGAGTATGCATATAGAGGCAATCAAGGCCACAGGTTGACGTGATAGTGATATCTCACGTGCCGATCACGTGCCCAGATCGGGTTGTGATAATTTCATACTCCCATTTTGTCTTACAATGAGATGTAAGTGTATGGTAGCTTTGTTGTGGTGTACAAATATCATTCATATATCTAGGGTTGTGTGCCTTTGATTAAAAAGTTTAAAAAAGAAAACCAAAAAATTGAATCCTTTTTCCACTAAGATTAAACCACTTTTGTCTGGCATATAACCTTTTCCCCTATGTGTTCATATTTTTTCTTAGATGTGAAATAATATAAAGAGTTTAATTTTTATATATTAATAGTGTTTAATTTTTTTCACACTATTATCCAAATAGATCATCCCATTTGCATGATTTTTCAAGTGATTAGTATGAAACTTAACCACTTTTATTGATATGACAATACATGATTAAATAATAGTGTAAACAAATTTTACTTCGTTAATATATAAAAATTAAACTCTAATATAAATTACCTCACTTCACAAGTATTTTCTTGCGAAATTAATTTGCACCTTTCACACTCTACATGTTCTAACTTGGATTCTTCAACTCATAGTTTAACTTTCAGTTTGAGTCATTCTTCATGAGTCAAATATTATTGGTCTTAATAAATAATACTTCTTTCAAAATTTGCCTTTATAAAAAGAAATATATTTGAAATAAAGTATTTAACATATATTCTTGTGTATAAATTGAATGGTCAAATTACATTCATCTCTCTCGAGATTTGTCGAAATTCAACCCATACCCCTTTAGTTGTTTAATTACACCAACCTCCCATCTAGTTCATGACCCAACCAAGTTCATCACTTCAAAACTAACCTCCCTTCTCTCCTTTCAATACCCTAAAACCTTACTGGAGTTACTAGATGATGATGACTTACTAGATGAATGGTGGCGATATATCGGCATGGCATGCTCAATATTTTGAATTTTGAAAACACCAATAGGGAAGGAGAAAAGGAAAAAGAAAAGCTGCAAGTTAGGTGTTAAACTAGTGATTGTCTAAAAACTTGAAAAAATTTTTAGGGAAGAGAAAGAGAAGACAAACGGAGCTTAGCTGAGATTGTCCTTGTATTTATATGCGTGGAAATGGTGGGGCTAATGGATGGTGTAATCCCTGATTATAAACGTCCCATAGAAAACCAAGAAAAGACCCCTAACATTGCCCTTATTTAGTTCTCATATATGCTAGATAAAAAAACAGAATGTAAGTTTTGTGATACAACTTTGTTCTCATGCTGCCAAGCATGACCTTTATCTAGTATTTTGTAAATATCTACGATTATAGATGTCCAATTGATGCAATTTTTGCAATGTTAAAAAAGCTAACTCAGTTCCTTACAAATACTATTGCGACCTTGAGGCCAAATTCCAACCACATTGAGAGATACGAGCAATTTACGCTGCAAAGTCCCCATGTGTGCAAAGGTCGCCCTGCTAGAGGCGATCACGACCACCTAGAACACATTTTTTCACCCCCAGTCTATAAATAGATATGTTATAATACCCCAAACACTCTTTACGACCCTAACCACCATCATGGGTCTATCTCCTCTTCGAGAATGCTACTCTCTCAAATTTTCTTCAATTAATCTCCCAATAAATGGAATCCTCCGCATTACTCCATAGTTTATCATTTCTTTGGGACTATTGTGGTGAGTTTTCTCTCCCTAGTCATTCCCAATTTGATTCTAATTCGGATCAAATGATCCTAGGATCATGTAGGCTTTGGTCATGCACTCCCTACACCCACTAATGCAATACAATCTCAATCTCTCTCTCTCTCTTCTCTCTCTCTCTTTTATGTGCAATACAATCCAACAATCATTAGTGCACCCAACAAAATCATAGTTTTGTGAATTATTTCAACTAATTGATGCATACATATACTGAATTTATCAGAAATTATTGGAATCTTCGATACAGTCCAACATGAGCGTGCTCGACCAACCCACTTACAGTGAAAAGAAAATATTTTTCTGATAAGTTATTCCCACTAATTAATGATTAGTTTAGCCGCCTCCATTACTTTAATCTCTTTTTCATTAATGACTTTCGCTGATTGGAATCCTCAAAAACCTTACTGATGCTAAGTCTCTGGGTACCTCCTTGTGTTCAACGCTGATCTGTTAAGCAAACAAACACGTGTTTTGATTTCAGCGAGGTTAGGTTCTCGCTACCATTGCCTTCCAGTTAGTCCATAACATAGAATTTGGTACGAAGATGATGTTTTTTTTATATATTCTCTTTAATTAACTTTCCTCCAATATTGGACTGAAACGATGTTGTGTTTCTTCCCAGATCACTAAGCCCCAGGACCTCCTTTGCTCTCCCAGAGTTTGCCTACAACCATAACTACAAGGTATCTATGTTTCATCCACAAATCTAGCCACCGTTTTGATTTCAATTGGTTCTTGTTTTGATCATAGTCTGAGTTGAATTTTTCCGAAGATGAAAAGTACCAGTTTTTTTTAATTATTATTTTTTATTTTTTAAAATTTCTTTACCAATTTGTTCCTAAACCAAAAGATAAAAGCTTGACTAGAAAGTTTTACTGGACTATTGGCACCATGTTTTCATAGCATTGCAACTTGAAACAAAATTGAAGGTGTTAATATAATTTGGTTGAGTATCTAGTTCTCCAGTTTCATCTGATATGCGCTGACCTACTGAATTTATTTATTTATTTATTTTGAATTCATTGTGAATGTGTCATGGTATTGAAATTTAAAGCTTAGTTGTAGTTGAAATAAGTCTTTTAGCATTCTTTACTATGAAGATTTGGTGGTGTGATCCGTTATTGAAATATCTACTGCTTAGCATATTGTTCAAATGGCGCGATCTGCGTTGGATGAGATGTCAGACTCTGGTGCTTTTGTGAGATCTGCTTCCACATTCCGGCAATTCATTTCGAGGGACCCGAATTCCCAATTTCCAGCAGAGCCAGGAAGGTATCATCTCTACATATCATATGCTTGTCCTTGGGCTTCCAGGTGCCTTGCTTACTTAAGTATCAAAGGACTTCACAAAGCTGTTAGTTTCTCGGTTAGTAAGCTAGCCTTTGTGTTGAGTTGAGTACTTTAAATTTCAAATGAAATAAATACATTAGTTATTGTTCCTCAAAAGAGGAATTTCATATTTCACTTGTTTAATTATCAGTCAGTCAAACCCATCTGGGAAGAACGAAGGACTCAGATGAGCATATGGGATGGATTTTTCCTGATTCAAAAACTGAGGTGATAGGAGCTGAACCTGATCTGTTGAATGGAGCGAAGAGTGTTAGAGAACTTTATGAAATTGCAAGCACAAACTACTCTGGAAAGTTCACTGTTCCAGTATGTATTCTCTTAAGGATGGACGGGTTTCTTTCCTGGTTTGTGTGATTTGCATTGCTGAGTTGATGTTTATTTTCTAGTGATGGATTTTTATCTGGTCAGGTTCTGTGGGATAAGAAACTCAAGACCATTGTTAACAATGAGAGCTCAGAGATAATCCGCATGTTTAATACTGAATTCAACAATATCGCAGAAAATCCCACCTTAGACTTATACCCCGCTGATTTGAAAGCCCAAATTGATGAGACTAATGAGTGGATATATGATAGTATAAACAATGGTGTTTATAAATGTGGGTTTGCGAAGAAGCAAGAACCATACAACGGGTACGTAGATTTGGTTAAATATTCTTAGTGCCAGTTAATAGTTTAATGTTTAAATTAATTAAAAGGTTGCTATTACTGAGGCCATTGGAACTGTTTACTTGGTCATCTCTGCAGGCTGTAAAACAATTATATGAATCTTTGGACACATGTGAGAATATACTAAGCAAGCAGCGCTATATGTGTGGCAACACACTTACTGAAGCAGACGTTCGTTTGTTTGTCACTCTCATCAGATTTGATGAGGTATAGTGTGTGTGTGTGCGTATGCGCGCGTTCGTGTGTGTATTATTAGGCATTTGTTGTTGATGTTTGAGATTATCTTATATTCTTTCATTTTACCTGTCTTGTTTTATACAATTACAATCCATGCCCTAATGAAGCATTGCATTGAGTAAGACCATCCTTTTAGAACTCAAAAATGAAGACCTAAGTTTTTTTTTTGGTGAGAATAGTGGCCTACAGGCAGACCTAAGTTATTAAGTGGAGAGCTGGTATCTTGGGGATTTCAAAATACCAAATTGGTTGGAGGCTTAAAATGGGGTAAAATTTTTCATGAGTGAGTTTCATATGTTTGTAATTTTACACATAAAACTAAATCATGGAAAATTACCTTCATTTTTATCCTCAAACCAAACATAGCCTTAGTTTTAAGATCATATTTCTGGTAAAAATATGAAGTTGTCCTGTTAAATTTCATATTTTTTAGATAGAAACCGTTATTTCTGTTTTGGGCTCTGAATTTACAAAGTTTTGACTCTGAATTGATTGGTAATAAATGAATAATCTGCATATTTTGTTTTGGAAATGGAACCTCTTAAATATCTGTTCCAAATCATAGACCATTTTTACCCTTATTTGTTCCCTGCCAACTTAACTCGATACAGCTCCACCCACCTCCCTTCTCTTCTGGATAGTAGAACTGTAGAAAGAGTCTTCCAATTTCCAAATGTAAACACCAAACTGAAAAAATGAGGAAAAAGGTGATTCTTTTGTTCCAAACAGTCAGTTTTTCCTGTTTTGGGACTCATTATGCAGATTAATTCTTACTTAAGTGCTCCTAAGTTAGGTGCACTAGGTCAATAAATGATTGACACATAATCAATTAAGAGCTAATTAATGATTAAATATCATATTTAGTGATGTGTCATTTAACCTAATGTGCCTAGCTTGATGAGTGCACCACATTTATGCAAGGATTTTCCCATTTTGCAATCTATTTGTTCCAATCCTTTTAACTTTAGAGTAATTAAAACTTTGCTGGAATTGTAGGTTTATGCAGTTCACTTCAAGTGCAACAAGAAGCTGCTGAGGGAATACCCAAATCTCTTCAATTATATTAAAGACATCTTCCAAATTCCTGGCATTAGCAGCACAGTGAACATGGAACATATAAAGTTGCATTACTATGGAAGCCATCCTTCTATCAATCCATTTGGGATCGTCCCTGCAGGGCCAAATATTGATTATTCTTCCCCTCATGACAGAGACAGGTTTTCTGCATAGATTGTAAGAAGTTTTCTGTTTCTTTCAGGGGTTTGTTCTATTAAAGAAAACATTGCAGAAATAACCAATCTGGTTTAACACATTTTCAAGATAAAGTGAGACAAATGGGTGTGTGTATACCTTTAGGCTTCAAGGCATGAATAATAATCAACTTGTTGGGTGGGATTGTGGGTGAGAATGGGTTAGACAGGTTCATTGAATCATTGCTGTTATAGAGAGGCAAAATCCGGGACAAATAGGTTTGCATATCTCGCAGCAGACCGACCACATTGGTGTGTATTAGATGTATACCCCGCAGTCCCATATTTTGTTGAATCTTTTTTTGTACAGGCACTTGGCCCTTTTATGTCTATGTTACAATGTACTGCAAGCTTGTAAACTGTGATTTGTGTTTTTTGAATGGAGTCCCCTGTCCATTCATACACTTTCCAAAGTCCTAACTCCCAAGCTTAATTAAAAAGTTAAAAAAGAAAATAAAAATTGAACCCCCTTTTCCGCTGAAGATTGAACTAGTATACAGTGACATGTAACCTTTTTTCTCTGTTAACATTTTTTCATAGATGTGAAATAATATGAATTACTCACTTCACAATAATTTGCACTTTTTCACTCTTTACATGTTTAAACTCGGATTCTTCAGCGGTTTAGTTTAAGCTAACTTTTGTTTGAGCCATTCCTCAGGAGTCAAGTATTATTGGTCTTAATAAATACTTCTTTCAAATTTTGACTATATAAAAAGAAATGTATTTGAAATAAAATATTAAACATATATTCTTGTATAAAATTGAATTGACAAATTATATTATCTCTTTAGGTTTGTCAAAATTCAACCCAAATCCCTCTAGTTGTCCAATTACACCAATCTCCCCTCTAGTTCCCTAACTCCATTAAGTTCATCACTTCAAAACCTACCTTCCTCCTCTCCTTTCAATGCCCTAAAACCTTACTGGAGTTACTAGATGATGAGTTACTAGATGGACGATGAGTTATGGATGAATGGTGGCGATATATTAGCATTGCATGTCCGATATTTTAAACTGCAAAAACCCACTGGCTAAGGAGAGGGAGGAAGGAAAAAGAAGTTGTAGGTTTGGGTGTGTAATAGGTGAGTGTCTCAAAATTTGGAAAGTTTTTGGGAAAGAGAAGAGAAGACAAACGGTAGCTTAACTGAGGCTGTCCTTTTATTTTTTATACGCATGGAAGGGGTGGGGTTGATGGATGATGTAATCCCCAATTATAAACACCGGTAGAAAATTAGGAAAAGACATCTACCATTACCCTTGGGACCATATTTTAGTTCCCATATATGCTAGGTAAATTTGGAATGTGAGTTTTGAGATACAACTTTGTTCTCATGCTATCAAGCATCGCCATTGTCTAGTATGTTGTTGTATTAGATGTATATGCTGCAGTCCCATGGTTTGTTGAATCTTTTTTGTACAGGCACTTGGCCCTTTTATGTCTATGTTACAGTGTAGTGCAAGCTTGTAAACTGTGATTTATGCTTTTTAATGGAGTCCCCTGCCTCTGTAAAGTTTTGTTTCAGAAAGGGGATAAAAAAGTTTACAAATTCCAAACCCAATTGTAATTGGTATGAAAATTAGCTTCAACCCATTCATACACTTTCCAAAGTCCTACCTCCCAAGTTTAATTAAAAAGTTAAAAAAGAAAAATTGAACCCCCTTTTCCACTGAAGATTGAACCAGTTTTGTGTGACATGTATCCTTTTTTTGTCTATGTTAACATTTTTTCATAGATGTGAAATAATATAAATTACTCACTTCACAAGTACTTTTTTGCGAAATTAATTGCACCTTTTCGCTCTTTACATTTTTAAACTCGGATTCTTTAGCTGCTTAGTTTAAGTTAACTTTTAGGCATTTTTCATGAGTCAAATATTATTGGTTTAATAAATACTTCTTTCAAAATTTTCCTTTATAAAAAGAAATATATTTGAAATAAAGTATTTAACATATTTTCTTGTATATGAATTGAATGGGCAAATTACACCATCTCACTAAAATTTATCAAAATTCAACTTAGACCTTAGTTGTCCAACTACACCAACCTCCCCTCTAGTTCCCCAACTCCACCAACTTCATCACTTCAAAACCCACCTCCCTCCTCTCCTTTCAATACCCTAAAACCTTGCTGGAGTTATTGGATGATGATCAGTTACGATGGATGGTGGCAATATATTAGCATGACATGTTTGATATTTTAAATTGCAAGAAAACCACTAGGGAGGGGAAAGGAAAAAGAAAATATGTAGGTTGGGTGTGTACTAGTGAATGTCCCAAAACTAGAAAAGTTTTTAGGGAAAGAGAGAAGTTAAGACAAATAGTAGCTTAGCTGAGGTTGTCCTTGTATTTATATGTGTGGAAAGGGTGGGTCTGATGGATGACACAATCCCCAATTATGAACGTCCCGTCAAAAACTAAGAAAAGACCTTGAACAATATCCTTAGTACCAAATTTTAGTTCCCATGTATGTTAGGTAAAAATAATGTAAGTTTTGAGATACAATATTGTTTTCATGTTGTCAAGCATGAGCGTTGTTTAGTATTTTGTTTTCTGTTTTTAGTCTGAATAGACGTTCATTGAAAAAAAGCAAAAGTTCACAACCATCTACAAATGAGAGATAACAAAATTCTAAAACACGAAGCATCCTAGTTGGGCATACCATCAACAAGATGGCTAGGCAAAATAAAACCTAAACATACAACTAAACTTCCTAATACACTAATTTCCTACAAATCTAGAAGCCTTTTTTTTTCTCTAGTACAAGTTTTTTTTACATCAACAATCCCATTTATAGAGAAAAGTATGCACGCAAGCTGCTTCAGGAACTCTATGAGTTTTGTGCTTGAACTTTTCCTCTTTCTTAAATTAACACGTCTATTGGCCCAAGCTCGTGCTACCATGGAGACTTTTAAACAACCATCAGCATGCTAGTCACGAAGAAGAACAACAAGAAACAAGAGTCTTATAGAACCACTACTATCATAGACCGTTGATTAATCACTTGTCATGAAACAGTACTATGAAGTCACCAAGAGTATAAGAAATTGCAAGGAAACCAAGATAAAACTTTATTTTACTGCCTATGGGTCAAACACTGCTACTATCAAGGGAAATTCATTGGAAGGAAATTCAAACAAATCTAATATAGTGAGGATAGGTGGAAAAAAAAGAGGAAACAGAAAAGAAAACACGAAGAAGAAGAAGAAGAAATGGTAGGAGGGGGTATATGATGTAGATGCCGCAGTCCATATTTTGTTGAATCTTTTTTTGTACAGGCACTTGGCCCTTTATGTCTATGTTACAGTGAGCTGCAAGCTTGTAAACTGTGATTTGTGTTTTTTTAGATGGAGTCCCTCTCCCTAAGGTTTTGTTTCAGAAAGGGAGAAAATATATAGTTTACAAATTCCAAACCCAGTTGTAATTGGTATGAAAATTAGCCGGAACCCATTCATACACTTTCAAAGTCCCAACTCCACAGCATTTACTGTGCTTTGAAGGCAAATTGTTTAAAGGTTGACGATAGTAGCCATGTTGGGCCGTATTATATCATGTTTGCTTAAAACTATGAAATGTTACTATATAATATTCAGTGCTTCGGTTTGCGCTGTGCAAATTGCATCAAATTATGCTAAGCAACCCCAATAGCCCATTAGCATGCATGGCCTCCATGCCATCAACCGCCCAACACGTAGCATTGATATTCCTTTTAAGGAAAAGTGCTTTTAGTTCCTTCTACTTATCCATGTGAAAATTTGATACCGAGTTTCTCAAGCATTTTTCAAAGTTATTTCTCCTTTGTACAAGATCTCCGGAACGAATTCAACTGTCTTTAAAATAATTTCTTTATTCAGTAAATGTTTATCACTCTTGCAGTAACACATTTCTTATATAAATCAGTATAATATGCAATCAGTGTAGTAGGATTAACGATTTCGTGAAGCACTATGGCTATTATTGGCTAGCAAGCATGACTTGTTCTTAATGGCAAGTTTTTTTATGTATATTTTTTTATGGGGTCTCTTACTAGGGTGGAAGTGGAATTCGCGCCCCCAAATTAAATGACTCCCTGCAATTGCCACATCAACTGCGCTTAATTGTGTGGCAAATGGCAATCACCAATTATTATTATGCAGTTAAAGGGATTTATATAGCATCCAAGCTCGTAGAATCCTTACAGAGAAATTTATATTTATCTCATTTCAAGGAGACGAGTGGGGATTTATACCTGCTTATTGGCGGATTTAAATAGAGATAATGTTTACTAACAGGTGAAGGAGAGGCACCCAAGCTGCCAGTAAGTGCCCGAGTTATAGGTGAAGGGAAGATGCCTGAACTACATATAGGCAAAGGAGAGGTGCCCAAACAAGAGACCCTCCCCAAGTTATGGGATGATCGAATGACTAATAACAAGTATAAGCAACTAATAAATCCAGTCTAGCCTTTACGGCATCGCTTTGTATTGATATTGCAGCATCTTTAGTTGTAGGATTTATTGATTTACTGAAAAGAAACCTATGATTTCTCTCTCTCTCTCAAAGTAACGGTTCATAGAGTTAGTTCTCTTGCCGTGTTATTTTCCTCAATGTTTATAGAGTGAATGAAACATTTGTCCAAAGAGATGCATTGTTTAACACAGTTATTCATTTCGTTGTTTTATGAGGAGAAGTCTACGGCCACTCAAATTGGTGGTGCAAAAATAATCAAATCCTTTGATTTTGGGCCACTAATTAAATATGTATATACTATACGGTGTAGGCCAGATTATTTTGTAGGTATTTCACCTGTTAGTTAATTAGTGTAAAGCTATATTTAAATATCCTAATAAAAAACATACTTAAATATCAGTGTACTTTTATTGATTTTACTTTAAATATATCAAATAATATAGTGAGAGTTTATCTATATACTTAACAATTACTCCAACAAAGTATAGAGAGAATGACAAATGAATGACAAGTAGAGAAGTAACATGTATTTCTTTGGAAGATGCCATCCACCAATTATTTGCAAGTTTTTTTTTCTTGGTCCTGAATTATTTACATGTTTGAATATTGTATTGTTTCCCTTCCCTTGGGTTGAAAAACTGAGTTTTTAAAAGCAAACAAGTAAAAATAGAAGATAACGGAACGGGTATATAGCTTGAGCATTTGCTTACATAATCACACGCGTGTACATATTCTGGAATTTTGTAACACGTATTTATTTATAAATGAGTTAAATTTTAATATATTGATAATAATTTTTTTTATATAGTCTTCTAATTATATATTATCATATTAATAAAATAAATTTAATTTTTATTTTATTAATTTAAAAATAATATATATATAAAACTTAACCGAATGACATTATAAAAAAATTAATATATTAAGAGTAAACCCTTTATTTATTTATCTTTATGCAGACAAAGAATATTGTGTGACATTTTACACTTTTTGATGACATTTCAGTGCATACTTGGGCCGCTGGAAGAGAGTGCGCTGACCATATTGGCATGCGTAAAAGACCCAATCGTGGTGGAGCCCATTTGTATGGGGTATACCATCCAATAATTGCTTTCTTGAAGTTTTTCCTTTCTTTCAAAGACCCAAAAAAAAAAAGAGGAAGAAAGTTTTCCTTTCTTCCAGAGAAAGATAAAAATGTAACCAAAAAAAGAAAAAGATAGAAAGAGAAAAATTATTATTTTTCATTTCTATTGACAAAATCGGTTGTAAATAATCTCATATGCTTGACAAAGACTGTGACCAAAAAATATATGCTTGACAAAGACAAGTGTATATACACGTATATGCTTGAAATATGCATGAGAAGGGCAAATGCGAAAACTCAAAGGCGGATCGTAAATATCTTATTGCTGGTATACGTGAAGGTATTATACCATCTTTGTCTTGATCATTGTTACCCAGCAAAGTTGGCAAATCTAACTGAAAGATCAGTGACTTTAATCATATATTAGCTTCTTTATTATTTGATTCAATGGCTCATAATTCAGATACATCTTTCAAGTTTTGTAATTATTTTTGGCTGAATTGATGTAGAAATTCTTACATGTATACCTATACCTATACCTATACCTATACCTATACAGGAAAAATCCAAATTGATATCGACTCTTGATAATGCAAGCGCACCATGGACGAGTGTATGGCTGATATACATGTGTGTAAAATGTAAGTCTTCCCTTCAAAGTCCTTGTGTTAATAATTTAACAATTTGAGTTGAAAGATATCATGATTTGATGATTGAAAATAAAATTCATGATGTGACTAATAATAGTGAAGATAATGTAAGGATAATATATGACAGGAGAGAGAGAGAATGAGAAAGAGACAAATGGTTGTTGTTAAAGTTTTCTCAAACAGGGTGGTAAAAAAACAAAACAAAAGAAAAAGTCTTGAAAAGGATATTTGGAATTTTTAACCATCTATCGTCTATGTCTATATCCACTATATCTATCCATATCTATATGTATATGTATATCTATATACATTACATTTATTTATTTACATATATAAATTATAACTAATTTTTTTATTCCTCACCATCAATGATCCATTATTCATTTTTTGAAAAAATTTTGGGTCTCAGTTTATGTGATCAGTAAATTTTTTGTTTTCAAGTTTTGTGCAAAATTGTAAATTCAGTAATAACCTACAATTTATTCATCTCACCCTGAATTTTTTTTTTGAAAAGTTTCTTTCTTTTTTCACGATTTTTTTATTATAATTAGAATTTGTTATCTTTATCAAAATGATAAATTTTATGGGAATCTTTATCAAAATTTTATTAATCAATCATTACATAAAAATAATTTCTTTGTTTAATTTAAAAAGTATGTAATATTTTGAAATTGTTTTTAATTTCACATATTTAAGAGAAAAACTAATTGTAACCGTATCAAATCAAATATATATATATATATATATATATAATATAGTAATAATGAAAATATTTTTTTTAAGAACTAATTCAAAAAAATCCTGAATCAAAGACATTTTCACAGCCTATATGAACTGCGTCTATACCTGGTCACCTCGGCACCAGTTGTGGCTATTGTCTCCTCCCTACATTTTCCAATCTCCTATTGAGTAGTACTGACGACTTACTTATTTCATTCATGTACATTCATTCCCTCACCTGTCTTTTCTCAAACTTTCATGCCCCGGCCCCAGTTATTTCTGCACAGAGCTAGCTTCCTGGCTAGCTGTACACAATAATGCATTTTCTGTTAGATAAGAGCATTTTAATTCTAATTCCTAAAATTGGACGTTTAATTTGCATATCTATTAAAAAAATTTAAAATTATTATTATATTTAATGATGATAAAATAGATGTTTTAATTGGATATTTATTTTTTGATATTAGAATAATATTTTTGGAATATAATACCTTCTCACTGAGGAACCCCACTCCAAAACCGTGTATACATAAGTCTTGCTCAAGCTTAAAATAAATGAAGAACTTATATACTTTGAATTAATCTTACCAAATAATCTAAGAATTATTAATTTTTTCAGTTTCTCGCCTTTACAAAGATACTCAAACCCGTTTATTGTCATGTTTCAAAAAAATACTGGATCCCATCAATCAGCTCAATTAGTTAAACTGAGTCGTGCTTTTAGTTGACAATTTCTTATTATGGTTTTTTTTTTTTATTGTAGTGAATATCCTATTTGATTTCTGAGATTTTTTTATCAAATTATTTTATTTTTAAACAAAATAATAATCTAATGATTCTTGAAAATTGAAAATAATGGGCACATTTATCCCTCTATTAATTTTTTATTAATGGACTTACACATATAGCACAGGTATAATAATAACTTGCATTTAAATATTAGAGATAAGTTAAATGAAATTATTTTGAAACATATTACATTTATTTTAGTGTTTAAAATTATACAAAATAAATTACTTTAATTTATAGTAGAGATTTAAATGATTCATTTTGTGAATTTCAATCATAAAAATGAATCATTTTAAACTCTATTTCACTTTAAATGATATATAAATCACTTAACATCATATTAACATATCAATATGTAATTATATTATTGTTTAAAGAATTAAATATATATATAAAGATTAATATATCTTATTATTAAAATTTTATGGGACTGTATATTTAATATCAGTTTTTAAAAAATTAAATAGTATTATAAAATTTTCTTGAAGGTCTACCTGAATTTTTTTTTCTTACGTGAATTTCTTATTATGTTGTTCAGTTTGATTTTGATTAAATTGCCAATTTAATCTATAAAAGTAATTGACACGAGTGCATGTTTGGTTTGCACCCGGAGGAGCTCAAACGTGATTCTCCCTGACGCAAGATGAAATCATGCAATGTAAATTTGTTTGACTTCTTTTTGGGTCGGTCAAATCTAAGGTTATTTTCAGGAGAATAAAAATAGAAGGAGTTACAAGGAAAGGGAGACATAAATTCAAAATGTGTGTTTGGGAAAAGTAAATAGGGAGAGAGAGGTATAGATGATGAAGGACATCATAGCCACTTCATGTTCTCTTCTATATTATTTTTTTTTTACCCTTCAAATTAGGACGTTTATGATAGCATATGGATTTTATAAAATGATTTATTATTTTAATATTTTATAATCTCTTATATATGAAAAATATATTTATAAAATAAAAGAATTAAATTAGACAAAAGAATTTATACATCCTTTTATTTCACTTATTTATACTCTAAACTCTTAAATAACATAATGGACCATTCACTCTATTGTTCACCTTTCTTTTCTATTCATTATTTGTAAAACTCCTAGTGATAACCTTAAGTTTTGGTGGCTCAGAATTAATTTTACTAGAAACATATTCATTCATTTTTTCATTATCAGTTAGGAAAAATATGATATATTTTTACTTTTATACCCCTCATTTCCTCCTTTTTAACTTTCCTTTATGTCATTTTCAGTAATTCTACCTCTATAAGTAATTCTTCTTTACTCTATTCAAATAAAATAAATTATTTTAAACTTATATAAAAAATATCATTCCCAAATATATATTAATTCTTTTAGTTTTAATTTCACTAAAAATAATTCTTTTAATTTTAATTCTTTGAAAAATAATTCTATTAAAAGTTAAACCCAACGAACCTAATTCAAAACTTTTGCTATTTCATTTCTCCTATCTATTTTTTTAAAGGGGATTCCCCTGTCTAATTCTGATAACGTGAGTTTGTAACTCTAACTTCACTTTGGAATATTTCATGGAACCATTGTCACTCATCTACTTGTTACTAATATATATGTTCAGATGTTAAACATGTTTATTTTATTTTCTTCCTTAATTAAGGTGACTATCGTGTAATTGTTCCTTTTTTATGCTGGTGGATAGAGATATGCAACAGTGTTTGTGACAATACTAATCCTGTATCCTGGATACTCTATAGAGATTGCAGCCATGTTAATTTTGGAGATAATGTAAGAATCAGAACGATATAATTTCCAACAACACCTGGATGGGACTTTGAGACGGTGCCAATCATTTTGTTATCATCATTTTACTCATTGTTAATGATCATATTTGTCATTTTCGATTACAAAAAGCCACATACGGCTTTCCATGGCTTAGATATATTCAGATTATAAGCTCAAAAAGAAATAGCAATAAAACTAACCAAAGAAAACACACACAAATTAAAGAAGCAAAATATATATGTAGCACCATGGAAGCAAAATTAGCAATTCTGGGATTAGACAAATATGCAAGGACAGCACCATAGGTTTTTTGGCTGGGCAGAAACTTCAAAAGCTAGGTGGGAAATGAATTATTAGGATTGAAAGGGTGTGCAACTTTTGGGGAGCAAACAGGGATGACCCCCAAAACCCCACCCACATAAGTAAAATTGATAAATTATCATCTGCATCCCAACAAATATTAAATATTCTCCGTATTGCCCAGGTGCCCATCTCTCCTCCATTTCAATTCCCCCACTCATAATTGTGACTTGTGACATCAATCAATAGAATCCATACATAGGTAGATAGCTCAAACAAAAACAAAATAAAATAAAAAGGAAGAGAGCAAAAAATTATATAAAACAGCAGAAAAGGGTCTAAAAGAATTAATATTAATACATAGTCTTTGTATCGTTACGTTAACATAGTATATATAATAGTATATGCTAGATACAAATATATATATGTATATATATATTAATGCTTGAAAATCCATAAGTATAGTGAGTGCTCTTTCATCATCAATCATCACTATGCTCTTTCTCTCTCTCTCTTTCTTTCTTTCTCTCTCAAGGTTCACTTCACACGTACAGTACATAACAAATTTGAGGGGCCAAACAAGGAGGAAGAGGAGCTTAGAAGCCATAGCTGCCTCTGACTCTATAGTCTCATGCACCCTATTAAACTTGCTCTGATTAAGTGATTGTTAATCCCTTTTTAATTATTACAATTGTTATTGTGCAATCTTAATCTGATAGATGATTGGCATAGAATCTACATGTACTTAGGGCATGAAAACCTCCAAGCTACCCTGTTCTGAGGCCATTTCCAAAGCTCCAACATTGCTGATCGGTGAGTTTTTCAAATTGCTGACCCTTCAAAATTGTATCTTTTCCACAACCCTTTTCAATGGGGTTGTGTTTTAATTGTGACCAAGCTCAGAAACTTGTGTTAAAACTTTGTTTTCTTCTTCTGCTTCCTCTGTTTTAGTGTGTTGTCGTTTTTGTTGGATGCAGCGTTTTTGCCCATTGTTCTATTCTCGATTACCCATTTCTTGAAATGACTCTCTGGGACTGTTTTGTTTCAATATCTCTCTCTCTCTCTCTCTCTCACTGATAATAGCGTCTGGATTTTGATATGGTTCAGATTTTTGAGCTGTTAGTGTTTGTTCGTAAATTTCTTACTATTGTTTTTTCTTATGGTTTCACTTTGTGTTGTATGTATCACTTGGAAGGTTGCTGTAAATTTTTTTTGAGGGGTGTTGGTCCTAATTTCTCAATTTGGTGCTCAAAGTGATGTTGATATTTTTTGTATACAAGTCTGAAGTACCATTATATTTTATTATAGCTTATGTTTTATGTCTGTCCTCATGTGATAAATATCTGGAGTTAGGCTGGACTAACTTCCTATACAATAATCTCTATACATTCAATAGTTACTATTATTCTTGCTTGTTGAATTTTGTTATTTATTTTCTAAAAACTTCTGGAGCTGTCTTATATGTATGTACATGGAATGGAATGATACTCTTTTACTTGTTAGGTTTACTTTGTGCAGATAAATTTGATCTTGAGTAAACCTTTTTCTTTTGCTGGATAAGTCTATACTGCCTTTTTCTTTTGCTTGATAAGTCTATACAAAGCTCTGTATGAAATTACTCTCAGAAGGACTTTCTCCACCTGTGTTGAAGGTTTTTTTTTTTTTGGTTGACTGAAAAGTCTTTGAAGTTTGATCATAGTAGTAATGGTGTTTTGATTTGGTTAACTGGATTTGGGACTTCAATTATCTAAGATTGTTAAGCTACATTAAGTCTGATGTAGGAGAGCTGACAGATGACTCGGGCTCCACTGGATTTGAGAATTCACCACTCTGGATCAACACAATCAGAAGAGTCGGCCCTGGACCTGGAAAGGAACTACTATGGTCATCCTAATCCTTCATCTAGCCCTTCACCGATGCAACCTTTTGCAGCAGGTGCTCAGCATTCTGAGAGCACCGCTGCCTACTTTTCTTGGCCTACGTTGACTCGCTGGAACGATGCAGCGGAAGATAGGGCCAACTATTTTGGTAATCTTCAAAAGGGAGTGCTACCTGAAACTTTGGGTCGATTGCCAACAGGACAGCAAGCTACTACCTTGCTTGAACTGATGACTATTAGGGCATTTCACAGCAAGAACTTACGACGATTCAGTCTCGGCACTGCCATTGGATTTCGGATTAGAGGTGGTGTTTTGACTGATATTCCAGCTATTCTTGTCTTCGTTGCCCGTAAAGTTCACAGGCAATGGCTCAACCATGTTCAGTGCCTACCTGCTGCCCTTGAGGTGGGGAATTTTGGTTCTTCTGGATATGTTGCAGGTTTCTACATGGCTTTAGTGGATCTCTTTTCTCTTCTCTATTGAATTGTTGATTATGTACTTCTGTTGTTTCCATTCCAGTTGTCTTTGAATTTAGTATTTATGAATAGGTAATGTATTGCCACTTGATTTGCATTCGTAAATTGGTGGAAAGAAAACCTTTAGCATACTAGACAAGGGAAATCTTTAAAATACTGACTTGCTAAAGTTTTCATGGTTCTTCTTAATTGTTCAGGAGTGTGCTTAGTTATATATGATTTGGCATAAGAAAAGTTGCATTTTCTTTTCACTAGATCATGCACAGAAATATCTGGGGACATCTACGGATGTTTGATTGAGACCAAGAGCAAGATGTTTCTCCACTTGCTGATAAGGCCTACTGAATTTATCTTTGGCCTACAATTGTCTTGTATGATAGAATGGTTTAGAAATAGCCAGAATTCATTTTTAAAAAAGTAAGGATGCCTTTGGTTTTAGTAAGTAGTTTTCAGTTTTCATTTCCTATTTTCCTGTTTTCTGGATTTTTAGAAGGAAATACTGACAATTATGAAAACTGAAAAGGGATGTCTCGAAGGGATTGGCATGCTTTGCTACGTGGTTAATTCCTGTAGGTCATAGATGATTTTTTGTATCTATATGAGGATGTCTCATCCTCTTTTGTACACTTTCTTCTATCTATTGAAATTTCTTTTTTTATATACATATGAAAACAACAAAATCTACTTTTCATTTTTCATTTTTCAGTTTTCAGTATTTTTTTTTCACAATATCTTGGAAACAAAAATACTGAAAATGAAAATGAAAACTGTTTTTTGAAACTAAAAGCAAAGCTTGTCCATCTTACCCTTCAGTTGGTCAATTTCCTCTGCTAACTTAACTAGTCTATCTTAATGTAATTTGAGTTGCATTAATAACTTTTTCTCTGTTTTGTCCAATGCACTGTAGTCTATCAAACTACATTATGTACTATTTTCTCTTTTTTTGGATAATTTGATTGGGTAAGTTTTATGAATTAGTGGAAAACAAACAAATGCTTTATAGTGATAAGATAATTAATTTTAAAAGCTATTTTTCTTAAAAATTATTATCTTAAAGCAACAATGGAACTATATCAGTACTCTCTAAGATTTCAAGGCTGTTATATTCTTCAATAAAACCTTTATATTTAATGAAGTTGAAGTCATTTCTTAATATTCCAAACAGGGGCCAGGAGGTGTTTGGTGTGATGTGGATGTCGTAGAGTTCTCCTATTATGGTGCACCTGCGCAAACTCCTAAAGAACAATTATATACAGAGCTTGCTGATGGCTTAAGGGGAAGTGATTCTTGTATTGGCTCTGGTTCTCAGGTACTTTTGCCTTGAAGAATCAATTTCTTTTGTGTGTTCCATTTTCGGTATTCAAAATGCAAGTCAGAGGACAAGAACGTTTCTTTAGTTGGTACTGGAGATATATAGTCTTGCCATCGTGGTCATCATCGTTGTTTTATTTTTATTATACATGTTGTAGCTTTTATTTTATGCTTTAATCTATTCATTGTAAAATATAGTATTAATAAAGCGGTATTGGTATATTATAGAAGATATGAAGCAAGTGATTTTGATGGATGATGAAAGATATTGAGTAACTGTTGTTAATGATGAAAGATAGACCTGGCACTAATGATAAGTGCAGGTGGCCGATGTACTGTTAATTTTGCTTCGATTACAGATGGATCACCAAATTAGCAATTAATAGTTGGATTGAAAATAGAATTTTTTTCTTCAATTTTTTTGACCTTAACGATTCAGGGTTTAGGTTTTGTCTTGCTTGTTCCAAGCTACTATGCGTGGTTGTTTGGGTCTGTAGACTATCAAGCCACCTTAAATGAGGTTTTGATTTTTGGTTGTCAATGGAATGAGATAATAGTATTCCATCATAATATATATATTTTTCTTTAGATATCCATGGATAAGAAATAGTGTCTAGAATTGTGTAGCAAAATAGTTGCAAAAAATAATTCTTTTTTTCTGTTTTGTGCCTTGATGATTATGCTATTCGCTTGACCATAAGCTTCTTTCTTTTACTAGATAAAATAGGTGATAGTAGTATATAAAACTCATGTTCTATTTTTGTTTCACTTTTAGAATTAGTGTTAGATACTGCTTTTATGGTTCAAACTCTTCCATATATTGTTTTTGAGGTCCTTTTTGGGTTGAACCTGGTCCAAAGCTGGCATCTGTCTGAAGTCTTAGTAATTTTTCCCCTTCTTTATTTATAATTTTTTATTTATTCTCCTTAAGGTTGCAAGCCAAGAGACATATGGAACCTTGGGAGCTATTGTACGAAGCCGAACAGGAAATCAAGAAGTCGGTTTCTTACTAATCGGCATGTAGCTGTAGATTTGGACTATCCAAACCAGAAAATGTTTCATCCATTACCACCCAGCCTTGGACCTGGTGTATATCTTGGTGCTGTTGAGAGAGCAACATCATTTATTACTGATGATCTTTGGTATGGAATTTTTGCAGGAACAAACCCAGGTAATGGAATTTTAAATTGCAGATTTTCCTGAATATATTACCTACAGTGGTCAACAACCAGAAGTTCTCAGTTGAGAGCTACTTGTGAATCTTAGAATTCGATCTCTAGTTTCACGGCTTTAATCTCAAAATATTAGGTGCTGTGTTGCTGTTGCCTAGAAGTAAATCAAGTGGAGATTCTTTAGAAAAATGTTTTGAGGAAAAAGTAAAGGTAGATGCAATTGACTGTAGAAAGCTTCCTCTTGGTTCAATTTAGTGTTCCCGGGGAATACACAGTATCCATACTTTGCAACCCAAATGCTTTGCAAGGGGTTTGATAAGATGGTTTTATGGCCGACATTTTTTTCAGAGCATTATCTTAGAAGAGGAACCTCTGCTGTTATCTAGGATGAATACAATCTTGGATTTTTTTTTTTTCCTGCTAAATATTTCATTGAGAAACCATTGCATTGTTTAGCTCTCAACTGGAAAATAAGTTTGTGCCAAATAATTCAAAATTTTTTACTCTGCACTTTCCCTACAGGAATGACTAAGTTGCCAGTCTGTAGTAAAGGTTATGCTAGATAAACTGAATACTACAATGTGATGCTTTACATTTGTTTCATCCAACATCATCTACTGTGTATAATTTTTTAACTCTCTTTTGATGCCCGGGATGTTGCACTCTCATAATGATCTAAGTTTTGTAATGAGATAAAAAAGTACATTTGATTGTCAAACTTATGATAGTCTCTTTTCAAATCTTCTGGTTATGATTTTGCATTAGAATTTTCCAATGGGTTCTGATCCCCCACTGCCACACATGCACATTGCAATTTTGTTATCCTACAGAAACATTTGTGCGTGCCGACGGGGCCTTATACCATTTGCGGAAGATTTCAATATGAACAATGTAACTACATCTGTAAAAGGTGTGGGTGAGGTTGGCGAAGTCCACATTATAGACTTGCAGTCTCCAATCAACAGTCTCATTGGGAGGCAAGTGATCAAAGTTGGAAGAAGTTCTGGTTTGACTACGGGGACTATAACGGCCTATGCCCTAGAGTACAATGATGAGAAAGGGATTTGTTTTCTCACAGATTTTCTAGTTGTTGGTGAGAACCAGCAGACATTTGACCTGGAAGGTGACAGTGGAAGCCTCATTCTCTTGACTGGTCAGAATGGGGAGAAGCCAAGGCCTGTCGGCATTATCTGGGGTGGGACGGCTAATCGGGTCGTTTGAAACTCCAAGTTGGCCAACCCCAGAAAATTGGACAAGTGGAGTTGACCTTGGCCGACTTCTTGATCTACTTGAACTTGACCTCATAACAACAAATGAGGCACTCCAAGGTTTGTTTCTGAAACGTTCTGTTAATAATTCAATTCCCATTATTAATAGAATAAGGTTTAAAAGACAATGGTGGTAATTCAATGCTAAGTTGAGGAATTTGTCATTGATGCCAAATGTGCTAATTTCTGGATGAAAAATTTGACTGAATTGGCCAGAGTCGGGGGTTTTACCGAGGGAGAGGGAATGCATCAATGCTAGAAGTAAGATATAAAATGCATCCCAAAGTTGAATTCTTATTCGTGATATTTTCACCCATAAGTAAATTCTTGTGGTAAAAAATTAATAACTTGATAAAGTGTGTTTTAATTCTGCCTATGCTTGATAGAGATATCCTCTTTGGAGAACTTCTGCATAAGAAAATCTGGTCAATGATATTTAGGATTAGAAACTGTTGAGATGGTTTATTGCAGGAATTTCTTCTGTGATTGGATTTATTCTGATCTCAAAACAAGGTTCTGCCGCGCAACAAAAGCCCTGGACTTTGAGTTGTGTTCATGCGTTTCTATTTTTTTTTTTTACTGTGTAGAACTTTTAAATTTTGTGAAGGTATGTGTTATGTTTTTACCTCTAAATGAGGTGTTGCATAAATTTCTAACCGCTTTTATTGGTGATTGGTTTGAAACTTCAGAGTTGGGTTTTATTTGTCTGAAAACGGGTTAAACTTTTGATTGACAATTAACTACACAAAACTTAGTAACCTTGTCTTAGCAGGTGGTACTCGTATAAAAGATTTGGCTATTGTTAGTGGATTCATTTAAAAATGTATCATTGACTATATGTTCATTCAGTATCGTTGAACAAAATTTCAAATCAATTTCGGTTCAAGCTTCAACTGGCAATGACTTGTGCATTTATGATTCAAACGTGTTGGTAAAATGCACCTGGACTGCTCGCTTTCTAAATATATTTTCCAATGATGTAGGTGAAACTGTAAAAGAAATTTAGACTAGTTTGAAGGTAGACATGGTTTATGATAGAACAATGTGGTCATTTGGTCCATGTAGCCAACCTCAACTAGTAGGAAAAGGTTTAGTTGTTGTTATAGTTTATATTGCTGCTTTTCTTAAAGTATTTAAGAATTAGCAACTTCTATTATAGTCAAAATTCACATGTAGAAATTTTATAAAGAACTACAAATTTGATTTTCTTTCCATATTCTTGTCTCTCTCTTGCTTGCTTTATTTTTATCCAAGTAAATTCGCTTCATTAATTTTTCTTATGTCTCATTCATTTTTTGTTTCAATTGCCAACTCTAGATTTTGATTCTAGAATGCTGATAACTTAAAATAGTTATCTCAATCTCATTCTGGCTGTCTCCATTTCTACATCAATCGGCATGCAAGTTTTACATTTTCCTTTATTTTTAATTTAAAGTTTTCTATTTCAAACATAAAAGCATTTTTTGATTTATTTAATTTCTTGCAATAATATTTTTTAAATTGGATCTGATTAATCTTATCTCCATGTGTGAATCACTTTAGATCAGTGGAAAATCTTATCGTTACGTCAAGATTTACCCTCCACATTAATGTAAAGTATATGGAAAATAAATAAATAATTCGTAGTGTGCTAGAGATGCCTTCCATGCTCTGTTCAGATATGGAAAATCTTGCCTTTTTTGTGTGTAATATGCCAGTCTGCTACTTTCACTTTGGTGGATGCCATGGGGTACCACCAGGCTGAAGTTACCTAGCCACATAGAGGTTTTAAGGCAGGGATCCCCCTTTGATGTCAAAAACATGTTTACAAAGTGGGCTGCAGCATGAGTAATTATATATCTCATAGTTTCGATTATTTATTTATTTGCGCAAACATTTAAAGCTGACTTTCCCTTTCTTTTGCCATTTCATAGCCGCGGTGCAAGAGCAAAGGAATTCTGCTGCTGGAATCGGTTCTATCAGAGGCAAATCCTCTCCCACCATACCGACAAAAGAAAAGCTTGAAGAGAGCTTTGAGCCTTTTTGCTTGAATATCCAGAAAGTTCCAGTTGACGATGAACCTTCCCAAAGAGTCAACCCGTCTTTAAGGCTGTGCGAATGTCATAACAGAAATGAGATTGAAACAGCTCCAAATGTAGAACACAGTTCATTCCAAGTTATGCAGGCAAGTCTACAGCACATCCAAGCTACCCAAAAGTAGACTTGGAGTTCAAAAGCCTTTCTGAACTTAGGAATGGCCCTGATGAAGATAATTTTGTTTCCTTGCATTTAGGAGAGCCTGAAACAAAGAGAAGAAAGCATTCAAATTCTTCTTTTTGCACCAATGAATTAAAGTAACTAGTAGGATTAAAATTCAAGTACAATGCAGTATATAATCTCGCGAAGCGACTGTCTCATTGCATGGCTGTTCTCTGCTCTTTAGAGACACAAAGGCATTTTGCATGTGGTGCTAATATGGGAGGTGGTTCAATAGCAAAGGACAAATAAGGTTCACTTCTGGATAAAATTCTTATCTTTCTTTCTTTCTTTTTCTTTTTACTTTTTTTTTTCCGCCTTCATGTTTTGGTAAAGTGATAATATTAGTCACTTGTGAGTCATATAATATTTTATAGAGGACATTCAGCTTGCACTGTGTTAAATGAATCTTGGGTTTATACCACTTTGTTGTATCATAAGCACTCCTGAAGGGGGAGCCGCTATTGTAAGTTAAAGGAATGTAAAATATATATATACTTGCCAAGCAGCTTCAGTCTAATCACTGTCCATGTTTTATCCTTCCCATTCCTTAGCATCACTCTATTAGTTGTTGATGTGTCCTTTAATGTTCTTTGAATAAAGATTTATTTTAATATTTGAAATTATATGTGTCATTTATTTTAATCTTTGAAATAAAAAATGTCAATTTAGTTTCTGGAATTATAAAAGGTGATTTAAATTAGTCTCTATGTAAGTCATTAAGATTGGTCAGGTGGTGATGGGTTTTGATAGAAAGCATGGGATCTTAAATTCAAATTTAATTGTAAATAATATAATTTTTTATATATAAAAAAAATTACTCCCTGTGATAATATTTATGGGGAATAACTTGAATAATTAAAATAATTAATTTAAATAATTTTTATAATTTTAAAAATTAAATTAAAATTTTTTAATTTCAGGAATTAAGGTGAAGATATAAATAATTTGAGTGATTAAAATGTACCTTTACTGGTGTTCATTTTTCCTCTGCTGATGTTCTCATCCTCTTGGTGGTGCATTGAAGGAAGAGTTGAGTTTTCTTGCGTTGGCATTTTGAATCCGAGCTTCACAAAAATTAATTTAAGCCTAGTTGTACTCAGATAAAGTTCTTCTGGTTGAGTCTTCTGTTTGCATTTGGTAAGGTTGGATCCAATTAATGTAACTCACAAATTGAACCAAATGAAATGTTGCTCTAGATTAAAAGTCCACAATCATCATACTCACAAATATATTCCATCTATGATCCTTCATTCAACTTTTTTGCTCTCTCTCTAGTTTCTTTCTGGTCAAAGGCCCACATTGGACCGTGAGAATCTAAGTTCCAATCATTCTGCGCAAGAATCATTATCTTTACAATTTTCTAGTCAAGCTCATTCTTGCTTGATGTAGCCAATTTTGTTTACATGGTCCACGCATTGGTCTAAAAATGTATATTGTTTAGACTATTTTGTATAGAATTTCAGCTCGACAGCTTCTTGAATCCTAATTATGGATCTGAATTCATGGTTGTTGGTTCAGGTTCTACTTATGTTGGCAGTTTTTATTGACAACTGAGTGGACTATGAAGCAGACAACTATCACCTTGTGGTCAGGTCATGTACATCATTTGTTGAAATTACACGTTTTTTTTTTTAATTAATTTGTATGAATTGTCGTAATTGTTTTAAAAGTCACATAAGTTTTCTTCACAAAAAAACAATTACATAAACCTTTATCTAAGTTTGTCTTGTTTTCAACAAAAATAAAAAATAACAAGATGGCTTCACAAAATATCAAAAGCTTGCAACTTCCTTAACAAACAATAGCGAAGCCCGAAGTTTTTCTTTAGGGGGCGGCTAATACAAAGAAATACAGTCGTATACCATATTTGAAAAAATTATTTGCAAACTGCAAAGAAAATTTAGGATGTAGGGTCTATGGCAATAGAGGCTGCTTCGGCTCTGTCCTTGCTAACAAATGTTGTAAACGAACTAAAATTTGCATGAATGCAAATCTAGAATGGCTACAAAAGCAGTTTTATTAGTCACTCAGATGTTAGTTAGACTCGCTTAAACTATTACCTTTTATCAGAATAAGCTTTCAACATAATTTTTTGGGTACAATGCAACTACAATTTTAACCAAAGACGTTATATATTCATCCAACAATATTTCGATTAATAATTACGATAACACTCCAAATTTTAACTTTTTGGAAGTAGAGATTTATGTTTTTTGTTTTAGATAATTGAACTTTCCCAAGATGCATGGTTCTGATAATTTGTCCGTGCTTGGAAATTTGTCATAAGATATGTATGTAGTCCTCTGCTTGTGTCACTTGCTAACAATCAAACGTATTGGCTAAATAAGGAATATAATTAGAGTGTGTTTGGTTGGGGTAAAAGATGAGGTAAAAAGTTAAATTTCATTGATAGATTCTATATTTGAACAGTACTCTTGGTAGGAAATTAGAGGAAAGGAATGATCTAGGGTTTGGTTCTTTTACTGTTTTTATACTATTATTGCAGCAACGAGCAAGCTTTCTCACAATTCTTTAGGGTATATGTTTGTGAATTTAGATTTTGGGGAGGAAGACTTGGAATATATTACACTAGAAGTACTCCCCTGTAATACAAGTCTCCCTTCCCTTTTTTTTAATCCAATTTAACAAATATACCCTTAAAGACTAGCATGGTTGCAAGCGAATTATATATTTTGACATCTTCTTTCACGGTCACGTTTTTTTTGTAAGTAAACTTCCTTTCAAGTAAGACCAATAACTTATTATCATTTTTAAATCTTAACGGTTCTAGATATCAATTTTTTCCTTTTTTTATTCTTTGTGCTCCTTCATATTTACTCACCATTATGGGGAACCAACAAGTTGCCCTTTAGAACCTTGGGATTCAAAGACTAGTTCAATAATATGGTTAGACAAAATACAAAAATTCATCGACTTGTTCTTTAAAATTTCGTATATGGATCTTCACATCAAAGTGTCAACACTATCTCAAAGCGCATAACTTGAAGTGATTCCAGCTTGAGGAGAAAATTTACATTGTGAACTCGATCGAACGCCATGAGTCATAGAAACAAAAAGTGATACACAAAATGAACTTGAAACTTGAAAGTGACAGATAGAGCAATGAATATTGTTGATAACGGTCAGCCACTACAAGAGCTTTGAAGCTTAGTGAATACAAATATACTGGAGTTATAGCTCACCATTGAAAAGATTTCGAGCCATAACTAGCTAGAAAGAAAAGATATAGCAGGCATGCAGGCAGACACAAAAATCAGACTAACCATCTCTCAAACAGTGGATGGCAAACGAATTGATATGAAAGCATGGCATGTGACTCCAAGCATATGTAGGACAAATATGACACAGAGAGATTCTTATATATATATAGATTCAATTCTAACACCTCACATTTAGGCAAGCTTACAATATAAATAGGTCTCATCTAGTGGTGGATCCAAAAAAATTAAGTGGTGGAGATAAAAATAATATCTAAGCATAAAATTGTTTCACATAATTTTTATTTTAATGTGGAGTCAAATATAATAAAATACTAGGGGCAAAATATATATATACATATGTACTCTTAATGAAATTATCAAATTGTAGGGGGTATAAGCCTTCACACTTTTATACATAGATCCATCCTTAGTCTCATCAACTTTATTATAGATATACTCAATTGTAGACACCATCAACTTTTTTTGTGAATATGTCTAAACATGACTTATTTAAATTGTGTCCATCCAAGAATTTTGCTGTGGCAATTAAAGCTGGATATTTCTGTGACCAAATTAAAGCAAGAAGCTAATTTCGTGGAATGGAACACAAACTAACTTATATAACATTAATTACATGCTTCCACGCTACTGTCTGAAAAGAAGATATCACAAATAACTATAGCAAAGACCAGGTAAAATACGGTTCATCAAAAGTTCAAAACTAGAATTCAAGTTGGAACTTAGAACAGACCTGAATATTTTACCTTCTTAATAATTATAAGCCATAACAAGCAAGAATGCAGGCATGTTCTGGATTTGGACCAAGTTATGCTTTGATGGCCGGGCTAGCAGTTGAGACAATTTTGCATCATTTTGGCTCAACTAGAGCATCCCAAATTATATCGAAAGAAGGTTCCAATAAAGTGCTGACAAATTAAGTTGGAAAACAAGCTAAGAGCAAATATATATCATCTGCAACAATTACTTCTAGATTCAGGTGTATGTAACCATGAAATACCCTAATCATCAGCCTAGCCCCTTGGAACACAACCCATTATTTGCAAATTTCCCCTTAACCATACTTGATGTACCTAAAATAAAAGTAACAATCTGCAAAATGTATGTATTACTGTATTTAGATAATAGATATCACTCACACTATAAGAAATCAAGGCCAAGCAATGAATTTCTAACCGGATGAAATGCATCAAAATCAGTTTTTGGATTAGATCTTTTATCAAACGCAACCTTAGGGCAAGGTTAATTAATCTTCATCAAAATTTAGCATACCAATGGACATTATCTATGGAGGAAATTTTATTTTTCTTTACAATTTTAAGATAAATAGAAGGATTAATCTAAGAATTGAGTAAGTCTAACTCAACCTCAAAAGCTAACTCAAATGATGAGAGTTGTCCAAAACTTATAAAGACTATTTAGACCTTATCTCTAGATGACGTGGGGCTTTAATAACTAACAAAATCTTAGCATTATATGCTTATACTGCAATTTAGTATAATATAAAGATCTAAGTTGAAGAGGCTAGCATGCATGTAAGTAATTAAACTCTCAAGCAGTATAGAAGTTTGAGTATATATGTTTTACATCTCCAAGATTATATTAGTCATGGGTGACGATATCAGAATAACACTTGACTGTAGCACGAAGAAGTAAATTAAACAAAATTTAAGGCCAAAAAATGGTCAATAGCCTCTACTCTACATCATTCCATTTCAGTCGGTGAATCTGTATCTAGCTACCAGATAGATATTATCCAAAATTAAAGCTTTCTAGCAGATGCTGAACAAAATGAATTTCAGAGAGGACTTAGATTGATTGGCACAGTATCTTGATGACAAAATAATGGACCACATACACAGTTGTCTACTGAAGAAACTAACAAATTTAGCCGTTCCCAGTTTGTCTTAACTCATGCTATCTCTTACAAAACACATCCCAAAAAAGTTAGATAAAGGTTGTTGAAATTATGAGACAAATGAGTACGAGTATGACCATAAATTAAAAAAATATAGATGAATAATTTCATCTGTGGGATAGATTACTTTCATGTTGTAGAACCACACATACGCTCAATACTAAGCAATATTTTGCCTTTCAAGAATATTTTCAATTATAGATTTTAAGTTCAATTTGATGTATTTTTCACACACCTGTCCAATCAAATTTTTTCATTTATATGAATTTTTTAAATAGTGAAAATAAAAGTCAATTATATTTGCTAATATAATAATATACTATTAAAAGACAGAGTAAAATAAGTTCATCAAAATTAAATCTATAGATTCTTCACTGACAATTTGTACTTATACTTTGTCTTATATTCATATGTTCTTCCAACTTGCTCTTCTTCTTCTTCTTTGTTCCTAATTTACAGCTGGCCAACCAGTTTTTCCATAGCATTTACCAACAAATACGCATGCATGAATATATGGAAGAGTGAACAATAATATAATTATTATGAAAAGAAGAGAAACAGTTAACAAGGGAACCATTAACCATACATACATAAAATTTGAAAAAAAAATAAAAAATTGATTAGCAGAAAAGAATGAGATTGAAAGTCAAAGCCTGTACCTGAATTGAAATTGCAGCGGAACAGGCCCAGACTTCATGAGGTGGCCGGGGAAACTAATCTGTTGGTGATTGAGTGATTGAAGCTGCTAGATGACCTGATTGAACCACATCTTAAAACCAAATTGCCCTGGTGGGGGATATAGATATATCCTTAAAGGGTTCCAACAAGTCCCTTCACGGAACCATTTCTTTATTTTCACAGTTGATACCGATAATCTTGAATCCAAATTACTATAAATGAATAGATGGAATTTTTTTACTATAAATGAATAGATGGAAATTTTTTTTCCCATTCTTTTCTCTAATCACTAGTGATGAATTATTAGGCATGATGATGAGAATATATATGTTTTGGTTAATTACCAGATCATGCTGGCAGCTTCAACCTCTCAAACCAACATACATGGGAATAGAGAATGAAGATGAGCCTAGCTATTGGTGCCGGTTGATGCTGGAAATCTCCAAGAAGGTACCAGATATCTTCATAGATACAAAACACACACATAGAAATTGACAAAAAGAGGCATGAACCATGCATGTTTGGAGTAAAAGGCCCTCGTGATTCTCTCCTGATCCATATATGATATGAATGCTTGTGCAGCTCATCGATGTCTCTTTTCTGTCACTGTGCTATAGAGAGGAGTATTTAATGGTGGGTTTTGGTCCTCCTTACAGCTATTGACACTGACTCCTTTCCTCCTCCCATCCTTCTCACTCTCTGTAGGGTTTACACTTGTTAATCATATATATTAACATATTATTATAAACTTGTATCAAAGGGGACCACATAATGGTCCTTAAGAAGGAAAATAACAAAGTGGGAAAAATTTACATTATAAGCAATATAAATTATTAGCCCAAAAAAGTACTAAATTGGCCCTTGTTTTGGAATTTGGATACTGATTGATCCTTTTCTTTGAAGGGAACATATCAGAGATTTTTTCTTTTAGTACATCATGCAAGGGATATTTATTTAAGTTTAATTCCTATGCATTTCAGTTTAAATCTTTTTTAACATATTATTATTCAATTATATGTTATCATATTAGTAAAATTAGTTAAATTTCACACTCACCACTTAAAAAATCATACTAATAAATGATTTGATTGGATAATAGTGTTAGGACATAGAAATTAAACTATATTTACTTTATACAGTTAGATATGTAGCTAGTTTGATAAATATTTGAATAATAAGATTTTAAGCCAACCATTTGGGAGCTCATTAATAGTACCACGCAAAAAAAAAAAAGAAAAATATAATACACAAAGAGAGAAATGAAAAAAAAATTCACTCTTGTGGTCTCTATGTTGCTTATATATATATCTGCAATTATTATCAGAGTCTCCAAACATTTACTGTTTAGAATTTGGTACATCAAAAATTTATCAACTATGCTAAATCTAGTGGAAAAATAACAAAATATCAATCCAAACTTAAAATGGAAAAAATCCTCCTTGGCTGAAAATTTTTTAAAAAAATTGAGTTGAACTTTGTGTTTGGAAAATCTGAAAAATATAATTAAATTACTTCAATAATCACTTATTTGTATAATCACCTTTTATATAATTGATTAAGTGAGAATCAATTTATGTTTAGATACTTAAGTCAAAAAGTGGTTTTAAGATAATTTGTTTTGTTTAAATAGTATGAAAAAGATTGTTTTTATATGATATATTACTATAAAGGGTATGAAATAGTTTGTTTATATTGTATAATATTTGATACTTGGGGTATGTGTTAGGTTAGGGAGTAGAAATAGAGTGAAAATTTTTAAGAGTAACTATCATATATAATCTTACATATGAAATCCACTCATAAATTTTCACCCCATAATCAAACACACCCTTACAATTAATATGGTAAAAACATCATGATTATAAATTAATCAAGTTATACTTATAATCAAAAGATTCAAATTGTAGCTTATGATTATAATCGATCAATTTTTAACCTATTACCAAACAAGATTGATTTTTTAGGAACAACTTTTTTTTTCCCTCCAAAAAAACTGTTTTGAGAGTGTAACATGCTATAAATTGGTAATCAAAAGAGTTATGAGTGTCCTCAAAAGATTTGTGATTCAATTTATTTTTTGAAAGATTAATTTTCATTTCAATTTAGTTTAAATATTAACTTTCCTGGAGAAACTGTCAACTAGTGCCTTATGTGTCATGTATGTGATGATATATATATATATCACATTATCTATTGAAATAGACCCTATTTATTGACCCCAAAAGAGTTGCAGGTAATTAATTTAATCCTTAAAAATTAATTTTTATTTTTCCTGAAAATTAAATTAATGTTCTGCAAATTTCAAAGACAAATTGGCGCCCATTTTGATAGATAACATGTCACATAAAGCTACATCAGACACTAGACAACAATTTCTCCATGGGGACTGACATTCAGACTACATTGAAATAATATTAATCAAATTGATGATCAAATTAATCTTTCTGAAGAGATGATGGTTTAAAATTAAAATCTCGAACAATCTTTTTCTTCCGTGCTGATGGCATTATAATATTTAGTGTGATAGTGTTATATTAGTAGCTGGTGTCTAATCCTTTATCACATGGTTAACAACCACATATATATAGTATAATCGAGAATGAATGGTCAACTGATGGTGAAAAATGTTTCAATAAAAGAAATTTGATAGTAAGATTTTAATTACAAAAATTTTTAAATATAAGATTATAATTAAAAACTTTCAAATATAAAAATTAATTAAAAATATTATAATTATAAGGATTTGCTTATTAATTTAAACCTATACTATTTCTCTTATATATATAGTCGATTATAAAAGTTGAATTTAATTTTTATACATTGATATTGTAAAATTTTTCCACATAACTATCGAATCACATATTACTAGCCAAATCAGTCATAATAATTAACTCTCCTATCTACTATTTAAAAATTATTTAAATAAAATATTCTAATTAAATAATAATATAAAAATATTTTACACTATCTATGCATTAAAATTAAATTCATAGAAACTTCTCTCAACCAACGAGTAAGTATGTGACATTAACATTTGTTAGTATTCAGTTACGTTGCTACAACTGTGACAGCAAGGTCGTCCTCCAAGCCACAGGAGCGCGGTACTAGGAAGCTTCGCAATATTTTGGCATCAAATTGGAGGTCATTTGGATTCGATATTTAACTAATCTAAGACTAACACTCTACATCATCAGTCACTCGGATTTATAACGGGATACATTAATTTTCAAATTTAAAAAATTTTATATTAGTTCCTAAATTTTATAAAAGGGAAGATTAGCCCTTTGTAAAATTATTATATAATTTGTATTCTATTAATTTCCTTATGTGTCCTATTAACTTGTTTACATTTATTATTAACTTTCAATAGTGGATAACCCACTTCATTATTCTAAATGAAGTCATTTAACATTTTTTTTATCTTATCTTCCATAGAAGAAAGATTTTGACTTTAAATTAGTATTTGTTCAAGGAACAGAAAATGAGATAAATTATGACTCATTTGAAAATTAACAGTACACATAAATAAATTAATAGAATATATGAATATTTATGTTAAAGTTTGGACGATTTGATAAAGATAACTTGTCTCCTTTATAAAATTTAAGAGAACTAATATAAAAATTTTTAAATCTGAGGGATTAATTTGTTCATTATAATAATGAGTGACTATTTAGGATTTTATTCTTAATCTAAACAAGTACTAGCTAGCGAAGATACTGTTCCCATGTGCTTTTGTGACCACTTCGTCCCTACACGCACATAATCACAACTAAATAATGTCTGCTAATTATGTGCAATAAAATTAAAGGGTATAAATTGGCCAGGTTGGTGGAATCAGTTGAGGATGCCCTCTTTTTGTCTTTAGCTTTGGGTGGTTTCTCTGTCTTTGGTGTATTTGGACAGACCAAATGGAAGGCAAGGACCACAGCTATATTATATGAGCCTTTTTTTAAATAGTTCATCTCATCTGATTAGTGGATAGCGTCACATGCATTTGCTTTTGCTTTTGTAGTTTGGCTCAGTCAATTTAATATATCGTCAATTGATTAAGGTAGTTGTGACTTGTATGTGGTGGTTGTGAATAAAACCCTACATGTTAGGGCTGCTTCCTTTACCAAACGTATTAGGGTTCTCTTCCTTCGTTTTCTTGATCTTATTTTGGACCCACTTGTGCGTCTGATAATTCAATTAACACCCTTATAGATAGGCCATTATCTTTTAAATATGCTCTTTAATTTTGCTTTCCTTGCCTTCAATCTCACAGTTCGTAAAGATGATTCCATTTTGAGAAAATCACATTTGTCATCGTCATTTCTCATGGCCAGCTTTTGTTTCACCTGCTCCATTTCATTTCAACCACAGAAAAGAAGCACTCGATTAGATCCTCAGAAAGTAGACACACAGCAACCAAACAGTAGAGGAAAAAAAATCACGAAGAAAATAAATAGTTCATTGGCAATTATATTACATTTTCTATAGCATTTTTATTCTCCAAAAGAAAAAAAAAAAGAGCAATTTTCTATCTAGATATATGATGTACTAAAGGATAGTTTTGACGCACTATTAAAGTATATTTTACATTATCAACTAATACATTAGGGGACAGTTCAAGTGAGAACAATGATTTATTATAAACGTAATATGAGAAAATCTGATAGTATAACTGTACGTAGATGATTAAAATTAAGGGTGAGTTTGGTTATTAGGGAATAAAAATAGAGTGTTGTAAATTTTCATGAATAATCTTTATGTGTAAAATTACTCATAAACCTTATCCATAGATAATTTATCAAATTTTTACTCCTAAATTAAATATACTCTAAGGGTGTGTTTGGTTAGAGAGTAAAATTGAGGATAAAATTTACCTAGATGAGTTTCATGTGTAAAATAACACATGTAACTCATCTAGTAATTTTTACCCTAATTTTTACTCTCCTACCAAACACCCCTAAAAGTTAATTAATAATAATTAATAATCATATAATCATTGAAAAAGTTAAATAACTTTATGTTTTAATTTTTATCATACATTCATATAAAATTCAACTGTCAAAGTTTATTCATTGTATTACTCATACAATAAACAATTTCTCTCACTTAGTCCCACCCTCATACATGATTGAATATTTTACTTTTACTTGGATATATTAGAATTAATTCTTACAAGGGACAAAAATATGAAAATAGGCTTCCATTTCTAGTTAATTATTCGCAAGATTTAAGGCACCTTTGATCCCAATTTTTTTCCTTTTGGTAATGCCTTTAATCCCAAGTTGTAATTTGTGTAAATTAGTTAATGAATTGCCAAAGATTGCTTGTCTGGAAAACTATGATGATCTCAGTATATGCCATTCTTATTGATTTTGCTGCTGGCTTCGATTAGGCCAGTATTTTGCAGGCACTGATATGCATGATGACAAGTGGCCTGTAGAATTGTAACCAGTGACATGGAAAATTCTGCCTCTTTCACGCACCCTTATCTGTGTAAAATTATTGAACAGAGAATGTATATAAAGGTGACAAAAATTGAACAGCCTTTCAAAACCACCTTTACTTTCAGCTGGGATGAGTTTGTCACCCATTTCGGTGTCTCGTATTTTTTTTAAAAGTTGAAAACTCCGCTATTCCTTGTGTAGTTCTTGGCAATTATTGATGTATTTGGTTTACTCATATTTTTTGGAACCTAATCGAGTTTTCAGATTGATGAATGTATATTTCAATCTTGTTCCTATAACGAATAATAAGATGGTTGACCTAGGAGCAAGAACTGTCCATGCTTTATGCATCGTTCACATTATTTGTAATTTAAAATTGATTTTCACTTGCGTTAATTGTGTTCGGGTGGTGTTGCGTTAATGAAGAGAGTTTTTTTTTAGTTGTTTCTCACAAATTATTCTTCACAGAAAATAATCCTATTCAAGACAATTAGAATAGCCAGAATTTAGTTAGTGGTGAATGGTTTGCAAGTTTCATCATTATAGGTTTTAACATCATAGTCTTTTAAATATATAAAAGGTGAAAAAATGATAATTAAACCTTATATGAGAGGTAATTTAATTTTTCACTTTAATATGGAGTGAGGGAAGTAATTTTATTGTGAATCTATATATACGAGAAATCAATATGTTTTTTGTGGTTCATCAATAATTCTATTTAAAATTAGACTGTAGCACAAAGATTGACACAAGTAAATGATCGTCATGATTTTTTTTCTTTTTGTGGTTTTCCTGTTTTCTTTCTCTTTTCCTGCTTTAAATCAACGTTCCAACTTCCAAATATAGCTATTGCCACTTCGGTTTTTGGATGTTACTATGTGAGAATAACTTTTCCGTTCTTATGATTTGATGTTTTTCTTACCTTAATTATTACCAATGGAATTACTAGATTGCTGTAGACCAATCTCTTTGCCGATTGATTCACCTCTAAGCATTTTGTAGTTTTTGGCTGGCTTCATTAAATTAACAATATATAACACGGTTTTAAACGTGGGAAAGAGCTTAGGAGTAATAATATTGGACTACTCTATACGGATCAAAGATGACCAAATTTTAACCAGAAGGTTATGTGTCGTAAATGGTTGCTGATGAGTTTATCTATACTGATATGGAGACAAACTTGAAATGCTCAAGTCAGTTTGCTATCAAAACAGCAATGACTGGAACTTAGAAAGCCCCAACTCCAAATAAGCATAAGTTATGGCAATACCATAAAATGCAATAATTAAGGTAGAAATCCCTGTAATTAAAGTTATAATGGAGGAACTTGATCCTAGCACACACACACACACACACACACACACACACACACATATATATATATATATATATATATATATATATATATGAGGATTTGTTTATTCTAGGAGTAAGTTTTGTTATACTTACTCTAATGAATAACATTTTATAAACATGAATTTCATCAATTCAACCATTGAATTGTAAGTTTCCACTACATAGATCAAGTGTATAAAGTTTTATAAAATTTCAAAATGGTTTGATACTTCATCGTCCCCTTTTATTTGGACGTATAATGTAGTTTTTGAAAATACATGTAAATCTTAAGTATTATATAATATATTTATCAATATCCAATTTTTTCTAAAATTTTGTATATGATCATCAAGATAATATTCACATGATTCAAACTGTAAATTGATAAAATATCTTGCTAATAAGAAGATATTCAATGAAGTAGATGTAGCATATTTTATTATCACCGCACATCATATAAAGGTGACTTCCTTTGTACACTTAGACTAATTGATTTGATAACATAATCCATCATTTATACTTGCCTCTTCTTCTCTCTCTTTCATCTTGAGTTTCTCTTCATACTTCCTCCTTCTCTTGTTATGAATTATTTGACTTGGTATCAGAGCCCTATTTATAAGAGGGCTTTATTGCGCGTGAATATTTCACCTTGATAGTTCTCGTAAAGGAGAAGTGTGAGTTCTCTACATGACATCGTTTCTCAATTTGTGCAAGATTCCGATGGTAGGGAAAATACTAGACATGATGAACATGGATCAAGCACCTCAAGTTTCAGTGTCTATTACAATGGCGAACGATGAACAAGTTCTATTCAATGTGGCATTCAAGTGAGTAATTCTGGTCACAAATTGACTAATCCTATGAATCCATATTTTTCTTACATCCAAGTGAAAATTAATCCCCAAGTTTGCAGTGGTCTCGTTTTGCTCTATGAGTTGAATTATCAATTTTGGTTATATTCTAGAGTCCAAGAAAACATGTGTTTCTTGAATGGTAGCATTCCAAAACCTACTATTGGTGACCCCATGAAGGCATTGTGGGAAAAGAACAATAAACTCATCCGTTCTTGAATTTAGAAGCCTTAGGACCAAGATAGCATAGAGTGTGATGTTTGTGAAGAAAGCTTTTGAGCTATAGGCAAAATTGAAGTAATGGTACTCTTAGGGAGCCATGTTCGATTGGCAAATCTTTAAGAAGAGATATATGCTCTCAAGCAAAGAACACTATTAGTGACTAGTTACTTCACTCAATTGATTATGGGGTGAAATTGAAAACTTTATGCCAATTAATCGTTGTGCATGTGGCTTGAATTCCCTGCAAGAGTTATAAGGAGCAAGATCACATTATGATGAGGTTGTTGAGAAGTCCTATAAGTAAGGTCACAAATCCATTTCCCTAATTAATACAAGACCTTTTGTCTAATTGCTTTGCAAGAAAGACAATTATATGGAGAGAACTTGGAACAATCCAAGATTTTGGCTCCTGGTGTTCTTTGGGCTAGAGACTAGTGCTAATTTTCAGAAGAAAATATTCAAAAGGAAGTTTACAAAAGGCCAACTAGGAAAGATGTGTATTAGCTATGCTGTCCAGCTCCTGGGTTGTACAAGTAATAAAAGAGTGCGTAGAATATCCTTCCCACAGGGATTGATTTAACCAATTACCACTTCCTTAACTTAGAAACTATTTAGACTTGCTAAATAAGGAAAATAAGAAAAACAAAATAAAAAAATCAAATAAAATAAAAATACAAAAGCGGCATGAAAGATCACAAAGCAAAGAGCATTAGGGGTCAAATTTCACTTAGTTGTTCCTATGATGGTGAGCTCATGATTTAGTGAATATCAACTCAACAATTGATGGAGAGATTCCTAATCTAATTAATACCCAATTTCTTGGCATACCAATCCTTCCTATATTTTATAACTCAATTGATTCCTCAACTTGAATCCTAAAACTAAAGGCATGCATTACCAATTTGTAAATCCCCTAACAAAGCCCCCCACAAAATTTCTAACCTTTACTCCTAGACAATTTGGCATTATGGTTTCTCTTTCATTGTGTCAATTATGTTAAATTTTTCTACATCTACATAGCTCTATAATCAATCTATGGCTCGTGAATCCATAAATAACATTAAGTCCAGAGATAGAAACTTAATTGAATAAGAAAGAATACATAAAGATTAGAAATCTCAAACAATCATAGCCACAACATAAGTTACACCATCAACCTAGCATAAGGTATTTAGCCAACTAACATATCTAACAAATACAAATCCATAGAGAATGTATATGCTAAACGTAAATAAAAAGAGAGAAAAGAAAAGAAGAATAGATCCTAATCATGCGCCACTTCCTCCCTTAATGTGGCTACCAAACTGGTAATTCCTCCTTGATATATCTCAAATTGGCTTAGAGACACAAAGAGGCCAACCAAAGACCCCAAGGCCGCCAAAAGACCCTCTTTTCATCCTTAAAATGTAGTATATATAGCTCTTCTTCTATTTTAGAGTTTCATTAAGCCTTAATTGCATAGATTAGTCCCAAAATATTTAATTTCATGCTCCTCTTAGGCCTAAGATTGGACAAATTTGCATTCTGATTAGGAGTAAATTTGAACCTCCACCTTGCAAGTTTTATAG